>JAZHEH010002554.1:14800000-16288246 GCA_036589455.1 Ateles fusciceps | reverse complement strand
AATCATTTTATGAGACCAACATCATCCTGATACCAAAACCTGGCAGAGACTCAGCAAGAAAAGAAAACTTCAGGCCAATATCCATGATGAACATAGATGCAAAAATCTTCAATAAAATACTGGCAAACCGATTGCAACAGCACATCAAAAAGCTTATCCACCATGATCAAGTAGGCTTCACCCCGGGGATGCAAGGCTGGTTCAACATACGCAAATCTATAAACATAATCCACCACATAAACAGAACCAAAGACAAAAACCACATGATTATCTCAATTGATGCAGAGAAGGCCTTTGACAAAATTCAACAGCCCTTTATGCTAAAAACTCTCAATAAACTAGGTATTGATGGAACGTATCTCAAAACGATAAAAGCTATTTATGACAAACCAACAGCCAATATCATACTGAATGGGCAAAAACTAGAAGCATTCCCTTTGAAATCTGGCACTAGACAAGGATGTCCTCTCTCACCACTCTTATTCAATATAGTACTGGAAGTTCTAGCCAGAGCAATCAGGCAAGAAAAAGAAATAAAGGGTATTCAAATAGGAAAGGAGGAAGTCAAATTGTCTTTATTTGCAGACGATATGATTGTATATCTAGAAGACCCCATCGTCTCAGCCCAAAATCTCCTGAAACTGATAAGCAACTTCAGCAAAGTCTCAGGATACAAAATCAATGTGCAAAAATCACAAGCATTCCTATACACCAATAACAGACTTAAAGACAGCCAAATCAAGAACCAACTGCCATTCACAATTGCTACAAAGAGAATAAAATACCTAGGAATACAACTAACAAGGAACGTAAAGGACCTCTTCAAGGAGAACTACAAACCACTGCTCAATGAAATAAGAGAGGACACAAACAGATGGATAAATATTCCATGTTCATGGCTAGGAAGAATCAATATTGTCAAAATGGCCATACTGCCCAAAGTAATTTACAGATTCAATGCTATCCCTATCAAGCTACCAATGACCTTCTTTGAAGAACTGGAAAAACCACCTTAAACTTCATATGGAACCAAAAGAGAGCCCGCATAGCCAAGTCAATTCTAAGCAAAAAGAACAAAGCTGGAGGCATCACACTCCCGGACTTCAAATTATACTACAAAGCTACAGTAATCAAAACAGCATGGTACCGGTACCAAAAACAGAGATATAGACCAATGGAACAGGACAGAGACCTCCGACGCAACACAACACATCTACAACCACCTGATCTTTGACAAACCTGACAAAAACAAACAATGTGGAAGCGAGTCCCTGTTTAATAAATGGTGTTGGGAAAACTGGCTAGCCATGTGCAGAAAGCAGAAGGTGGACCCCTTCCTGACACCTTACACTAAAATTAACTCCAGATGGATTAAAGACTTAAACATAAGACCTAACACCATAAAAACCCTAGAAGAAAATCTAGGCAAAACCATTCAGGACATAGGTGTAGGCAAGGACTTCATGACCAAAACACCAAAAGCAGTGGCAACAAAGCCAAAATAGACAAATGGGACCTAATCAACTCCATAGCTCTGCACAGCAAAAGAAACAGTCATTAGAGTGAATCGGCAACCAACAGAATGGGAAAAAATTTTTGCAGTCTACCCATCTGACAAAGGGCTGATAACCAGAATCTACAAAGAACTGAAACACATTTACAAGAAAAAAACAAACAAGCCCATTCAAAAGTGGGCAAAGGATATGAACAGACACTTTACAAAAGAAGACATACATGAAGCCAACAAACATATGAAAAAATGCTCATCATCACTGGTCATTAGAGAAATGCAAATCAAAACTACATTGAGATACCATCTCACGCCAGTTAGAATGGCGATCATTAAAAAATCTGGAGACAACAGATGCTGGAGAGGATGTGGAGAAATAGGAACGCTTTTACACTGTTGGTGGGAGTGTAAATTAGTTCAACCATTGTGGAAGACGGTGTGGCGATTCCTCAAGGACCTAGAAATAGAAATTCCATTTGATCCAGCAATCCCATTACTGGGTATATATCCAAAAGACTATAAATCGTTCTACTATAAGGACACATGCACACGAATGTTCATTGCAGCACAGTTTACAATAGCAAAGACCTGGAACCAACCCAAATGCCCATCGATGATAGACTGGACAGGGAAAATGTGGCACATATACACCATGGAATATTATGCAGCCATCAAAAACGATGAGTTCGTGTCCTTTGTAGGGACATGGATGAACCTGGAAACCATCATTCTCAGCAAACTGACACAAGAACAGAAAATCAAGCACCGTATGTTCTCACTCATAGGCGGGTGTTGAACAATGGGAACACATGGACACAGGGAGGGGAGTATCACACACTGGGGTCTGTCGGGGAAAAAGGGGAGTGATAGTGGGGGGGTGGGGAGTTGGGGAGGAATACCATGGGGAGAAATGCCAGATATAGGTGATGGGGAGGAAGGCAGCAAATCACACTGCCATGTGTGTACCTATGCAACAATCTTCCATGTTCTTCACATGTACCCCCAAACCTAAAATGCAATAAAAAAAAAAAAAATGATGAGTTTGTGTCCTTTGTAGGGACATAGATGAATCTGGAAACCACCATTCTCAGCAAACTGACACAAGAACAGAAAATCAAACATCGCATGTTCTCACTCTTAGGCGGCTGTTGAACAATGAGAACACATGGACACAGGCAGGGGAGCATCACACACTGGGGTCTGTTGGGTGGGACTATGGGAGGGACAGCGGGGGTAGGGAGGTTGGAGAAGGATAACGGGGAGAAATGCCAGATATAGGTGACGGGGGGGATGGAGGCAGCAAACCACATTGTCATGTGTGTACCTATGCAACAAACCTGCATGTTCTGCACATGTACCCCAGAACCTAAAGTGCAATAATATATCCTTTACAGGAACATGGATGGAGCTAGAGGCTATTATCCTTAGCAAAATAACATAGGAACAGAAAATCAAGTCCCGCATGTACTCACTTACAAGTGGGAGCTAAATGATGAGAACGCACCAACATACAGAGGGAAACAACAGAAACAGGGGTCTATTGGAGGGTGGAGGGTGAGAGAAAGGAGAGAAGGTCAGGAAAAATAACCAATGGATAGTAGGCTTAATACCTGGGTGACAAAATAAGCTGTACAACAAACCCCTGTGACACAAGTTTACCTATATAACAAACCTGCGCATGTACCCCTGAACTTAAAAGTTAACAAAAAAAGTAACAAAAAATGAAATATGAACAGATTCATGTGTACCTGTTGATTTTATGCAAACAGATTAAACAACTGGTGCATAATTATCCATGCTGTCTCTTTCAGACTCAGTACATGGAGGGAAATGTTGAAATGGTAGCATGGTAGTAACCTCTCCCAACCTGGGTAACTTAGTGACTGTGATGTACTAAATTCCCCTGAAAAACTGACTTAAAAATAAATAAATAGTTGTGTTTTAAGACTGATTTGCAGTTGGCTTGTTAGAAAAAGTAATCTACCCCTACCCTGAGTGGTTACTGGGACCTACTTACTATGCAAACAAATATTACTAATGCTTTCCTTTCCTTGACTTTCTATACACAGGCGGTAAATAAATCCTGATACTCTAAACTTCCTAAAGTTCCTTTGACTACTGGAGTATTTTTTTTAAATCTGGTTCTCTTAGTCATTTTTTTAATTTCTAGAAAATCTTCATGAAGGATTTTTTTACATAGTCACCTATTTTAAATAAGTCTTTGATAATATTAGCATTATTTTATTTATAGGACATGGCAATCTTAGAAATTGAAGCATGTAAAAGCATATCCAAAACATAAGAAACTTCATCCCAAAAGGAGAGTAACTCTTCCCCAAACCACTACCTTTATGAGACAGATATGTCCATCCCTAGTATGTACTTCTGTCAAGAGAGATTGCAGATAGAAAAATCAGGACAAGAGGATGACAGATCAGAAAACTACCTGCTTCCCCAACTCTTTCAGTCTCTAAAATTTATGACAATCTTATTTTCTTTCCAAAGTAAGCCCAAAAACTAGACCTAACCAGAAGCTAACTCACCCTATTTTTCTCAGCACTTTCTCTCCTATAGTTAACCACTCCCTGTGAAAGCAAAAAACCAATGTTATTATTCCTAATTTTTTAAAAAAATGTAAATAAGACAGAGAATGACCATTTAACTAGATCAATTCTGCATATTTGTAGCCCAGCAAGGTTGCTTCCCAGGGATTCTAGTTAGCAGCTAATTTTTCCTTACACATGGACTGCCTCCTGCTGTCTGTCTGCCAGCCATTCATTTTGGTGTGGGCCTGTAAGTTTAGAGAAAAGCGCTGCCCCAAAATAATATTACTAAGCATTATTTTTATTAGTTCTCTTTTTTATTCCTATGAGTCTCTCTCTAGGGAAGCCCACGTTATATTTGGAAGGCAGTAACATGGAATATGCAAAACAGACTATGAGTGGTGGCTGCACTTTCTCCTCAGCTACTAAGCCCCCAGGAGTCTTACCTGGAGCAGTATTTAAACTCGCATATTTAAATCTAAGAATAATTTCTAATGGCTGGTGCCCTGCAGGATTTACCGACTATTATTCCCACCTTAGACATAAATAACTAAGTGACAGGCAAGAGAATAAAATTAGTTGCTGGTACAGTCTCCATAAAAAACTATAGAAATTGCTAAGATTATATTTTCTTAAAGTAAAAATTTAATAATAGTAAATTAATATTAATCATCTGTTGATTATTGTTTTAAGGCAAATGCTTCCAAGATCAAAATGCATTTAGGCACCTCAAATTGCTTTTTCTTCCCTATAATTTCATTTTTGAATACTTTTTAAACCATTTTAAACAATTTGAAAAATTGCTAGCTACTGGATTCTATACTTTTTTCAGAGTGAGTATTTTTAAGGTTGCAGACTTAAAAATATAGAAGGAAAATGCTGATATTTTATTTAAGCAAAAAGTTTTTTCTCCTCTCTAGCTCCCCCTCCCTCAACACCCTTCCCAACTCTTCACCCCTCAGGAATCTGTATTCCTGTATGGAAGAGGGTGATCGAAGAAGGTCAGAATTTAAAAGATTAAGAGAAAACCCATCTGAAAAATGCTCGGGAAAGTCTTCCTAGAGTATGCCTAATAACTCTGTGACATGCAGAACCAGCTGGCGGTCTCTTGAAGAAAACCAATAGAGTCCTCAGGTAGTCATGATTCCATGACTCTGAGATGGGCTCTGGCCAGGGAATCACAGCCATTAAATGCTGCCAGTAACAGGTTGAGCTTCAGAATTCATTGTCTGAGTGGAATGGAAAACCAAATATCCTATGTTCTCATTTATAAATGAAAGTTAAGCTATGAGGATACAAAGGCATAAGAATGATATAATGGACTTTGCAGACTTGAGTAGGGGGATAACTGGGAGGGAGATAAAGGAGGAAAAACTATATATTGGGTACAGTATACACTTCTCAAGTGACAGGTGTACTAAAATCTCAGAAATCACCGCTGAAGAACTTCTTCATGTAACCAAAAACCACCTGTACCCCAAAAATTGAAGTTAAAATTTATATTTAAAAAAGATTCATTGAGTGATGAACTGGGGATAAACTTGTATCACCACTAGAAGTAAACTAAAACCTGTACCCTACTATAGCTCTGTCTAGTCCATTCTGCCTTTGAACACTTGGAAAGTGATCGCAGTCCCTTGAGACTGTAGCTTCCACGTGTTTCAGGAAGCACTGCACTCGCATCTGCCCCTGCTCCCCTGTAGGAGAAGTCCCCATACCACTGCTAAAGTCTTCCTTTTTTAAACATATAAGTGTCATATTATCTACAGTGTTGGCCCTAGTTTTTCACTACTTTGGGTGCCATTCTCTATCATGGTGTTATTGCATTCATAGTTGTTCTCTCTTGTATGTGCTTGGATGAGTACTAAGTGGAAATTTCCAGAGAACAGAGGATAGAGCTATTTGGAAAATCTTGGAAGAATAAATTCAGCAATAATCATGAAGAGAATGGAGCAGAGGTAGAGAGGCCATCGAAGAAGAACTGACTGTCCAGAACCCTAGGAATCCCCATGGGAAAAGACCCAAGTGCTTAGCATGGTTCTCCTGCAACACAAGGCAACCCCTGGCTTCCTCCTCACCCTCCCCTCTTATCATGCTACCTCTCTTATTTACTAGACTGGGGCCACATTTTCTTTCTCTATTTTTCAAATATGCCAGTTCTTTGTTGGGATATTTGCACATCTCTGTGCTTAAAATACTCTTGCCCCCACAGTCCTTTTCTCTCATTTCCACCTATCTTTCAGGTCCCAGAATAAGAGCCACTCCACGTGGGAGGCCTTCCATGACCCTCCAATCTAAACAAGATTCCCTGACTTACATGCTCTCGTAGACCTCTGCACATCTTTATGCTTAATTACAGTTTATAATGACGTGCGTGTCCTTCATCCACAGCCACGCAGTAGTACATGTAACTTCTACCTCTTCACTATGCTATCAGCTTCAGGAGGTGTGGGGGATTCGTTAGTTTTGCTAATGAATGGAGCTCTGTAAAAGCACAGTGCTTGGTACTTACTAGGATGAGTCGTGGTTGTAGAATGAAGAAGAATGAACACTTGAGCAAGTAAACTAGTAAAGCAAGATAGGAGATTATATTGGCAAGAAAGAGTTAGTAGGCAAAGACTATTTTAGATGAAAGCTGTAACAATAATCCTAGTTACGTGCTTATCTTTTTGTACTTCCCCCAGAATTTAACCTCCTTCATTTCATTAGGCACCCAGAAAGAGTAGAAACACAGTGGATGGGCACATGAAAGGCAAACGAAAGCTTCTGACCTACTCTAGAGATCCTTCTGTGTGTTAAGCAGTTATTTTTATAACAAAACCTTGCATTTTTGTCACATCTTAGGCTTTCCAACAAGCTTTTCTATGACCTTCTTGACATGCTTACACCTGAGACAGTTCCTATTCTGGTTCCAGCTGGATTTTCAATGTTTCCATAATCGCTTTTGCAGACTTTTCCAAGGTTAATATCTCTTAGGCATTTAAATCTTACCTGTATATTTGTTGGGTGCAGTCCAATTTGGGCATTTGTGTTCTATTGATACTCATTTTTTTTAACATGGAAACTATAAAAACAAATTATTTAATTAAAAGTAAAAGGTAAGGTGGGTACCTTATTACACTAACATCAAACACAGATTTGTTTCTGCTATATCCTCACCTTCCCCAGGAACTGCTAAATCTTAGTCTTGGTCATGGTCTTATGTGGCATCAATCTAACTAAGAGCCTATAATTACCCTTACCTAATTTTCTTTTTTAATACAGTCCTAATATTTTCTAGAGCCCTCTCCGAAAGGTCAGAACAGACTATCACTGCATTTGTTTAAGTTCACTTAGTAATATTTAAGACTTTCCACTTTCCACTGAAGCTGCAATTGCTGCTACATTACTCTTTTCCTTTTCATCCATCTCTGCCTTTTTTAATTTGCGCATCCATGCATTGTATTACATTGTTGCAGGGGACGCGCAGTCTTTTTGTCCAATCTGGAAAACCACCACACTAATTTTTATCTGATGTACTGTGCATACTAGGTGCCTGGCATTATTCCGTGCTGAGCTCAGTATTCCCTGCACTACAGTAACTGCTGCGGTTTCACAGTCTTCATTGCAGCCCTCAGGTACAGATGATTCTTTTCAGTTCTGTTGGCCACCATGACTACATGGCAAGGAGGTATAGTTGTGCTGTCTGCTCTGGCTTCATACTGTCACCGTCACTAATTTTACAAGACTCCTGGGTTTCAATGGTCATTCCAGTTTAGTTAATCCTTGGGACCCAGGGATTTTTATCATCTGATTTAAGGTAGGAAGGAACAACTACTGGAAAGGTACATTAAGAAAACTACTATTTTCTAAAGAAAAAACAAGTGCCCCTTTTTTGTGTGTTGTTTTAATACCTTTTGTCAACGTGTAAGAACTCTGGATCATGCTAATATTGCTACTTTCATAAGAGGAGTCCTTAACTATTTTTTCTTTTGACTTTAACTCTTTCCTGAAGTGATCTTTAATTCTATTTTCAACTAAATTAACATACTTAATATTTATGTCCATTCTATGTATCAAACAGGGCAGTTACTACTATTTTCTTTTTCAGATAAAAATACAGAACTCAGGATACTTCTTTATTAGAGTTGGAGTCTTGCTCTGTTACCCAGGGTGCAGTTCAGTGGCATGATCATGGCTCACTGCAGCCTCAAACTCCTGGGCTCAAGCAATCCTCTCAACTCAGCCTCCTAAGTAGCCTTGACAACAGGCATGAGCCACATGCCCAGCTGAAATCAAGATATTTAATTTACCAATGGTTACACAGCTTGTTCAAGACAACTAAGAAAATGGAACTCGGGCCTGATTCTGAGCTCAGTGTTCTTTTGGCAACATTATGTAATCACTGTGCTAGAAAGGAAATTACTCCCTTTATCAATGCCTTTCTATGCCTTTCCGCCTCTCCTCACGCACCCAGGCATTTCCTAGGATTTGGGGACATGGATGGATATGCATGAAGGGAAGAAATTATAAGGAACACATAATGAAATATCAATAAAAAGGTAAAAGAATAAAATAGAAGGATAGTGGCTTAGAAACTTTAGCATGAATTAGAATTGGAAAAATAAACTTAGAGCTTTCAAAAGAAAAACAAAGCATGTGATTGTGTTTTCTCTCATATATATCCAATATACACACTTATTTCAATGGTATAATCATTTGGCAGGTAGAGGCTTCTTGACATCTTGAAAACTGATGAAGCTGGAATGTACTGATGAGCCAATAATTGTGTGTGGCATTTTTGAAGTCCAGTCCTAACTCTGTCACTAGATACATGGCTTCTCAATCTAAGATATTCTATTTATAACACCTTTCCAAGAAGGAGAAAGGTATTTTTTTTCCAAAGGAAATGTAGACATTAACAAAATGTTTTAAACAAAACTAGAAAGTTGTTAACACCATTGCAATATCAATGGCATACTCCTAAGCCCAATAACCATTAAACCATGAAATTATTCAACCTAACTTATGTTCATCTTGAGAGAACTTATCACACACAAAGCCCGTGTGCCCTTGAAGAGTTTTTCTGTTGACGTGAGTTGTACCAATTATGTACTATTCTCTTTTAAAGAAATTTCGAACAAAAGGCTGTTAGAAACTGTAGCCATCTTAGTTAAAATATTTCTCAAGAGCACTCAGAAAAACTGATCAAGCATTAGCAAAGGTCAAAGATAGACATCATCTTCTCACAGAACACTTAAAATAAGCTGGACAGTATGCCACAAAAGCCAGTAAACAGGGATTTACAGATAGAAATGACTCTATCAGCTTTTCTGATTCATCAAATGAGATCCAAGTCTAGCAGGTGATTCTGGTAAGGATGGTCAACAACACAGCTGGAGGAAACTGCCCAAGCCATAGAGCTTCTTCGGATGACTTTTACTTTTTATTTCCTCTTGTCAGGTGTTGGCTGCAGATTTGATGGCGCTCTAAGAAACCTGCTGACCTAGTATATAACTCTTAAGCAAAATCAGGATCATTCGGGATTTATTAATACTGATTTCATGTTGGGCAGGAGAGCCAGGAAGAGTTGTCAACTCATGTTTGTGTCTGTCCCATGACTGAGTAAATGTATGTCATGCTCTACTTACAGAAAATGTCGGTTGGCCTGCTCTTGTGTTGCTAAAATGGCTAAGGATGAATGGTGCAGACAGTTCTGTCAACTGCACTTTAAGCTGTCTAAATGGTTTCTACAAATTCCCACCTACAATGGACAAGGTCAAAAGCATCGAGGAGGTGTCACCTCATTAAGACTGAAATACACCTGGCTCCAAGCCCCACACAACTAACCCTGACACTAAAATTAGTCCTATAGACTCTTGAGTACTCCATCTTTCCATCTCACATTTGGTCCCATTAAGCACAGAGGACAGTTAATAAAGGAAGAAAAATTATTCCAGCTAAATTAATTGAGCTCTGGTACAAAGGAGGGTGAGCAATGCCTTTCAGTCTATTTCTAAAAGAACAATGGGGCTTTTATTGTCCATAATGCTGAGTGCCTGCATTCTTATTTAATTCTTTCTTTGGCTTCAGGTATAAGTGCCCCCCCGGAGAGGAAGCTCAGAAGTATGTTTCTGCCTTTGTTCTTTCAGGAGAAAAGAGTGCTACATATACCTAAGCAAAAGAAAACAAACACACACAACTCAAACACATGAACAAAACCAGGATAACACATGGTTCATCATATGCTATCAGCGATCTTGCACAGTGCCTTTTTCTGTAGCGATCCGGAGGCAGGCAGTTGAATTCGTCCGTTTATGAGCACCCCCCACTCCACCTGCCACAATACCCTCTAAGCATATTATTATCAGAAGAACAAGTTTATCTTCATGCTTACTTATAAAAAGAATAAAGCAAGTTTAAGATTGGGAGAGACACAGATATCGTTTAGTTCAACACCATCTCTCAAAAAATTGTAAGTCAGCAAGGTTTGAAAACTTACTCAGTGACCTACTAGTTTATGAAAAAGCACTGGTCAAGCCCTAGGTCTTCTGGAAGCTGTGGCACTGCCATTTCTGCTATTTTCACTGAACTGCACTACTTCTGGCCATACTAGCAAGAGTGCCCTAACATTTTCCTTGAATGTAAAAATAATGCATTTTCTACGGCCAAGTTCTCATACTTCAGCAGGCCTAAAAATCACCTGAGGTCTGTAATAAAATTCAAACTCTTGAGAGATATACCCACAACCCACCCTCAGATATTCTAATTTTAGAGGGTGATGACAAAAAAAAAAGAAAAAAGAAAACTTAAAAATCTGTTTAACAGGCCCTCAGATGATTCTAATGCTGGTAGACCATGAAACTCACTTTGAGAAATACAGTTCTACATGACTGATTATAACAATGATCAACAGGTTGAGAAACAATAAGATTCTTTTTCTATTTTATGAAAGGCAATTAAATAACCTCCCTCTGTCTTTACCTCACTCCCTGAGTAAAAGTAATTTTTATCCTCTCAACCAAACCTGTGATTAGAAAGATTTAAAAGGACTTGTTGTCTTATCCTCTCTGCTTCCTTTCAAATTCTATGCCATAGACTCTGTTTTTTTCAAAGTCACATTCTGATGCTAAATGAGATTTTGGGATAAACAAAATACAAATATACCAGAAGCCATAATTTCACTTTATCACTCTATTTTCCTTAGGTTAGTTCAACCTTGCATACAAATAAAATAAGTTCAATTATCTGTAGCAGATTCTGTGAGGTTACTTAGAGCAGGAGTTCCCAACACCCGGGTACCCACCCGTGGCCTATTAGGAACCAGGCCACACAGCAGGAGGGGGAGTGGGGGAGTGGTAGGTGAGGAAATAAAGTTTCCTCTGTATTTGCTGCCACTCCCCATCGCTTCCTTTACCACCTAAGCTCTGCCTCCTGTCAGATCAGCAAGGCATTAGAATCTCATAGGAGCATGAACCCTATTGTGAGCCACACACGCAAGGAATCTAGGTTGCACACTTATTATGAGAATCTAATGCCTGGTAATCTGTGTCTCTCATCACCCCCAGGTGGGAACTGTCTAGTTGCAGGAAAATAAGCTCAGGGCTCCCACTCATTCTACATTATGGTAAGTTGTATAATTATTTCATTATATAAAACAATGTAGTAATAGAAATAATAGCAGTACACAATAAATGTAATGAGCTTGAATCATACCAAAACAATCTCCTGCCCCCAATCTGTGGAAAAAACCGTCTTTCACGAAACCAGTCCCTGGTGCCAAAAAGTTTGAAGACTGTTGACTTAGAGATACTAAAAGTTGTCTTCTGCAGAGCTTCAAGAAGTAGGGGACGTAAAGCACCAGCATCTCTTAGGACATTTTCCATTCTTATTATTGTGCTGGAGCAGTCACAATACAAAGATGTAAAAATTCAGAATGGGAAGGATACTTTTAGCTCAGGGAAACAATGCAAAGCATACAACAGCCATAGAGTTTGAGCTGAGAATTGAAGAACAAGTCAGGAAGGGTAAAGGGGAAATAGTAATTATTGAATGTGTACAATATGCCAAGTATTTGACATGGCAGAAAAAGGGAAAGAAAGATGCACTATTATTCCTCTGGAAAGAAAGAATAGATCTCCATTTAATGATGCTCTGTCGTTGATGAACAATTTAGTTACTATAAAAATAGTCTATCTGTGCATGCCCAGGATAAGCTAGGAATGGGCTCCAGGGAGAAAAAAAACATAGTTTTTACCTTTTTGAAAAATGTTATTTGATATGGTTCAGCGCTGTCTCCCCACCCAAATCTGTTGTTACACTGTAATCCCCACGTCAGAGGAGGGTCCTTGTGGAAGGTGATTGTATCATGGAGGCAGTTTCCATACCCCTAGTGCTGTCTCATGATAGAGTTCTCACAAGATCTGGTTGTTAAAAAGTTTGTGGCACCTTTCACTTTGCTCTCACTCTCTCCTGCCACTATGTGAAAAAGGGGCCTTGCTACTCCTTTACCTTTCTCCATGATTGTAAGTTTCCTCAAGCCTCCTCAGCCATGTGGAACTGTGAGTCAATTAAACCTCTTTTCTTTATAAATTACCCAGTCTCAGGTAGTTCTTTATAGCAGTATGAGAACAGACCAATACAATATTCTTTAACAAAACCAGAGAAAGTGGATCCGTATAATGAAGGTTTTTTTGTTGTTTTTTTTTAATTTATTTTCTCCAGGTAAGAAAAGAAAAAGTGTGGTGGGGATGGGTGGGGTGGGGGGGGAGGTGGGTGTGGAGCAGAACAAAGCATTAGGCAGATCTGAGGTCAACAATGAGGCAGATTCAGGGATTAAGGCCAGAAGGGCTCAGGTAAAACACACAAATGCCCAAATCCTAAAAGACACCAGATGGGATGCTGGGCTATTTAATGTATAATGGGTGAGTGATCCAACTAATATTGATGAATGTTACATTTTAAAGGATGGATTAATACCAACTGAATAAGTTAACCATCCCAGGGCCTGACATCCAGGTACCATATTGTATATCAACCTTAATATGCTCAAACAAGATAGGACTTATTGCTGTATTTTGTGCAAGAGGAAGCTGAGGCTCAAGGAGTTAAAATGACTTGTTGAAGCTCAAACAGCTAGTAAATGATGTCACTGCACAGTTAGAACCCAAAATAGACTGACTCTAAACATCCCTACTCTTTCCATTATTTCCTGCCACCTTCTAAGATATTTGAACTTGTGGAAATACAAAGTGAAATATTTTGTTTTGCTTTATTAAGGTGGTGAGTGAGCAAAGCTCTGCCCAACACAGTAGCAGCATCAAGAATACCAGAGGGAAAATACACCACAAATAAGTTAAACCTCAGTCAGCCAAGTTAAGACTATGACAACACCAAGAAAAGGCACATGGGCACATTTTAAGCACATTTTTTTTAGTCTCTTGAGAAAAAAGAAGAAAGGGGTTGATAATTGCAGTGCTCAAGCTATGAGCCCCTTAAATGCAAAGGATTAAGTCCTCACACCTTGCAGGATAAATGATAATTTACCAGTAAAGAGAGACATATTACACCTGTCATAAACGGATTTTGTAATATTCAGGGCCACATTGACAAGAGAATGAAAGTTCCACATTGTCAGTTTCAGCTTTTCTGGTTAAATTAACAACTCCAACAATATATCCTTCTGGGAGGAAAGGAAGAAAGGACTGGGGGGTTGGTGGGGGGGGGATATATTCAGATGATGAAAGTATGCTACTAAATTAATCTGATTTTGTTTGTTATGAGTAAGAAGAAAACACTGAGACCAAAACACAGCTGCACATATTTGATTATCTAAGCTCCTCTCTGTTTCTTTTGTTAAGTTGCTGCCACTTCTTTCAACTTCTCCCACACAATAGCACGGCCCTGGAATTATCACTCTCTAATCTTCCATAAGCAATCCCACTCCCTCCACTCTGCCTCTTCTTCCTGTTCTCTCAGAGCATCTATTCAAACCACAGCTTCAACCTCAAACCTTCCCTAACCACTTCAGCTTAACCCTAACCTTTGCCCTGGTCCCTCAGCCACCTCTCTTCAGTTGCTGTCTCATTTCTTCCTTACCTTTCTTTATTTTTCTTCAAGTGTGCTAGAATCATTAGCTAGAATGGTTTTACAGCTCCATGTGTCCGTTGATTGTCTATCTTCCACCCACCCAGCTACAAACTCAAGTGCCATGAGAGCAGGGACATTTTCTGAGTTATCCCAGAATCCAGAATATTTTCCAGGACACTTAATGCCTAAAAAATATTTTTGAGCATTAAATTGATGAGAGAGGTAAGGATATGACTAGTGAAAGGAGAAGTTACATCAGAGCCACTGACAATTTTTCTGCTTCCCTGGACTAAGAAGCCAGTTGGAACAGCTGTAAGCATCCCAGCCCCTAGAACATGAAGTTGTGTGTTTGGAACATCTTAGTACACTGAGGGTTAGCGAGGCTATTTCATTACCTCTTGAAAAACTCATGGGCTACTTGTACATCTGTCCAGATAATTTTGCTTAGAAAGCCCTGACAAACAAAGCAAAACGTAATGGTGTCCAAAGGATATAAGAAATGGATGGATTTATAAGCAAGAGAAAGTCTTCTTCATTGTCTTCTTCACTGGTCTGGCCACAGTCTTTCTTGGCTGAGGTTTATTTGTTTTCAGCCCTTCAAGTTTTAGAGAACTTTCCATCCCCAAAACCTGTTTCTAGACTTAGATGACCATGCACTGTTCCAATTAGTTCTGGGCCAGCCCCACACAGTGCTGTTTGCTGCATTATTGTGGGCTGTGACCGTGACCTCTAAGGATTCACAGGGGCCTGGAACCTTAAACAGGGGAGCTGAGATCAGGGTATCTTTGCAAATACTGGAAAAATGACCTTGACTCTTCTCACAGATCTCTCTTGGCCAAGTCATCCTCCAGTGGGAAGAGAATACTCTTTCTTGATCCATTTCTTACAATCCCATGTCCAAAACATCAAAGCAGCTCAGGGAGACAATATTTGTGTGGAAATTTCATCTGTTTTCATGACATTAAAATTTTTTAGATGTGAATCTTGGGAGAATTAAATTTTCTAAATATTAGGAAATGTATCTCCATCATTGATGTAATGATCATTATATTATAGGATTGTAAGACTTCAGTGATATTTCTAATATAACACATTATACATAGTAGGCACGGAATAAAAACTTTTTACAGAACTTATTTGCCCAGGTTTTCGAAGTTAGGTGTGCTCATTTATGAAACCTCTCCAACCCTGATCTTGTGTTTAAGTGAAATTCTTGGATTCCTCTTTCCATGTGTTCCCTTAGGCACCATGTTTCCTGAAATTGGTGGATACAAACAGTGTTTCCTCCTCCCACACCACAACTCTACGCATTCCAAACCCAGTACACTTATTGTATTGTGTGGGAAGAGTGTATCATGCATGAATAGCTCTGCCTCTTGGCTACTTTCCTTATCAGAGATTAATAAAATTTCCTGTAGCAAATGAATGATCAAGAGACATAAACCCCAAAAACCTCACTTTTCAAATTAATACTTTATATGCATTCTCTCATCTAAGTCTCACAACCCTGTGAGGTAATTATGTTATTATTGGAATTGAGAATTTCTACAGTTCAAATAATTTGACGAACTTGACTCAGTAAATGACAGAATTGGCTTCAGTACAGGTCTGCCTGTCACTAAAGCCCAAATTTGAAGCTCTCACTCTGTTGCCATCTTTCATAACTCATCATTTAATTACTCTCATGAGAAAATAGATCACATTCTCAAGAGAACTTAACATCCACACTGAAAACAGTATTTCAAATATTTTGGATGTTATTAGACCCTTATTATGTTATATAATGTAAGTAAAATGAGACTCATCTAAGACAAATTATCTCATTAGAATCACTGACTCAAGAATTAGAGTAGTCATAAGACACTGAGTTTCTGTCAGTATACATGTCCAAAGCAAAGTATTAAAACCTAATGAAATACAAGTTGCCTCTTGAATGAAAGAGAGATTTGACTTAGTTATGTTCAGCTCATCAATTAAGAACATTCATTGTCTGAGAGATAAAGATGGGCATTTATATGCATCCTGCAGGTGTTATCCTATGATTAAATTGTAATAACAAAAGTTCTCTTTCCTAGAAATTAAAGTTGAAATGCCTGCCTGACCTTCAAAAAACATATGCTTAGTCACATCTAAAATACTTAGGAGGCATTCTTACGTCACTTCTGTTCCAGAAGCGCTAAAGCTCTGAAATGCCTCCATATTTGATGAGTGAACAGCCTATTGCTAAGAAGACAGACACCATCAAATATTTCTGCTAGTCTTTTAATCCCTGGTTGTCTATGGACTCAGAAGGCTATTTACAAAAGTCATAAAGATAGAAGATCTCAGTGAGATAATGCAAATTTTTTGGACATTCTTTTGGTAATCTATGGGGCAGCTATAAACTAATGGAGGAATTTTGCTCAACTTCTGAAACTAACATCTGTAACTCAGACTTACAATAAACAGAACACTTCCTTTCATTATAAATTATGTCCATTTAAACTTCATAGGAACAGATTTTAAATAATTACAATAATTAGGCTGAGCATGGTGGCTCATGCCTGTAATTCCAGCACTTTGGGAGGCCAAGGCTGGGGCATCACTTGAGTCCAGGAGTTCAATACCAACCTGGGCAATGTGGTGAAACCCTATCTCTACTAAAAATACAAAAATTATCCAGGCATTGTGGCACATGCCTGTAGTCCCAGCTACTCAGGAAGCTGAGGCACAAGAATCGCTTGAACCAGGGAGATAGAGATTGCAGTGAACTGAGATTGTGCCACTACACTCCAGCCTGGGCAACAGAGCAAGACCCTGTCTCAAAAAAATAAAAATAACTAAATAGTTATAACAATTATACTCATGGCATTGTAGCATAAGAGTTAAAATAGTACTCCTAGCGTTCCTAAAATAATGTGAGAATATGTCACACATGTGACAAAAAAGATAATTAGCTTTTGAAATGACAGCCACAAAAAGTCTCTTCCTTTTAATATTGGAGAGAAAAGACATGTTTTTCCAATTGTGATGTGTGCTGTTTCTACTTATAAATTTCTTAAGAGGTTAGAGAATAACACCAAGATTTCAAAGACAGAGCAGGAAGCAATATACTTGCCAAAGTCATTCTTCAACTGAGTGCAATATAAGAGGAAGCAAAAATTGTAGGGTGTGATACTGAACTATGGAAGTACCCACATCATCCTATCCCCAGGCTTGATTCAAGCCTGAATATGAACTGAAAAAAAGAGGCCCATGGTACCACAGTCCAATGGGTTTTTCGTGTGTGCTGCATAGAAAAATACAGTACACCAAGACAACAAATATTGCAGCAGAGAAAGAGTTTAATTATCACAGGGCAGCCAAGCAGGAAGGACAGGAGATATTTCTCAAATCCCAATCCCAGAGAATTTGAAGACGAAGGTTTTCAGGGATAGTTTGGTGGGCAGGGTGCTACATAATGGACACTGCTGATTGGTTGGGATGGGGATGAAACACCAGGGGTCAAAACTCTTTGTTTGCTGAGTCAGTTCCTGGGTTCGGGTCACAGAACCAGTTGAGTGAGTTTCTAGGTTTGGGTCACTGGTCTGGGTGGCATCAGCTGGTCCACCAGAATGCAAAGTCTGAAAAATAACTTCAACCCCAGTCTTAAGTTTCACAATAGCAGTGTCATTTATAGGAGCAACTGGGGAAGTTACAAATCTTGTGACCACCAGCTATGCGATTCCTGAGCAGTAAGCAATTATAAAAAGCAAGTTAGGAAACAACAGCTAGTTATTGTTTAACTATGCCTGTATCTTAGCAGAATTCAGGCGTCTACTATAATCCTAAGCTTGTGGCCTTCTATTAGTTGCACAAAGGCAGTTTTAGTCCCTGAACAAGAAGGGTGTTAGTTTTGGGAAGGGACTATTATCTTTGATCAAAGGTTGAACTGTGAACTAAATTCCTCCCATAGTTAGCCCAAACCACACACAAGATTAAGCAAAAGCAGTTACCTTATGAAGTTAGAAGCAAGATGGAGTCAATAATGCTAGATTTCTCTCATTGCTATAATTTTGTAAAGCTTCAAGGAATTTTGACATTCCTAACCTGTATAATGTTACATTTTTACCATGGCCCCTCAGGGGTTATAAATATCTAATTTTATGAGACGTCTATGGGAATGCACAGAATATTTATAGAATTTGAATTATTTCTTTTCTCCTTCTTAGACAGAAGGCTTGTAATGGCTACAGCCTACGCTTTTCCTCATTAAATGTTGGTGGATATTAATTTTTTATAATAACTTAGATGGCATGCAATCTCAGGGAAGTGAATGTTCCTGTTTTTCTCCTCCAGTTTTCTATAGACAAACTAATCTCCCAAATCATCCAATGACCATAAATGCTCCCATGTATCATAAGGCTTACTCTCTCTCCTGAACTCTAGAATATTATTTCCAGCTGTTTTCCATACATTTCTAAAACTCAGTTTTAGTAAAGCAAACTCTTTAGCTTCCTCTTCTGGAAAACTGCCTCTCTGCTGAGGTTTTCTATCTCATTTAATAAACTGCTTCTATTCTAACTATAGGCACATATTTTAAAGTCATCTTCAACAGCTTTCTATTCTTCATCCAGTGCATCCAGATATTCCGAAAATCCTAATAATTCTGGGTTTTATGTAACACTTATGCTCTTAAAAATGCTGTTGCTTTTTTGTTTTTATTTTAACCTAGACTAATTCAATAGCCTTTTGATCAGCCTGACAAACTCTAAACATTTGCCTCTTTTGCCCATATTTCCATCCCTTATCAACCAAACATACAGATCTAGTTATTCCACCTCTCTCCTCAAAAGCTATATGGCCTCCTCATTGCTTCCAGAATAAAACCTCAAGTTCTTATCATGGAGTTTTAAAATAACCCATTGCAAATTATCATTCTAGTCTGATTCCTCTGTAACACTGTGCGCTAGTCAGTTTCAAAACACACCTTTAACTTGTGTATCTTAATATTGCTCCTGTTGCTCCTTCAATTCTCAAGTTTTTATTAAAATCCATCTCATCCTTCAAGACCCAATTCAGTTGCCACTATGCCTTTGGATTGTCCAACCCCATGTCAGAAAAAAAAATGCCTCTTCATCTGGAAGCCTATGATTTAATACACATACACTTAGCACTTATTTCATTCTACTTCCATGCTATCTCAAAAGGCAACATAAAGAATTTTAAGAGGGCATGTTAATGATATTAGAAAGACATGGGTTACAACTGTAGCTCTCCCCCTTACTAGCTGTATGACCCTGGGCAACATATTTAAATGATCCCAACCTCTTTTCATCATCTCTAAAATGTGGATGACAATAGCTACTCCATATAATTATTATGATCAAGAGAAATCTATATGCTTCTAAATATCTGCTATCATTTAAATAGGTATCAGAAAGAAATATTTTCTCTAAACAGTTTTCATTCAACAAATTCCTCTAATAATTTTACTCTAAAGGCATAAAGAGAAGCAACTTAGAAAACCTGAGATAAAAAATCAACAACAAAATTGTCTGAATTTTGCAGACAAATTAGATAAGTTCCATAGATTATTGTATCCTTTATACATCCAGAGGTCAGAGAAAATATTCTTCAGGATACAAAGAAGGGCATGATGTATATCTCCTAAGAAAAACTGGCATAATTATCACTAGTTGTTTATGTGTGTGTTTACTTATCTCCACTCACACTCGCTAGATTGTAAACTCCTTGAAGAAATGAATCTTGCCTTACTCATTCTTGGATAACCTCAGTGCCTAAGTGAAGTGCATTGCAGAGTTAATAATGTTGAACTGAGTTAAATCAAATTAAACTGAAGCTAATCAATTCTATGCTGTATGCATCAAAGAGAAAGATTTGCAATTTGCAAGTCACTTCCTTCCTGCTCTGTTCCATCCCCTTGACCTCCTGCACTTTGTTTATATTAGCACAAAAAGCATCTCAGTCTCTTTTCCTTTTCTTCCATTAGCTTCTATCTGTTGCTTCTGCTGTATTGCATCTTCCTGGAAAGTGTTACCTTCTCTAATTATTTGACTTTGGTACATTCTTCCCTCCCTCATGATGGACATTTTATTTGTACAATCTGTAGAGTGTTTCATTAGCAACATTGTATACACCACAAAGGGGGCGTATTTATTATTCACATTTGTCATGATGCTGGAACTGCAATCGCTTTTCTCATTTTGGCACTCCCGCACCTCCTCAATTTGTCTTCCTTTTGCTCATCTCCCTTCAAAAACAGCCTGGCTTTTGTTATAGTTGTTTGGATTTGTAGCAGATTAGTTGGGCCTTGTGATGTCTGTATAACTTCACAGAACAGGGAAATATGAACCAAGACTTTTCAGCCAGGGACTCTTAATTGTTTTCCTCAGCTCCCAATACCAGATAACACAAGGCACTTCCCAGTATGAGCCCACAGAATGTTTGCTGACCTATTATCCATCTCCTGAAAGCAGTCATTGAACTCATCCATCTTTTGTGTCAGTACATATTCCTTTTTCCCCAGTGAAGTTAAGAAGACTAAAACCAAGGGTAATTGTAACCCTGTTATCAATAACAGCTCTTTCATAGCATATTATAGTCAAAGTATCATTTCTACCAGCTTGAAAGTTGGTAGTTAATAGCACAGTTTAAAAATCATTTATTTTAAGTCAGTACCTAAGAACAACCCATAAGGCCTAATAAGCACACAAAATTCTGTTCCCCACCCTCAGAAATTCTAATTCAATGGGTCTGAAAGGGGGCCAAGAATGTGCATTTTAAACAAATTCTCCAGATGATTGTAAAGCATGTAGTCTGTATACAATATATTGAGTAATAAATGTGATCAGTATTTAACAGATATCTGGCTGAATACGGTGGCTCACACCTGTAATCCCAACACTTTGGGAAGCTAAGATGGGAGGATCACTTGAGTCCAGGACTTGGAGACAGGCCTGGGCAACACAGTGAGACCCCATCTCTACAAAATAATTAAAAATTAGCCAGACACGGTGGCATGCTCCTGTAGTCCCACCTACTAAAGAGGCGGGGGTGGAAGGATTGCTTGAGCCCAGGAGTTTGAGGTTGCAGTGAGCCAAGATTGTGCCACTGCACTCAGCCTGGGTGACAGAATAAGACCCTGGTGTGTGTGTGTGTGTGTGTGTGTGTGTGTATGTATGTGTGTATATACACACACACACACACACACACACAGAGAGATACATATACATAAAACTTAGTGACTTAAAATCAGTTTCCGTGTTTTGGTTTCTGTGGGTCAGGAATTTAGGAAAAATTAGGGTGACAAACCGTGTGGTTTGCCCACAACATACACATATAGATATACATATCTATATACGTATATGTGTGCATATGTGTATATACACACACATACCAGGTATCAAAACAACCATAAAATTTAGAGGAAAAAAATGCATTCTAATAATCATTAGAGAATAAGACAACAGGTAAAATGATCAGATTTCTAGCCATTTTTTGGTTAGATCATCAAGGCTAGAGTCATAATCTCAAGTTCAAAGTGTGTAAATGAGTGTCTAAGACAACTCTTAATTTTCTTTATTTTGATATTTCAATAACTAAGTAGAAAACCATGACTCTCGTCTGAGCATCTGTTGCCGTGTAAAATGTTAACCCAAAACTTAGTGACTTAAAATCAGTTTCTGTTTCTGTGGGTCAGGAATTTGGAAAGATTAGGGTGACAAAACATCTGGTGTGCTCACAACTTAGAGGATCCTTAGGAAACATGACTTTAAGTGATCAAACCAGGAAAGTTCTAGGCAAACCAGAATGAGTTGGTAGATCACTGTAAGCTTCACTAGATGGTTCTGGCACAGGCTCTCAGGTAGTTTTAGTCAGGATGTCGGAAGGATCCACCATCATCTGAAGGCATGACTAGGGCTGGAGGGTCTGCTCTCAAGACAGCACACTTACGTGACTACTGACCGGCCCGGTGTCTCACTTTCCTGCTGGCTATCGGCAGGAGACTTCAGTTTTTTGGTACAAGGTCCTCACCATAGGTCCTCTCCATGGAATCCTCGCAACCTGAAAGCTTATTTCACCCGGACTAAGCAACACAAGATAGGTATTAGGAATGAAGCTGTAGTGCTTTTTTTGTGATCTAGTGTCCAAAGTCATACATCATTATTTCTGCTTTATTCCATTTGTTCGAAGACAATCACTAAGTCCAGCCCACAAGGGAGAAAAAATAGGCTGTATCCCTTGAAAGGAGTATCAAACAATTTGTAGTTTTTTAAATTATTTTTAAATTTCTATTTCAATAGTTTTTGGGGTACAGGTGACATTTGGTTACATTGATACATTCTTTAGTGATGATTTCTGAGATTTTGGTGTACCTGTCACCTGAGCAGTGAGCACTGTACTGAATATGTAGTCTTTTATCCCTCACCCCCTTGTCAGCCTTCTCCCTGCAAGTCCCAAAGTCCATTGTGTCGTTACTCCGCCTGTGCATCCTCATGGCTAGCTCCCACTTGTAAGTGAGAACATACGATATTTGGTATTCCATTCCTGAGTTACTTCAGTTAGATTCAAGTTGCTGCAAACAACATTGTTTTATTCCTTTTAATAGATGAGAATTTATTTCTTTTAATAGATGGTATATATACATTCCACAGTGTATATACACCACGTTTTATCTACTTGTTGGCTGATGGACACTTAGGTGGGTACGATATCTTTGCAATTTGCAAATTGTGCTGCCATAAATATACATGTGCATGTGTCTTTTTATATAATGACTTCTTTTTCTTTGGCTAGATACCCAGTAGTGTGATTGTTGGATTGAATGGTAGTTCTACTTTTAGTTTTCTTTAAAGAATCTCCATACTGTTTTCCATAGTGGTGTTATGAGTTTACATTCCTCTCAGCAGTGTAAAAGTGCTCCCTTTCACCACATCCATACCAATATTTACTGTTTTTGACTATGTCCATTCTTGCAAAAGTAAGGTGATATCTCATTGTGGTTTTAATTTGCATTTCCCTACAATTAGTGTTGTGAATTTTTCATGTTTATTGGTTATTTGCATATCTTCTTTTGAGAACTGTCTATTCATGTTCTTTACCTGCTTTTTGATGAAATTACTCGTTTTTTTCATGCTGAACTGAGTTCCTTATAGATTCTGGATATTAGTCCTTTGTCAGATGCATAGTTTCCAAATATTTCTCCCACTCTGTAGTTTGTCAGTTTGCTGATTATTTCTTTTGCTGTGCAGAAGCTTTTTATTTAAATTAGGTCCCACTTATTTATTTTTTGTTTTTTTGTTTTTTGGTTTTTTTGTATTTGCTTTTGTGGTCTTACTCATGAATTCTTTGCCTAAGCCAATATCTAGAAGAGTTTTTTTGATGTTAATATCTAGAATTTTTATGGGTTCGGGTCATAAACTTAAGTATTTTATCCATCTGAGTTGATTTTTGTGTAAGGTGAGAGATGAGGATCTAGTTTCATTCTTCTACATGTGGCTTCAAAGTTCATTCTTCTACATGTGGCTCCAGCACCACTTATTGAATAGGGTGTCCTTTCCCCAATTTATGTTGCATGCTTTGATGAAGATCAGTTGGTTGTAAACACTTGCCCTTATTTCTAAGTTCTATATTCCATTTCACTGGTGTGCATGCCTATTTTTATACCACTATGCTGTTTAGCAACTATAGCCTTGTAGTATAATTTGAGGTCAGGTAATGGAATGTCTCTAGATTTGTTCTTTTGCTTAGTATTTTTTGGCTACGTAGACTCTTTTTTGGTTCCACATACATTTTAGGATTGTTTTTCTAGTTCTGGGAAGAATGATGATGGTGTTTTGATGGGAATTGCATTGAATCTGTAGATTTCTTTCAGTAGTATGGTCATTTTTGCAATATTTATTCTATCCATTCACGAGCATGGGATGTGTTTTCATTTGTTTGGGTCATCTCTGATTTCTCCCAGCAGTGTTTTGTAGTTTTTCTTGTACAGATCTTTTACTTCCTTGGTTAATTTTTTTTTTTGCAGTTGTAAAAGGAATTGAGTTCTTGATTTGGTTCTCAGCTTGGTCATTGGTGCTATAAAACAGTGCTACAGATTTGTATCTATTTATTTTGTATCCTGAAACTTTACTGGATTTACTTATCAAATCTAAGAGCTCTTTAGATGAGTCTTTAGGGTTTGTAGGTATACAGTCATATTATAGGTGAAAACAAGAGTTTGACTTCTTCTTTTCCATATTGGATGCCCTTTATATCTTTTTCTCATCTGATTGCTCTAGCTAGAACTTCCAGTACTGTGTTGAATAGAAATGGTGAAACTGGGCATTCTTGTCTTGTTTCAGTTCTCAGAGGAAATGCTTTCAACTTTTCCCCATTCAGTATGATGCTGGATGTGGGTTTGTCATATATGGCTTAGCACAACTTTTGCTGTATCCCGGAGGTTTTGATAAGTTGTGTCACTATTATCATTCACTTCAAAGAATTTTTAAATTTCCATCTTGATTTCTATATTAACCCAAAAATCATTGAAGAGCAAATTATTTAATTTCCACATATTTGCACGGTTTAAGCCTTTTTTTTTTTTTTTTGAGCTGATATCAGCTTTATTCCACTGTGGTCTGAGAAAATATCTGATACGATTTTGATTTTCTTAAATTTATTGAGACTTGTTTTGTGGCCTGTCTTGGAGAATGTTCCATGAGCTGATGAATAATAGAATGTATATTCTGCAGTTGTTCAAAGAATGTTCTGTAACTATTTGTTAAGTCCATTTATTCTAGGGTATAGTTTAAGTTCATTGTTTCATTGTTGAGGTTCTGTCTTGATGTCTGGTGCTGTCAGTGGAGTACCGAAGTATCCCACTATTATTGTGCTGCTATCTAATTTCTTAGATTGAGTAGTAATTGTTCTATAAATTTGGGAGCTCCACCATTAGGTGCAAATAATTTGGAATTGTGGTATCTTCTTGTTGGAGTAATCCTCTTATTATATGATGTCCTTCGATTTTGTTTTTTACTGTTGTTGCTTTAAAGTCTGCTTTATCTGATACAAGAATGGCTACTTCTGCTCACTTTTGGTTTCCATTTTTGTGGAATATATTTTTCTACCCTTTACCTTAAGTTTATGTGAGTGCTTATGTGTTAGGTGAGTCTCTGGAAGACAGCATATATTTGATTGATGGATTTTTTATTTATTCTGCCATTCTATATTTTTAAGTGGAGCATTTAGGCCATTTATATTCAACATTAATATTGAGATGTATGGTACTATTTATCATGTTAGTTGTTGCCTAGATACTTTGTTGTTTTTTTTTTTTCATTGTTATTGCTTTATAGGCCCTGTGAGATTTCTGCTTTAAGAAGGTTCTATTTTGATGTATAATTCTCTTTTCTTTTAAGATTTAAAACTCCTTTTGACATTTCTTATAGTGCTTGTTTGGTTGTGGCAAATTCCATCAGCATTTGTTTGTCTTAGAAATACTTTATCTCTCCCTCATTTATGAAGCTTAGTTTTGCTGTAGACAAAATTCTTAGATGACAGTTCTTTTGTTTAAGGAGGCTAAAGATAGGACCTCAATCCATTCTGTCTTGTAAGGTTTCTGCTGAGAAATACTGTTAGTCTGATAGGTTTTCCTTTATAGATTACATAATGCTTTTATCTCACAGCTGTTAAGATTCTTTCCTTCATCTTAACTTTAGATAGCCTAATGACTTTGTGCCTTAGTGATGATCATTTTGGAATGAATTTTCAGGAGTTCTGTGAGCTTCTTGTATTTGGATGTTTAGATCTCTAATAAGGCCAGGAAATTTTTTCTCAAATATTCCCTCAAATCAGTTTTCCAAACTTTTAGATGTCTCTTCGTTCTCAGGAACACTAATTATTAGGTTTGGCTGTTTTACATAATCCTGTATTTCTTGGAGACTTTATTCATTTTTCATTCTTTTTTCTTTATCTGATTGGCTTGATTGACTTAATTTATAAGTCTTACCTTTGAGCTCTTAAATCCATTCTTCCACTTGTTCTAATCTATTGTTGAAACTTTCCACTGCATTTTGTATTTCCCTAAGTGTGTCTTTTATTTTCAGAAGTTCTGATGCTTTTTTCCTTATGATACTTATTTCTCTGGAAAATTTTCTATTCTTATCCTGGATTTTTAAATTTCTTTTCATTGGTTTTCACCTTTCTCTAGTATCTCCTTCAGTAGCTTAATAATCAAGTTTCTGAATTCTTTATCTGGCATTTCAGAGATTTCTTCTTGGTATGAATCCACGCTGAGAAGCTAATATTATCTTTTGGGGGTACTATAGAACCCTATTTTGTCCTAATACCAGAAGTAGTTTTCTGGTTCCTTCTCATTTGGGTAGATTACTTCTTCAAATTGTCCTTGAATTTATTTTCGATTGGACTTTTTTTTTTAATTCTAAAGAATCTGACTTTAATGATTATAATTTATTTTAGCCTAATTTGATTCTTGGTACTTGTAGGGATAAAGATTCTATATGAGTTCCTTAATTATATAGAGTCTTTTGTGCTGATTTTCCAAAATGCTTGTTGTAGTAGTTATATACCCGAGGTGTGGACAAGTTCACTGTCTCCTACGGGATTGGAATGGCAGGGATGTTTTGAAGCTTGCTCATTTGGTCATTGTATATACTTTATTTACTTAGTTATATTTATTTACTTAATTTTTCCCCAGTATTTATTGAGTTGATGATTGAGGCTTTGGGCCAATAGGGGAGGTATCTCTGGATAGGCCCTGGTTATAGCTAAGGCAAGTGGATAGATGTAATATCCAGTGGTGGGCAGAGATCCCAACTGTGCTAAAGGTGACTGGGGCACTCTCAATTAGATGTACTGTGGTTTTGTCAGAGTAAAGGGTGGGAACTACCTCAGCTCCCCTGCCAGGCCAGCAGGAAGGCTATCTACCTCCCAGTCTTACTTCTGTCCCAGGCTTCTGGCTATTCAGATTACATAGACAGCTCCTTTCTTCTGTAGGGATATTGATGTTCCAAGTAGAGAGGAATTATGACTCTGCCTTTCATGCAGACGTAAATCCTGAGAGCACCTCTCCTGTGGATCTGCAACCAAACTGGATTGTTATGGGAGAAGCCCCAGCTGTGTCTGCAGATGTGTACAATGCAGAGAACAAGAACCTTTTTTCCATGGCCCTTCACAATTACAGAGGCTGCCTGCCTGTTAGGGTAGACGAGAGGTACAGACTTTCCCTACTGTGCCCAGCACTTTAATTGTGTCTCTGCTATAAGAAACTTCCCTGCCGGGCGCAGTAGCTCACGCCTGTAATCCCAGCACTTTGGGAGGCCGAGGCAGGTGGATCACGAGGTTAAGAGATCGATACCATCCTGGCCATCATGGTGAAACCCCGTCTCTACTAAAAAAATACAAAAATTAGCTGGGCATGGTGGTGCGTGCCTGTAGTCCCAGCTACTCAGGAGGCTGAGGCAGGAGAATTGCTTTAACCTGGGAGGCAGAAGTTGCAGTGAGCCGAGATCGCGCCACTGCACTCCAGCCCGGTGCCTGGCAACAGAGCGAGACTCTGTATCAAAAAAAAAAAACTTCCTACCAGCAGAAAGATCTGGAATGCAAGGCCTGTCATTCAGAATCTATTGTCCAACAGGGTATTCCCTTGATGTGGTACTCTCCCCCTTTCCCTAGGAATGGTACTTCCTGAGAGCCAGACTATAGTGATTGTTATTGCTATTCTGGGTCTAGCCACCCAGTGGGACTACCAGGCTCCAGGTTGGTGCTGGAGAATGCCTACAAAAGATTCAGTGATGTGAACTGTCTTCAGGCCTCCTAGCTGTGGATACCAGCAGAGGCTCTACTGGAGGTGGCAGGGGAGTGATGTAAACTGAGATTCCTGGTTGTAGATAGGCTTTTAGTGTGCTGGCTTTCTTAACACTGCTTGTACTAATAGTAAACTTGTCACGTGGACAGACTCAGGATCCCTGGTAGCCAGGGTGTTGCAGGCAGTGGTGTTGAGATCCCACAGCCATTTTCTCCTTCACAGGTGCAGTGTTATTCTGCCAAGAGGTGCTGTAAGGGCCTAAGTTGGTTGGCCTCCAGCCAGGAAGTGTTGTTTTCAAGAGAGCACCAGCTATGGTAGTAGCAAAGGGATTTGAGCTTGCCCTAAGTTGTCCAGGGGAAGTATTCTGGTTTATTGGTGCTGGGAAGGGCCATAAAGCCCCCAAAAGTTTATGTTCTGTTTATAAAGCTACAGGGTGAGTACAGAAATAGCATCAGGTGGTGACAGGATTAGGCAAGTCTAAGCTCAGACTCTCCTAGGGCAGGACCTCTCATGGCCACTGTTGGGGACAGAGGTCATTGTTCTCAGGCCACTGGGGTAATATTCCAGAGGGGAGTATAACTGTCTATGCTGTGCAGAAGAGTTCACAAAGGGAGCGGGAAATAGTAGGCAGTAGTAATCCTCACCCAGCTTCTACACACTCTGTGAGGCTGGTCTCACTCCTGCAGTGCACCACAAACAGTGCCAGGTTTAGATCCAGGCAGCATGTGCACAGAATTGAGACCTGCCTCCAGGCCATATGCTTCCCTACAGAGGTAGCAAGCATGGCTTTCAGGCCTCATCCCTCCCCATCTTCCCACAAGGCCAGGCACCCATCTCCTGCATTCATGCCTGTGGTGCACTTGCCAGTTACCCCTGAATTCTGTTCAAGGGAGTTCTTCCCCCCCAAAATCAAATCACAAAATTCAGTTGGGGGATTCTTTTACCCTGAAAACCCTCCCTGAGTTCATTTGCTGACTTCTCTGAGGGTCCTTATGAGATACAGTCAGAAATGTCTTCCCTGGGCTCCCCCTGGAGACTGGGAATAGCTACAAGGCTTTTTGCACTGCTGCTTCTACTTTTATATTTCATTCAACTTCCCAAATCTGTTCCAGCTCTAGGCAGGGATAAGACCTTCTCCTGAGATTTGGATTTTCAGATTATCTGGTAAGGATGTTTGCTCAGAGGCAGACTCTCCCCCTCCCACACTCCGTTTTTTTTGCCTGTCTCACAGAGTAGGCTGCAGCCTGCTGCTTCTTTCAAAGCTTCTGTTGATATTTTCAGTTTTCCTGGTAAGTTTCTATGCTGGTTTTGGGGACAAAAAATCCACAGTGTGAATCTCCTCACTATTCTGTCCTTCCAAGTGGGAGAGGCACGCTAACACTGCCTCCTATCTACCATCTTGGAAAAAACACTGTAGTTATATTTTAAATAACTACAGCTCCTAATATTTGCTTCAAAGTCACAATTTTTCAAGCTTTTTTAATGACTGCTATTCCTACTCTCCAAAGTTGAAAGAATTTCATGTTAGAAAGCAATAATCTCCTCCGGACTTTTCTTTTCATGGCTGTGCTATAACTGACCTTTCTGACTTTTAGGAAATATGTTCTTGTTGCTTTAATAAAATAGAATAAACTTCAATGCTATTTTACTCACAGAAAGCTCATATTTCTAAGGTAAATGCCAGCAGGTTTCCTTCATAGCTGAAGGTAACATAGAAACTTGGCAAGTTCACAATTAACTACATCAGTGTGGTCAGTTAAACTGGAAAATACCAGTCCCAAATTTTAGTTTATCATGTTTCCATTTTCATTTTATTCTTCTGTTGAATCCCATCTGAGCAGAGACAAAGCTAAACTCAAATTAGATATGTGACCTTAGGCAAGTATCTTTTCTTGGTGCTTTTTGAACACATAAAATGAAAAAAAAAAAAGTCTAAAATTCTTTAAGCTTCTTTCCATTTGCAGTATTGAGCAATGATCTGAACCACTAGGAAATTTGCCAGATCTTAAGGCAGAATGAACCAAGCCTATTTCCCTTTCACTTATTGCATCTATAAGGGTATCTGCCCACCCAATTGATGAATTAGTGTACTACTCCAGTTGCTCATGAAGGTAATACAGTGCCACAGAGATAATAAAATTATCTGATAACCTAGATGAGTAATATATTATCAAAACATGTGGCTCTAGTGACATAGTACTCCCAAAGGCAGACTGACCATCTTTGAAAACAAAAAGTTTATGAGAAGTGTGACACAATCACAGATGCTACAAATCTTCCTTACTAACCAAATCCTGGTGGCTACACAGAAGTATGCACTGTAAAGTCCCTTTTGTTTATTACCCATTTTCCATGCCACATATTACAAACTGAGTTTCATACATACCCCCTCAATTCGTTAGTCAAATTTCTTCTGCATCATCCAAGAGTTACAATCTTTGCTTAACAATAAATACTAACAGCCTTAGTGCTGTGATTATTTTAAATTTTGTTTTAAATTTCTTCTTCATATTGACGTTCCTTCTCCTTTGTGTTTATAAAATCTTCCTAATACTGTCTAATATAGTTAGTTGGTTTTTCTTTTCCTTTTAATGGTTTTTCTTAAAATGGAATAATTTGTTCTAACACTTATGAAAGATTTTCACACATAGAAATATCAATAAATAGTTCAAAATAGTATCCTAAGCTGGGTGCAACAGAAGGTACCTATAGCCCTAGTGACTCAGGAAAGTGAGGTTGGAGAATCATTTGTACCCAGGAGTTCAAGACCAGCTCAAGACCACCCCTGGGCAAAATAGAAAGACCTCATTTCAAGGGGAAAAATCGTGTTCTAAAATTATAACATAAAAATTCATGTATTCATCATAGGAAATTAATTATCTGAGCAGTCCCACTCATTTCACATAAGTGCTTTCCCACATGCTGCTTTATTTAAACCTTTCAACAAATCTAAAATTTATGATGCAAGTACTTGTATCTCCATTTTACAGGTGAATAAATTGAGCAAAGACATGATGTAATAAGAAACTAGAAGCCAATATCCCTGATGAACATACATACAAAAATCTGAATGAAGTACCACCAAACCAAATCCAAAAGTACATCAAAATGTTCATTCACTTTGATAAAGTAGGCTTTATTCCTGGGATGCAAGGTTGGTTCAACATATGCAAATCAATAAATGTGATTTACAACAAACATAATTAAAAGCAAAAACCATGTGATTATCTCAATAGACATGAAAAACCTTTCAATAAAATCCAACATCTTTTCGTGATAAAAACCCTCAAGGAGCTAAGCATTGAAGGAACATACCTTAAAATAGTAAAAGTCATCTATGACAAACCACAACTAATATCATGCTGAATGGGCAAAAACTGGAGAACTGGAAGGAAACAAGGATACCCACTCTCACTACTCCTATTCAACATATAGTGCTGGAAGTGTTAGGCAGAGTAATCAGTTAAGAGAAAGAAATAAAAGGCATCCAAATAGGAAATGAAGAATTCAAACTATCTGTCTTCATAGATGCTTGAATTCTATACCTAAAAGACTGCAAAGACTCCTAAGCAAAAAGAACAAAGCCAGAGGCATTACATTACTCCATTTCAAACTACATTACAAGGCTACAGTAACCAAAACAACATGTTACTGGTACAAAAACAGACACATAGACCAATGGAACATAATAGAGTACTCAGAAATAAAACTGTATAGCTACAACCATCTAATATTTGACAAAGTTGACAAAAATGAGCAATGGGGAAAAGACTTATTCAATAAGTGACACTGGGATAGCTTGCTAGCTATCCCACATATGTAAAAGAATAAAATTGGACCCTTAATTTTCATTATATACAAAAAAACTCAAGAAAAATTAAAGATTTAAATATAAGACCTCAAACTATAAGGATCCTAGAAAAAAAAAATCTAGAAAACACCATTCTAGACATCAGCCTTGGGAAAGAATTTATGACTGTCTTTAAAAGCAATTGCAAAAACAAAAATTGATAAGTGGAACTTAATTAAACTAAAGAGCTTCTACATAACAAAAAAATATATCAACAAAGTAAACAGACAACCTACAAAATGGGAGAAAATATTCACCCTATGCATTTGACAAAGGTCTGATGTTGAGAATCTGTAAGGAACTTAAGCAGTAATTAAAAAAAAAAAAAAGAAAAAGAAACATTAAAACATGAACAAAAAATCAAAAGACATACAAGTGGCCAAACATGTGGGAAAAAAAATTCCCATATCACTAATCACCAGAGAAAAGCAAATCAAAACCACAATGAAATACCATCTCACACAGGTCAGAATGGCTATTACTAGAAGGTCAAAAACAGATGTGGAAAAAAGGTAACACTTATATACTGTTGGTGGGAATGCAAATTAGTTCAGCCACTGTGGAAAGCAGTTTGGAGATTTCTCAAATAAAACAGAACTACCGCTCAACCCAGCAATCTCATTACTGAGTATATATCTAAAGAAAGTAATTTGTTCTACCAAAATGACACATGCATTCACATGTTCATTGTTGCGCTATTCACAATAGCAGACATGGAATTAACCTATGTGCCCTTAAATGGTAAATTGGATAAAGTAAATGGTGAGAGATATACAGACACAGACACACACAGACACACACAGACACACACAGACACACACAGACACACACAGACACACAGGCACACACGCACACAGACGCACACACACGCACACACACGCACACACACGCACACACACGCACACACACGCACACACACGCACACACACGCACACACGCACACACACGCACACGCATACCATGGAATACTAAGCAGTCATAAAAATAAAAATAAAATCATGACATTTGCAGCAACATGGATGCAACTAGAGGTCATTATCCTAAGAGAATTAATGCATGAATAGAAAACCAGATACCACATGTTCTCACTTAGAAGTGGGAGCTAAACATTGGGTATTTGTGGACAGAAAGATGGTAACAACAGACACTGGGACCACTAGACGAGGGCAGGAGGCAAAGGATTAAAAACCAACTACTGGATACCATGCTCAGTATTTGGGTGATGGGATCATTTGTTACCAAAACCTCAGCATCATGTAATGTACCCAGATAGCAAGCCTGCACATGTATCCCACTAATCTAAAGTTTTAGTTGAAAACAGTAAAACTTCATCAGTTCTGAGTCAGAGTGATTCAGTAAGGATAGATTCTGAATAGAAAACACTTTTAAGAATTTCTCAATTTGTATTTTGTATGTCTGCACAAGAGTGCTATATGATGAAAGAACAAATGTCTAGCTAAGTATAAAACAGCTCTTTCAATATGTATGCAAAAAAATTCTATTTGATAAAGCATTTAGCAATACCTAACAAATAAATAAAGGAATAAAGGAATTGAAACCTAAAACATTTGTGATGTCTCCAAAGTCAGAGTATCTAGGGTTAAAAAATAAGTGGCTCATATTCTAAATCTACACTGAAATATGTAAGTCTTGATTCCTGATTCCTTTACAAAATGCTAGGTATACAGTATTTATATCTCATACATAAACATAATTTTTCATAAACACAGAGAACATAAATTTTCTCCCCCACAGACAAAGAACAAACGACTTTGAGAGAGCTGTTACTAGGCAGAGTAAATGAGTCAATGGTTAATGACAGAACATGATATACTATTTTATCTATCATGCAGCAAAGGAAGTTCAGGGAAGTCTAACGCAAGAGCTGTCCAAGTTGTAAAATGTTCCTGGCCTGTAACTCCTCCCTACCGTATGACATCCATGGCAGTACACAATAGCCTGACCCTTCTGCCTTAATCACAGGATAGCTCAACATGTTCACATGTTATCGTCAACATGTGGCACATGTACCAGGTACAAAGTAATGACATTTAACTAGTGCAAATTCAAATATGCAAGGTCAAGCAAGAATAATAAACATATCTAGACACATGTTCTAAACACAAACCAGCCACTTCATCTGACATCTAACTGGGGGATATAAACAATATAGAGGGAACCCAGATACCCATATTGGTCATAGTGACCATCACCCCGGTTAGACAGACTCATAAGAAAACCTGGCCCTGACCAGTGAATTATGGTTCACAGACACACATGACTGTGTTTCCTGACACCGAAGTAGATGCAGAACTTCAGTCAGCTAGCTTCCTCTTTATTAAACAGAGCATTAACAAAGAGCATATTGAGTTATACAGGATGACTTCACAAAAACTGCAAAGATCAAGTAGTCATGTTTTCAAAGGGTTTCCCATAAAAAAATCTTGCACATTCGTCTCTTCTCGGCACCCCCACCCCCATCCTATTCCCTTTTCTTTCTGGAAAAGACAATCATTGCATTAAGTGATTAAGTGTTTCTTTCTTCCCACTCATAGTTCCTAAGACCACAGCATGAATTTCAATTAGCTTTTCTCATCGTGTGAACGGGTAAAAAAAGAAAAAAGAAAAATCAGACCTTGGAGAATAGGGTTGTTGGAAAGCATTTTCAGTGCCTGCACATAATTTTTTCACCAGAGCAAAACTGCAGTAAGACAGAGAATAGGCCCAAGATTCAAATGCCCTTTAAGTTAGCAGTTCCGATGTTAGTTCTCTATCTGGAGAAAAGTGCTACATGAAGAGATTATTTGTGGTTAGAAATCATAGTTCCAAGTTCCAGTTGGATGGCTACTAGCTGTGCAACTCTGTAGAACTCCTAAAACTTTCTGAAACACTGTTTCTTCATTTATTAAATGAAAAAATAATATATACATCACAAGCAGACTATGAGGATTAAATAAAATTATATATGTAAACTACTCAAAAACACAATGGATAAAAAAAATTGTGCCTGGTCAAGACTGAGGACTCTATAGAGATGGGCTGCTGAGGTTTAACATGTGGCTCCGCTACTTGCTAGCTGTGTGACTGAGGGATACTTTCTTAACCTCTCAGTGCCTCAATCTCCCTTCTGTAAAATGCAAACGTTGTGATGCTGTGATGATTACCTACATACTTAGAATACTGCCTGGCACACTGCACATACTACTTAAATACCAGCTACCATTCTTATGTATCTGGTATTGATGCTTGTGTTGAGTCATAATGACAGCAGCAAGAGTAAAGGGAGAAGATATAAGGAATAGTGCTATGGTTTGGATATGATTTGTTTGCCCTCTCCTGCCCCACCCCCACTCCCCCCACCACCACCACCCACCTCTGCTGCCCAAGTTTCTTTTTTTTTTTTTTTTTAATTTTCAAATTTTTTTATTGTACTTAAAGTTCTGGAGTACATGTGCTTGCAGGATTGTTGCATAGGTACACACATACCATGGTGGTTTGCTGTCTCCATCCCCCTGTCACCTATATCAGGCATTTTTCCCAATGTTATCCCTCCTCAACCTCCCCCACCCCCTGCTGTCCCTCCCCTAGCCCCCCACCCCTCAACAGACCTCAGTGTGTGACGTTCCCCTCCCTGTGCCCATGTGTTCTCATTGTTCAACACTCACCTATGAGTGAGAACATACGGTGCTTGGCTTTCTGTTCTTGGGTCAGTTTGCTGAGAATGATGGTTTCCAGATTCATCCAAGTCCCTACAAAGGACACAAACTCATCGTTTTTTATGGCTGCATAGTATTCCATGGTGTATATGTACCACATTTTCTTTGTCCAGTCTATCATTGATGGGCATTTGGGTTGGTTTCAGGTCTTTGCTATTGTACACAGGGATGCAATGAACATACATGTGCATGTGTCTTTATAGAACGATTTATAGTTCTTTGGGTATATACCCAATAGTGGGATTGCTGGGTCAAATGGAATTTCTATTTCTAGATTGTTGAGAAATCACCACACTGTCTTCCACAATGGTTGAACCAATTTACACTCCCACCAACTGTGTAAGAGTGTTCATGTTGAAATTTGATTCCTAATATTGGAGGTGGGGCTTGGTGGGAGGATTTTGGATCATGGGGGCAGATGACTCATGAATGGCTTCATGCCATTCTTAAAGGAGTGAATGATTTCTTACTCTTAGTTCCCACAAGAGCTAATTGTTAAAAACAGCCTGGCACATTCTCCTCTTCTTCTACTTCCTCTCTCACTGTATGATCTCTGCACACAGTGCCTCTCCTGTGTCTTCCACCATGAATGGAAGCAGCCTGAGACCCTCAGCAGAAGCAGATGTTTGTACTGTGCTTCTTGTACTGCCTGCAGAACCATGAGACGGATAAACATATTTTCTTCCTAAATTACCCAGCCTCAGGTATTCCTTCATAGCCAAGCAAATGGACTAAAATAAATAGAAAGAACATTATGGCACTGCACAAAGTGAAGTCCCTCTTAAGAAAGGAAACAGTGTATGTAAACAATCCAGATGTATTTAGAATTTAATAATTCAGACCAAGTATTTAAAAGTAAGGTCCGATTATTTATAACTGCTTTACAAGGAGGAAGGAAGGGAGTGTCTTCCATTTAGAACATTGTCCAGTTCCTCAACACCAATTGTCCAGTGTCTTTTTCTTGTGAATATATCTCAATACCCCCTTTTAAGACTGTCCTGTGGTCACTGGGGAGGAAGGATGGACTATATAACACTTAGGTAGCATTGATGAGACCGCAAAACAGAGTTAGCTTATGATACTAACTAGGGTAAGGAGGCATAATCCTGTATTTATGAGTCAGCAATTCTACACCATCCCTCAAAAGAGCTATTTAAGAGGATATATCAACATTCTCATAGTATTTGTCTAGTAAGCACTTCACATCTATAAACGGTAACAGTGTTTGCATTAGAGGATGAAGGGTTTAACCTTCTCCAACTACTGACAAATAGTGCAGAGGGGGACAGTTTCTCCATGAACCCTTCTGTGCTTTGGAATTTTCCATTTAAATTAATCCTAACCCCAAAGGAAGGGAACAGGCTATGGGGATCAGGACAAAAGTGATAACAATAATAGTAATATTTTCATGTACTGCACTGCTACAATGTGCAAGCACTGTGATAAGTGTTTTACATGCATGAGCTCATATAATCCTCCTAAATACTCTATGGAAGTAGGTCTGTAGAAGGAAACCAAGACTTGAAGAAAGAAGCAACTTGTGCAAGGTTATATAGTTAGAAAATACTGAATCTGGGATTCAAGCTCAGTTCTCTCTGACTCCAGAAAAGGGTTCTTATGCCCATATGTTATATCAAAGATAGGACAGTCCTTATTTTTCACACAAAAGAGGCCAGAGTAGGGACTGGTCTGGTCAGTGAATCAGTAACATTTGGTTTGCCCTCACTGTTGCACAAACTTGTTAAATGAGAGAGTTCATATAGGAATCTGCTTTTGCTACTTCTGCTGCTGCTATTGTTTTTTCTTTGATAATTGAGGACATGAAAAAAATCACAAAGAGTAAAAATAAGCCCCCTTCCTGATAAAGCTTAAACCCCTAAGATGCAAATGAAATATTCAAGGAAAAGAAGGTGCATAAAAAGAAAAGCTAAGGGCCTGCGTTCTGCAGGCAAGCATGCTCCCTGAAGGGTGGGCTGCTGCCCAGAAGAGCCAGAGGTATGACATTGGTTCCTTTAGCAGCAGCCACGACACAAGCGGTGTGGAGAGGCTGTTGGCCGTGGCTTCCCCTCCAATCTACCATAATACAGGGAGAGAGTGTCATTAATAATCATTAGCGTAAGGCTTACAGGTGCTACAGCAGATGTTGCCTGGCAGGAATGTTGGCAGCATCTGAGAACACAAACCGGGAGGTAATTTTTATCATGGGACCATTCTCAAAAGATGTCCAGCCTAGTTCAAATTGTGTTCACTCTCCCAGCCTTCACATGTGATGGGATCTTCACCTCATCTGACCTGCCCAGGAGTTAGATAGTCCTCTTATAGGCTCCAAATACTCTACAACCTACTGGCATTGAAACCGATTCCCACTGAATTATGATTTTTGTGTGTCTGGTCAGTGTAAGTGTATTCCTCTCTCACTAGATTGTGAGTTCTTTGAAGAATGAAGGCATATTTCATTCATCTTTGTATCTCTAGCGCTCAGCACTTGATAAGTGCTCAGTTATTGTTGAACAAATGAGTGAATAAATGAATGAGTGAACCAGTAGATGGATGGATGGATGGTGAGTGGGTGGGTGGATGGATGGACAGATGAATGGGTGGGTGGACGGATGGAAAGCATAGCCTACATGCAAAATATTTCAATCAACCTTCACCCTCAGAACCAAACTTCTCAAAAATGACCTTGAGAGCACTCTACATTCACAAGAATATCACCTTACCTTAGGAAAACCTTTTGTTATTTTACTGTGCTTACACAACCACAACGCTATTTAATTCTCAAAAACAGCCTTTTATGACACATTAGGGGAATGTAATCAACTCATTTCACAAATGAAGAAAGTAGCTCACAAAGGATAAGTGACTTTCCCAATGTCCAGCAGTAGGAAGGCGGCAGAGTTGGATTTTCATCCACACTTCCTGATGACCACCCTGTGGGCTCTTCTTGCCACTATACCATACCACTCCCAAGTATTATTTCTCTGCGACTAGGGAAGCAGCTTTCACTCAGAATGAGGCTCTACCATGTGATTACCAACCAGGAATACAAGCTGAGCAGACTTCTGTATACTTGCAGCATAAAACACAGAATCCTTAAGCCCTCCTGCCCATTCACTCTTAGAGGAAACTGGCATTTCTGTTCCAGAATTGGTGACTAGAGACCAGAGATGAGGACAAAGAGGCAATAAGCATCCCACATTATACTGAGATTCTTTAATGATGGGAGCCAGACACCTTCCTAAGAGAGGAAAGAGGGGTGTTCTCTAATCTCCAGAGTCAAGTGCCCTAGTAAACACTAGCAATGACGGCAAGTAGGAGCAAACAGCATTCAATCCTCATTTGCTCACCTAATTTAAACAGAGGACTTTTTATTCTGCACTATACCTAGATAAACATGGGAAGCTACAGATGTTAGGACACAGAGAAGGAAAAAATGTATAGCAGCTCTATGCCCAGTAGCTATATTTGGCATAGCAAGAATGAGAGGGTTTCCTGGGAGTCAAGTGGAAAACTAAAAGGATAGCCTGGTTTGCACTGGATGGGTGGTACATTATTCTTAACAATTAGGCATGGGGAAAAGGAACTCAGACAACTGCAAAATGCCATGGAGTGAAAGTCAGAAGTGAATGAAGAGATTAGAAGAGGGTTGTATCAATCAGGGTTCAACCAGATTCAACTAGAGAAACAAAACCGGAATGGAGAATAGAGTAGAACAGAACAGAGAGGAGAGATAACAAGGAACTGACTTGCACAACTGTGGGAGCTCATTAATCAAGACCAAGTCTGTGGATCAAACAGTCAAGAAAGGAAATTCATGAGCTAGGTAGAACCCCACAGGCATAGGGCAAAGCTTAGTGTTTACTGGACAGAATCTGCTGTCTGTGTTTCTCCCTCTTTCTCTACCACACTCTGCTACCACCTGTTTCCTCTCTCTCCCCTTCTTTTCTCACCCTTTTTCTCTTTCCCTCCTTCTCTTCTGCCTTCTTCTCTTCACCCAACCCTTTCCCTTTCCTTTCTTCTCCCCCTCATTGCCTCCCTGTCTCTCTCCTTTCTCTCCCTCTCCACCCCTGCTTTCTTTCTCTCTTTCTAGGGAAGGTCTAAGTCTTCCTTTAAAGGATTTCAAACTGATTAAGTCAAATCCAGTCATACTAATTACCCTAATTTAAAGTCGACTGATTAGGGATGTTAAATACACAGATGAGTGTTTGAGTAACAGAGAGAAGGTGTGCACACTACAAAATGGATCCTGCTTCCCCTCCCATCCTCTAACTCTCCGGAGAGATTTCTACTTTATTTGGAAACATACTAGAGCGAGAATCTGGGGGAGAATAGCTTAGCTTGGCCAAGGTGATAACTCACAAAGGCATCATAAGGGTCTGCCTGGAGCCAAATCTCACACATCAGGGAGCTGCTCAGCAAGAATATCACCATAGTAAGGAGGATTAAGAAAACTCCTGAAGATTCCAGACATGCCCCATGAAAAAGCTAACACACATAAATGCTTGCCACACAGAGAGCATCAACAACCAACAGCAAGGTCTGCAACACTGGCCAGTTAAGATACATGCCCCTGTGCCTCTCCCCTCCTCCCCTGACCAGTCATCCCACGACAGCCACAAAGATGTGCTGCTCACATCCCTTTGAAAAGGATTCATTGCCTAACTGCCAGGAATACAGTTAGCTGGTAGCCTTCAGCTCTTAATTCCTTGAGGGTCACTTCATCTTCCTGGGTTGGCTACAGCAATGATTGAGCAAAACTGGCACAAGGATCTAGGTCCCCCTAACATATGATTCCTCTACTTTACCTCTATCTTTACTTTTCCTGTTCAGCTGGAAGACATTTTGTCTGACCTGCATAGTAAACTGAGAGTCACTCCTAATAACTCCTGTTTCCTCCCTTTTTCTCTAGGTGTTACTCTATTAAAAAATTGTTCATGCTTAATCCTGTCCCAATATCAGCTTCTTGGAGACCCCAACGAACACAGCGGTAACTAAGAGCTATCTGAGAAAAGTGGTGATAAGATTGAATTTGGGGGTTGGATCACTCACTGCTCATATTGCAATGAAATGCCCATCATGGGAATGTGTGGTATGCAGATACTCCAGGAACAAGGTGGCAGCTGGTTCCTAGATACCCTGTCTTCTCAGTGAAAGAGCAAAATAGATGATGACAAAATGAGGATTTAATAGCTGGAGTTTCCAATTTTCAAAAATAATTGAATGCTCACGAAAGGCCAGGTTGTTATTCTAAGGTTAGAGCCCTAGCTGGGAAATGTGGCATCCTGACACATAGGAAAGTATGATGGTTAATGTTAGGTGTTCATGTGACTGCAAGGGGGAATGGCTGTTTCTGGGTGTGTCTTTGAGGTTGTTTCCAGATGAGATTAGTGAGTGAGTCAGTAAACTGAGGGAGAAAGACCTGCCCTCAAAGCAGGGGGCGGGGACATCCCATGGGCTGGGTCCCCACTGGGACAAAGCAGGTGGAAAAGAAGGGATGCTCAGCTCCCTCTTGCTTCCTGTCTCAGAGCAGGATGCCTTTTTCTCCTCCTGCTTTTGGACATCACATTCAAATTCTGTTGGCCTTTGCACTCTGGGACTTGCACCAGAGGCCTCCCAGGGCCTTTCAGGCATTCTACCTCAGACTATGGGCTGCACCATCAGCTTCCCTGGTTCTCAGGCTTTCAGACTTTGACTGAACCATGCTACCAGCCTCTCTAGTTCTCTAGCTTGCAGGTGGCCCATCAGGAACTTCACCTTTGTGTCTGTGTGAGCCAATTTCCCCTAATGAGTTTCCTTTCATACGCATCCTAGTGGTTCTGTCCCTCTGGAGAAGTCTCCTTAACACAGATAGGTGTATGACCTTGAAGCTATTGGCTCCCAAACTCTCCTGAACATTCATAGTTGTAAACCCAGAAACTGAGAAAATCTCAGTTAATTTAGAAGGTTGATTTTGCCAAGGTTGAGGATGCACGCCCATGACACAGCCTCAGGAAGTTCTGACATGTACCCCAGGCAGTCAGGGCACGGCTTCGTTTTATACACTTCAGGGAGGCATGAGATATTTATCGACATATGGAAGAAGTACACTGGTTCAGTCCAAAAGGCAGGGAGAACTTGAAGCAGGGAGGGGTCTTCCAGGTCACGGGTCCAAGATATTTTCCTTTCACATAGTCTATACATATGTCTCATACCTCTCTAGTAAGAACAAGCACTCGTTTGGCAGTTCCTCAAAAAGTTAAAAAGAATTACCATAAAACTCAGCAATTCCACGCCTGAATATATACCCCTCAAAATATGAAACCAGGGGACTCAAACAGATAATTGTATTTCAACATCCATTAGAGCATTATTCACAATAAACAAAAGGTGAAAACAAGCCAAAGATCCATCAGCTGATGAATGGATAAACAAAATAAGGTATATACATATAATAGGTTATCCAGCTATTTAAAAAGTGGAGTCCTGACATGTGCTATGACATGAGTGAAACTTATTATGTTAAATGAAATAAGCCAGACATGAAAGGACATTTTGTGATTTGCTTATATGAAATACACAGAATAATCAAATTAATAGAGACATAAAGGACATTAGAATTTGCCAAGAGCTGGCCTGGCATGGTGGCTCATGCCTGTAATCCCAGCATTTTGGGAGGCTAAGGTGGGCAGATCGCCTGAGGTCAGGAGTTCAAGACCAACCTGGCCAACATGGCAAAACCCCATCTCTACTAAAAACACAAAAATTAGTGGGGCATGGTGGGCGCCTGTAATTCCAGATACTTAGGAGGCTGAGGCAGGAAAATCGCTTTAACCCGGGAGGTGGAGGTTGCAGTGAGCCTAGATTGTGCCATTGCATTCCAGCCTGGGTGACAGATGGACACTCCGTCTAAAAAAAAAAAAAAATTGCCAAGAGCTGGGGAATCAGGGACTGGAGAATGCTTAATGGGTACACATTTTCTATGTGGGGTGATGGAAAAGTTTAGAAATAGTAGTGATAGTACAACATTGTGAAAATATTTAATGCCACTGAACTTTATAGTTAAAAACTGTTAAAATGGCATGTTTTATGTTATATGTTTTTTAAAATACTAAAATTTGAGTTTTTAAAAATCAAAAATAAAACTACCACTCCCCTGTGGCCCTGTACTGAGAGATACTGCAGTTAACAAGGCCATCTCTCAAGATGCTTCCAATTCCTCTCCTGGCTACAACTAGAGTGAAATCTCAGCATAATATAGCTAGAATTAAATAATCTAGCTAAGAAAAAAAAAGATTATACTTTAAAAGAGTTAGGAGTGGATATATTATATAAAGGTCGAAATCATGATTGCGTTCCTCGGAAATCTCAGAGAACATACCATTTGCAAAGCCATCAGGAACACACCAGGAAAGAACAAGGCCCTCTCCCCCTCTGCAGACCAAAGCTGATGGGAGGTGGGAGAGGCCATCATGGAATGGTGCATCTGAAGCAGTAGAGTTTAGGTGGCAGAAGCCAGGAGTTTGCAATTATTTTAACAGCATACAAGGTCAGGGCAGTAGCCAAGGGTCTTGATCTCAAAGTGCTGTGCAAGATGTTTAACAAAGCATCCTAGTGCCAAAAGGGTCAGGGGAGGTTCAGGCATCCAACAAAGTCACTGCTTGAGACATATAATCAAAAGAAAGCAAGAATGAATAAACAAGAGGAGTCTGAGGTGGTGAGTCCAGTAAAAAGTCACTGTCTCTTGCCCAGATACCATACATAAGCTAGTTTTCAGAACTAGAACTGATTGTCCACATACTGGCAACACCAGGCAAGTATATACCCTAATGATTCCCCCAGTCCTTCCTCAAAGGGACCTATGGCCATTTAGTTAGGCTAGAGTTAGCCTCACACTGGAATCTTGGACTTTGAAGTAGGAGCTATAGAAAGTGGAGTACCACATATAAGCCTCTGTGACTGTCTCCCTCCCTCCTGCCTTAGATATAAATTAAAAACAATATTGCATGGGGTAAATGTCAGAGATTAGTTATATCCTTAAGCATCTAAATAGTGCAGAAATGATGATCCTTATATCTTACTTTAATTCCAGTTGGCCCTTGCAAAAACCGGATGATTGCTGGGGAATGAAATGACAGTGTACCACATGAACTCAAACATCAGCCCCAACATTGCCACTACACAAAAGGTTATGTTGTTCTGGCGCAGACTATTATGGAATCAAATAAAAGATACGTAACCATAGATTTGGTGTATGCACTCTTTCTACTGCAACTGGAAAAGAGGATTCAAAACACTTCACATGGAATTGACATGGAATAGACAATAATATACATCAACACTTGTTCCAGGGCTATGCTAACTCTTCCGCACTTGCCTCATGGTCTGTTCCAAAGGCACATGTACTGCCTGAATACTGCATATAATATCACATTGATACATTATATTGATGACATTATGCTTACCCAGCAAACTGAGCAAGAGGTAGCTAGTATGCTAAAAGCTATGTTAAGACAACTATATCCTGTGGTCTCATTAACCTATCACTACAATAAAGTGTTTAGAGGTTCAATGGTCAGGAGAATGCTGAGATAACCACTCTAAAGAAAAACAGAGTACATGCAAAAGGAGAAAATTTGAGCTTATCTTCCATCATATACAAAAAGCAACTCAGAATGGATTAAAAACTTAACCCTAAGACAGGAAACCATAAACCCCCCAGAAGAAAACAGAGGAGGAAAGCTTCTCAACATTGGCCTTAGCAATAATTTCTTGTATACGAAGGCAGAGGCAACAAAAGTAAAAAGACAAGTAAGGCTACATCAAACTAAACAGCTTCTGCACCGCAAAGAAAACAACTACATGAGAAGTCAAGCTACAGAATGGGAGAAAATACTTGCAAACCATTTATCTGATAAAAGATTGATAGACAAAGTATATAAGGAACTCCCCTACAACTCAACTGCAGAAATAAAAATAAAAATCACTCAGTTTTTAAAATGGGCAAAGGAATTGGATAGACATTTGTCTAAAAAAAAAAACCACAAATAACACTAGCCAAGATGTGGACTCAATCTGAGTTCCCATCAGTGGATGAATGAAGAAAATTTGGTAAGTACATACAATGGAATATTGTTCAGCCTTCAAATAAGAAGGAAATTCTGCTATTTGCAACACAAATGAACTTGGAGAGCATTATGCTTAGGAAAATAAGCCAGACAAAGAAAGTCAAATACATCATACCACTTATATGATGAATCTAACATGGTCAACCTCATGGAAGCAGAGAGTGAAATGGTGGTTGCCAGGGCCTGGGGAATCAGAGGTATTAGTCAAAGAGTACAAAGTTTTGGTTATACCAGATGAGTAAGTTAGAGATCTACTGTACAGCATAATGCCTATCGTAAACCATGCAGTATTGTATACTTTAAAATTGTTATCACAAAGCAATAATTATAATAAATAAGAAGGCCAGGGGAATTTTAGAGCAAATGAATAAGCTTATGACACAGATTGTGGTGATGGTTACATAGGTATATGCTTATCTCCAAACTCAAATTGTATAAATTACATATGTACAACTTCTTGTATGTCAGACATACCTCAATAAGGTGGTATGTTGATGCAAAAAGAAAAGACTAATCACTGCAGCTTTTCTATCTCTATTTCTGTATCTACTTCTACCATCATAGAGTGAAGCACATACCTGCTAGGCCTCTGTTGACATTTGGGGGCAACACATTGCACACCTAACAATGCTGTTCCAGATGAAACACTGGGATCATGGAAACTCCTAAATGCAAGTGGAGCCTGAAGCAGGAAAGTTTGCAGCATCAGGTTTGAGTTGCAGCATCAATAGCCCTGCCACGTGGAGAACAGGTTCTGACAAACCCTCTGGTGTATAAGGTGCCAGGAATGGAAAACAATGTGTTTATGGCAAGCCCAGAGGGAGAATAACAAAGCAGAATCTGGGTTTCTGGTACAAAGCCTTCACTTCGCAAGTGGAAAACAATGTGTTAGAAGGAAAAAACAAAAAAAACAGCTCTTGACATGCTCCCTCCTCGGCTCTTGTACAGATGGAATACTTAATCATCAAACACCAGTAAATGGGCTTCCAGAGCTCCCCATCATAAGCTGGGTCCTGTCTCACCCACTAATGAAGTCAAGCTGGTCCAAAGGCAGTTCAAAGGGACTGAGCTTTATTGAGAACAGAGGAAACGGGCCAGCCGTATGAGCCGGAGCACCATGTCATCCATCATGGTTACACCACCATCTCTCTCTGCTTACACAGATGGCCATGGGAAGTCCTGTAAGATGACCTAAGGAAGAAAAAGCCCAAGTCTGGATAATGGATGGATAGACTTGGTAGAAAGGTAGAAGCCAAAAATGGGTAAGAGCTGCATGACTGTCTCACTTAAAGGTAGCCTTGGAAGTCAGTGGAGAGAGTATTTTCCCAATGAGTTGTTTGGGTACTGCACTGATCAACTACTTTGCATGAAAAAAGAAAAGGCTTGAGGGATATATACATACACACATCACATATATATTTATACACATACATATATGCACAAACATACATATGTATGTATATATGTGTATGTATGATGTGACTGTATATATATGTATACATATACACATACACTCATGTCAAGGCCAAGAAGGTAAAAAACTGGGGGAACAAAGATTTCTGATAGAAGCATGTAGAAGGCAATATAGGCACAAGTATTAAGTGTGATGACACACATTTCCTATTAACACCCATCAGAAGGTATCTACCACAGAAAAGTCAGTACATTTCCAACCAGATAAAATGAATCAGTCAGTTGATATCACTCAGCCTTTGTCAGCTGCCACCCTGAAGCACTGGAAAAATAAGCAAATGAACAAAGTGGCAGAGACAGAACTTTGCATGGGACTAACACCATGGACTCCCACTTAACCAATGTTGATCTGGCCATTGTCACCTCTGAATGTCCAATCTACAAGCAACAGAGACCAAAGCTGAGACTGACACTATTTCTTGAGGAGACCAACTGGCCAGATGGTGGCATGTTGGCTACAATGGGTGTCTTTCAGCCCAGAAGAGTCAGTGATACAGTCCCATGAAAATAGACGCTTATTCTGGGTGTGAATTTGCCTCAGCCAGCACCATCATCCAAGGAGCAACAGAGTGCCTGATTTATAGGCATAGAATCCCACACCCATGTAGTGTTTAACCAAGGGAGTCACTTCACTGTGAGGGAGGTTATGAGGTATGCCCACGATCATGGGACTTGCTGGTAGTACATGGTCCTGCACCACAAGAAGCCCCCCATCTTGACATAGTATTGAACAGCCTGCCCCCCCACACCTCCCATCTCCCTGGCTATAAGATTGACACAGGATAACAAGGAAAGCTTGGGATGATATAGAGATTGAATTTTAAACTGATTGGTCTCTTAATAACTGAAAATATCTGTAAAAATATGGAATCTTCCCAAAATGAATTAAGGGATTTGCTCTCAATGGGGAAGGGAGACTTGGCATGGCCTGGTTAGGAGCTATAACCATAGAGAAAGAAAGCTATTTCATGTTTGTGTCTTTCTTAATTGAGAGTACTCAATAAACTGGTTGCACTTATTGTTGTCTGCCCATCAGCAGCAGGGCCCATATGGGAGGGCACAGATGTTGCACCCATACTGTACAATTTGGTGTCCACAGATTGACATTCTCCAAAAGTTTCCTTTTTTCTAATGGCTGCTGAATTATTCACATCCAAGTACTTTCTGAGCCTGGATTGTCATTATTAAGTGTCCTTTCTGCAACACCCATCCTCTCTCCCTTCATAAAAGAACCTTCTTCCCTATTGTCTTCCTCATTTGCAATTCATTCTCCTAATCACCACAGCTTTGTCTGGACTGAAGAGCATCCTGGACTCTTTCCATATAATTCTCCCTCACTTCAATTATGAGAGGGAGAAGCAGCAGCTGACTCTCTTCAAAGATTCACTCTATAAAAAAATATTTATTATTTCCTGATTGGAAAACACTTTAAATAAAGTGTCCTAAATATACTTAACTGCTCTTTCATTTTAATGCCAGGAGGAATTTAAAAAACAACAATAAAAAAGACTAATTGAGCTTTAACAATATGCCTTTGAAAGGCTGGAAATTTTTAAGTGGCTTTATAATGCTATAGAGTTTGGAAATCTCTCCAAATAAAAATTCATTTATGTTATTGTTTTCCACCTTACAGAGAATATGACTACAAATGTATGTATATGTATACACACCTATATATGTATATCACTAAATGTGTATGTTTATGTGCATGTATGTGTGTATATATCCCAAATTAACAATCTTTGTGTTATATAATTTACATTTGTAATATACATATATGTACATATATTTGTAATACAAATATATATGCATGCATACCTCACAGGTATTATTTATACATATCCACACAAACACGTTACAGAGAATATACATTTATATCACCAAGAATAAAAGAAATTTAAGCCATCTTTGGTCCAAGAGGGCTAACAGAGTCAGTGCAGATACATTTGGACTTCCCTCCTGTAACTATTTATGAACCACCTCCTCCATATTTGCACAAGATCTCATTCCCCGTCCTACACAATGACATTTAAGCTACATCTCTCTTACATCTTCCATTTTTCATCTCTACTGGCTTTTCCTGTCAGTGTAAAGCATGTTATTACTTCTCTAACTTAAGAGATGATAATTAATAATAAACCTCTCCTTAGTTCCTCTTCCCCCTCCAGATGCTGCCCCATTTCTCTGCTCCTCATTAACATTAAAACTCTTTGGAAGAGTTATCTCTATTCAGTATCTTTCATTTGTCTCACCCAACCTTCCCAAAACTCATTTCATTTAGGCTTTTGCCACCAAAACTCCACTGAAACTGTTCTTGTCAAGGTTGCCAGAGATGTCATGTTGTGAAATTCTGGGTACATTATTCTCATCTTACTTGACCATCAGCAGCATGTAACAGTCATTCTTTACTTTCTCTTAGATACACTATTTTTTTTTTAACTTTTCCTCTAGGACCCGAGGTAGTTCTGATTTTTCTCCAAATAGTAACCACACTTTATTAATATTTTTGTTAATTTTTCTTTTTTTCTGACTTCAGGCCTTAAAGTTTTAGTCCTTGAACTCTTTTTCTTAATAACCTCCTCCGATCTCTCAGTTTTATCATCTGAGAGACCAAAGTAGATGCCCCTTATCAACTAAGAAGAAGTCTAAGGTTAAGGAAACAAAAAGTACCTATGGATGGAGGATTTAGGGTGTGGCTGGCATAGAAAATTTCCAAATTCCTACAGCTACAAGAAAACCTGCACTCTTGCTAAACTCCCTAACAGTAAGAGCTATCAGGAAAGTTATCAGACCCTTCCTAACTCTGATTTACAACCCAGACCACCACAACAGAGGACTGACCTTACAGTCTTCCCTAATAAGCAACTGCAGACTTTTAGCTGATTTTAGCCAGCTTTTACAGGTTGCACGCAACTCATTTTGTGTCCTATAGTTCACCTTTCGACATAAGGAGCCCAACTCCACTTCATTTTAATGCTAAGTACTTACTCCCAAATTGCCATGAGATACATGTTACGTTTACCCATTGCACATAACTCAGCTTCCCTCATAAATATATATAGCTTCTCTTCTGTGCTGAATTTGTATGACTCTTTTGTGTAATACAGATGCTGTGAGGCATAAAACCCAACTGGCCCTACAACTCTTCCAAGAAAGAACACCTTTGGTTCACACCAGAGACTATCTCTTTTCAGTTTGTGAACTGCTATCTCTAGTAAAGCTGTCCTTTCTATCTTTTAGCCATCCCTGTGGTCTTTTGGAGGACATTTTGAGTTTCACCTACAGGCTGAACATTCTCAATTACTATAAAAGTCTCCAGCCCAATCCTCTCCTCTGAACACCATGTTCTCATATCCAGCTGCCTACTAGACATATGCCTAATCAACGTCTCAAATTTAGCATGTCTAGAATTGAAATCCTGATCTTCTCTCCAAAACTTGCTCTCTTAGCAGTCTTCCTCAGCTCAGGTTATAGTAGCCTCCACCTTCCAGTTGCTGGGGATCATCTTTGACTCCCCTCCTTCAAATCCTATTGATTCTCCTGCTACCTCCCTAGCTCCAGCCACCATCATGACTTGCATGGATTATTACAATGGCCTCCTAATTGATCTTTCTGCTTCCAGCCTTTTCTATAGTCTGAGCTCAGTCATAGCAATCCTTTTAAAATGTAAGTCAGATTATTAACACTCTGAAACCTTAAAAAAATGGAGGCTCAAAACCTTCCAGGGGCTTTCCATTTCATCAGAGTAAAAGCCAGAGAAGTCCTGTGCAATGCACATCCCCAAACTCTCTGACCTCACCACCTCCTACATTCCCACTTGCTCATCCTGCTCTGGCCATGGAGACCACCCTGCTATTGCAGAACAGGTTAGGCATGCTTCCATTCCACCTCAGGGCCTTCTCTCTGCCTGGAGCATAATGGTAATGGCTACCATCTTGACTCTTTCAAGTGTCTGTTCAACGCCATTGTTTTATTGAACTCCCTTTACTCAATATTTCCTCCTCTTTTTCCTGCTTTATTTTCTTATAGCACTTACCATTTTCTAACATGTGAAATAATTTAATTATATTTTGTATTAGGCTCCTCCTAATAGAATGTAAACTTTATGAAAACAATACATTTTTTTCTGTCTTGTTTTTCTACCACCCTACCTCTTGTGCTTAAAAAAGTATCTATCACATAATAGAGATTTTATAAAAATGTATTCATTAAATTAAAGATTCCGTTCAACTGTCCTTTACTAATGACTCACTCTGTGCAAAGTACCATGCCAGACACTGGTGAGAACATATTGGGATGAATAGAACCAAGCTCCCTACCCTCAAATAACTTATTGTGGTCAAGTATCAATAGAGTTAACCAAGCCGACTGCCCATGAGGCATGATTGCTGGAGCCCTACAGATGTTTCCCTTTCCCCAATTTACCTCGCATACAAATTCACTGATGCTTAAAATCCCATAATTACAGATAAACCGCTACATCTGTGACCTTGAACAAATTATTTAACATTTCTAAGTCTCAGATTTCTTATTTGTAAAGTGAAATAACAGTGCCCATCTCATAGGTGGTTGTGAAGACGAAATGAGATCATCTTTTTAAAAGGGCTTCGGTGAAGTTTCTAGCATGTAGTAAACATGAAAAGATGTCAGCTATTATATCCATTCTCTTGACTCAAAATCCTTATCCTTATTAAAATGCAAAACCTTTTCATAGAGGGACTAGATATTTTTGAAAACTAAATGCGGCAATTGCTGAAACCATGATGCAGAGTTTCTTTTAGGCAAGAAGAGGGCAAAATAATCATGTTTATCAGATGAATTACCTTCCACAAAGGGAGGATATTTGTTCTTGACTAAGTTCTCTAGCAAGGCATTCACTAAGGACTAGAAGAGGTACAAGAAAAAAAAAAAAAAAACAGAAATGGTCCCACTTCCTCATGTAAAAGCAATGGTCATTTTCACGTGTCCTTGGGGTTGCTATTTCTTATTTCTTTTTAAAACTAAGAACAAACAAGAAAACAATGATAGACTTACGTTACTAAATTATTTTCTTATAACATTTACCATTTTCTAGCATGTGAAACAATTTACTTGGTTCTAAAACATTTGTTGAGCCACTAATAAGAGCTGGCTTTTCTCACATATTTTTTATAATTTCATTCCCTGAACGCTGCTGAGAGTTATGTATTATTCTTATTTTGTAGTCAAGGAAATAAAGGCTCAATGATATTACATTGTCCAAAATCATAGTAGGTAACAAAGAGATCCCGGATTTCAAGCTAAGGTTCTCCATCTAAACCTCATCACCAACCTATCTTATAGTCAGTAAAATTAGAGAGCCACGAAGAAACAAATGCAAAACAAACAAACAAAAAACATGCTGGACAAATTTCCTAAAAAGGGCTAGGAAAAGACTCATAGTGGTTCACAGCAGCAAACTGTGGACATCAATTTCCAGCTTGGTGATCAGTGCCTTTATGTTAGTACCCTGAAATCAGTACGCGTGGGAATTGTTATACCACTGAAATCAGCAACAGCTACAAGTCAGAGCCAGTTTACCAGCACACTGTAGTGATTAGGTGCTCATTCTTGAAATCCTAGAATGCCTGATACTAGTGTCTCTGGGAGCCATTCACAAATTTTAAACAACCAGAGAGATAGGCCCAATCAGCATTCAAGGTGTAACAGCCTTCCATTACCCCAGAAGGTTCCTGCTGTCAATATTACATCATAAACGATCCATCAGATCCCCTCCTGAGAGCTGAGGACCCTTGTTTACTGATAAGATGAATGGAAGACAATCTACCTGTGCAGCAAATGAACTAAAAAAAGGGGAGTCTGAAAGCCACTGAGGACTAGCACCACTGGCCTCAGCACTGCCTGTGATGGCTTTGGCCACACAAGAAGCCAGCATTGGCATCCCAGCCTGGCATGAATGGGGAGAGGCCAGGACTCATGCCCCTACCCTCCATCCAATTATGCCTGGCATCACACCTTTATCTTCTATTTTACCTGTAGGAAAACGGAAGCATGAATAAGCATTCTCAGTGAAGCCAATTTAAATGCATATAGCTAGGAAAAGTAATCTGAGGTTCCAAAGGGTTGGAAGAATCCGGCAGAACTGAGCCATTTTCTCTTCTGGTAAACAGAGGAAATGTCTCTCCCCAACCCAATAGGCACCCCCTGGCTATTGCTGGATAAACAGAACAAGTATTTACAGAAAGATTATCCAACCCAGCCTGCAAATATAAACAGGGTTTGCTGTTTTTTTTGTTTTGTTTTTTTCTGAGGGTGGTGGTGAGGGGGAGGGTTACAGTTTTCTAAGTTGCTGTTTCTTATTACACTAAGGAAAAAAGAGAATATCAAAAGAGTTTGGTTGGTTAAAATCCGCTAGGAACGTATTTCTTCCTGACACCTAGTATTATTCAAATGACAGCAGATATGACTAAAAGCATTTATCACACTCCCTGACTTGCTTTAATCTCCCACAAAGGGAAGCTGTGCTCATTGCACCGGGCAGGGGGGATAATGAGGCAGCCGCCCAGGCTGCCTGAGTGGGGCATTGATTTTAGGTACCAAAAATAGAACCTGCTACAGTTTCCAGCCGGCTGCCCTGTGTCTAGAAGTGGATTATCAGCTCAACAGCACAAGTACAGGGAGATGCTTCCAGGCAATCAGATTGGCTTATACACAGTGCATTAATTCTCCAGAAATATGACATGGTGACCAATCAAAATGGCTTCCTCCTTAAATAAAGTCTGTAGTCTCTAAGGCAGCATTTGCAGCTTCAAATAGCAATAATGACCCATGCTTACAGGGCATGTTCCAGGAATTAGCACCTGGGTCGGGTTAATGGTATAAAGCACAGCTGCTCCTAACTGGTCATTAATCCCAAGTAAATATCCAACAACTCACTTTGTGTGGCTTTAGGATAAACCTGAAATCAAATGGCCTAGTCAGACAAAGCAGCTTTAATACAGAAAAAGTTAATGACCACAAAAGCCTCTCCCTCTGGGTACAGTGAGGGTGCAGTTGAAGGGGGAAGCTAATCCAAAAAGCATTTTTCCTTTCATGATGTTTGAAATACTGATTTCCAAATAAAAGCTTGCCACCCTTACTAAGTAGAGGGACATCACCAACCCACAGTCAGAGAGGAATGAGCTGTAAGCTGTTTTTTTAGTTAGTGATGATGGATTTTGAACTGATTCATTCACATCCTCTGACCTCCCTTGTCCCCCAGCCTATGATCAAATAGCAGATGTGTCTACAGGGCTACTAATACTTCTTAGGCTGCTGTCCATAACTAAGTGGCCAGCCAAGTTAACGAGGGGAAAAACCTGGCTGGAGTCTTGCACTGTGCTGATGGGGTCAGCAGAGCTACCCAATGGAAGTTCAACACATGTGACTGATCCTTGCAGAATACATTTCTTTCAGCTCTGTAACTCTCTTCAATCATCATACCTGATCATTTTCAAATTGTATCCTGTGATCTTTGGGGTTTCAGAGAAGGATGCATTATAAACTTTGGAAGGGTAGGGAGCAGGGAGCAATGGAAAGATAGACTGGTGGGGAAGATCAAGTTAGCTGACTCCAGGTTTAAGCTTCAAAGAATCTGTGCTTTCACCTGTTTCACAGATTAAAGGTCTTTGTAAATTTTCATTTACAAAAATGGTTCTGCTGCTAAAATTACAGTTCAAAAACATCTGATTGTAACTAGCTTTCTCACCTTCCAGATGAGGAAATGGCTTCCCCGCACTCCATGGTTTTGGCAGCCCTCCAAGCATGTAAAGTTCAGCCATTCCTCCTTCCCTTCAGTTCCAACAGCTCCTGTTACTTGTTTCACTCTTCAAAAACTTGTATCACTGCCTTGTTTTGCTAATTACCGATTTCTCAAAAAAAGCTGTATCTTTCTCAATGGCAAGATAATAGCTAACATTTCTTATCCTCTTTAGTGCCTAGCATAATGTCTTATACAGAATAAACATTGATTTCTTGGAGAAATGACCAGTGGCAACAGTATTGAAGGTGTTTGTCAAAGAAATATAAGACCTAGATAACAGTGACTTAAACAGTTTTGTTTTCATGGGTTTGGGGATTTGTGTTGGTTTATGCTCATTTGTTTGTTTTTCTTTTGTCTTAACATTATCAAAACGGATTAAGGTGGTAAGGTACTGACATTTGTTAAATGGTTCAATGACATCAGAATTAATCTTCACCTAATGACTTCAAGATAGCATAACTCAAGGCTTTATTTACAACCAAGTGCAAGGGAGGGAGGAAAGCAAAAAGTGATGTCAAGTTTTTCCTTTAAAAGACAAAAGTCAATTTTTTTCCACAAGCTTTCTAGTATAACTTCTTGTAAATCTCTGTCAAGAACTGTGAAGTGTCTGAGATTTCACCCAACTTGCAAACTAACATGTCAGCATGACACAGATGCATGAATGCAGGGAGAAAATATGAGACTGCTGGCCAGAGTTAGAAAAGTTTATCACTCGTGGCAAAGCATGTAGCATGTGTGATTTGATTTGGCTCTGTGTCCCCACCAAAATCTCATTTTAAATTGTAATCCCACATGTTGAAGCAGGGATATGACTGGATTATGGGGGTGGTCCCCCTCATGCTGTTCTCATGATAATGAGTTCTCACAAGATTTAATGGTTTTATAAGTGTTTTACAGTTCATCCTTCACGTATTCTGCCTCCTACTGCCTTGTAAAGAAGGTCCCTGCTTCCCCTTCTGCCATGATTGTAAGTTTCCTGAGGCCTCCCCAGTCATGTGGAACTGTGAGTCAATTAAATCTCTTTCCTTTATAAATTACCCATTCTTGGATATTTCTTTATAGCAGTGTGAAAATGGATGAATACAAAGTACATCAGCATATTTGTGTCAGAGCCCATTGCTCCCAAGTCCCGCAAGGGTGACATCAATGGGCCCAGACAGATGCCTGCACCAGGAGTGGTTTGCATTCCGAGAGGAAATCTGAGCTTGGAGAACCCAAATCTTTTATAACGGGTAGTAAGAATGTTTACTGTTTGGTCGAGAAAAAGATACTGTCTCTTTCTTCCATGACTGATTACTACACAATCTGGAAAAAATAATCCAGAGAAAAAGGGAATTCGTTGTCTCTGCTCTTAAGATGTTCAGAAACATGAGAACCCCATGAATTGTCCCTCCACATTGTCTCATGAGCAAAGACTAGGACCTATGGCCATACCTGTCTGTATTTTAATGCAATAGAATAATTATCTTTTGAGTGACATAGTGGCAATGATATTACATCCAAAAATAAATTCTATCTTGTTTATCATATGAGTATGAAGTAAACACTCTCTATGTCTCCATGTAGTTGTAATAATATCAATTCTGTTTATTAATTTTCAACTTTCATGATTAACCAACAAAAACATCAAAGACTTCACTGTAAACTAGAAAGAATAAATGTAGCCACACCAGACCAACCTGGTTGAACTTTTATGTGACAAAGTTGTGAGTTGTTTTTCAGCTGCCATGGACCCTCAGACTGAAGGTCACATAACCTGAGCATGCCCAGATGAACCAAGCATGCAACCACAGCAAGAACCTAAATGCTTGGGCAGACAAGCATAGACTGAATTAAGGAGTGGCCATTGCATGACAGGATTCAAGATCCAATAAGTTTGAGCTCTGGCATCACCCCATGCTGGATCCAATTAGATCACACCCCTCCACTTCACCTCACTGTAAGATCCAATCAGATCATCCCATTAACCTATGCTTATAAAACCCAATCCAGCCTCCAGTTCAAGGAGACAGATTTGAACATTTCCTCCTGTCTCTTTGCCAGTTGACTTGCACTAAACCTTTCTCACTGCAAAAGCCCAGTGCTTTGATGTTTGGCATTGCCCATGGACAAATGGATCCACTTTCGTTTGGTAACATAAATATCATCAACCAAAATATTTCTGAAATTGTATACTAAGTTGACATAAAAACATACACACAACACCACTTCAAACAATTTGAGAAAAATTGAATAAAATATAACATTTAAGCCTTCAAAACCATAACTAAACTTGGCACCAAGAATAGAAAATTCTCAGGTAATGGAAATAAAAGGAAGCCGAAGTCACAGAGTAGCTAGTGTGAACTGAAAGCAAAATACCTCACAGTATTTTGGAAACCACAGTGGGTTTTAAAAACTAGGGAATGGGATACTGTCTGTTCCCTGGAGAGAGGGAGTCCAGGCCATTGCCCTCAGGAGCACAGGAATCCAGAGTCATGATTCCTGCATACGGCTAGGAGTCACAAAGGCTTCTCCCAGCTGTAAATAGGGTCTAGAAGAACCCCACGTGACACTCTGGGATGTGACAAGGAAGTTCCTATCCATTCAGGTCCACATTTAGAAAAAGTCTGAAGGCAGGCCAATGCCATTTGCATGGATAGGATCTGAATTCATACACTCCAAGGAGACGTGTTTCGGGATATATATATTTAGCTACAAAGTCAAAAGAAGTACAATGCTTTCAAAATGATTGAAATTTTATTTTCTCATGTAATAATCTAAAACACCTCTATCCAATAGAAGTATAAAGCCAGCCACATATATAATTCTAAAAATTATCTATGTATATGTATAATAGCAGCAGGGGTCCATGTATATTTTTTAGAGCTCCTTACTAAAAGATGTATACTCATACACCTTGGTATAACTTAACCACATAGTTAAACCCAACTGTGAAAGTGTATCTGTAAACCCATATGCTAGGTAATTTTATATGTGTATATATAAAATATATGTGTGTGTGTGTGTGTGTGTGTGTATATATACAGAGGGGGAGAGGGGGAGAGGGGGAGAGGGGGGAGAGGGGGGAGAGAGAGAGACTCACTCTGCTGCCCAGGCTGGAGTGCAGTGTCGCAATCTCAGCTCACTGCAACCTACACCTCCCAGGTTCAAGCAATTCCCCTGCCTCGGCCTTCCAAGTAGCTGGGATTACAGGCATGCACCACCACGACCAGCTAATTTTTGTATCTTTAGTAAGGACAGGGTTTCCCCATGTTGGTCAGGCTAGTTTCCAACTCCTAACCTCAAGGGATCTGTCTGCCTCAGCCTCCCAAAGTGCTGGGATTACAGGCATGAGCCACCACGCCCAACTTAATTCTATTTTTTTTTTTAATTGTACTTTAGGTTCTGGGGTACATGTGCAGATCATGCAGGATTGTTGCATAGGTACACACATGGCAATGTGGTTTGCTGCCTCCATCCCATGTCACCTACATCTGACATGGGTAGAAATGCTAGATGTACTTAATTCTATTTTTAACTAAGAAAAAAATAGACAACCACAAACAACTCACAGGATCTGCTATTACACCAGAGATTAAAAAATCAAACACATCATCTAATAGGAACAACTAATTGACAACAGATACCCCATTGATAAAACAATGCAATCATATTTTCAAAGTGCTAAAAGAAATAATTATTATCCTTGATTTCTACTCTAATCAAACTATCACTCAAATATAAACATAAAAAAGATATTTTCAGAAAAAGGTTGAGAGTGGACTACTCTTGAAGCCCTCATAGAAAAAAATTAAGTGGCTTACTTTAACACAAGAAAACATGGAAGGAGCAGGCAGCGAGAGCAATAGAAATAGGAAAAAAAAATTTTTTACTTAAAATCTTTTTTATATATTCACTTTCTAAATTCCTCTTTTGTTGAGATAAGAAAGTGAAAAAATGAATGTTATCCATCTTGACAATAAAAAAAGGTAGAGCTAACAGAGGTTATGTGGGTGGGGAGAACAGGGACCATCAATATAAGCCATGGTGTAACCCACAGAGAAAATAATTGCGACTTAAGTTACCTTTTTGCAGTCACAAAGTTAACCAGTGAAGGCGGTTAAACTTGGAATATTTGTGTAAGTATATGGGATACAGGCCATGTAAGTGAGATTATAAGGTTAGGGTTAGCACTAGAGTTGGTGTTGAGGTTAGGTTTCCAGCAGAAAGTCCAGCAACATCTATGGTAAATATACCAATACATATGTACCAATAAAGAATTGTATAAGGGCTGGGCGCAGTGGCTCACACCTGTAATCCCAGCACTTTGGGAGCCCAAGGCGAGAGAATCACTTGAGCTCAGGAGTTTGAGACCAGCCTGGCCAATATGGCAAAACCCTGTTTCTACTAAAAGTACAAAAATTAGCCAGGCATGATGGCAGGTGCCTATAATCCCAGCTACTCAGGAGCTGAGGCAGGAGAATCGCTTGAACCTGGGAGGCAGAGTTTGCAATGAGCTGAGATTGCGCCACTGCACTCCAGCCTGAGCAACAGAGTGAGACACTCTCTCAATTAAAAAAAAAAAAAAAAAAAAAAAAAGAATGGCATAAGCTTATTATTTCGAATTTGGACATTCAGAAAAACTAAAAGGAAAGATTGAAAGTAGTGCATTCCAGGAAACAAGACTGGGATTAGGCCCATTGGAGCAAGAGATTGCTGCTTTTCATTGAAAATTCTTCTGTACTAATTTTTTACATGTGTATAATTTTATATGTAATTATAATTTTATTTTAAAATTTTTAAATAAAATATACAGTTATGTCATTGAAAATTCTTCTGTACTAATTTTTTACATGTGTATAATTTTATATGTAATTATAATTTTATTTTAAATTTTTTAAATAAAATATACAGTTATGTATCTTGAATATTTGAAATCAATATTTGAAACCAATACATTGGTTATTATGCTGTCAAGCACTGGGAAATGAAAACAAAGATTTCTCTGTGAAATTAACTACCTGTGTTTTCTAAGCAATGCCCTTCTAAATCACTGATTCCTTTATATAGATTTATAATGCTAAACTGGCTCCGGTGGTATATCTCCTTAAAGAGATGTGAATGATCTTTTGTCTATGTAATCCCTTATAATTAGGATTCATGATGCTGCTGTCACAGCTAAAATGTCATGTCGTTCATTTTTTCCCTCCTCCCAAATGTGTTCACCTACTTGAGACTCTGACCCAACCTAATCCAAGCCACTAAGTGCTCACATAGCTTATCCTATGCCCCAATCATCTCCAGCCTGGAAACTAAGATGGCACCCTTACTGGTCATATCATTTCTCTTTACTTTCCTATAAAGAATTATCTACACAGAGGCCAGAGAGATCTTTCACATGCTCTCAGTCATATGCCAGACTGAAGACACTGATCTCATAGAAATAAGTAGAACAGAGGATACTCGTGACTGGGAAAGGCTGGGGAAGGGGCTGATACGGTTTGGATGTGTGTCCCTTCCACATCTCATGCTGAAATGTTATCCCCAGTATTGTAGGTGGGCCTAGCGGGGAGGTGTTTGGGTCATGAAGGGTGGATCTCTTATGAATGGGTTGGTGCCACTCCCATGGTAATGTGTCAGCTCTGCTCTGGTAATTTTGTTAAAGGATACAAAATTACAGCTAGATAGGAGGAATAAGTTCTAGTGTTTTATAGCACTGTATGATAACTATAATTAACAATAAAGTAGTTATAAATTGCTAGAAGGAGAATATTGACTATTTCCAACACAAACAAATGATGTTTGAGATAACAGATATTCTAATTACCCAGATGTGATCACTATACCTTGCACATATGAAAACATCACTACGCCCCTCATAAATATGTACAACTCTTTTGTCAACTTAAAAAAATCAAAGTTAAAATAAATATCAGATTGCTTCACTTCCTAAATTAATACCCTTCAATGGCTTCCCATATCACACTGAGAATACAATACATTATTTCCACGGCCCAGCCTGCCCGTGACTTGGCCTCTGCTTCTCTGTATGACTTCTCTCATTCCATCCTTGCTTACTCAGCTATTTTTCTGTTTCTTTAATAACCTAAGCTTTTTCCTGCCTTGGGATGTTTCTCCTTATTTTGCTCTATGCCTGGAAATCTCTTCAACCCATTTTCATATGATTTAGGTCTCAGCTCAAAAGTTACCTTCCAGTCTTAAGTAGCCACTCTGGCACCCAAGTTATTTTCAGTTACCCTGGTTCTTATTTTTATGAAATTTTCCACTTTATAAATAATTGAAACAATCATGTTCACTATTTTTTTCTTTGTTTTTTGGTGGTGGTTTTTATCTCTCTATCACATTCTTGGCCTGTCACCAGCAGAATTTCTGCTTGTCCAGTTTTCACAATAGTCTCAGACCCTAAAAGTGTTGGACACAGAGTAGGTGCTTAATATTTTTGAAAGAAATAATGTTAGATATTTTCTCACCTACCACTAGATTATAGTCAGATTTAAAAATTCGATTTTATTATTACTAGGTATGAGTAGGTACATACTGGGTTATGTATCTCATACTTTGTAAGGTTAGACCATTTTCTTCTCTGGGTTATGTATCTCACACCTAGTAATAATGAAATTGAAAATGGTCTAACCTTACTAGGTATGAGACACATAACCCAGTATGTACCTACTAGTAAGGTTAGACCATTTTCTTCCTGTTCAAAACCTTTAAACACTGCCTTGCACAGCAAATAAAGTATAAATTCCTTAATATGCCTTTTAATGCCATCAACAACACACCCTCTAACTTTTGTCTGTAACAGGAAAGGACCCGCACTCAGATTCTCCAATATAAAACTCAGGGAGGATGTTTATTTAAAATAGGAAATCCCCTTCTTTGGTAAGGTAATTCCAAAAAGTAGCTGTATCGTGATAAACATTGTCGCCAGTAACATAAGAGTAATACACCCATGAGAATCAAAATATTTTGACAAACAATTCCTTGTAGCTCTGTTAGTTTCTATAGATTTAATTTTTAAACAGAACAAGACTGAATAATTGATTATGCCAACACAAATCCTCACATGTATCTGGATATAAGTACTTACTTTATCTAATTGAAAATAGAAAATAAAACAAGAGGAAATTTTTCACAGTACTTTAAATTTCCCTCCAACCGTTCCTTCCTCCACTGGCCACAAATTAACCTCTGCACTTCAGCTCCTAGAAATCAGCCATATTCCTAAACATGCTGCCTGCTTTCTCACTTACATACTCTGACAAACCTATCTGCCTAGAATTTTCTTCTCCCTTTTTTAACGGCTGGACAAAAAGCTGCCTCTTTTTAGTCGTCAGACAAACGTTTTTCTCTTACTCAAAGTCTCCTCTGATTTATCAGATCCAAAGTAATTGCTATCTAATCTATACTACAGTATACTATTTATGCATACTTTTAAAATTGCCTTTCTTCATAATTTATAATTTATATATCTTCTCTCCATTATAAATTCCAATAATCCAGATAATACTTTAACAGTCCCTATGTCTATAAGGTGCAAATAATAATGCCTATATTATCTGCACCCTAAGAAAATGAAAAAAATGAAGATCCCATATAGATTCACATGTGTTTCATAAACTGCAGGGTGTTCTCCAAGTGTGGGTTAGGTTATTAATATAATTTGAAGGATAAATTAGATGCACCAAAATTTCCATTATGAAGTGAACTGTATCTGCTTAGAAAAGGGCTGAGTGTGCAAGATACAACTCCAGCAACGCCTAAGGATAGAATTGATCTGAGAAAAATAGGGGAAAGAAATTTCTAGTTACTCTGGAGAAGGAGGGAGGAGAAAGAGAAAGCAGGTTCTGTGAGATGTCAAAAAATTGAATATTTGCTGACACAATCCCTCCATCTGCCTGTCATCAGACTGCATATCTTTAACAAAATTACTAAAAATAATGCAATGCTGGGAGTGAGAAAATAAGGGAGGGGCACAGAATCCAATATGATAGAACATTTTGCCCAGATCTGAAGGGCAAGAAGTTCCCTATATAACTTTCTGGTTCCCTGATTGTAGGCTTTAATAGTGATCGTGATGGTAGTGGCACTTGCCCAGAAATAAGCTCAGTGCTATTCACATGGCAGATTCATATTTTGTTAAAAAATATTCAGTTAGATATATGGACACATTCTTGAACAAAGTGTTTCACTAGGGTATTAATTTTCCAATCTTCTTAGCAGTATAATTCTTTACAATGGAATCCTTGCAGGTCCCCCATTCTATAAAAAGTTACTGATAATGAACAGTTCCCTCAGAGAGATTAAATCTTTATAGCTTGATGGAAAATAATTTATTGTTTGTGTATTAGGGTGTAAATACTGAAATTTCAACTAAAGCATCACTATAAGACATATCAGATACCACTGTGAATGTGGGATGATTCTCATGTGAAAAATTTATAAGAGATAGTTGAGACATGGTTTCATAAATCTTGGACCTTTCAGAAGGATCAAGGACATAAGCCAAGATAGAAAGAAGAGTAACAAAAACTATTTGTGAGATTTTCCTTAGGAAGAACTATTGAACTACAGAGTCCTCCCCAGTAAAGGTGGGGGCCATGGGGAGATGCAGTGCTGGTGAAAGAGATGCTAAAATTTAACCCAATCACAGCAAGAGGGGAGCTTTGGAAGAGCTTTCTATGTGTTCCATGTGATCCTGATATGACTCTGAAGTAGCCATCCTATGGCAGCAGGATAAAATTACTTCACTGGGATCCCCCCTACACCTTCTTAGTCTTGCAAGCAAAATGGTTACAAGAGTGTGTCTTTGATGCAATTATAGACTACTCATGAGAAAGAGATCTGGCCCATAGCCCTTTAAAATCCTGCCCCAAGTCAATGAGAACACAAAAGAACAGCAATTGGAGTAAACCACCCAAGAATCTGGTGCTTAGAGGTGTGTGGAAGCCTGAGAAATAAAATAACAATGTCTGTGTTTCAAGAGTTGACAATAACTGGAAGATGTGAAGACTCCATTGAAGTATCAAGAAAGAGTCAGTTCTAATCATTGTCCAGGCCCAGAGAACTTGAAGTAGCCCAGTTAAGTAAGGTCTGCTTTATCCCTTCATCTCTGTCTCCCATGTCCCAAACCAGAGTCACAAAATAGTAAAGGTTACTTGCTTGTGAAGTAAGTGAGTGAGAGAAAAGAAACCAGACCTGAATGGAGGCTGAAATCCAAGTACATATCCAAGGAAAGGATGGGAGACGAGGACCTTTAATGGAAGATTGAAGAAGACTGAGTAATATCTTGAATGGTGTACTGAGCAGTTACAAATAAAACAAAACAGAACAGAGTTAGTGCTTTATGACTCATGATCTTATGACTACCAGTTACCTAAGAATGAGCAGAAAAATTACAGGATATGTCAAATTTCCCATCTAAGAACAAAGAAAAATAACTCACCCATGGATGAAGTGTAAATTGGACAGGATTGGTTAAAAATTAGAGAGTTGTACAGGCAATATACCTGTTATATTTATAAAAACCCTAGAGCATGTCCTTAAAGCTCCTAGAAGATTAGAATCCAGAATATTAGAGTTTCAGTTTAGGCTACTTAACAGTCATCACTTATTCTATAACCATTTATAAAGTGTCCCTACTTTGGGCTGAGCACTGACTGGATTAGAAGCTGTTTCCTACATTATGTCCTTTCTTCTCACAGCAATACTCACTCTCCAATAATATGAGGTCAAGGCCTATTCACATACTCAATATCTCTTAATACCCCCAAATACACCGTGATATAGTCAAGACAGGGTTATTATCTCCATCGTGCTCCAAGGAAAATAAAGCTAGAGGCATTAGACAGCTTACCAAAGACCACAGCACTGGTGACCTCTGGAGCAATCCCTCCTCATCACAGCACCTGACTCTGTCTGATGAGCTGCGTACAATACAGCCAGCACATTCAACTTTTTCATCTGGCACTTCACATGCTTTTTTCAGAGAGTCTGTGTAATATATGTTTATAGCTGACTGCATTTGTTTCATTCTACCTTGGCAAATCTTCATATGTAAATTTCAACCCTTTTTCTGTTTGTGGCCTACTTGGTTATCACTAGTGCGTAAGTTTGGGCCTTCGTCTACAAAGTAATGTGATCAAAAAAAAGTTTGGAGACTATTTTTTTGTTTGTTTACAGCAATGTTTTCTTACATTTTTTTCTAATCCAAATTTTAAAATTATTTCAAAGAGCTCCTTCACAAGAAAGTAGGCATCTAGCACAATGAGAATTTTTACAAAGTAATCATTTCGATTCTAGGATCTGTCAGTCACTGTTGAGCTAGTAAACTCTTCATTTCTGCATTTTCCAGTATATTATCTGAAATAGGGATAGTGTATTATTCTGCTTAGCCTGCCATCACAGAACACCACAGAAGAGTGACATTGACAACAAAAATTTAATTTCTCACAATTCTAGAGGCTGGAAGTTGAAGAACTTGAGTGTCATCACTCCCATCCTCACAACAAGGAAATTTCTAAACAAACTGAAAATCAACAACCTTATTAGAGATATCAGAGAATTCATGCCACAGGAAAAACTGCTGTCACCAAAACTGAAGATAGAGAGGCAGATACAGAGAATCACAACTTAACAGATCAGACGCCCAGGAGGAGAAGTGCAAGCAAAAGCCATATTGGTGGGAACATTTTAAATTACAATTGACAAATTGCTAGAAGATCAGCATGGAATAGCTTGAGAGTTAAAAACTCAGAGCCCAGTTTTAGGGGGTCCCCAATACTTTTGTGAATTTTACCTCTAGTAGCTCTTTTATGTATTCAGTGATTATAGCTTATAGATAAGTGAAATAAAGCACAGAAACATTATAAGGGACAGGAGTAAGAAATTAGGGATACTCTGTTGTAAGGTACTTGTACTATCTGTGAGGCATATGAAAGAAAAATAGAATCTTGGGACCACAGACTCACTATGCCAAAGGGAAAGTTAACCTTGGAACAAAGCCACCAGCATTATTTCCCTTTGTTCTCAAACAGGCAGCTGTAATTTCACAATCCCATGTCACAGCCTCATTTCCTCTACTCCCTTTTTTCACATGTTTACTTTATCTTGCATAGAATGTAGATTTACTGGGTGCAAGAAAGTACATAATTGACACTCTTCTTTTTTACATGTAAAATGTATATTTACTGAAGCTTATCAGAGCCTCACTAGAATGTAACCATCTGCCTCACAGCCTATACTCCCATCCCTTTTGTCTCCTTTCTGCTTGCTATTTTCCCTTTAAATACAAAAGTTCACAAAACCTCCTTTGGAACAAACATAGATCACAGATGCTCCTGTGATTCGAGATTTTTCCTGGGCTTCTTCAACCTTGATTAAATAAATCTCTAACTGATTGAGATACCTGCCTCAGTCACTTTTTGGTTTACAAGGAGTATAGTGTTATTTGAAAGTGGATTTTGATTAGTCATAAATGTATATTGCAAACTGTAAAAAATATTTCTTATAAAGGGAATTATAATTAATATGTTAAGAAAGGAGAGAAATAGAATCATATAAAAATGCTTAAAATCAAAGAAGGAAGAAAATGAGTGGAAGTAAAAAAGAATAACAAATAGAAATATGTACAAATATAGTAGACATTATTTCAACTAGATTGATAATCACTTGAAATGTAAGTGTTCAAATATACCAATTAAATGACAGAGATTGTCAGAGTAGAGTAGATTTAAAAAAAAAAAAAAAAGACTCAACTAAATGTTGCCTAAAGGAAACTCATTTTAAAGATCCAGACAGATTAAAAGTAAAGGGATGAAAGAAAATGTGCCATGCTAACCCTGACCAGATCAAGATGGACTACATATGTTAATTTCAGACAAAGCAAAGTAAGTATAATAAAGGCTCCTATCGTATTATGTAACAGACTTTCACAGAAAGCAGAATATTTAGAATCCCAATCTTGATAAAGAAAATTCTTGTGGGTTTTGTATAAAGATTGTTCCCCTAACCCCAATTTGTCCTAATAGATATTTTCTTTCCTGTCTGCTTACTTAAAAGTACTTTTTAGACTTTAAGTTCCAAGACAGGTCTGAGAGGGTATGTCCTGATTCCCCAGTATATGACATGATTCAATTTTTAAACTAGTTGGGTTTATGATTTCAGGAAATTTTCTAAAGCACTTCAATCCTTCTCCTACCTGGTAAGTAGCTAATCCAGGATCAACAAGAAGGAATGGAAATCGTACTACTACCAGGAAGTAGCTAACACATGGCTGGAGTCCCATTCCCCAGAATTTGAAGTTGGCTCTAAGCTTTTAATCTGGATATATCAGTTAGCCACATTTGGCTGATGGACAGAAAGTATTAGCTAATTACAGATAAGTAAGATCAAGGATGGATCCAAGTTTTGTAGCATCTAAAAGCTTTAACAATCTTGAAGGCCCTCTCTAAGAAAAATAATACAAAATTTCAAATATAAAACTAGGGTACAAAAAATAAATCAGAAAAAAAAATCATAACAAATATAAATTTTTAAAAGCTGGCAGATGCCACGAATATGACAAATATTCAGAAAACAGTGTAACATTTTTACTAATTAACCTTGTGACAAATGCCTATGAAATTTTCTTCACATTTTTGACTGCTCATACTTTGATCACCTGTTCACATACAGTCAAGCATCTCATTAACAACATTTAAATCAACTAGGGACCACATATATGATGGTGATCCCGTAAGATTATAACATCATGTTTACTGCATCTTTTCTAGGCTTAGATATGTTTAGATATAAATATACTTACTATTTTATTACAGTTGCCTACAGTATTCAATACAGTAACATGCTGTGCAGGTTTATAGCCAAGAGCAACAGGCTATACCATATAGCACAGGTGTGTAGTAGCTATATCATCTAGGTTTGTGTAAGCATACTCTATGACGTTCTCACAACAAAGAAATTGCCCAATGACACATTTCTGAGAATACATCACTGTTAAGCAATGCATGATTATGATAATTTTATAAAAATGATTTTCTATTAAGATTTTAAATACTTCATTTAGCTTTGGTTAATCTTTCCTTTTATTATCGATAGAAAAGGCTCAGCATCACAACTCAATATTGGTAGATGTCACATATATATTTAGGATTGCCAAATATAGATACACACACACACACACACGACTGAGCATAAAAATAAGTGTGTGTGTGTGTGTGTGTGTGTGTGTGTGTGTTTTAATTTTATTTCAATAGTTTTGACATATAGGTGGTTTTGGTTACGTCGATAATTTTTTATATGGTGATTTCTGAGATTTTTGGTGCACCTGTCACCTGAGCAGTATACACCGTACCCAAAATATAGTCTTTATCCCTCTCCCTCACATCTTTCCCCACAAGTTCCCAAAGTCCATTTTACCATTCTTATGCCTTTGCAGCCTCATAGCTTAGCTCCTAACTTACACATGAGAAGATATGACGTTTGGTTGGAAAAACCTCTCTTGTTTCTTTCATAGTAAAGCTGTAAAATTTCAGAGCAATTATGTTTTCTTATATATTGACTAATTTAAGTCTTTTTTTAAGTGTTAACCCCATAACTAACCAGTCTACTCTGGAGGCAGCATAGCTGTGCTAGGAATACTTCTGGAATCCTTTACTAAACTGGAATGGCTGGCAGTAATTTAACTATGCATGGAAGGAACAGAAGTCAAAAAAATGTAGCTAACTAAATACAGACTAAAATGTCCTTAACCTCCCCTTAGAGAAATCCTTAAAATGTCCAAGGGTCACTGGGGACAGTGGATCACTGGGAAGGATGGAGTAGAAGATAATTAATGATGGTTAAAAATACCTTTGCAAATTTTGTAGAACATATAACCCTGTCAACACATTGTCAGACCCCCTCTCAGGGCCTTGGATAGGCCTGAAACTTAAGCTTAATGGTATATCTACCTCTAGATAAGGAATTCAGCATAAAGTTGCTTTAAGGAAGCAGAATAATGTGGGTGTATGTTTGTGTGACCAAGGAGCTGAATATGGGGCCAGGGATGGCACTATTCTATATCCACTTACAAGAGAATACCTTTCAATCCTTCAAAATATCCAAGTCTACAGAATTTTTTCTCATTTTTAATTTCCCTATTTATAATTCCTCCAAACTCTTCCCTGTGGAGTCTAAAATCCTCCCTATTCCACTTCACCTTTAGTAGAGTGAAGCAATGAGTTTTGTTTTTTTTAAATGCAGACTGTTGATTTCCAACTAAGGATGGGGGGAAGTGAAAATAATGAAAATAAAAAGGTCAAAGAATCCCTCAGGTGAGTCACAAAGCTATTTATGTATTTTTTCAACTTCATGTCTAAGAATTGGCTGAAAAGTGGCAATTCAGAATGGTTCAGTGGGAAGGAATGAAAAAAGTCACAATTCTGTGACATAACTCGGGGCTCCACACCCTGTCAGTCAATTATTTACAGAATTAGATAGCAAACCAGAGAGGGAGAAATTAGCCAAGGCTGGCACTGAGAAAGGCAAGACTGCACAGCAAGAGGAAACAGGACAGATAGGACCAGTGAAATCAGAGATTTCCAGGGACAATTACAGATCACAACTCCACACATGATCACTGCACAGGCCCTGGATGAACCACAGGAAGGAAGGAGGCAGAGAAAGGCCCAGTTGGAACCTTCCACAATTTGAACCGATAGGGAGAAATGCCAGGGACAAGAGTCAACAAAGACTGGGCCCTAACTTTCATCTGAAAATGATGTTTTTGTGGAAAAAGACGCAGCAAAGCAAGAAAACAATCTCCTCTCAAGAATGACTACATTAGCATGCTGACACTAGAACAAACACCTTTGCCACAAAAATTAAATAAATAAATAAACTACAATGGTGCCTCAGTTCCATGGATACCAATATCTGCAGGTGCTCAAGTCCCTGATATAAAGTGGCATAGTATTTGCACATAACTTATGCACATGCCCCTATAAATCATCTCTAGATTAGTAATACCTAATACAATGTAAATACTATGTAAATAGTTATGCTGTATATTTATTTATATTATTTTTTTATCATTTTTAATTTTTCCTGCCCTCCCAACCCAGAATATTTTTTATTCTTTTTTGGTTGAATCTGCTGTTGCAGAACCCATGGATATAGAGGCCAAATGTAACTAAAATCCAACCAAAAAATCCCCATTGTTTCACTGTTTTATTTTTTTTAAGATTGAAAAATAAATTCACCTTCCCTAACCTCTGTTTTAAAAATTCTTTATAGCCCTAAGGAGCTCTGAACTTATGTATACACCAGAGATTCCCCACAGATACAGAATCTATAATTTACATACTTTGAGAAAAAAAAAGATATTTAATAGTTAAAAAAGCAAGAAAATTAAGCCAAGATTTAAATGTAGTGGTAACAAATGTTTTTTGACATAATAAATGCTTTTTTATTCCCCCAAGCTTTGTGAAAGTGTGAAGATTCACATTCAAAATAAAGAATTGTTTCACGAAATAATTTGCAGAGGCTCAATCAAGAGAAATGAAATTACTGAAAGAGCAATTTCGGCATAGTGAAATCCTGCTGGGGAGGTAGAGTCAGGTTTCTTAGTCACCAAATGCCACACTGACCCAGATTCAGGGGCAGAATGAGCACCAAGCATTTTGAAAGCTGATTGAATGGAGAGTCTAATTTTTTTAAGCTGCTATTTCTTATAAAACAAAAAAAGCCCCAGGGCATGCGAAGAGTAAAATATACTGATCATTAAAATATTTAAATTCACCAACAGCAGTGATGAATAAAACATCAAAATGAAAGTTTACCAAAGTAGTCTCAACTTGTCTAGTCTAAAACAGCATGTTCACCCAGCCAACTCATTCTTCTCAACCTCTTTCACTCCTCACCCTCCAAACTTTGGGGGAACATAGCTCCTCAAAGTTTTGGGGGAACTTTCTCCAAAAGTTTCCTGCAATTCAACAAAAACATATTAAATAAGTTACTCTACAAAAGACAGTCTAAGGTTAGAAGGATGATCCCATAAGAGTGTTCACTCTCCATAGATATTTAATTAATGATGGACATATTATACTCTGACTTGTACCATTTATTTGTCCCCAGATTCTATAGAGTAGGGTCATACACTAGGGAAATGGGCCAAACATAGTCTTCAGGAGAATTTCTGTTTTGTCTCCCCCAGCTTTTCAAAAAACATTTGAATTATTTACTAATATTTTTAAACCAAGAGATCACATACACACACACCCACACTCACACACACACACTAGTTTGGGCTCAATGCCTAGAATGTAGTGGTCAGTACCTATTAGATAAAAAGCTCAAAAACTCACTATAATCTTAATAGATTTTTTACACTCAACAACCTCCCTTATTTAAGGAACCAGGCTGGCTCATGCACACATTTCAGTTTGGAAAACTAACCTAATTGTCCCATATAACTGATATTTACAAGAGTTGTTTTTTAATATACATAACAAACATAGAAATTGTATGTCCCTTGTCTTAAAACTTGACACTTATATTTGTCTCATTTGAGTTCCATCCTCAGGAAACTGACCCTCTGCATCCAGACAATGAGGTGCCTGATGCCTCACCCATCATGATTGCTTTCTTACCCCCTCCCCTAATTCTTGTTTTCCCACAATCCCTGCTATATAAACTTCCCAATTTTAGTCCACTGGAGAGATGGATTAGAGATTGTATCTCCTGATCTCCTTGGGTACAGCACCAGACTAAAGCTTTCTTCTCTGGCAATATTTTCGACTTCATGATTGGTTTTCTATTCTGAGAGCAGCAAGTACTAGACCAAAACTTTTTAGTAACATTTGCAACCTGGCTGTTTAGCAACATTTGCTACCTGTGCTATAAAGAGAAACAAAATGCAATGGGACTACACAGAATGGACAGGCAGGTGGTAGGCAGAAAAAAAAATGGGACATCTCATGGAATAGCAGCACACGAGAAAGACATTGACAGACAGGCAAGGTGGTACAGATGGAAATGATCAAAAATGTCATTCCTAAAGGAGAGAACCATATCAACCACATGACAAAGATGGAAAAGGAAAAGAATGGAGAATATGTCGGGGTAGCTTGGTATGATTTCATGACCCATATATATGATGAAAAATAAAAGGGCTGACATGGCAGGCAGCAGCCACAGAATAAAATGCCTCAACCACAATTGATAATCTAAGTTTTCGAGTACAGAAGCTTTGAAATGAGAGCTGTTCTTTAGGATAACTTTACTATTACATTCTAATAACCTGTAACAACTCTTGAGTTACTGTGACAACTATCCCAAGCAGCAGACTCATTATCCTTAATCGTATTCTGTGTTCCTCTGCAGTATGAACTCATCAATAACATCACATTCAACTGAGAGTTTAGAACACAAGAAACTGCCTTCCTTTAGGGTGCAGAAAGAATATGGATGTGGCAAGGAGGGTATTGAAGACCAGGGATCTCTTATCAAAGCCTCCCAGTAACTATGTACTCTTGGAAATTTCCTGTAAAATGTGCATGATGGTAACTTTTTCCTAAGGTCACTGTTACAATTAAATGAAACAAATGGTATATTATTTAAAAACACTTTGCAAGCAACACAATGTAATACAAATAAAAGTTATTATTATTATAGACACATGGGATTGATCAGATTCTAGCCCCTTTCTAGAGCAGTTCTTTGCCTTCGTGTTCCTCGAGAAAACTATCTCTTTCAATTCAATCCCAGGCCCTTTTATCCTATTAATATGGCCTTTGAAGAGTCATATTAAGTTGGTTTACTTGATGACATTCCAGTTTTTAGTCCTCTTGTTCTCTGCTGGTTTCTAATAACCTAAGTCTGTTGTTTTTCCCACCAAAGACCTACATATTGACTCAAAATCATTCTTTACAAGCTTTGAGTATAAAATGCAGTTTTTCTTTTATCAACATAATGACTTTATCAACAAAATTATTTATGTTGTTAATAAAACCAACTTTCTCTAACTTATATTCATATGCCCAAAGTAAAGTACTGGGTAAAATTTGTCTAAATAGATAAATAGAAACACTAAGGATCTGCAAACTATGGGGAGATACCTCAGGCCAATTTTTGGGGAAAGAAAATCTATAAGCAGAAAGGTAAGGTAAAGATCAGAGCACCAGAGCTGCATTTTCCCTGAGGGCAATTGCTGATACTATAAACATTGTGCTCAAGTAGACAGCGTTAGCCACGTGTGGCTAGAGATTTAGAGTTCAAGGGTGATATGGTTTAGCTGTGTCCCTACCCAAATCTCATCTTGAATTGTAGTTCCCATAATCCCCTTATGTCATGAAAGGGACCTAGTGGGAAGTAACTGAATCATGAGGGCAGTTACCCTCATGTTGTTATTGTAATAGTGAATGAGTTCTCAGGAGATCTGATAGTTTTATGAGGGGTTTTTCCCCCTTTGCTCAGCACTTCTCCTTGCTGCTGCCATGTGAAAGACACATTTGCTTCCCCTTTCCTGCGATTTGTAAGTTTCCTGAGGCCTCTCCAGCCATGCTGAACTGTGAATCAATTAAACCTTTTTCCTTTACAAACTACCCAGTCTTGAGTATATCTTTATTAGCAGTGTGCAAAAAGACTAATACAGCAAATTGGTACTGGTAGAGTAGGATGCTGCTCTAAAGATAACTGAAAATGTGGAAGTGACTTTGGAACTGGGTAACAGGGAGTGGCTGAAACAGTTTGGTGGGCTCAGAAGACGACAGAAAAATGTGGGAAAGTTTGAAACTTCCTAGAGACTTGGAAAGCTCAGAAGACAGGAAGAAGTGGGAAAGCTTGGAACTTCCTAGAAACTTGTTAAATGGCTTTGATCAAAATGCTGACAGTGACAGGGACAATCAAGTCGAGGCGGAGATGCTCTCAGGTGGGAGGTGAGAAGCTTATGGGGAACTAGAGTAAAGGTCACTCTTGCCATGCAAAAAGACTAACAGCATTTTGCCCCTACCCTATTAGAGATCTGTGGAACTTTGAACTTGAGAGAGATGATCTCGAGTATTTAGTGGAAGAAATTTCTAAGTAGCAAAGTGTTCAAGAGGAAGCAGAGCATAAAAGTTTGAAAATTTGCAGCCTGATGATATAGTAGAAAAGAAACACCTAATTTCTGGGAAAAATTCAAGCCAGAGTAGAAATTTGCGTAAGTAATGAGGAGCCAAATGTTAATCACCAAGACAATGGGAAAATGTCTCTAGAGCATGTTGGAGGCCTCCCATGCAGCAGGGTTCTGCATCATAGTCAAAGCTCTGCATCTGCATTGTCTCAGGAAAAGAAGGCTAAAAAGCCACGTGGCATTAAAAATAGAGCATTGAGCCAGGTGGAGCCATGGGAAAGGGTTATAACCCTATCACTTAATAGTGTTACATCTGAGTCAGTTTTCTCTTCTGAAAAAGGAACAATGACTATTTCAAATATAAATATGAAACTTAAATAAGTCGGCTTATGTAAAAACCTGACGTATTGCCAGTGTTTAATAACATCAGCTCCTTTTATTAGAATTGTTCAGGCAAGAGTAAAATCACAGATATCTTACTACTATAATATAGGATGCTGTTTTAAGAAGTGGGGCAAAATAGGTTTTCCTGCCCCAGCCATAAAATCTCACCCAACTTCTATAGCCTAAAAAGGGCAAAGTCAAGCTAGCAGCCAAGTTATAAGGGAAACACGGGAAAATATTATGGCTCACAAATTCAGATCTCAGAAACTCAGCACAAACCAATTTCCTGTTGGATAGCATTAGATCTGAAAAAAATGTCTATAGGAAGGGTAATCTGAAGCTATCCCAGCAAGACTAAAGCCTCTTGCAATTTCCAGTGACCAGGAAATGTACAGAGCACAGAGATAAGAGTAATCCAGACTGATTATCCGAGGGGCCCCTGTTCTTTTGGAGACCAAGTCTTCTCCCAACTGTAGTAACCAATCAAGTAAGCACAGAAACAACATGGCTACCGGGTTCCTTACACCTGTAGTCACCGTCTACATGAGGAGAAAAAGTGAGCTACAATCAAAATAACAGAGACTGAGCCATTTCTAGCTGGTGCTCTTCTAAATATGCTTCAGTTGTCCAGAATAATTGCTTCCAATAAAGGCCAAACATACAATTCTGACAGGGATGTCCTTATGAGTTTGTGCTGCTTGTAAACCTGTCAGAATAGATGTCTCCTTGTATTTCCATCTTTCAGTCAAGCTAAGAAGTCAGGTTATCTTTCAGGAAATCATTTCACATGTTTTATTAGAAGCCAAGTTTGAAGGCTAGATGAGCCCCCAGTGACTGATGGTTTTAATTAGACTGGCTTGATGATTTCCTTCCATAACACAGGGATTCACCATCTCCTTTACAGCTCTCTCTCACCCAAAACTACTTCTCCTCTTGTATTCCATAACTTGTTAAAAGCTAACACTATTTATCTGGTAGTGCTGGAACCTGAGAATTATCCTCCAATAGTTCTTTTTCTAAAATACCCAAAACTAACTGGCGATCTCTCCTAACAACACTACTTTCTAAAAGTCTCTAATCTGTGACTTTATTTTCGTTTGCATGATCACTGCCTATTCAGGCTCTCAGCGGTGCTCACCTGGTATAAATACAAAAATTTCACTAGTATTCCACCTTTCAGCTTCACCCCATTAGAACCACCATCTTCCTCACCAAAAAAAAAAAAAAAAGAAAGAAAAAAAAATCATTAGAAAACACGGATTTGATCAAGTCACTTTAGTTTTTAAAATTATTCACTGGACCAGGTGTGGTGGCTCACACCTGTAAACCCAGCACTTTGCGGGGGCCAAGGAAGGTGGATCACCTAATGTGAGAAGTCCGAGACCAGCCTGACCAACATGGAGAAACCTTGTCTCTACTAAAAATACAAAAAATTACCAGATGCAGTGGCACATGCCTGTAATCCCAGCTACTTGGGAGGCTGAGGCAGGAGAATCGCTTGAACCTGGGAGGCAGAAGTTGCGGTAAGCCAAGATCGCGCCATTGCACTCCAGCGTGGGCAACAAGAGTGAAACTCCGTCTCAAAAAAATAAAATCATTCACTGGATCACCATTACATCTAAGAAGTACTCCAATCTCTTTGGTATTTTAGCCAAGACCTTGCCCCCAACAGTCTGTCCTTGCAGATCCTACATGTGTTCAGGCTATAAAGAACCACTTGCCAATCAGTCATGATGCCAAGATCTGTCCCCCCGCCAAATCTGTGTGGTTCCTCTCCTTGGAAAGCTTTTCTACATATCCTCCCCATTCTCTAGTCTGGCATCTGGCTAATGTCTACTCATCTTTCATAATTCAACTAAAATATCAAATCACTGGGATGCTTTTTGTCATTTTCCTTTCACACTCAGGTAGAACTGATTTGAAAGCCAGATGAGCTCCCAAGGACCTACAGTTTCAATTAGGCATGTTTCTTGTTCTATAACCAAGTGTTGGTCCACCTCAGTACTACTGACATTTGGGGTTGGATAATTCTTGCTGCAGGGCACTGTTCTATAGGATGTTTAGCAAATTTCCTGGCCTCTACCCACTAGTTTCCAGTAGCACCCTTCCCCAGTTGTGACAACCAAAAATGTCTCCAGACACTGCCAAATGTCCTCTATGGGGCAGGCTAATCCCTGTTGAAAACCACTGCTAGAGCACTATATTAGTATCATTTCCAGCTCCCTTTTGTAGCATATTTGAACCATTTCACCACTGAAAAGAATTTTTGTTGGCAGAAGCTATCTTACTCATCAGTGTAACCCAGCACCTACAATAGTGTCCATCACATAAAAGATGTGTGATAAATATTTCCTGAATGAATGAAAGTAAATGAATTATCAAACATTAACTAAGCATCATGTGAAACTGCTCTACATCCACAAACATACCTCCAGGAAATCCCAGGGTTTAAAACATGCCATTATGAGTCAAGAAAATAGTCTGTAACTGAGAATTCTCAGCTCTTAGAATTACATGTAGAATCAAAATGGATTCTGGGGATGAATGAGTTCCACCACAAATTTCTTTGATTTTAGAAAAACAGAGGCTCACACAGATAAAGTGGCTTTGTATATGCCACACAGCATATATGCAATAGAAAGTCATCCTGAGGCTGAGTGTGGTGGCTCACATCTGTTATCCTGGCACTCCGGGAGGCTGAGGCAGGTGCATCACTTGAGGTCAGGAATTTGAGACCAGCCTGGCCAACATGGTAAAACCCTGTCTCTACTAAAAATACAAAAAATTAGCTAGGCAAGGTGGCAGGTGCCTGTAATCCCAGCTACTTGGGAGGCTGAGAGAGGAGAATCACTTGAACCCAGGAGGCAGAGGTTATAGTGAGCCAAGATCACACCATTGCACTCTAGACTGGGTAACAAGAGCGAATCTCCATATCAAAAAAAAAAAAGTCATTCTGAGCCTCCCACTGACCTTGACCAAGCTGGTTTCTTCTCTGTGGGGGACAAACAGGAGACTTGTCCTGTTAACTTTTTCTTGACAGATGTACACAAACAATCTATTAGCAGGTCTCTATAATCAATCCTGACCAGTCTGAGACCAGCCTGGCCAACAATCCTGGAGTATTGTGTTTAAACCAGAACATGCTATTGGGACAAAGAGCTCAGGACAAGATGGTTTGTAATGGGGCTATCATAAATGGCTTATAGAGTTACCAATGAAAAGTGATAGGCCCCAATGTATCAGCTAAATCACCCAGTGCACCTGTCTCAGCCTCCCAGAATGCTGGGATTACAGGCGCCCGGCCTCAGGATGACTTTCTAGTGCAAATATGCTGTGTGGCATATACAAAGCCACTTTATCTGTGCGAGCCTCTGTTTTCTAAAAATCAAAGAAATTTGTGGTGGTACCCATTCATCCCCCAGAATCCATTTTGATTCTATACGTAATTCTAGGAGCTGAGAATTCTCAGTTACAGACTATTTTCATGACCCATAATGGCATGCTTTATACCTGAGACCCAGTCTCAGTGTAGCTGAGACTTCTGTATGATAATTTTGAGATGTTTTATCTTAGACAAAACTTAAGCTAATGCATTGGGGCCTATCACTTTTCGCTGGTAACTCTACAAGCTATTTATGATAGTCCTATTCCAAACCATCTTGTCCTGAGCTCTTTGTCCCAACAGCATGTTCTGGTTTAAACACAATACTCCAGGATACTGGTGATGAGAGGCAGGCTCTGAATATACTTCAAGACACTGATGTTCAGCCAGAGGAAAATAAACCAATCTAAACAAAGCTGTAAAATGCCCATTTGACTAGATATTTCTACCCCCACAACCATAACAATGATATTCTGCCCTGAGCAGCTCACTTATCACTGCACGCTGTAAGAGCAGCTCCATTACTGCCCTTCGAGTATCCAGCACTGCAAACCAAAGCCAAGCTGTAAGAGTGATATACTTTTAAACTTCAAATGGACAGGTAGCACCATTAGGCATTTTCAGGACCATACAATTCATATTCTGATAGCCATGGGGTTGAGGTAACCTTAGCATTCACAAAGTGCTGAGAACAGAGCCACTTAACTGAGAGATTGGTCCACTGAACAGTGACCTCTTATTTCATCTCCTCTGGTATAAAAGCATCCTCTCCAGTGTGCTAGCAAAAAAAAAGACAGATTGTCTTTCATTTTTGCTTATACTAGCTCCCTGAAATGGAAGGAGAGGGGATTTTGTTACCTAGAGGGCTTAACTGAGGTAATATATTTCCTCTTCTTCATTTCTGAGAGAGAGAACAAAAAATTAAGAGATAATGGCTATAGAAGTCCATGTGCTTTTTGACGGAAGATACCATAAGGAAATATGGAGCTCTAGGAGACTTTTAGACATTGCATGGATTAGTGATAAGATGAAAGCAGGTGATGCAGAACTTTTCAAATCACCTGGGTTTTATTCAAGTCCCAAACGGGCTTTACAACCCAGCTGAGGCAAGGCCACCTTCATCAGAACTCAAGAAACAACTGAAAATATTTACTAATTGCCACTGCAGTCATTTGACCAATAAAGAGTCAAACAGACCTTGGAAATATGCACGGCACTGGTATTTCTGAAAAACTTCCTTTTCTCAAAGCCTTCCTATTCTCCTAGCATTAACCCTTGAGGTTCTAAAGCCAGCTGTAAGTGAAGTGAGAGCCCACCTGTGTTGCATTAGTACGTAACACATCTTCATAACCTTATATTTGAAAATCCTTAGAAGCACATGTCTTTAGAGGCAATCCTACTGAGGCAGGAAGTCAACATTTTAAAGATGCTTGTATAGGTAGGTAGACGCTTATATAGGTGGGCAGATTGTCCTAAGAGTTCTCTTAGATGGTTTTCTTCTTTGGATTTGTCATGCATTTATCATTCTATTTTCAGCTCTTATTTGGTTTCTTGATGGGCTTCTTCTATTGCTCTTATTCTTGCTAAAATGAAGACACAAATTGTGGTGTGTGCTAGTTATATAACTGATTATGTAAGATCCTTCAGTAGCATGTCTGATTTAAGCTCAGATCTTACGGAATTACAAAGCTCAGGTAATTATGTCTTGCAATGCCTGTGAGAAAGGAGTTGCTAACTTTATTCTAGGGCTTGGGATCTGAAGAGCAGCAGTTCTTTGTTTACATGCTTATAAGGATTTTATGTTTATGTACTAACAGTGTGTAGTCATAAATTATTATTTCCCTCTTACCTTTAGAAAGATTATTTCCTTTCTTCCAAAGTGATCCTAAGTATTACTTTAGTGTTCATATTATCTACATCTCTAAATGATATTTATGATATTAACATGTGGAATATGCCACACAGCATACATGCAATAGAAAGTCATCCTGAGTCTCCCACTGACCTTGATAAAGCTGCTTGCTTAGTACCTTAATCATTTACTTGTATATAAGGTAATGGACTCCTCGTTCTTTAGAAATCTCCATTTTAGGACATGACTATCCTTGCTTTAATGGAGAATTTCAAATCTTAGCTACAAATGCAAGCAGAGTGAGAGAAGTTTTGAGGCAGAGCAAGGTCAGGAGTTCAATTTAACTTATCAAGGGTCTGCTTCTCTAACTTTGCTTCCTCTTTCAGCCCTCTTCTCTTCCAACTCCACATTTTCCCAGGACCTCTGTTACTCTCTATCCACTGGTAAATATCAAATGTATATAGCTCAAGCCCAGATCTCTTGCTTTTAATCATAAGCTTCTCCATCATGCTTGGATAATCAACAGGTACTTCAAACTTAGCATATGTAAAACTAAACTCATCTGCCCTCTGGCTTACAAAGGTCCTGTGCTCTGTAGCTCAGGGAAGGACATATTAATCCAGCAAAAAGCAGAAGACAAAGTCATCTTTAACTCATTCTCTCCCTCACTCCACACCCAACAAATGATCACAAGTCAATTCTCCCTCTTAGGTATTTCTCAAATCTGTCCTCTGTTTCTACTGCCATTATTTAAGTTCAAACTGCCATCATCTCTTGTGTTATATGTGAACTGGTTTCCCTTCCTTCACCCTGACCACCTCCAATTCAGCCTCCACATTATATCCAGGGCAGTCTTCCTAAAAGGCAGATCTAATCTACCTTTGCTCTGCTTCAAACTCAATTACTTCCCTGGCTCTCTGGATAAAATTTCTAAACAATTTGGTCCACATTTTCCCTCCCTCCCGCAAGCATCATCACCCCCCTCCCCATTTTTAACTCCATGCCGCAAACCTATCATACCACTTGTATTCCACCAAAAGGCCACACTTCCTCTTTCTTAGGGCCACTGACAACTGCTCCCTTTACCTGGAGAGCACTCTCTTGCTACCCTCTCCCTTACCTAGACAATGACAAATCATTCAGGTGTCCATTCAAGCTTTACCTCCTACAAAGGCATTTCCAGGCCACCAATTTCCCCTGCCACCCTTACCTCCAGAGCTGGATGATCTGGCGTCTCTCCGGAGCCTACTCCATTGTAGTGTTTTTCACTATCTAAAAACAAGTTAGGAGAATCTCATCATGGGCCAGACCCTGAGTTGATGCCTACATGAGTTACATCAGAGGTTCCAAACTAAAGGTTTATGGACCAAATATAACATATATTTTGTTTGAGTTAAAAGGATTTAATATTAAATGTAAATCTTTAATCAGGACATTTCAGACAAAACACTCCTGGATTTATAGCATTTCTTAAAAAAAAAACTATCAAATCTGGCAGCCCTGAATTCACATTTCTAAACACACCAACAGCAAGACATATCTGAATCATGACTACTCTTCCTAGTGGCTGTATAGTTTGCTAGAGCTTCTGTAACAAAAACCACAGACTGGGTGTCTTAAACTATAGAAATTTACTTTTTTTCAGTTTTAGAGGCTGGAACTACAAAGGTGTCAGCAGGTTTGCTTTCTCCTGAGGCCTCTTGTTGGCTTGCAGATGGCCGCCTTCTCACAGTATCCTCACATTGCCTTTCAACCACGCACACACATGCACCCCTGGTGTCTGTGTGTTCAGATTTCCCTTTCTTATAAGGAGAGCAAACAGATTAAATTGGAGCTTGCCCAAAAAGCCCTCATTTTGACTTAATCACCTTCTTAAAGGTCCTATCTTCAAATACAGCTACATTCTGAGGTCCTGAAACTTGGGGTTTTGACATGTGAGTTTGAACGGATGCATTTCAGCCTAGAACAGTGCCTTATCCCCCTCAGTTATAAATAGTTCCCACCATACTCTTGTCAATCAGACAAGCACTCGAATCCTCTACCTACATTATTCATTTGAGGTTATCTTCCCAGACCCTGCAGTCCTTTTAGTTCATGGCCCTGTTATCCTTTCACTTTTGTTTGTCAAACTTCTGTGAAATTCTTTCACTTTTTTTTTTGAAGCAGGTTCCCTGACTCCAGGTCCTAAGCTCTTAATAAATTATACTACTTTTCATCATGCTGTATGGGTACTTTTATGTTTGTCTACTCCTAAATATGAGGGTCCCCTAAAAACAGGGACTTGTCTTTATTGATCACAGTAGCCTTAGGATGACAAAAAAGCTTCAATGCTAAAGACATAAAGCTCTGGGACAAGTTGGCTTGAGTCTTTGAATCATGGCTCTCCTCCCTCCTGTGTGGCTTTGGATGACTTACTTAATTTTCTTCTATTTCCTCTGTAAAATGGGGATAATAATAATGCCTATCTTTGATGGTAATTGAGAGAATGACATGAGTTAATGTATATGAAATACTCAAAACCTGACACATAGTAGTTTCCCAATAGATATTGGCTAGTATTAGGCTTATAAGGGCCTCTTGTGGTAACTGCATCCATTCGTTTAATAAATATTTACTGAACACATACAAGCCAGGTACTCCATTGAGCATAAAAATCATAAATAAAACACATTAAAAAATTGACAGAGAGGCCAGGCACAGTGGCTCATGCCTATAATCCCAGCACTTTGGGAGGCCAAGGTGAGCGGATCACCTGAGGTCAGGAGTTTGAGACTGCTCTGGCCAACATGGCAAAACGCCATCTCTACTAAAAATACAAAAATTAGCCAGGCATGCTGGCAGGCGCCTGTAATCCCAGCTACTTGAGGGGCTGAGGCAGGAGAATATAGCTTGAACCTAGGAGGTGGAGATTCTAGTGAGCTGAGATTGTGCCACTGCACTCCAGCCTGTCCAGCCTGGGCAATAGAGGGAGACTCTGTCTAAATAAATTAAATAAACGAGAGAGAGAGAATATTAAACTCTGAACTCAGATCCTAATGGCAGCTTTGAGTTCAAAAAGCCATGTTTCAAAATATCCACTGAAGCTCCAAAAAGTATTTTCAATATACTTATGGCCCTTAAAACATACTCAATCACTCATTCACCATAACCTCAGCATTTGAAAAAAAAAAAAAAAATGAGGACACGCCCTCCAACTCCCCCACATTAGGTAGTTCTAAATATTAATGATTTCTACATTAATTATTCTTGAACAAGTAAGTCAACAGTACTGTGATGTCAGTTTTCTCCTCTGTGGTATATTTCTAAATAAGGATTATCAACTACCTTTCACATAAACAATTCACCTTTTGCCCATGCAGTTGCTCTTTATTGATGGATCAGACAAAACAAAAGGCAATGCCCAAAACAAAACGTGTGAGAATTTCCCCATCATTAGCTTTGCTTTATGCCTAATCTTAGTCTAGAAATCCTGTTTTTCCTACCAAACTAGTAGTGTCTACTGTGACTAAGTTTCACAACTCTGAGCTGTGACTTCAGCTGACAATCAGATTTTTATCTGGGTCACATGTTCAGTTGGTTAGAACATGCTGATGGTGAAGCCAAAAGCCAATTCATGTAGGAACCGGAGCGTTCATTCAGAGAGATCCCGGATGACATCCTGTCCCCAGCCAGCCATCTCACAAACGCCTGCTCCTGGGATCAGAAATGAGATCAGTGTCTAAGTGAAGCATATTCTCTACAAACACAGAAAGCTGTCTCTAGCTGTGCCATCTTAGCAATCATAGTAACTATCACTTATTGCAAATTCACTTTGTGACAGCAACTGTGCTAAATGCTTTTCATATATTATTTTGTTTTATCTTCATAATGCTACAAGGTATTTTACCAACTTAACCTTGAGAAAACCAAGACAAGTAATTTGCCCAACGTCACAGTGGCAAAGCTGAGAGTTGCTCCCACATCTGACTTAAGACTGCAGAGCCTGTGTGGCTCACTCTCAACATACTCCGTAACATTAGCACCATAAGGAGGTAAAAAACAAGGGGACCTAAGGCCGTGTCCATTCAGTCATGGGCATGACAAATTGATTCTGCTATGGAAATACGTGAGGATGCCATTGCTTTTGAAATTTTACATAAACCATTCTTTCAGTCTTGATGTCTCTGATCTCATTTTTTCTTCCACATGTAGGTTCTGAATATTCTCTTAGGCTTTCTCTGCTTGAAGAAACAACCGGACATGTTCTCTATTTTAATCTGATATTCACCCTTTATCTCCACTTCCAGCCAGCCTGGGTCTCCTTCATGTTTCACAGTCCCATCCTGAGAAGAGGTTGGAAAAGTCAATTTTTCTAAATATCAGTTAACTTATCTACTAAGTAAGGGATTTGAACTGTATTACCTCTAATGCACCTTTGAGCTCCTATGAATTATCACTCATAAAATGATTAGCAGAATTTTTACTGGAAAAGTCTTCCCTTCACCAGAGAGAAGCACACACTCCCAGCCCAACTCCCAGCTTTTACATGAGCACAGCAGTTGTATAATTGCATACCCACCTATGAAGCACACAGTGAAAATGAAATTCTAAAAAAAAAAAAAAAAAAAAAAAAAAAAAAGACATCTAAATCTGCCAAGATCACTGTCTCTCCATTCACCCAAATTTTAAAAACAAATCCTATTGTTATTCTTTAAGATGACTTCTGTCCTGAATGAGAACTCCCCAGGAACATAAAATGGAATGAAAAATAATGAGGGGGAAGAAAATCAATTTGGAGCAATCCTACTGTTATATAATTTGTATTTAATGAATTTTTTTCTACTCATTATTGCACATTCAACTCAAAGTTTTCATGACTGAAATGGGAAAAAAAATGCTAGAAAGGATTAATTTCCCCTTGTTCTATTAATGGAGCAATTCTCCACTTGTCATTCTGGATGTGTCAAGAGAGGCAGCATGTTCCAACCATATTCAAGTAGCTGTAGAATTGGTTGGGGTGTATGAGGACAGTAGGGTGTGAGGCCTCCACTATCTCCATAGAGTTATACCCCACATATTACTCTAAACATCAAGTGCATTTTGGAATCCTATATCTATAAAAGATATCAGAGACCTGGAGTCCCCTTGGGAGCATCTGCATACTTTACTGCAGTCAGGACCTATATCTAGTCCTTCAAAATATCTTTCAACATGAGTAGCAGAAAAACAGTAGATTTATCACTTATCAGCTGAGTGAACGTGTCCAAGGGATGTGCCATCCTAAGCCCAAGTGGGTACCTTTAGAATGGAAACGATAATAAATGTTTTGCAGGCTTGGTGTGGGAAACAAATGAGATCATGGTTTGGACCTACTCTGTGGGCAGTGAAACAGAAAGGTTAAGAACCTGGACTACTGATTCATGCTTTCTAAATTTGATTCCCAACTCATCCTTTATCAACTCTATATACATATTTGGCAATTTTCTTGGACCCCCTAATCCACAGGTTCCTTGTGGAGTGGTTGGGAATAATAATCGCAGTACTTATCACATAGGTAGTTGTGAAGATTAAATGACAGAATGCTGTCAATGCCTGGCATAAAGTAAAAGGTCAGTAGGTCAGTACGTGCTAACTATTATTAATACCAGCATAGAACTGGATAATGAGCACTTAAACCGATACAGTCAGCAGGGCTTTTGCAGGGGTTTGTACATCCTTAGTGTGTATATTAAGTGGCAAAGGGGAGAGAAGAGGGAAGAGAGAAAATACATATTTCCTTAGATGGAGAAAGAGGAAAAAAATCAAAGAGTGATTTCCCCTTAATGTGCTTGTCATGGACGAAAATAAAAATCCTTATTTTATCTAATGAGGTTCTAGGTAGCCAATGCTTGCCATTCATCTTTCTCTAGCCTGGACCCTGTCCCTCTTAGCTCAGTGGATTTTGTTTACATTTCTTTATCAAAAGCAATCAACTGAGGAAATGCAGATGGAGTCCCTTTGTGAATCTTTAAGGGTTCATCATAGTAATAAAAACAGAGTGGTTCCATCTATATGGAAATGTAGATTTCAAATATATTCTTTCTAATAATCAAATTATAAGGGAAATGGTCCTCTAATAGGGAGTTAATAAAAGTTGATTGTTAAGGCTGCCTGGAGCTGTAAGCAATAAGGAACAGATTTATAACATGAAGCATTTGTGTTTTCTTCTCTTTTTCCATTTTCATGATCTACTGCAATAACTAGATGGCTCAAGCTTGTATTAGAAGAAAATAGATTAAGCAATCAGAGTCTTCATTTAATCAGCCTGTTGCCCCAACTTCCAAACACCCACTCACCCACAGAGAGAGAGAGAGAGAGAGAAGGAGAGACAGACAGAGACACAGAGACAGAGACAGAGACTGACTGACTTTTAAAAATTCATGTTAAGGATTTCCATAAAGATACCAAATATACTTCCTTGTTTGGAGTTTTCCCCCTCTGTACAATATACAAATATTCCCGGTTGAGTAGTCATTGATGGTGGGCTTTAATAATGAGGAAACTTACCAGGGCACAAAAATGCTAATTTGGCAAAACAAGCTTTTTATGTAATACATAAGGGAGGGAAAAACAGATTTTTTAACCTCTTAAACTGCTAGATGCTTTCCCTGAAAATATGGCATTTTAAACCTAATATAGCTTAAGGAGCTAGGCACCGATTACTGCAGAGGAATATGAGAAAGCAAGCTAGAGAAAGGGAAAGAAATGAAAACACATCCCTGTCTCAAGGGATACAATGAATTGTTTCCCAAATGAGAAAATATAATAACCAGCCACTCACCTCTGGCTGTGACCAAACACAGATTTTTCCCACTAGTTTATTGTTACACTGATAATAAAGCAAACAGTGCAAGCTGGGACAGGAGAATGTAGGAGATAACTTAGCTTCCAGTCAGCTACTTTTACTAAATTCTAAGAAAGAACTCCTCTACAAGGTCACATGAATAAAACCTTTTCATCCAGGGAAAAAGACCTTTCCCACTTCTATTTGTCACCATGATAAAAACTCTCGCCATATTTAAGGAAGGAAAATATTGCATTACCCACAGTATGATCGTCAGTCTATGTATTCTAACACATGGTGTAAGGGGAATACTGTAATCATAAATTTAAATGGCAATGCCCCAAGCTGTTGATACCAGAAGGTGAGGCTGGCATAATAGTATGATGTAAGAACATTAAAACACTATTATCAATGAGCAGGAGATACATCAATAGGTCATAATAGACAGTGATACTTGCAGTCAAGAAAGGTTTAATATAACTCATTTGCATTGCTAAAATAAAATGTTTCTCTTGTGAAATAATCGAGGTACCAAAGAGAGCACAGGCATATCAGTTGGATTATCTTGGGGTTAAATACCGTCCTAAAAAGTATTTTGGACTGGCACAGATGCTTTTTGTTTTGGTTTTGAATTTAAGCAGGGCCCACGTTCAAATTCCTCACTGGCCCAAGCATTTCTTTCATCTGACATTTAGCCAAATTCACACATTTGCATGACCTATTACTTCCTTTAAGATTTAAGTTTGAGACTGGGAGAGAAACAGGCTATAGTTAGACACTTGTTAGAGCACATTTAAGAGCAGCTATGCCTTCCATTGAAATCCACTGATGAAGGAGTTGGGGTGAGAGCTTGCTTTCAGCAAGTACACAAGTAAAGATTAAGACGTAGTTATAAAAGCTTGAAGCAGGCAGTCATGTGAGACCCACAGATGAGAATCTAGGCCTTCAAAACGACAGCCACTTATCACATGTGGCTATGGAGCACTTGAAATGTGTCTAGTCCAAATTGAGATGGGCTGTAGCAGAAAACACACGCCAGATTTTGACAATGTAGTACAAAAAAAGTAAAATAGTTTCCTTAATTTCTATATTGATTACATGTTGAAATGATAATGCGTGGAGTATATAGAGCTAAATGCAATATGTTATTAGAATTTGTTCTGCCTATTTTTTAGTGTGGCTACTAGAAAAGCTGAAGTTACTCTCATGGTTCACATTATATTTCTATTGACTACGCTGGTCCAGAGACAACCATAACTATTCAAGTGTACAGACTTGCTAATAATCGTCAGAATTTCCTTAGTGAAGAAAAACCAGAGACTAATTGGGGAAAAAAGAAAATAAAACAAAAAGCACTATATATAGCTGTCATGGACTAAACTGCAGCACCCACAAAATTCCTATATGGAAGTTCTAGTACCCAGTACCTCAAAATGTATTTGGAGATTGGTCCTTTAAAAAGGTATTGGCAACTACTTTATACAAAATGTTCGATAGCCCCTAGGTGTCATAAGAAAGAAGAATGAAGCAAGTCTCTGTTCTAAAGGAGTTTCTAATCAACTAGTCGTCTTACCTCAGCCCCCCACAGACTCAGTATGAGTCTCTTTTCTCTTTCTATCTCCATGGCCCTCCACTCCTTAAACATATCCATTTACCTTCTTGACAGGAGGCAACTTGCCTCTTATGCTCAAATTTACCCAGTTACCGATCGTCATGTATACAGGGATTTGCTCATATGTCCAGTAGACATCCCTTTTCCTGGAAATCTTGCTTGGGACTTGCAAGAAGCTGGGGACTACTGTACAAGCTGTTCAACCTCTCTGTATTCTCAGATTCTTTGGGAAATAGAAACAGCAATAACACCTACCTTAAAAACTTGTTGTGAAACATACAGTTAGATAGAAGGAGTAAGTTCTAATGTTCAATGGTAGAATAGCGTGATTACAGTTAACAATAAGATGGCATATTTTAAAATAGTTAGAAGGCTTAAAATGTTCCTAATCTGTAGAAATGACAAATATTTTAGGTGATGAATACTCCAAATACCCTGACTTGATTATACTATACATTCTATGCATGTAACAAAATATCACATATACTCCATAAATATGTACAAATATTATGTCAATAACTTTTTTAATTTATTGCAAGAATTACATACTTCCTAGCATCTTGTAAGCACTCAAACATTAGACACTCCTATGACATCAATAGGATCCATGAGCTACCTTTGAGTATCTGTCTAATTAGAGAAGTGTCTACCGTGACCATGTGCTATGTTCATCTCTAATATTAAAATATTTACTCTATTGTAATAGCCTGTATACTTGTCTGCCATGTTAAAAAAATAAATTGTTATTCATGAAAAGTTTATTCCATATATCAGGCACTTTGCAACTCATTTCATCCAGCCCAACCCTATGAGATACATAACACAATCATTTTCATTTCTTTAGCTGAAGAAATTAAGACTTAGGTCAGGTCACATACTCAAGGACACACACTTACTAAATAAGAGAAGTGGGACTTGAGCCCAAAGTTCACACTCTCAACCAGCCACCCTACTCCACCCTCTTCATGGAAGACTCAGTCTACCATCCCTGTGTCTCTGTAGCTAGTATAGTGCCTAACCCATAAGCAGTTTCCATTTTCTCTTTGGCTAATTAACGTAACACCTTTCCAAGGAATGGGATAAACATTTTTTGTGTTTTAATCAACTATACTAAGATACAAAAAAAAAATGATGTGATTGTCACATGGATCTGTGGGTAGCTTTTTAAAGAATCAAGCTGACCTAGCTTTCTCATTTTAGAAGTGTTGCCATTTCCTTTCAGGGAGGAAAAGACATAACAGGAATAAACTGCAGGCAGATGTCTCATTTCTCCAATTTATTATTCTGGAGTAAAAACATTGAGTGACATAATGCATCACAGGACTGTCATGACTAAGTATGAGACAATACATCAAAGAGGCATGGCTCTTGGAAACACTACCAAACAGGTTTTTGCTAATGACGGATTAAGTTATTGGGATGTATTAAAGTTATTAACATTATGGAAGATAGGAGAAATGCGTAATAGCAGAATATATATTCCTAAGAAGCAATACGTGTTTCAAATCAAGTTTAATAGAGATCCCAAAATCCATAAAGAAAATAAGAAAATTATGAAATCCAGCCGTGTGGAATGGATCACGCCTATAATCCCAGCACTTTGGGAGGCCAAGGCAGGAGGATTACTGGAAGTCAGAAGTTCAAGACAAGCCTGGTCAACATGGTGAAACCTTGTCTCTACTAAAAATACAAAATTAGCCAGGCATGATGGTGTGTGCCTGTAATCCCAGCTACTCAGGAGGCTGAGGCAGGAGAATTGTTTGAACCTGGGAGGCAGAAGTTGCAGTGAGCAGAGATTGCACCATTGCACTCCAGCCTGGGCAAAAAGAGTGAAACTTTATCAAAAAAAAAAAAAAAGGAAAGAAAAGGGCGGAAGGGGAGGACAGAGGGAGGACAGAGGGAGGACAGAGGGAGGACAGAGGGAGACAGAGGGAGGACAGAGGGAGGACAGAGGGAGGACAGAGGGAGGACAGAGGGAAGAAAGGAAGGAAATGAAATAAAATGAAATCCTTCAATAATGAATACAATTTATTGGGATCAATTCCAACCGTTTCTGAAGTAAGGAATTCAGGGTTTATGGAATAGGGTGACAAAAAAAATTGATCTATGGTTTAGGCGTGGAAAAGTGTATAAGGGGCCTTGCATATCAAGGAGTTCGGACTTCATCAATGGATGGCAGAGCTTCATGTTAGATTTGAGGGGAAAAGGACGCCACTAAGGTGGTACTTAACACTAGGTGAAGTAGAAGGGATTGAAAAAGAGAAATCTAGTAGCATGAGGAATAGATAGAAGGGAAGAGATTTAAAGAGATATATACAGAAGGAAGAATCAAAAAGATTCATTGACCACTTGGATGAGAGGAAAGGAGAACAAGATAGCAGATGAAAGACAGGAAGAGAACAGGTTAGAGAGAGAAGGAACGATAAAGGACATATTGATAAGAGGGGACAGAGGATGGATAGAGGTTGAGAGTAGGTAGAATATCATACACTGGGGCCTGCCAGGGGTTGGGGGCTAGGGGAGGGATAGCAGGGGTTAGGGGGAGAGGGGGAGGGGATAGCATTAGGAGAAATATCTAATGTAGATGATGGGGTGATGGATGCAGCAAACCACCTAGGTAACAAATCAGCGCATTCTGCACATGTACCCCAGAACTTAAAGTATAATAAAAGAAAAATTTAACAAATTAAAAAATCAAACCCTTCCTATTATTATCTGGAAATCAGAGCAATGACCAGTCAGTGTCCTCCCTACACTATAGGGCTGGGTGGGCAGGGGTGGGGATGGGAAACAGAAACCAATGCCTGCCTCTCTCTCTCCACCTTCTCACCACCCCCCAGCCCCTCCACCCCCCACCAATTACAATGTGTGCTGGGCAATACCACTAAAGATATAAAGCAGGGAACCTGCTTGGCATGGGAGAATGCACTACTTCTCTCTATGTACTCTGGTTCTCTGTTTAGAAACCAAAGTATCACGGTCTTATGGCTCTAACTCTAAGAAACACTATTTCTTACAAGTTATCTCCCCTAATTTTTCTCTTTTCCTCCTCCTTGTTTTTCCATTAGTTCCATAGCTGAATGTTGAACTCACATCCTACCAGGTAAAGATGACCCCTTTGTTCAAGGGCCTGTTTGTACTTCCAGTTACCTCCTTAGTCCAGACTGGTCAAACTGGTGTTGATTCCAGGTTCCACAGCTCTGCCTCTAAGCTGCCTCCAATATGAGAGTCTTTTCTTAAAATAATAAAATAGATGCTACTTTACATATATTATTAGTAAACATTACAATCCTCCATGACAAAACTGTCATTGTTTAGCTCTTGTGCATAGGAGGCATCTGAGACTTAGAAGGGCAAGTATCCCAGGTTCACAGACTTAGACAGGCAGCAGGGAACTGAGATAAGAATGCTGTTCAACCTCAGGACTCACACCCTTTCTCCTTTTACAAGCTGCATATTGGCAGCCCACAGTGGTGTTTGGTTTAGCCGCCACAATCTTGGCCCTTATGGTGAGTAAAAAAAAAAAGTTAATTTGCTTCCAACAAAAAGGAAAAAAGACCAATTTATTTAAAAAAAAAAAAAAAGAATTTTTTACTTTCTCTTTAAAAAAATATCAGATCTGGCAACATTGGGCTTGTTTATCTCTGGGCAACTGTTTGCTGGAGCTGAGAAAAGCAGCTCCCTTTAGACAGACAGAATGCATGTGGCTTCCAGCTGGCCCTGGTCCCTGCTACACGCCGATTTTTAAAAAATATTATTCCTCACTTTCCTCACTCTTTAATTACTCACTCAGTCCTGTAGTCATTTACTTTGCCCCTGTGTTGAGTCCTATACCTCTAGAAGAACACATCTTCCTCTCTATGGTGGGTTTCAAAAAGCAACTGGGGCCAGGCACAGTGGCTCATGCCTGTAATCTAGCACTTTGGGAGGCCAAGGTGGGTGGATCACCTGAGGTCAGGAGTTCCAGACCAGCCTGACCAACATGGTGAAACCCTGTTTCTACTAAAAATACAAAATTAGCTGGGCATGTTGCCACATGCCTGTAATCCCAGCTACTTGGGAGGCTGACACAGGAGAATGCCTTGAACCTGGGTGGCAGAGGTTACAATGAGCCAAGATTGCGCCACTGCACTCCAGCCTGGGCAACAAGAGCAAGACTCCATCTCAAAAAAAAAAAAAAAGAAAAAAGAAAGGCAACTGGTTTCTAACTCTGCACCTGAACCTTAGGCCTTTCCTGTCACTCTTCTTCTGCTGTGATGTATTCCTGCTTTTGTCTGCTGCTCTGCTTTCTGACTCGTGCCTGTCTATAACTCACCATCACTGCAATAAGCCAAGACTCTGCCTGCAGCCAGACTCTCATTCTCAAACTTGCTCTGATCATTCATGTTAGTGGGAGGTCCAATCCAGTTACTCACTAGATCTGCACTAGATACTATTCACCTTTGACTACGTCCATTCTACCAATCCAGTCTGAGACTATTCTGTATTCCCAGCCTGGTCCCTCCTTCCTGCCCCACACTGCAAGCATGAGAGAGAGAGTGAGTTTCTGTCTGGTGCAGAAGTACTTTCCTTCCATTTGTCACCCTCTTGCTCCCCTCCTCCATCACAATGGTCCTTCCAGCAGAGCAGAGGGGGACTTAACGACAAGATAGGATTGATCAGGGTTCCCTGAACAGTACAAGGTGAAGAAAATTTTTAAAGCCCTCTGTACTTCATGCATCAAGGGTATTTTGTAGAGAACTTGACAGAGACTTGTAAAATACATTTCATGTAAGAAAGAAGTTGAAAAGGGCAAAGAATGCTGCAAGTCAGACAAGAAAAGAAGAAAAGGTGTACACTGAAATATTGGGACTGAAAAATGAACTGAAAGCAAAAGTGCCTATGACCTTTATGCCTCCCTAAGTGAAAAGCAAACTTCTCCTCCTCCCTCATCGCCAAATTTTGTCTGGCATGATCGATGATGCAGTGTTTGCTGGGACACTACTAACACGTTCCCACATATAACATAAGAGCTCACATAGCACGTCTATGAAGAAAAGGCAAGCTATTGTAAAAGACAAAGTCCTGATAATTAAAGAGGTGATTGCAAAGTAATACAGTTACTGGTCAGACCACATGCCATCTAACAAATGTTCCCCAGCACACTTCAAAGTGTTGGTCGCTGTCTTCAAACCTTGCAGTGCAAGACTCAAAGGCATACAGACACATTCTCTACCACTCTCCAGATAAACTCTCCAGTGTTAGAAAAGCCCATTGTCTCCTTTGCATACCAAACCTATCACATATTCCAGATACCAAGGCTGTATTTCCTCTCCTCTAGATTACACTTGATCTCTTATCTTCACCCATTTAAATCCTATCCATCTTTTAAGATATAACTCAACTTCTAGGTCTTTTCTCAATTATGCCAACATAACATGAGCCCTTCCTTCTCTAAATTCTGTAACAAATAAAGCCTGTGCCCACAACATTCACCAACCAGATTATAAGCACCTCAGAATTAAAGCAAAGGCTAACATTTTATGCTTAATTCGATAGCTAACATTTAGTAGGTGCTCAATAAATATTTTAAATGACACTCTGTTGTATTCTTCCTTCCTTATTTCATTTCATATGTTTCTTTAAACTCAAAAAAGATTATAAGCTCCTTAAGGTCAAGGATCCCGACAATATTTCTTTGGCAGTGTACATGATGCCAAGCCCATAGTAGGAAATAGACATTTACTTGGCCAAGTTGGTTGACTGGAAAGAGTCTAAAGCTTTCACACAAGTTACTAATTACAGTGCTAAACGTTCATTCACTCACATAGGAAATATCACTTTATGACTGGAAAAAAATTGTCCAGGCTGTGGAGAGCCCCATGGCTGTTCAACACCACAGTCTTGCTAAGCTCCAGGGGAAAGCCCCGAGTTTGCCCCTGGGATTTTTTAAATGTCACCTCAGAATGAGTGACTGGCATCTGAGCAACTATCCCGCAAGTGGGATAGTTCTTCCGAGTTCCCTAAGCTTACCCTCACAAGGGAAGGGCATATCACACTTAATCATTTCACACGTCAAAAGACAGTCTTGTTTTTTAAATGCCTTTGCCATGAGTTCCACCAAGGGACTTGCAAATCCATAAGAGATCTTGATTTGCACATCATCGCTGGTTGCACGACTCTGATGAGAGCTCAGCTGTCAATGGGAAATGAAGCAGGATGTTAGGCCGCTCCTCCTTCCTGTCCTCAATCCCTTGAATCCCCTAGGCAGATTCAGGGGAGAATGGTGAAGATTCACAAATAGGATTTGCAGACTCCGAATAAGAGATAAGAATGCACATGGAGAAAGAAAGACTGTCATTAGGTTGTTTTCCTGTCTGTAATAACTGCTCTAAGACCATCAGCTTTAAGTAATAAGTTTTTGAAAACCAAAAATTTTAGATACAATTCTGTATAAGCAAATGATTTGTGTGCAGAAAACTCAATTTTTTGTGTGCAAACAGCATTTTCACATGCAAATCGAGCTGTTAGCATTCTTGCTAATTGAGCAGTGTATGGAATTCAGTGATTTTTCTCAAGTGCGAGTGGGAAGTGATACTGGTATAGCTATAGAGAATGTTGAAGAGAGTGGCTGGCAGTCAATAGGACCCTTTTCCTATAACTGGATGGCTCAGTTGCTTTGGGATGCTCAAACTCTTTTGAGAAGTAGAATGGACAAACTGAAGTGAACATATTTTCAAGCAAGTTACTGGTTGATTGACCACTGCCAACTGTCCTCTGCATGTTTTATTCCAGGCTCAAACTCACATAGGCCAACCCAAGTTAGCCACTTCAACATGGATGGGAAGAAATGGTCCAAAGGGCCACTGAGTATATGGAACTACTCTCAGCTCTTCTGTCATCCTTGAATCTGCATAAGACAGGAAATCAATCAGCAGGACACTGAAGCTGGGTAATTGAGCAGAGTATAATAAAGGCACTATTTACAAAGGAATGGGCAGAGATTAGGAAAAGCAACAAGGGCTGGAACAGTGCTACGGGACTAGTAATAGTGGTTGCAGTTCCAGAACCGAAGGGGCAAGAAAATAGGTCACATAATAGAAACTGGAAAGACAGCTATAAAAATAGGACCACCTAACAGGCATCGTGACCTTTCATTCAACTGAAGCAACCTATCATAACCCCCAAGGAGTAAGCCAGAGGGATCAATACTCTGACTTCATTCTTCTCCCCTCACTCTGGTATCTTGCCAGAGTCCCCCATTGACCCAATCCAACTGGAAGACAGAAACAAAGCATCTCTTGATTATATCTATGCTGGTCAACCTCCCAGGCACAGGACAGGGCTTAGAATAGATCTGGAAGGACAAGCCAAAGACAGTCTGCACAGATGCCCTGAAGTCAATGATTCTGCAGCTATTATACATTTCACTTTATTTCACATTTCAGTATTTCTGGGTCTGGGGCTTCAGACTTCCGAGAGCTACATCACAATGATACCTGTCAGCACTAATTTCCCAGTCTCAATGGAAACTCGTGATTAACAAGAGTCATCTTATCCCATGGGACATAAGGGTTGTAGAAAAAAAATAGTTGTCTTAAACCTGTAAGAAGCGTTCTTAATTATTTTAGGTTATAATACTTACGTAGAGGCCAGGCATGGTGACTCACGTCTGTAATTACAACCCTCTGGGAGGGTGAGGCAGGCAAATAACTTGAGCCCAGGAGTTTAAGACAATCCTGAGCAACATAGTGAAACCCCATCTCTACAAAAAATTCCAAAAATTGCCAGGCATGATGGCATGTGACTGTGGTCCCAGCTACTCAAGAGGCTGAGGTGGGAGGATCACCTGAGCCCAGGAGGTCAAGGCTGGAGTACACCATGATTGTACCACTGCACTCCAGCCTGGGTGATGAGCAAGATCCTGTCTCAAAACAAACTATAATAATACTCACATCGAAATGGCTATGGAATTCATCAAATAAGAACCGAATGGTTTGGTTTATTACCTAAATACAACCCAAAGCCTTGCCTATATAACATAAGCCAAATAGGAGTAGAAATTTTTTCAATTAATTCCTTATCTCTACTTCTACACAGTTTCAACTCCTCATCTCATTAGCTTTTCACTTTTTAAATACCTAATCGTATTTAAAACATCACCATCACACAGTTCAGATTCGATTGTTCAGTAGTAATTTAATGTCCACTATTTTATTTTTCCTTTCCTGAACTACAAGCTCTGAGGGTGGAAGGTGTGTATGATGCTTATTCAGACAACTATTAAGGTCTCAAATACTTCTCATTGATTAATTCACAGTAATATGCAAGTTTTGGTAACCGGTTTCTGTAGACTCATTTCAATGCACCTATAATTCTGATAAAGTAGACTATTTAAGAGGAAAATTATGCTTTATCTAAAGGCCCTTGACAGTGGCCTTTGACAGAAATGCACAGAGTACTTCTATATAGCAGTACTTAGTCTTGAAAGATGCAGGAAGGAAGGAAATGGAAGGGAAAGAGAAGGATAGCTCAATATGTTTCCTGATTGTAAAGAGGCTACAATTTTTTTTTTTTTTGGTCTTCAATTTTATTTCTGTTTTAAAATAACTCAATAACTAAGAGCTTGAAAATGTCCCTAACAGCTAGGACCTGCCCCATGCATTCCAGAAGGCTTCCCCCGCCAAGGATGGGTCCAGTCTCCAGGAACTCCCCCCTCATCAGGCCTGATTTCTCTCTGGAGATGGGACAGAAGAGGTTCTCCAGTTAGAGAGGAAGTTGGCACTAAAGGTCGCCGTTTAGAAGGGTTGGACTCAGACACATGGACAGTTGTTAAGTACAGAATAAGCAGAGTTGCTGGGAAATAACTTGATCCATAACCCTATTATTCTGCCTGTATGCTATGAAGATAATTGGCCTCTGGATATTTAGAATACGGTCTTTGTCCTTCCTTTTATCAAAGATACATCTTTACATACAACAAGCAAACTTGATTTGAGTGAAGTCATGATTCAGATATGTGTGTCCTAGGAGTTGTAAAGAGATATTAAATACATGCATAAACACCTGGTAGAAATTGTGCAATAAAGATAGCTTCGTAAACAATTAATCACAACCTCAAAATACAAAGCTAATAATACATTAGTTCACAATAGTTCTCCCCTGTGTTCTCTGGGGAAAAGAGTGAGTTGATGTATTATTACCTTGTTATTACAAATAACAAAAGGTAATAGAATTATAAATAATTATTTTCAGTCTAACCAATCTAAGACCAATAATCCAGAAATTTTAGAGAAAAGGTATTTTTCTTAAAGAACACATTTTTAAATATATTTCTTAAGAAAGAGCCTCATCCATCTATCACATTTTGGTCCTAATCACACAGTCTTTAAATTAAAAACAACACCTTTCTTTAGGCACAAGATTTGTCAACATAGACAATATGCTTTCAACCAAACTACATTTGAAAACAAAAGTTTTTGAGGAGGGTGGCAAATAGCTTAAAGTAATATGGTGATCATTCAGCAGGTTTTCTCTAAGACAACCAGAGTTTCATGCAATTGTATTCATTTCAATACGTCCAATAAATGAATCACACAGCCAATGTGCTTCTATTTATACATCTTGGAAACACTTTACGGAAATAATCTATAAGTTAGAAGACAACATTTTTCATGAGACTCAATAATCAGAAGTAGTCGTTAATATAAAGGTCACCCAACTCAAATGAGACATATATACCACCAGCACCCCCACCCCCCGACCACCACCACCATTTAAAATACATATTTGGATACCTACCACATAAGAAGGCAGTTATCCTTACTAGGTAGGTATCCTTCTTATGTAGGTTTAACTCTCACATTTCCAACACAAAACATTTCTTCTTATGAGATACCCAATTCAATCCAGGTTCAAATGGCCAAAGAAGATACACAGATAAGCAACCAAGTTATGGGTTTATATCAGGGACTTACATACAGGGGAGAGAGTCCAGTGATGGTGAGCTCGATAGGAGAAGCACGCAGCCAAGAGGTGGTGGGCTGGGCGGAAGACCCACAACCACTTGCAAACGGCGTTCAATTTATACAGCATCTTCACCTGACACCTTCTCCCTAACAACCTCCACCTGACAACCTTCATTTACTCCAAAACAAAGGGTCTGAATCCCCCTGTAAGTTCCAGTCTCAAAGGAAGGGCTGGAGGCTCAGGTGTTCCTCATAGATAAGGAATGGATTTCTAGGTTGGCCAATCTCAGATTCCCTAGCTCAGAACTCTGACCGTACATTTGTCTTTATGGTAGGTGTATCTGCCATGAAGGTCATCTCGGGGTATGCTTGGGTCCACTCACACTGTCAGGAGTGTCTGCTATACCGCACTATGGTATGTGACCTACCTTGCTGGCAATCTATCCTCATGGCTCAAATTTCCTTACCATTTACATCAATAACAGTTTATATTCTGCCTGGCATCATTTTCCTTTATTGTGTCTCAAAAGACTATCATGTTTATGAGCAGCTAATGCCTTCACATGTTCCTCTGTGAGAAGTTTGTTCTTAAATATTACCTCGGATACTAATTAAGTGGGATTTGAAAGCGAGAACACATTGGCATTGTTAAGGTTAATGGCTTAATCCTTCAGCACAGGAGACAACTTCTCGAGCTTGTTGGAAAGATTTTTACTGAAGCCAGGGCACAGCCGTGTCCCATTATCCACGAGTCTTGCTTATTTTGTTCTCCTTAGGATTGTACCATCTATACGTCCTTTGAGTAACTGATAGTTAGAAAATGTTTCCAGGTGTTAGCACTTACTACGAAGGTAAACTGCTAATAAGGGACAGATGGTTATTTTCTCAGATAATTCTAGACTCACTGATAGCCACACTTGGTTTTTAACCTATTTCTTAGGAATTACCTTGAAGTAAATAGTTAATTGCTTTTTATTTGGGAAGAGTATAGGTAAGAGAAAAATGAAAAATTGATAGAAAATCAAAAAATAATTTCACAATGGATTGTTATAGCAATTATAACTCCTGAGTCCACATGATTGAAACTTTTCCAAACACCTGATTTTGAAGAACAATGATTTAATGGGGGGATGGTTAAATCAATAGTTTGAAATAAAAAGAACTGACTGAGGTGGTTTTTACAATGCCTTCTCTCATTTTCCTTTTCTCTTCACAACTATGCCTACACACAGAATGCACATGGTATGTCAATCACGATGGAGGTCCCAGATGCTTTTGATGATAAGGCTTGTGGTACAGATGAGTAAAATTTTCCAGGTATCAGCCCCATGAGGGCTGAGGGGAATTAGGAGGTCCATGTACCCACCAAACAGGCACACACACATAAAACACACATTTAGTGTACTGACTGCCAATTTGTGAGCTCCACAGCATCCATTCATTGTTCTGTGTGTGTTCATCTTTGCTCCGTAACTACTAGTGTCTATATTAAAGAAGAACACGCATCATGTCTTATTCCCCCTCTTACATCTTTCAGAGTGTCCAGCACAGACATAGTAACATACCAAATGCTCACCAAAGATTGCTAATTGGTGGTTAAAGTAGTAGGCAGAATAATGACCGCACACACACAAAAATGTAAGATGTGCCCATCGTAAACTCCACAACCTGTGAATATGTTATATTACATAGAAAAGCGGAATGAAAGTTGCAGATGGGATTAATGTCCTAGTAAGCCCCCCGTAAGATAGAAAGATTATTCTGGTTTATTCCATTGTGCCCACTGTAATTACTGAGGTTTTTAAAACAGAAAGAAGGAGTCAGAAAAGGAGTACAGCCAGAGAAAGAAAAATGAAGACAGAAGGAAGGGTCAAGGTGACATGATATGAGAAAGGGTCTTTTTCTTTAGATTTGGGGGTACATGTGCAGGTTTGTTACATAGTAATTGCATGATACTGACATTTGGGCTTCAACTGAACCTGACACCCAAATAATTAACATAGCACCCAATAGATAGTTTCTCAACCCAAGTTCCCCCAACTACCTTCCTGCTCTCATAGTCTCCTGTGTCTATTGTTTCCATCTTAATGATCATGTGCCCCAAAAGTTTAGCTCCCACTTACAAGTAAAAACATGGGGCATTTGGTTTTCTGCTTCTGCATTAATTCAATTAAGATAATGGTCTCCAGCAGCATTCATGTTGCTGCAAAAGACATGCTTTTATTCTTTTTTATGGCCACATCATACTTCATGGCATATATGTACCACATTTTCTTTATTCTATCCATCATTGACAGGCACCTAGATTGATTCTATGCCTTTGCTATTGTAAATAGTGCTGCAGTAAATATGTGCATGTGTCTTTTTGGTAGAACAATTTATTTTTCTTTGGGTATATACCTAGTAATGGGATTGCTGGATCGAATGCTAATTCTGTTTTTAGCTCTTTGTAAAAATCTCCAAACTACTTCTACAGAGGCCGAACTGATGGGAGAAAGTCTTAACCAGTTGCTTCTTTGAAGATGGAGGAAGAGACCACAAGCCAAGGAATGTGGTGAACTCTAGACACTGGAAAAGGCAAGAAAATGAATTCTCCACTAAAGCATCCAGAAACACAGCTCTGAAGATCCCTGGTTTTAGTCCAGTATGACCCATGTTGGACTTCTAAACTATAGAATTGTAAGATACTAAATTTGTGCTCTTTTAAACCATTATGTTTGTGAGAATTTGTTACAGTGGCCATAAAAACCTAATACAGTTGAGATACTTCTTTCCATTTGATTTTTAATTTTCTTTGATTTTTTAAAAGAAGTGACTATCAATTCATTATACTTATTGCTCCTAACCGTCACCAAATATTCAGTCATCAGCAGAGAGGACAGCAATGACTGAGGCATATGCAAGAGGGAAATTTGGAATATTACCCAAAGAAAGCTGTTTCGCCATTTAAAATAGTTTTGTGTCTCACCTCCAGTGACTTGCTTATTTAAGAAATCAATGGTCCCCTTAAAATTCCCTGGTAAGTGGGAATGTGGTGCCATGTAAACATTTGTTTGCTGCTCTCTCAAAGCCAAGCACCAGCTTGCACATGGGATTACTTAATTGACAATTATTAAATGAAATTAAAACAGCCATGATTAGCAGACTAATTGCTGACCGGCAGTTCTGTTGAATCTGTTTCCAATGCAAATGTCTCCTCTTCTCTTGGCTCAAGGTAATCAGGCTTTTCTTTGCAATTTTTTAGAAATCTTTGAATTGTTTCTGCACACTCCAAATAGTTGCTCACTGGTATGACAATTTTCCCTTGAAAGCTGGAATCAGGCACTTTTGCCTCTAGAAAGGGAAGGGAGAGTGGCAGACCTAGTTGTATTGCATTGTTTTCTTAGTTTCTCCTGGGAGAAAAGGGAACTGATCAACTTAAAGGGAACTGGTTACCCAAGATGGCTATGTAACGGAGAAAGACAAACCTGGTTATCAAAATAGGTTGGTTATATTCAACACTGAAGGATAAATTTCTTTACAGGGTGCTGTGTTGTACTAGATACTGTCTAAGATCTCTTTAGTGGAAAATTTATTTGAGGACTACCTCTAATCACCAGAAAATCACGCATTTCATGACATCATCTGAGCATCCTTACCTGGTCTCTGCCTCCCTCCCCACCTAGCACTCCCTTCGTCCACAGCTCCTCATCAACGCTGTCCCTTTTTGGTGCTGGTACTGCTTCAAGTTGCTGCTCATCTGGCGATGCATCCCCATTCTTCCTTAGTTCTTTTTTATCTTTTCTCACATCCCTAAATAACACCACTTCTTTAGGTAGAAACTTCCCACTACCTGGCTGATCTAAACCTCTGGCCTATATTCATGGAATTATGGGGAGTAAATAGCCTTCAGCTATTGCTCATACTCTGCCCACACCCATAGATCTGCTGTGGATGACATCCATTGACCTACCCCAGTCAGATGCCAGAAGGCAAGGGAGCTATGTGATTGTAGAAGTCAGCCTCCTGTAGCAAAGAGCAGGGCAGAAAAGTAATGAATGAATTCAGAACAGTGGAGGTGAAACAGAATAGCCAACACAGGATCTCTTTTAAGACAACCAAAAGTCACATACATCGGTCTACTTTTGGTCTTTATTGAGACTCTAATGTTGGTTAAATTCCCAGTATGTGTGGTGTGCATCTTTCTTTGAAATAACAAAAATATAAACATTCTTCAGTTGCCCCCTCCTTCTTTCCTTTTTGTTTTTCCTTTAAGGTTTTGCTGAATGGCTACTTTCCCCTGGATTTCTTAATTAATTAATTAATTTCTTTTTCTTTTCTTTTCTTTTCTTTTTTTTTTTTTTTTTTTTTGAGATGGCGTCTCACTCTGTTGCCCATGCTAGAGGGCAGTGGCGTGATCTTGGCTCACTGCAGCCTCCGACTCCTGGGTTCAAGCAATTCTCCTGCCTCCGCCTCCTGAGTAGCTGGGATTACAGGTGCCTGCCAACACACCTGGCTAATTTTTGTATTTTTAATAGAGTCAGTTTTCACCATGTTAGCCAGGCTGGTGTCAAACTCCTGACCTCAGGTGTTCCACCTGCCTCAGCCTCCCAAAGTGCTGAGATTACATAAATAAGCCTGATGCCTCCCTTCACCTATATAATAGATTTCCCTTTGCATCTTTATTGTCTATTCAACATTGACAAGTACATTTGGCAAATGGTAAGCATGCAATAAACATTAATTATTTTTATTTTTATTCCTCTTCTAAGAATTCTTACCAAATTAAATAAGAGCAAAATGAGGCTATTGAGATAATGAGAAAATTTATAGATTTTTTTAACTTTCATTAATCTAATTAAGATTTTAAACCTAACTTCCAGTTTTAGAAACAAGGAGGTGAATGAACAATTTGCACAACATCCTCCACACACAAAAAATAATAATAATCAAATTAAAAATGTGAGTCACTCTACAGGAAATCTGCCTACTTTCTTCAAGAAGTCAATGTTCGTAAAAAGGGAATGGGGGACTTTGTATATCAGACTTTATCTAACTTTCTTTTTAAGACCAAATAGTCAATATTTTAGGCTTTGCAGGCCATGTTATCTCTGTTACAACTACTCAACTCTTAAAGTCATAGGTAATACTTAAGTGAATGGAATGGCTGTGTTCCAATAAAAATTTATTTTTTATAAAATAGGCTGCAAACAAGATTTGGCCAGCTGCTGATACCTCTTCTACATTTAAGGAGCTTAAGAGACATAACAGCCTAACAAACAAGCACACAATGGGCATTTTTAACTCAAAAGTTTTTATCAAGGTGTGGGAATAGGGGAAGGGGAGTTGAAAGAAGTCAGAGGTTTGGGGGACATTTGCAGGCCAGTAGGGAAACGAGGCCTGGGCAGTGCGTTGCTGGAAAAAGTACACACACAAAATAGCACCACCCATAGGCTATTTATACATATATTTATTTTATGTCAAGCAGTCATCTTTTATATATGGATAGGAGGCAGGAGGGTGGGGTCCCTGGAAAGAGCTCTACCCTCAAGCCTGGACCCATGGCCCTAAATGAGAATGAGTATTCCAGTTTTTGCACCCAAGTATTACCTTTTGGCCCACCATGCCCCACTATTCTGTACCCATATAAACCTCAAACCCCTAGTTCCATGAGCAGAAGCGCAGCAGAGCAGCAGAGAAGGAGTGAAGAGAGGAAGCATCTGAACACCGAGAGGAGTTCAGCTGAGCATAGTCAGAGAGATCGACCAAATGGGACAGCCAAACTCCAGAGGAAAATCATCTTCCCACGCCACCCCATCCCCCTCTCCAGCTCCCCATCCCATTGAAAGCCACCTCCATCACTCAATAAAATCCCTGCATTCACTATCCTTCAACTCCATGTGACCTGATTCTTCCTGGATGCCCGACAAGAATCCAGGATTCACTGGGTGTGGGGAACCCAAAAGGCTGTCACACTGACTCTTCACTGAGCTGTTTAACACCTAAGTCTTCCCCAAGCAGCAAGACTAAAAGAGCATTGTAACACTCCTAAACACTGCCATGGGGTCAGAGCCCAAAAGCGTTCACCTTGGCTCCTACACCTGCCCCCTGTGTGCTCCCCCGCCACGTGCTCAAGGGGTTTGAGCACATGGCAGCCAAGCAAATGAACCACACTCCTGTGGCAAGTCCCCACGAAAGGATCCAGAGAACCCTACCGTTTCATCTGCACACTACTTCCTCTGATATCCTTTGATCGTGCCACTCAAAATGTAATGACAGCACATATCTTTTACATATTTGTTGCAAATGCAGCAATTTGGACAATATATTCAAGGGAGCCATCACTCTCCCCCAGTCTGCATCTCCCAACCACTCTGTCCTCAGGCAATTGTGCTTTGGTGGTGCAGTGTCATCTGCTATTTATGCCCTTAAGTAGTCCTCAATGTTATCCTGAATAATTCTTTTTTACATTACCAAATAAAGTCAGTTAAAAGTTACAGAATTCTTCATTGCAGCACTGTTTACAATAGCAAAGACCTGGAACCAACCCAAATGTCCATCAATGATAGACTGGACAAAGAAAATATGGCACATATACACATGGAATACTATGCAGCCATAAAAGACGATGAGTTCATGTCCTTTGTAGAGACATGGATGAATCTAGAAACCATCATTCTTAGCAAACTGACACAAGAATAGAAAACCAAACACAGCATGTTTTCACTCACAGATGGGTGATGAACAATGAGAACATGGGCACAGGGAAGAGAACAACACTCACTGAGCTAGGTGTGGGGGTGGAGGGGACAGAAGAGGAGGGACAGCAGGGGGCAGGGAGGCTGGGGAGGGATAACACCAGGAGAAATGCCTGATGTAGGTGACGGTTGGGGGTGGGGTGGGGGGATGGAGACAGCAAACCACCATGGCATGTATGTACCTATGCAACAATCCTGCAGGATGCTGGATGTGCACATGTATACCAGAGCCCAAAATACAATTTAAAAAAAACACACAATAAATAGAAAATAATAAAAGTAAAAAAAAAAAGTTACAGAATTCTACACTGACTCTTTTCAAAAGACTGGCACGTTATGGAATCTGTTAAACTCAGTTCTATTTTTAAAAATGTTAACCATAATCTTTTTATTTTTAATTAAATTTTTGAATTGACATAATAATTGTGCATATTCATTGGGTACATAGTGAGGTTTCAATACATATAATGTATATTGATCAGAACGAGGTAATTAGCATATCCATCATCACAAACATTTATCATTACTTTGTGTTAAGAACATTCAATATCCTCCTTCTAGTTATCTGAGACTATATATTATTGTTAACTATAGTCATCCCACAGTGGCATAGACCACTATAATTTATTCTTCCTATCTAGCTCTAATTTTATATTATAATTTTATTAAAAAAGAGTAAGGTTAGAGCACCAAAAGGTGAAATTTTCTTTTTTGTTCCTGGATAAAGCTGACCACTAGTTTTAACATATCTAGGCTTCAATTTTTTTTTACTAACAAAAGGACAAGTGTGAACCAGAATATACATCCAACATTCTGACATTGACCAGAAGTCTTTCACTTCCTATAATTATCAATAAGAACCACTCTTGTGGCAATAACTTAAGACTGCACTGTTTACACTTAGATTTCTGTGGGACATTTCTGATAAATAAAGTAATTTTTTAATTATTTAGACAACAATTTTAAAAGTCAATTGGTATTAAATAAACAGCAAGCTATATAAGTCGCCACTTAAATATTAAATCAGTGATCTCAGGACTAAAGAGACAACAAAAGGAGAGTTGCCTCCAAAACAAAGGGAAAAACATTTTCAGGCAGTTGAGAAAATAATTCAGTAACATGAGCAATCAAGATTGGAGGAAATATCCTTTGCTCAATCTAGGCAGAGGATAAGAAAGAATGGGAAAGGAAAAAGTAGAAATTATTGGATCAAAGGAAAATGGAATCCAAATATCACAGGAAAAACACAGCATAAGATGTCCTGGGTACCACTTCTTTTACACCAAACTTGCCACTTTCATATTACCCATTTTGTCATAAGCTTACTTTAATTCTCAATGAGTTTTTCCAACAAAGTTTTTAAGCAAAGTAAGCCTGCTTTTCTATATTGTACAGGTTCTGAATTGTTCAGAGGAAAAATACTATGCAAATCTAAGATATAAATGAATGCCATCTGTGCCTTTTAAGATTAGAAACAAGTGCAATTCACCACTGAGTGAACTAACTTCCCTGTCAAGGAGACACTAGTGTTATTTAGAAATGTAATGTCCATTTCTTCCTATCTTCTGTTGCCGGCCTCAATTTCAGGTCCAAAAGTGCCTGACTTAGGATGGTTCAACTTACAATTTTTTTTACTTTACAATAGTATGAAAGTGACACACTTTCAGTAGAAAATATATTCCAACTACCCATACAACCATTCTGTTTTTCATTTTCAGTACAGTATTCAATAAAATTACATGAGGCACTCAAGACTTTATTTTAAAATGTGTTAGGTAATTTTCTTGGCCAATGTAAGTGTTCTGAGCACCTTTAAGGTAGACTAGGTGAAGCTACAATGTTCAGTAGGTTAGGCGTATGAAATGTATTATCAATTTATAATATTTTCAACGTATGATGGTTTAGTGGGAAGTAAGTCTATTTATGTAAGTTGAGAAGCAATTTCGTGTGTGTGTATACATATGTGGGTGTGCATATATACACAAATACACACACATACAGAATCTAATTAAATAAAAACCCATTATTAGGTACAAAGTGGTGTGGTTGATAAACTTGTGTTTGGTTTTGTTTCTATGATTCTTATCTAATCACAAAATTGTTTCCTCTTCTATTTTCATGGCTATTTTTCCATGGCCTTCAATTTCTCATTACCCTTGTTCAAAGCTTTAACCCATTTCCTGTTTAGAAAAATAAAAAGTGCAGCTTGCTGCCAGTTCTCATTTGATTCTACATAAGCACGCTCTTTGAGGCTGAAACAAAACTGATTTTCAATGTGAAAACAAAATATAGAAACTGTTCTTGGAGTTATTTCTAAACAGAACTTGTTTCTAATCCTAATATAACAGAAATTATGTGACGTTACATTAGAATTAGACACAAGTATTCTAGGGCAAATGAGAAACGGTTTCTATTAATTCTATTAATTGCATTACTAGAATTTGGCAGTTATCTGTCACCTTCACTGTCATTCACATTTGCAATCACATTCCCCACCACCCAAGCATTTTTCAGTCTCACCAGTGAACTCCTTTATAATTAGGCTACCACCTTGTACCACGGGCATCAATGGCCAACCCACCACTTGGGACAGTGTTCTCTTTGCCCCTAGGAAGTGGGTTATCTAGTTCCAAATCTCCACCTCACCACCTGCTGTCTTGCATAACTCTCACTAACACATTCAACTGGGTCCCCTGAGGAGCAAATCTCAAAACAGAGTTAGGAGTGCAGAGGTTTTAATAGAAAGAAACAGGATAAGGTGCCATTAGACTACAATGCAGGTCTGACAGCTATGGAAGGAGAACTTAGCAGAATGAACCTTCAACTACAGCACTATTGCAAAAAAGCCTGATGGGATGTCCAAAAGTCAAAGTCCTTTGCTCGAAGAATTCCGTAATATTGCCAAAATAAGCCTGCCATAAAAACGTTGCCATCTTCACTTATCAGCTGGGAGGAGCTCACAGAAATATAAGGTTGGCATGGATGTTGCAGCAGATCAAGAAGGACAGGAGCTGGAGCCATCACTATGCTGCACACAGCAAAAGATCAGAGTCAACTATTTTCACCTTTTTTCCCTGGCTCTTCCCTCAAAACCACCAGCACCACCACCAATGCATGCAGGAATTTTCACAGGTAAGCCAAATGAAGAAATCACCAATCAGGGAGGTGGTATTTTGGAGATACCTGAAAGATCCCCTTGCATTTAGCCAAAAGTCTTTAGTCATCTATTTTCCTCATGGAATTTTATTAACCCAAGGTGGAAACAGACCATTTTTCACATTAGGTGTTAATGTAGGCAGGTGCAGTGGCTCACACCTGTAATCCCAGCACACTGGGAGGCCAAGGTGGGCGGATCACCTGAGCTCAGGAGTTTGAGACAAGACTGGCCAACATGGTGAAATTCTGTCTCTACTAAGAATACAGAAAAATTAGCCAGCATTGTGGCAGTCGCCTGCAATCCCAGCTATTCGGGAGGCTGAGAAAGGAGAATCCCTTGAACCTGGGAGTTGGAGGTTACAGTGAGCCAAGATTTGTGCCATTGCACTCCAGCCTGGGTGACAGAAAGGGACTCTGTCTCAAATAAGCAAATAAAAATAAAAAAGTGTTAATGTAGAGCTCGTATCTTAAGTTTATTTACATTTGATCTCTCAGTGAACCAAGGAGTAGTAAATGTAGAGGAAAGATCTTAGAAAAAGAAATAATTATAAAACTGGACTCAATTTTGCTTTGGCACAAACATACTATCCAACCTTGGGAAAAGGTAAGTAACATCTGTGGAGCTCACCAGGCATTCAACAGTGAGTTGACAAAACTAAGTTATTGACACTATGTTCATTTGGGGAGTTATAGTCCCTGTCCTTCAAAAGCACAGATATGATAGAGCTTTGAACCAAATGTCCTCAGCTGTAAAATGATGTTTCCACAGCTCTTCTTAAAAATTAATTTTAGGCTGGCCAAGATGGCTAACTGGAAGCAGTTAGTGTGCACTGCTGTCATGTAGAGAAATAGAAGGGGTGAGTAAATACAACTCCTTCAACCAAAACGCCCAGGTGCACACAGTGAGATTCATCAAGAAAACACCTTGACCTATGGAGAATGGAGAAAAGCAAGGCAGGACAACCACTACCCAGAGCAACACAGAGCCAAAGAAGCCTCCCCCGCTCAGGGAAGTGGTAAGTGAATGAGCAACCCCAAGAACCCACACTTCTCCCATAGATTTTTGCAACCCTTGTGTCAGGAGATCCCCCTCATAAACCCATTCCACCAGGGCCTGCAGTCTGGCATGCAGAGCTACATGGAGTCTTGGTGAAGCTGCCACTCAGGCACACAAGAAGCCCCAAAAGCTTTAGATATCTGCACTTCCCAGTAAAAGTTACTACAACTCAGGCAACGTGGGAGGTTAGACTTCCATTCATATCCCCAGAAAAGGGGCTGAATCCAAGGGGCTGAGCAGTTATGGTCTGCAGACCCTGCTTCCATGATACCTTTCAGGGTAAGACCCACGAGTTTGGAACTGCAGCCAGCCACCAGCAGCAACATTACATCTCCCCGAGACAGAGATCCCAGAGGAAGGGGTGGGCCACCATCTTTGCTGTTTTGCAACCTTAATGGTTGTTGCCTTCAGGGCAGCTTCCCTGTGGAAAAGTATCCAGATCACTTTTTTAATGTGGGTCCCAAAACCTGCTTCTTCTCACTGGGTGGGACCTCCAGACCAGGGTCACCAGCTAGCCACCCTTGCCAATGTTTTCCAGCTGACAGTGGTTCCTAGCCTCACTGACACAGAGCTCCCAGGGGAAAGAATGGACTGCCCTTTTCACTGTTTCACAGCCTTAGCCAATGTTGCCTTCAGGATCTAGGGAATCTGAGGCAACTAGGGACTGAAGTGGTCCTCCTGACAACAGCTCAGCAGCTGTATAGAGAAGTGGCCAGACTGCTTTTTCACGTGGGTCCCAGGTCTCATTTCTCTTCACTGTGTGGGATCTCCTGACCAAGGTCTACAACTAGCACCACTGGTGTGTTCAGGCTGGAAACAGATCTGTACCTCCCTTGGATGGAGCTCCCAGAGGGAAGAAAAGGCCACTAACTTTGTCATTTCATGGCCTTCACAGTTGATACCTTCAGGTGCTAGAAAAATCTAAGGTGGCTGGGGACTGGAGCAGAAAACCAACATAATGCAGCAGCCCTATAGCAAAGTGGCCAGACTGCTGAGGAGATACAAGAGTCCCTGCTCTCATATCTCCTCCCTGGGTGGGATCTCACAGCCTGGGTCTCCAGTAGAAGCCCTGCAACTCCCTGGGTCAGAGCTCCCAGCGGGAGGGGGGTTGCCATTTGCAGTCTCACAGCCCCACCCTTGCTGTCTCCAGGATCTGGAGAATCCATGAGAACCAGGAGCTGATTCAGACACCCAGCACAGAGCACTCATGGAAAAGTGGGTGAACCATTCTCCATGCAGGGCCTGATCCTCATGTCTTCTCACTGGGCAGGGCCACCCAACATGGGACTGCAGCACAATCATCCTGGCCCCGCCTAACCACTTCAATTAGAGGCATCTCAGCAGTTAAAGGAAAATCCACATGCAGAGATTAGAAAGAACCAATGCAAGAACTCTGGTAACTCAAATGGACAGAGTGTCTTATAACCTCCAAATAACTATACTAATCCTCCAAACAACCGCATTAATTCTCCAACAAGGGTTCTTAACTAGGCTGAATTGGCTGACATGACAAAAATAGAATTCAGAATATGGTTAGGAATGAAGATCATTGAGATTCAGGAGAATAAAAAAACCCAATCCAAAGAAACTAAGAATCACAATTAAAAAAAAAAATACAGAAGAGGATAGATGAAATAGCCAGTGTAAAAAAGGACTTAATTAATCTGATAGAGCTTTCTAACACACTACAAGAATTGCAAGCTACCCATCTGACAAAGGGCTAATATTCAGAATCTACATAGAACTAAAACAAATATACAGAAAAAAAACAAACAAACCCATCAAAAAGTGGGCAAAAGATATGAACAGACACTTGTCAAAAGAAGACATTTATGCAGAGTAGATTTGCTGAGACTGAAAATTCAGCCTCCTCTGGAGCCCTGGCAAAATTAAATCCTGGGCATGATCTCCAGCTTTTTCTATCCTCTGGCTGGAGCACATATCTTACATGTTGCAAAGGAGGCCTTCCAGCATTCACACTCAGCCTTTAATTGGTGGCCAGTCATCCCAACCTACTATTGTATTTCTTAATACATATATTGCCTCCAGAAATTCCAAAGTCTTTATAATCACTGCCCTCTCAAACTTCCCAAACATCTCAGACACTGCCTCCACTAAGACTTTCCACCAGTATCTGATTGTAATTCCTGCCCCCACCCACACCCACCATGAAGGTTTTTACAATCACACCACATCAATGCAGGAAGCTATCCTTGTTCCACCTTTCACAGTGATTGGGTCGTCATTGCCAGCTCCAAACAGCTATTTTAGAATCTGCCTCCTCATACAACTGTTGGCGTCAACAGTTCAGGGACAGACTCTGAGATGAATATTTTCTTGCAGGAAGCTTATTGGGAAGCGTCCTAAGAACCAACATTAATAAAGGTGTAAGAAGGAAGACTGAGCACAGAGAGAAGATGAACGCTGATGCACTCAGAGCAAAGGCGCCAGCCAATCCTCTTATAAGCTCTAGAGCTGGAATAACCCATCAAAGTTGTCATGTTTTTGGACAAGGGACCAATAATTTTATATCCCTGTATCAACTAGTCATTGGCTATGGGCTGCCTCTGGGAAGAGGCTTGAGTTTGAGAGTGGTGGTTTTCTTTAGTTGAGAATATTCCCAGAAAGCAATTCAGCTGAGAGTTGTCAGATGCCCACATACCCTGCAACTGAAGAAGTGGGCGCCTTAGCTCTGAAGGTGGATCTCAATGGCACCACAAGCATCCGAAACAGATAAGCCTGCTGTGACAGAAAGAAAAGTGGCCCCCAAAATATCCAGAACTAAATCCGCAGAACCTGGGAACATGTTACCATACATGGCAAAAAGGACTTTGCAGTTGTGATTGAGTTTAAAGACTTTGAGATGGGGAGATTATCCTGAACTGTCTGGGTGCCCAACCTAATCATATTCATTCTTTAAAATAAACAAATAAATAAATAACTATTCTGGCTGAGGTTAGAGTCAAGGGAAGATGTAACTACAGAAGTTGCTAACTTAAAAGATAGAGGAAGGGGGCCACAAGCAAAGAATATGGGAAGCTTCTAGAAGCTGGAAAAGGGCAAGCAGATGGATTCCTTCCCGGAGGCTCTACAAGGGAATGCAGCCCTGCTGATAGTTTGGCTTTAGCCTATGTACCTGTGTTGAATTCCTAACCCATATAATTTTAAGATAATAAATGTGTGTTCTTTTATGTTATGACATTTGTGGTAATTTGTTTAAGCAGCAATAGAAAATCTGTTTTGATGGTAAAGGATACCCGATTATCAGTTTTTGTGTAAACAGCACAAGTATAGAAGCATTTGCTTATCAGCAGGTTGAAGAATTAGTCATTATTTTATCTTTTACCCCTTTTATTTCATAAGTACAGCATGGCAAACAGCACTAAATATAAGAAATGATTGGAAATACCTTTATCTAATCCAATCTTAAACTATTGAGGGCTTTTTCATAGTCTCTTCCCAAGGCCTGAGCACCATGCTTTTATCTTGAGGGAATGACCCCCTGTTATCTGTCTTTAGATCTAATTTTAGCCTCTGAAGACCAGTATATGAAATGTTAAGTGTCAATCATCAGTAACATGGTTTGGCTGTGTCCCCACACAAAACTAATCTTGAATTGTAGTTCCCATAATCCCCATGTGTCATAGGGATCAGGTAGAGATCATTGAACCATGGGGCTGCTTTTCCCTTCCTATTCACATGATAATCAGTTAGTTCTCATGAGACCTGATGGTGGTATAAGGGGCTCCCTGCTTCACTCGGTACTAATTCTTCTTCTTCCTGCCACCGTGTGAAGAAGGATGTGTTTACTTCCCCTTCCACCATGATTGTAAGTCTCTTGAGGCCTCCCCAACCTGCAGAACTGTGAGTCAATTAAATTTCTTTCCTTTATAAATTACTCAGTCTTCTGTATGTCCTTTAGCAGTATAAGAATGGACTAATACAACTAGAAAATTAAATTGTTTTTAATTTCTCAATGGTACAGGGATCAAGGATATAAGTTCACCATTTATGCTCCTAGAGCAGAATTTCTCAACCTCAGCACTAGTGGCATTTTGTCCAGACAATTCTCTGTTGCGGGGGCCTGTTTTGTGCATTGGTAGGATACCTAATGGCATCCCAAGCCTCCTCTGATGAGATGCCAGTAGCAGTACCCCAGTTCATCTCCTTTACCTCAGTTATGACAAGCAAAAATATCTCCACACAAGAAAAGGGAACTTACACACTTGGTAAGAATGTAAATTAGTTCCACCATTATGGAAAGCAGTGTTGTGATTCTCAAGCTAAAAACAGAACTATCATTCAGCCCAGAAATCCCATTACTGGGTATACACCCAAAGAAATATAAATTGTCCTACCATAAAAACACATGCACACATATGTTCATTGCAGCACTACTCACAATAGCAAAAACATGGAATCAACCTAAATGCCTATCAATGGCAGATTGAATAAAGAAACTCTGGTACATATACACCATGGAATACTATGCAGCCATACAAAAAACAAGATTATGCCCTTTGCAGGAACACAGATGGAGCTAGAGGCCATTATAATTAGCAAACTAATGCAGGGACACAAAACCAAATACTGCGTGTTCTCTCTCATAAGTGGGAGCTAAATAGTGAGAACGAATAGACACAAAGAGGGAAACGAGAGACACTGGAACCTACCTGAGAGTAGAGAATGGGAGGAAAAGGAGGATCAGAAAATAACTATTGGGTACCACCCTTATTACCCGGGTGATAAAATAATTTGTACATGAAGACCCTGTGACACGAAGCATTCCCCTGTGCCCCCCCTCCCCTTTACTTAGGAACCATTGCCCTAACAGAGAAAGAATTATGGAACGTAGCACTGACAAGAACTTTAAAACCTATGCAATCCTGCAATCTAACTTTTAAAAAGAGAAAGTACCTCTCAAAGAGATCATGTGACTTGCTGAAGTTCAACTAGATAGTGGCATTGTCAATGGCTATATAAAAAGCTACCATCTCCGTGGACCATTACAATAAATGATTTAAAACTAAACATTTCTCTAGGGGTATTAATTAGTTTCCAAAGCTTCATTCACATATGCAGACAAGTCAAATAAAACACAGCAAGTTGACCCAGTTTTTTTATCCTTCCATGTTTTTTTAAGGTTTCATTCTTCAAAATTTTTGTGGATAAAATTGCTTCTAATAGTGGTTGTCAGGAAGAGCATTTTTGCTAATTAGCAATGGTGACATGACAGAAATATATGAAGCCAAATAGGTGACTCCCACAATGCCAATCTTTCTGTTTTTCCTTGAGCTGAAAAGCCTTGGTACTCTTTTTGCATAGGGGGATAGGGGCTGATAAGTCCCTCCTTTCTGAACAAGAAGGTCATTCCACAAACTTCCTCAGAGATTCCAACATCAATAGCCATCAGTTGCCAGAGGTTGGTTTGTTTTGTTAATTTGCAGTTCTATTTTTACTGAATAGAAAAGTAAGATCAATAGCAGCCATGGAAATTTCTAGGTTGCTACAATCTCCAATTCTTACTTGCATTTGAAGGCATAACAATGTCAGTAGAATTAATTAAATTGCTGTCACTGTTTCTCTTTCATCCATCACTCACTCACATACTCCTATGTTAACACACATTGAGAGCAGCAGAATACACATTTACATATGTGTCCACCTACACTTGAAGGAAAATATGCTAATTTTTTTTCATTCGTATCTTTTATCTGTGGTTTTGGATCATTTGAAAGCGTATTTAAATACAGGGATTGGAAGACAACTGAGTTTTCTGAAAACGCTAAACATCAAGCACCCCAAGGAGTCTTCATTCTTCTGAAAACATGGGGCTTTACTAAATCATTAATCAACAACCTAATCAAATCTTGATCTATAATTCAAGAGAAATAGAATGTCATATCCTAGTCAATTTATTTGGTATAGCTAACTTAAAACTGGGGAGGGGAGGGTTGAACCCCTGGGGAGGGACACCATTGCACAGTGGCAAGGCAGGGGGATCTGTCTTACTCCACTTTCCCTGTTTAACTGGAGGAAGTCATTGAGTAAGTTTCTACTGGTTGGACTGAGCTGAAGAGCTGGAAACACAAGGGAATCACATGTATTAAGTGCCTGGAACCCAGTCAATGCTTAATAATAAACTCCTTGCTCCTTATCACTCTGGTTTCACAAACAGACCCAAATAAAAGGATCATGCTTGTGTCTGAGAAGCTGCATCATTCACCATGGAATTGTTAAAACCCCTTTGATTGTGGCCCCCATTCTAAAACCCAGCCCCAGGACTTCCATTTAAAATGGGATCTAATTAAACTTAAGAGCTTCCACACAGCAAAAGAAACTATCATTAGAATGAATCAGCAACCAACAGAATGGGAAAATATTTTTGCAATCTACCCATCTGACAAGGGGGTAATAACCAGAATCTACAAAGAACTTAAACAAATTTACAAGAAAAAAACAAACAACCCCATCAAAAAATAGGCGAAGTATATGAACAGACAATTCCCAAAAGAAGACATTTATGCAGCAACAAACACATGAAAAAATGCTCATCATCCCTGGTCATTAGAGAAGTGCAAATCAAAACCACATTGAGATACCATCTCACACCAGTTAGAATGGTGATCATTAAAAAATCAGGAGATGACAGATGCTGCAGAGGATGTAGAGAAATAGGAACGCTTTTACACTGTTGGTGGGAGTGTAAATTAGTTCAACTATTGTGGAAGACAGTGTAGTGATTCCTCAATGATCTAGAACTAGAAATAACATTTGACCCAGCAATCCCTTTACTGGGTATATACCCAAAGGATTATAAAACATTCAGTTATAAAGACACATGTACATGTATGTTTATTGGGGCACTGTTCACAATAGTAAAGACTTGGAACCAACCCAAAGGCTCATCAGTGATAGACTGGATAAAGAAAATGTGGCACATATACACCATGGAATACTATGCAGCCATAAAAAAGGATAAGTCCGTGTCCCTTGCAGGGACATGGATGAATCTGGAAACCATCATTCTCAGCAAACTGACACAAGAAAAGAAAGCCAAACACTGCATGTTATCACTCATAAGTGGGAGTTGAACAATGAGAACACATGGACACAGGGAGGGGAATATCACACACCAGGGCATGTTGGGGGTCGGGGGCAAGAGAAGGGATAGCAGGGGTTGGGGGGGATTGGGGAGGGGTAACATTAGGAGAAACACCTAATGTAGATGATGGGTGGATGGATGTAGCAAACCTCCATGGCCTGTGTACACCTACGTAACAAACGTGCATGATCTGTCCATGTACCTCAGAACTTAAAGAATAATAATAATAAATTAAATAATAAAACTACCTAAAATTATGATCTATTTGGGGCTACCCCAGCCGTCCATGGACACCAAGGATGTTGACAGAGGTGCTAGACCTTCCCTTTCTTCCACAGCTAGTTTTCATAGATGGAACTCTGAGGTGTGAAGAGCTATAATAAGCCGAACACATCTCATCCTCCCCCTTACAGGCTTCACCGAAGAATGAGATATTCCATGGCCTCCAAGAGTAATGCATTCCCTTCCCTGTGTGATGAAACCTCTGCCTTGAAATCCTGTGTAGCCAATGACAGAGACTCTAATTGCAAAGAGAAACATTGATAGCACACCTCAAAGTTATCATTTACCTCCTATGACTGTGAAGTGGAGAAATCATAATATCTAGTATGTGCTTTTTTTTTTTTGAGACATAGTCTTGTGCTGTCACCCAGCCTGGAGTGCAGTGGTGTGATCTGGGCTCGCTGCAAACTTCGCCTCCTGGGTTCAAGTGATTCTCCTGCCTCAGCCTCCCAAGGAGCTTGGATTACAGGCATGTGCCACCATGCCCAGCTAGTTTTGTATTTTTAGTAGAGACAGGGTTTCACCATGTTGGTCAGGCTGGTCTCGAACTTCTGACATTAAGTGATCCACTTGCCTCAGCCTCCCAAAATGCTGGGATTACAGGCATGAGCCACCACACCCAGCCTAGTATGTACTTTTTAGTTTTATAGATTTAGGGGGTACAAATACCATTTTGTTAAATGATATATTGTGTAATGGTGAAGTCTCAGCTTTTAGTATAACCATCACACAAATAGTGTACATTGTCCCAATAAGCAATTTATCCTCCTTCACCTGCCTCCCATTCTCCCACCTTCTGAGTCTCCAGTGTCTATTATTCCACTCTCTATGTCCATCTGTGCACAGTATTTAGCTCCCACTTACATGTGAGAACAAGCAGTAATAATATCTAATATATATTGATTTGTTGACAATGTAAGCTGGCATGGTAAATACCTTCCAAATTTTTTGTCATTTGATGCTCACACCTTTATGAAGTAGATGCTATTATTGTTCTCATTTTTTAAAAGAGAAGATATTTCACCACTACTTAACATATCTATGAAACAAAACAGCACTTGTACCTCTAAATTTATAAAAATAAAAAAATTAAATAAAATAAAATGAGAAAATGTAGGCCATATTTGTCTGAGGGCTAATAAATTATCCAAATTTCTTTATTTGAATCACCATAAATGTTAGGAGTGTTGAAATACAACAGATTTTGCATATCCATATTCATGAAGCAAAAAGGAACTATAGATGTAAAGTAAGGGACTATAGCCACCTTTTACAGTTTAGGAAATGAGGTCTAAATTATTGGAACACGTTATCTATGGATAGGCAGGATCTATCCATCGGTTTCTAGTCCCTTCTGACCCAATGCTGTGTTTACTGCAAAACCCTGTATGAGTATTTAGCAGACATTGGTCCATCCTTCTAGCTTGGTCTCCATCCCATTCCCACGTGGGTGACTGTGTTCCCAGAATGAATGGGGCTTGGAGATGGTGGGCAGGTTATTGTCTTTGATGTGTCTCACAGGTGGAAAAAGAAGTTAAGATCGTCAGAGCTCAGAATTGAAAACTGCCCTAGATAAGCAAGATTAGAGATGAAAAGGAGCTTTGAAAAAAAAAAAAAATCTAATCCTGGGCAACATGGCGAAACCCTATCTCTACAAAAAATTTGAAAACTAGCCTGGTGTGGTGGCGTGCCTATAGTCCCAGGTACTCTGGAGGCTGAGGTGGGAGAATCACTTCGGCCTGAGAGGCAGAGATTGCAGGGAGTCGAGATTATGCCACCACATTCCAGCCTAGGTGACAAAGCAAGACCTTTTCCCAAAAAAAATTTTTTTTTAATCTATACAAATGATATTATCAATGAGTACAAATACATAGTTAGATAGAAGAAATAAACCTAATGTTTAATAATCAGTAGGGTGACTATGGTTAATAATAATTTATTATACATTCCAAAATAGCTAGAAGAGAATAATTCTAATGTTTCTGGTATATAAAAGATAAATATTTAAGTTGTTGAATATTCCAATTACCCTAATTTGTTCTTCACACATCATATGAATGTATCAAATTTTACATGTATCCCAAAAATATAAACATCTATTATGTATCAATAATAACATAAAATAAGAATAATTTTAGATATTCTTTATCTATTAAAATGATATTGTTTTTTCACCAGTAGGAACTTTAGGTGTCTAACAGACCTTTCTGGGATACAAAGCCTGAGAACTCTAATTTGGGACATTTCTATGTATATGTAGCAACAACAGGTCCCCCAATCCTATTTTCAGTCTGAAGACCAAGGATTAGTATTGAAAAAATCCTCTCCTCTGTCTGTCCTTTTCTGTCATTTATGCTTGGACAACTGGGCTTTCATCTTTAGCAAATTGGGGAGAGACCCAAACAGTCCCTCAGTGGGAACAAAAGCAGCTAAAGGACAAATAATGAAACTGGCTTTCACACGACAAGCCTCACATTTCACTTTTCTTTCCCCTTTCTCCATGTTTTGCTTCATTTGGGAAGAAATCCTGTTTTTAAAAGCACCTACCCCCATTTCTGCCAAGGGAGCATGGCATGATTGATAGATAAGGGGAGTCATCTTAATGGGGGCACTGTCATCGAACTCCTTCTTTTAAACAAATAAGTGTGAGAAATGAGGACATTCAAGAGCCCCCTGTGTTCTATAAGAGAAAAAAAAACAAAAGATTCATTTCCACAGCATTACTGGGTTGGACTGGCCCAAATGAACTGCTCTCATTATTGGAAAGTCTGAATGATTAGCATATCAGAACTAATCCCATCCTTTTCCCCAGAATGCTCAGAAAATGATTCTTCGAGACCTCTGGGCTGCTCTCTGCATCTGCCTCATTCTTAGTCCTCCCCCATTCCTATCTGATTTTTGCTGGGCTCCAGGTGTTACTGTCTGTTGAAACACACGTCTGGTTCCCACAGATTTGCTGGTTTTAAATAAGAATCAGGCTGCTCGCGTTTATCTCCATGCAGACAGTGCAATTTGTCAAACTCAAAAATGCCCAACGGTGTAAAGGATTTAGGGAAAGAGGAGGATTGAGTGAGAAGCAAGAGACGGGTGTGTCAGATGAGCCTCTGAAGAAAGCCAGTTTGATCAATCAACTGTAAGACTTCCCTGGTGTCTCATTCCACTTTTGATAGAACAGCACAGGGGCTGCCTCACTCTGTATAGAGGAGGCAGGCCCCTGAATCTCATCCCAATGAAAGCAGAAGCCTGTGCCACTCAGCTGTAAAAAGGAACATTCCAATTCATGACCAAACTGAGTGCCCTATGCTCTCAGAGCATGACTGAAAAAAACAGATCCCTTGCTTGGGTCTGAGTGTCCGGCCTGGTAAGACTGGGATCTTAGCTCCATCAGGGTAACCAGCATATACTTATCACTGAATACTATTTGCCAATCTCCTATGCATGAGATAGTCTCTTACATCTCAATGACTTGGCTTATATGGTTGTATATAGTTATTTTTCCCAAGAAAGTTCATCCCCCTTGAACCATATGCTGCAACGTGGCTTTTAAGGAGATTTCATGCTGTTGATGGTCTGTGTGGAAGAATTTAACTAAATGTTTATCAAACTTGTTTCTTCTTATACTGGACTTACAGCTAAACCATACTTTCAAGACTCTCGCTATTAGAAAGGGCCAATTGACAGGCTTCTGGACAAAGGGACATGGCAGAGGGCTCTTGCCTCAACTAAGCCTGGCTTATAAAAGAGCCCATTCAGTCCTCCTTGTCTTTCTCTCCCCTTGCCTACCAGTCTGATCCAAAAAATCCAGAGGAGGACTTCAAGATCTGGGGAATGCTTGAGCCTCTAGAAAGAAGAAACTTGAGTTAATAAATGTGACTGTGTAGAGCAGACCTTCTCCACTGATCTGCACTGGACCATGCCATGATCCAAAAAAAAAAATAAATCTTTATTAAGTTAACCCACTGAGAACTGGGAGTTGCTTATTACAGCTCTGAGGCTACCTGGAAGAATACAAACTGGTAAGAGGAAGTATCTATGTTACTTGCCCTGCACTGTAATTAGCTTGAAGAAGGCCAAACCTTAAGTCATTTTTATATTCCCAGCTGCTAATAGAAAGCATATAACTTTTGGGAGAGGGATGAGGGAAGACGAGGGGAACAGAGAAACAACTATAAAATATGGTGATACATGTTATTACATGTCATATGGCAAACTTAGATTAGCTCTATAGAAAAGCAAAAAAAAAAAAAAAATCTGTGGAAAAGAAAGTAGACCAATTATTTATGACTGGGAGAATCTGGAACCTCTTCCTGGAGGAGGCACAAGAGGTTAGTAGTTTTCTCACCATTTGAGGGAAAGAGGCAAGTTAAACAAAACCAACTTGAATTGTGCAAGTGTTCTAAGAATGGCAAGTAGTCAGCCTGGAGAACAGTGGAAAGTTTTTAAAAGAAGCGGCATGATCTTTACTCAAGTTTTAGAAAATTAATTGGCAATAATATGAAAAATGGATTTGAGAAGCAGAAGATGGGAGTCAGAGATCAGCTGAGAGGCTATTGCAATAATGAATATTGTATTATCAGGTGAAGCTTCCTCCCAGAGAACCCAGAGGACTCTGAATGGCCTTAGTGGTAGAAAATTAGATTGATAAAGATATTTGGATTAGCCAGTGAATTGCCACAAAGTGCTAGATAAAAAAAAAAAAACCACGATGCAAATTTAGATAAAACTTAAATTTTCCCAACTTCTAGTTGAGATTTCTAAATTAAATCACGACTATAAATTTCAATTCATGTTTTTTTATGAGAGCCCATTGTATGTTATAGCACCAAATAACCTTTGTCTTCTTGTTATAATTAATATTAATCTCCTGTGGGTACCAACTGACAGTGACCAATGGGAAGTACACAAAACCAGGCATCTAACATAGCATCAGTAAAGCTGAAAATCAGCACATTAATGGAAGAATTCAACTAGATCAGAGTAATGCAACCTTATAAGACACTCCCTGGATTCAAACCTTCCAAGAGTTTCCTACTACCCTCAGTGATACTTCTCAGATGGTGATTCTTGCCCCTCCTCCATCCAAATCACATGAAACACAAGTTCAAAAGACATGTTCTCACTCAAGTCTTACTCATACTCTACCTTATTGGCATCTCAGAAAGTAAATCTTAGGAATTTGCACTTTAAGCAATTCTGCATGCCTCATGATCCTTAAACAAAACTTTAAGAACTACTAGCCTAAAAAATAAGTTCACGCTTCTCAGCCATGGAGTTTGTAAACATCTTTGTAAACGTGCTCCAACTACTCTTGCTTCCTCATCATTCTTTCCCACTGGTCCTGTGTTATAGCATAGAGAACGAATAACCATTTTCGAACACGCTAAACTTTTCCCCAACCTCAAGATCCAAAATATATTTTTCTCAGTCTAGACACCTTCTTCCATAACCAGTTTGCAAAATTCCATTCATCTCAATAAACAGCAGATGTTATTATTACTTTTTGAAAAACACTTAAAAATCAGACTTTAATGGAATCTTTGCTGTGGGTATACGGTGGTGCCTTTGCACACTCCATCTCTAAGGTGACAAAGAAATGTGATTAAGTCGGGCTTGAGTTTCCCATAGTCAAGCAGGTTCAACTGTATAACAGCATTTCTGACTCTGAAAACTCTCCCTCCCTCAGGTTCATGAAATGCGTTCAGTTTCATGTGTTAGGCTTTCATTAAATGTTGAATGAATGATTAGACCAGTATAATTGTCTTGATCCTCCATTTCGCTTTGGCTAGTTTTAACAGTTTTGATGCCCATTCAAATTATGGCTAATTTAGTTAAATGCCCAAACTGTTTAAATGTTTTGAACGCTAAACAATGGGCTGATTGAATAAATTTTTCACTCTTTAACTGGGTGGTTTTTCTGCATTGAGCCTAATATAGAATATATGACCAGACTCCTGTCTTTTGCTGAACAGCCAATGCAGGTGCAGTGCAGAGCTTATGGACAATTCTAAATAGGCCTAGATTATTTATACCTAGCCCACGGTGGGCTCGGATGGTGATTCTTGGACCTCCTCCATCCTACCATCATGGTGGGAACCTAGCCCACTATGCCCACAGCTCAGGCAAGCAGGTGAAACAACACCTGTCTGCATGGATATGCCATCACACTTAGCTAGACAAATATGAAGAGGCCAAGAGTTAAGGAATGCTGCCCTTTCTTTGAGGATGCTGTTCTGGGGCAAATTTTCTGTAACACACAGCCTCCTTCTGGCATCAAAATATTTTAGACTTAATTGCTAAATAGAGAAATGTGTCTTTGCCACACTTCATTTATTCCTCTCTCTGGCTATGGCTTTCCCAATGGCCACCAACTGCCTACCAAACTCTGCTTCACCTAATGCTAATTTATATCCAAAATTACCTTTGACTTTTATTTATCATTGAAAACACGCATTCGTTCAATCACAGAGATCTTAGGAGACAATCTGATTATGATATTTGTAATTGATGGTTTTCCCACATTTGATCCTCTCTGCCCACATGGCTCTCTTCCCCTTGCAAGTATAGATCATTCTCATCTCTCTTGTCTCAGCTTAAAAGTCTACTCCCCATTCAAACTTCCCTAACCACCCCTTCTAGCACATCATCCTGTTTATTTCCCAGGACTCTATCATTCTTCCATTGTTTATTTGTCTGTGCATTACTTATCTCTCTCCATATATAGGAAGTTCCATGAGAAGAGGAACTGTGTCTGCATTATTGACTGCTCTGTTCACAGCTGCTAATACAAATGCCCGACACATAGAGGCACTTAGTAAATGTGCATTGAGTGAATGGATGATCGGCAAAATCATCTCAAGAAGGACTTACATTTTTGGAAGATTAGCTTCTTAATAACCCAGACCAATGAAGGGTAAAGAGAAAATAAATGATTCCCTTTTTACTTGTTTCTTTTGCTGTTGTACCTACTCTAAACATTTGCATATCTCTTTGAGTTTATGCTGTTCACTGTCACAGACATATGTAGTCAACACACAAACACACACACACAGTCAATGTCAGTTCTATTATGTGACACTCTGAAACAAAATTTGTAAGGCAGACAGCAGTGATGTCTATCCGATGGGCAGTTGAACAAGCTATTGTGGATCCTTCATTTCCTTTGTCCCCCTCTCTATTACCAGCTGCCTGGGCCAGATTAATCATGGAGAGATCCAAATGGATCACAGATCTGGCTGAAATGACTGATTTGAGCCATGTGCACATCACATAAGTGGACATACAGGCAAAAGAGTAATGAATAAAAGATGTCTTACATTCTCAGTTCTCTTCCCGCTAGTGTTTATGATCATTCAACCCTGATAATACAAAATAAAATATTAATGCACCCACTTAACACTAATATCCATAATGATAATGAATGCCTTTGTAGCCAACTTAGTGCCTGGAGAACACAATGTTATAAACGTAATTTCTTCGTTTTTTAATTTTATGAATATTAGTTGTAGTTAGCATTAAATTGTAACTACTCAGCTTCAAGACAGCATTGAAAGGCTCCAGCCCTCAACAAGCATTCTTAAAGGGTAAATATATGCTGGAGTCCCATGATAAAAAACCCACTAAATAAGACAAACCCGCTTCCTCTGCCTTGCTCCACACACACATACAGAGTTCAGGATACAGACAACTAAGCATATTAAGGAAATATAAAACATGCCTAACTATGACAAATCCCAGAGCTACTGTCTCCTGCATGGCTAGAAATCACCATGCTATGAGGGGGAATACATAGCCACAATTCAGACAGATGATGAGCCTATCTGAAGCAAACAGCTCAGAAAAATAGGGGGGAAAAGGGGCGGGGGAGAAGCAGCAGAAGCAATATTTATCTCCAGTGAACAAAATGAGCTTTTTAAAGATGCCAATCAGAAGCAAAAAAAAAAAAAAAAGAGCTTCTACAACCAGCCTAAAAAAGAGAAAGTGCCAGGTCAGTCCTTGCAAAGCTCATTCCAGAATTTGCTCCAACACCTTCCAGGGGTCAGCAGGGTCTCTGGTATGGGCTGGATCTGAGGTTGTGCTCTGAAGCAGCGACTCTGGAAGTCTGATCACCAGATTAGCAGCAGCAGCAGCAAAAACAACAGCACCAGGGAACTTGTTTGAAATGCAATTTCTCAGTCCCTACCCTAGCCTGAGCCAGATTGCTGAATCAGAAACTAATCAGCAATCTGTTTTCACAAGGTCTCCAAGTGATTCTTTGAATGTTCAAGTGGGAAAAGCACTGCTCTGAGCAGGGGGGTAGGTCAGGAGGCCTGTTTCTCCTAGTATACAACTCCAAGAGCCATGTCATTCCTTTAACATCTCAGACGGCCCTTGTTACAGACCTGAAATTCCTACGTTGAAGTCCTAACCCCTATACCTCAGAATGTGATGGTATTTGGAGATAAGGCCTTTAAAGAATAATTAAGTTAACATGAGCTAGTAGGGTGGGCCCTAATTCAGTATGACTGGTGTCCTTGTAAGAAAACATCAGGACACAGGGGAGATACTACGGGTGCACCCACACAGTGAAAAGGCCATGCCAGGACACAGCAAGAAGGTAGACATCTGCAAGCCAAAGAGAGAGACCTCAGGTGAAGCCAACCATGCCTACAGCTTGATCTTGGACTTTCAGCCTCCAGAACTGTGAGAAAATACATTTCTGTTGTTGAAGCCACTCAGACCATGGTATTTTTTATGGTAGCCCCAGCAAACTGATACTCCCTTCATAGCCTCCCAACTAAGCAGAGATTTCATCACATGCTCTCTCACAGGTGTCTCTGAGGTTTTCCATCACTGTGTTTAGTGTACTGTATGATGATAACTTGAATTCAGCTTTGTCTTTCCTACAAGACTATGTCTTATTCGTCTTTGATTTCCCAATGCACAGTGCATACCTAGCTCAGAGTAAGAACTCAATTTGTACAATGAAGAATAATGATGCCTTGGAGAATTACTAAGTGTGGCTACATGATCTCGTGGATTCTAATTTATACAATAGGGTTATCTGTGATGATAAAAATTTATAGCGCTGCAAACTACCTTGAGATTGAGAGGTCAATGAATCTTTGCCTGTGTTGGATCATGTTAAAAAGAACAGTAGGAAATTTAGATAATCTTTAAATCTTTATTAGGGATGTGACCTTGAACAGGTCTCTAAAACCTTTTCAGCCACAGTTTTCTCATTTGTAAAGTAGGGATTAAACAGCATCTACCTCTCAGGTGAATGTAAAAAGGATTGAGAAGATAATTTTGCCAGTAATTTAGTGCCGCTTCCTGCATATCAGTAATATTTACGGAGTATTTGTTTTTAAAAAACGTTCCTTTTAGAACAAAACAATTCACTAAGATCCAAGTTATCTCACATCATTTCTTCTCTGAAAGACTATGAGTTTCACAGGGTCAGAAACTTACCTATTGATCACCTTCCAGTTTCCTTCCTGCTCCTCTCAGGAAGCATCACTTCACTTCTACATTCTCCATACCCTTTTTTTTCCTCCCCTGACCTTTGAACTATCTTGTATGTTTCTCCCAATTTTCCAAGTTTTGTCCTTTTTATTTACACAAGAAAAATAACTTATTAGTGATTTACTACAATTTGAAATAGATATTTTAATTCTAAAGTAACATAGGTATTCATCTGCTCAAGACTAACTTGGTTTCCATTACTGATTGTGAGGTTGAGATAACTGTTAGCCCAATGGAAATAATTAAGATAATATACTAGAAAACATATCAAGCTAAGAGTTAAGAGCTGATCATATATACTTGGCTCTTTCACTAACTGATTCTAGAATAAATTCAGGTTACCTCTTTGGGACAATTCAGGTTACCTCTTTGGGACGCAGTTTCTTTATCTGAAAATGGCATGGTGGGTTTTTTTGTGAAAAGGAACATTTATAAAAATACTTTTTAAATGTTCCTTTTTGCTGGATCATGTGATAGCTGTATTTTTAGTATCTTGGGGTTCCTCTAAATACTAAAAATAGAGCTATTATATGATCCAGCAATCCCACTCCTAGGTATACACCAAAAAGAAAGGAAATTAGTATACTGAAGAGCTATCGGTACTCCAATGTTTACTGCAGCACTACTCACAATAGCCAAGATTTGGAAGCAACCTAAGTGTTCATTGACAGATGAATAGATAATGAAAACATGATATACCTGTACAGTGGAGTACTATTCAGCCATAAAAAGAATGAGAACCTGTTATTTGCAACAACATGGATGACTGAAGGTCATTTTGTTCAGTGAAATAAGCCAGGTACAGAAAGACAAACTTCACATGTTCTCACTTATTTGTGGGAGCTAAAAATTAAAACAACTGAATTCATGAAGATAGATGGTAACAGGATGATTACCTGAGGCTGGGAAGAGTTGAGGGGCAGTGAAGTTGGGATGTTTAATAAATACAAAAATATAATTCGATAAAATAAGTATGATCTACTGTTTGCACAACTGGATGACTACAGTCAACAATAATTTATTGTATATTTTCAAATAACTAAAAGAGTATAATTGGATGTAAAATCAAAGAAAGGATAAATGCTTGAGGTGATGGGTACTCTATTTATCCTAATGTGATTATTATACACTGTATGCCTGCATCAAAATATTTCATGTATTCAACAAACATGTACTCCTTCTGTGTGCCCTCAAAAATTATGTTTTTAATACCTTGAAAATATGTTTTCTAATACCTTGGAATCAAGTTAGGATCCTGAAGAGTTAGTGGGTAGGGAAAAAGATGAGAGTAGATACAACAAGGTGCTTGTATGGTTCCTGATAACAGGGCCAGAGAAAGGGTGGGTGGCAGAAACTAAATAGGAGAAGAACAGAAGGAGACACAAGTGCTTTTAGAGTTACTAGATAAGGCTTCACAGAGTCACAAATTTAATCTGCTTTCATATTCTAATGTATAGCTGTGCTTAACTGTGCAGGTTAGAACTGGGAAATACCTCCAAGATTATTGCAATTCAGGATTCCAAATAAAAGAATCTGGAAGAAAACATACTGAATCATGGATACTCAAGTCTCCCTATATTATCAGGGCTATTTATTCTACATATGTCTGTGCAATCATCAACTTCACATTTTTAGGCTTGTACGATCATTAAATTTTACTAATAATGATTATCACCTTTGTACTTTTGTCACTAATCAAGTGGCCAGTTCTAAAGAAACTGCCTTTTCTCTCTTTCTTTTCTTTTATTTTTAAGGAATTAACATCACAAAAAGAAACTAGCAACTCTTCAAGAACTCAGAATTTTGTAGCAAAAAGCTAAATGTCTGAAGTCTTAGACAAAAAAGAATGCAAATTAGAAAGATCATTATGAAGAACTTGTATATGAACATAAAATTTCACACTTTGTCAGGCTAGTTTCAGGTATAAAGCATCCTGGCAACTACTGTTTATTCCATTGAAAAAGTTTTTAAAAAAAGAAACAGTTTGCAATAAACCAGTGGAAATAATTTCCCTTTTTCTCTACATTTCATGGACTCTGGAGAACTGAGATACACTGAAAGAGGTAGCAGTGAACAAAAAACATATTATTGCACATGATCAGGGAATATAGGGATGCTTTTTTGCCTACAGTTTCAAAACCACAACCCTGCTGTGTTTGAAATCCCTGTGAGACCAAACTTCTAACTATACATTCTAGTTTAGTAGAAAAGAAAACTTTAGAAAAATTAAGAGTAAACACTGCCAAAATAATTCACATAAAACTAAGATCCCAAGAGGGGCACCATACAAAATTCTGCCTTATTTATATTTTTAATTGAGAGAGAAAATATATCAGTGTGTCTCCTTTTCTAGAAATAGGAGAAGCATATAAGACAAAAAATTTGTGGCCAGCCACAGTGACTCATGCCTGTAATCCCAGCACTTTAGGAGGCTGGGGTGGGAGGATCACTTGACATCCAGAGTTTAAGACTAGTCTGGGCAACATAGCGAGACTCCATCTCTACAAAAATAAAAATAAGAAAAGTCAGCCAGGCGTGGAAGTGTGCATCTGTAGTCCTAGCTACTCAGGAGGCCAAGGCAGGAGAATCCCTTGAGCCCAAGAGTTAGAGGCTACAGTGAACTGTGATCACACCACTGTACTCCAGCTTGGGCAACAGAGTAAGATTTAATCTCTTAAAAAGGAAAATTTTTTTTAAAATTTGTGTTTATTCACTTATTCCTCCATTCATTCATTCAATACATAACTAGTACCTGCTCTGAATCAGACACTGTCCTAGGTGTCAGAGGTTTAACGGTCAGCAAAATAGAAAGAAGCAAACCCTGCCCTTTGGGCATTTAAAGTATAACTGTACAATTTAAGGATCATCCGCTACTATAACAACTAAGAAGGAGATGCTCACGGTGGTCTGGTAACTCATACCGGTTAACGTGACCTAATTAGCAGGATAGGAAGGGTGTTCTTGAAAAAGTTGTAGTCCAAAGACAGAACAGCTTTCACCTGGATGAAAAGGGAAGAAGAGAGTTTTTGAGGAAGAGAGCATACAAAGACCTTGTGCTAGAAGGGAGACAGTGAGGCAGAGCCTGGGTAAACCATCCCTTAGTGCCCATGGCATAAGGCCAGCCAATGAGCAAAGAAAGAGACCAAGAAGGAGTGTTTGGGTGATTTTCCAGCCCTGGCCTGGAGGCAACATTACATCTTCATAGCCTGTGTGCCATTGAACAGAACCTAGTCATTGAGTCTCATCTGACTGCAAAGTAGACTCCAAAATGTACTCTAGCTCTCACTGGAAACAAGAAGACTAAGGATCTAAAAGGAAATAACTTATTCACTTGGATTTACTCCCCTTGGGATGGTGAAGGAGAGGAACTAGGCAGTCACAGTCATGACAGTTTAGTTGAATAACAAGGACCTCAAAGGAGTGAGATTGCATAAGAGAATGTAGGAGGAGTGGTTTGAGAGTGTTAATATGAAAGAAGGAGGGTATCCTTGAAAAGTATACTCTTACAAACAGAAACTCAACTCAGAAGCTTCTGAGAGTGCCTCTTGTCTGTGTGAAGGTAACACTATAAACCTAAAGCCTGGGTTCTCATGTGCAACATTCCTGAGTCCAAATCCCTACTTTGCTTCTTACTAACTTATGAACTATGTTATATTGGATGAGTGATTTAACCTTTATGTGACTCAGCTTTCTCATCAATAAAGTAGGATTAATTACCATTCTACTTCTCAAAGTTGTTGGTAGACTTCAATGAGATTGGGAGTAAATGTAATGACATGTAGTATGCAGCTAGTAAATGTTTGCTATTATTAACTACATTGTGACTGAAGACAGCTTTATATTTTGCTAATAATAGACATAAATTTGTCTTACTCTATTTATACATTTCTACCAATGAGAAAATCCCATTCCAAGAGTATTTTAGGTAACTGGAGTTTTTGTGTATACTTTGTGGCTCAAAGTAACCCTTTTCTGATGTACCCTCCTTCAGAGGAAATGATAATATGCTGCAATAAAATGCTGTCCCAAGGATGCTCTGAGAATTAGGAGGAGTTAGTCATAGAGGAGGCCAAAACAGAAATGAGCCGAGAGCTGTGCAAAGCCCTAACAACTTTACTTATACAAGAGAGACACTGACTGTTCCTGTGAAAACATTTCCAAGTTCTGGGGCAAAATTCCATTCTCTTTCCTGAGAAGCACCAATATCTTTGGGAGAATTAGTTTCTAGGAATCCGCTGGGATACGGCTTCAGAATCCCAGAGCAACAATAATAGAGTCAGGTTACAGTCCTTAGCCAGGATGTATTAGTCTGCTCTCACACTGCTAATAAAGACATACCCGAGACTGGGTAATTTATAAAGCAAAGAGGTTTAATTGACTCACAGTTTAGCATGGCTGTGAAGGCCTCAGCAAACTTAAAATCATGGCAGAAGGGGAAGCAAACAACCTTCTTCACATGGTGGCATCAAGGAGAAGTGCCCAGAAAAAGGGGACAAAGCCACTTATAAAACCATCAGATCTCATGAGAATTCACTCACTATCACAAGAACAGCATGGAGGTAACTCCCACCGTGATCCAGTTACCTCCCACTGGGTCCCTCTTATTACATGTGGGGATTATGGGAACTACAATTCAAGATGAGATTTAGGTGAGGACATAGCCAAACCATATCGGAGGGAAAGCAGCTTGAATGAAAAGGAAGATAAGCAGGTAAATGCTGCAATGGGAATAGACCATCAGGGGACCTGGAGTAACAGGCCCAACTCACTTGGGAGAAGAAAGCTGGAAATGAAGAATGGTGAGCAAGACCACCCTGGGAACTCCAAAAGGTAATGCCACCACACAAGTGTGCCTACTATGCCCCAAAACAACTTTTGAATTATAAAAGAGACCCCAGAGTACTGCCTTGCCCCTTCCACCGTGTGAGAATGCAATGAAAAGACATCTACAAACCAAGACACAGAATCTGCTGGCTCCATGAGTCTTGGACTTCCAGCCTCCAGAACCATGAGAAACACATTTCCATTGCTTATAAGCCACACAGTTAATGGTATTTTATTATAGAAGCCCAAATGGACTAAGATACAGCTAAATGGTAACCAGGGACAAGCCCCATAGGTAGGTGAACTTTTATCCTCCTTTGCCTACAACTGTGTCAGTTTATAAGCACTCTCCTAGAAAAATTATTAATAATGTCCCTTTTCCCTCAAAAAGTTACCTTAATTTAAGGGAAGCAATTCCTGATTTGCTAAAGCTATTGGCTCTTCTAGAAGAGCTGAAACCACTGACCAGATTCAGAGACACTTAAGACATTAAGACATTTTGGCCCCAAATCAAGAAGACTTTAGGAACTCAGCCAGTGGTGGACATAGGACAGTATAGCCTCTCATGCTAATAGCAAGCTATTATGTAGCCAGTTTAATGTGAACAGCTCATAATAAAACCTTAGAGCATGTGTTCCTCATCAGGAACCACGGCTGGCCTTTGAAAAACTCTGTATACACTTTGAGAGTATGACACCTTGTGATATAACCTTGTGGTTATCATAACTTGCCTTTGAAGAAACAGAAGACCATATGTTTGCACGTTGACTCCTGAAGTCAGCCTGGTAGAAAAATTCTTCTAAGAGGGCTGAGTATCAAGAAATTAGATTCATATGAAAAGCAATTTGAGTCTTTGGTAGGCATCTCTTGCATATGTGACAATTGATTCTTTCCCCTAATATCTGCTTACTGTTGGAGTATCACAGCCTCCATCTAGTTCACTGAGTCTATTTCTTACTCTGGGTCAGTATTCTGCTGTTGGTTATTAAACTCATCTTGATATTGTCTCATGTGTAAGTTTCCCAAAGTCACACAGTCATCCTCACCACTGTGACATTTCTGTGGAATAAGTCTAATTATTACATAACGTTGAACATAATTTAGTTTCTGCAATTAGGAAGAAAGGCTACTGTCAGATTAAAATGTAAGCCGTATCATTGGAACACCCAAACTGGAGTATTGAGTGAACAAGAACACATTTAATCAATGTTCATTAAAGATCTACAGTGTTAAAGGCTATAGTCTTAGTCCTCAAGAAACTTGCAGTCTAAAACAAGCAGTAGGTCTGGCACAGTGGCTCATACCTGTAATCTCAAAACTGTAGAAGGCTGAGACAGGAGGATCTCCTGAGTCAAGAAGTTCAAGGCTGCATAAGCTGTGATTGCACCACTGTACTCCAGCCTGGGCATCAGAGACCCTGTCTCAAAAATAAATAAATGAATAAAATAAAACAATAAGTACAAAGATAACTGCAATGCAATATTAATTTGAATGATAGTTTGTTACATTAATAAAAAAAAGAGTGCTATACTATAGATTTCATGGTCATGAGTTTTGGGATCCAGTAAATTAAATGGTCCACAAGTAAAGTTTATAATTTTTCCTTGTGTTTTGGTTTTCTCAGTAACTACTAGATAAGAGATAATCTTAAGCTAAAGTATATTAATGGTAAACGTTGGCCCATCATTGAATTTTTAATATGTAAACACATGCACAAAATGTGATTAAAGTGAAAAGACTCTTTTTTAAATTTATTTATTTATTTTACTTTAAGTTCTGAGATACATGTGCTGAAGGTGCAGGTTTGTTACATAAGTACACATGTGCCATGGTGGTTTGATGCGCCTATCAACCCATCCTCTAGGTTTTAAGCCCTGCATGTATTAGGTATTTGTCCTAATGCTCTCCCTTTCCTTTCTCCCCACCCCCCAGCAGGCCCCGATGTGTGATGTTTCCCTCCCTGTGTCCATGTGTTCTCATTGTTCAGCTCCCACTTATGAGTAGGAACATGCAGCGTTTGGTTTTCTGTTCCTGTGTTAGTTTGCTGAGGATGATGGTTTCCAGCTTTATCCATGTCTCTGCAAAAATTATGACCTCATTCTTTTTTATGGCTGCATAGCCTTCCATGGTGTATATGTGCCACATTTTCTTTATCCAGTCTACTACTGACGGGCATTTGGGTTGGTTCCAAATCTTTGCTATTGTAAATAGTGCTGCAATAAACATACACATGCATGTGGAAAAGACTTTTTCTTAAAAGGGAAACATACCAGAACACTAGCACCTAAAGGAAATTTTTCTCTTCAAAGTGGTGATTATGAATGTACCTATTCTAGAAACATTGTCATTGCTTAAAAATTATTTGCTTTAAAATTGGCTTGAGAGAAGTGGACCCATTTCTTCAACATTTCTTAATAGTTGAAAGCTTTATTTACTGGCAGTTGTCACTTGGAGGCAATCATAGGGCATGATGATGAATAACTGTTGTCCAAGGTGAGTAATCAGAAGCAAGATGCACCATAATCAAAAAAGGTTAATTTTTGTGGAGTTCATTAAATGATGACAAATGATTATGAGAAAAGTCGTGTCTTAATAAGTTGAAACACATTAGACATGGAAATATTCAGGAGGAAAATAAGCCACCCTGCCCTCCCTAGAAGTCACCACTATAATGTTGCAGGATATTGGGTCCTCCACAGCAGGAAGCACAATCTTTCATTTTTAAATGCCTCATGCCCAGCATGGTGATTGGCATATAGTAATCACTCAATAAACTTCTCTTTTCCTCAGAGACAGGGCCTCAGAATGCTGCCCAGGCTTGCCTCAACCTCCTGGGCTCAAGCAATCCTCCTGCATCTCATCTGAATAGCTTGGACTGAAGGCCTGCACCTCCACGCCCAACTTCAATAAGCTTTTGAAGAATGAGAACATAATAAATCACTTCCATTATCTTTCTAAAAGAAACTAATTATGCCTTCAAATATGTGAAAGTAATGCAACTAGCATGTCCCATATTACTATCTCATGATGTCATTTGTTTGTCATTTCTATAATCTCTTTAATGGACTTGAATTCCCAATCTTATAATTTAGAAATTGTCATAATTTTTAAATACAAAAGTGCAAAAAATAATGTAAAATTATCAATGGATTTACCACTCAGATTTAACAAATTTTAACTGCCTAGCCATGTTTTAGGACTCTAACACAAAAAATTAGGCTTGGTATTCACTAACATTGTAGTAGGCAGAACAAAAAAAAGATATCGAATATGCACTTAGAAAATAGTGTTCTTCCCCTTTCTGGTTGTGTCTGTGTCTTTCTTCTTTCTTTCTATCTTTTTTTTCTATTTGTATATTCCCTCCTGACTCTTCAAATTACATCTTTAAAACTTTGCTTTTACTTTGTGCCTCCACCTGGCTCTTGAAAAGACTTTTGTAATTTGGTGTTAATGGCATATTTTTGACTGTAATCTCCATTTCACTTATTTGGAGCACATTTTTCTTCCAAATTTCTCTTCCTTTCCATTTGGCCCAAGCTACAAATAATAATAATTTCCTCTAAATTCTCACCTTGGTAACTTCTTATACATTCCATATTACTTCCAGCTCTGTCCCTCAAACTGGACCCTTTAGAATAACAACAAAAAGCCTCTCATTTTAAGCGAGAAGCAGCCATTATGCTGTGTTGTTTTATTATACTTAGGTACTATGTTTATCATGTTCTAATGTTCCATGCTTCTTGGCATCAAAGAACATCGCTTTATTGTGACATTTTCAAATGAAAACTACATGACAGTAACAGTTTCCAAAGAACTCTCATTTACCTTGGCAACATTTATGAGTGGTGAGGAAAAAATACATAAAACCACTACTTTGAGCAAAACGCTACAGTGATTATTTAGCAAACAAGCTCACATATTAGAACGGTAGTGGGGAAGATTGCTTCTACAGACTAAATTACACTTTATACACAGGCACTGCTGAATGGCTTTCTACAGAGGTTACGTTTAAATTATAGCTCTTGCTAAGCAAACATCTCACCGTTTGTGTGTGAATTTGAATTATGCATCTAACAGGCAGCATGTTTATGGAAAAAAGTCAAGTCGATAGATTGCTAAATTGCTACAACATTTGTAAGGGACAAAAATAGCTGTGGTGTCAGACAATGAAGAAGCTTTGAGAGAGGTCCCACTTACTCTCCAGTAAGAAAATGGTTTGGCAATTCGGAACTACAGTGAGTGATCAACCTTTGGCTTCATTCAGAAGCAGCCAAAAAATGGCTTTAGTGCTTTCACTTTAGAAATAAAATTTGATGGCTTACGCTTAGACATCCTGAGTCTGGAATAAGTACATTGTGTGACTGCCAATTATGTTTTAATTCCTAGAAATAAGGCAATAACATATGAATTGTCCTAATTCAGGAAAAATACACTGGTAGGCAGTCAGAACAGTGAAAGGACAACACTGGGGGAAGAAAAAAAAAACCTAAATAAACAGCATTCTACCTTTTCAGAACATTCTTAGGTCCCAAGTACAGTCTGGAGAACAACTGACTACGCTGCAGCAGAATGTGTCTCATTTGTATCTGTGTGATCACATCCTTTCTAAAGGTGAGAGGAGGGACAAAATGGCTTTCATGTTCCCATACAACTCTAACACTGTGGGATTCAATTGCTGGTACATGACAGATTTTTCAATCAATAGCCCTTGTGAATTTTATGATTGCTCGTGTCTTAAGATTTACAACCCTTCTGCATGTTGCAAATACAAGTTGAGTTTCTGCTGCAATAAGCATGGGGCTCCCATGGAGAAGCTGGGTCACAATAAAGGCCCAATGCACTCACCAGAGAGCAAACATTTCCCATGGTTTCCAACCCTTCTTTAGCAAAGAAGGTAAGGAAGAAGAAAGTTCTGGCTGACATTCTGTACAAGCCAACAAATAGCCAAGAAGAGTCCAGGTGTGGTAGCTCACACCTGTCATCCCAGCATTTTGGGAGACGGAGGCAGGAGAATCACTTGAGGCTAGGAGTTTGAGACCAACTGAGGCAGCATAATGAGAACCCCATCTCTACAAAAAAAAAAAAGAAAAACTTAGCTAGGCATGGTGGCTCACACTTGTAATCCCAGCTACCCAGGAGGCTGAGGCAAGAGGGACACTTGAGCCTAGGAGCTCAAGAATGTAGTAAGCTACAATCACACCACTGCATCCCAGCCTGGATGACAGAGTGACATCCTGTCTTTAAAAAAAGAAAAAAATTAAAAATAAGCTCAGAAGAACATAACTTGGAAAAAACAAACTAAATTTCCTGCCCTTTGATGGATGCAGAAAATCCAGTTGCATCCAACTACACCATCATATATGTGTATATGGTGCAGGGTGTTACGTTTACAAAATGGTCTGTATGATCCCATTTATATAACATTTGTCAAATGGCAGTATCATAGAGATGGAGAACATGTAAATGGTATTCCAAAAATCTGTGGGAGTAGGGCAAAGGAAAGGAAAGAAGGTATCTACAACTATAAAAAGATCCTTGTAGTGATGGAATTGTTCTACGTCCTGAGTGTAGAGGTGGGCACATAAATTTAAAGCATAATAAAATTGCATAGAATTTCTTGTGTGAATAATGTTCCTTAAAGAGATACGTTGATGTTCTAACCCATAGTACTTTAGAACGTGACCTTACCTAGAAATAGGGCTGCTGCAGATGTAATTAGTTAAGAGGAAGCCAAACTGGAATAGTGTGAGCCCTAATCCAATATGACTGGTGTCTTTATAAGAAGCAGGAAATTGGGGCACACACACAAAGAAGAAAGATGATGTGAAAACACACAGGGAGAAAAGGGTCATGTCATGACAGAGGCAGAGATCAGAGCTATGTTGCCACAAACCAAGAAACACCTGGAAGCTAGAAGAGGCAAGGAAGGGTCATCTCCTGGAGGCTCTGGAGAAAACACTGCCCCACCAGCACCTTGAGTTTGGACCTCTAGTCTCCAGAACTAGAGAGAATATATGTCTATTGTTTTAAGCTACCCAGTTTGTTGTGCTTTATTACAGCAGCCTTGAGAAATTAAAACAGAAGCAAATACACACACGTGCACAAATGAATGCATGCAAAACCAGTAAAATCTGAATAAGGTGAGTAGATGTGTATCAGTGTCAATTTCCCACTTGTGACATTGTACTTTAGTTCTGCAAAAATTATCATTGGAAGAAACTGGGTGAAGATATAGAGGATATCTCTGTAATATTTCTTAAAACTGCTTGTTAATCTACAATTATTTCAAAATAAGAAGTATAAAACAGCAGTCTAACTTCAAGTACATTGGCTCCTCAATATATCCTTGGGAAGTAGGCCAGGAAGCCTCATCCACTCCAGTTTATAAACAAAGAAATTGGAGCACCAAGAAATTAAATTTCCAAAATTTCTAAGGATAGTGAGAAATTCAGTTCTTGAGTTTATGACTTCCATCTTGTTTTGCTATGCCATGATTTCCACACGCATCATTCAGTTGTTTAAATTCAGTCAGGATTACAAAGGCTTTCAGCTGAGAAGAGGGCACTTCACAAGGTCGAAGAACCAATAATGATTATAGAAAAAGGCAAAGGAAAAAACAGGAAACAGGTGTAACCACCCTGCCTCTTTACCCAGGGAACGGAAAAGGACATCTGGTACTTTCTGTATGTATTCAAAAGTACAAATACTGAGGAGTAAACTGTTCATTGGGAGGGGAGCATCATATCCCTCTGGCCCTCTTTTGCAGTGAGAAAGAGGGGAAGAGTTGACTGCCAAGGGCATAATTCATATGAAGATCCCTTAGAAAACCACAGCCAGATTAAGACAGGAAGCAGGAAAGAAACGAGATCGGAATCAAAGGATCTAGAGCTTATTCACCACCAAACCCCAGAGTGCTGGACATGCTCAGAGGAACTATCACTTCTTAATTGCATTCAAAAGTGTCAGAAATAGGGAGCTATTTGCTATCTTTATTTTCTGTGCTAGGCAACTATTGTCATAATCCCTTAGGGAGTCTGGGTGGTTTATATGAAGTGTGGAAGAAATAGAAAACTTTAGCAGCTGGACCATATTTATCTGGAAATAAATGACTCAAGAGATGAAGACTCACCCACTTCTTCCTTGGGCCAGAAAAATGCCAGAAAATGGGCAAAAATGCACCAAACTAAGTTTCGATTTATGTGTAGATCAGAAACAATAAGCAGAAGACAATAGTGATACTGGTTACCTTGAATTAACGTAGATCTTTTTATACCCAAGAAGTATTATGGATTTGGAAAGTCCAAATTAGACATCTTATGGCAAATAGATCTTAAAAAGGGAGATGGTAAAACATTTCTCCTCAGGTGGATAAGGAACAAGAGTAAAAGTCCTCATAAATCAGAGTTTGAGAAAACCTTTTTGAGGCCATGGCTTTCCATAGTAATCATTCAATCACTCTTTTTGAAGAAGGGGTTTCACTGGTTGACAATCCAGTTTTGCTGGTCAAGTCTCTAGTCCAGGCAGAGCAGAGAAGGTGTTTGTATTACTCTGTTCTGACACTGCTAATAAAGACACACCCAAGACTGGGTAATTTATAAAGGAAAGAGGCTTAATGGACTCACAGTTCCACATGGCTTGGAAGGCCACATGGCTTCACATATATAAATATAAATATATATATATATGTGTGTATATATATATATATATAGTGAGTATATATATATGTGTGTGATATATATATATATATAAGTGAGTATGTGTGTATATATATATATATATATATAGTGAGTATATATATATATATACTCCAGCCACATGAAGTTGCAGACATTATTATACTTTACCCATAAATATTCCATCATGCATCTCCTAAGAATAGGTTCAATGCAATTATTACACTTCAGAAAATAAACAATAATTCCAATTCCATAATATTGACTAATAGCCAGTCCATTTTCAAATGTCTCCAATTGTACTCAAAATGTCTTTTATAGCCGTTTAAAAAGAAAAAAGATCCAGTAAGTTTCAGGCATTGCCTTGGTTATCAGATTATCATATCAGATTATCAGGCATTGCCTTGGTTATCAGATTGAGGACAGTCCCTCAATCTTCCTTTCTTTTTTAATTTTTTCATTGACTTTTTGAAAAGTTGAAACCCATTGTCTTTCAGGATATCTCGTGGCCTGTATTTGTCTAATTGTTTTCTCACAGTGTTATTAAATTTTGCTTTTAATTAAAAATTATGCTTAGACCCTTGAATGGATCAGGTTACACATTTTTAGCAAGTCATCTCACAGGGGTGGGATATGCATTGCGTAAGATCAAGAAGCTCACACAGTCAGAGCATCCCACTATGGGTGACGGTAGCTTTGTTTATGTGGTTACAGTAATATCCACTAGCTCTCACTATTGTAAAAGCTCATTTCTTCCTTTGCAATACTACAGTCAGTGATTAATCTGTGTGATTACACGTCAGCCATTTGTGAATATCCCACTTCCAAACAACCTTTTGTCTAATGGCTTTAGCATTGATTGCTGAGGCTCACCAGAATCAGTGAACCATTTATTGGGAATTGAAAAATGGTGATTTTCTAGTTCTATTATAACTTCTACATTTATCAACTAACATTCCTTTGCAACTGAGTCAGAACCTCCCCCTCTCCCCTTCCCTACCCCATTCCCTCATAATCAACTCATGATATGTTGTTCATTTCATGTATCATAATCAAGTATAATCATTTTTTGTGTATGTTCACTTCATGTCAAATGTACTCAGTGAGAGGTCCTTCAAGCTGACTTTTGTGTCCCTTAGACATAAGCTCATTAATGTTTAAGCACTTCCTTATTTGGTGGCACAAGAAGTCCTGGGACCACGTTTTTCTCTCCCAGCTCAGATGTGAAATCAGCCATTTCTCCAAGGAGCCCTGGTTGTCTTTAATGGAGAATGACATTTAGAACCCAAATCTAGACATTTGGTGAGCTTGTTGCTACTCAAAGCTCATTGTTTCCAGGCATGTTCAGTGGCAAAGGTTGGAAATGTGGGGTTTTTAAAATACAATTTTATATTGGTATTTCTAACTTGAATTCAACTTACAGGGGGCTTTAATTTTATATGTTATTCTCCTATAAAAACATCAATATGATTACTTATTTACTTTAGCCTATAATATAAAAATGAAAAATAGCCTCCAAGTTACAATTGTTACTGCTAACAATAAACTCCTGGGTAAAATTTAAGATTTCTTGGCAGTTCTTTTTTACTTTAAAATATACTCCACTAAAGGTATACAAAGTGAATAAGAAGTTACTTGAAATAATTCTTTACCTTGTATCATTTTGATATAGATTTGTTTCTTCTATTTGTGTTCAATTTTAGTTAAGTTTTTGAATATATAAAATACACATGGTTCAAAAGTCAAAACTGATTCTCAGGGAAATCTCACCCCATTTTCAGCCCGCACCATATCCCTCCAACTCCTTATTGATAATCATTTCATTAGTGGCTAATTTACTCTTGCTATGTTTCTTTTGGGGGGGGAAAAGACTAAATCTATATATTTATTCATATTTCCCCTCCTCTATTATACAAAAAGCACCATAACATATGCTCTGCTCTGTGACTTGCTTTTCTCCTTTAATAATAATAAATCTTCATCCGAGCGTGGTGGCTCATGCCTTAATCCCAGCACTTTGGGAAGCCCAAGTGGAAGGATCACTTGAGCCCAGGAGTCTGAGTTCAGCTTGGGCAACATATTGAGATCCCATTTCAGTGAAAAAATTTTAAAAATTAGCCAGGTGTGGTGGTTCACAACTGTAGTCCCAGCTATTTGGAAGGCTGAAGTTGAAGGATTGCTTGAGCCCAAAAGTTCAAGGCTGCAGTGAGCTATGACTACACCACTGTACTCCATCCTGGGCAACAGAGGCAGACTTCATCTCCCAAAAATCAAAACAAAATAAAAAGAAAGAAAGAAAAAATACATATACATACATATGTAAAATAAATATTTTATATATATTTATATTTATATGAATATGTATTATATTATATAACATATTTCTATATATTTATATTTATTATTAATTAATATTTATAAATTAATTTTTAAATTGTAATATATATCCATTATACTTTATAAACATATATTAATATAAATACAATATATTATATCTATATTATATATAATATACACATTATAATTATGTATTATATATGATATATAATATATTTATAAATTAATATATCAATTTATATTTTATATATTTATATTATATTATATATATCCTAGAAATCACTATCCATGAGTTAATGAGATCCTCTTCATTTCCATTTTAACAACTGCACTCTACTTTGGGCATATAATAGAGTTTATTCAAACAGCCCTATATTCATGGAGGTTTGTGTTGTTTCTAATCTTTTGCTATTACAAATAATGCTACAGTAAATAACTTTCTGCGTATTTTCTCTATATTTCTTTGGGTGTATTCTCAGGATAGATTGGTAGACCCATGGATCAAAGAATAAATACATATGCAATGTTGTTAGATATTGCTAAATCCCCACCACGGGAGTTGTACTGTACCTTTTGAGATTATCACCTGCCATGTAGGAGAACCTGGTTCTCCATAGTCTTGTCAACACACTGTTTTGTAAGTGTTTGAATTGTTTGAAGTATCTTAGATGAGAAGTGGTATCCCAGCGGAATTTCTATTTGCATTATTCTTACGAATGAGGTTAAAATGTTTTCATATTTTTAAATGCTATTTGCCTTGCTTTATTTGTAAAATGTTTATGTCTTTTGACTTTTTAAAAATCATGGTTTGAGTCTTTTTTTAGTTAATATTGCTATATGGATGTCAAACAATGTAGATTTTATGACAAAAAATCACCAGAGATAAAAAGAGATATTTCTTAATGGTATGTGATCCATTTTACCTTGGAAAAATTTGAGAATTCTAAATTTTTATTCATATGACAATATAATCTAAAAACGCATAAAGCAAAAAAATTAAGTAGACAAATCCATAATCTGAGTGGGAGATGTTAACACACCTCTCTTTGTAGGTGATAGAGTAAGAAGAAAAAAGTTGCTGAAAGTAGAAGAGGTTCAACTGATAGTATTAATACACATGATTTGATTGACACATACAAAGCACCATATCCAGACCATTGTAGACACGTATTCTTATATGAAGTGGGGAAAAAAAAAATCCCAAAAGATTACATACAACATGATACACTTCTCATAAAGTATAAAACTACTAAAATTAAAATATATACTTTTAGGTTTACATATAAATGCTATAAAACTATATAAAAAGGAAAGATAAATCTGGAATTCAAGATAATGTTTATGTCAAGAGCAAGAGGGAGAAAGAGAAATAGGGTAGGGGTCCATATGGTTAAATGAAGATATTGTCACAGTCCTACATTTTGTTTTGAATGTTGGTTTTGTATGTTCTTTTTACATTAAATAAGTCACCAACAAGGAAATGTGAGCTGATGGTATGTCATGAACCAAAAACTAAGACTAATTCACTTCTGTGCATCTGAAATCTAGAGAAAACAAACAGAAAACAAATAAATAAACCTTCAACTCACAAAAGCTAATAAAAATAATAATATCCAAAGAAAGGAGAGGAAGAAAGATTAATGAAGATAAAAACAGACATTAATGAAATAAAATAATAACATGAAAACAACTGAAATAATCAATGGGAAAGAAACATGTTCTTTGAAAAGATCAATAACAGAGAAAATCCTTTGGAGAATATGATCAAGAAAATAAGAAAAGAGGTAAATAATGTGCCAGGATATATATTAAATGTCCAATAAATTAGAATTTGACTTACAAAAATGCTATTCAAACTTTCTGTTCTACCAAGCACTATACTACCATAGGAAGCAAAAAAGAAAAAAGGTAGATATTTTTCTGAAATCAATAATTATAATTTTAGCTCCATTGGTTAATATTCATTTTTAATTGATTTCCAAACACTCTGCATATCTTTACATACATAGTGTTTTTTATGCCTTGGTTTTTAAATCAGCTAGACTCAAATCAGCAGTAACCTGGAAGACCACATGTACCAATGGAGTCCCCGTGCATTTGGTATGCATTCAGAGGGAATGAGGGGGAAGAAGTTTTGTGATTTATCTGAGAAGTTCCAAGTATTCCTTGTAACTACATTTCCTTTTTCTTGTTTACAATGCAAGCGAGAAGTTAGAATCATAACTGTTTTACCTCTGCCCATTAAAATATGATATTAAAAAGCATCTTAATGAATAGATATTAATATCTGATGGCGACTGCTCTGACCTCCTGTCTAACAGGCCCCATTTATGTCTTGTTTGACGAAAGTTCTCTGCATCTGCACAGCAAAAGGGCAAACTGATTTGTGAGCAAGACTTATTGTCACAGCGGCAGATTTGTATAATGAGAAATATATTAAATCTAATGAAGGGAGAGCGTGCCTACCAAGGCAGCAAGTCTGTGTTGTGATTAAGTGATTCAATATCCCTCAATGGATTAATTTAGACAATGCATCGGGGTATGTAGCCGCTGCCAGGCCTCTTTGCTCTAATGACAAATGCTAAGCAATGTCGCATATTTGTGCATATGTATTAGTTTTTTAAGGTGTGATGATAAAGTAAGGTGTCACCCTCTGACCCTAACATTAACAAGATGAATCCCAATGATGTATATGTCCTACTGCTAAAGAACCAGGAAGATCGATCAACAGTGTCATCTTTTAATATCTGCTTACAGTAAAGCATTTACTATAAAATAGACACACACTTTTACCTTTTCAACCAAGACCAGCTTACTGTATCTGACAAACACTAAATGCAGTTCACATTAGTTCCCTCTCTGGTCCTCAGCAGGGCCAAAGTCAGACACAAGACAGTCAATCATGGACTCTAATTTTAAAATAGGAGAATGTTCGCTATTATTTAATTGTCTACATTTACAAACCCCATACAATAAGCGATGTCATTTACAGGATTTGAAAGCAACAGTGAACATGTCAGGGCCCAGCAGTCACCTTTCTATAGTTTCTCGTGACTGCATAAAGCAAAACGCTATAACCCTCAGAAAAACCACAGAAGGGATTGATTTCTGCATTAAAAATAGCATGATTCCAACACACATATACTCAACCCACATCATAGAGAAGAAAATGGGCCATATTTTAAGTCCTCAGGGTAACCTGGAAAAGGTATGCAGGATTCTAAATACCTGCAGGCAATGGATTGAAAAAATTCTAACATTTTTCCCCATCCCTTTATTTTCTTCTACAAGGTTCAACTAACAGAAAAGTATCATGGGAGTACCAGCACCAAAATTAAGAAACTAAAAGAAAATAGCCACTTATTTGATGTCCAGCAGCCTTAACAAGGAGAAACAGAATTTCATTGCCTTAGGCACTCACTCTGATGACTCAAGGACAGAGAGAAATATAACAACTCTAGCTTCCTCTCTTTATACTAACCACAAGAAACAAAGAAAATGTGATTCTGCAAATGTGACTTCTACATGAGGCAGGTGGTGGGAAAATAGTTGTCACACAACACACACACACAAGTCAACTTCTTTGGATTCTCCTACATGACTGGATTCCTCCAGGCCCAATGAAACCATCAGAACAGTGTAATGTGGGGAAAAAACACTCAGATCTGGAGACAAGCAAGCTGAAATACAAGTCCTGTTCTGCAACCTATAATAGTATCTGTGTGACCCTGATTATGTTATTTCTTCCTTCAGGAATTGTTATTCCTAATAATTTCATCATTTCTGAAATAGGTGTACTAATGTAATTTTTAAAAACCTATTTATTAATCATTCCTCACTGAGCTAAAGGAAGGTGGCACTTTACATTAAAGAAGCCTTTTTGATGAGGAATGTGGTCAGGGAGAACATGTAAATGAGGAAATAGGAGGAGGAAAGGAGATCAATTGCTTTGCATAAGCTAGTTGTAATAGACTGAGAGGCCTTGGGGAGGACCGTGTAAGGCACACACTGAAATTGCAGTGGCTGAGTGGTAAGCTTGGTGTGGAGGGAGAAAAGAGGCTTTAGGAAGAGGCAACTGATTCCTGGGTTATGCCATGAATTCCACCACATAGGACTGTAAATAAAAGGGCCTCAGAAACAAGAAGTCCTAAGCCCCATAGAATCACTATCAGGTATTCTACATGCCCTCGGGCATGCTTCTTCTCGGCACCAGGCTGTTTACCTAGAAAAGCTTCTCCTGAGAAGATATGACTTGATCTGAATAGAAATTTTCATTTTTTTCCAAGTCACATTCATTTCTATTCATCTCAGGAAACAGCAAATTTACCTCCAAATGTTTCTAAAAGCAAGCCCAGGTGCTGCAGGTTCAAAAAAAATGCTAGCTAGCTTAGCCCAGGGACTCTGTAAGACCTTTCTCCGTAACCAGATAGAGCTAATAACATTTACAGTTTATATAGCACTTACCATATACTAGATACTATTCTGTGTGCTTCACATATATTAACTCTTTTACTCTGTGCTACAAACTTGTAGATGCCAATATTATCCCCATTTTACAAGTGGAAGAACTTAGGCATGTAAAGATTAGATAATGTTTTAGTCCATTTTCACACTGCTATAAAGAACTGCCAGAGACTGGGTAATTTCTAAAGGAACGAGGTTTAATTGACTTACAGTACAGCATGGCTGGGGAGGCCTCAGGAAACTTACAATTACGGCAGAAGGCAAATGAGAAGCAAGGAACCTTCTTCACAAGGTGGCAGGAAGGAAGATGTACACAGGAGGAACTACCAAATATTTATAAAACCATCAGATCTCATTAGAACTCACTCATTATCACAAGAATAGCATGGAAAATGGACTAAAACATTATCTAATCTTTACGGCATGGAGGAAACCACCCCTATGATTCAATTACCTCCACTTGGTCTCTCCCTTGACACGCGGAGATTATGGAGATTATGAGAATTACAATTTCAACATGAGATTTGGATGGGGCCACAAAGCCATATCAGATAACTTGCCCAGAAACACACAACATTTGGTAGAGTGAGATTCAAATCCAAGGAGTCTGCCTCCTGTGTCTTTGCTCTTAAATAATAGACTATAATGTCTTTCTACATCTCATATTAACATAGATGAAAAGGGAGACTGGTAAAAGTGCAGGTTCAAACCAATATACACATAAATAAGAATAAAATGTAGATATATACATACAGGTAGAAAAACAAATATAGATACAAATTTAGATATGAATATTGATAAAGAAATATAGAAAAGAATATACACAGGTCAGCAAAAAAAGAACTGGGAGGAAAAGACGCTGGGAACATCAAAAGCTACCATGTGTTTCTTCATTCCAGAAGCTTGATTCTGTATTTGGGACATTTTGTGTGTGTTTGCTTACATTTTTTGTCAAAATGAACAAAAACTAAAGTTCTGCAGGATATGAAGACTAATAATATATTATTACATCTGGAAGTGGTGGAATTTAGAGATTACAAAGGATTAGGAAAGTTTCTGCTTCTGATTGGGATGGAGTAACTATTACCAGACACTGTCTTTTGTAAACTAGAAAACTAGACAAAATATAAAAAGCAAGAATTTTCAGACATTGAACAACATGCAGCACAGAATGGTGATCCCTGAGAAAAGAGAACAAATGGGGTGAGTCCTATAATTGCCCCTCTTTCTCTCTAATGGCACTTTCTAGTCTGTTTCTCGGGGAAGAGGAATGCAGACAGAGCACAGAAGTCTCAAGAAGGGGAGAAGATAGAGATGGGAGTTCAGGGAAACTCAGGCAGCTGAAATTTGTGGTACATGATAGTGACAAGGAGGGAGTTATGCAAAAAATGATACTGAGAAAATTACCTAGAAAAATCTTGTAAGATTGGTGCTAAATACTAAGCTATGCATATATGGACAGAAATTCTATGAGGCAGGAAAAAGAAGTATTATACCACAAGTTCTCACCAGTCAGAAAAAAAAATAGATCTCATTAACACCCAGAGAATTCAGTGAAGATACTCAATAACGCTTTAGTAGTAAGGTTAAACTAGCCATAGAGCAAATACTGGACTTCAGCCCTTAATAAACTTACAGATGAATATTTTTTAAAAATCATATCATATGCAAAAGACTTACCTGTCTATCAAAACAAACTCAAGTTATTCAAAGGAAGACAAAAAAATCCAGATACTCAACAACATAAAATTATCCAAAATCCAATCAAAAATTACTATACATGCAAAAAATGCAGGAAATTTTGACCCATAGCTGGAGCAAAATCATATCAATAGAAACATCCTAGAAATAACAGGGAATGGTAAAGAAATTAACATAAAAGAACTTTAAAATAGTTAATAGAAATGTGATTAAGAATAGAAAGACGTGAATATAGGATAAAAATAACATATTTAATTGTATATTTAAAATAGATGCAGTTTATTGTACATAATTATATTTCAATAAAGTGAATATTTTTTTTAAAAAACTGCCTTTCTTTACTTTTTATTTGCATGAATTTATGGGGGTATCTGTACAATGTTGTTACATTCCTACAATGCACAGTGGCCAAGTCAGGGCTTTTAGGGTATTCATCACACAAATAAAATATATTGCACCCATTAACCAATTTCTTATCATCCTCCCTGTCCTACCCCCTTGCCCTCCTGAGTCTTCATTTTATTAGCACCTACTTATGAGTGAGAATATGCAGTTATTTGTCTTTCTGTGTCTAGTTTGTTTCACTGAAGATAATGATCTCCAGTTCCATCCATGTTGTTGCTATAAAAGACAAAATTTTATTTGTCTGATGGCTGAATTTTCTTCTATTGTGTATGTATGCCATATTCTCTTTATCCATGCATCTGGTGTTTTGTTGATTTTTTTTCTTGTTGTTGTTGAGACAGAGTCTCACTTTGTTGCCCAGGCTGGAGTGCAGTGGCATGATCATGGCTCACTGCAGTCTCTCTGCCTCCTGGATTCAGATAATTCTCCTACCTCAGCTTCCTGAGTAGCTGGGACTACAGGCATGTGCCACACCTGGCTAATTTTTGTATTTTTTTATTAGAGACAGGGTTTCACCATGATGGCCAGGCTGGTCTTGAACTCCTGACCTCAAGTGATCCACCTGCCTTGATCTCACAAAGTGCTGGGATTACAAGCTTGCGCCACCACTCCTGGCCCCATTCATCTGTTGATTAACACTTAAGTTGATTCTGTATCTTTACTACTGTGAATAGTGCTGCAATGAACATATGTATGAGTGAAGGTATCTTTTTAATATAATGATTACTTTTGGGTAGATACCCAATAATAGGATTGCTGGATCATATGGTATTTCCATTTTCAATTCTTTGAAAAATCTCCATACCGTTTTCAATAGAAGCTGTACTGATTTATATTCCCACCAAGTGTGTATGAGTTCCATTTTCTCTACGTTCTCACCAACATCTGCTATTTTTTGTCTTTTATTAGTAGCCATTCTGACTAGTGTAAGATGATATCTCATTGTGGCTTTGATTTGCATTTATTCATACATTGTTGGCCTTCTTCCTGTCTTCTTTTGAAAAATGTATATCCATGAACTTTGCCCACTTTTCAATGGAATTATTTGGGTTTGTTGTTGTTGTTAAGTAGTGTGAGTTTCTTCCATATTCTGAATATTAGTCAGATAAATGGCTTGCAAACCTTCTGTCCCATTTAACAGGTCATCTCTTCACTCTGTTGATTATTTCTCTTGCTGTGAAAAGACTTTTAGTTAAATTAAATCCTGTTTTATTATTTTTATTTTTGTTGCTTGTTCTTTTGAGGTCTTAGTCATAGTTTTTTGCCTAGGCCAATGCCCAGAAGAGTTTTCCCTAGGTTTTCTTCTATTATTTTTAAACTTTTGGGACTTACATTTTAAGTTTTTAATGCATATTGAGCTGATTTTTGTATACGGTGGGTGATAAGAGTCCTTTCATTCCTCTGCATATGGCAATCCAATTTTCCCAGCCCTATTTATTGAAGAGGATGTCCTTCCCCCCAGTGTAAGCTCTTGTTGGTTCTGCCAAAGATCAGTTTGCTGTAAATATGTGCTTTATTTCTGGATTCTCTAGAAATGGAATCCAGAAAATGGAACAACAACAAAGCACATATTTACAGCCAAATGGAACAACTGTTCCACTGATTTATGTGTCTGTTTTTCTACCCATACCATGCTGTTTTGGTTACTATATCCTTGTGGTATAATTTGAAATCAGGTAACATGAGGTCATCAGCTGCTTTGTTCTTTTTGCTCAGGATTGCTTTGACTACTTGTGCTTTTTTTTTTTTTTTTTTTTTTGGTTCCATGTGAATTTTAAGATTGTCTTTTCTAATTCTGTGAAAGATGACTGGTATTTTAATTTAGATTGCATTGAATTGGTAGGTTGCTTTGGGCAGTAAAGTTATTTTGATGATATAAATTCTTTCAATCCTCAAGCATGAGATGGTCTTCCATTTGTTTGTGTCATCTTCAATATTTTTCTTCAGTGATTTGTAGTTTTTTTGTAGAAGTATTTTATCTTCTTGGTTAAATTTATTTTAGGCATTTTTGTAGCTACAGTAAATGGGTTGTTTCTTGATTTCTTTTTTAGCAAGACTGTTATTAGCACATAGAAATACTACTGAATTTTATTTGTTGATTTTGTATCCTGAAACTTCATTGAATTAATTTATCAATCTAAGAGAGTTTTCTTTTATGGAGTCTTTAGGTTTATTTAGATATAAGATCATGTCATCAGCAAAGTTTACTTCCTCTTTTCCAATTGGAATGCTTTTTATTTCTTTTTCTTGACTGATTGATCTGGCTAGAACTTCCAGTACTACGTTGAGTAGGAGTGATGAGAGTGGGCATTCTTATCTTGCTGCTGTTAATAGAGAAAATGCTATCAAGTTTTTCCTACTCAGTATGATGTTAACTGTGGGCTTATCATAAATAACCTTTATTGTTTTGAGGTATGTTCTATGTCTAGTCTGTTGAAGGGATGTTGGATCTTATCAAACGCTCTTTATTTTTTGCATCTATCAAGATAATCATATGGTTTTGTCCTTTATTCTGTTTATACAATGTATCACATTTATTAATTTGTATATGTTGAACCATTCTTGTGTCCCCAGTATAAAACCCACTTGATTGTGGTGTATTATTGTTTTTATGTGCTGTTGGATTGAGTTTGCTAGTATTTTGTTGAGAATTTTTGTGTCTTTGTTCATAAGGGATATTAGTCTGTAGTTTTCTTTTTCACTACTCTTGTCTGGCTTTGATACAAGGATGATACTGGCCTTGTGGAATGAGTTAGGGAATTTTCCTTCTTTCTCAATTTTTAGGAATAGTTTCAGGAGTATTGGTACCCGTTCTTTGTGTGTATGGTACAATCCTGTTATAAATTTATCTGGTCTTTGAATTTTCATTTTCATTTTTAAATTATCGATTCAATCTTGCTACTTGTTATTGATCTGTTCAGGACTTCCATTTTTTTCCTGGTTCAATCTTGGTAGGTTGTATCTTTCCAGGAATTTATCTATTTCCTCTAGGTTTTCCAGTTTGTGAGCATATAATTATTCATAATAGTCTCTGATGATCTTTTGTATTTCTGTAGTATCAGTTATAATGTCCCATTTTTCATTTCTGATTTTATTCATTTAGGTCTTGCTTCTTCTTGGTTAGTCCAGCTAGTAGTTTAAACAATTTTATCTTTTCAAATAGTCAACTTTTTTCATTAATCCTTTGTATTTTTTCTTTGTTTTTATGTTATTTAGTTCTGCCCCAATCTTTGTTATTTCATCCCTTTTGCTAATTTAGGGCTTGGTTTGTTCTTGCTTTTTTAGTTTCTTGAGGTGGATCATCAGATTGTTAATTAGCAGACCTGGCTAATATGTCAGATCCAGTAGTTCACACCTAACCTGCAACTCAGCCCTGAGCCATAGGAGCTTCTGCCCAGCTCTGGACCAAGCCTCTGTAGTCATCACATCCTGCTCAAGTCCTAGGGGTAGCAACCACTTCTCAGCACCAGCACGGCTGGCTACAGTCCATGACACATTCACTTCTCTTTCCTGGCAGTAGGAGCCCACCTACTGCTTATGCCCCAGTTCTGCAAGCAACAGCTCAAGTTTCCTTAATGTGTAGGACCAACCTTGTTGGGATCCAGAACAGTTTAGACTCTATTAAAAGCTAATATCAAAAATTGCATTTTGTTGTAGCCACTTAGGTTTCAGAAAGGGGATGTATGGGACCCAGGGCGAGCTCCTCCCTGGAGTAGTTTTTCTCACAATCTCCAAGTAACTCCCTAAGTTAGATTTAGAGCTTGGAAGGTTTAAAGTACTCTCCTACGGCCTGGATTGGACAATTTCCCAGTGGTAAAGTAGACTGTAGACTCTCGCTTCATACTCTCTCCATATTGGAGAGTCACTCCAAGCTCCTGGACAATCCCAGTCAAGTAGACTCTTTCTTTTCCTTCTCCTTCCTAGTTTTTGGTGTTTTCTGTTGCTTTTCTGTTGAACTCTCGTGTTCTTTCTTGGATAATATATTTAAAGTGTTATTGCCTGCACAGGATTTTGAGTCTTCTCAAAATGGATGAGGAGAACATGAAGTGCTTCTAATCATCCATTGTATTCTTTTCTTTCTTTTTTTTTTCTTTTTTTTTTTTTTTTTGAGACAGAAGTCTCTCTCCATCACTCAGGCTGGAGTGCAATGGTGCGATCTTGGCCCAATGCAACCTCCACCTCTTGGGTTTAAGCTATTCTCCTGCCTCAGCCTCTTGCACAACTGGATTACAGGTATATACAACTATGTCCGACAAATTTTTGTATTTTTAGGAGAGAAAGGGTTTCACCATGTTGGTCAGGCTGGTCTTGAACTTCTGATCTCGTGATCTGCCTGCCTCAGCCTCCCAACATCCATTGTATTCTTACTATTGCCAGGCTTTGTGCTGAGTGCTAGGGAAACAAAAAAAAAAAAATCAACTAAATGCAATGTGGTACCCTCAACTGGATTCTACCAGGGCAGACTGTATCCAGCCTACGCACCACTCTACTCACAGATTCAGGAATTCTTGCACTGCCTATATTCTATTAAATATTTTTTTTAATTTCGAAGGCATTTTTTAGCTTTAGAAATTCAAACTTCTAAAACTGAAAATTACAATGTCTGAATTTTAAAAAAAATTAAATGAGATATACAAGTTTGACACTGTTGATGAAACAATCAGTAAATCTAAGTCCACAGCAACAAAAACTAAAACTGACAAATGTATTAGTCCATTTTCACACTGCTATAAAGAGACTGGGTAATTTATAAAGAAAAGATTTAATTTACTCATAGTTCCACATGGCTGGGAAGGTCTCAGGAAACTTAAACTCATGCAGAAGGTAAAGGGGAAGCAAGGCACATCTCACATGGCAGCAGGAGGAGGAGGGGTGGGGACTGCCAAACACTTTTAAACAATCAGAACTCGTGAGAACTCACTCACTACCAAAAGAACAGCATGAGGAAACTGCCCCCCAGGATCCAATCACCTCCCACCAGACATGAGGATTACAATTTGAGATGAGATTTGGGGGGATGACACAGTGCCAAATCACATTAACAAAAGAAAAATCGACAACGATAACAAGAAAAAAAAAAACAGAGCCTCTATGATTTATAGGACAATATTAAGTCTAACATACATGTAAACATCTCTAAGAAGGAGAGAAGACATAGGGAAAATGGGGAAAAAAGGTAAAGGTCTAGACATTTTCCAAAGTTGAGAAAAACTATATTCGATAAAAAAATTTTCAAGAAATTCAACAAAGCTTGAACAAAATAAACGTAATGAAACCTATAGAAGTACATAAACCGTACTAAGTAGCTAAAACCAATAAAAGAAAAATCCTAAAATCAGAGGAAAAAACATTAAATAAAAGGGAACTAAAATAAGAATTATATATTGAGTTTCTGTTAAGGAAAAGGTAAGACAAAAGAAACGGAATGATATCTTTAAAGTGTTAAAGAACAAAAACAAACAGAACTATAAATTTACTATATTCAATAAAAATATATTTCAAAAAAAGATAAATATTTTTCAAACAACTGAAAGCTGAGAAGTGTCACCATCTACAGATCTGCACTATAAGAAATGTGAAAGTTCTCTGGTTATGGAAAACAGTACCAAATGGAAACTTGACTCTACTCAAAGGAATGAATAACATTGCAGATGGTAAATGTAAGGGTAAATTTTAAAATTACTTTTTCATTTTAAAAATATTTTTACAATATAATTTAAAAGCAAACATTACAACATTATGCTCTGTAGTTTATAATATATTTAGCAGAAAAATATGTAGCAAGAATAGCACAAAAGCCATACAATGGGAAGTCCATTCCAATTCTGTATAGTGGAACACTAAAAATAAAAAAGAATAACCATTGCCATGTGCAACAACATGGAAAATTTCAAACGCATTATGCTGAGCAAAAGAAACTAACACAAAAGAGTATATACTGTATGAAATTCTAAAATATGCTAAAGCAAATCAGAGGTTGCCTGGGGTCAAGACTGCATCATGGGGATTAGCTCCAAAGTGGCCGTAGGTGTTATTTTGGGGATAATAGAGATGTTCTGAATTGATTTGACTGGAGGTTACATGGATATATATATTTGCCAAACTTCACTGAACTCCGTACTTAAATCAATCCATTTTATTATATGTAAATTATAACTAAATTTGATTTCTTTAAAGGACCCATAAGATCCTTAACCCCCTCCCCATTTTTCAGTAGGGAAAGTTAATGACCAGAGAGATTAAATGGCTTAACCATTGTCACATTGCCCTTCAAATAAAGCTGAGAATTATGCTTAGCACCTGAATATAGAACACAGTGCTTTTTACAAGTGTACATGGAATAGGATAAAAAGGGTAAAACGAAACAGTTAGCCAAAAAATATTTGCAAGAAGAAATGAAGATATTGAAAAAGCCTTGGGTTTTTGTTCTTTTTTGGGGTGGGAGAAAAGACTTTTTTTGGTGTAGGAATGGAGATGTTGTTAGATCAATTTTTTACAAATTATCAACAACAATTAATTCCCTTATGTTGCCTCTTTCTCCCTGGTTCCCAAAAGAACCTATTCAAAGTATTCTTCCTCTACAGAAAGTGTCCTTGCACTTCATGTTCAGAATCATTTATGACAAAATGCATGTCAAGACAAGACTTTTCACATGCTAAAATGTTCATGAGTACAATATAATAATGTTGTTTTCAAATTTAAAATAATTCAGCAAAAACAAATATACACAGTCTTATACACATATGTATAAATACATACGTAGAAAAAAAGGAAACAAAAATACTAAAATAACAATCCATAGATTTGAACATTCTTTTTAAATAAAATTTTGGAGGTGTCTGGGGTCAAGGTGGGAAGAGAAGAACAAGCAGAAAGAAATGTACACATTAGAGACCTAAACGCATTGCAAAAGGTGGAGGAGGATAAGATGAAGAAGAGGAAAAGGTAGAGAGAGCAGGAGGAGAATAGGAAGAAAACAGAGGAGGAAGAAGGAAGGCACATTTTCTGCTGAACTGAAAAACCACATTCTTCTTAGAAGCATTTTCATTGTGCACACAATTCTTCCTATAAATTGTGGCCACAGACACCGTGTGATTAGATAAAATCACCTATTTTCCTAGAGGAAATTTGCTTGTCAAAGTCTAAATTGCAGAATCATGGCGGGCCATGTCTGTGCTCTTACTGGAGGCATCTAAAGAAATGCTTTGGCATTTTGTCAAGTAGATTTAGAAAATGCTTTCTTCCCAGACTTAGACTGTTCCCTTTTAAGATCTGTTTAATGCTGGTGAGCCCCCAGCAGGACCTGTGACAGCCAAGCCCTTAGCCTTCACCATTGATGCCTGTCAGCTGAGCTCCCCAAGAAGGGCCAGCCCCTCTAAGGATGACCCTCCCATCTTTCCAACCCCATTTCCATCCTCAATTCTCTGCTCAGATCCCAGCCCAGCTCCCTTCCTAAGAAACAATACAAAATGAAAGAAAATTTCCCTTAAACAATAGGGTTGTCCAGAGAGAATCTGGAAAGTGAAGGCCGAAGAAGCCAAACATTGATAAACTTAATTAAATTTCTAATGAAAACAGAGGCAGCCTGTAGTGATTACTCTCTGTAACTGAGACTAATATTCCAATTACGCTAATTCATCCCCTGATGCTCTAAACACACTTAAAGGCTTAATCCATATTTCTTCCCTCTTGTCAACAATAGATTTCCATCATTTTGGAAGCTCTGGCTTCAGTATTAAAAGCAGCGGCTCTTGGTCTCCTCTGAGTGATTTGCATGTGGCTGAGATCTGCCTGGTGCCTTCAGGACCACATGGTTGGTTTTCTTTCCCCTCCCTTCTCTGAGATATCAGAAATTTTCTGCATCTCTCAAAAGCCCCATTTCAGATACCCTTAATTTTATCCTTCCTCTCACTGCCAAGTTAATCCTGCTCTAAAATTTGAAAATAACATAAATTCATCTGAAAAGGGATTTCATTGTTTCTCCTACACTAAAAGGAAGAAAACCAGCCACAAAATCATGGCTGGCAGAGCGCAGTGGCTTACACCTATAATTCCGGTGCTTTGGGAGTATGAGGAAGGAGGATCACCTGAAGCCAAGAGTTGAAATCCAGCCCTGGTAACATAGTGAGATCCCTGTCTCTAAAAATTTTCTTCCATGGGCGGGCACAGTGGCTCACACCTGTTAAGTCTAGCACTTTGGGAGGCCAAGGTGGGCTGATTACTTGAGCTCAGGAGTTCAAGACCAGCTTGGCCAACAATGGTGAAACCCTGTCTCTACTAAAAATACAAAAATTATCCAGGCGTGGGTCCCAGCTACTCAGGAGGCTGTGGCATGAGAATTACTTGAACCTGGGAGGCAGAGGTTGCAGTGAGCCAGGATCATTCCACTGTACTCCATACTCCAGCCTGGGCAACAGAGTGAGACTCCATCTCAAAAAGAAAAAAAATATTCTAAATATTAACTGGACATGGTGGTGTGCAACTGTAGTCCCAGCTACTCTGGAGGCTGAGGCAGAAGGATCACTTGAGCTCAGGAATTTGAGGATACAGTGAGCTATGATAATACCTCTCGCACTTACTCCAGCCTAGGTGACAGAGCGAGACCCTGTCTCTTTAAAAAAAAAAAAAAAAAAAAAAAAGGCAGATTTTTAACATAATAGAGCTAGCCTATGCAACAGGAAGCACAAGTGTCTCCAAGGTGTATATGAGACACAGGTTACCCCACTGGCAGCTACCAAACAGGACATGACTCAGAGAGCTGAGGCGAGAGAGGTAGGCATGGTGCCAGTTTGCATCCCAGCTCCTCCACTTACTACCTGGAGAAATGAGGCCATGTTTCTAAGCCCATGTTTCTTCTAGTGGAAAATGAGAAGAGTAACAATTGTCTCACGTTGTTATATGGGTTAAGACAAAACAGCTGCTTTTTTGTTGCTTATTACTCTACGTCTAAGACAATGAAAAATACCTTACATACGTTCTTTTAATGAATCCTCTCAAAATCCCTTGGAGAAGGTGAAATCATAGCTTATAGAAGGAAATGACTTGTCCAAGTTCACAGTCAGAAAGCCAAGATGCAAATGCCAGTCAGAGTCCCAGGTCTGCCTCTCTCTTGACCAATGCCTTATTGATATGTCCACTTACAGGAAAGAATGAAACCACAGATTATTTTAAAAAGCAGTTTCATTATCTTTGATTAAATACATTTACTTGAAGTAATCATTCAATAAAAAAGGTGAGAAACAGGAATCTTCCTCAAAATTCTTTAATGAACCCATAAAAGTCATTTATAAGGAGTACATTGTTTATAGGTTGATGGTATTACAAAGTGCTTGAAAATAGTTTGTTTTCTTAATTAGATTAAACAGGCTTCCTGCAATCTTCCTTACTTTATTGATTTACTTAATGAAACTTTTTTTGATAGACAGTACAAATGTAAATTTCAGCTTGACCTATGAATAAATTATCTTAAATTCCAAATCAGTGAGGCCTTAATTAATGAGGCTTTACTCTATGTCACTGGCGAAGCACAAAGATTTATGGCATTCAAATCGTCATAATGAGAACAATTCTCCACATTTGGCTAAGGAAGACTGCCTTACTCAGCTCACTGAAGATGGACTTGCTTTCCTCCTTCTGCCACTCAGGTTACCTGAGGTGGCAGCAGCATTGTCACAGAAGAGCTCAACTAGAAGCTAGATGGAGAAGGTGGAAATTGAGGGGAAACCAGCACTAAAAAAGACCCTGTGAGGCTGGACGCAGAGGCTCACACCTGTAATTCCAGCACTTTGGGAGGCCAAGGTTGGTGGATCACTTGAGGTCAGGAGTTCAAGACCAGCCTGGCCAACATGGTGAAACCCCATGCCTACTAAAAATACAAAAATTAGCGCAGGCATGGTAGTGTGCGCCTGTAATACCAGCTACTCAGGAGGCTGAGGCACGAGAATTGCTTGAACCAGGAGGCAAAGTTGCAGTGAGCCGAGATGGCACCACTGCACTCCAGCCTGTGTAACAGAGTGAGACTCTGTCAGAAAGAAAAGAAAGCAAGAAAGCAGGGAGGGAGGGGAACGAAGGAAAAAAGGAAGGAAGGGAGGGAGGAAGGGAGGAAGGAAGGGAGTGAGGAAGGGAGGAAGGAAGGGAGGGAGGAAGGGAGAGAAGGAAGGGAGGGAGGAAGGGAGGAAGGGAGGAAAGGAGGAAGGGAGGAAGGGAGGAAGGGGAAGGGAGGAAGGAAGGAAAGGCTCTGTGAGAGGAAAGGGTTAAAGGCAGGGCAAGCACCAGGAGTTCAAACCTGGCAAGTGCTTCCTCTGGGTCAGTGGTGACAGAAAGAGGAACAGAGCCTGGTGATCATCTTAGGAGCAGTGAATCCCTAGGGGATTTGCAACCCATTCGGAGTTAGGTTCTTTCTGAGGAGTTCTTGTCTCCTCAGAAGGAAGAATTCAACCAAGGGGCATAAGGCAGAAGGAGAGACTGAGGCAAGTTCTAGAGCAGGAGTGAAAGTTTATTAAAAAGCTTTAGAGCAGAAATGAAAGAAAGGAAAGTATACTTGGAAGGGGGCCGAGCAGGCAGCTTGAGCGATCAAGTGCATAGTTTGACCTTTTCACTTGGGGATTTTTACACTGGCATGCTTCTGGAGTCTTGTGTTACCTCCTCCCCGGATTCTTCCCTTAGGGTGGGCTGTCCTGCATCCTCAGTGGCCTACCAGTGATTGGGAGGGGAGCATGTACAGTGTGTTTACCAGAGTTGTACGCATGCTCACTTGAGGTGTTTTTCCCATACAAGCTCAGTGTTTCTATAAGGAAATAAACCAGTGAAACTCCACCACTTTGCCTCGTAATGCATATGTGTGAGACTTCTAGTCCAACTCCTGAGATCTTATTGGAAAATTGATCACCAGTTTCAGGTTTTTCTATGTACTAGGTGACTGCCGTTCCCTGGTGCCAGCTGCGACCAATTATTATTTTAGAGAGACAGCTTAACAACTGCATGACCATCACCTAATGGTCACCTGACATTTCTGGTTTGGGGAGTGGGGGGAACCCTCTCCTGCCCTGCTCATGTCTGCCTGACTACCTACTATAACAATCAGACTCAGTGCAGTGGCTCATACCTGTAATCCCAGCACTTTGGGAGGCCAAGGCCGATGGATTGCCTGAGCTCAGGAGTTCAAGATCAGCCTGGCCAACATGGTGAAACCTCGTCTCCACTAAAAATACAAAAATTAGCTGGGCATGGTAGGGCATACCTGTAGTTCCAGCTACTTGGCAGGAAAATCACTTAAACCCAGGAGGTGGAGGCTACAGTGATCTGAGATGGTGCCACTGCACTCCAGCCTGGGCAACAGAGCAAGACTCCATCTCAAAAAAACAAAAACAATCAGTGTTTCTGGCCACAGTGTCAAGCCCTAAATTTAATGCAAAAGTATATCAGGTTGGATCAGCAGGTCGGTCAGAAGCCAAGTAGCAAGGCCTACAAACAGTTGTCTTTCTATATGTGGAAAGCACTGGACTCCACATGTAATAAACAATGGAGCTTCCCCTTGTGTCATCAGGGATAAGGGTATGGTAGTTGGGGGTAGCTGAAGTGATCTCAGTAAGGCCACAGAGAAGCTGTGGGAGTATGAAGATAGCAGTGCCTTCTGAGCTTGCTGGTGGGCCCCAGTTACAGCAGCTCCCAAAAGCAGCTGGCCTGAGACTTCTGAGGTTACAAACTATTAGCCCCACCCTGGCCAGAACCACCTTTTGAGGAAGTCTAGAAGCATGTGGAGCAGATCCAAATGCTCTAGAAACCCAAGATCTCAGCCACCTATTTCTTACCTTTGGAACAGTGCCCAAGCTTATTGCCCAAGACTATTGGCCCAGGACACTGGTGAGGAAAGGATAAAAGTCCAGTTACTCAGAGAAAGACAAAGCTATGTAAAAAGATCAACTATTTAACCATTTATTGACTGGTTTTCTTGTGCCTGGTAATGTGCTAAACATTTTACAAGCATTACTTAATCTTCTCAACCACAGAAATGTATAAGCACTACTAAACCACTTTAGATTTGAGGAAGCTAAAGTTTAGAAATGTCAAGTAACTTACCCAAAGCAATGTTGCCAGTAAGTGGCACAGCCAGATTGGGTCTCATTTGGAAGTTGATGCTTGAGCCCAGGCAGTGGGCTATAGAAACACACAATAACATGCTATTGAGAAGAGATAAAGATCTGTAAATCAAAGATTTGCAGATAAATCTCAACCACAGATAAGGAGCAGAGGAACAGTCAGTCTTTAGGAACCCCAAGCCTGAGTGGAAGGCTTATGTCATCCACAGGCAACTGTGATCAGGAATCATAAATGGTGAGTCATTGGTGTAACCCAAAGTCAAAGGTTTGATCCAATCTGACAAGGGGTTGTTTGTCTCAAGGCAGGAAACTATATCTAAGTGGGGGAGAGACCTAGTCTCTGTAGTGGAGCAGGGAAGTGATACCTGGGTTCATCTCATCCTTCTAGTTATAGTTAAAGATCGTTGGAAATGGAAATACAAGAAATCCCAACAGGTAGCAGCAGAAAGCCTCTTTCTGGATACAGAAAGTGAGCTGCCATCCCTCTTCTCCACCATCATTATCTATATAAACATCATCATCCCTTGGGGTAACAAAATTCTTTCTAAGAGGTAGTGCAGAATAGTGATAGAGAACATGGGCTCTGGTGTCACTCAGACCAAGGCTCACATCCTCGTTCTGCCAATAGCCATTAGCCAGGTAGTAGTGGGCAAGCAACTTAACCTTTTCAAGCTCTCTTCCCTACCTAGAAAATGGTAATAATAAAAATACGACTTGACTTCATAAAGTTGTCATCAGGATTAAAATAAATCATATACACAAAATGCTTAGCCAAGAGCCTGGTACACAGTGCTCATAAATGCTGGCTATTACAATTATTTATGCTTTTTAAAACTCTTTCACATTCATAGCTTCATCTGCATTGGGAAAATCCAGTAGCAGGCTTAGCATACAAATACAAAAGCATGTATAAGACCACATCAAAATCATCTTGGTGCTGTCTCTCCCTGTTCCATTCCTCCCATAAGTGGTATTTCCAAACAGAGCTGGCGGGCAAGGAAATAGCATGTCAGTAACCCTTTAATGTTTCCTCTCCCCCAGGTGGAAAAGGACAACACTGAGGACACCATTCATTGAACTTTAAAAATGTTCAAGAACTAAGCACAATAACCTTGCTTTCTCAGTTGCCCCTGGGCGTAGATGTTGAGTGAACTCAAGGGAGAAACCCAAGCTGGCCTTCAGGAATCCTGAGTCCTTACCTTCTCCGTACTTACAACTTAGCAGGATTTAGAACAGGTCCCTTAGGCATGCCAGTTGAGACTTACAAATAACTGACTTATGTTGTAGCTATTTTAAGGTAAGCATTCATTGTCTTCCTGACATATTGTAAACTCCTTGAGGACAAAAACTTTGACTCATACCCTCTTCACTTTCCCTAGAGCATCTAGAATCATGTTCGTGCATGAAAGTGCCCAATAAATATGTATTGTTCATTAATAGAGAGACTCAATATTCAGAAAACAAATGGCATTTCGATGGGGTTGGGGGAATGTGTAAGCCCTTCAGTGGCATGTTCCTAATAGCACCAGGTAATTTGCATGTATAATGAAGAATTTTATGTGAGTAAGCAGGAATACTCTGGGTGCTATTCCATTGCCTTACCCACTTGTATTCAAGAAAAATGTACAGCCAAAGGGGGTCTAGCCAGCCTGTTGCTAACACCCTCCAGCCTAGAGTACTTGGATGCTGACTCAAATGTAGTGGTTTTCCTGCATTGTGGAGCTAGCAGAAGAGAGAGAATGGTACCCTTAAGTATTACCCATAAAACCAGCTCTGGGAATCTCTGAGTACAAGGTGTGACTGTTACAAGCAGTAACTCAAATGGACACAGAATCTTTTTGCCTGGATATGGGTTTAGAACCCTTAGCTGCAGTGAAGAAGAAGAGATGGGAATTGGGGGCCCCTCCTAAATCCAACATGATGCGTTTACTGTTTTGGATTTTTTTTTTTCATGCTTACTATAGACTACAGAGAGAGTTTGGCACCAAAGGAAAGTGTCAAGAAAATTAAGCACCTGAGACTTGAAATTTTTAAAAGAGCCATTTGGCAATTGCTATTACCTGCTTGTTGACAGTGTAAACTTTGCTTGGCAAGTTGAAAAGCCATACCAAACAAATCCTATCACTCGCAATTAGAAGCACTTAAATAAACTAATATAATCAATTATGTCTTTTAATTTGCCAGACAGCATTTACAGGGTTTAATTTTCTGCTGCTACACCCTCCAAATTATCTTCAGGTGGTGTTTGGAATCTAATAGGAAAATGTATTGCAGTTACCTTGATGTTATTTGTGTTAAATTCCCCATACACACTTCTTCCCAATCTCTGTAACCCATACCTAGAAATGATTTCATTATATTACATGTAGTAAAGAAGAAAAGTCATATTTACGTATTATTTCTATTTCCCAGCAGTCATATCATCCCCCTTCCAGTTTGGCCACAGAGTTATATGAAAATCAGCTGCAGTAATTATAGAAGCCACACACAGAAAAATACTATACAAAGAAGACATATCATGTAAAAATAACTACTTACAGAGGAATTACAAGACTTATCCTCTTACATGGGTTGATGTCATGTAGGAAGAAAGTTTCTTGACCAGAAAAAAAAAAAATAGAGGTAGAATTTCAGGCAGCATAAAGAGATATACTGACCTATTCAGTGTCTTTGCATGAAACTTCTTCAAGTACGAATACTAATTAGATTAGAAAATTTTAAATATTGTAATGGCTTGGGAAATAACACAGGATATGGATAAAGGACAACTGTCCCACATAAAAGGGGAACCATTCCACAACCGAGGGACAAGGTCCACAGTTCTCTCCCCATATCTGGAAAGCACTAGAACTCACACATAATAAACAGTGGGGCTTCCCACTTTCATCAGAAATTAACAACCCCAGAAAAGCAAAAACTGCCTGCCTCTTAGAAAACTGAAGCCAGATGGTGTTAAAATGACAGAAGTTTCTGGTAACATTAAAAAGGCTTTAATAAAGAAGGAAGGGTACAAATTCATAATTTATCAGTGTGTGCGTGTGGTTTTTTTTTTTTTTTTTTTTAGTTCTCTCCAAGAACTGGAAAGAACCCATATAGTTGGCATATATAAGCATTTTGGTCTGCCCGACAGATATTTTGTTAGTAAAAAAACAACAACCAAGAGTCCACAGCAGTCAGCCTGTATCATCTCTGGAAGATTTCTCAACTGTCTTTGCTCAGAATGAATTAGTTATTAAAAGGTAGCTTGTTTACTTAAATTTTCCAGCATCTTCATACCAAAAAGGGAAAATCCTAGAGAGGAACCCTTGGAGCTAAGTTCAAACCAGCTTGGAAGAGAAGGTGGAAAAAAGGTTTCAATTCTGAGTTCTCGTGTCATTTTGCCACTATTATCTGTGTGTTGGAATGACACTAACGATTCTGGAATTTGTCATCATTGAGGGTTCTTCCAGCTCATACTTTCAATGAATCGACAGGATTCTAATCACTAGAAAACTATCGTCCATTTTCAAAGTTATTTGTCCTTTTTATGTTCATTGAAATCACTCTTGAATTTGATTAATGAGAACCATCCTCCCAGAGTCACATTATCTTCTGAATACCCTGATGAAATGATGTTTCTGAACCTAATGGTGGAACACTGAACAGCCATAGCAAAGCCAAGCCTAGGGGGAATTCCTTGAAAGAGGGAAATTTAGGAGGTATTTTATATAAGTTTTACAGTGAATCCTGAACAATGGAGTTTGAACTGTACAGGTCTACTTATATGCAGATTTTCTTCTGCCTCTGCCATCCCTGAGACAGAAAAACCAACCCTTTCTCTTCCTCCTCCTCCTCAGCCTACTCAATGTGAAAACTATGAGGATGAAGACCTTTGTGATTATCCACTCTACTTAATGAACAGTGAATGTGTTTTCTCTTCCTTGTGATTTTCTTAGTAACATTTTCTTTTCTCCAGCTCACTTTCTTGTAAGGATAAGGTATATAATATATACATAAAACATACAGAATATGTCTTGAGTGTTTGTGTTATCAGTAAGGCTTCCAGGCAACAGTAGGCTATTAGCAGTTAAGTTTGGGGGAGTCAAAAGTTGTATGCAGATTTTCTACTGTGTGGTGTATTAGTACCCTAACCCCCATGTTGTTTCAGGGTGAATTGTACATTATACGACATATAAAAAAAGAGAAAGTCTTTTTTGAACTAGTAGCATCTATAAAATCTAAAATTGAGAAAAAGTATAAAAAAGAATATAATCATTTGTTCTACCACACAGAGATAATAGCTATTAACATTTTAGAACATATACCCAAATTCTTTTTGCTATGTAGAGATTTATATATACTTTTTTAAACAAATTGAGATCTGCTCTATTGACTCTTGTCGTTTTCACTCAGTGAAATATCATAAGCATTTTCACATGGCCTTAAAAAATTATTTGAGATCATTATTTTTAAAGGCACACAGTTTTCTGGATATAGATGTACCATAATTTATTTAACCAACCCCCTATTGTTTGACATTTAGGTTGTTTCCACTGCTTGCTATTATAAAAAATGCTGTGATAAATATCATCATACATAAATCTTTGGGCAGGTCTCTGACTATTGCTTTAAGATAAATTTCCAGGCATGGAATTACGGGGATCTTTGACAAATTTCTGAAAGTGCTCTCTATGAGGCTTGTTCCAACTTACAGGCCCACCAGCCATGTAGAAAGTGACCAAGAGTTTTGATAAATGTCAATAAATGCTTAGTATAGCTAAAGAACTCTAGACACTCATTAGAGAAGAAATGCATAATTTGAAATGGCATGTAACCTATACAGCCTATTTTCTTCTCACATGGGATTAATTCCAAAAGAACTTGGTTTCAGGTAAACTCTTTTATTGTACGGCTTATGTTAACATTGATATTAAAGGGTTATCAAAAAAAGAATGATCAAAGATACATGAGATTCTTAAAAGTTCAATAGCTACTATGTGCAATTTTGTGTTCTGAGTTTTGCCTTCTATGAACATTTCTTGCTTTTACAAAGAAAAATCACAGCCAGGCACAGTGGCTCATGCCTGTAATCCCAGCGCTTTGGGAGGCCAACGTGGGTGGATCACCTGAGGTCAAGAGTTTGAGACCAGCCTGGCCAACACGGTGAAACCCCATTTCTACTAAAAATACGAAACTTAGCTTGGCGTGTTGGCACATGCTTGCAATCCCAGCTACTTGTGGGGCTGAGGCAGGAGAATTGCTTGAACCTGGGAGGCAGAGGTTGCCATGAGCTGAGATCCGCCATTGCACTTCAGCCTAGGTGACAAGAGCAAAACTCTGTCTCAAAAAAAAAAAAAAAAGAAAGGAATAAGGAAAAATGGTGGAAAAACATTTACTATTTAATTTACTGAAAATATTTCATAGTTAAATTTACAGATTTAAATCTCATGCAAATAATGAGATGCATCTGTTTTTATGTAAAAAAAAAAAAAAAAAAATGAATTCACCTGGCTGCAGTGAGTGACTTTGCCTATAAACTCAGCACTTTGAGAGGCCGAGGTGGGAGGATCACTTGAGGCCAGGAGTTCTAAATCATCCTGGGCAACATAGCAAGATACTATTTCTACTAAATACTTAAAAATTAGTCAGGCGTGGCAGCATGCACCTGTAGACCAGTGGATGAAGTGGGAGGATCACTTGAGCCTAGAAGTTGGAGGCTGCAATGAGATATGATTGTACCACTGCACTGCAACCTGGGTAACAGAGAGAGATCCTGTCTCTAAAAAAAAAAAAAAAAAAAAAGAATTTTTTTGGAAGCAACACCTTGAAATTAATTTCTTCTCTCAACTGCTATGGATGGCAGAAATAAATCCAATGCTAATATTCCCATTTTCCAGGTGGAGAAACAAACCCAGCAATGTAAATTGCCTTTGCCAAAATTAGCAAAGAGTAAAACTACCACAAAACTAATTTCTTTAATTTTTTAATGTTCTGGGTTCTGTATTAGCACATCCTATTATGCTTAAGAAGAAAAAAAGGCAATACTTGTGTTGCACACATCTCAACAAAGAAAAGTCTTTTCCAAGGTGATGGACAGCTGGCAGGAACAGAAGGCTGGGTGTAGAATGTTCCAGCCAGGGGCTCTGAAGAACAGATGGGTCCTAATGTGCCGAGTCTCCACCAAAAGATCAGTGGACCACTGCCCTTAGGAGCTTTAAAGAGTTTCCTGCTGTCATTTGGCCCAGAGTTTGGAATTGTAAAAACACATAGACCCCAAATTCAGAGATCAGAGTTATTATTGACCAGAAATTGGTTGTCTAGTTGCCTGGTTCTCTGGCAAGATCCAAAGAAGAATAATTCAATTGGAAGTTGATACAAATTTGGTTACACTGATGTCTTAGCTTAGAGTGTACTTTGTCTGTTCTCTGTGTATTAAGATCCTAGCTAATTCTTCAAGCTCACCTCAAATATTGTCTCTTTCTTGATTCTCCAGCCAGAAGTAATCTCTGCTGCCCCCGTACTCTCAAAGTCCTTTACCTCTGTCTTTCATTACACTTCATATTTCCTATCTCATGTTAAAATGACTTATTCACATGTCACATTCTAGCCTCAATGAGCTGACAGTCTGGTTGAGATCACTGCCCCTTTTTTCCACATGCCTCATAATACATTGTAGCAGAAGCTGTTCAAAATATTTATAGAATAACTGAAAATGAAAATGTATAGTCCAAGCATGGTGGCTCACACCCGTAATTCCAGCACTCTGGAAGCCTGACGCAGATGGATGGCTTTAGCCCTGGAATTCGAGACCAGCCTGGGTAACATGGCAAAATCCCGTCTCCACACACAAACACACACACACAAAAAAAAATTGCAAAAATTAGCTGGGCATGTTGTCATGCACCTGTAGTCCCTACTACTTAGAGGGCTGAAGTGGGAGAATTGCTTGAGCCTGGGAAGTTAAGACTTGCAGTGAGCCGAGATGGTGCCACTGCACTCCAGCCTGGCCCTGTCTCAGTTAAAAAAAAAAAAAAGTGGCATGTAGACACTTCCTGCCAATTCTATTAAATAGCTCAGATACAAATCAACATCTCTTGAACTTTTAAAAGTTGCCTCAAGGGACCCGAGATGAATTATCTACATACAGATTTTTTCCCCTTAAAACACAAAACTTAATTAGTTCGGCTTTAAATGTTTTGTTTCTATAAATTTAAAAAGGAACACCAAAGGGAAAGATGAGAAATGATTGATAGCATGTTGCACTAAACAACTTCACCATTCTGGGATGTTTTCTCATCTTGTTTTAAAACAGCCAGATTTTCAACATTATAAATATGAATTAACTTTCCCATCTTTGTACAGGAGGACCCAAGTGTGATATCCCTGCTTAGAGACAGTCTTGATGGTAAAAATGAAGATACTGTCCTTGTCGAAATTATAGGTTTCTTTTAGGAAGGACTACTATTCACTCCTTCTCTTTCTGGGACTGGCTTCCTTCCCAGTGGCTTCTTAGCCCTTCAGCAGGAACCAAAAGGCTCAGAAAAACAGTAAAGAAAGCAATATTCTATTTTTAAATCACAAGACTCTTTTGAATATTCCTAAAGTAAGAACATTTTAGTTTATTATTACAAATGAAATGTTTGTAAAAGGAACATATTCAGAGTCTATTAAACACCTGATCAAAGGTACAACTGATAAAAGAATGCAGAGAGTGGCAAAAAATTTAAGAAGACCCCAATAATGCATGCAACCACATTCATGGTAAGTTAGAAGAAAACTATATATAGGGCAGTACCTGTGGGGTCACGGGACCAGAGCTACTAGATTAGTACCCAGGGGGATGTCACCATAGAGCTGGAATCGATGTGTTTAGTATATCCAAAAAACTGATCACAGGCTTCCATCAGGGGAAAGCTGCATTTGTAGCCTTCCTTCGTAACAACAATCTGCTGTGAGCAAGATAATTATGCAATTCAAAATAGACCATCAAATACATCTTATACAATGAACACTCATAAGACTGAGTATGAAGATTTGGGAATATTGCTAAGGCCATAGGAGCAAGTCAGAAACCAGTTAAATACATCTCTTGTAACGTTCAACTGAAGGAAAAGCTCCCTACAGCCCCAGTCCTTGTGTGTGCTGAGGAAAAGCAGCATGGCTTAAAGAAGCAAAGGACTAAGATTCAGGAGATGTAGATTCAATTCTCAGTTTTGTTACTAATCAATGGAAACATGACCTCATCTATTAAAGTGAATCTTTGACTCATGAGTGTGTCATAAGGGAAAGATCAGAGAACTTTGAATGGGTGGCACACCGGCTCTTACTAACTCAAGGGCTTTGCAACTGCAAGTGTTATACTTAAATCATTGTTGAGAGGTGACTTTTGATTCCAGATTTTCCTTAGTTCCTTTGTTAGAAAATGGTAGAATTGGCTATAACTAACAGCTGTCTAGACACCTGTAATCAGAACAATGTTTTCTCTGAGATAACAATGGGAAAAGTAGTTTGATAATGAAAGGAGACCATTTCATGCTGTCTGTCTAATAATATAGCACTCGTTTCTTAATTTAGAGGTTTTCAAACTCTAGTTGATGAAACTTTATGGCTTCAGGGAAACTTGCCAAAATTATGAAGTAAATTCTATAAATTTATAAATTTCTATAAGTTTCTGAATTTTGTGTAGTGAAGGTGTCTGATCAGTTTTTTAAATGCTTCATGATATGTGCTTGTGTAAATGAGTATATAATCATTCTTATTTATATTGTAAAAATCCAATGTAATTTAGTTAATTTTATTTCTGTCATCTCTCAAAAAGTAAGAGTAGCGAATTAGAGATTTCTACTATTAGAATATTTGTCAATTTCTCATTCATTTACTATAAGTTTGGCCTTAAATAATTTAATCATGTGTTGGTTCAAAAAAAATTAATGTTTTATTTCATAAGGGTAGTATACACCCTTTACTAATATAAACTCTTTATTTTTGTTTCATGAAATGCTTTTTGTTTTGTATTCACTCTTCTGTAATATTACTAGTTGTAATCTCTAGTTTTTGTCATTATTTTTGGCTGTTGTCCTTTTTAACATACCTGTATTCAGCTACCAGATATGTCTTTGCCTATTGATCGTTATTAAATCTTTTGGAGCTATTTTGTTTTAATTTTATGGCTTTTATATAATCTAAGAATTTTTGTTTCATTAGGTGAATTTATTCCATTTATACTCATTTTTATTAGAAACATGTTGAGTCTTGACGCTTCATTTTAGTTTGTTACTGTTTCTGGTTTTATACTTCTATTGTTTCCTTTTGCTTGTAGTCTTTTTTTCATTTAAGAGATTTATTGTCTGTTCAAGTTCTTTTTAACTATTAATTATCTACTTCAACCTCCATGTATTGACTTAACAACTTTGGACAGTGTCTTCTGACTTGCACCTACGAAAGATGAGGAAGTTAGTGCTCTTTTGTCCTAACTCCCCTCTTCCCGCTCTCCCTGCAGATTTTTCAGTTGCGTCATTACTTCATTATAACTTTACATTGTCAAGGTTTATGTCAGTTACAGCCTCTTTTGTGACCAAAACCTCGTTAGCAGTATATATATTTGCCTCTTGGTCTTTGACACTGCTGCTTTCTCATCCCTGAATCCTTTATTTAATTTCACTTAGGGTTTCACCATGAAGCAATTGTTTCAAAACCATTGATATGTCTTACATTCCTCAATGGCTCACATGTTTAAGAATGCCTTCTTTGGCGCACTTGGTTTCTCAAGTCACCCACTTGGCCCTTTTCCAAGTGCAATCTCTTTCCTTTCCTTACTGCTCTAAAGTTTTTTGTTGTGGCTGTTGTTGTTGTTTTTATTGTACTTTAACTTCTGGGGTACATGTGCAGATTTTGCAGGATTGTTGCATAGGTACACACATGCCATGGTGGTTTGCTGTCTCCTTCCCCCGTTACCTACATCAGACATTTCTCCCAGTGTTATCCCTCCCCAACCTCCCTGCCCCCGCTGTCCCTCCTCTAGCCTCCCAACCCCCAACAGACCCCAGTGTGTGATGTTCCCCTCCCAGTGCCCATGCGTTCTCATTGTTCAATACCCGCCTATGAGTGAGAACATGCAGTGTTTGGTTTTCTGTTCTTGTGTCAGTTTGCTGAGAATGATGGTTTCCAGATTCATCCATGTCCCTACAAAGGACACAAACTCTTCGTGTTTTAAGGCTGCATAGTATTCTGTGGTGTATATGTGCCACATTTTCTTTGTCCAGTCTATCATTGATGGGCATTTGAGTTAGTTCCAGATCTTTGCTATTGTAAACAGTGCCACAATCAACAAACGTGTGCATGTGTCTTTATAATACAACAATTTATAATCTTTGGGTATATATCCAGTAGTGGGATTGCTGGGTCAAATGGTATTTCTATTTCTAGATCCTTGAGGAATCGCCACACTGTCTTCCACAATGGTTGAACTAATTTACACTCCCACCAACGATGTAAAAGTGTTCCTATTTCTCCACATCTTCTCCAGCATCTATTGTCTCCAGATTTTTTAATGATCACCATTCTAACTGGCGTGAGATGGTATCGCAATGTAGAACTACCATTTGATCCAGCAATCTTACCACTGGGTATGTACCCAGAGGAAAATAAGTCATTGTACGAAAAAGTTACTTGCACATGCATGTTTAGAGCAGCAAAACACAGTTGCAAAACCGTGGAACCAGCCCAAATCCTCATCAATCAACAAGTGGATAAAGAAACTGTGGTATGAATTTATTTATTTATTTATTTACATAAAATAAAATTTTTTTTATATATATATATATATTTGATGGAATACTACTCAGCCATAAAAAGGAATGAATTAATGGCATTCACAGTGACCTCGATGAGATTGGACACTATGATTCTACGTGAAGTAACTCGAAAATGGAAAACCAAACATTGTATATTCTCACTTAAATGTGGGAGCTAAGCTATGAGGACGTAAATGCATAAGAATAATACAATGGACTTTGGGGACTTGGGAGGAAGGGTGGGAGGGGTTAAGGAATAAAAGGCTACAAAATAGGGTACAGTGTATACTGTTCAGGTGATGGGTGCACCAAAATCTCACAAATCACCACTAAAAAACTTACATAACCAAACACTACCTGTACTCTAATAACCTATGGAAAAATAAAAAACTTAAAACAGTTTTAAAACTAAAAAAAAGACAGAGCTGTTAGAGAAATTGAATTCATAATTTCCACATGCCACATCTAAAAATTAAAAAAATTTAAAAGCCTGGATGATTTCCAAATATTTAAAGGAAAAAAAAATACCAATTTTACACAAATTTATTCAGGAATTTTTTAAAAAGAGAAATGTTTTCTAGTCAATTTTGTATGACCAGTAAGACATTAATACCAAAACTTGATAAAGAAAATTAGAAGCCGACCTTCCTTATATCAAAATCCATTTAAAAAATTTATCAACCAATTATGGAACATATAAAATGATAATTCATCAATACTAAATGGGCTTGATTCCAGAAATGTAAAATTGGTTGAAACATTTGAAAATTAACTAATGTCATTAAACACATTAAGGAGAAAATTTCCATTATTTCAATGGACACAGGAAGTGCATTTGATAAAATTCAATACCAATTTGTAATATTTTTTAATTCTTAGTAAACTAGAAAAGGAAGAGAACTTCTTACTTAATCTCATAAAGGACAGCTACAAAAAACCTATAGCAAACATAAAGTTAATACTAAATATTAAAAGCTTTCACTTTGAGACCTTAAATAAGATAAGGCTGTCAGCTAGCATCCCTTCTATCCAACAGCGTACTATCTTAGCCAGGACAATAAAGCAAAAAGAAGAAATAAAAAGCATGAAAATTTAAAAGGAAAAAAGTAAACTATCATTATTCACAGACCATGTGATTACTTTATACAGACATTCCCAAAGAATCTACAATTAGAATTAATAAGTAAATTGAAAAATGTTGCTAGATCAATATGCCAAAGTCATCATATAAAACCAATTGTATGTCCATATATTTTCACAGATAGAAAATAAAATTGTTGAATGATACCATTAAGCATTTACAATTTCATTCAAAATATTAAATACTTAGGAATAAATCTAATGAGATGGGGTACAAGATCTCAACAAAGAGCCAGAAAACATTATTGGAAAAAATAAAAGAATATCCAGATAAGTGGAGAGATATACTACATTTGTAGATTAAAAGGCTAATTGCTATAAAGATGCCCATTTTTAAAAATTGATCTATATATTCAATGCAATCTCTATTATGAAAATTTGTAAACATGCCTTTTGATGTAATTTATGTATACATTTCTTTTGCAGACATATCTAAGAGTAGAATCACTAGGTTCTAGAGTGTATATCTTTCCAGTATTAGTAGGTCATTCAAAACAGTTTTCCAAAGTGGTTGTACCAGTTTACATTCCCACCAGCACTGTTTGAGAATTCCAGTTGCTTCACATCCTTGATAACACTTGGTATTATCTTTTTATCTTTTAATTACAACCTTGGGTGAGAGTACAGTGCTATCTCATTGTGGCTTTAGTTTATATTTCCCCAATGATTAATGAGGCTAAGCAACTCTTCACTGGCCATCTCTATATCTTCTTTTGTAAACTACCTGCTTTCACTTTGGTGTCAATCCTACTAATTGGTTGGCTACTATTTTCTTACTGATTTGCAGGTGTTATTTGTATTTTCTGAATTCTATCCCTCTTTTGTTATATTTATTGCAAACATCCTCTTCTAGTCTTTTTAAATACTGTTTTGATAATTAGAAATTTTTAATTTTAATGTGGCCCAACTTATCAGCCTTTTTCTTTATGTATGTGTGATGTATGTGTGCATTCTGTTTAGGAAATCTTTCTTATCCAAAGTTTATGCAGATATTTTTCTATGCCATGTTCTAGAGGGTTTATGGTTTTATTTGTCACACATGTGTAGAGCTACAACCCACTGGGAATAATTTGGTGTATTTTGTGTAAGGTAGGGGGTCAAATTTCTATTTTTTTATATAGGGATACTAAATTAACACAGTATCATGGATTTAAAATACATCCTCTCAACACTTCTCTTCAGTGCCATGGATTTTTAAATCAACTATGAATTCCATGTGTTTCTGAACCCTCTCTTCTGTACCATTTACCTATGTGTCTGTCCTTGTGTCAATAGTACATTATCTGAAAACTCTCCAACATTATTCATCTTTAAAATCGCCAGACCAGGTGCAGTGGCTCATGCCTGTAATCCCAGCACTTTGAGAGGCCAGGGCAGGTGGATCATAAGATAAGGAGTTCAAGACCAGCCTGGCCAGCATGGTGAAACACTATCCCTACTAAAAATACAAAAATTAGCCAGGCACGGTGGCACACACCTATAATCCCAGCTACTCAGGAGGCTGAGGCAGTAGAATCACTTGATCCTGGGAAGCAGAGGTTGCAGTGAGCAGAGATCATGCCACTGCACTCCAGCCTGGGCAACAAAGCAAGACTCCATCTCAAAAAACAAAAATGCCTTACCTACATTTCTATGTCCATTTTAGAATCAGCATACCAATGTTCACAAAAAAGAAAAATTCTTACCAATTTTATATTTTATATATATAATTGTTAAGACATATAATGCTTATAACATATCTTTCTTATCTCAAAGTTAATATACTTGTTAGCAAACATTTGCTGTGTATGCAGGAACATCACTTCTCCCAGTAAGCCAGATGCACATCTGTTGACACACAGCATGCCCTTTAAAATATCCACATGTGGTGCTTAGGCTACCTATTGTATTGGGAATTCATTTTGAGTCATTTCCTGAATTTTATTTTGTTAAGGTGTTTTCTTGAGTTTACGGGTATATATATACATATATATTCTCTGCATAAATAACCACTTCAAAAATGTCCCAGTGGGAAATATTCACACCTCGTGAAGTTTGGTTAGTAAAAACCAAGTGGCATCAAACAGGAAGATGTTCTAAGACGTATGCCAGTAGTCACTTCCTGGAACAAGAAGACAAAAATGCCATAAAATCTCACCTTTTGGCCAAGTGTGGTGGCTCACACCTGGAATCCCAGCACTTTGGGAGGCAAAGGTGGGAAGATCTCTTGAAACCAAGAGTTCAAGACCAGGTTGGGAAACATAGGGAGATTCCATCTCTAAAAAATAAAAACTAGCCTGGTATAGTAGAAGGTACCTATGGTCCCAGTTATTCAGGAAGATTGCTTGTGCCCAGGAGGTTGAAGCTGCAGTGAGCTGTGATCACACCACTGTACTCTAGCCTGGGTGGCAAGGCAAGAGTCTGTCTCTAGAAAATAAAATAATAGACAGTCACCCTTATTTTGAATCTTGGCAATCATTAATTTAAAAACAAGTCAATGTTCTGTTGTATGATTTCTGTCCAGAAACATTTAGTTGCTCTGTTACGGACAAGTAGAAGATGAATAGCTGGGTTCAAGCAGGGTTTGGCAAGAGAGAGACAAGTTGTGGTGCTTGCAAGGGTGTGTTTATAGAAATAGGCCATGGATTCAAAGCTGGGAGAGATGACTGCAGAAGCTGATGCCCAACGAAAACGTGTCCTGGGACTTTTCTCTTGAGGAAGTTTTAAAGAAGGATTGAAAAAGGTTTCTGTTATTTCCAAGACTGAAAGTGATCTATGAGGCTTATTTGACCATAATGTTGCCAAAATGGACTAGACTGATGAAGAAAAGTCAAGATCATCCCTCCTACCTTCTTCTTTTCCCCTCTGGTTTTCTGATTCTTGTTTTATTTTTTTTTCTTTCCCCTCTTTCCTGTATCTTTCTCTTCTTCTTCCTATTTTCTCAATTTCTGACTTCTCTAACCTAATTTACTCTTTTCTAATTATTTTCTATTCTATTTTCTTCCCCTGTTCTTCTATTTCTGGATTGAGTCTTATCCCTGTTACCTATCTTTCTGTGGCATGCCAGAATTGGAGAGGAGTGGACAGCCAGATGCTGACAATGATTAGTGAATAATAGCTCTCTTTCTATCCTCCTTGTCTTTCTGCTACTTACAGACATGGTACTGAACTGTTATTTTACAGTGTATTTCTTTTTAAATAGTATCTTACCTATACATTACATGTTATGTTTTTCAAACTCTCCTTGTATTAATCTGTTCTCAAACTGCTATGAAGAAATAAGACTGGGTAATTTATTAATATAAAGGAAAGAGGTTTAATTGACTCATAGATCCACATTGCTGGGAGGCCTCAAGAAACTTACAGTCATGGCAGAAGGCAAAGAGAAGCAGACACCTTCTTCACAGGGTGGCAGGATGGAATGAGTGCTGAGCAAAGGAGGAAGCCCCTTATAAAACCATCAGATCAGCCAAGACGGGCGAATCACCTGAGGTCCGGAGTTCAAGACCAGTCTGACCAACATGGTGAAACCCTGTCTTTAAAAAAAAAAAGAAAAAACAACCATCAGATCTTGTGAGAACTGACTCACTGTCATGAGAACAGCATGAGGGAGACCCACCCATGATTCAATTGTCTCCACCTGTTCCACCCTTGACACGTGGGGATTATGGGGATTACAATTCAAGATGAATTTGTGTGGGTATACAGAGCTTGACCGTATCACCCCCATATTTATTACATTATGCATGTCTCATCACACCTCACTGAAAAGTTCAAGGAAACCTATTTCTCCAAGTATTCTACTCAGTAGGGAGGGAGATCAGTTATGGGCACAATCCTCTATACACAGACATTCCTATTCTTACAGAGAGTTAACTATTTGCCCCTCAGCCTTAATTTAAGTTTTGAATTCATTAACAATGCAATTTTCAAAATGAGGTTTGGTACAAGATACTCAATAACTAAAACCTAGATTTCATGCTGGGATGTCAGAGGACCAAGCTCAGACCCCGGAGGGCAGTAGTTTGAACTCAGACACAAGAATAATACTGACACTACAGTCTTGGATAACACTTTACGGTTTACAAACACATCTCTATGCATCGTTTCACTGCAACTGGCAACAACTTTGTAGAGGATGTGGGTCTACCTTTAATTAATGAGAACTGCCAGATCCTGTGCTCCCATCCCCACCTTGGAGGTGGCAGCATTTGTCTCACCCAGACTGGGGCCTCTGGCCACCGACTGTACATTATGCAGCACTAATGATGCAATTAATCCCTTACATTAGCTGTCACATCATTCCTTAAAGTAAAAATTTCCAAGTTGAAACCTTTAAAAAAATGGTTGAAATGGCAAAGCTAAGGGCCAGCTAAAAAAACTTGTACAAGGAGTCCTAATTCATTCTCAGCTTCTGCCTACTATATTGACAAATACACCACTTTAATCTCTCCCTACCAGGCCTTGCACACCGTGGTCAAGAGGCCACTTTATTAGACTTTCTTTTTTCATCCATTGGTTGGAAGAAAGGTTATGGGTACAAATACCTCACAGCCAGTATTAAAAGGACATACTGGCAGGAAAAAAATTATATAGTCAGTCTTGCTAAATTAGTTTACCTAAAATTGTATGTGTGAGTGATTTTAATCAAAATCTAATTTCCCCCTCTTTTAGAGTAACTGAAATGAGATTTTTCTAATTTACTTTTTGCGGTTCAAGTTTCTCATAATTCTTCTATGGTAGTGACAGCACCGTGAACGCGTCTGCTGCTACGAAGCATTAAAAAAAAATTAGATTTTCAAATTGATGTGCTAAATTAAAAATGTTTAATGTTTCTCATCAAAAGGCACAGGAGTATGCAAGGGACCTCCAGTACAGTTTAAAGCGCAATATTTTTTTTCATCTGTTTCTTTAATTCACAACCCAGGGCCACTGTACTGTGAAAATTAACAAGCTATAAGTAAAGGAGTCCTTGTAAGCAGTGTCCTCCAAGAAGTTCCCTTTTAATTTCCTCCCATCCCTTGACATGGTGACCTTAAGGATGTCATAATATAAAAGGATATGAATGCCTTGGGTTTATTTTTTATTTGCTTGTTGTTGGGCATGTGGTGTGTGTGTGTGAGTGTGTGTGTGTGTGTGTGTGTGTGTGTGTGTGTGTGTTTCTTTTCCCCATTGGAGTTTGCCAGATGTTATTAGGGTTTGCGAGCCGCTGAGTAATTGTAACTCTCAGGCTTGACTAGCTAATTCCAATAATTTAGAAAATCATATTGCTTCTGTAAATTGGCTCCAGTTGTTATATTAAAATCCAAGCTTCTGCCCTGACTAGATACCTGCTGCCTAGCTCACGGCAAGGCTGGGCATATCCCAAGAGCCACGTATCCAGACTTTGGAAGATGACTCAGCAGGTGAAGAAGGCTTGGAAGGGGATTTGCAGCCTTGTACTCAGTCTTTATGTGCATTAGATTCTCTCCAAGTAGGATGTGAGAGTTTAGAATCATGTCTTGCTGAAACTGAATTTTATTTCTGAGATTCTGGTAAATATAAGATTCAGTTATCAGATACCACAGCATTTTCAGCTTTTATAAAATAGGGTATAAGGTTTTATTTGAAATGAGGCAGCTACTGCTACATGGTCTCTCTCTCCACCACTCCTGGCATGGTGTGGTTAAGAAAATGGGTCTCTAGAAAGAAAAAACAGACTCTCCTAGGGCCACACAGTAATTCCCAGCAGCGCCAGGCCAAGAACCCAGGTAACCTCGTATCCAGTTCAATGATATCTTAAATCTATGGAAATACATTCCCATCCCAGTGAAGAGTCTCTTGGTGCCTGGTTTGGCTCATAGCAAAACCATCAGCTCCCATCCCACAAGCAAGTATGAACAAACATTTTACCATTTAATGCTAAGTAATGTCAGCCACACATCTTGGTCAGAAAAGGGTAAAGAAGAGAGAAGGCAGAGACCATGGCTCCTTCCACCCCTCAGTGGCCAAAGCCTTTAACACACTTTTCTAAAGTCAATGAGACTTCAGAGCAGCTCTAGTTTGTTTTTCTCTCCTTTCTCTGCCATCCACACTTCATTCATTAAACCATATCACTTTCTTATTATTTTTTGCCAGCTCATATCTCTCCCTTAGATCAAACTGATCCTTAATGGACTCTAGATCACCAAAGCCCTGCTATATGGAAGTTCCCATAAAGCATGTGTTGGAAACAATGTCTAATGCAACAATATTGATAGACTGGACCTTTAAGAGGTGATTAGACCATGAGGGCTTTGACCTCTCTAATTGATGTCATTGTTGCAGGAATAGGTTCTTGTTGCAGGTATAGGTTCTTTATTGCAAAAGTAAGTTTGCTATAAAAACAAGTTTAGCCCTTTCATGTTTTCATGCCTTCTCTTTCCCTTCCATCATGGGATGACACAGCAAGAAGGTCCTCTCCAGATGCAACTTTTGATTTTGGACCTCCCTCCCTCTTGGAACTTTGACCAATAAGTTTCTGTTTATTTTCAATTACCCAGTCTCAAGTATTCTGTTATAGCAGTGGAAAACAGATTAAGACATTACCCAAGACATTAGACTTCTAAATAAATAATAAGACTAAATAAATAATAGACTCTTGATCTATTCACAGAGTCCACATCTCTAGAAAGCACCTACATATAAATTCTAATGGTGGCAATTTTGGTTGCTGTGGGTTAGGGGAAAGAACTACTGGAAGTCATCTTGTCCTTGAGGTATCTTGGGTCACACGACACAAACAACAAGTCTGGCTTTGCCTCTCCATCACCAGATAAAGGAAGCCTTTGTGCTATTACTTTCTAACACTATTAGAAGCAGTGAAGTTATATGGAGTGGTCAGCAAAGATTCCATCTTGATGGAAGATGGTAGAAAGATCCTAGTTCATTGGTTTTTCTGCTTTCACATGTTCTATTCATGCTGACCTAGACCAAAATCCTCATCCACCCTAACCTATCCCCAAAAATTCAGTTTAATTTTTGTTTTGAAAAAATTCCATATTCTTTCTACCTATTCACTTGTTCTGGGATTTTCAACATGTCATTAGGCTGCTTTGCGGTTTCAAATAATTCTGTGTATTATTTGTTTTATGGAAGCTGCAATTAAGCCAAGTAATAACGTGTTGAGGTCATCTTCTCCCTTGGCATAGTGTAAGCATAATGAAAAAGTTGACCACACCAGTGCTGAAAAGGTGATAGTTTCTGCATAGTGCTGTGGATATTAAAGCCTAAGGACAAAGAAAAAAAAAAACATTCTCCTAGAAATTAGAAATATAATTATGAAGAAATTAGCCTCCTCTACCAAGTTGCAAACAAGTTTCCTGAGAGTGGGGCTGTATCTGATTCTTCTTTGTAAAACACCTATAGCTTATTCCTGGTGGTATTCAACAGTTACTGACTTAATAAAGCATTCAACGACTTTGATGGGAACCCTGGTTGTCAGTGACCATCAATTATCATTCCATAAGCTGCGATGCTTTACCCTATACGAACTGGCATTTCCTGAACTGTACTTAGGAGCCTTGGAGTTGGCAGGTCCCATGGGGCAGTAAGACAAAAAGGGGTCTAAGGTTCTACTGGGCACTAGGACGTGTAGGACAGAGAGTAAGAGGACAGGAGAGAGAGCCAATGACTCACTGAGTCAAAGAGCTTGAACCTCAAAGAATCTCTTTAATTTTTCAATATCAACTTTACCTCAAGCTAGAACAAAATGAGGAAGTAAAACTTCTGAAACAATGGCATAACTGTGAAGACAAAGCCTGCAGGGACTTCATTATTTCAAGGCTTAGTAATGAACGCTTACATGAAAGAAGGTGTATACAGGGATATGTTATAATCCCAACTCATTATCATTCAAAACATCCTAAATATCACTTATCTTGAAGTTTTGATAAGAAGAAAATACAAGTTTTAACCTTGGCACCAACAAATTTTACATAAAATGAATGAGTAGGGGTTCTCCAGAGAAAACAGACTAATAGGATATAGATATATATTATATATAAATGGAGATTTATTATAGGAACTTTCTCACACAGCAGGGAGGCTAAAAAATGCCATTATCTGTCACCTGCAAGATGGAGAAATAAAAAAGTAGATGGTGAAATTCAATCCAAGTCCCAAAGCCTGAGAACCAGGAATGCTGATGTCCAAACACAGGAGAAGATAGATGTCCCAGCTCAAACAGATAGAGTAAACTCACCCTTCCTCTGCCTTTTTGTTCTATTAAAGCCCTTTAACAGGTTAGATGATGCCCACCCACATTGGTGAGGACCATTTTCTTTACTCAGCCTACCATTTCAAATGCTCATCTCTTCCAGAAACACCCTCACAGATACACCCAGAAATAATGTTTCACAGCTGTCTGGCCATCTCCTAGCCTAGTCAAGTCAACACATAAAATTAACCATCTTATAGGGTATCATATAAATAAAAGCCTGGCAGCGAAGGTACTCACAAAACCATTTAAGGCAACAAACTGTTTTTAAGCACTTTAAAAGCTCACACTGATGTATAAACAATAAAAGTTAATTACATATCATTCTGATACATTCACAAAAAGATCTATATTTGGCAAAACATCCTGGCAACATTTTGTTAGCCTAGCATATTTACTGCACCCATTTGAAAGTAATAAAGATGGCATTTCTGAAAAAGTATCCCATAACTCAAATATTCACTGCCCTGTCTGTAAGCACAAACCACAGAAATTTCACTGTAAATCTTGTGAAAATGCTCTGCCTTATAAAATGCTACCAATTCACACTTTAAGTTGCTTAAGTACAGAGTCAGGAAGCGTTAACTAGTCATAGAGTCTTAGACTATTGGAACCAGATAGATAAATTCTAAGATCACTTGGCCTCACCACCACATTATACTGATGAAGCAGTCTTGGAAAAGTTAAAAATTTTGCCCAAAGTAAAGCAACAATATGTAGAATTAGGGCTTGAACCTTTGTGCCTCCTCCCTCCCCAAACTACTAATTCAAGAGACTGCAGATCTAGCACCTTACATTTCCATCTTTTATTCTGTAACAAATAATTTTGGAATAACAAGAAAGCTGCTGTGGAACGGAGACTCCAAGTGACTGCACGATTCTAACTGCACAATGATTTCATATGCCCCTGTTCTCTTCTTCCGTATAACACCTAGACATAGTGTATTTCTGCTTTTCTAAGGTATAGCATGTGCTTCTATACTCTCCATGAGCCTGTTTTGTGGATGGGTCTAATCACACAGAGGAAACTTCTTTCCTACTTGATAGTTACATGGAGAGATAATGTATTTTTTTTCCAGCTTGGCCCCAAAGCAATCAGTTGACAAGTCCAGAGAGATCCCTGCGGTAAAGTGAAATATAAAGACTCTCTGGGTAGCAGGTGTTTCCCTTTTAATGACAGCTTAACTGGTGAAGTGTTGAGCAGAACACTGCTGTTTATCCCTGCTGTTTCCATTGGGCTGGAAGCCAGCACAAACCTGCCTTGGTGACATTTCAGGTCAGACTATTATATCAGGAAATTCCCACACAGTCAGTGGACAGTGGAGGGCCACAGCCTGCACACTTGGAACTAGATCCAGAAAACTAGAAATCCAAGGAAAGACAGACGCCCTAGGTCTGTGGTCCACAATGAAGGCTTTAAGGGGGAAGAAGAGAACAAGGTACAGCCTTTGCCTGAAATCTACATGTCTCTGGTTAAAGAAGAAAATTATATAGTAGAATGATGACATGAATGGAGAACAAATGAGATCACTTTTAGGGGTGAAATGACATCTTCTCATTCTTTCACACAGTAGATTTATGTCATTAAGCCCCTCAAATTGTAAAGTACCCACTAGTCCATGGATGAGTGTTTGAAAGCTAATATGCCTTATCTTCAACCTTCATTAAATGTATAATCTGGTAGAGTAGGAAAAATGTATACAAATAACTTTTAAGTACAGTAAAATTGACCTAAAAACAAAGTTCTTTTCTAATTTGAAGGCTGCAGAGGATACTTTTCTGATTAAGGATAATAGAAAAGACTTAAAACATGAATTTGCATAAGAAGTAGGAGTTCCATCAATTAGGAGAAATAAAATAAATTTATAAGTTGAGCAGTCAGCAAAAATTGAAGATTAGGAAAAGGGATGTGAACATGTTAGGGAATACTAGGAGAAAACAAGGACCCCTATTTTAAATGGAACAAGGCTCTTCATAGGAGAATAATAAAAATTAAGCCTGAAAGTACAAGCTTGGCTAATATGGTTGAAGTGCCTTATAAATGTGAATGAGATATGTTTTCTTTCATTAAGAGATATTGAAGGTTTCTGATACCAAAACACCAGAGGTTTGGTCTAGATTCCATTGCTCACTACACAGAAACCCAACCACAGAGACAAGCATTGCCAGAGAAGGCTTTATTCAGGTGCTTCAGCTCAACAGATGAGAGATGAGTCTCAAATCAATCTCTCAAACCAACTAAAATTGGGGGTTTACATAGCAGAGAAAGAATATAGTATGTGTGAGAAAGCAGGAATCAGGAGGAGTAAGAAAGAGGAGTTGGTCAACAGAAAGCAGACAGTCAGTTAGTAAAACAGGAATTAGGGAGAGAGGTAAGGAAGATGAGTTCCAGTTCCTTAATAACATCTGGGAGGCCTGAGAGTCAGTTTCCTAAGAAGGAATTCAGATAAGACAAATGTAAATTTCAAGTTTGAAAATTAGGAGGTTTAATTTTTATTTGTCCCAAAAACTGCCATCCATGGGTTGGTTTCATTTTGACCAGGGGAGTGATGGCATTGTTTCAGTCTCCAAGCAAGGCAGGCAGAGAATAGAAGGAATAATACAGGATGGAAGGGAATGGTGAATGAAGAAAGCAGGGAAAAAGGAGGTTAAATGGGGTTGGATTCATGATGAAAAAAGAAGGAAAACACAGAAGAGGAGAGTGGTAGGAGAGGTAGGAATAAAGTAGAGCTAACTTGGGGCAACAGGAAGAGGAACATAGGTATATGACATCTCAGAAAAAGTTCTAAAGGAAATAGTCAACCAAAGAAAGAAATGACACACAAAACCAAAGCTCTAGGCTGTCTGTCTTAGACTGTTCAGGATGCTATAACAAAATGCCACAGACTGGGTGGTTTATAAACAACAGAAATTTACTTCTCACAATTCTAGAGACTGGAAAGTTCAAGATCAAATCACCAACAGATACAGTGTCTGGTGAGGACCCACTTCCTGGTTCATAGATGCCCATCTTTTGGCATTCTCCTCACATAGTGAAAGAGGCAAGGGATCTTTCTAGGGCATCTTTTATAGGGCACCAATCGCCCCCCCAAAGACTCCACCTCCTAATACAATCATCTTAAGTGTTAGAATTTTAACACAGACATTTTGATTCAGTCCATTGCAAGTGGTGTTGAGAAAAGATGTGGTTGGGACCCAAAAAGGCAAGCAGAAGGAGCCCAGAGAACTTCTCTGAGACAACAGCAAGAAAAAAGAATGATCCACTTCTCAAGAACCTTGCAGTACAACGCACACCAGTTTCAGTCTCTGATGATATATGTCACTAGTTGGTTGGACATATTGAAAATAAGCAACCAAATGGCAGAAAATGTTGGTTTATAAAATACTTTTCATCCAGTTTGTCAACTCATTGACATGACAATGGGTGCAGGAAAAATGGGAGCAGAAATAAAGTATGGAATGGCTGGACAATACTGATTCTGTTCATTTAAAACAGCTGATTTTTTAAAAAATAAAAGCTGATTTGTTAGAAGAAAATGGCAGGTTTGATCTGAGTCATTGAATTTGAGAGGCAAGCAAAATGTCCAAATGGTGACATTTAGCCAGTTGAAATTCACGGATTCAGCTCAGGAGAGCCAATGTGTTGTACAAAGAATCTAGACTTTTTTTTTTTTAATTATACTTTAAGTTCTTGGGTACATGTGCAGATCGTGCAGGTTTGTTACATATGGATACGCATGCTACAGTGGTGGTTTGCTGCATCCTTCGCCCTGTCATCTACATTAGGTATTTCTCCTAATGCTATCCTTCCCCCAATCTCCCCACCCCATGCTATTCCTCCCCTAGCCCCCCCCACCCCCCAGGCCCCAATGTGTGATGTTACCCTCCCTGTGTCCATGTGTTCTCATTGTTCAACACCCACTTATGAGTGAGAACATGGGGTGTTTGGTTTTCTGTTCTTATGTCAGTTTGCTGAGAATGATGGTTTCCAGCTTCATCCATGTCCCTGCAAAGGACATGAATGTCCTTTATTATGACTACATAGTATTCCATGGTGTATATGTGCCACATTTTCTTTATCCAGTCTATCACTGATGGGCATTTGGGTTGATTCCAAGTCTTTGCTATTGTGAATAGTGCCGCAATGAACATACGTGTACATGTGTCTTTATAATACAATGATTTATAATCCTTTGAGTATATATTCAGTAATGGGATTGCAGGGTCAAATGGTATTTCTATTTCTAGATCCTTGAGGAATCGCCATACTGTCTTTCACAATGGTTGAATTAATTCACACTCCCACCAACAATGTAAAAGTGTTCCTTTTTCTCCACATCCTCTCCAGCATCTGTTGTCTCCTGATTTTTTAATGATTGCCATCTAACTGGTGTGAGGTGGTATCTCAGTGTGGTTTTGATTTGCATTTATCTAATGACCAGTGATGATGAGCTTTTTTTCATATGTTTGTTGGCTGTATTAATGTCTTCTTTTGAAAAGTGTCTGTTCATACCCTTTGCCCACTTTTTGATGGGGTCGGGTTTTTTGGTTGTTGTTGTTAATTTGTTTAAGTTCTCCATAGATTCTGGATAGTAGTCCTTTGTCAGATGGGTAGATTGCAAAAATTTTTTCCCATTCTGTTGGATGTCAACTCACTCTACTGATAGTTTCTTTTACTGTGCAAAAGCTCTTAAGTTTAAATAAATCCATTTGTCTCTTGGCTTTGTTGCCATTACTTTTGGTGTTTCAGTCATGAAGTCCTTGCCCATGCCTATATCCTGAATGGTATTGCCTAGGTTTTCTTATAGAGTTTTATGGTGTTAGGCCTAATGTTTAAATCTTTAATCCATCTAGAGTTAATTTTTGTATAAGGTGTAAGGAAAGGATCCAGTTTCAGCTTTCTGAATATGGCTAGTCAGTTTTCCCTAGACCATTTATTAAACAGGGGAATCCTCTCCCCCATCGCTTGTTTTTGTCAGGTTTGTCAAAGATCAGATGGTTGTAGTTGTGTGGCATTCCTTCTGAGGCCTCCGTTCTGTTCCATTGGTCTATATCTCTGTTTTGGTACCAGTACCATGCTATTTTGATTACTGTAGACTTGTAATATAGTTTGAAGTCAGGTTGTGTGATGCCTCCAACTTTGTTCTTTTTGCTTAGGATTATCTTGGCTATTTGGGCTCTTTTTAGGTTCCATATGAAGTTTAAGATGGTTTTTTCCAATTCTGTGAGGAAAGTCAATGGTAGCTTGATGGAGATACCATTGAATCTATAAATTACTTTGGGCAGTATGGCCATTTTCATGATATTGATTCTTCCTAACTATGAGCATGGAATATTTTTCCATCTGTTTGTGTCCTCTCTTATTTCCTTAAGCAGTGGTTTGTAGTTCTCCTTGCAGAGGTCCTTCACATCCCTTGTTAATTGTATACCTATGTATTTTATTCTCTTTGTAGCAATTGTGAATGGGAGTTCACTCATGATTTGACACTCTGTTTGTCTATTATTGGTGTATAGGAATGCTTGCAAATCTTGCACATTGATTTTGTATGCTGAGACTTTACTGAAGTTGCTTATCGGCTTAAGGTGATTTTGGGCTGAGATGATAGGGTTTTCTAAATATACAATCATGTCATCTGCAGACAATTTGATGTCCTCTCTTCTTACTTGAATACGCTTTATTTCTTTCTCTTGCCTGATGGCCCTTGCCAGAACTTCCAATACTATGTTGAATAGGAGTGGTGAGAGAGGGCATCCTTGTCCTGTGCCAGTTTTCAAAGGGAATTCTTCCAGTTTTTGCCCATTCAGTATGGTATTGGCTGTGGGTTTGTCATAAATAGCTCTTATTATTTTGAGATATGATCCATTGATACCTACTTATTGAGAGTTTTTAGCATAAAGGGCTGTTGAATTTTGTCAAAGGCCTTCTCTGCATCTATTGAGATAATCATGTGGTTTTTGTCTTTGGTTCTGTTTATGTGATGGATTACATTTATAGATTTGCATATGTTGAACCAGACTTGCATCCCAGGGATGAAGCTGACTTAATTGTGATAGATAAGCTTTTTGATGTGCTGTTGGATTCAGTTTGCCAGTATTTTATTGAAGATTTTTGCATCAATGTTCATCGTGGATATTGTCCTGAAATTTTCTTTTTTAGTGTGCATCCCTGCCAGGTTTTGGTATCAGGATGATGTTGGTCTCATAAAATGAGTTAGAGAGGATTCTCTCTTTTGGTATTGTTCGGAATAGCTTCAGAAGGAATGGTGCCAATTCCTCTTTGTACCTCTGGTAGAATTCAGCTGTAAACCCCCTGGACCTGGACTTTTTGGTTGGTAGGCTATTAATTGCTGCCTCAACTTCAGACCTTGTTATTGGTCTATTTAGGAATTCAGCTTCTTCCTGGTTTAGTCTTGGGAGGGTGCAAGTGTCAAGGAATTTATCCATTTCTTCCAGATTTATTGGTTTATGTGCCTAGAGTTGTTAGTAGTAATCTCTTATGGTAGTTTGTATTTCTGTGGGATTGGTGGTGATATCCCCTTTATCATTTTTTATTACATCTATTTGAATCTCCTGTCTTTTCTTTTTTATTAGTCTGGCTAGAGGTCTGTTTTATTGATCTTTTCCAAAAAAACAGCTCCTGGATTTATTGATTTTTTGAAGGACTTTTTGTGTCTCTATCTCCTTCAGTTCTGCTTTGATCTTACTTATTTCTCGTCTTCTGCTGGCTTTTGAGTTTGCTTGATCTTGCTCCTCTAGTTCTTTAAATGTGACATTAGGGTGTCAATTTTAGATCTTTCCTTCCTTCTCATGTGGGCATTTAGTGCTATATATCTCCCCTCTAGACACTGCTTTAAATGTGTCCCAGAGATTCTGGAACATTGTGTCTTTGTTCTCATTGGTTTCAAAGAATATCTTTATTTCTGTTTCATTTCATTATTTATCCAGTAGACATTCAGGAGCAAGTTGTTCAGTTTCCATGTAGTTGTGCGGTTTTGAGTGAGTTTCTTAATCCTGAGTTCTAATTTGATTGCACTGTAGTCTGAGAGACTGTTGTTATAATTTCCGTTCTTTTACATTTGCTGAGGAGTTATTTACTTCCAATTATATGATCAATTTTAGAATAAGTGCGATGTGGTCCTGAGAAGAAGGTATATTTTGTGGATTTGGGGTGGAGAGTTCTGTAGATGTCTATTAGGTCCACTTGGTCTGGCTCTGAGTTCAAGTCCTAGATATCCTTGTTGATTTTCTGTCTCATTGATCTGTCTAGTATTGACAGTAGGGTGTTAAAGTCTCCCACTATTATTGTGTGGGAGTCTAAGTCTCTTTGTAGGTCATTAAGAACTTGCTTTATGTATCTGGGTGCTCCTGTATTGGTGCATATATATTTAGGATCATTAGCTCTTCTTGTTGCATTAATCCCTTTACCATTATGTAATGCCCTTCTTTGTCTCTTTTGATCCTTGTTGGTTTAATGTCTGTTTTATCAGAGACTAGGATTTCAACTCCTGCTTTTTCTCTCTCTCTCCATTTGCTTGGTAAATCTTCTTCCATCCCTTTATTTTGAGCCTATGTGTGTCTTTGCATGTGAGATGGGTTTCCTGAATACAGCACAACATTGGGTCTTTACTTTTAAAATACTCACACATTGGTTAGAGTTGAAGTGAGGGGTTGTGGAGAAAGATAAAAGATTAATAATAATTAATCACACAAATTCAAAAATACATGTTCTAAGTCAGTACCACAGTGAGGGAACTATAGTGAGGTGACCCTCAAGACCTCATAAATGAGTTTGTCCTTAGAGGTTATATATAGGTCAACATACAATGAATCCAAAAAAAGACAAGAAGAGATAATTCAAAATTTTTAAAATATAGAATGATTCTGAAATGAGCTCTATCCCATACTCATAGAACAATCTTGGCACATGATGGATAATCAACAAATAATGGGTTATTGAAAATTAATAAGAATTGATTTTAATTAGAATATCCATGTCCAAGGAACAAAGACATCAATGAGAATTTGGGTTGATCAGAGCTAGAGCAGCGAAAAGGCAGATACTTTATCATCTCTATGGCCCCTGGGCAGACTAAATCATACTGTAGAAATGAACAAATGAGGATATTTCAGGCACAAACTTCCAGGACTTAGTTTTATGATGGAGTGTTTAAAGGCTTCAGGCTATTAAAATCAGAGAACTCTCCTAGTTATGTTTCTAGGCTTACCTAGAAAACTTCTGATTATAATTTGTCTTCCATACAGTTTTTCTACAGGAAGAAGATGTGCTGTCAAATAGAAATGAATATTTGTTCCCTTCAGTCATTATATTTCTCATGGTAAATTAATAAATTCCATTTTGTTTAACATATCAATGTCTTGTGAACTTCATCTCTTACATCTTCCAGCATGACTGAGTTCAGTCATTTCTTGGATAAAAGGATTGCATTTCTAGGTTTGCAGGGCTGAGAGCAAGACTCTGAACCACAGGGAATCCAACAAGTTACAGCATTCTGAAATATCTTTCAGGAACCGGCCTACTGACATCCTTTAATTAGCTAACAGGAATAGTTCTAGATGGAGTCACACTGCACATTCTTGGCAAATTAATTTGAGATTCAATATATTTCAGCCGACTTTCCAAGAGTAGAAATGATGAATTTTCAAGTTTCCACTGGAATTATAGCAAGCCTTTCTATGCTGTATTGACAGGAAGAGAAGTATAGTATATTAAAGAGGTATAGTATAGTATGTTCCGGAATTGAGCTGTCTGGGTACCAGTTCAGCTCTGCCACTGACAGACTGTGTGAATTTGAGACAGAAACCTGATATCCATATCAATTTTTTCATTAATAAAGTTGAGATAGTAATGCTATTCATCTCACAGGGTTAAATGAATATTTGCAAATATTTAAAATAGAAGTTACTACATTTTTAAAAACTGACAATGCCAAGTGTTTTCAAAGAGGCAGAGAAACTGGAACTCTCATACCTTACTGACAAGAATGCAAAATGGTACAACTCCTTTAGAAAACACTTTGGCAGATTCTTAAAAAATTAAAGACATACTAACAATATGACCCAACAATTTTACTCCTAGGTATTTACCCAAGGGAAATGAAAACAATGTTCACATAAGAACCTGTATGCAAATGTTAGACCTTCGTTATGCGTTATTACAAAACACTGAACATAACCCAAACGTCCTCCCCGCTAATGAGTAGATAAACAAAGTCTGCTATATCCACATAATTGAACATTATTTAACAATAAAAAGGAAGAAGCTCTTGATATACTTAACATGAATAAATTTCAGATGCATTGTGCTAAATAAAAGAAGTTAGACTCTGAAGGTTACATACTGTATGATCACAATTATAAAACATTCTGGTAAAAGTAAAACAAGAAGAGAAAGAGATCAGTGCCCAGGGCTAGGATAATATGTGTTTACTACAAAGGGATTTAAAGGAATTGGGAGGGTGGAGAGATGAAACTGTTCTGTGTATTGACTGTAGTGATGCTATACTATTATATGTACTTAACGAAGTTCATAGACCAATACACCAAAATGCTACATCTTACCTCAAGAGAAATTATATAAAGGAGGAAAAGGAGGGGAAGAAATTAAGGAAGAGAATGAAAAAAGAGAAAGAGGAAGAAAAGGGAAAGTGGGAAGGAAAAATGAGAAAACAGTGTCTGGAACATAGTAAGTGCTATAGAAACGTCCGTTATACAAAAGAAAAAAAAATTAATGTGGCACATTTTACATGATCATTAGACTCTATTGTCTGAAAAATATTAGTGAAATTATTTCCTAAGTCCTTACAAGAATAATACTTGGAGTAGATAAGGAATTTATGTTCCTTACGGAAAAACAATAGAAGATACAGATGAGTAACAGGAAAAGCAATCACCCATAATTCCACCATCTAAACATGAACACAACTAAAAACTAATTCGCAGCCTGCCAGCTTTTTAGTATAGGTGAATAAAACATTTTTTAACTTAGAAAATCATTTTATACCATATATTTTGTTTTGAAACTACTTTCCACTTAGCAATACATTCTAAAAATATATAGATGCATCATCACTTTTGAGAACTGCTCATTTATGCTACCAAGATTGTTGCTGAACATTTCATTTGGCTCCATTTCTTCAGTAGGATCAACCAGACTGTGTTAAATATTCTTGGTATACATATCTTTGTGAATACAATATCATTTCTTTATGATAAATTTCTAGAATGGGAATTGCAGTATTGAAAACCATACATTATATAATTTTTCAGTCATAATGCCAAATTACTCCCCCAGAAGATTACATAATTTACTTATAGCAGCTGTGAATGACAGTTGGGGCTGTGTTTCAGTGGTTCTTTCCCTTCAAAATCTGACAATCCTTTTTTAAAACTACTTTGCATATTATAAATGTTGGGTTTTTAAATAAATGATTATTAAATGAACCTTGAACACTGGAAAAATGTACTGAATTTTTATCGGGCATCAAATGATATAAAACATGATTAGAGTTCTTTTCCATCTTGCAAGATGGCAGGTGAAAAAGTTAAGAAGCTGGATACTAAAGACATGAAACCTGAAGCCAAGAAAGCTGATGCTTGTGGCAAAGTGAAAAAACCTCAAGGCTAAAAATTCCAAGAAGGGGAAGTCCCTGTCCTTGTCAGAGGAATTGGCAGATATTCCCAATCTGCTATGTATTCCAGAAAGGCCATGTACAAGAGGAAGTACTCAGCCAATAAATCCAAGGTTGAAAAGAAAAGAAAGAGAAGTTTCTTGCAACTGTTAGAAAACCAGTTGGTGGTGACAAGAACGGTGGTACCCAGGTGGTTAAACTTCGCAAAATGCCCAGATATTATCCTGCTGAAGATGTGCCTCAAAAGCTGTTGAGCCACGGCAAAAAAAAACAAAAAACAAAAAAAAAACAATACTTCAGTCAGCTCATGAGAAAACTGTGAACTAGCATCACCCTCTCACCATTCTGATCATCCTCACTGGACACCACAGGGGCAAGTGGGTGGTTTTCCTGAAGCAGCTGGCTAGTGGCTTGTTACTTGTGACTGGACCTCTGGTCCTCAATCAAGTTCCTCTACAAAGAACACACCAGAAATCTTTCATTGCCACCTCAGCCAACATTGATATGAGCAATGTAAAAATCCCAAAACATCTTACTGATGCTTACTTCAAGAAGAAGCAGCTGTGGAAGCCCAGACTCCAGCAAGTTGAGATCTTCAACACAGAAAAAGAGAAATACGAGATTACAGAGCAGCGCAAGATTAATCAGAAAGCTGTGGACTCACAGATTTTACCGAAAATCAAAGTTATTCCTCAACTCCAGGGCTACCTGTGTTCTATGTTTGCCCTGATGAATGGAATTTATCCTCGCAAATTGGCGTTCTAAATGTCTTAAGAAGAACCAAATTAAGTAACTGATAACAACAACAACAAAAAAAACATGATTAGAAAAAAAAATCAGTTGAGCATCTAAAATTACCTTTGGATTATTTGGGGGTGTCATCTACACTATTGTTGGCTACTTTTACTAGGCAGTTTGAGGAGAAGTCACTTCATTTTGTATAAAGTGACTTTATTTTGTATGTAGGAACATTCCTTAGAAAAATGATGATGTTATGAATGTTTCTGGAACATTTAATCATGGTACTTTGAAATTCTGCCTTATTATTTAGCATATTTACAAATGGTCTTGAGGAACACTCATCAGAGTGGCCTCTCTCTTTGGAGCAGGAACCTAAATCAATGACCTTCTACTTTTCTATTAGGTAGACTCATGGAGATTGTCTGCATTTTTTTCATCCAGTTAAATCAAATATTTTCGGAAGCCAATAAGCACCAACCTAGCCTGCTTCAATTTCCCTGAATCCACAAACAAAAATCTGAATTTCATTCTGCCCAAAAGATTTATACTTTGTAAAACATACATATTTTGTCCCCATACTGCAATCCCTCACAAAATCATATGACGGCTATACAAACCACCCCTAGGTTTATTTCAAGTAAATCTGGGTCAAGAGAAGAGAAAAGCAGTTGCAACCTCAACACTCAGAACCAGGAAGCAAAAGTGAATGTGTATTTGGCTCAGACAGAATAACTGGGTCAATTTGGGGAGCTCAACATTCTTAAACACAGAATAACTCTGGTAACATATATTCCCAGATAACTGCTAGCCTATGTGTGTTTCTAAGAATATATTGCTTTGAATTATTTTTCTTACAAATCTAAACTTTCCAAATAATTATATTCTAATTCATCTTATGTGAATATTGTGGGAGATTTATTGTATTTGTTAATTACCTCCATGAGATAGAAAGAGTAACAACCTGAGAAAAATGTGCAACATAGTAATTACATGACACAATGATTGCTGTTAAATTAATATATCTTAACATCTCATTACATGCGGAGTATTGTGTTAGGCTGTAGAGAAAATAGATGCTCATGCACTAAGACTTCATGGTCGTTCGTGGAAGGTGCCGTACAAAACCTTTGCAACAGACAGGGAGCTTCGTGCTCAGATATAAGCGACTGGACTGAAAGGCGGTTGAGTTCCTGCTTTCCTTGGCGGGTTGCTAGGCCCTGCAGTGTATTGATTATTGAAACATTTTCATTCCACATGCTCTGGGAAACTGACCTGAGCTCAAATGTTTCAGTTGTTTGGAAAGCAGAGGTACTGGCAGGAGATGAGCCGAGCAGGGAGAGAGAGCTGAGCCTCCAGGTTTTAGAGTAGCTGATTAAAGCAACAAGCCAAAAATGAAAGGATTAAGCCTTCAATCACTTTCTGCAGTCGCTTATAAGAGGCTAAAACCAGAGAAACCTGTGCCAACTCCCCTTATTCCATCTTCCCCCAGAGAACAGCACACTGACAGCAGGTCAGATGAATCAATACAGACTGGGGGGTGGGGGGGGGGGCGTGTGTCTCACTGTTGAGGGAGCCCCAAACAGCTGCATGGACTCTGAGGTGGGGGAGGAGGGCAAGGAGGGAGGGCCAGAAGTGGACATGGACTGGGTCTTCAAGCCTTCCCCTTCCTCCCTGCATAGAGAGGCCTCAGCAGAGGAGCCTGAAGAAGCCCCCTGCCTAAGGCCTCAGATGAGGAGACCTAGGAATGAAGATACCAGGGCCAGGAATGCAAATAGGGAAGAGCATGACCCGCCAGAGGGGCCTGAGGCCTTGACCGCAGCTGCCTGCAGAGATTGGAATTCACTGGCTGTGCCCCAAGTCTGGCCTGGGTAGAGCAGCTTCTCCCAAGGACATGGCAGGGAAAACCTTTGTAATTGCTGATAGTCAAGGCTCAGAAAAGAAAATCACCATTGGTTTTTAACCAAGCGCCAAACACCTCAGGTGTCAGTATGATTGAAATCTTAATGGTGGACATCTCTTTCTAACAATGAGAATCAGTGATTTCTCCTAATTGTTCCAGTCTCTCCAGGGATGGGGGTTGGGGGAGCAGGAAAACTTTTGAAGCCTTCACCACCTGGGAGAATTCCTATAAATCGCAACACTGGAATCTCCTCTTTATGCTTTGAAAACTTGCCAGAATTCTTGTGCCTTCTACAAAGAGTTCTAAAGGAAGAGCAATACCTTTAACTGCCTTTTTTTATACCTGCATTGTAATCAGCCCAGAAATCTGAAAGCATTGCCCTTGGAATTGAAACTAGGATACGTAACTGAGGGGGAGAGAATAAAGAGAGAGAACTGAAATTTAATTAGCGCCCCGGCACGGTGGCTCATGCCTATAATCCCAGCACTTTGAGAGGCTGATGCAAGGCAGGAGGATTGCTTGAGCCCACAAGTCTGAGACCAGCCTGGACAACATAGTGAGACTCTGTCCCTAGCAAAAATAAATTTTGTTTTAAAGTCAGCTGGATGTGGTGGCACGCACCTGTGGTCCCAGCTGCTCTGGAGGCATACCCCAACTCATATAGCCCAGTTATTGAAGGAAAGAGGCAGCCCTTCATTCCCCTGAACCCCCATCTGAGGCTCTTCTGACAGCAAACAGGAGTTCTTCTCCACTGTTTTTTTTTTTTTCAAATCTGATGTGACCTAAAGTCCTAGAGGAGCTAAACTTTAACTTCTTTAAAGAGTGCCATCTATGTCTAATAACAGAGTCAGGTTTTTCATCACTATCAGAGAGATTACTTCAAATTCCTACATCAAATCTTCAGTGTCTTTCGAAAAGCAAGTTGTTAATAGTCGTATTAGTATAAAAGAAATGTTTTCAGGTGAAGGAGAGGGTTCAAAAACCTGCACTAAAAATGCTTACTCTATAGATCAGTAATCCTGGGGTCTAAGAATTAATATAGCCTACAAATGCTTAAATTTAGCAAAGGAAATATCAACAGGTATATTCATTCTAGTTTTTATTATACTGTGAAATTCAATAATAACTACTTGGAAATAATCTAAATATGTGTAAATCATGGCATTTGCCTCTAGGAATTTATAAGTCAATAAGAAGATGCGTATAAAAATATACTTAGTACAAGAGTAGGGTTTCCAAGAAGCAAAAGGAGTCTCTTGACTAAGAAAATGGAGGCCTTAAATAATGAGTGAAGTCTGGACAGGAGACATGTTGATGGATGGGTCATTTCAGATAAAGGGAAGAAAGAATCTGGTAGCAGGAAATTACAGGGAATGTTTAACAGAAGATGAGTATTCTTGATGACTAAGTGCAGGATACACAAAAGTTCACAGTGGAAGGAAGGCTCCAGTTAATATTGAAGACACTTTGTGGAGGGCATTAAAGGGCAAGCTTTTATGTTCTTTCCTTTTTACATGATGTGGCGTTGCAGGTACACGAGAGCTATAATACATTTATGCAACCACTCATTCCATTTACAAAGCCTTGCCTCAGAGGGGTTTGCATCCTGTTTGTAGTTTCATTGCTTTATCAATTAGCTAGTAATTACCTCAGTGTGTTTGGGTAAACAGGAATCAGGGAGTTGGCATCCTAGTTTTTGGAGTCATTACAGGGTGATCCTGGCTAGGCGCTGTGGCTCACACCTACAATCTCAGCACTTTGGGAGGCTGAGGCAGGTGGATTGCTTGAGCCCAGGAGTTCAAGACTCTATCTTTGTTTTTCTAAAAAAATTGATTCTTTCTGTGGTTTCCAATTATAAATGTTCAGCTGCTTAGCTACCAGGAAAGTTGGCCATCCTTACCTGGCAGAAAAGCTTTGAGAGTCAATAGATTGGATTTCATTATTGAATTAAGCTTCATTTTTATAACATTCCAAATAGTGTTGTGGCTGTCACCTTTACCACCATAAACATTGAGAATACAACGTTTCAAGTCCAGGATATCTAGAATCTCAGCCTAGAGTATCAGAAGGGACTGTTCTCTGCCTCAGGACCTCTGTGACCCTATTGAAAAGACCAGCTTTCCTGGACATTTCCCAGATCCCACCCTGCTTGAGATTTATCTGTTCTTCAGGGAGCTGACAGTCAAAGAGTAATCACTTTCGTGGGTGGCGAAGGTCTAGCAAATACCTCAGTGTCTTCCCACCAATTCTTTGCCATGCTCATGAAATCCGTGAAATGACTCTGCTAAACTATTGGCACATGCATTCTCTCTATAAGGAACCATAGGAAATTCACCCACATCTCATTCTCCCAGCATCAATCCCAACTCTACTTGCTCACAGGCAGAAACTTTAGTCCTTCTTTATTTAGATTTGGTCTTAGACAGTAAACCCCTGTTCTGGGAAGAGGATGATGTAAGGTCTTAAACCATTTCATGGTAATTCTAGTCATTCTCCTCCTGTGGGATCTTTCTTCCTCTCCAGTATAGCGTGCTGCTCTGATATATTACTCTGTGTATATATATATATCTTTTTAAAAATGAAAACAAAAACAAAACAAACAAAAAACTTCCCTGAGGGAAGCTAAGCAAATGATAGTTTACACACTTGCTAAAGAAGGCATTGACCAACTCAAGTTCAATTAGCATAAAACTATTCAAGCTATATCTCCACAGGAAGAGCAGCATTTTCTACTATGTTCTAATTTGTTTTTAATCAAAGCACATTCCTCCTCATGAATGTCTGCTTTCAATTGCTTAGTTATATATGATTTAACTTGAATGTTGGCTATTTCAGAATAGCAGGTAGAATGCTTAAATTCTCCCCCGCACCAACTGTATTACATATTAAATCTCTCTCTTATCAATTAGTACAATGCCAAATACTGAGCAAGTTAGAAACAAAAGTTTAGATTATTTCTGGATCCTAATCTAGAGAGAAGATCATATATTGATTCCTCTCTAAACTGATGCTAGAATAATCTAGCTAGTTACTTTCAACTCCAGGGTGCAAAGTAATAGCAGTTCTCTTTATGGTTATGTGATGTGAACTATTGACAAAATTACACTGTAATTACTATTAGAGTCAAGGTAATTACACAGCAATTGTCCTATAATTACTGGATTTTATATCTGATGTATAAACTGCCATATGAATTACAAGGTAATTAATACTGGGTCTTCCTGGTATAATTTAGTTATTATTCATTAGTTCATTAGGAAATTCTGCATTCACACAGATCAGTGTGTTTAAGCCATAGCAATCAGTGTTTAAATCTCTAAGGCTTAGGAGTCTGACTCATGCATTAAATAACTCAAAAACTAGTGTACAGCTATTTATGGTTTCAAAAATTAACCAAAGTAATCAAACATGATTCTAATCCAAATTATAATATTTAGGAAACATATATATTTTTTCAATGTTTAGGAAGTGTGTGTCTATACATACAAACACTTTATTTTTGCAAAGTACTACTAGTTGCATGTCTGTTCCTACCAATCTGATAAATGTGGAGTATTGCTTACTAAAAAGCCAATAAGTAAAAGGAAATCTGACCAAGTACTGCCCAAAATGTTTTCTTACAGTTGTTCTCAATCTTGGCCGCATATTGTAATCACCTGGAAACCTTTCAGTACTGATGTTCAGCACTCCGGATCCTAACCCCAGAGTTTCTGATTTAATTGGTCTGGGGTAAAGCTGGGTCACTGGAAGATCTAAAAGTCCCCCAAGGGGCTACCATGTGTAGTCAGAGCTATTTTTATTTGCAACTCAGGCTGGGCACCACTGATTTTGAAGCATCATCAGAAACGAGACCTAAAGGTTGCTGGATGTTTGCAATTTCCAAAACTCTACAGTTAATTTTTGCTCATATATTTGAACAATAGAGTCAAGGATGCCAGTTTTCACACTGTTGGTAATGAAGCTTATGTGGCTTGCCCCACCTTGCTAAATGTGTTCTATCACCTACATTAGCTTCATTATTCAATTTTTTAAATTTTATCAAAGAATACAGGAACATACTTTAAGAAGTCAAATAGTGCCATGAGGTTTATAGTGGAAATCAATAGTTCCCTGTTTTACTTTGCCCCACTTCAATGTTTTAATCCCTAGAGATAACCAACATTAATTCTTCGATCTCTAAACAATATGCTTATACTGCCATGTCTTGATTTTATAATTTGATATCCTATCACTTGATTTTCTATCCACCCAATTCATCCTCCCACTATACACACACTTCAGATCCCTCTCCCAGCTTCCCAAAATACTTATGCCACAAGTTGATTAAATCAATACTTAATGGTTATATAATTATGATGGTAAATATTTTTGACAGCTGAAACTTATGTATAAAACTGTAACTGTCTCAAGGAGGAGAATATTTGGTCAATATTCCATGTGCCTATCCATAAATTTTTCTATTTTAAGCATGCTGCACATATTAATTTCATTCTCACAGCTACCCTATGTGGTAGCACTATCATTCTTTCCACTTTGCAAAAATAAAAATAAAAGCGAGTTAAATGTATCTGCATGGTTAGTAAGCAATGAAACTGGGATGGAAAACCAGGCATTCAGGCTTCTTGAAGCTGAGCTCTTAACCATCACCCAAGACAGTAAAATGAGTGATTAGCAGTCAGCCAGTCTCTTTTGCCCCTGCCTGCGGCTGTTCCAACCTGGAACACTTGCTTTCTCACAGTCTGCACAGTTATATACCTGGAACATCTTCAATCATAGGACTTCCTCTCCTCCCTGTCCTTTGGGTCTCCTCTTTCCTGAACCTCATACTCTTTCTTATCCCTAATCCTCATTTATTAAAAGATCTTCCATAGTAAATTCCCAATAAAAGGGAAAGGGAAGTAAAGTTTTGGGGGCATGAATATGTAAAATGCCTTTCTTTTGCCTGCCCAATTAATATATTTGGCCAGTGTATTTTCTCTTGTGCCTGTAACAAATTACCACAGACGTAGTGGCTTAAAACCTACATTTGTTGGACAGTTCTGGAGATCAGACTCTAAAATATGTCTGCAAGGCTAAGTTCCTTCTGGACGATTCAGAGAGAATTCATTTCCTTGCTCATTTCAGCTTTGAGAAAGCACCTACATTCTTTGGTTGTGGCCCCTTTCTCCATCAATCTCTTTCTATTCCTTTTCTCTAGAGTTTGAAGTTTTTGTTTGGAAACAATTCATACTGTAAACAAAAGTTCCCTGAAAAGAAATTTGGAGGAAAGAGATTTTATTCCAGTAAATAGTTTGCAAACAGGAGTTCTACACATTCTTCGTGTAAAACCAAAGTGCATTCTAGAGAACAAAGGGAAGGCTCAGGTTTTATAGCAGAAGTTCCCACCCAGGTTCCTAATCAAAACTTCAAGCTACAATGATGTCTGGGTGCAAGTCTTTTACATTAATTATAATGAGTACTTAGTGAGCCCTTAATACATGAAAACTCATGCTTTTAATTGCAACAAAACAAAAATTGACAAGTGAGACCTAGTTAAACTAAAGAGCTTCTGCACAGCAAAAGAAATTATCAACAGAGTAGAGAAATTATCTACAGAACTAGAGAAAATATTTGCAAACTGTGCATCTGATGAAGGTCTAATATTCAGAATCTATAAAGGCATAAAACAATTGAGCAAACCAAAAACAAGTAACTCCACTAACAAGTGGGCAAAAAACATGGACACTTCCCAAAAGACGACCTGCAAGTGGCCAAAAAACATGAAGAAATGCTCCACATCACTAAGCATCAGAGAAATGCAAACCAAAACCATGAGATACCATCTCATGTGAGTCAGAATAGCTATTATTGAAAAGTCAAAAAGCAGCAGATGCTGGTGAGGTTGTGAAGTAAAGGAAACACTTGTGCACTGTTGGTAGAATGTAAATTAGTTCAGCCACCATGGAAAGCAGTTTTAAGATTTCTCAAAGAACTACAAGTTGAACTACCATTCAACCCAGCAATTCCATTACTGGGTATATACCCAAAGGAAAAAAAATTGTTCTACCAAAAGGACACATGTACTTGTCTATTCATTGCAGAGCTATTCACAATAGCAAAGACATGGAAATGACCCAGATGCCCATCAACAGTGAACTGAATAAGAAAATGTGATATATACATACACACACACACACACACACACACACACACACACCATGGAACACTACACAGCCATAAAAAAGAACAACATATGTCCTTTGCAACAACATGGATGAAGCTGGAGGCCATCATTATAAGTGAATTAATGCAGAAACAGAAAAACAAATATCATGTGTTCTCACTTATAAGTGGGAGCTACCAGACCTCACCACATAAAAATAAATACCCCAAAACCTAAAATGCAATATAAATAAATAAATAAATAATAAATAAATAAATAAATGGGAGCTAAATAGTAGGTATTCATGGACGTAAAGATGGCAACAACAGACACTGGGAACTCCTAGAGAGGGAAAAGAGAGAAGGGAGCAAGGGTTGAAAAACTAACTGTTGGGTACTATGCTCAGTACCTAGGTGAAGGGATCAATCATACCTCAAACTTCAGATTCACACAATATATCCAGGTAACAAACTTGCACATGTATCCCCTTAATCTAAAATAAAAGTTGAAATTATTTAATAACAAAACCAAATAAAAATGCATGCTTTCCATTCTGTAAAGTTTTATTAAATTATTTCCTTGATGTCTTCTCCCATTATCTCTTTTATTTCATTCTAAAATTCTCAAATTTGAAGTCAGGGCACTTAAATTGAGTCTCCCTTCTAGTTTTACACTTTTTTGTCATTTCATACTTTCCAGGAGATTTCTTCGACTTTAGCTTCCAACTCTTCACTTGATCTTTTTCTCACTTCTGCTGCATATTTTTGTATTGCGGAGTTCTACCTGGTTCCCTTGTGTTGTTTTTTGTTTATTTGTTGTTGTTGGCTTTTGTGGTTGGTTTTTATTGTTCTTGCTTTTGATAAGGCTATCTTATTGTTTTATGGATACAATATCTGCTTTTGTATGAGAAGCATATGGATTATAGTTATGTTATTGTTTTATATGTTTTGTTTTACTTTTAAATTTTCTATTGCTCTCTGTATTGTTTTGAATCATCAAATTTGCTTTTTTATATCATGATCCCAGAGGGCAGCTCAAGCTTTAGTCATTACATCTGCATTCCAGCCTGTAAAATGAGGATGAAGAGTAAAAGAACATGACCTATGAACACTTCCCTTAAATCACATATACCTCTTCCATTTACATTCCATTGTTCAGAACTTAGTAACATGTTGGCCTCTAGTTGTAAATAAGGCTAAGAAATACAAACTTTTTTTTTTTTTTTTTTGAGATGGAGTCTCACTCTGTCACCCAGGCTGAAGTGCAGTGGCACGATCTCGGCTCACTACAACCTCCGCCTCCCAGGTTCAAGCAATTCTCCTGCCTCAGCCTCCTGAGTAGCAGGGATTATAGGCACACGCCACCACAGCCTGCTAATTTTTGTCTTTTTAGTAGAATCAGGGTTTCACCATGTTGGCCAGGCTGGTCTCAAACTCCTGACCACAAGTTATTTGCCCATCTCAGCCTCCAAGTGCTGGGGTTACATGCGTGAGCTATGGCGCCTGGCCACAAACTTTATTTTATAAGGCCATGTGCCCATCTGAAAACTGGGGGGTCTAGTTGTATCATAGGTGCATCTGATAGCAATAATTTAAGAAACTGGATTTGCCACATGGAGATTGTGTGGAGGAAGGTGCTAGGTGAAAATACTCTATAAACTGCATGCTTTTTACAAGCAGCTGCAGTTCTCCTGTCCAGCCTGCTGCCACTGGACCATCCTTGTATGTAAGTCCCCCCCCAAGTAAAACCCTATGTCTCATTTGTTGGCTCTGGGTCTCTTCTTCAGCCTCTTGAACCTGGTCCCATCCCTGCTGAAGTTGATGGGCTCTTGCACGAAACTAGCATAAGGAAAAAAAGAAAAACAGATCACTGGGAGCAACCAGTAAGTAGTCTCTGCCTCAACTTTTATGAATTATTCCTCCAAAACCCAATTCCACAGTAATGCTATAATTGATACATATGCTACTTGATAACCTATCTATGCCAAATCCACCTCAAAGTATTCACTGATGATCATATTGATGATTCTGAAGCTGTGAACAACTTCAGTTTTCAAAGATTCAGTTTGTTTGTTTGTTGTATTGAACTTACTAAGGCAAGAACATAACCGAGAATGGTTTTGTTTTGGAAAGAATGATTTAACCAGAAGGGCCTTCTATTTAACCCACCATAAATGTTAGAGATGAGGTAGCCCGCGAGTTATTGAATAGTGGTTTAAACTTTGCAGAAATTGAATTTTCTCGCAGATGAAACTCTAGCAGTATATAGTCCAAGATTCAAGGATGACTTCACAGCAATATTATAAACCTAGGGACCTATTAATCATTTTTTTTTCCCAGTGGGTATCTGGAATCTGCATTTTCACATAACTTTAATAAGTAACTGTGAAGCTGCTGGTCTCCGGAATACTGAGAGTGAGAAGGAAGCACATACCTGGAGCTATGATAAAGATGCTAATATACAAGAATTTGATTCATCATCTTCAGATTTGTATTTCTAAGAGTGTAGAAACACTTTTTTTTTTTTTGGTTACGTGTTTATTTCTTTCCTGGGAAAATACCAGCACAGCCTTGAGAGAGCAAGTGCAAACAAGTTACATTGCCCCTAGGGTGCCATTTACCCTCTCTCTGCAAAGCCCTGGTCTCCAGACCACACTTTAAGAAACATTGCCTTAAAATAAAAGTATAGTCATTTAACCTAATCTCATTGAGAACTCTCTGGCTAGGCACGGTTGTTCATGCCTGTAATCCCAGCACTTTGGGAGGCCAAGGAGGACGGATCACCTGAGATCAGGAGTTCGAGACCAGCCTGGCCAACATGGTGAAACCACATTGCTACTAAAAATACAAAATTAGCTGTGTGTGGTGGCGGGTGCCTGTAATCCCAGCTACTTGGGAGGCTGAGGCAAGAAAATTGCTTGAACCCGGGAGGCAGAGGCTACAGTGAGCTAAGGTCACACTACTGCACCCCAGCCTGGGCAACACAGTGAGAGTCCGTCAAAAGAAAGAAAGAAAGAAGGGGCGAGAGAGAGAAAGAGAGAGAGAGACAGAGAGAGACAGAGAGAGGAGAAAGAGAGAAAGGAAAGAGAAAGAAAGAGAAGAAAGAAAGAAAGAAAGAAAAGGAAGAAAGAAAAGAAAAGGAAGGAAAAAGAAGAAAAGGAAGAAGGGAGGAAGGGAGGGAGGGAGGAAGGGAGGGAGGGAGGAAGGGAGGGAGGAAGGAAAGAAAGGAGGAAGAAGGGAGGAAGGGAACTCTCTGTAAATGATCTCACCATTGACACTACTGGCTTACTGATTTCTTAATTTTCACAGAGAATGTGTTGCGGGTGGTGGGGTCCCAGGATGGAGGTGGGAAAGTGTCAAGTGACAAGAAGGGGGAAGGGGTAAGATTGTAATTTATAAGTTTGTGAGCACAAAGAAGAGTCCTTCAACTGATGAGTTAAAAACAAGGCCATTAAGTTCTCCTTCATACACCTTGTCTGCAGCTAGGGATCATCAAACCCCAAGGAACGTCTGACGAAACAACGCACCAAACAGCCACACCTGCTTTCTTTCCATTTGTGTTTTTATCATTTTCTGGGGAGGAAGAAAGCTGTCCAACCTGATGACTCTGAATGGGGCATTCAGCAAATGGTATTTTGCTTCACATCAAGTAATTTCTTCCTAAGAAATCATCCCTGTTATAATAGAAGGCAATTAGAGGAGCAGTGAGAAGGATTTGATTAGTACTGCTTCTGAATTTTCCTATTTAACCAGAAAGTGAATATTTATGCAGGAACAGTAAAGAAGTTTAGATCCCAAATGGGTGCACAGACACAGTTATGATATCTTTTTTTTAATTATTTTTTCACAAATGATGTGATGGAGTCTTGCTCTGTTGCCCAGGCAGGAGTACAGTGGCTATTCACAGGCATGATAGTAGCTTACTACAGCCTTGAACTCCTGGGCTCAAGCGATCCTCCTGCCTCAGCCTCCTGAGTAGCTAGGACTAAAGGCATGTGCCACCATGCCCAGCGTTTAATATCTTGTAATATGTGCAGTGGTGTTTGTGTGTGTACATTTTAATTGCTTACTATAAATCAAGAGTAATTGGATGAATATTTATGCATAGTTTCCTCACTGCTTTGCAGATCTGGGGAAAGTGTTTATCACAACAGGATTAATTTTGTTTCATTGTATGTGGGCATTACGTGTATACCCAGAAAGAAGTTATTCAGACAACAGGAGTAACCCATAAACTTCCCTATTACGCAGCCTCAGTGCCCTCAATGCCAGAATCAGGGCCATAGAACCTCAGCTTAGAGAATTCCTTAGCACTCACACAAGTTAGAATGTATTAAATAAGGCTGAGCATTACTTGCCAAACATAGTTCTAATTGTGAATATCCTTTACCATACAGTATTTTTCTATCCATTGGGAAGCATATTTTTTGATGTTCTGTGTAGTTAAAAAAGCAATACAGAATATCATAAGACATTCCATAGGCAAGTTGGTGTCAAAGAAGATTATTTGCTTTTTTATTATCCCTTTTTTCTCTGTGGCTTCAGCATTACATATTTAATTTGCAAAGAATTTCAAGCAATATAAAGAAAAAATAGAACCCTAGGAATAAATTCCCTGGAACACCCATGTTTTTATTAATCTGACTCTTAATTATGAGCCAATGCTTAGGTACCACATGTAGATTGTTTTAATCACTAGGTCTTGAACTCAGAAGTTAACATGTTTCTACCACCTGGGCTGTTTAGTACATCACCACCCACTGAGAACCATTTCCATTTAACTAGCTTTTCCTGATTATGTCCCTGATCTTTCTGTCTCAACCCATATGTGCATGTGTATACACATGCACACACATACACACACCACGTCTCCTCTAGTTTCCCAATTACGCATTTTCTTCCACCCGGTCTTTGAAATCTCTTACCACCTGTAATTCTACAATACATGCACGTAGACTCCTGAACATAGAACAGATAGATTCTGGGTACACCTTACAGAAAGCAGTCACATTTCTGCATAGTCGTATCTTACTGTATATGCACAGGGATATTTATAGTTCTACACACAGTAACTTGTGGAATATCACAATTATCCTCAAATGTGCAAAGATCCTGGCTTGTTTTAGTTATCAATCATTGTGCAACAATCACCCCAACACTTGATTTTTAAAAAGTGACTTAATTTTCATGATCCTGTAAGTTAACGGGGTAGTTTTTCTGGTGCTCTCTCTAGGGACTACTCATGTGGCTGAATTCAGCTGGCAGAACGGCTAACAGTCAGTCTCATCTGAGGTAAGTATGGTGCAGTCTCCTTCTTGTGACTTTTCAGTCTGAGTGTTGACATGGCAACAGCTCAGGGCAACTTTCCAAGATGGAAGCCCCAACGGTGGGAATGCTTAACAAGTCCCTATTTGGGCCACATTTGTGATGTCCCATTAATCAAAGCAAGTCAGTGGCCAAGGCAGAGTCAAGGCAGAAGAGGATTATATAAGTGCTTGGATATTGGAAGGTGTGACTTACTGGAAGTCATTATTCTAACAACCTTCTATATGCCCCAATATCATGCAGTCATCCAAAGCTGTCAGATATTGACTCTTCATATGAAGGATGAGGTGTCTGAATACAAACAATCTAAAAACATTTCGTTTGTGCGTGTTCTGTAGGGAATGATTTACCTTGAAGAGAGGCTCAGTAAATGAAAAACATCCCTGGGTTATTCGAAACAACCGATAGCCTCTTTAACATAAGACATGCATACTTCCTACCATGAACATAAATGAGAGAGAACAGGAGAAATGTGACTGAGTCACTTCAGTGTGGATTCCTTTCTCCTTTCAGCTGGCATTTCCTGTGTATATGTGCTCGTGACCATGTATCAACAAGTCCAACTCAGTGTAGCCTGGTATTAGATTAGCAAGTGTCTTGCTTTCATTTTTTTCTCTATATCCAGTGTCCTTACCCTGGAGTGTGGAAGAAGTTGTTATTGAGAAAGAGAACCTCTGAGGACAAGCAAAACAGCCTAATGAAGCTCCAGTTTTTCAGGAAAGAAGAAACTAAGATATCCTGAGAGAATCCAGCAACCTAGTGGTATCTGGGGGAGCTCTTGGAGAAGCAGGTGGGCTTCTTAGAGATGAGTCTGCTTGGGTTATTCCTCAAGAGATGAGTGTAAATTGCTTTGTGCTTCTCTGTCCTTTTTTTGGTTGTTCCCTGAGGACCAAGGGAAGTTCCATGGTCTCGTAAGTTACTTGAATTTTATTCAAAAAAATAAACCTCATAAATGGAACGAAACACCTTTGTTTTTATGCACATGTGGACATTCCTTATAAAATTTTTAACACTAACCCCAGGAGGGGAAGTTTTCCTTAAGTAAATTTTTGAGGTTACCTCATTAACAGGCTCCCTGCCATGACCTTCTTTGCAACTCATACAGAACACTGCTGTAGCTGTTCTGTAAAACCAAAATCTTCCAGCTCTAGAGAGGAGACACCAAGGAGAACCGCCCCTGAATATATTTCAGTTGAAACTTCCAGGAAACTGCCTGAAGGATCAAAACTTTCCTGCCTGCCACATCTCAATCCCAAACACAAGAAGCTAGAGCCAGGAGTTTGGTCTTAAAATCTGTTTTTAACGGACTGGGCAATCTAATCCTATAACTAGATCCTATTCACTATTAATTATTAAAATAAAGTCAGGCTCCTTTAGGGGCATAAATGCCTTCTGTGGCATGAGACTAAATCTCTGTATCAATAAGAAAACCAGACTGGAATGGAAAATGCTCAAGTGGTCCAGACCACCAAGGATAACTTTGTTGAACTTTGAGGTCTGGCATTGTAGGAACTAAGGTAAATCAATCCAGCCAAATATTTTAGCCCTCCAATACCAATTATGGTTTATAGAGCCAAAGCTAGATAATGCCCTGAATTAATATCTAATCTATACTTAAGCCTCATAATATTTACTACTGGAGTCCTTGCTGTCTCTCCTTGCCTGTTCCAGCCATCCCAAAGTATAGCTACTAAAGACCTGAAAGCTATTGTCTCATATCATCTGGCCCCAGAAACAGCAACAAGCTCAGGCCATAGGTCTCCATTCTTACTTCCTACTCACTTGTAAATACACTGGAATCTGGCCTCTGCCCTTATCAGTTCTCCTTGGCAGTTCTCCCTAAATGAATTACAAAATTCGAAGATGGTCTTCATCTTCTTTGGCCATCTGACCAAGCTGATCATTATTCCCTTTTTCTTTTGGTTTTATAATCTGTTTTTTAATTAGCATATAATTTTTTTATTTGGTAATATAGAATATCATCCATCCCCCACTTCTTTTGTCCCAGTCTCCCTCTGATGCTCCTTTCTGCATAGCCCAACAGGAAGCCAGCCAACAAAAAACACCTGGAAATTGCAAAGTCCCAGCCCCAGCATCAGAAAGTAAAACATAAAAGAATGACCTTAGAGGTGAGGCACATTAGCTTAATAACCCATAAGAAGGACAAATTTGTGTTATGTTAGGGTTTTTAAGTATTTATTTGGTAGAAATCACAGGTACAACAATCTACACCAAGAGTTTTCCTTGTGAATAAGAAAATATAGATTTAAGTTTGTTTATGATCACAAAAATTCATACTTAATTCTTGTGTCTTATCAGTTTTGACAAGTTGTATTTTTCAAAATATTATCTACTTATCATAAAATATTTAGTGATAACCTTATATCTTCATATTATTTTTAATGACTTTCAAATATATAGCAATGTCCTTTTTTTCATTCTTTACATTATCAGTTTTCTATGTTTTTCTATTTATCCTTAATTGGTCTTCCCAGAATTATATCAATTTATTAATATTTTCAAGGAAGTAATTTATTCGTTTGATTCTGGTGGTGTACTCTTTTGTATAATTTGGCTAATTTTATTAATCCCTGTTCTTATCTTTATTTTACTTTCTATGGGCTTAATTTGTTGTTTTTTCTAACTTCTTGACATAAAGACATACATCATTTGTTTTTAGCCTTTCTATATATGTATATAGAAAGTATATACATACATACATATGCACACACTCTCACACATTTACATACATATAATCTATATACCTCCCTTAAACAGAATTTTAGCTATATCTCACACATTTTTATTTCTTACATATTCATCATCTGTCAATCCAGAATATTTTCTCATTTTTATTGTGATTCTTGTTTTCTTGTTTGATTACTTAGATGTTTACTTTGTACTTTGAAAGTATTTGACACTTTTCCACTTATATTTTGCTGTTGATGTCTAGCTTAACTTTTGCAAACAGCTTGTGTGTAATTGAAAAGACTGAAAATAGAAAAAATATTGTTGTTCAGTGTTCTACAAATGTAAGTTAAGCCAGCGTAATAATAATAATCTGTTAAATTTCACAGCTTTACTAAAAATTTTGTTTTTCTACTTGGTTGATCAATTATTGAAGGAACAGTATTAAAATCTCCTACTATCTTCTATAGTTATAAATTTATTCTTTTAGTTCTATCAATTTTTGCTTAATTCATCTTACTGTATATATTATTACTGATACAAGTTTAGAATTATTATAAATTTCTAGCGGAATGCTTCCTTTATTATCATGAAACGTTCCACTTTATATCTAGTAATGTTTTCAGCCTTACTGTTGTTTTTTCCAAGGTAATATATCATTTTTCTCTGTTTTATGATCTTGTCTTTTGCTTTCAGCAGTTTCCGTGTGGTGTGTGTATGACTACCTGTGATTTTCTTTGCATTTATCCTGCTTGTATTTGTTGCTTGATGTCTTTAATTTTTGAGAAATTTATGACTGTTTCTGTCTTCAGAGATTGCTTCTGACTGATTTCTTTCTTTTTCTGGGACTTTACATGTATGTTAGAAGTTTTCACCTTATCCCATATATCTCGTATGTCTTTTCCGTATTTTCTTTCTTTTATGTCTCCTACTTTTCAGTTGTCAACCTTTCAGCCATTGCTTTTGATGTGGCAAATGCTTTGAGGGGAGCCTTAATGTCATATGCAATTCCTCTCTCAGGGCTTTCTTCCTATCTAGGATGTAAGGTTTACAAGTTCTTAACGTCTCAGTGGCTCTCCACCATTTTCAAACTGATTTATTTTAATTTTTTCTGACTTTTCTAGTTCTTGGAGGAGGGTTAGATGAAACAACTTAGTTTGTCATTACTTGCAGCAGAATTCTTACAGTACTATTATGTCATTTTCATTATTTTTCATCAAAATTATTCTAGAACATATAAGTTGTTTAGAAGAGTGTTTCTCAAAAACATAGAAATTAAGTCCATGTATATATTGATCAACATCAACAAGGGTACTAAGACCATTGAAAGGGGAAAGAAAAATCTTCTCAAAAAATGCTGCTAAGAGTAAATATCTACAACAAAAGACTAAAATTAGACCCTTACTTCATACCGTATACAAAAATTGGCTTCAAATGGATCAAATACCTAAATATTAAAAGCTAAAACTATAAAATTCTTATAAGCCTAAAAAAAGTATAAATCTTCATAAAAATTTGGCAATGAACACAAAAATCAAAAAACATAAGGAACAAAAGAAAAAATGAATCGGACTTCATTAAAAGTAAACACTTTTATGTATCAAGGACACTATTAAAAGAATGAAAAGACAACCCACAGTATGGAAAAAAAATTTGTAAATCATGCATCTGTTAAGAGTTCAGCATCCAGAATATTTAAAGAACTCTTACAACTTAATAACAAAAAGACAAACAACCCAATTAAAAATGGACAAGGATCTTGAATAAATATTTCTCCAAAGAGAATATACTAACAATCAATAAGCACATGAAAAAATGTTTCCCATCTAGACATTAGAAAATTCAAATCAAAATCACAATGACATAGCAAATACTACTTCGTATCCACTAGGATGATTATATTTTTAATGTAAAATAATATTGACAAGGATGTAGAGAAATTGGAACCTACATACATTACTGGTGGGGATATAAAATGATTCAGTCACTTCAAAAAGAGTGTTGTGGCTTTTCAAAAAGTTAAACATAGAATTGTCATGTGACCCAGCAATTCTGCTTTTAGGTATTTGCCTAAAAGAAATGAAAACATGTTCACATTAAAACTTAATGTATAACTGTCCATAGCAGCATTATTTGTAATTGCTAAAAAATAGAAACAACCTACATGTTCATCAACTGACTAATGGATAAATGAAATATGGCATAGTTGTACAATGGAATATTATTCTGCAACAAAAAAACAAATTACTGGTATGTGCTAGTACCTGGATCAACCTTGAAAATATTATGCTAAGAGATAGAAGCCAGGCACAAAAGGCCACACCTGGTATAATTCCATTCATGTGACTGTCCGGAATAGAAAAACTCATAGAGACAGAAAGTAGACTTGTAGCTTCTAGGGACTGGGTTTGGGGAGGAATGGAGAATAATTGTTAATGGATATGGAGTCTCTTTGGTGAAGGTGATGAAAATGTTCTGGAATTAGATATTGATGAAAGCTGTGCAACTTTGAATGTATTGTAAGTCATTGAATCATACACTTCAGCATGGCTAAAACGGTGAATTTTATGATATGTTAGTTTTACCTCAAAAATTAAAAAAATTAATAAATACATGGATTGGATTTTTGCAATAAATTAAACTGTGATCAGAGAATGTAGTCTCTAGAATATTAAATCATTGAAATTTGCTGAGTCAGCTTTGTGGTTTAATATATGGCCAATTTTTATAAATATTTCATGTGTGCTTAGGAAGAATGCATGCTTTCTAATTATTGCAAGCAGAGTTCTATATATGTCCCATGCATGTTAATTTTGTCATTGATCTATTTTATTTCTACACTAATAATTTATTTATTTGATCTATTAATAAAGGGAAAGACATATCAAAATTTCCTATTTGGGTGGTGTATTTGTCCATTTCTCCCTGAAGTTTTATCAAGTTTTGCTTTATGTTATTGACTAGATGGTTAGAAGCAAGTTTAGAACTATTATATTATCCTAATAAATTAAACTTTTAATTATTATGTAATAAACTCCATTATACTTTCTTATTCTTTTTCCAAAAGTCAGTTTTTTCCTAAACTCAATTTTGGTTACCTTTGGTTGGGATTTGCCTATATTTTTTCTTTCCTTTATTTTCAACCTGATCGTGATTTTTAGGCTTTAGATTACCCTGAAAAGATTAGATGGCTGCATTTGTTTTTGCTCTTAATCTGACAAACTGCATTTTAATCATCAAGCTTAGTTATTTTAAATTTACTGTGATCACAGATATATTTGGACTTGGTTTTATCTTCTTAATTTTTGCTTCTGATTCTCTCTCTTTTTTTTTTTTTGTTCTCTTCACTTTCTTTGTATAGATTTTTGTTGTTTGATTAATTCTTTATTCCATATTTTTTATCTACCTGTTTGGAAATTATGTAGTCTAATTCTATTGTTTTAAAAGTTACCTTTGAAATTTAGCATCTATGTGTAATAAATCTAAAATTAGGAGTTTTTCCTTCATTCTTATCCATTCAAGAACTCTTAGAACATTTTAAGTCTGATCACTTCAATTCTGGCTCATATACTATTGCTCCTCAGTATTTTAATTGTGTCTTTATTAGCCACAACAAGTTATTCATTATCATTATATAGATACTGCTCACTTATCTACATTTAAAAATTTATTTGCTCACAATTTTATTCTGCATCTTAAGCATTTTCAAAATAATTTTACATCCTCCTGAAATACATCTTTCAGATGTTTCTTTAATGCAGATCTATTCATGATTAACATTCAGTATGTAGCAAAATACTTAATTATATAAAATTCCTGTATATTACTCTTATGTTTGAGATAGAGACAATTCTAGGCCAATATTTTTTCTCTCTTAATTTGATATATATTTTATTAACATATACAATTATTCTGCCTTCCATTTTTCATATTTTAAAAAAGTCTATTCTAAGTCTTTTGGAGGGAAAAGAAGGTTATAATTTGTCTTTTCTACATGGCTGCATCTTAGATCTCTTTGTCATTGATGTTCTGCAGTTGCTCAACCTTATAACTAGAGGGAGATTTCTTTTCACTTTATTCTTCTTGGTAAACATTATCTTTCCTGTATATAGTTTATCAGTTCTAGAAAATTCTCAAATTTATGCTTTCAAATATTGCCTCTCCTACAGTATTTTTGTTTTTTCTTCCTAGGTCTTCAAATACAAGTATGTTAGGCATTCTCATTCTATTCTCTATATCTATTAACCTCTCTCATATTTTCCATTTCAGCTTTCTGTGTGACATTCTGAAAGTATTCAGCTCTGTCTTTCAGTTGGCTAATTCTTTCTTCACTACATCTACTCTGTTGCTTGGTCCACCCTTAAATTTTATTTTTACCTTTTCAAATTAATATTTTACTTTATTTTAAACTTTTATGTGCTTCTTTTTACATCTATATGATTGCTTATATATATTGCCATAATGTTTGTCTTTTTTTTTTCATTTTAAAAAAAGTATTTAAACATTCATGCATAGTGTGGAAGACAAAATAATGTTTCCATCCCCAATGACGTCCTCATTCAAATCCCCCAGAAACTTTAAATATGCTACCTTACATGGCAAAAGAGACTTTGTAGATGTCACTAAGGATCTTGAGATTGGAGATTATCCTGGATTATCTGGCATTATCTGTATTTATATTACAATATAATCATGAGGGTTCTTATAAGAAGGTAGGAAAGCAAAGTCAGAACAAAGAAATGTTACACGGGAGCCAGAAGTTGGAGTCATGCACTTAGAAAATGGCGGAGGTAGCCATAAACCAAGAAATATAAGTAGTCTCTACAAGCTAAAAGAAGCATAGAAATATGTTTTCCTCATATAGATCCAAGATGGCCGATTAGGAGCAGCTGAGGATTGCAGCTCCCAGTGAAAGCGCGGAGGGTGAGTGGATGCCGCATTGCCAGACGGATTTTTATTGCCCACAGACCAGGAGATTCCCAGGGGGAGGAGCCCCACGGGTCGCCAGCGCGGCTGGTTTGGCCGGCGCAGCTGTCTTTGCCGGCGCGACTGTTTTTGCCGGCGCTGCTGTTTTGGGCGGCGTCCCGGCGCAGCGGTTCCCCATACAAAATACGTGGGTCCGGGTGCCGTTTTAGCTGGCAATTGGAGCTCCGGGAAGGCAGAGCCGCCCATTCATCTGATTAAAAAAGGGGACTGAAACAGGCAGCCAGGCCAGGAGACTTCCCGGGCAAAAAACGCGGCGCCCGCGGTTTCAGCCGGCGCAGTGGGTCACCGCACGGGAAATCACACAGATCCCGGCGCCTTTTCAACAGGCGGCTGGAACACCTGGGAGACTCTGAGGCAGGGAGCCAGGTGATCAGGCTCCGCTGGTCCCACCCCCCACAAAAAACAGCCATCGGAAACGCTCTGGATCCAGAGTTTCACAGCAAGCACAGCTGAGCCCGGGACGGCCCAGCTCTGTGGGGGAGGGGCGTCCGCCATTACTGAGGCAGTCTGCCGCTACAGAGGTAGTTTGCCATTGCCGAGGCAGTTCTCCACTACACCGGTATAAACAGGACTACAGGGAAGTTCATACGGCAGCTGGGCGGAGCCCACAGCAGCTCAGCAAAGCCTCTGTAGGCAGACAGTGACTAGGCTGCCTCATCGCTGGGCAAGGCAACCCTGAGAAAAAGGCAGCAGCACCAGGGAAACTCATAAATAAAGCCCTAACTCCCCCGGGACAGAGCACCTAGGGAAAAAAGGGGTTTATGAGTTCTGCTGCAGCAGACTTAAACGTACCTGCCCAGCAACTCTGAATGAACAACGGAGCTCACAGCTCAGCACTTGAGCTCCTATAAAGGACACTCTGTCTCCTCAAGCAGCTCCCTGACCCCCGTATATCCAACGAGTCACCTCACAAAGGAGTGCTCAGACGGACATCTGGCGGGTATTCTTCTGGGACAAAGATAGCAGAAGAAGAGACTGGCAGCAACCCTTACTGTTCTGCAGCTGCTGCAGGTGATCCCCCCTGGCAAGCAGGGCCGGGAGTGGACCTCAGCAGTCCTACAGCAGAGGGGCCAGACTGTTAGAAGGAAAACTAAGAAACAGAAATAAATAACTTCATCATCAACAAACGGGACGTCCACTGAGAGACCCCATCTGAAAATCACCAACCACAAAGACCACACATAGATAAATCCACAAAGATGGGAAGAAACCAGCGCAAAAAGGAGGAAAACACCCGAAACCAGAATGCCTCTCCTCCTACAAGGGATCACAACTCCTCACCAGCAAGGGAACAAGGCTGGATGGACAATGAGTGTGATGAAATGACTGAATCAGGCTTCAGAAGGTGGGTAATAAGAAACTTCTGTGAGCTAAAAGAACATGTTCTAACCCAATGCAAACAAACTAACAACCTTGAAAAAAGATTTGACGAAATGCTAATGAGAATAACCAACTTAGAGAGGAATGTAAGTGAATTGATGGAGCTGAAAAACACAACACAAGAACTTTGTGAAGCATGCACAAGTTTCAACAGCCGAATCGACCAAGCAGAAGAAAGGATATCAGAGGTCGAAGATCAACTCAATGAAATAAAACGAGAAGGAAAGAGTAGAGAAAAAAGGGTAAAAAGGAATGAACAAAGTCTCCAAGAAATATGGGACTATGTGAAAAGACCTAATCTACGTTTGATAGGTGTACCTGAATGTGACGGAGAGAATGAATCCAAGCTGGAAAATACTCTTCAGGATATTATCCAGGAGAACTTCCCCAACATAGGAAGGCAGGCCAATATTCAAGTCCAGGAAATACAGAGAACACCACAAAGATATTCCTCAAGAAGAGCAACCCCAAGGCACATAATCGTCAGATTCACCAGGGTTGAAATGAAGGAGAAAATGCTAAGGGCAGCCAGAGAGAAAGGTCGGGTTACCCACAAAGGGAAGCCCATCAGACTCACAGCAGATCTCTCAGCAGAAACCCTACAAGCCAGAAGAGAGTGGGGGCCAATATTCAACATCCTTAAGAAAAGAACTTTCAACCCAGAATTTCATATCCAGCCAAACTGAGCTTCATAAGTGAAGGAAAAATAAAATCCTTTGCGAACAAGCAAGTACTCAGAGATTTCATCACCACCAGGCCTGCTTTACAAGAGCTCCTGAAAGAGGCACTAAACATAGAAAGGAACAACCAGTACCAGCCACTCCAAAAACATACCAAACAGTAAAGACCATCAACACAATGAAGAAACTGCATCAACTAACGGGCAAAACAGCCACCTAGCATCAAAATGGCAGGATCAAATTCACACATAACAATATTAACCCTAAATGTAAATGGACTAAATGCCCCAATTAAAAGACATAGACTGGCAAACTGGATAAAAAGCCAAAACCCGTCGGTGTGCTGTATCCAGGAAACCCATCTCACATGCAGAGATACACAAAGGCTCAAAATAAAGGGATGGAGGAAGATTTACCAAGCAAATGGAGAGCAAAAAAAAGCAGGAGTTGCAATTCTCATCTCTGATAAAAATAGACTTTAAACCAACAAAGATCAAAAGAGACAAAGAAGGACATTACATAATGGTAAAAGGATCAATGCAACAAGAAGAGCTAACGATCCTAAATATATACACACCCAATACAGGAGCACCCAGATACATAAGGCAAGTTCTTAATGACTTACAAAGAGACTTAGACTCCCACACAATAATAGTGGGAGACTTGAACACCCCGTTGTCAATGTTAGACAGATCAACAAGACAGAAAATTAACAAGGATATCCAGGACTTGAACTCAGACCTGGATCAAGCAAACCTAATAGACATTTACAGAACTCTCCACCCCAAATCCACAGAATATACATTCTTCTCAGCACCACATCACACCTACTCTAAAATTGACCACATAATTGGAAGTAAATCACTCCTCAGCAAATGCAAAAGAACGGAAATCATAACAAACAGTCTCTCAGACCACAGTGCAATCAAGTTAGAACTCAGAATTCAGAAACTAACTCAGAACTGCACAGCTTCATGGAAACTGAACAACTGGCTCTTGAATGTTGACTGGATAAACAATGAAATGAAGGCAGAAATAAAGATGTTCTTTGAAACCAACGAGAACGAAGACACAACATACCAGAATCTCTGGGACACATTTAAAGCAGTCTCTAGAGGAAAGTATATAGCAATAAATGCCCACATGAGAAGCAAGGAGAGATCTAAAATTGACACCCTATCATCAAAATTGAAAGAGCTAGAGGAGCAAGATCAAAAAACTCAAAACCTAGCAGAAGACAAGAAATAACTAAGATCAGAGCAGAACTGAAGGAGATAGAGACATGAAAAACTCTTCAAAAAATCAATAAATCCAGGAGCTGGTTTTTTGAAAAGGTCAACAAAATAGACAGACCACTAGCCAGATTAATAAAAAAGAAAAGAGAAAATAATCAAATAAATGCAATAAAAAACGATAAAGGGGATATCACCACAGATTCCACAGAAATTCAAACCATCATCAGAGATTATTACAAACAACTCTATGCACATAAACTAGTAAACCTGGAAGAAATGGATAAATTCCTGGACACATGCATCCTCCCAAGCCTAAACCAGGAAGAAGTTGAAACCCTGAATAGACCAATAACAAGGTCTGAAGTTGAGGCAGCAATTAAGAGTCTACCACCCAAAAAAAGCCCAGGTCCAGATGGGTTCACAGCCGAATTCTACCAGACATACAAAGAGGAGCTGGTACCATTCCTTCTGAAACTATTCCAAACAATCCAAAAAGAGGGAATCCTTCCTAAATCATTTTATGAGACCAACATCATCCTGATACCAAAACCTGGCAGAGACTCAGCAAGAAAAGAAAACTTCAGGCCAATATCCATGATGAACATAGATGCAAAAATCTTCAATAAAATACTGGCAAACCGATTGCAACAGCACATCAAAAAGCTTATCCACCATGATCAAGTAGGCTTCATCCCGGGGATGCAAGGCTGGTTCAACATACGCAAATCTATAAACATAATCCACCACATAAACAGAACCAAAGACAAAAACCACATGATAATCTCAATTGATGCAGAGAAGGCCTTTGACAAAATTCAACAGCCCTTTATGCTAAAAACTCTCAATAAACTAGGTATTGATGGAACGTATCTCAAAATGATAAAAGCTATTTACGACAAACCAACAGCCAATATCATACTGAATGGGCAAAAACTAGAAGCATTCCCTTTGAAATCTGGCACTAGACAAGGATGTCCTCTCTCACCACTCCTATTCAATATAGTACTGGAAGTTCTAGCCAGAGCAATCAGGCAAGAAAAAGAAATAAAGGGTATTCAAATAGGAAAGGAGGAAGTCAAATTGTCTCTATTTGCAGACGATATGATTGTATATCTAGAAGACCCCATCGTCTCAGCCCAAAATCTCCTGAAACTGATAAGCAACTTCAGCAAAGTCTCAGGATATAAAATCAATGTGCAAAAATCACAAGCATTCCTATACACCAATAACAGACTTAAAGACAGCCAAATCAAGAACCAACTGCCATTCACAATCGCTACAAAGAGAATAAAATACCTAGGAATACAACTAACAAGGAACGTAAAGGACCTCTTCAAGGAGAACTACAAACCACTGCTCAATGAAATAAGAGAGGACACAAACAGATGGAGAAATAGTCCATGTTCATGGCTAGGAAGAATCAATATTGTCAAAATGGCCATACTGCCCAGAGTAATTTACAGATTCAACACTATCCCTATCAAGTTACCAATGACCTTCTTTGAAGAACTGGAAAAAACCACCTTAAACTTCATATGGAACCAAAAGAGAGCCCGCATAGCCAAGTCAATTCTAAGCAAAAAGAACAAAGCTGGAGGCATCACACTCCCGGACTTCAAACTATACTACAAAGCTACAGTAATCAAAACAGCATGGTACTGGTACCAAAACAGAGATATAGACCAATGGAACAGAACAGAGGCCTCCGACGCAACACAACACATCTACAACCACCCGATCTTTGACAAACCTGACAAAAACATACAATGTGGAAGCGAGTCCCTGTTTAATAAATGGTGTTGGGAAAACTGGCTAGCCATGTGCAGAAAGCAGAAGGTGGACCCCTTCCTGACACCTTACACTAAAATTAACTCCAGATGGATTAAAGACTTAAACATAAGACCTAACACCATAAAAACCCTAGAAGAAAATCTAGGCAAAACCATTCAGGACATAGGCGTAGGCAAGGACTTCATGACCAAAACACCAAAAGCAGTGGCAACAAAAGCCAAAATAGACAAATGGGACCTAATCAAACTCCACAGCTTCTGCACAGCAAAAGAAACAGTCATTAGAGTGAATCGGCAACCAACAGAATGGGAAAAAATTTTTGCAGTCTACCCATCTGACAAAGGGCTGATAACCAGAATCTACAAAGAACTGAAACACATTTACAAGAAAAAAACAAACAAGCCCATTCAAAAGTGGGCGAAGGATATGAACAGACACTTTACAAAAGAAGACATACGTGAAGCCAACAAACATATGAAAAAATGCTCATCATCGCTGGTCATTAGAGAAATGCAAATCAAAACTACATTGAGATACCATCTCACGCCAGTTAGAATGGCGATCATTAAAAAATCTGGAGACAACAGATGCTGGAGAGGATGTGGAGAAATAGGAACGCTTTTACACTGTTGGTGGGAGTGTAAATTAGTTCAACCATTGTGGAAGACGGTGTGGCGATTCCTCAAGGACCTAGAAATAGAAATTCCATTTGATCCAGCAATCCCATTACTGGGTATATATCCAAAAGACTATAAATCGTTCTACTATAAGGACACATGCACACGAATGTTCATTGCAGCACAGTTTACAATAGCAAAGACCTGGAACCAACCCAAATGCCCATCGATGATAGACTGGACAGGGAAAATGTGGCACATATACACCATGGAATATTATGCAGCCATCAAAAACGATGAGTTCGTGTCCTTTGTAGGGACATGGATGAACCTGGAAACCATCATTCTCAGCAAACTGACACAAGAACAGAAAATCAAACACCGCATGTTCTCACTCATAGGTGGGTGTGAACAATGCGAACACATGGACACAGGGAGGGGGAGTATCACACACTGGGGTCTGTCGGGGGGGAAAAAGGGGAGGGATAGTGGGGGGGTGGGGAGTTGGGGAGGGATAGCATGGGTAAATAAATTTACTCAAAAACCAAAAAAAAAAAAAAAAAAAAAGAAATATGTTTTCCTCTAACGCTTCCAGAAAGAACACATCCCAGGCAACATCCTAGTTTTAGACTTCTGAAGTCTAGAACTGTAAGAGAATAGACTGGTAGTGTTTTAACTCACTAAATTTACCGTAATATGTTACAGCAGCAACAGAAAACTAACATATATAGTTATCTCACATCCACAGATAATAGTTTTGTTATCTAAAATCCTTGAGGAATTAAATCTGTTGTTTCCCTCAAGATGATCTGTGAGCTCGTGATGGTTGTTTATTCAGGATTCTCTAGAGAAACACAACCAATGGGATACAATGGGATATATCTGTGTCTGTGAACACACACATACATAAGGAGTGTTATTATAGAAATTGGTTCACACAGTATCTGCATTAGTCAATTTTCACACTGCTATAAAGAACTGCCGGAGACTAGGTAATTTAAAAGGAAAGAGGTTTAATTGACTCACAGTTCTGCATGGCTGGGAAGGCTACAGGAAACTTACAATCATGGCAGAAGGCAAAATAAGTACCTTATTCACAAGGTGCCGAGAGAGAAAGAGAGAGAGAGAGAGAGAGAGAGAGAGAGAGAAGCAGGAAGTTCTAGATACTTATTAAACAACCAGATCTTATGAGAACATACTATCATGAGAACAGCATGGGGGAAACCACTCCCTTGATCCAATCACCTCTTACCAGGTCCCTTCTTTGACACATGAGGATTACAATTAGGATTACAATTCAGGATTAGATTATGGTTGGGACACAGCCAAACCATATTAGTTACAGAGGCCAGGAAATTCTACAATCTGCTGTCTGCAAGTTGAGAACCAGGAAAGCTAGTGGTGTAATTCAGTGCGAGTCTGAAGACCTGAGTATCAGGAGGCCAATGGTCTAGATCCCAATCTATGTCTGAAAGCCCAAGAACCAGGAGCACTGGAGTCCAAAGGCAGATGAATTTCCCAGCTCAAACCAACAATATATTTGCCCTTCCTCCATCTTTTTTGTTATATCTGGGCCCCCAAAAGTTTGAATGCTTCCTGCTCACATTAGTGAATGCAGATCTTCTTTACTTAGTCTACTGATTGAAATGTCAATTTCTTCTGCAGATATCCTCACAGATATATCCAGAAATAATGTTTTACCATCTATCTGGGTATCTTTTAGACCAGTCAAGTTAGGCTAAGAAGATTAACAATTACAGTGGTTGATTTTAACTTGTGGAAAACCTGGGAGTCTCCTTTGAGAACATATTCCTCTGGATAGTATTTTGTTTTTCTTCTGCTAAAGTCAAGGGTTCTATGTATCTGAGATCATTCCAGTTCATTCCCAGTTTCGTGGGTTACATCTGGAAGTCTTGAATTCAACTCCTTCATTTTGTCATCTGCCTGAAGCACTTTTCTACAAGTATATGTTCACATTTCTCAGGGAAACATATTTACAAAGAAAAGTTATACACATTGTGTAAAAGACCTGCAGGGGATCTCTTTAAATGTGTTCCTTATTCACCATTTTAGTTTGAGCTTACATTGTTTTCTTTGTTTTCTTTTCTTTGAGCCTTGAAGATTTCCTCACTTTATGAGAGTCCAACTATGGAATAAAACTTTTTTTAATGAAAACTCTTATCTTTTTCAATTTAAAGGTACACTTTCGCAAAAAATATCAAATATGTCAAAGTTACTGAAGCGTAAGTTTCTACACCACCTTTCACAACATTTCCTTGACTTTCGAGGCACAACACTTTCCTGGCCCTCCCTCTGCCTCTCTGGCCACTCCGACTGTGTCTACTTTTCAGATTTATCTTCTTTGTCTGGTGAAGAAGTTTTTGAGTGTCTCAAGGATTTGTCATAAAGGCTCTCATTTCTCCCAATATTCTTTTTCCCTAAATTATCTCATCCACTCAGCTACATCACATTTTCCCTCTTCCACGAAGATTAATATCTAGCATCAGTCTGTCAGGCAAAAAAAAAAAGGCAAATAGTCAAAAGAACCCAAGAAAATGTTTCAGGAATTGCCATACTCAAGACAGACATGCCATCTCTCAAAAAATTCAATGCAGACTATTTTCTGTATGTGATTTGAAAGACTGCTGATTTCTTAGTTTATCTCCTAAAGAGTTGGCTATGAATGTTGCAGGATAAAGCATTTAGAATAGGAATTAGACATTACATAATTAAAGGAGGGACTTATGTGAATTCTGGAAGTGGGCAATTGAAGTATTAGAAAAGAGTTATTAACTAATTCTCCTTAAGCATTGGCATAGGTGAGAAAGAGCCTCCAAGGAAATCCAAGAAACCAAACAAGATAAGCTGCTAACGTGACTTCAAAGGGTAACTTGCCTCTGTGGACCCACGACCCACAGAGAAAGGAATTCTGGAAAAAAATAATTTCTAGGTTAATCAAATTGACAACAGAACAATACAATTTAGAACAGATTCAAATTTAGATTTTAGTTGAGGGATTATATATGAATGTTTTATGTCGTTCTCCTCCATTTAATATAAACTTCATAAAACAAGGACTATTTATTCATTATTTCAACAACTATTTATTGAGTACCTGTTGTGATCCAAGTGCTTTTCTGAGCAGAGTACACAGCAGTGAAGAAAAGAGATAAAAATGTCTTATTCTCGCATTAGTGGGTTGGAGCTGGGCAATGGACAAGATAATAATTAATATACATGTATAGTAAGTCTTTACCTGTGGTCATCAATATATTCTTGGAACCTGCAACTTTAAGTAAAGTATTATATAATGTAACCAACTTTCTTTCAACAACATTATAATAATACAACTTTGTACAAAACATTGAACAAAATGATGTTATTCTAGGCCCTCCTGGGCATCATTTTCAAAGCATGGCTGAAAATCCTATAGCTTCTATGCCCTAAATATATCTCATGTCTTCTGGTCATGGGTTTTACATAAGCTCAAATCAAACTGACACTTATCCTACAGGATGCTAGATACTTCATGGTTTAAATTCCAGTTTCAAGACATTTCTTATATGAAAGACTGCAAAAGTGTGGCACCCTAAGAATTTAAATGACAATATTTGGCAGAATTTAATAACTTCATTTTCTATAAATTTGAAGGTCTAATGAACCTCCTTATCAGCAGACACTGTGAGTTCTCCCCCGTCTGGTGGGAGAACTGTCTGACCATGCTTTGCTCAAATACCCTAAAACAACATTGCTGTGGCAGCTACCAACAAATGGATGGCAATCTTCCTTGTTCTTCACTCTTACCATACATACGTTCCACTTGGCTGAAACATAGACTCAGTGTGGTCAACACAAAATAACATTGAGATACTAGAAATTCCTGGATATGATAAACAGGAAGAAAAAGCACGGAAATGGATTTATCACAAGTGACTTGTTTATCCATCCTAGTAGGGCCAGCAGGCTCTCCTTTCACCAGTTTTTTTCCCATGGGTTATCAGGGTACACCTGCTGTTTCATTACATGAGTCAGTTCTTTGATAGTGATTTGTGAGATTTTGGTCCACCCATCACCCAAGCAATATCCACTCCACCCTATTGTAGTCTTTTATCCCTCACCCCCTACCACCTTTCACCCCAAGTCCCCGGAGTTCATTGTATCATTCTTATACATTTGCATCCTCATAGTTTAGCACCCACGTATCAATGAGATCATACAATGTTTGATTTTCTATTCTTGAGTTACTTCACCTAGAATAATAGTCTCCAATCTCATCCAGGTCACTGCAAATGCCATTAACTCATTCCTTTTTATAGCTGAATAGTATTCCATTGTGTGTATATATATATACCAGAGTTTCTTTATCTACTTGTTGATTGACGGGCATTTGGGTTGGTTCCATGATTTTGCAGTTGCGAAGTGTGCTGCTATAAACACATGTGCAAGTAGCTTTTTCATATAATGACTTATTTTCCTCCGGGTAAATATCCAATAGTGAGGACTGCTGGAACAAATGGTAGTTCTACTTTTAGTTCTTTAAGGAGTCTCCATACTATTTTCCACAGTGGCTATACTAGTTTACATTCCCACCAGCAGTGTAAAAATGTTCTCTGATCACTGCATCCATGCCAACATCTACATTTTTTTAATTTTTTTATTATAGCCATTCTTGCAGGAGTAAGGTGGTATCACACTGGTTTTGATTTGCATTTCCCTGATTATTAGTGATGTTGAGCATTTTTTCATATGTTTGTTGGCTATTTGTATATCTTCTTTTGAGAATTGTCTATTCACCACTGTTTTGAGAAATACATAGCTAGGAAGCCCTGAGATTCTTGAAAAGTGCTATTTTGGCTTCACTCCATTGGCCACAGATAAGGTTGAGAGATGCTGCCATTGTAATGAGCTCTCTTATTTCCATGAAGATGATGGAATTGAGGCCAGGCAGAGGATAAATATCACTACCTAACTGCCAGAAGTAGAGTAAACATAGTCATCGTAACAGGCAACAAGGCTCATGGTAATCAGAATGGTTTGACACATGGTTTTTTTGACAATGGATAACTGATTGTAAGGTACCTGGAGTCCAAATAAATGTCCTGTCCTCTAACATCCTAATTGATTTTTATAACTGAATTTCAACTCTAGACCAGGGAAATAGAGAGATGATTTGAGACCCTCATCTAATTCCAGAACTGATCATTTCACAGAGGCACATGAATAAAAAGATTGCACCATGGAGGAAAGTCCATGCAATATTATGTTTTGTAAATTGTCTGGACTTACCAAAGGAAAGTGCCACCACTTCCTGAAATGACTGTGCCCAGGGGAAAAGGAAATGACTGAAACTGTGCCCCAAAAAATTGGAAAAAAAAAAAACTAGTAGAAATTCTTGAGTTTGCAGAATGGCAGATAAAAAAAGAAACAACTTACTGAAACTTTTTTCCTTTGTAAGATAACAAAACTGGCTGAAATCAGTTGAAACCACTATAGCTGCATAAGTTTGCACAAAAGAAACTTGCTGACATCACAGCCTAAATTTCCATGCCTCGTACCAGCTCCCTCCAAATTTACACATGAGACCAACAAAGAGGCATGAAGAGGTGACTGTACATGCCTGAGGACTTTCTAGACCTCTCTTTCCTTCCACCAATCGCCTGCTAATCCCATAATCCAGCCCCTAAACCTTTTTTAATAAAATTACTGCCGTGAAGCCAACACAGGGAGCTAGATATGAGTTTGATTCCTGTCTCCTTGTGAGTCAACTTGCAATAAAAAGCTTTTCTTTTCTCAAAAACCCTGTGTCAAGCACAGGCTTCTAGAGCATCGGGCAGTGAGCTCCTTTTGCTCAGTAATACAACCAGAGCTTTCAGGGATTATTGGACACTGGTTCAGAGTTAATTTTTATCCCCAAGAATATCCTGATACCTACTGGTGCTTATGTAGATTGTATAATAAATTTTTGCCTCAGTCTATTTCATAAAGGGCCCACTTAATCCGCAAATCCTTTCTGTGATTATTTTCCCCAAGAATAAACAGTTGAACTATAGATGCCCAGCAACCACTGGAACATCTACATGGGTTTCTACATGGCTTCCAGAGCCTACAGGAGGCCTGTGGAGCCCCATATTTCTACCACTATAGTAAACTGGAACCAAAACCACATTCCTGGGGAGCTGCAGCGATTACCACTATCATCAAAAACTTGAAAGATGCAGAAATGATCATTCTTAGCATCCCCCATTTGGCTCTTGGATTTGCTTTCACAAAAGACAGAAAGGTCTCAGCCGGACACAGTGGCTCATGCCTGTAATCCCAGCACTATAGGAGGCCAAGGCAGGCAGATCACTCAAGGTCAGGAGTTCAAGACCACCCTGGCCAGCATGGTGAAACTCTGTCTCTACTGAAAATACAAAAATTAGCCGGGCATGGGAGGCTGAGGTAGGAGAATTGCTTGAACCTGGGAGGGGGAGGTTGCAGTGAGCCGAGATCGCACCACTGCACTCCAGCCTGGGCAACAGAGCGAGACTCTGTCTCAATAAAAAAGGTGGGGCAGAAAGGTCTTGAATAAGAATGGTAAATTATCACAAACTTAATCAGAAAATTAATCTTTTATTCCAAATATGGTCTCTTTTATATTTATTTATTTATTCACGTTTTATCTTTCTTTTTGAGATAGGGTCTCACTCTGTCACTCAGGCTAGAGCAGTGGTGTGATTATAACTCACTGCAGTCTTGAACTGCTGAACTCAAGTGATCCTCCTGCCTCAGTATCCCAAGTAGCTGGCACTATAGACATGTGCCACCACATTCAGCTAATTTTTTTGTTTTTATTTTTGGAGAGGGTTTTGCTATGTTTCCCAGGCTGGTCTTGAACTCCTGGCCTCAAGAGATCCTCCCACCTTGGCCTCCCAGAGTACTGGGATTACAGGTAGAAACCACTGCCCTGGCCAGATGTACTCTTTTTACTAGAGCAAATCAATGCATACTGAAGCACCTGGCATGCAGTGCTAATCTCGAAAATGCTTTATTTTCTAAAGTATGAAGCAGAAATTGTCAGAACTGGTTTACTTGCACTTTTTGGTCAGGAGTATAATTTCACTCTCTTGCTCCAGGGCCACATCAGCTATCTAACCTTTGGCTATCATTTTGTTCACAGGGACAAATGGGTTGTCTTACCCTCTCATAGGACATCATGCTAGACTGCTCTGCTTGATCACATTATACTGATAGAACCTGGTGATCAGTAAGTAGCAGGCAGCCTCAATGCCTTGGTAAGACATAGTTGTAACAGAAGATGGGAAATAAACTCCAAGAAGATTCAACTCAGTGAACTTCTGGAAGTCCAGTAGTCTCAGCTGGATATCGCCTCCAAAGTGAAAGACAAGTTGCTCTACCATACACCCCCTATCAGTATAAAAGAGGCCCACAAAAAACATATGAAAAAATGCCCAACCTCATTAATAATCAGAGGAATGCAAATTAAAACCACAATGAGATACCATCTCACACCAGTCAGAACGGCTATTATCAAAAAGACAAAAAAATAGTAGATACTAGCAAGAAAAGGAAACACTTATGTACTGCTGATGCTAATGTAAGTTAGTATAACCTCTATGGAAAACAGCGTGGAGATTTCTAAAAGAACTAACAATAGAGCTATCATTTGATCCAGCAATTCCACTACTGAATATCTATCCAAAGGAAAATAAACTGTTATATCAAAAAAGACACCTGCACTTATATATTTATCACAGCACTATTCACAATAGCAAAGTCGTGGAATCAATGTGAGTGTCCATCAACAGTGGATTGGATAAAGAAAATACACCCTACATAATACACCATGGGATATGACACAGCCATAAAAATTTAATTATGTCTTTTGTAGCAACATGGAGGGAGCTGGAAACCATTATCCTAATTGAAGTAACTCAGAAACAGAAAATCAAATATCACATGTACTCACGTATAAGTGGGATATAAACAACGTGTGCACAGGGACCTACAGAGGGAAATAATAGACCCTGGGGACTCCAGAAGGGGTTAAGGTGGAAGGCAAGGGTTGAAAAATTACTTATTGGGTACAGTGTTCACTATTCAGTTGAAGAATACACTGGAAGCCCAAACACCCTCCCCCTTCACTATGCATTATATCCATATAACAAACCTGCACATGTACACCCTGAATCTATAAAAGTGAAAAATTTTTATTGAAAGATTTAATACCAAAGAGGCTCAGTACTTGCGTGGGCCAATTTTGAAATCAACAGACAGCACATTTGAGTGTGTTGCTTTGATTTATTTATCAAGGATGAAACTTTTCACTGGAGTCCAGAATTAAAGAACGTCTGTAGCTGGTACAGGCTACAGTGCCAGTGGCTCTGACACTAGGCCTTATTACCAAGAGGATTCAATGATATTGTAATACCTATGACATGTCTGAATTCTGTGAGTAATGTTATTTTGTAAAAAGTTCTACACTGATTTTTTTAGGCCTAAGTGACAATGATCTGGGAGTTAAATATGTAATCATGACAGAATTGAAGTTCTTTTCATTCACAATTACAGATCCCTTTCATAAACTCGATCCCAATATGACATAGGTTAATGTTTTTAAATTATTTCTGAACCATCCAAGACAAATCTCAATCAATGCAGAGGTGCCAAGACTTGAGGATTCAGTCTACATCAATCCCTAGAAATATTTAGCATGAAAAAGTGACTTGGCTGGGTGCAGTGGCCCATGCTTGTAATCCTAGCACTTTGAGAGGCTGAGGCGGGCAGATCACTTGAGGTCAGAAATTTGAGACCGGCCTGGCCAACACAGTGAAACCCCATCTCCACTAAAAATACAAAAATTAGCCAAGCATGGTGGCACATGCCTGTAATCCCAGCTACTCGGGAGGCTGAGGCAGGAGAATTGCTTGAACCCAGGAGGCGGGGTTTGCAGTGAGCCAAGATTGCGCCATTGCACTCCAGCCTGGGGAACAAGACTGAAACTTCACTTCAAAAAAAAAAAAAAAAAAAAAGGCTTATTAGATAGCGTGAAGACATACAAAAATAAGAGACACAAAAAGTGTATTTTTTTTTAAACAGTAGTGATCCATGAGTTATGAAAAGAATCTTGGAAGAGTTTCTCTCTCATTTAAAATGGTTTCTTGGCCAGGTGCAGTGGCTCACTCCTGTAATCCCAGCACTTTGGGAGGCCAAGGCAGGAGGATCACCTGAGGTCGGAAGTTCGAGACTAGCCAGACCAACATGGAGAAACCCCATCTCTACTAAATATACAAAATTAGCTGGGTGTGATGGCGCATGCCTGTAATCCCAGCTACTCAGGAGGCTGAAGCAGGAGAATCGCTTGAACCGAGAAGGTGGAGGTTGTGGTGAGCCAAGATCACGCCATTGCACTCCAGCCTAGGAGACAAGGGTGAGACTTCATCTCAAAAAATAAAAAATAAATTATTAGTTAATTAATTAAAATTAAAAAGCAAACAATCTTCTGTAATTCTCATTCTATAGTTCTATGATTTTCCTCTTGCACCCTGGGGGATTCTGTAACATCGACAGCCCAAAGCAAAAAAGCAAAGCCAAAAAAAGTCTCTTAAAGTTTCCATGACTGTTTTTTTTCAGTTTTGATTTTAGATTTAGGGGGTACATGTGCAGATTTGTTACCTGGGTATATTGCATGATGCTGAGGTTTGGGGTACAAATCATCCTGCCACCCAGGTACTGAGCATATTACCCAACAGTTTTTTAATACTCGCCTCCCCCACCGCCTTAGGAGTCCCTAGTGTCTGTTGTTTCCATCTTTATGTTCATGAACACCCAGTGTTTAGCTCTCCCTTATCATGAGGGCATACAGTATTTTGTTTCCTGCTCCTCAGTCAATTCACTTAGGATAATGGTCTCCAGATGCATTCATGTTCCTGCAAAGAACATGATTTCATTCTTTTCTATGACTGCAAAGCATTCCATAGTGCATGGACCCCATTTTCTTTATCCAACCCACTATTGATGGGTACCTAGGTTCATTCCATGACTTTGATATTTGATGGTCTTCTAAGAAAAAGACAATGAGAATGAGAAGAAATGCCTTTAAAGATGTAATATCTATAGTCTACCTACAGTTTTTCTCTATAAAGGTATCTTTAACCACAAATGAAAATAAAATGACTTGAGACCAAGACTTAGTAGTCATGGTAAAATTATTTCTGTGTTTCTGAACACTGGTCACTCTAGACTTCATCCCTTCCAGCTTCTTAACTCAAATATAGTTCAAAATCAAGTTTCAAATATGAACTGACATCCCTAAAATACAATGTTTTATTTTAACAACCAGAAAAGACTATTTTCTAGAGTTTTTCTATATGATATTCATAATGGTAATAACAGAAAATAATAACAAGAGAAAAAGTAATTGTAATAATGGTAGTGTGTTCAATGAGATTTATTTAATGGGTAGGGCCTTAAATAAAGAAATAATAGGTGCACAGAGCACTTAAAGCAGGGATAACTGAAATCTTATTGAAACCATTACTTTGCCCTTGAAGAATATTTTATTTCATGGAAAATCAAGGACAAACACTAAGAAACCTCTGATTTCTTTTAAGGGTGAGTAAGATTTTACTTCTCTATTCATGAAAACACCAGAACTCTTTCCCTTTTATAAGGCTATCTGTTATCTCAGTGATGGTGGAATGGACAGCTGGCTGGGTTTGAGTCCTAGCTCAGCCCCCTTCTGTTTGTGTGACTTCAGCCACTACTTAACTTTTCTAATCCTGTCTCCTCAACTGAAAGATGATCATAATAATAATAATATTATATTCACCAGGCTATTTTTTGAGGATAGTGTATGCAATTTTCTTCCTATAGCATCAATTAGATGCATAGAATTTCATCTGGCAACTTTCATCTGGTCTTTTATATCTTAAAAGATACAAAAGTAGCATAGGAGAAAAATACAAAATTGTCTATTTGGCTCTTTTTGCATCCTTTACTACGTTTTCCTATTCCAGGAGCATTTCTGACAATATTGCAAAGAAATCAGAATTTGTTCATCATACCCAAATCTCTACTTTTTTTATCATTTTGACCTTAATGAAGTATGTATGCCATGATGGAGTATGGTGGAGAAAAAGAGCACTGAATTCAGCAGCCAAGAAATCTGGATTTGAGTCCCAGCTCTGCCAGAGTCTTGAAGTGAGGCCTTGAGCAACATGAGTAATGTGTTGCTCAGTGTATTCACTCCTTGGTAGTCATGTTCTCTATGACTCTTGGCAAACCCACACCAGAGTCTCTGAGCATTTGGTTAGAAGGCTGTGGATAATTCCAGAACTCTGGACAAGTGTTTCTCATTCTCACTTTCTTATAACTTACATCTATCTTCCTTATACACAAGCTACCCCCATTGCAAACCTGTGTTAAATGTTTTTTTATTTTCAAATTTACTAGCATTCTTGAGTATACTGTCTCTTTATGAGCTGCGGTCATTCCTTTTGCTCTACATGCAGGCTACTATAGTTCAGACTGAAGTGGGTATACATTCATTCATCTTTTTTGCAAAATATATGCATAATTTACTGTATGGGAGAGCAGAAAATATAGAAGATAAATATTAACATTCTTGCATACAAAAAGAATATATAAAGTAAAATGAAGTCAGAGAAGTGCTCAAATAACCATACTGCCTGATTGAAAAAGTAGAGGTAATAATGATAAACACAAAATGGCAAGGGAATTCCAAGGCAGATGAGTTGACATGTGACTGAAGGAGGCAGAAGACAGGATAGTCACAAATCACTGCCTTATGGTTTAAACACATGCAAGAAAATGTGTAAATGTTTCAGCCTTTTTACTCATATTCTAGGTTTCTGTCTGGCAGAAAGAGGCCAACAACTGGATTCATGATCATTGAGCCCATTCTCTTCTGGCTCCATATTGTGCCAGTTTGGGGTTTTCAAAACCAGAACGAATTTCATCTCTATTCCAACCTTCCCATGACAAAGTTGGGAATTATTTACTATATCTGCAATTCTTAAGACTACATAGTCATAGGATTTGCAGATCCTAAGACTGCAAAGTGGGCAAAGAGACTGCTCTCGGCAATGTTTTTACCAGCCCAAAATCCTGCCTCGAACCCTGCATAATTTACATGCACCTCACAGAACAAGCCTGAAAAGAAGCCAGTGCTAATTGACTGAATCGGCCATGTCAGTTGGCTGCTTCGGTTTCATAGAAACCTGCTCATACGTCCAGCAAGTTCACTGAGAAGAATACATTTTAAAACTCATGATCTGATATTGTGATGCCTATCCCCTGCTGCCCACTGCCTCCCAGCCCCCTCTCCTGGACTTTAAATAATTGTTTGACTAAACGTTTCTACTTTCAATTAGTTTCACTGGTTCACTGTTTGTATAACCTGTTAATATCCTGTAGTCAGTAGAAGGTGTGTTCACTTGCCAGAGGAGCCTAAAATATTCCTAAGAGATAGGGACATGAAGGCAGAAAGAGCATGCATGCTATACAAGGGGGCTTACAAAGCTAATGCCATTTTTTCTCACTTCAGATCCCTCAGCCAAAACCTATGGGACCCTCTGAGCAGTTATTGACATTTCCAAAATGGCAACACTAGTAACATGAAGAGTTCTTCATGTTTGAAGGTGCTGGTGATTTTTAAGCATGAGCACAGATTGAAGGCTGTATTCTTGGCCTGCTGGAGCTGGATTTGCACTTATTAATGCAAGAGTTTGTAATAATTAAATTCAGGCCCACTAGCACTGCTGCCATGAGAACCTTGTCTCCCAACTGTGTACAGAAGGAAAGCCCAATTGCTCACTGAAAGGATTAGTAGCTTCATATACTATCCTGAATCCTAGGCACTGTTTCAACCTTCTCCAATTATGTGAATCTATAATAAGAAGTGGTCTGAGAGGTTGGCAGAGTAAGTATGAAAGCAAGAGCTGATTAAAATTTATCCTGCCTCTTTGAAACATTTCTTTCTTTAGAATATTTTCATATCCTAAGTAATAAACTTATGGAATTGCAATTTATGGGAATCATATCACCTCACTGTGTACCTTAAGGTTATTGCTTTAAGAAATTATTTTCCAGGAAGTTTAGCACAGAATGCAACGTAAGCATATGGAGCTAAGCCATTACAACACCCTTGTGATAGTTAATTGTATGTGTCAGCTTAACTGGGCCATGAGGTATCCAGATATTTGGTTAACATTATTCTAGGTGAGTCTATGAGGGAGTTTCTGGATAAGGTTCATATCTGAATTCGTAGACTAATCAAAGTAGACTATCTTCCTCACTGGGTGGGCCTCTTCCCATCTAATAAAAGTCTAAATAAAACAAAAAGTCAATGAGAAAAGTTTTTCTCCTCTGCCGGTTTTCAAGCTAAGCTATCAGTCTTCTTCTGTCTTCAGACTTGGACTCAAATTGGAACTAACATCATCATCTCACCTGGTTTTCAGGCACTTGGACCCAGACTGGAACTATACTAACAGCTCTCCTGGATCTCAAGCTTGCCAACTGCAGCTCTTGGGAATTCTCTGCCTCTATAACCATGTGAGCCAATTTCCTATTTCACATATTGCCTATTGGTTCTTTTTCTCTGCAGAACTCTAATACAGCTGCTATTGTTTGAATGCATCCCCCAAAAGTTCATTTGTTGGAGATTTAATTGCCAATGTAACAGTACTAAGAGGTGGAGCCTCTAAGAGGTAATTAGGTCATGAGGGCTCCACTCTCATGAATGGATTAATGCCATTATTGCAGGAGTAAGTTAATTATTGTGGGAGTGGTTTCCTGACAAAGTAATGAGTTCAGCCTGATTTTTTTTCTGTCTCATGTCCTTGCTTCTGCCTCTCCACCTCCTGCCAGGGGATGACCCTTGCCAGGTGCCAGTGCCATGCTCTTGGACCTTCCAGCCTCCAGAACTGTGAGCCAAATACATTTATGTTTGTTAAAAATTACACATTCTGTGGTATTCTGTTAAAACAACAGAAAATAGCCTAAGATGACAGCCCTTATCCACACTATTTTTGAATACAATTTCTGATAGTGCAGACTTTCACATGTCCATTCAGCAACAGGAGATCATAACTATCAAACTCTAAACAATCACTGATTTATTGATTGATTGATTGATTGATTTCTTTTGAAACACGGTCTGGCTCTGTCACTCAGGTTACAGTGCAGTAGCACGATCTTGGCTCACTGCAATCTCCACCTCCCAGGCCCAAGTAATTCTCCTGCCTCAGCCTCCCAAGTAGCTGAGACTACAGGTGTGCACTACCATGCCCAGCTAATTTTTGTACTTTTAGTAGAGTCGGGGTTTTGCCATGTTGGCCAGGCTGGTCTCAAATTCCTGGCCTCATGTGATCTGCCCACCTCAAAGTGCTGGGATTACAGGCATGAGCCACCACTCCCAGCCTTGATTTCTTATTTATTCAGAAAAATATATATATATATTTTGCCTTGACAGCTGCTGCTAACATATATGTACTCTAGTATGAAGAATTGGAAATAATCTCATTCAGCTGCCCAGGCTTACAGGATCATTGACGCAAACAAAATAGGTAGCCCTCAATCTTATTAAAGCAAATCTCTTGAGTGTTTAAGAGTTTAATATTTATGTTAATTTTCCTATTTAATTTGCACAAGTCTTGATCTTGCCTAGTTTGATCCACTTCTACAAATCATGAAGAAATTGAGCACTTACAGTCACCGGAAAACAGAGCTAAGTCTTCTTTTTTTTTTTTTTTTTTTTGAGACAGAGTCTCACTCCGCCACCAGGTGCCAGGATGGAGTGCAGTGGCACGACCTCGGCTCACTGCAACCTCCGCCTCCCGGGTTCAAGTAATTCTCCTGCCTCAGCCTCCCGAGTAGCTGGGACTACAGGCACGCGCCACCACTTCCAGTAATTTTTTTGTATTTTTAGTAGAGACGGGGTTTTACCATGTTGGCCAGGATGGTCTCGATCTTTGACCTCGTGATCCGCCTGCCTCGGCCTCCCAAAGTGCTGGGATTACAGGCCTGAGCCAAGCTAAGCCTTCTCAGTGAGCTTACCACCAAGGATGGTTTGGACAGTGGTACATCAACATCCTCATGTATAAGAAAATAATGAAACAAAAACAAAACTGAGGGAAGGACTTTACGTTCTATACAGGGAAGCCCTGTTTAAATCACAGTTAATTTAGAGCATGCTTTTAAATCTATAGAAAAGTATTCGTAACACTTCCTTCTCTCCTTAAATGAAGACGTAATATGTACAAACAAAATATTTGTGTAAATTTAAAACATGTGTAACTGTAGAATTCTTTTAAAAATAAAATCACTAGTCCAGACACGGTGGTTCATGCCTGTAATTCCAGCACTTGGGGAGGCCAAGGTGGGTGAATCACCTGAGGTCAAGAGTTTGAGACCAGCCTGACCAACATGGTGAAACCCCATCTCTATGAAAAATATAAAAATTAGCCAGGCATGGTGGTGCACATCTGTAACTGCAGCTACTAGGGAGGCTGAGGCAAAAGAATCACTTGAACCTGAGAGGCAGAGGTTGCAGTGAGCCAAGATCACTCATTGCACTCCAACCTGGGCAAGAAAAGTGAAACTCTGTCTCAAATATAAATAAATAATTATCAGTAAAAACAGATCTTTATATTAAGTGAAATAGCTTAATTAGCCATGTAGCCTTGCCCTTCTTTTTGCCTCAAATGTATGCCAATATACCCCCTGCTGTACCTGGGAGCTCTTTGTATTTTATACTGTAATGTTACTTCTGGAATACATCACCCAAAGCACAAGCAGCAAAGAAAAAAATACATTGAGCTTTCTCAAAATTTAAAAGTCTTTATGCTACAAATAATATCCTTAAGAAAGTGTAAAATCCAACCTCAGAATGGGAGAAAATATTTGCAAATCTTTTACATAAGGAATTTTATCCAGAACATATAAATAACTCTTACAACTCAGCAATAAAAAGATAATCCAATTTTAAAATAGAAAAAGAACCTAAATGAACATTTCTCAAAAGCAGATACACAAATGAATAAGCACATGAAAAGATGCTTGGCATCATTAGCCATTAGAGAAATGTAGATTAAAACCGCAGAGTGGTGTCACTTGACGCCCACTAGAATGGCTAAGACAAAGAAGATAGTAACAAGCATTAGGCTGGGCGCTGTGGCTCACGTCTATAATCTCAGCACTTTGGGAGGCCGGGGTGGGTGCATCAGTTGAGGTTGGGAGTTCAAGACCACCCTGGACAGCATGGTGAAACCCCATCTGTACTAAAAATACAAAAATTAGCCAGACATGGTGGTGCAAGCCAGCTTCTAGGGAGGCTGAGGCATGAGAATCGCTTGAACCCAGGAAGAGGAGGTTGCAATGAGCCGAGATCCCGCCACTATACTCCAGCCTGGGTGACAGAGTTAAGACTCTGTCTCAAAAAAAAAAGCATTGGCAGGATGTGAAGAAACTGGAACCCTCATGAATTACTGGTAAAAACGTAATGTAGTGCAGTCACTTTGGAAAACAGTTTGGCAGTTCTCAAAATGCTAAATATAGAGTTACTATATGAACCAGTAATTTTGCTCCTAGGCATATACCCAAGAGATATGGAAACACATGTCCCTACAAATATTTGTACATAAATATTTATAATAGGATTATTATCTTTCTATTTTTACTTCGTATTGTTATTGTTATTTGTAGAAACAGGGGTATTGTTATGTTGCCCAGGCTGGTCTCAAACTTCTGGTCTCAAGCAATCCTCCTACCTTAGACTCCCAAACTGCTGAGATTACAGGTTGAGCCACCATGCCTGTCCCATAGTAGCATTATTATGATAGCCAAAAAGCGTAAACATCCCCAAGTGTCCACCAACTGATAAATGGATAAACACAATGTTTATCCATTATATAGAATATTATTTGGCAATAAAAAGGATGAAGTATCAATGTGTGCTACAACACAGATGAACCTTGAAAACATTATGCTAAGTAAAAGAAATCAGTCAGAAAAGACTGCATATTAAATTATTCTACTTATGTGAAGTGTCCAGAACAGGCAAATCTATAGAAACCGGAAGTAGACTAGCAGGTGCCAAGGCTGAGGAGTAACTGCTACCAGATGCAAGTAACAAATGAAAATGTTCTAGAATTGCTGGGTAATGGTTGCTCAGCTCTGTGAGTATACTAAAAAACAACTAATTGTATAGTTTACATGGTTGCAGTGTATGCTGTGTGATATGGTTTGGCTGTGTCCTCACACAAATCTCATCTTGAATTGTAGCTCCCAAAATTCCCATGGGTCATGGGAGGGACCCAGTGAGAGGTAATTGAATCTTGGTGGCAGATCTTTCCCATGCTGTTCTCATGATAGTGAATAAGTCTCATGAGATCTGATGGTTTTATAAAGGGGAGTTCCCCTGCACAAGACCTCTTCTCTTGCCTGCCACCATCCATGTAAGACATGGCTTTGCTCCTCCTTGCCTTCCACCATGATTGTGAGGCCTCCCTAGCCATGTGGAACTGTGAGTCCATTAAACCTCTTCCCTTCATACATTACCCAGTCTCGATATGTCTTTATTGGCAGCATGAGAACAGACTAATACACTATGTGATTTATATCTCAATATAAAACATGTGTTTTTCTTTTTAAGTCAACTCTGAAGCAGGAACTCCATTACTCTGTGCATAGGCATTTGAATTGTGAGTTAGAGAAGTACCACAGTGAGGGCTGCAGTTTTTTTTTTTTTTTGAGGCAGCATTTGTGGAAGTTTGCTGCACTGTGTACACTTCTGATATATCTAACCCATTTTCCCTCCTTATCAATTACTCAGAAAAGTTTAGAATCATTTATACAAGAGCAGATAAAGGAATCCATCCAGGGATACTTGAAATCCCTTACTTGAAGGCACTGCCAGATCTGGGAAGGAAGACATTTGCACTCTGTGGCAATGAATTCTCTGTGTCCCCTAGTGTATACTGCCAGCCTTGGAGCAGTCATGGCCATCCCCCGCCTTCCATGATTGTGATGGCTGCACTATCTCAGCACGGTGCTTCCCCCAACCAGCCCAGTGTCTGACTTGCAACTGTACTCTGGTTCTCAAATTAGAAATGTTTACTGGTTAAGCCTCTTAGGAGATATTATAAAAACACATTTTCCATGAATGTTCTACTCTGAATTCTCACCCAAAAGTCAGAACTGAAATGTCTTCACATTACTTGAAGCAATCCTAAGTAGTCAGGTAAGTACTTTAGGAGGCATATTAAACCAATGACATTTGGATGCCAATGCACTTGCCCTGAGAGTCAAGAATTCTGAGATTTTTTTCCCACTATCCCCCACAGACTCAATTTCTTTTTCAGTAGACCTTACGCCATCTCCCCCTGTACCTTACAAGGATTCCTACTGAGAGAATAAATTGAATTACCATTTTTATTTAGCATATTGAACACTTTTGCAAAGCAGGTGAAATTATTATAAGACTGGATCTTTTAAAAATATTTAAGTAGGGAAGAAAAGATTTATGTTCATGTCTAGGTAGCAACATTTGATGTTACCTAAATTGAGGAAATAGTTTCAGTAGTTCTCTATCTGCTGTAACAGTCACACATGAGATAGGTCAAGTCTGGGTAATGGTTGAAGTAAACCATATCAGAAAGACTTTGCCACGGAAAGTGTATGTGTACCCTTCACCCTGAAAGCTAAAGGAGGGCACAATGGGCTCTGCAGAAACAGAACTTGGGCAACACAGCTTTTGGAAATGAGATGGGGCAAGCAAAGGAAACAAAACCAGCTTTGCAAAAAATTATAATAGTAAGAAAATTATGACAGTGAAAGAGATCTGATCTAATCTACCATTATCTTGCCTTTAACTTCTAAACTGCCTTTAGTCATTTCTGGACTTAGACCAAGTTAACTTTGGAAGACATTTAGTTTATAGTTTAAATGATAATAGCCCTTCCACAAAACTAAACTGTGTTTATAAAGCTGAGAGACCACCAGTTTAGGAGGATAAGAAGCCTGAACTCTGCTAAGGTGTAGACTTAAACAATCACCAGTCATTACTCTAGAAGACACAAGGTTTGCAACTTCCTGAATTACCCCTGCAGATAATATCACAACTGCAGAACCTATGACTGGTCATTTGAGATGCCTGTCCTGGGTTTTGCATTTCTGATGATGAATGACTCCACCAGGACCCACCAACCTATTCTGTGGCCCCACCCAGAAGCAGATTCAGTGCACAAGAACCGTTTTCCACAACCCCATGATGGCACTTCCAACCAATCACCAGCACCCATTCCCTAACCAACCCCCTCCTCAAACTATCTTTGAAAAACTCTAGCCTCCAAATTTTGGAGGAAGCCAATTTGACTAATAATAAAACTCCAGTCTTCCATTAGCCAGCTCCACATGTGTAAAACTCTTTCTCTATTGCAATTCCCCTTTCTTTATAAATCTACATGATCTAGGCAGCAGGCAAGAGGAACCCACTGGGTGGTTGCAGAAACCACGTGCCAGGGGGGGTCTTGCTGATGAATCCTGGCAAGGCAGAGTAGTCACTGACAACAGGCTCAAAAGGAAGTTAATAAAACACAGAATGTACACTGCCCATTTACATTTATTGCACATTAAACCTCTTTGCATACAAAAGATAATGACAGATGCAAAAACAAGAATGCTGAACAGTACAGGCCAGACAGTAGGGAATGGGAGAGGTGCCATCTCCCCCAGATTAAACCAAACAGGCAGCTCCCTGCAAGGCCACAGTGACTGGAGAGGGAGAGGAGGCAGGGCTTCTGGGGCTTCTCTGAAATTGGTGTTTTCCTCAACCAGGAAGTTAAATCTACCATGGTAAATCTATGGGTGCAGTGAAGAGTGGGGCAGCCCCCAGCAGTGGAATGCAAGTTACTTAGTCCTCAAATAAACTTGAGATGGTCCGTGTAGCTTGATTTGGCATTTTATGGACCATCCTCTGCAAAATTCTTCCACCTGGGTCAGGTTGTTTATTAGATGGAAAGTTGCTTGAAACTCAAAAAAATAAATAAGAGGTAGCAGGTCTGGTAGACTGTGGTAGTAGCAGGTGAGAGTCCACCCTGAAGGGGTGTGTGTTTCTAAGCAGTCCAGCCTCCTCCACAGAGAACCTGTTGTTAGGTTTTTCATGTTTGTCCTGTGTCACACCTCTCAGTTTTCACCTCAAAAGAGCTGTGGGCTGAGTGCCTGACTTATTGACAGCCCAGAAGCCCTTCTTTAGGCAAACGAGTTTGCCCTTGAACTCTCGTACTGAAGTCCCAACACCAGCTATTACACCAGCTGTTCTGAAGAAGCATTGATTTTCACAACAGAACAAACACATTCAAGATGCGTTGTGATACGGAGCAGTAGATGCGATTGAGCCATTCTGAGATCCTCCCTTTTTCTACAACTTAACTCCCCCATGATGCTCTCCAAGGTGCAGCAGCTGTTATAGACAGTCTGGGGCCAGGCTAAAGGGGAAAAAAATGCAAACAGCCCTCAGGCAAACTTCTCAGCAGTCTCTTTCTGCAGCTGTATTGGAAAAGCATCCATGCAGGTATTAACATGGAGAGCCCTGTTAGCTCAGTCTTGCTCACTGGGAATCTAGGGGCTCCACTTTCTTGCCCAGCTGTCATCTCCCCTGGAGCAATGCGTGCTGGAGTCACATTGCTGGTCTCAGACATTCTTCTTAGATTGCTTGCAAGATTCCGCACAGCTGGGAGCAGAGCTGCAGCCTCCTTAGCACAGCTGAAGAGAACAAAGCTTCCAGGGACTGGAAGATAATGAGCTCCCCCTTCCCTCCCACTCCCTCCTCACTGGTCCCATCCCCCTTTTACCTCTGACGAGTGGAAAATCAGCCAGAAGCTTCTCTTGCCACTGGGCCTTTATTTATTTATTTATTCACAGGGCAATGGCGTTGTCCCTTGCTTTTCAGAAGCTAAAATGCTTTGGCAGCCAAGAACGAAAGCGTTTGTCTTAATTCTGCCTTCTCGGTATGTGCCCTTGCAGAAAATGGCTTGCCGTTTCCTCTGCTGCCGCAGTTGTGGTGGCAAAGATAAACAGCCCATCAGTGCCAAGCTGAAAAGAAATATAGAAAAGGGGATGGGAGTAGTTTAATTACTTTGAATGGCTTTTTGTGTTCAGTGTGATTGCTTCCTATGATACAGTAGTTTCTCATTCTCCATGCAAGCTCCGTGTTTCTATTCATAAGAATAAGATTGAAGCAGGAAATTGGCTTTCAAGAGTGGGAGAGAGAGCAAGAGGGGGACTGAGAGGTTGGCTGTTTCAGTTAGAGGAAAGCCAAGTCATGGAGGGTTCCATGTGGCCAAGCTGGACCAGGAGCTGGGCCGGCTCAGGAAGGCCTGACAGCTTCCTTGTCTGGGCCTGGGGAAGGGGAGTGGCTTGGTCACAGTGAAAGTGAAACCCACTGGGGCAAGATGGAGCCTCACAGAGCCCAGGAAGCGAACCGAGCAAGGCCCTCAAGCTAAGGCAGGATCATTCCGAGCTTCCCTCTTCCTACCTGACAAAGTAGGGGTAGAGTGAGAAGGGTCGAATACTCGTGTGTATATGTGTGTGTGTGTGTGTGTGTGTGTGTGTGTGTGTGTGTCGGCAATTCCTTTCCAATATATCCATTTTAGGGTGATTCTAGATTCTAGGCTCTGGACAGAAACCCAGGAAAATACTGTTCCTTCCTTCTATACTATCCATCCTTACATATATTTCATTTCTGTAAACTGAGAACTTACCATTCGTAATAATGTCAGTCACCTTCATGTATGACATAACTATGTGATCAAAAGACATACTACCAGACCATGTAGCTAAGAATCAAGTCTCGGCCGGGCGTGGTGGCTCACGCCTGTAATCCAAGTACTTTGGAGGCCAAGGCGGGCAGATCACCTGAGATTGGGAGTTCAAGACCAGCCTGACCAACATGGTGAGACCAGATCTTAAAAAAAAAGAAAAAAAAAAATAGCAAACAATTAAAAAAAAAAAAAAGAATCAAGTCTCTAACAATCAAGTATCCTTATTACATCCAATCAATGCAACTAACTCCAGTCCATGCATTTTTCCGTACAAATTAAATTGCTTTCTAAAATAAAAATAGCTTAAATACACTAAAGAAGTTTGCTGTTAGAGGACGTCCTGTGATAAATCATTTTATAGTACAAATAATATATGTGTCTGTAAATTCTAGTGTCTTGTGTTGGGTTTTCTTAAATTAGAATAAATCTGTAGTGGGGACATTTGAATTAACAATTGAGATTTACAAACCTATCCGGAAAATGGCTTGTCCATTGTGTGCAGAGTATTTCTAGACAACAGGGTAGAAGGAATTAATGGCATCTCTAGCCATGAGCTTACAAAAGAAGAGAGGTAGAACCATCAGATACTTGGAACCTTTATACAGAGCAGGCAAGTCAAGCAGCTACATGAGGCAACCCTGCAGATGCCTTTTGCAATCTACAAAGTAATATAAAAATGATAACATCTACCATTGTTACTGCAAGATGCTCATAAATGTGGATAAAGAAGCTTGGGGAATAGATTCTTTTAGGCTCAAATGCTTTGGATGAAAATAACGGGACACCAGACCCTGAAATAACATCTTATGTATTCTAAATGCAAAAGGTGTGAATGTTTGTCTCAAATTCAGAATCTCAAACAGTACAGGCAAATGGGAAGAACGCATCAAGACAGCTAAAATCGGCGGAGAATTGGAGGGGTTCGCCAGGAGAAAATTCTCTGGGACAGTGTAACCCAGAAAAATTGTGTTTCAAGAAGAAATGTGCCTAGGAGGATATTACAGTAAGAAGAAAAAGAGAAACACAGAAAAGAGATTTAAAAGCTATAAAACAAAACAAAATGAGGAAAAACTGTGGGAGGAGAAATACAAGGTGGTGCCAGGAAAAGCAGTCTTCTGTAGTCCTTTCCTTTTCTCTGTTCTCTGCATTCCCCTTCCTTGAGTGCTCTTGTCTCGTCATGTGGATGGTCATTTTCAAAGCCCATGCACTCCTCTGGGAGGACAGGACATCATCAAAATGATGGCACTGTCTCCTCTATGCAAAAGATATGTCCAGAGTCAAGTATAAAGGACCAGCTAGAGACCAGGCCAACACCAGAGAGCAATGGACAGTGAAAAGATAAGATCCAATCTTCCTTCTAGACTTATCATGATTCCTGGAGCCCTACAATATTTTCAACATTCACCTATTTTTTTATTTTTTTATTTTTGTTTGAGACAAGGAATCTCACTTTGTTGCCTAGGCTGGAATGCAGTGGTGTGATCATAGCTCACTATCACTTCAAATTCCTGGGTTTGAGCAATGCTCCTACCTCAGCCTCCTGAGTAGCTGGGACTACAGGCACACGCCACCACACCTGGCTAATATATATGCATATATTTTTGTAGAGATGGGATCTCACTATGTTATATTCCCCAGGCTGGTCTCAAACTCATGGCCTCTGGAGATCGTCCCACCTCAGCCTCCCAAAGTGCTGAGATTACAGGAGTAAGCCACCACACCCTGCCCTTACATTCACTCTTTGTTTGATTATAATAAGAAAAGGAGAGAAAGTAAAAGCATTTAAGAGTTTAAATTCTGGGGATCTCTACTGGGAATAGTGTATCTAGTTTGACTGTTGTCCTTAGGGCATCAAGGCCATGGGAGTGAAACCAGAATAGGAGGTCTTGATGCCATATGGTGGGTTAATAGAATTGAAGAGAGGAGCAAGTAGCAGAGAAGTTGGATGGGGACTGCCAGCAGCACAGATCATAAAGGTCACCATGGTGGACATGGTGAGCCATAAAAGGTGGGAAGTAGCACCAGGACACTGGGTCTCTGGCAAGAGTGACCAGGAACACGTTCATCAGAATGAAAGACATGATGGGAATGAGGCAGCACTGGAGAAAGACAAGCCTACGTCAAGATCCTAATCTCAATACATTTTGACCATGGGAACTTATTGGGGAGGGATAACATGGGGAGAAACGCCAGATACAGGTGATGGGGAGGAAGGCAGCAAACTACATTGCCATGTATGTACCTATGCAACAATCTTGCATGTTCTTCACGTGTACCCCAAAACCTAAAACGCAATAAAATATATATTTAAAAAAAAAAAAAGCAGTTTGACCGTTAGCAAGTCCTTGGAAAGAATATTGACCTGAGAGTCCAGTTCTAATCCAGGTCTCTTTTTAACTAGCACTGTGACCTTGGGCAAGTCACCTTACTTCTTTTAGCTTGACTTTCTTCATTCTACAATAACAGTGGCCTGTAGCATTCTCTAATCCCATAATTGTTTTCCCATCGACTTTAGGTTATTCTAAACTAGTGTAGTCTAGCCTAGATGAAGGAAACAAACATAAAGAACAAAGGCCTGGATAAGAAAATCCCTAAATAGCACTCTCCTAATGGGATATTCAGCAGAGAATGTTACACAAAACAACTGGAAGTCCAAGGTCTGGAGGTATTAGTTGCCTGTAAATGTCAAGACTAGACTGGGAATATCGTCTTAAACTACAAAACCTTCGATAGCATGAGTCAGGTTTTTATTTATTCTGTTTTGATTTATTCACCAAATCTCAAAATAATACTAGTATGAGAGGACACCCTTTGAAACTTTATAGAGGAAGTTCACCCAAAGGGTAATAAAACTTTTGTTCACCCAAAAGGTAATAAACTTACCAAATGCATTATACCAGCAGGTGGTACAGAGAGGAAATAAATGTATAAATGGGTTCAAACATGTCTTGGGAAACTTTTATGAATGGCCAAGTCATTACAAAGTCAAATATTACAGAAGAATGGAAATATTTAAGAGTGACATCTGGGAAAACAATAAGGCTGACCCTCATCTTCCAGGGTCTTCTAAGTCAGATCAGAAAAAATCAGCTTCATGTTCTGCTGCTAAAAGTACAGTAAATTTTTGTTTTATTAAAATGAAAAGAACATCACAGTGAGGAAAGGAAGACGACATTGTGGATTAAGAGCCTCCAACACGTAGAGCCGTGATAACAGCACTGAAGTTAGGCACTTGGTTCATGCTACGGTTTGAGTTTGTCCCCACCCACACCCGTGTTGAAACTGCATTTCCAATATGGCACTGTTGAGAAGGAGATCCTGGTGGGACATGTTTGAGTCACGGAGGCAGAGTCCTCATGAATGGCTTAGTGTCATTCTTGCAGTAGTTGAGTGAGTTCTTGCTCTCACAAGACTGGATTCGTTCCTGCCGGAGGTTCCTTCAAGAGTAGGTTGTTATAAAACCAGAATCTCCCTATCATTTTGCTTCTTTGCACATCTCTGGTTCTCATTTGACCTTCTCCCCCATGTTATGGAGCAGCACAAAAGCCCTCATCAGAAGCCAAGCAGATGCTGGCACCATGCTTCTTGTACTTTCCCAGCCTGCAGAAACATGAGCTAAATAAACCTCTTTTCTTTATAAATTACCGAGCCTCAGGTATTCTGTTATAGCAACACAAAATGGACTAAGACAGTCCAGCAATGTCTTAATGTACTCTGCTTATATCTTTGAGAGAAGATTGTTATGTGATTAATTCTAACTTGGATAATATCAATCCAGATTATATTAGATATTGGCACTAAAAGAGATTCTAAGAGGGAAAGTATTCACGTTAGTCCAAATCATTATTTATTTTAGTAGTGACTGTTGAGTGTAAGCTCCATGAACAATCTCCTGCAGTTTGCCTTCATGAACTGGGGCTCATCAAACCTTTCGTGCCACTGCATCATCATCCCACACAAACCACTTGTACATAGTACTTGAGCCCAGTCCTGCACTGCTGGAAAACAAAGAACTCAGCCCGCAGTTTCCAAGATAGTTATTGCAGTCTCATCTTAGGCATCTGCAGAAGTATGTGTTCTTAGGTTGAAACATGTTAATGGGTATTCTGCCTAGGTAAGGATTTTAGAAACGGGCCCTGAGTGCATTTACTTTTCTCCTCGCATTTGTAATCAGCCTGTCATTTCATTATCTGCGTTCCGTGTTGGCTGTTTGGGATCATTAAGCAAAACCTAGCTATCGCTGCATATTACTCAGTACGTTTGCTCTAATAAGCTTGCATAAATAAAACCTGAAGAGATGAAAAAGGCCAGTGTCTGATTACATGCAACCAATTTGGTCTCATTAGGTTCTTATAAGGAGAAAAAGTAAATATAATCTTTATAAATCATACAGCTATAACGGAGATGCCTGGCAAAATTCATTAGTTAAGATAATAAGAGTGAAGACCATTTAAACATGTATAACAGTTTGGTTTATGAAGCTGTTAAGTACTATTTCATCCATTATAAACTTTTACAAAATTCACAGATAAAGATGTAATCAGGCAGAGGAAATCATATATTCTTACATGATTCCCTTGGGTTTTGGCTTAATAAATTGCTATTAAAACAATGATAAAAACGAATGCTCATCTTGAATTTTTCATCTAAGGAATCCTGAGTGACACATAAAGCAGTAATTTATTTTCCCTAGATTCTCAAGGCTTAGGAAAAGTTTATTCAACCTATTTTACAGAGGATACCATTGAGGCTTAAAGAGATAAAACGATAAGCTAAAGAAACTACAGCAAAATTAGCAAAGGAACAGAGAGGATAGCCTAAGGTTATTGCGTCTGAAGTCAATGTAACGTCAGACTTTTCATTAAAAATAAACAAATGAAAAAAGACTGGATGCCTTTTTTATTGCTTTGCTTTAAGCATAATATCTTGATTTGATTCTTGGGTGGGAAGAATCAAATGTTGATTCTTTAGACTTGGGTATTGCTTCTCAACTGCAGTATTTATTTGGGGATAAAAAATAAAATGAATACCTAGAGATGGCAGAACTTGGAGTTAGACAACCTAGTTTTAGGAACTGGCTCTGCTTCTCCCTCTATGACCTTCAGCAAGTCACTGAATGTACCCAGTGCCTTCCTACGTGAAACAGGGATAGCATTGCTGAGACAGGAAATTAGATTTTTCATATGAGGATGGGGGAACTTTGCAAACTTTAAATTGCTATCCAGATATTATCTATTTTTCTTGTATTTTCTCTGTCTGTTCGTTATATACTATGATGTTTTGAGAATTAGCTCCCATCTCCTATGAGTATCACTTTTTTTTTCTCCATACATATCCTTTTAATATTGCCCATAAGGCTTTGCCTGGTGGGTCAGTACAATGTTCCTTCTCAGCACTGGGGAAGGTGAGGCACTCCAAAGGAGTGGTTCCTCTTCCACCACCTCAACCTCACTACCTCTAACTAGATGTCAGAATGTAACTCTCATGCTTGGCCCAAGCTTGTCAACCCCTGGGGAAAACAGTTTTCTGGACTTCCGGAAAGAATAGAATGGGAGAAGCAACAGTTGGCTCTCTCTCCCGCTCTCCCATTTCACCCAGGCTGCCATCTCCCCCAGCACACACTGCCACTCGGCTCCTGCGGTTTTTATTTCCATTACTAACCACTGCCTCTTCCAGAGTCCAAGGCACAGACTATTCCCCAGTCCTTCTTCCAGTATCACCTGTCACTATGTGAATGTAGTTATAGCAGGGAAAGGAAGAATAGGAAGGGTTGAGGGGGAGGAGAATGGGGAGAAGCAAGTATCATCTCAGGCAGTTGAGCTTCAGATGAATCATCCCAGACCTAAATTGCACATACACTGCAAAAGGCCTAAGATAACCACTGGTTTTAAACAGAACTTATAAGGTTAAACAACATATATGTCCACTCGGTGGCATGGAGGAGGTGTGACCAGGTAGAGTGTGCAGTGCATCTTAAAGGATGGACGGGGACGGGGAGGGAGAAGGAGTTGGATTTTATTATTATTTTTTTCCTTTTTTCCTCCATTTTAAATAGCAGTGATGTAGCTAGCCAAAGTATAGTGCTTCTTACAACAGATACAACAGTGCCACCTACAGCCAAGAAGGGATCGTCCTTCAAGCCAGCCAGAGGCCAGGACTGAAACTGATTACTTGGCACTGCCTTAATGAAGCTTCCCCAGTTGGGGCTGCATGGCTGTTCCACTGCACAATGTGCAGACCGGACTTGGAGTAACTGCTTGCAGAGTCCAAGGATACAGGGGCTGTGTTTGCCAATGTCAGTCAGCCCACTGCAGCTTCTCTTGAACGGAGTCCCAAAACATAAAAGAATCTTCTATAACGATAGCCCCCCAACTTCCCCCCTCCCCCATCAAAATGCAAACTTTCTTGGGTTTCTCCTCCTTGTATCCTATTCTTTGCATGTTAAGATAATTCATGCAAATTTTATGCATTTTGCTCAGAGGCATCTAATTAGACAGATTATCTCCTCGACTCAGTAACCTTCTATTTTATTCTTCTGAAAAGAAGGTTATGTCAGTTAGGAACCTCTCACTCCTACTAGGCATTGGGCACATAGCAAGTCTGTATATGAGGAAGAGCTCACACATCTCTGTGTGTACACAGCACATAAACAAGTGCATTTTGTTATGTATATTTCTGTATGTTTGCATTTGAGGGCCTTCACATGCATTTGTATTAAATGTCCTTCATTGGCCAGGCACAGTGGCTCATAGGTGTAATTCCAGAACTTTGGGAGGCCGAGGCAGATGGATCACTTAGGGTCAGGAGTTCGAGACCAGCCTGGCCAACATGACAAAACCCCGCCTCTATTGAAAACACAAAAATTAGCTGGGTGGGGTGGCACGTGCCTATAGTCCCAGCTACTCAGGAGGCTGAGGCAGGAGAATCTCTGGAACCTGGGAGGCAGAGGCTGCAATGAGCCAAGATTAAGCCACTGCACCCTAGCACTTCAGCCTGAGCAACAGAGCAAGACTCTGTCTTTCAAAAAAAAAAAAAAAAAAAAAAAAGGCCTGCATTGGTTCGTAAGAACCAGTGCAATCAAAGTGCACTTTTCATGAGAAAATAAAAGGTTGGCTCACAAAGGTCCAAGAAGTAGGAACATCTAATTGGCATAAAAGCTGAACAAAGGAAATGAAAGAGAAAAAATACATATGCATTTCCTCCTTTGTTCTGAAAGTGGATTTGATTCTTGTTGGCAAGCCACCAGTCTGCATTTCAGAAAGAAAGAAAACTCACTTATAAGGGAAAGATAAACTAGAGATGTGATGCTAACAAGCTCTCAAATTGACTAAAGCATTGTGGGTTGCCATGGAAAGAGATCTTTTAAACTGTGAGGGTCATTATTCCCTGCCTCTAAAAATCCACCAGGTATGCCAGCCTAAGATCTAATTAAACAAGCAAGATTCCTCAGAGCAGCATCTGGGATGACTTCTTGATACTTTTTCTTCCTTGAAGAGTCTGTCAATTCCCAAGAGTCATCCAGATGTGTGTTTAAGTCAACCACTGCATAAAGTTCCCTGAAATCAACACCACCTCTCCCGGCATGCAAGAGTCAGTAAAGCTTTTAGGTCAGAAGGCACAAACTCAAATACCTACCTGTGTCAATTGATTGAGGCCAGTTAGGATGGTCACAAGCTGAAGAGCTCTTGCCTGTTTAAAAGAGAGCAGCCATTACCCAGCACTAACCAGTTGCTGCCTTGAGGAAACGCAAACCCTCTATTGTTAGATTTTCTTCAAGAGCAGCCAGAAATCCAAACGTATCTGTGAAATCTCTTCATTTTTAAATGTTGGCAGTAAGTCAGAAAAAATGGAAAACCTTGTGCCAGGTCAAGCAAAGCTTGGCCAGTGGCCTAATTTGACCTGGAAAATACCAGGGGAGCCCCTAATTTGGGTCATCCGCAGCCCTAGAAAATCTATATTCAAACCATGCCCAAGTATTCTGCCTCCACTGCTTGTTTAGGGGAAAAACTTTCACACTTTTGTGCCTTTTTCATCCTGTTTCACCTGCCTGGGTTGTTCTTTCCTTCCATCTCTGCCTGTCAAAATCCAATGTCAAGGGCCAACTCAAATGTCAATTTATTTGTGAAGTCAGCCAGAATCACTGCAGTCAAAATTAATCACTCCTGTAATGCTATGTTTTTTTATCTCTATTCTTGAATTTAGCAGTCTGCCTCCTAGTAGGGGTAAGCAGTGTTTATGTGAGTCCAAGTTGTAAGCCCTTGAGAACTAGTAATGTGTCAAATACATATCCTCTCTCTCTGTCCAGTGCCCAGCACAGAGCCTGGCTTGACAGTTGGTTTGAATTTACATGGGCAAGATAATAAATGGGAAATCATGCATGCAGCTCATTGGCACGACTCATGGCAGTTCAAAAACAATTAATTCAGTCCCAGCCTTACATAAAACATGCCAGATGATCAGATGACAATACGATACTCTGCTTCCAAAATCAGGTCTATATAATGGTGATTAAATCAACAGGTCTTTGATGAAGATGAGTACCTCTGCCAGGCCCCATGGATCTAGTAAGTGAAACTAGATTGTTATTATGATGATGCTATATCTTGACTTTCTAAAGAACAGGGTTCATTTGTTTTTCATGTTTTATCCTATGTGCCCATCACACATTCTGACACAGTGAAAGATTTCAATAAAACATTTGTGTTGTTTAGTCATCATTATGAAAACAGGTCTATAATCAGCACCTACTTCTTGCAAAGAACAGCACACTCTGTGGTGGTTACATGGTGCAATGGACTCAGGGAGTTGCAATCTAGTTGAAAAGCAAAACATATTAATGTGAAAAAAATTGTTGTATTATCAGTGCATGGTGAATTCCAAAAGGTACTATGAAGTTCCAGTCTAGTGGCATGCCCTCTGTTCACTTCTGGGGTTCACAAAGAACAAGAAGCAGTGCCCACCCTCAAGGGGACCTGGTATACTCTATGGGAGATTGAAATAGAAAAATCACTGTGGGCTGAGCACTCAGAAAAAGTGAGATATGAACTCAAAGGAAGGAGGAGCCCAGTCAGTTCTAGATGGAAACTGATGAGTTTTAACATTAGGGTGATTTCTCTGGGAAAGAAAAAAATAGGGGGAGGATACTGAATAAATTTTGCTAAAGGAAAAATACTCTAAAATGTTGCTGCTCCTAGGTGACAGCAGCCTCTCTGAAATCTAGGGATCTAAAACCCCCTAAACCTTAACCATGGTTTCACACCCATGTGAAGAATGATGCAGAAGCTGCCAGGAAGTAGAGAGTCAGAGGGTGGTGAGGTCTGAGAGGAGGGAGAGCTCTCCCTGGACAGATCCCCTGGAGATGTTCATAGCTCTCACCACTCTTGGGGTCACTGGTGCTGAAAGGAATAAAGATAGTGAGATGAACCCTTTGCTACACTCTGGCATTCCACGCTCCTGGCCTCTGGTTTCCCAAACAGTGCTTCCTATAGAAATTCCCAAAGTTGTCATGGATCACCTCTGTCTACCCATAAGCCTCAAAACTCATGAGTGAGGCTGGGCATGGTGGCTCAAGTCTTTATTCTTAGTACTTTGGGAGGCCAATGTGAGCAGAACACTTGAGTTCAGGAGTCTGAGGCCATCCTGGGCAACATGGCAAAACCCTTTCTCTACAAAACATACAAAATTGGCCAGGCCTGGTGGTGCATGCCTCTAGTCCCACCTACTAGGGAGACTGAAGTGGGAGGATGGCTTGTATCCAGAATATCGAGGCTGCAGTGAGCCATGATTGCACCATTGGACTTCAGCCTGGGCTGAACAAAAACAACAAAAAAAATGAGTGAAGCTTCCCTGTTATAGGTAGAGAGAGGATAACAGCCATGGTCACCGTTTACCCTTTCCTTTGCCCATGCTGAATTTGTTACATTGGGCAGGGAAAAGTCTTGACAAAAAGAAAAGAATGGTCCTGGTCTTAGGATAAGCCTTTCCCTTTTAAGTGGAAAAGTCCATGTCATGAAATCTGTTGTGACCAGCTAGCCCACCAAGCAAAAAATCCACCCGTGATATGTGTCAGTTTATAATTTAAAATTTCCCTGTAAAATGGAGGATATCTAGAGAAAGAAATAAAAAATAGAAAGAGAGGAAAATAAGGAGGGAGGAAGGTAAAAGATCAGTCTGAGAGGGAATTAAAACAAGAAGGATTTTTTGAGAGAATCTGAGTTGGACCCGGTGCTTAAGATCAGGGGTTGCTAGAGATAAGCACAGGAAAATGAGGAAAAGAAGAAAAAAATTAAAGAGAATCAAAATGCTGCTTCTCCAGTCCATGCTTTGCCAATAACTTATTCCTTAGAAATAAAAAAGGCAGAAGGATCAGAAGATGGGAGAAAAACAATCAACACAAAAGTAGAGGTGTCAACTGGAACAGATTTCAAACGGAAACAAAGACTTTATATGATTAGCTGCAGTTCATGGAGATGTATAAACATCTTGGGCAAAACGATACCAAGCAAACTACTCTAGCACTTCATGGTGCCTTATGTGTAGTTTAGTCTTTTGATATCTATTTTACATTCTGCCAGCAAAAATTTTGTCATATCTTGTGTGTTTTTGCCAAGTTCTTTATTTGGGATTCTTCCTGATTTAAATATTTTTAGCTGCAGTGGTTTTTTAATCATGAGGGTATTGTTTCAAAAGGAATTATTTTATGTGCATCCAAAAGCAAAATTGAAGACCAGTTTAAATTCATCTGAGATCATTCTATAAGTGAAGGGCACTGCAAAGAAAACACAGAAAGCTGACCTTGAGAACTGTCATATGAAGGGGTCTCACATTTCTATTATAAAAACACGGTTAGTGGATGGCCTTTGCTGATATCTCCCCAGCGTTGTTGATTGAAGATGACAAATTACAACTTCATCTGTGTTCATCAGAAAATAAGGCCCATTCACTCCTCCCATCCTGAAATCCAGCCTCTTTGCAATCAGCCAGCTTTCTGAGTGGCCCACAATTTGGATAAGAGAAGCATGAATAGATGACTTTCTAGAAAGAAATGTAATGTCTTGCCATGTCATTGTTTCTCTGAGGAAGCAGTAACACCCCCTGATTTGGGGCTTAGTGGCTCAGAACTAGCACCTGGAAGAAAAAATAACTAAAACTTCAAGACGGGTGTAATTGAGAGCTTTCTCTTGGTGGGTATCTTCCTCTCAAGCTCAATCTATAAGGGCAGGGGAGGGGGAAAATGCATTTGTTCATGGAGATAGCTCATGGAGGTGGTTTTCTGCTTGTCCCCAAGTCCTACAGTCCTTTACCCTGCAAAACATTATGTAGAAAGACAGGGTCAAGCTCTTCATGGCAAGGTAGACATAAACACAACTGTCGTGGAATAGAGAAACAGCCCCTCCTAAAACATTGGCTCTAGGGACACATTGGTTTTTCAAACCCACATACAGACATTGGGTTGCTTCTTTCACAAAGTACTTCATTCCTCATATATTTAAGTTGATCCAATAAAGGCATTGTTCAGAGTGGAAATGGGTCGTATGACCAATGCAGTCCTTTTTTACAGCAAACCAATTATGGGCTGAAAGAACAATGCGAAGTCTCTTTTCCAATTGTTCGTAGGAGTGTGTTCATTCCAAGCCATTACCGCATGTGTCTGTCAGAGGGAATCTCTGCATCGGGCTGTAATGAGGCACATTAGCTTTTTTTCCGCAACAGAGCGTTCCACGGCCTGGCTCTATGACAGCTCAGAGATTATGGTCCAGGGAGCAGCTTCAAATCTAGCTCTCTTTCTTTCTTGAAAGTCCAACGAAGCTGCAGTTATCAGGGCAGCTCTTAAAACCACAGGCAAGGAAGGAAGAAGAGCCTATCAACACTATGGGTAGCCAACACAGGTGCATCACTTGAGCTCAGGAGTTCGAGACCAGGCTGGGCAATGTGGTAAAACCCTTCGAGACCAGCCTGGGCAACGTGGTAAAACCTTGTCTCTACAAAACATACAAAATTAGCCAAACCAGGTGGTGCATGCCTATATTCCCAGCTACTAGGGAAGCTGAAGTGGTTCTAGGGACGCAGCTCCAGAAAGACTTAGACAGGTGCCACTGCCTGCAGTAGATAGAGGGAAGTTCCTGAGGTCTGGTGATAGTTGCCTCAAGGAAAATGTGTAGTACCTTGGAGAGGGGACAAACAGGGATGCCCAGGGTCTCAGCTTACCACCTCACCTTTATTGTCCCTCTGCCTTAGAGTCAAACAGCAAGCCTTTCCCTAACAAAAGACATTGTTTGCATTTTGCTGTTCCCTCTCTATGTCGGTCACTTTCTGTCTGCCTCTCCAGATCCACACTCTTCCTTTCTCTTCCAAGTTCTTATCCTGATAGCCTGACCTGGATGGTTTCATCCATTTCCCAAGATGGTAGCTTCCTGATGGGGCTCCTGGCTTCATAGGGAAAGAGGGATGAAGCCAGGCAGGAGATCAGAGCAATGGAGCAAAGAACGTGTTTGCTTGTCCTGGCTCCTTCCCTCTGGGGCTCCTTTAGGCTGTTTCTGCCCCCCAGACTAAAGGACACTGTTCCTGGGAGGTGGCTTCCTCCACACTTGGCTTACTGCTCCTGGAGACCCTTCTTTCCCACTCAATCCTAAGGACCTAAAAATAATATCCCATCCTCTCCTGTCACCACCACTGCTTCAGGTTATAGCACTGATATTGGCAAAAAACCTTCCTGTTTAGAGGACACCATTTGTTTCCTGTTGGGACCCTGACAAATTCTCTTTTCTTCCTTCTACCTCCTCATAGATTAGAGAAGTCGAATTGCTGATTTCCTTCAGATTTATAGCTAACAAACAACAGAACCAGTATCTAAACCCAAGCAGCCTTGTTCCAGGAACTTTTCTTGGAGCCCCCTGAACTACGCTGCCTCAGTAACACATGAGGCTAGAATTGCAACTGTGCTTCTCTGCGCCATCAAAATCCTCCCCATCCCGTGCAGTAGGAGTAAAGCTGCCCTCCCCCATGACTTTCTCTTTGACCCCTCCAGCTCCAAGATCAGCTCATTCCCATGGAGCATAGTGTCTGTGTCACCCCCGGTACACATACCAAATGCTACTTCATCCTATCCTTTAATTATCCGTATGCATATTCTTGTGTCTCCATTGGATGGAAAACCTCCAGTAGGACAGACACTATGGCTTCCATGTAACCCCCATGTCCTTAGTCCATAGTAACTATGGTGGCCTGAATTAGTCGGCAGAACAATCATTGAGAAGGAATTTCCATGGCTATATTTTCTGCCAAAAAAAAAAAGCAATTGCCCCAGTAACTTGCGGATTGTTCTTAAATTTAGATTTTTTAAAAAAGGAGCAGTGGAGGCCAGGTGAGGTGGCTCATACCTGTAATCCCAGCACTTTGGGAGGCTGAAGCGGCTGCATCACCTGAGGTCAGGAGTTGGAGAGCAGCCTGGCCAACATGGTGAAACCCCGTCTCTACTAAAATTACAAAAATTAGCTGGGCACATGGTGGTGGGCCCCTGTAGTCCCAGCTACTTGGGACAGGAGAATTGCTTGAACCTGGGAGGTGGAGGTTGCAGTGAGCCAAGATTGTGCCACTGCACTCCAGCCTGGGCTGCAGAGCAAGACTCTGGCTGGAAGAAAAAAAAATGAGCAGTGGAAGAGAAAAGTGACAAATGCTAAACAAGCAACAGTCACCTGGAAGCAATGACAGGTAGCCCTCAGCAACCATGGGTTCACATCCATGGATTCAGCCAACTGCAAGTTGAAAATATTTGAAAAATAATAACAGTGTGATGATTCCTCAAGCATCTAGAAACAGAAATACCATTTGATGCAGCAATCCCATTACTGGGTATATACCCAAAGAATTATAAATCATTCTATTATAAAGACACAAGCACACATATGTTTACTGCAGCACTGTTCACAATAGCAAAGACTTGGAATCAACCCAAATGCCTATCAGTAATAGACTGGATAAAGAAAATGTGGGACATATACATCATGGAATACTATGCATGTCCTTTTCAAGGACATGGATAAAGCCAGAAACCATAATTCTCATCAAACTGACACAAGAACAGAAAAACAAACACCACATGTTCTCACTCATAAGTGGGTATTGAACAATGAGAACACACAGACACAGAAAAGGGAACATCACACACTGGGGCCTGTCGAGGGGTGGGGAGCTAGAGATAGGATAGCAGGCAGTAGGGAGGTAGGGGAGGAATAGCATTAGGAGAAATACCTAATGTAGATGACAGGGTGATGGATGCAGCAAGCCACCATGGCACATGTATACCTATGTAACAAACCTGCACATTCTGCACATGTACCCCAGAACTTAAAGTATAATTTAAAAAAAGAGATAGAAAAAAATAATAATAATTAAAACTAACAAAACAACAATCAAAATAATACAAGTGAAAAAATACAGCGTAACAACTGTTTACGTAGCATATACATTGTATTAGGTATTACAAGTTATCTAGACATGATTTATAGTACACAAGAGGAAGTATGTGGGTTATATGCAAACACTACTCCATTTTATATCAGAGACTTGAGCACCTGTGAATTTTGGTATCCACGGGGGTCCTGGAATCAATCTCCTGATGATAGCAAGAAACGACTATATTTATAATCTCAGAATTGCTTATGGGGAAGCTACAATAAAAGTTGATATTGAATGCAACTGCATTATTTGCATGTTTCTCGAGGTCTATGTTGCTGGTAATTTTTCAACTCCTTTAAGTTTAACAAGCAGAAATGCAGTTTCAGAGTGGCTGCTATAGACATTAACATAAGTAGACTTAGGAAGTAGGGGAAAAATGCTATGATGTCCCAACCCTGTGCCCTCAGCAAGAGGATAGAATTGTTACTAGTTATGTACTTTCTCCCACTGGAATCTCTCCAAAAAAAAATTACAGAGACAACTGTAGAACATTTTATTTACCAGCAAAGCTTGCTCAAACTTCCTGTAAAACTCTCATACTGTGTTAGCAGTTGCTAAAGAACCACCAGTACAACTCAATGGCTAGAAGAGAACTTCTGGGGCTCGAATGCTTGGGTTCATATCCTGGCTCTTCTAATTGTCGGCATAAGTCTTGGAAAACTTAGTAATGTAACCTCTCTGGGGCTCAGTTTTCTCATCTATCAGATGGGAATACTAATAGTACTTGCCTGCCTTATGTTGTGAGGATTAAATGAAGTAATATACACGAGCATCTAGGACAGGGCTTGATATTTACATAACACTCAGTGTTAGTTATTACTGCTGAATAAGCAGTAGGCATATGATGATTATGACCCCTGAGGACTTTTTGTTAGGACTTCCTAACACCTAGAAGTTTCCAGGAAAGACAAAGTAATGCTCTCTAGTGTTTATAAAGACAATGCCTGAAGGTGTCAGAAAGCTCCACAGGCCTGGTCCCATCCTTGTGAACAGCATGCTGCCAAAGTTTTGTTGCTGTTGTTTTTAAGTCTTGGTCTTGCTCTGCTGTCCAGGCTGGAGTGCAGCAGTGAGATCTCAGCTCACTGCAACCTCCGCCTCCTGGGTTCAAGCGATTCTCCTACCTCAGCCTCCCAAGTAGCTGGGACTACAGGCATGTGCCACCACACCAGGCCAATTTTTTTGTATTTTTAGCAGAGACAGGGTTTCACTATGTTGGCCAGGCTGGTCTTGAACTCCTGACCTCAAATGATCCACCCGCCTTGGCCTCCCAAAGTGCTGGGATTATAGGCATGAGCCACTGCTCCCAGTCTGCCAAAGTATTTTCATGCACGGTTGGGAGAAGGACTGAAGAGGATCCTTCTAGCGTATTATACTATTTTACAACCAGGAAAACTGAAGCATCAAAGGCATAGGAAGACTAATTTATACATATATTTACAATATCCCCAGTTGTATACACAAACCAGTGGTGAATGCAAACTATAGGCTGCCCATCTAATGTGACCCAACACATCAAGGTAGAGCCCAAGAGTCCCAACCCCAGGTTGCTGCCACACCCCAATAGCACTTATAGACCAAGTAGCAGCTCTGTTTTTAAGAATAAGCTAAACACCTCAAGAGGAAGATGGGTTGCCTTCCATCAAAAGACTACAACATTGAGGGCACTGCAAATTCATTTCTATTTCATCCAACCTTCATGCATTCTTCTATTACTGTCATTCAGGTAACTGCCATTCAGCCACTTACCACACATGTGTTGGAAGCCAGTGGAATGGGAAGGGTACCATGACAGCAGAGCAAATAAAGAGCCTGTTTTCCTTGATAGGCGTCTTCCTTCTTTATAATCTTCCCTTTTATTACCTTATTAAGTACGGCATGCACAGAGGGCCTGCAAAAGGAAAAAAAGAAACAATTTGAGCGTCGGTTTGGCAGCAACTCTCCCTCCCGGGAGAACTGAGCTTATACACATAGTTTATTACCTTCGCGTGCTCCTGAACACAGCTTAAAGCCATATAATATCTTTTGGTGGGTTTAATGAGTAGTAGCTCTCTCTAGTCTGTCAATCAAATCCATTTCCCCCTTGAATAAAGGAAGTTAGTATCTTACCCCCTCTGGCAGCCAAGGAAAGTAAGTTTCTTCTTGCTCTCTGCCAGGGATTCCATGGCAGGAGGCAAGAGGAGAGAATGGGTCCTCCTGGTGGTCTAGGTGGCTGGCACCCGGCATGGGGGGGGGGCACTAGAAGGAAGAAGGGTCTGTTTGCACTTCACAGCAGCACTAGCACTCCCACTTGGCTGCTAGTAGAAAACTTACAGCAACTCTAGCATTTTCTTCACAGTCGTAGCTTGGCCAAATCATAATTGTGACGTTTCACTGGAGTGATCAAGACAGAATCCAGATCACAATGGATTGAAGAGTGAAAGGATAGTGAAGGAGGGAGGAAAGAAAAGAGAGATGTAGCACACGTAAAAACATCTGTCTCCTTTTCTTGGAAAAAGCCATTCACCACATGCTGAAGAAATATGTGGTCATCTTCAATTTAATTCACATCAAGAAAGATTAATTAAGCCACTGCTATACAGTTGACTAGATCCTGGGGAGAAGGGACACAGACGAACAGGAGTGCTTGCCATCTCTCTGTTCCCTCCTTTAAGTCTTCACCTCCCGGTGAGGTCCACTCTGACCACCTTCTCAACACTGCAACTGCCCCTCAGCACTCCTGTAGCCCTTACCACTACTGTACCTTTTTTTAATTCCATAGCACTTCTCCTTCTAATAAACTTTATATTGACTTGCTTTTTATGTTTATGACTTACTGTCCATCTCCACACAGTATAAGAATATTTGTGAGTTCTAGTGCCTGATGTATTTCTTTCTTTCTTTCTTTTCTGAGATAGAGTCTCACTTTGTCACCCAGTTACAGTGCAGTGGCACAGTCTCAGCTCACTGCAGCCTCTGCCTCCCAGGTTCAAGCCATTCTCCTCCCTCAGCCTCCTGAGTAGCTGGGATTACAGGCACCCACCACCACATTCAGCTAATTTTTGTATTTTTAGTAGAGATGGGGTTTCACCATGTTGGCCAGGCTGGCCTAGAACTCCTGACCTCAGGTGATCCACCGGCCTCCACCTCCCAAAATGCTGGGATTACAGATGTGAGCCACTGCACCCAGCCTCCCTAATGTATTTCAAGTGCCTAGAACAGTGCCTAGCCTATCATAAACACTCAATAAAGAGTCAATGATTCAGTAGATGTTTCTCCCAGAGTCTGAATACATTTTTTACTACCTCCTGAAGAATCTGCTGGAACTACTGAAAACCTTTAAGAAAAATAGGTATCTCTCTGATAAATGCTTTCAGGAGTGAAGGCAGAAAACCACTTGAGGCCTTGAAAAGGTGTATGTGAATGAGTGGATATATCCCTACATCTCAGTGATCTCACAGTGCAGCTGAATTTCCACAAATCACTATCCTGTTGTTTTTCTTCACAGGTTATTCCTCAATCAGTATGCAGCTGGGTCATTCATTACCTTGGCTCCAATATTTCATTCTTGAACCTGATGCAATACCTTTCCTTATTTTGTGTAAGGACACTTATGACATGATGCAGAGAATTTATGCATTAAGGACGTGTTATAGAAATTTCATAATTCTGCTGCATGTCAACAAGCACGTATTTCTTTTTTCTTTTTTCTTTTTTTTTCTGAGACAGAGTCTCACTCTGTCACCCAGGCTATAGTGCAATGGTGAAATCTTGGCTCACTGCAAACTCCACCTCCCCAGAGTGATTCTCCCATCTTAGCCCCCTGAGTAGCTGGAATTACAGGCCCAGCTAATTTTTGTATTTTTGTAGAGATGGTGTTTCACTACGGGCTGGTCTTGAACTCCTGACCTTAGGTGATCCACCTGCCTCGGCCTCCCAAAGTGCTGGGATTACAGGCATGAGCCACTGTGCCTGACCAACAAGCATGTATTTCAAAGGAATGTTGCAGCTTTCAACATATTATACAGCTTAATCATCAACAGATTACCATAGTCTGGCCCCTCATGGTACCATAAATACCTGCCTCTCTCCCGGGAACACCAACCAGGATCTGAACAAGAGACAGATCCCACTGTAGCCAGGCATACTGCTTGACTAGTATCAATTCCAAATCGCTTCCTTCTAACACTTCTCCCATGTGGAACTCTCTGAACTGGCACATTCCAACCCAGTGACGAGTTCTAGAACACCCAAGCAAGGAGGGAGCCGGACAGTCACATTTTTTTGATAAAAGTCTCAACTTTCTAGATAGGAAAAACCTCATTCCAGATCACAAAATCAATAAATGGCAGTGAGATGAGATTATCCCTCCTATGTTGCTGGAGTGCCTTTCCCAAATAACCCCACTACATAATGCTGCACCAGTCTTTGATGTTCAATGACTCTTCTCCCTGGCTCCTCCTTTCCTTTGAGATGAAATTCCTAGCACTTTGGGAGGCCAAGGCGGGCGGATCACCTGAGGTTGGGAGTTCGAGACCAACCTGACCAACATGGAGAAAACCCATCTCTACTAAAAATGCAAAATTAGTCGGGCATGGTGGCACATGCCTGTAATCCCAGCTACTTGGCTACTCGGAAGGCTGAAGCAGGAGAATTGCTTGAACCCGGGAGGTGGAGGTTGTGGTGAACTGAGATCTCACCATTGCACTCCAGCCTGGGCAACAAGAGTGAAACTGCATCTCAAAAAAAAAGAAAAGAAATTACTCGCAACATGATCCACTCCAAGGCAAATAGCGGCAAAGCTGATGCTCCTTATTCTTTACTCTAATTTCTAAAAGAAAAAAAAATAGACCTCTAAAATCTTTATTCCTAACTTACTAGAAAAAAAAAAAAAAGGTATCTTTCCCTTGGTGATAAGAACCACCATGGTTAGGTCCTGGAGCCATAAAGACATACCTGCTTCACAAATATGACTTTCTATGTCCAAAAGAAAAAGGATATGATGTGAAGTAATATTAACTGTCATTGTCTGCATTGAAAAAGTCTCATTAAAGGTCAAGTACATGTGCTCCATGGCCCAGCAGTGATAACATTACCCCTTGGGCTTGACCTAGCTATTGGAACTATGAAATCTTATACCAGCATCCACTAAAGCCAACTAAAATCCTTTTTCTTCACTCTTTACCTCTTGCCTTCTCCTTTCTCCCATATACAGGTATATCAGTTAGCTTTTGCCATGAAAAAACCATTTAGGTCATGATTCTGCAGGTCAGAAATTTGGACAATTCTGGAATGGGCTCAGCTGATCTCAGCTGGCCTCACATATGTGTCTGAAGACACTGGCTCAGCTTCTGGGTATTAGTTCATTGCCAGCTGAGCCACTAGGGGAACAGAGCCACTTGCCTTTTATTATGCCATAGGCTAACATGTCTTGATCACATGAGGGCCCAGGTCACTGTGCGGGCAAGCACTTTTCAAGTCTGTGAATCTGTTAGTGTCCATTAAGAAAAACAAATCACAAGTACAGCTCAAAAGTTGAGAAAGACTATTTTTTAAAAAAGGAAGTTGGCCAGATGCAGTGACTCATCCTTGTAATCCCAGCACTTTGGGAGGCCGAGACAGGAGGATCCCTTGAGACCAGGAGTTTAAGACCAACCTAGGCAATATAGAAAGACCCTTTCTCAACAATAGTTTAAAAATTAGTCAGGCACAGTGGCACACACCTGTAGTCCCAGCTACTTGAAAGGCTGAGGTGGGAGGATCACTTGAGCCCAGGAGGTAAAGGCTGCAGTGAGCTATGATTGTGCCAATGCACCCCAGCCTGGGTGACAGAACAAGACTCTGTCTTTGAAAAAGAAGAAAAAAGGAAGAAGAAGCTACAATGTCTCATTGTAAAGGCATGAATATAAATACAGGGAGGGAAATAAATTGTGGCCATTTATTTTTGCAAGTTTCCATCAGGAAGGGATTGTGAAATATATACATGCTAATATAGGGAGAACAGTGGGGATGTTTAGCAATCAAATCATCTAGTCACACCTGGTCTTCTCAAGAGAATATTGGGTTAGAGTACCTGGTGCATTCATTCATTTATTCAACACATATTTACTGAGCATTTATTATGTCCCATGCACTATTCTAGACACTGGTGATATAAAAGAAACAGACAATCCTTGTTCTTGTTTTTTATCAGGTTTTTTTTTTAACTTCAATAGGTTTTTGGGGAAACAGGTGGTGTTTGGTTACATGAATAAGTTCTTTAGTGGTGATTTCTGAGATTATAGAGCACCCATCACACAAGCAGTGTACACTGTACCCTATGTACAGTCTTTTCCCCTCACCCTCTCCCACTCTTTCCCCCAAGTCTCAAGATCTATTGTATCATTCTCATATGTTTGCATCCTCATAGCTTAGCTCCCACTTATGAGTGAGAACATACAATATTTGGTTTTCCACTCCTGAGTTACTGCATTTAGAATAATGGTCTCCAATCCCACCCAGATTGTTGTGAATGCCATTATTGTTTCCCTTTTTTATGACTGAGTAGTATTCCCTGGTGTGTGTGTGTGTGTGTGTGTGTGTGTGTGTGTGTGTGTATTACAATTTTTTCATCCACTTGTTGACAGTATTTGAGCTGCTTCCACAATTTTGCAATTGTGAATTGTGCTGCCATAAACATGTGTGTGCAAGTATATTTTTCATATAATGACTTCTTTTGCTCTGGGTACATACCCAGTAGTGAGATTGCTGGATCACATGGTAGTTCTACTTTTAGTTATTTAAGGAATCTCCACACTGTTTTCCATAGTAGTTGTACTAGTTTACATTCCCACCAGCAGTGTAAAAGTGTTCTCTTTTCACCGTATCCATGCCAACACCTATTATTGGTTATGGACATCCTTGCAGGAGTAAGGTGATATCACATTTTTGCTTTGATTTGCATGTCCCTGATCATTAGTGATTCTGAGCATTTTTTCATATGTTTGTTGTCCATTTGTATATCTTCTTTTGAAAATAGTCTATTCCTGTCCCTAGCCCACTTTTTGATGGGATTGTTTTTTTCTTGCTGATTTGTTTGAGTTCCTTGCAGATTCTAGATATTAGTCCTATGTCAGATGTATAGATTTTGAAGATCTGCTCCCCCTCTGTGGGTTTTCTGTTTACTCTGCTGATTATTTCTCTTGCTGTGCAGAACTTTTTAGTTTAATTAAGTCCCATCTATTTATCTTTGTTTTTGTTGCATTTGCTCTTGGGTTTTTCGTCATTAAGTCTTTGCCTAAGCCAATGTCCAGAAGGGTTTTTCTTATGTTATCTTCTAGAAGTATTATGATTTCATGTCTTCGATTTAAGTCCTTGATCCATCTTGAGTTGATTTTTGTATAAGATGAGAAATGAGGATCCAGCTTTATTCTTCTACATGTGGCTTGCCAATTATCCCAGCATCATTTTTTTTTAAATAAAATGTCCTTTCCCCACTTTATGTTCCCTGACAATCCCTGTTCTTATTATACTTACAATCTAGTGAAGACACAGACAATAAATAAGTAAATGTATAATAGATCTGACTAGTAAGTGCTACGGAAGAGGAAGAAGAAGCAAATCCCTCTGGGAGTATTGCTATTCAGCCACTTTAGAATCCGCCTCCCTCTCCACCCTTCACCGAGTGGACCATGGAATGTATGGTAGCTGGTGAACTGCCACTGGTGAGAGGAAAGATGTAGGATTGGAAAGGAGTCGCCCACCAGGTGAATCGATGCCAAGGCTATACAGATGGCTCAGCATAATGGACGTTTATCACAGGGAGAGCCAGATCCAACCTTTCAAGAAACAGGGATCTCCAATGAATGAGACAATAGTGAGATCGAACCTCAGGAGGTTAAATCACTGCACTGGAGGGAGGAGTTTGTGTCTGCACCCTGTTCTTTATCTGGGAGCTGGTTTTCACCAAAAGACATGTTTAAGCAGCAATAAATGTCTATCTTTTCAAAGTTCAAACCCTACTCCCCCTCAGCTTCCATCTTTTTCCACATTCAGTGCTCCCTGAGCCCCTTTATCTAAAAAGGCTTAAAGTCAAGTGAAATACAGTGTGAAATGGGAATTTCTATCTTCTTGTCAATTAGGCCCAGACAAAAGTCTTCCTCGCGACCTTCCCAAATCCCCTACTACTCTACAAGGCCAGCTCTGTTTTTTCTCTCCTTCACTGTCTCCACTTCTAACAAAAGGACCCCTGAAGCCAGCTGCAGTTTCTGAGTGGATAAGAAATGTCACTAATAGGAGAAAGAGCCATGAACACAACGCTAAAAACTGTCTTTCTTTCTGCCACCCCCACGTGTGACATGCATGTCCTTGGCCCTAGGGGTGGACAATTCAGCTTTCAAAGGGCAAACTGAGTTTTACAAGATGCACTAGGACACACAGGTCGCAAATACAGGCCTGAAAAAATAGCTAATGGTTACTAGGCTTAATACTTGGGTAATAAAATAATCTGTACAACAAACCCCCATGACACATGTTTACCTATATAAGAAACTTGTGCATGTACCCCTGAACTTAAAATAAAAGTAAAACCAAAAGAATATGGGCCTAGGAGTCAAGGAGTCTTCTTAACTTAGGCTCTGCCTGCACTGCTTATTAGCAGTGCAAACTTGGATAATTTTTTTTTAACTCAGCCTCCGTATTACATTCCTAAAATGGTAACAGCAATACTTATAGAGTTTTCAAGTGGATTAAATGAGAAATGGCATATAATGGCTTTGGGCATCATTTCTCACATATTGTAAGAAATGGGAAATAATGTTATTAGCATTGACATCATTATATTGAAGAGGGAGGCTGGAATCTGGCTGTTTCTGCAGAGAATGCCAAGAGACAAGAAGTTGCCCAGCTGGCGAATATTGACTGACAGGTGCAAGCAGTGTCAGAGTGGGTTTGCTGGCAGGTGGTTAGGGAGTGAGATCTATCTTCTTGCTGTTAAGTTCATTTAAAAATAATATAAAAGCACATGTGGTGCCATGATGGCATACATGATCCTGAGAGCTGAGCCTTCCTCTGGTTGCCCTGTAGACACCCCTGTACCCAGAACAGGAGTGCAGCAGGTATCAGAGGGAGAGGCTCCACAGTTCCCACAGCAGGACAGCACAGTACCCAAGGTCTTCTCATCCTCTCTCCTTCCAGCCTTCTCTGATTCTCCCCAGGTGGGCAGAAATGCCATCACCCATTAAAGCAAATGTCTCAAGATCCTTTTAAAAATCAGCTCACAAAATGATCCTCCAGGATTTACCTCTGACAGTCAAATTAGATAGTTTGAAGCTTAAACAAAAATACTGGAAGACCATGAGGGCAGAGAACTAGAGAAATAAAGAAGTCAAGGCCGGGAACAGTGGCTCGCAGCTGTAATCCCAGCACTTTCAGAGGCCAAGGCAGGAAGATTGCTTGAGGCCAGGAGTTGGAGACCAGCCTGGGCAACATAGCAAGACCTCCATCTCTACAAAATAAAAATTTAAAAATTAGCCAGGGCCCAGGTGGCACAGGCCTGTAGTCTTAGCTACTCAGGAGGCTGAGGTGGGAGGATTGCTTGAGCCCAGGAGTTCCAGGTAACGGCAGGCTATGATAGCACCACTACACTCCAACCTAGGCAACAGAACAAGACCCTGTCTCAAAAAAAAAAGAAAAAAAAAGGAAGAAGTCATGATGCATGATGCAGGGTTCAGGGACATTTGCTTTCCTGAGGCCTCCTTTACCCTAATTCATGCTGTTGGAGGGAGCTCCATAAGGACGTGTCAGGCTAGCCAGCTTCCATTCCCACACTGCCACCAAGAGGCTCACTGACAGTGGGCCTCATGCTCTCTCATCTTTAAAAGAGAAAACATTTTCTTGGTCAACATTTCTCAGATTGGACTAACCACCTACGGCAGAATCACCTGGGGAAGTTGCTTTCAAACACAGAATGTTGGACTCACCTAGACCACTGGCATCTGCGAGGATGGGTATGAGAGATCCGTTTTGTAAGGGGTCTCTTTACAGTCCAGTTTGAGAACCACTAGCCTAGGAGATTTCCAAGACACAAAACTACTAGTTCTAACTAGCTATGCTACTCAGAGAAGGCATTAGCAAGATTTGTGTCTCCATTCACGGCATATGCAATCTAAAAGAGACTCCTCCAAGTCAGCAACAGTGAGCATGATACCCGACCTAGCTAACATGGAAGGCGTCCTTAGAACTCACAGTTCTGTCTCCCTGCTGTTCTCTCCCATCCAGGACCTCCCCTGGGTCACAGCTCTAACTCACAAAAGCTGGCCAGCCCTGGCTTTCATCTTTACTACATAACTCCAGCTCTTAATAAATGTTGACTGCATGTATGTGCGCACATACACACACATACATACACACACACACACACACACACACACACACAAAGCTGAGTTGTATGGAGAGGTCATCTTGTGTCAGTCTCTTTCATGTATCACTTTAATAATCATCGAAACAATCCCAAGAGGTAGGTACTATTTTGTCCCCATTGTAACCATGATAGCATGTAAGTTTCAGTCATTTGTCCACAATCATCCAGCTAACCAATGTCAAAACCAGGATTTGAGCCCAGGTAATAAAATGCCAGAGTGGGATGTTTTTATGTTCCCCTACATAACTTTGTCTCCAGTGGTGGAATTTTAGGCATCAGTTTTAAGGGAGAGTCATAAATTGCCAATGCCCTGCATTTCATCTGTGATACAAGGAGAGTTGAATTAACAGGTCTCAACTACTCTTCCCAACCTTAAAAGTCAATTAAGCTTAACAAAATTGGGTGCATCTACTGCCGAAGGAAATGGATTTCTATGAGGTGAGAGCAATCTAGAAAAGTGCAGGTACATTTTGGGTGGTCACATTTCCTGGGGGGACAAAGGTATGAAGAACCCAAGGTGGCTAACCGGTCTACAACTCCAAACAGGCCCACACCCAGAACTGTCCTCTGCAATCTAGCAAGAGCCTCATGGAGAAACTCATGTAGGCAATGGAAATACAGTGGTCAGTTAATGAGTTCTAATAGTGCTGTCCCAAGACAAAAAGACTCCTGGGCATTCAGAGCCTCATCGGTTCCTCTCCAACTCAATTTCAACAGTCTGAGCAGCCCTGAAAAGATATTTGGTTTATGAGAACTTTGGCAATTTCAAAAGAGGTTATCTCTAATAGGAAAAAAAAAAAAAAAAAAAAAACCAAACTGGCATTTGGGTGTCACCCTAACTTCACCTGAACTCTATTAAATGTGTTTTCCTTCATTATGTAGAGGATTCAGAGCAAAACAAAATTTATCTGCAATTGTGTAAACCTGATCTGTGTGGGTAACTGGAGCATGAAAGATTACAACAGCATAAACAAAGACAGGATAAAAATGTGCTCCTATATGAGTCTGTCCTCAGTAATGGCCATATTAATCACCATTATCATTATAGTTACCCTCCTCGGCATCATCATAATCAATTCAGCAACTGTTTCCCTTGGTGACGTCTCCTTATTACAACTTGGTATTAATTGTATCCGAGCTGATTTTCTGCTCCTACTGCTTAACAGCTGTGTGGAAGTAAATATCCCTCAGTTAAACACCAGCTCAGACTGCCAGGATTCAGGAAATTGATCCAGATGTGAACAGCAGGATCAGAGGACAGCTGCAGAAGAGAATACACCAGAGAAGTGTCTGTGCTAAACTTAGTGATCACCGTCCAGTTATAGAGATTCTAAGACTTCCTTTCAAATACAGTGAGCCATCAGAAGAGTTAACATCTTGAGTTTTGCTTTTGTTAGTTTCATCTAGGTCCAGAGCATTCATCCTAAGGAACTTTTGTCTAGCTCTTTCAAAACAATAAGAAAGAAAAAACACAACTACCACCAAGACAATACCACATGGATTCCCTAAACATCTGATTAAAAACTATAACTATCCCAAATTTCTATTGTGGTTATTGGGGAACAAAGCTGTCTCAGCACTCTCTTTTATTTTTAAGTACATTTCACAACTCTTTAGTTTGTGACTTCCACAAATTAGAGCTCTCGCACTTTTTTCCCTAAACAGACCAAGGCAATTGCATCCTAGAGCAACAGCTATTTTTGTCCCCTCCCTTTTGAGTCTCCAACTGGTTGGCAAAAGTGCCAGAAGATCTCTTGATTTGTATATCTTTTTTTTTTTTTTTTTTTTTGAGACAGAGTTTCGCTCTTGTTGCCCAGGCTGGAGTGTAATGGTGCGACCTCAGCTCACTGCAACCTCTGCCTCCCAGGTTCAAGGGATTCTCCTGCCTCAGCCTCCTGAGTAGCTGGGATTACAGACACCCACCAGCATGCAGACCTAATTTTTTGTATTTCTAGTAGAGATGCGGCTTTCACCATTTTGGTCAGGCTGGTCTCGAACTCCTGACCTCAGGAGATCCACCCGCCTCAGCCTCCCAAAATGCTGAGATTACAGGCGTGAGCCACCACACCTGGCAGATTTATACATCTTTTGTTGCTTTTTGTCAATTTCACTGTCTCTTAGCATCACAAACTGTTTATTTTGGGTGACTTTGTTTTAAAGATCTAGCACTGAGCTAAGATTAAGGACACTTAGCTACCCTTAAGTTTTATTTCCTTTTTAATTGACACATAGTCATTGTGCTTATTTATGGAATAAAATATGATGCTATTCATGTAGACATTGTATAATGATCAAATCAGGGTAATTACATCACCTCAAACCTTAATCAATTCTTTGTGGTAAGAATATTTGAAATTGTCTCTTCTGTTAACTATTCTTAATGCCTTGCTTGTCCATGTGGGTCTGAAGAGGTCCCATGAGCCATTGTTTCTTCATCTATTAAAAATGGAAATAATAGCTGATCTTTGCACTCCTCCCCTCGATGAGCATTCTTGAGGTGCAGAGGAGAGATTGTGGGGCTAAGAGCAGTGCAGTGAGCCCTCTCATGTCCTCTAGGAAGATATGTAAGGCAGGAAAAGCTTCCTGGGAAGTCAGGTGCCATGCATGTCAGGGGCCTCAGCAAGGTGTCCTTTGCCCTGCCATACATATCCCTGCTAAGAAACTGCCCTTGGTAAGGGAGGAAGGGAGGAATGATGGGCTCACAGATTCTTACATATGAACGCAGTTTGCTCCAATATACACAATAATGAAAAGTTTCAACCAGCTTAAATATTGATGCCATGAATTAAGTAAATTATAGTATATCCATTCAATGAAATATTATGCAGCCATGAAATTAAGATTTTCAAAGATTTTGTAATCCCAACATAGAAATGTCAAGGTAAGTTTCTAAAAAGTTATAAAGCATTCAATCCAAACCTTGTCAAATTTTGGCACATCCATACATATAGGTCATTATTGTGTGTATTTCTGTGTGTATGTAAAATGTGTACGTGAATAGAGGGAGAGAGGGAGGAAGACTGAAGGAGAGATTTAAAGCAGAGAAAGAGAGGAAGAAAAATATACCAAAAATATTAGCAATTGTTTATCACTTGATGGGCTCTTTGTGATTTATATGTTTCCTTTGTGTTTGTTTACATCTTTCAAATTTTCTCATAAAAATATTTATGTTTATAATCAATAAAATGAATATTTTTAAAATGAATTTGTGTGTGAAGCTAATAAAATTACATTTGAAAATCATTTTATGATATGACAAAATGCCTATCTTAAAAAAAATTAGAATAAATTCCTATGATTGCAACTCTGTCCAAAAATTATGGCTGAGAAGAAGTAAGTACATTCAAATATTAATGATACAGAAGGGCATGGTCCCTTTAAATTATACAGAAGAGGGGCAGGGAAGTGCTGGGAAGGGAAGGACATTGTCCCTTTAAATGATAAGAAAGGGCTCCACCCTGGGGCCTGTGCCCACAGACCTAAATGAGGACAGGCATTTTTGTTTTTCTGCCCAAATGTTGCATTTCCCAAGACCACCCTGGCCTGCCATGCCCCTGTCCTGTACCTATAATAATCTTAGACCCCAGCAGGCAGACACAGAAACGGCTGGACGTAGAGAGGAGCACATTATCGGAGGAACACATGAGCTGCTGGACTTCAAAAAGAGTACACCCATGTAAGAGCATGGCACACCAGCAGGCCATCAACTAGCCGAACAAGGCAGAGTTTGGCCGGGGTGTCCAAGGAGAGTCCAGGCTGCTGAGCAGCCCAACTCCAAGGGAAAGCCATCTCCTTCTGGCTCCCCCGTCTGCTGAGAGCTCCTTCCACTCAATAAAACCTTGCATTCATTCTCCAAGCCCACGTGTGATCCAATTCCTCCGGTACACCAAGGCAAGAACCCTGGGATACCAAAGCAATAAGGCAGAGGTCTAACTGAGCTGACTAACACAAGCTGCCTATGGACAGCTAACCTAAAAGATCACCCTGTTGGGGCAGAGGTTTCAGTGAGCCGAGACCACGCCATTTTACTCTAGCCTGGTGACAGAGTGAGACTCTGTTTGAAAAAAGAAAAGAAAAGAAGCAGGATTACATTAACCAAAGCTGTTTACCAAAAGCTTTAACAAGGATTCAGGGAAAGGAGGAAGTAACTCCACATCTATATAAAAAGATTTCTTTTTCGGAACTCTGCTCCAAGGAAGACAAACAGAGATTATAGCTTTTTATTTTTTTCTTATTCTGGTTGTACTCCAATATGAATCATTTCTTGTTCTAAACTATTCTGCTTTCCTTTTATTTGATCCCCAGAGTCTGAAAACTAAAGATAGATGAGACCTGCTTGGCTAGCTAATCTTTTTTATTTTTGTGTGTGTGTGTGTGTGTGTGTGTGTGACGGAGTGTTGCTCTTGTTGCCTAGGCTGAAGTGCAATGACCTGATCTTGGCTTACTGAAATCTCTGCCTCCTGAGTTCAAGCAATTCTCCTGTCTCAGCCTCCCAAGCAGCTGGGATTACAGGCACCTGCCACCGCACCCAGCTGATTTTTTTGTATTTTTAGTAGAGATGGAGTTTCACCATGCTGCTCAGGCTGGTCATGAACTCCTGACCTCAGGTAATCCACCTGCCCTGGCCTCCCAAAGTGCTGGGATTACAGGTGTAAGCCACTGTGCCCTGGCCCAAACAGAAACTTTAGATGGGGCTTGATTTTCATAATTTATACTCCTTTTTATGAAATGGTTTTTATGGATCAAATTCAGCTAAAAAATCTTGGAGCTAGCTTTCAAAAAAAAAAAAAAAAGATCACTCTGTTATACATGCTCACTGGGGCTTCAGTTGTAAACATTCATCCCTAGACACTGCCATGGGGTCGGACCCCCACAGCCTGCCCGTCTGTCTGCTCCCCTAGAAGTTTGAGCAGCGGGGTACTGAAGAAGCAAGCCACACCCCCATCACACACCCTGTGAGGGGGACAAGGGAACTTTTCCCTTTTCATTAACATTGATTATTTCTGAATGACAGAATTGAGGTGATCTTATTTCCTTTTCTGAATTAGAATAAAACAACAAAAATAGTTTTTCAAGAGCTAAAAAAACAGGAGTGTTAATATTGGCAAAAAAAATGGCACTTTTTAAAGTTAAAATATTTATAAATGTAATATTTAAAAGATTTTAAAGATTAAAAAAGCCTTTTGTGTATCCAGTTATGTGAATTCCCTTCTCATAGATGAACAGCCTTTTGTGCACCCAGTTATGTGAATTTCCTCCTCACAGTATATATTCTAATACATAGAGTAGAAAGAGACTTTCCTTATTATACGCATAGTACCATGCAGCTAAGCAAAATAACTCAGTAGTCCCAGAGAATAACCAGCCCAACTATTAGCCAAATAAATGCACATCCCATCAGCCAGCTCCTGGAGCCGCCATTCCCACATGTGCCAGGGAAGCTGCAGGCTAGTGCTGCTCTCTGCTTCAATGCTGGAAGAGATTTGTTGAGACTGAAGAATAAGAAGTGGATTATTTCAAAGTTTTTTTCTCAAGATCCAGCATTAACTATTCCAAAGCAAAGTTTATAATAGCCTCTTAACATTTCTTCTTGCCAATAATGTACAAAGTCACGCTGTGAATAATTAAACATATAATTCCAAATGAGACAAATACCATTTCTTGGCTTTGAGAAATGTTGCAGAATGGAACAGCCATTTTAAGAAATAAATTCTTAAAAAATAATTGAATCCTGAGGACGTGTCATTTCTCACACACTGTAAAATGTACTAGGTTTTCCAACCCATAATTCATGACATATATACATCTATTTGTATCTAAATGGCAAATCTGAGGCTAATGAACATAACCTATTCATCTTTGTCAAATGTATATTTTTCAAAGGAAGAGATTGCAATTACTAAAATTGAATTTTAACATTAATAAGCATTGTTTAGCTTTTTTTTTTTTTCTGTGTAGAAATGTGAGGGATTTTTTTTAAGTCCTTGGGTTTTCACGTTTGTCTTGACTGTAACAAAGAATTTGGACTCACTCATTTCCTATTTTTTAACCCCAGCTCAGCCCTTGCCTGGCTTTTTGTGGTCTTGTTTTCTCCCTCTCTTCCTGAGGCTGAAAAAGACAGATCACTCCATATGTGACTGTTGAAGCTATCTACCAGAAGCATATGTGTTTAATCAACTTTAATACCCCTGCAGTCCAGAAGAAGTGAAATATTCAGAACTGGGAATAATTATAATTTCCATTACATTAGCAAGGTTTACTGGCATGCCAGAGAGGCAGGGCCCTCACCATCACTCTGCTGAGGCTGGCTGGCTGGCAGCTTGGGGGCGAGCAGGCAGTGGCCAAGATGCCCACAACACCAAGCCTCTCTTGCAATCAGTTGTCCCCTCCCTTCCCAAACTTGCCAACCTTGAAGTCATAGCATCCACTGTGATTAATGATGAAACTGATCTTTCTCATTTTCCTCAAAGTGTCCTTAATATTACTTTTCATTAAGAGGAGCAAATCAAGCCAGACACAGTGGCTCACGCCTGTAATCCCAGCACTTTGGGAGGCCAAGGTGGGCTGATCACTTGAGGCCAGGAATTTGAGACCAGCCTGGCCAATATGGTTGAAACCTCGTCTCTACTAAAAATACAAAAAATTAGCCAGGCGTGGTGGTGCACGCCTGTAATCCCAGCTACTCGGGAAGTTGAGGCTGGAGAATCACTTGAACCCGAGAAGGGGAGGTTGCAGTGAGCCAAGATCACACCACTGCACTCCAGCCTTGGCAACAGAGCCAGACTCCATCTCAAAAAAAAAAAAGGAGCAAATCCAAATCTGTTGATTTTATAAGCCAGAGAAAATTTAGTGGGCTCATGGGCATTCCAGATAAGGAAGTTCCCTAGAACATAAGCTGTGTTCCCATCAGAAAGGCCAGCAGCTACCTACTGAGCCAGGCTGAGATCCCCAGCTCCACACAGTCTCTCATAACAGGAATGCTGGGTTCCCTGGCTCCCACACAGTTCTCTCTCCAAGGGAAATGTTCGAAGGAGAGTCCGGGAGTGCTGGCAAAGATGCAGACCTGAGTTCTTATCTGGCCTTTCTTGCTAACCACACAAGCTCTGTGAGCTATTTGATTTCTCTGAGTTTTGATTTGCTCCTTTGTAAAGTGGGGGGAAAAAAAATGTCTGCCATTCCTACTCTTGGTATTGTTGTGTAGCTCAAAGAAGATGATGTTTGTAAAGGTCCTATGTCTACCACAAAGCACTAGGATAATAACTAAGAAGTGATATAAAGAAGTTTTAGAGTTGCCAAAAACTAAATATATCCAATCTGGGCAGGGTTGGGGGAAATGTACCCTCTCTTACACTGCAGAAACAAAAATAAACAGGTGTAAATTTTGCAGTTTCATCTGACAAAGGTCTGACATCCAGAATCTATAAGAAACTTAAGCAAATTAACAAGCAAAAAACAAACAATCCCATTAAAAACTAGGCAAAGGACATGAACAGACACTTTTCAAAAGAAGACATACACGTGGCTAACAAGCATATGAAAAAGTGCTCAATATCACTAATCATTAGAGAAATGCAAATCAAAAAACTGCAATGAGATACCATCTCAAACCAGTCAGAATGGCTATAATTAAAAAGTTGAATAACAAGTGCAAGCAAGGCTGCAGAGAAAAGGGAATGTTTATACACTGCTGGTGGGAATGTAAGTTAGTTCCACCACTGTGGAAAGCAGTGTGGTGATTTCTCAAAGAACTTAAAACAGAATTATCATTTGACCCAGCAATCCTATTATTAAGTATATACCCCAAAAAATATAAATTGTTCTACGATGAAGACACATGCACACATATGTCCATAGCAGTACTATTCCAATATCAAAGACATGGAATCAACCTAAATGCCCATCGGTGGTAGACTAGATAAAGAAAATGTGGTACAAACACACCATGGAATACTATGCTGAGGCAAAAGTATAGCTTGAGCCCAGGAGTTCTATGAATTCAAGGCTGCAGTGACTTATGATTGCACCCCTGCATGGGCAAGAGAGTGAATCCTTCTTTTTTTTTAAAGAAAAAAAAGGCATAATCCCATATCCAACTCCAGATCTATTGAATCAGAATCTCTGAAGATGAAGTCCAGAAATCTGCATGCTTCCAGATCGTTCTCATGAAACTAGTCTGGCTTATTCTAAGCATCCCACCATGGAAACTTCTAATTTAGCTCCTTTCTACCCAAACATTTTGTCCCTATCACTGGAACCCTCCTCTCCCCCCGACATTGTCACCACTTATAGCTACAGTTTCCTACCCTTCAGTTCTAAACTGCCTTAGAGAGTCAGCACCTTAGGAGAAAACTATTGCTTTGGATATCAGTGAAATGAGAAACACACTGCTTTTCAATAAACAAAATAACTGCCATGATTGTTAGTTCTTTGTTGGATAGAGACAGAAAAGCAATACAATATTCCAGGAGGCATTAAACAGCCACGTGTTTAAAATTTGAGAACGTACAACCCAACCCGGGGCACTCAGCACTCTCTGTTCAGTCGCCCTCCAAAATTCCAGAGTTGCCCTTCAAGGCTGTTTTCAGATATAAAATCATCCAGGTAAAAAGGTAAAGTCTAATTAGTTGTCTTAAACCAGTGGTCATTATTGTCACCTTTTGAGCAAACATTTTTATTTATCAAATACATTTCTAAGTGAAACAAGAAAATCTTTTCAATGTATTTATAAATCACATATATGTGTGCCATGAAGAAATGACAGGCTAAGATAAAGATCACAGACTGATCTCCCACAGGCTGGCTGTAGTCCTTAGATGTGTTCTGTTTGGTCACCACAGGCTTTTTTAAAATTGTGCTAATATCTTAAAATTCCATATAAAAATTTGTATTTCTGGTATCTCCTACAAAAGTCAGGTCTGGGGTCAGGCGCAGTAGCTACATCTCGGCACTTTGGGAGGCCAAGGCAGGTGGATCATTTGAGGTCAGGAGTTCAAGACCAGCCTGGTCAACATGGTGAAAGCTCGTCTCTCCTAAAAATACAAAGATTAGTCGGGCTTGGTGGCAAGCACCTGTAGTCTCAACTACGCGGGAGGCTGAGGAAGGAGAATCACTTGAATCTGGGAGGCAGAGGTTGCAGTGAGCTGAGATTGAACCACTGCACTCCAGCCTGAGCAACAGAGACTACATCCCAAAAAAAAAAAAAGTCAGGAGACCTGGGATCCCTGGACTCACTCCTACTGGCCACAGTCATCTGAGCTGAACAGAATCTTTCTCTGTTAGATGTGGCATGTGCTCTCCAATCTGCCAAATCTCCTACCCTCCATCTGGCCTTGTTTGAGGCTTGTTAACTTCTTAGTCCCTAAGGCATTTTCCTTCCTTGCTAAGCAGTCAGATCTCTGCAGAAATTGATACACAAAAGTACTGAGAATGTGTTCAAAGAGAAGAGAACAACATGAGCGTATCAAACTAAGGGAAGTTTGAGGGCAAAGAATAAACTAAAGCCAGCATAAAGACATTAGGACTAAAAGTTACTACACCAGTTGCTACAAGATCCAGGTTCTAATCCCAGCTCTGCCACTCAGCTAAGCGATAACTCCAGCCACGTCACAGAATGCCTCTGTGCTTCTGAGTCCTCCTCTGTGACCCGAACAAGGAAGCAAACTGATATGTTAGGATCTTCAAAGTGTAAGACAAGGGTCATCAAACTACAGCTCACAGGTCAAATCTAGCCAACTGCCAGTTTTTGCACTGCCCGCTAGCTAAAATGGTGTTTGCATTTTTAAATGGTTAGAAAGAAAATCAAATGAAAAATATTTTGTGATACAGGAAAAGTATGTGGAATCCTAATTTTAGCAGCCATAAATAAAGTTTTGTTGGGATGCAGCCACACTCATTCATTTACATACTGTCTGTAAGGGCTTCCATGATACAGCAGCAGATCTGAGTAGCAGCAATAGAGACTGTGCGGCCCACAAAGCCAAAAATATGTATCAGGAAAAATGTGTTGCCCTCTGGTCTAAGACATCATTCTAAGTTGCTCCATTAAAACATAAAACTCTGCTAGATAATTCCTCATTTGCATTTTTGTATTTACATAAAAATTTCTTTTTTTTTTTTGAGATGGATTCTCTCTCTGGCACCTAGGCTGGAGTGCAGTGGCACAATCTTGCCTCACTGAAACCTCCACTTTCTGAGTTTAAGCAATTCTCTGGCCTCAGCCTCCCTGAGAAGCTGGAATTACAGGTACCCGGCAAATTGCCCAGCTAATTTTGTATTTTTAGCACGGATGAGGTTTCACCATGTTGGTCAGGCTGGTCTCAAACTCCCCTAAAGTGCTGGGATCTTGGCCTCCTAAAGTGCTGGGATTATAGGCATAAACCACCATGCCTGGCTGTATTTATATAATACATTCCTTCTAAAACAATTTGCAGGCTCAGGTGACTACTTCATGGGCAAGGTATTTTAAGTGTTATCAAAGCATTTATATAGGCCTTTTTTTCCATGAAACAGTAATAACAGTCACTATGGTTTACTGAACACATACTGTGTTCCAGGCACTTCACATGTATTCTCTCATTAATATTCTCTGCAATACATTGAGGTTTTATCATTTCTCCTTTTTAGGTAAGTAGACCAAACCTTAGGAAATTTAAATAATATTGCCAAAGTCAAACAGCTTATAAGTGGCCAAATGAAAATGCAAACCTAGGTCTGCCTGACTCCAAAATCCAGTTCATGATAAATTCCATCATTTATTAATCTAATACCTGTACCTAGGGAAGCTCAGCCTAAAAATAAATTGGGAATAACACCATGCTCCGCTGTACCCAAACATTTTTTCTCCTTAACCCCATCTCATCCCTAATTCTATAACTCTATATCTAGTAGTTTCACCTGATTTTCTCTCCCCTTAAATCTCATCTTTTCCCATCAGAAACATTGCTGTGAAAGTTAAGGATTCCCAGTGTTTCTCAATTTGATGTTGGGGTGTGTAGTCCTCACAAAAATAAAGCCCCACCAGCCACTGAGATGTGCTCAGCCAGTAGGGGGTTTACCTGTGCTGCATTAATGTGGCCTTTGAACATCATCTCTCTCACCACCAGGAAATGAAGACAAAAAAAAATTCTTTTTAAGAAAAATTCTCTCTTCTACCACGAGTTTGACATTCTTCTTTGGGGACTGTTAATTTTCATTTTTAATATTTTCACCTTTGTCTTGGTAGTATTGTTCAGTTAAATCCAATGTGTCTGGAATGGAGAGAAACTTATCAACCAGTACACTTGTGTCTTTAAGCAATAGAAAGCCCATAAATAAAAGAAAGTGGGAAGTAGAAAAAGAATTGAGATAGAGCGATGGGTGAAGAGGAAGCCAATGGAAATAGAGATGAGCAACCGACATTCCATGGAATAAGGAGACAGATGAATACAGGGAAGGAGAAAAGAAAAAGGGACCGGCAAATGGAAGAGGCAAAGAGAAAGACAAAGAACAAGAGAAAAGAAATAAAGGAGAGATAGTCATTGTTCCCAGAGGAGAAAGAACATACCCATCCCCCGCATTTCCCTGATCCTTTTCCCATCTCGACCCATCTGCAACAGTTCCGATTTGAATCCAAATCATGTCTGAGGTTTGGGATTCACTAGTAAACTAGCTCTGATTCCCTAATCCCAGCACCGGATGTTCTGGGGTGTTGGGATTTGGAGGTAATTAATTCAGCCACCTGTAACATTCGTTCAGATGTTGCTACCTTTTCATCTCAGTACAAAGTTATCTGCAGATGCTGAGCGATTGCTCTCCCCACCCATGACTGCGATGCTCTGAACAACTGTCTCATTCTTCCTAAGCAATCTTGTTAGCCCCGTTGTCCTTTATTTCCAAGCGCAGATATTTAATGTTTTGTAGAGATCTTAGAGAGAATTTATAGTTTTCTACACTCTTTAAGCTTGTTTACTGTGACCTCTTTATTGTGCTTGCTGTGTGCTGATCTTGTTCTTTAAAAAATTACAGAAAGAAAAACCTATATTTAGTAAAGAGGGTATCATTTCAGTTTCTTGAATATAAGCGCTTTTGTGAACTAAAGCACATTTAAAATAATTTCCTAAAGGGAATTGAGGGCCAGCCTGGTAGCATCCTCTCACCTTGCCTTCACACAGATGCAGACACCTGCTATTTGAGGAACTGACCTCTCTGGGGGCCTTCTTAGCTTTTTCTGTCACATCCAATGTAGGGTATTTATAGGTTTTCACCCTACAAAATAGTGATGATAATCATTAAGGAGTTTTAAAATACTGAACTCTTTACCTCTCAGTATTAATCGAAAGTTTTAACAGACAGAATAGAAAGAGAAGAGTGTTTGAAAGGCATCAGGTAAAATCATTCCTCATAATATTTGCTGAGCAAATGCTAGGACCTTACCTGCCAGACTAACATAGAAAGACCTTTGTGGGCCAGGAAAGTGCTCCACCGTTTTTTTGTTTGTTTGTTTGTTTGTTTGTTTTTGATACGGAGTTTCACTCTTGTTGCCCAGGCTGGCGTGCAATGGCGCTATCTCAGCTCACCTCCCGTGTTCAAGCAATTCTCCTGCCTCAGCCTCCCAAGTAGCTGGGATTACACGTTCTTGTCACCATACCAGTCTAATTTTTTGTATTTTAGTAGAGACGGGGTTTCACCATGTTAGCCAGTCTGGTCTGGAACTCTTGACCTCAGACGATCCACCTGCCTCAACCTCCCAAAGTGCTGCGATTACAGGTGTGAGCCACAGAACCAGGCCAGTGCTCTACCATTTTGATCACATTTGATGGCCTTCCCCTCACCCCACCTTGTCCAACCTTTTATGGCATATGTCCTAGTTAAGAGAATTGAGATCAAAGTTAAGCAAACTTGCAGAAGACCTGGAATGAAAATCTATGTCTCTGACTTGAAGCCCATTTTCTCCTCCCACTCTATCACATTGCCTCCCACCTTTAGAAAAAAAAATGATTTCTTCCAACAACAGAGATGGCTTCTAGTTCATAAAGTAAGTGCCTGTCTGATCAACAGGCAGTTTCAAGAATATACCTCCTCCCATCTTTGAAAAACAAGGCCATAATGTAAACCATCTGATCAAACACAGAATTTGTAATATCCCTTTAGAAGTTGAAGGACATTAAAAATGGTGCCAGCTGATAAGCATGCTGAGATTGTTATCTGCATTTCAAAGGATCTCTTGGGAGAAGGAAAAAGGTTGGTCATGCACAATTATCTTGTAGAGCAGTTAAAGTTTTTAACCACTCCAATATGTTGGTGGCAAGATTTAATCTTAATGGAAGGATACCTTTTATCAACCATTGGGATTTATCATGCACACAAAGCAATTTAGGCATGCGGTTCCTGCCTTTCTAAGGAACTGTCTAAAATGGAATTCCTCTCCATGGATACTCATTTGTATTGGCGGAATTTCTTGCTAAGAAAACAAAGCATCTTTCAAAATCCCAGGTTGTTACCAACTTGTCATATCAGAAAGATAATACAATTTCAGCGAATATTCCCTCCCTAGTCAAAAGTTAATGAGATAATGAGCTCAGTTTAATTTCCTGGTAAGGGCACCATTTTCAAATCACAAAAGCCCCTGACGATTCTGGCATTGCTCGCTGCCTTCCTTCTTGGCGCCTTCATTTTTGGTGCCCTTCATTTTCAAAGAGAAGATTGAAAGGTACAAGTTTCAGTTTGAGCACAACCTTTCCCCAATCTGAATTTCATCATTTTAGCCTTTCTTTTTTTTTTCTTTTTTACATTTCTGGCCCACGTATCCACCCTCTTCATTAAAGAAAATGTGGGTAGATATAGACAGATACAGATATAGATATAGATCTCTGTGTGTGTGTGTGCATGCACGCACGTCTGTATGTGTGTAGAGAGAGAGAAGAAACATGTAATGTCCCAGACATGAATATCTAGCTGAATAAGAGTCTGTCTTGGGGCATTCAGCCCAGAGTGGAAAACTGACTCACCACTCCCAAGCATTCAGTGCAGGAAAAGGAGTGTAGACTTGTCAGAACCCCATGCAAGGAGCAGTTAATCCTGCTTGGAGGAATCAGAAAAGGCTTCTTAGAAGAGATATATTTGAGCTGAGCCTTCAAAGATGACTAAAAATACCGAGGGTAGAGGAAGTAAGCTACAGATACTCCTTAAACTCTTTAAATGTGTCAGAGACTTAGGATGTATGGCAGGAAAGCAATAGTGGACAAGTATACTGTGGCCTGATGACAAACTTGAATCCTGTGTAAAGACTTTGTACTTTATCCTGTGGTTCAAAACAGTAACCACAGATTTTTCATCCGCAAGGGAGGAACAACTTCAAGTTCGTACCTTGAAAAAAACTCGTGGTAACAGTAATGTTTACAGTAGAGTAACAAAAAAGTGAAGCCTGAAAAATTTGTCACGGGACATTTCAGAGACAAGATTGGAGGTGGGAGAACCTAACCCAGGATATTGGGGATGGAAAGAAGAGGAAGGGGTGTGTATTAAACACCCTTCTTCCACCTGGCAGAGGAGCAGATGTCCGTGAGCACTTCCATTCTCTCTAATCCTCTAGCCTTTAAACTCTAAACTGTTTCTCCACCTTCATGCACACTTTGAGAGCTAAAAACACGAATCGCTGTGTTCATTTGAATCTTTTTTTCTGCTTAAAAATGAAGACTGGCAGATAACAATATCTCATCAGCTCAATCTTGAAAACACCAGCTGGTGGCCTCTTCAGGGTGACCTGGACAAGCAACAGAGAGCATGGATAACTGTATTTCCTGTTGATTAAGTCTGAATTCCAGGTTCCTTAAGCTCAACAGCCAGCTGGAATGCTGTTATTTTCCAGCAGATACACACGTCCATCTTCATTTGAACTGAGAGGCGGAAGCTCACATCTTTCAGCAGAATGTTGAGCAAAGATACGCACAATCATGAAATCTGCAAATTTTTTGTAATGACATCTCTTATTTAAAAAAAAAAAATTCTTATTTTCATAGGTTATTGGGGAATCGGTGGTTATGTTACATAAATATGTTCTTTAGTGGTGATTTGTGACACTTCTGTGCACCCATCACCCAAGCAGTATACACTACACTTATCCGTCACCCGCTTCCCACCATTCCCCCTGAGTCCCCAAAGTCCATCATATCATTCTTAGTGTGATGGCATCTCTTCCCAATCATCCCATCTGTATCAGTTCCTCATTCTGTCTATCACGTCAAAAGGGGCTCAGTGACATGAATACCTTTCCTCCTGAGTATTTTTCCCAATTCAGGTTTATATTAATTTTCTGAATTTAATTTGGCAAAGTCTTCAGGACACGAGTATTTTAGGGCAGAGGTCTCCAAGCAATATAATGGAATCTAGTAACATATCTCAGTCTTTCTAAGTTACTCCTCTTCCTTGCGGTTCCTAAGGGGTCTCTCTTGGAAGGTGAGTACAGCCTGATAAAGAAACTATTCCTGCTCTGCCCTTTTATATCACAAGACCCTAACTGTATTTTTTGTCACAGATTTATTGAGATATAACAGACATACCATAAAATTCACCATTTAAAAGTATACAATTCAATAGTGTTAAGTATTTTTGCAGAATCAAGCAACCATTATAACTATCTAATTTTAGAGCATTTCTATCACCCGAAAAAGAAAGTCCATACCCATTAGCAATTACTCCTTTTCCCCCCTCCCCCACAACCTCTGGCAACCATCCTCTACTCTCTGTCTCTTTGAATTTACCTATTCTGGACATTTCATGTAAATGAAATCATACAACATGTGGCCTTTGGTGTTTGGCTTCTTTCACTTAGCATACTTTTTTTAAGGTTCATGCATTTTGCAACACATATCAGTGTTTCATTGCTTTATATTGCCAGATAATATTCCATTTTATGGACATACCACATTTTTTGACCCATTTATCAGTTGGTGGGAATTTGGGTTGTTTCCACCTTGGCTGTTATGAATAACAGTACCATGAACATTCATATAAAAGTTTCTACTTAGAAATATTGTTCACAGAAACACCAAACTCTAAAATATTTTAAAGAGGTTTATCTTGAGCCAATATGAGTCATTCTTGCCAGGGAAAACACAGTCTCCAGAAGTCCTGAGAAAGTGCACCTGTGGCTATCAGATTACTGTTTGGTTTAATACAGTGTAGGGAGGCCGGGGTTACAGGGAAAGACATAGATCAGTACATGGAAGGTATACATTGGTTTGGCCCAAAAAGATGAGATATCTTGCAGGGGAGCTTACAGGTTATAAGTGGATTCCAAGATTCTTTAATTTTCAATTGATTAAAGGAGCGAGGCTTTCTGTAAAACTTGGAGTCAGCAGAAAGGAATGTTTTAAGTTCAGAGAAGGATGCTATGTAGCAAGATTATTGGCCTGCAGGCATGACTTAATCCCTGTCTTACATGGTCGTAGGTCTTATTTATAATGTTGTACCTTATTGCCACAAAGGGTCAGTTTTGTTTGTATTAGGATTCCTATTTTAACATTAATGTGTGTGTGTGTGTCTGTGTGTCTGTGTGTATATCAAGGAGAAAGGAAGAAGGTCTGTGTATTAACATAGCTAAGGTCCTGGCCCTCTGGTCTGTTGTTGTACCTAAACTCCACAAGAAACGAAATAGGTCAACTGTGGTGGCAAGGCAGGAGGACTGCTTGAGCCCAGGAGTTCAAAACCAGCCTGGGCAATATAGGAGACCCCAGTTGCTACAAAAATAAAAAAATTAAAAAATTAACCTTGCATGATGGCACACACTTGTGGTTCCAGCAACTTGGAGGCTGAGATGGGAGGATCTCTTGGGCCTAAGAGGTTGGGGCTCCAGTTAGCCATATGCTGGGCAACAGAGCAAGATCCTGTCTCCAGAAAAAGAGGGGGAGGGGATAAAATGAGATATGTGGGACCTCCCTTCCCATCATGGCCAGGAATTCGGTTTTTAGGGTTTTTCTGGGGTACCCTTGGCCAAAAGGGAGTCCATTCAGTCAGCGAGGGGCTGTTTTATTTTTAGTTTCAAAAATCTTTCCCCTTCTCTTGGGTATATACCTAGGAATAGAATTGCTGTGTCAAATAGTAACTCTATATTTAACATTTTGAAAAACTGCCAAACTGTTTTTCAAAGAGGCTGTATTATTTTCCATTCTCACCAGCAATGTATGAGGCTTCTAATTTCTGCTCATTCTCACTAACACTTATTATTATCTGTCATTTTTATTTCAGTCACCCCACTGGGTATGAAGTGACATTACATTGTAGGTTGCATATACATTTTCCAACTATTGATGTTGGGCATCTTTTTAAGTGCTTATTAGCCATTTGCATATATTCCTTGGAGAAATGTCTTTTCAAATGTTTTGCCCTTTTTCTTTTTTTTGAGACAGGGTCTCACTATGTTGCCGAGGCTGGAGTGCAGTGGCACAATCTCAGTTCACTGTAACCTGCACCTCCCAGGTTCTAGCAATTCTTGGGCTTCAGCCTTCCTAAGTAGCTGGGATTACAGGCATATGCCACCATGCCTGGCTAATTTTTGTATTTTTTGTACTGCCAGGGTTTCAACATGTTGGCCAGGCTGTTCTTGAACTCCTGACCTCAAGTGATCCACCCACCTCAGCCTCCCAAAGTACTGGGATTACAGGCATGAGCCACCAAACCCAGCCCCCATTTTTTAATTGAGTTATTTGTTTCTTATTGTTGAATAGTAAGAATTCTTTATATATTCCAGATACAAGTTCCTTATCAGATATATGATTTACAAATATTTTCTCCACTCAGTGGGATAATTTTACTATCTTAATAATATTGTTTGCAACAGAAAAGATTTGAATTTTGATGAAATTCAATTTATTTTTCATTTTGTTGCTTGTGTTTTTTGTGTCATATCCAAAAAACCATTGCCTAATCCAAGGACACAAAGACTTAGCCCTATATTTATTTATTTCCAAGAGTTTTATAATTTTAGATTCATTTTGAATTAAGTTTTTTTAAAAGATGGTCTTCCTCTATTGCCCAGGCTGGAGTGCAGTGGCACAATCATAGTTCACTGCAGCCTTAAACTCCTGGTCTCAAGCAATCCTCCTGTCTCAGCCTCCCCAGTAGCTGGGACTACAGGTATGCATCACCATGCATGGCTACTGTTTTCTTTCTTTTTATTTTTTGTAGAGACAGGGTCTTGCTATGTTGCAAAGCCTGCACGAGCCACTGCTCCCGATCTAATTTTTTTTTTACATGGTATGAGGTAGGGGCCAGGACCTTAGCTATATTAATATGTAGACCTTCTTCCTTTCTCCTTAATACATACACAGACTCACACAAGAGAGAAGCACACACATCCATATTTCTCTCTCTGTCCTCCTAACCTTGCCTCTCTTTCATCTGAGCATAGCATCCCTTGGTTGAAATTTCAGCTGTTAAAAGCTGAGCAAATTACCTTACCATACTGGGCTGGCCTCTGTTTTCTCAGCTACAAATTGAAAATAAACATACCTGTCTGTTGAGATTCTCAGAAGGTTAAATGGAAAGCCCCTTTCTGCTTTCCATCTAAAATTTCACCATAGTTTCTTTCTCCTCACAAAAACGTTGAAGGACTATTGTTCTAAACCAGCAGCTAGCAAACCTGACTATACCACACAATCACCTGGCAAGCTTGTGAAAACACAGGTTGCTGTTATCGACTTACAGAGTTTCTTATTCAGAAAATCTGGGGCTTCAGAATTCCTAGAAATGCAGGTGATAGCACACTTTGGAATCCACTGGGAATACAAAGGGAATGTGTGTGGTGGAGAGGGGAACACTTGAGAGCCATAGGAGAAGACAAAACCCAAGGCTATAATAAATTTCCTGATATGAACCACAAGGCAAGAGGGAAATTTAAGATAAAAAGTATCTTGTATATTTCAATCATATGTTTTATGTCTATACTGATGAAGGGTAGCAAGAGATAGACTAAGAAAATTATATTTCACAAATCCCCAGATACTATATGTAACTTAACGAATCGTTAACGTCTCTTTGTAGGAAGTGGTATATATGCTTGTGAAATTACTCTTTAAATATTTATGTCAGAGACCTTTGAACCAGAGCAACTCCATTTTAAGTGAGGGGTAGGAAAATGAGGCTGAGATTTGCCGAGCTGCATTCCCAGAAAATTAGGCATTCCTAGCCTCTAGATGTTTATGGTTAAGGGAACAAATTAATAATGTTTACTAAAACAGACCCAGACTTGGGAGTGTCCAGATATCCCAATATCTGGAAAACAAAGGCATTCCTAATTTTGCTTTAAAGATACTAATATTGAATCTTACAAAACATAGTAGTTAAGAACATTAATTATTTATCACAAACCCTTGTAGCAGAACACATCTCCCCCTATATACGAGTATTGTACCTCAGGTGGATGCGTTTCTCCTCTTTCAGGAATAGCCTACTCTGTCTATGGAGTAGCTGTCCTTTCACCACTTTACTTTCTTAATAATTTGCTTTTGCTTTGCACTGCAGACTGTCCCTGAATTGTTTATTGCTTGAGATCCAAGAACCCTCTCTTGGGGTCTGGATCAGGACTCCTTTCCTATAACATTTAAAGCAGAATTGGAATACTTAACTGGGACCAAGCTAATATGACCCCTGCATCAGCCCTCAGTCTATCCTGACACAGATGAGAATCCACACTGAGCTCAGTACCGAGTAACCCATATTCTGAGACAATTGTCCAACCCAGGATCTCTCCCCCTCCCTTACTTGGTCTAACCTGTACCTGCCAGTGTCTCATCTTTGAATTCTTGCCTCACCGTTTAGATCCTATCATTGCTCCTGCTTCTGACTGTCAATCAAGAAAAATGATAAGACAAGTCTCAATCATTTTAGGAGATATATTTGCCAAAGTTAAGGACACACCTGAGAGACAAGTCTATGCCTTCCTCTGAAGATGATTTTGAGGGCTCCAAATTTAAAGGGGAAAGGGCAGGAAACAGAGAAGTACACAATTTTCATGTAAGAGGCGGGTAGCAAAAAACAGTTATTCATGCCTTTGTCTGGCTTAGTGAATCTGCAGTTTTTACATAAGATGACATAAACAAATGTGACAGAGGAAAAAATGCAGAGAATCTGCATTTTACATAATATAAAAATAGACCAAATAGGGCAGGTGAACAATTAGATATGATTTGTGTCTGGTGTGCCGGAGTGACTGCACCTGTGAAGATAAGCTATCAATTTACATTGCCACAGTGAAATTTTGACAGATCACTAGGAATTTCCTTGTGGGCAAAATATGTGGAGCGTGTAGCTTTTCATCTTGTAGCCATCTTATTTAGGAAACAAAATGGGGAGGCGACTTTGCGTGACCCAGTTCCCAGCTTGACTTTTCCCTTTGGCTAAATGAGCCTGGGTTCCCAAGATTTAATTTCCTTTCACATGACTCTTCAAACTTGGTGTTTGTTCTTGGTCTCCTTGGTGTATAAAACATTCTGTTTCCTGTGGGCATAAACTTGCCTCATCCTTACAGCACCAAGCATCCCCTGCCTCTAGGAAGATTTTAGGTTGCTAAAGAAAGTTGATCCACTGGCCGTCGTGGCTCACACCTGTAATCCCAGCACTTTGGGAGACCGAGGCTGGTGGATCACCTGAGGTCAGGAGTTCGAGACTGGCCTGGCCAACATGGTGAAACCGTATCTCTGTTAAAAATACAAAAATTAGCCAGGCATGGTGGTGCACACTTGTAGTCCCAGCTACTTGGGAGGCTGAGGCAGGAGAATCACTTGAACTCAGGAGGCAGAGATTGCAGTGAGCCAAGATCAGGTCACTGCACTCCAGCCTGGGTGACAGAGTGATATTCCACCTAAAAAAAAAAAAAAAAAAAAAAAAAGGTGTTCATGATTTATTAAATGAAAAAAAGTGATTACTTAACAGTGTGTATAATATAATGCCATATTATAAAAATGAATGTGTATGTACACAGAAATAGGCCTAAAAGTCATATATCACATTTGGAGAGTTGTCAGAGTAATTTTATATTTTGAAGGTTATTTGCATTTCTTATTTTCTACTTTTTTTATTGAACATCTGCCAATTGTATACTTAAGATAATAAATAATGTGCATCTAAATGTAAAAGCAACTGACAATCCAGTTAAAAATGGCAAAGGACATTAACAGTTCACAGAAAAGAAAATATAAATGGCCCTTGAACATATGGAAAGATGTTCACTTCATTCATCATAAGCAAGTTGAGAAAATAACCTAAAATTTTGATGTCATACTGTAATTGGCAAAAGTTTTGGGGAAACACACACCATGCAACAAGAAATGCAAATTTGCCAATTACTATGGAGAACAATTGGCAAGAATTATCAAAAAAAAATGCATTTATCCTTTGACCCAGCAATCTCATTTCTGGGAATTTGTCCTAGATATATTTGCATATGTACTTAACCAAATGATATGTGTACATGATTTTCCCCAGCATTGTGTATGATAACAACTTACAACAACCCAGATGACCTTCAAGAGGGAATAAGTTAAATAATTAATAGCACATTCATGAGAGAGAATACTATGTAGTATAACATAGAATGAAGATCTTAATACACTGTTATGTAAAGACTTCAAGATACATTGTTAAGTGAAAAAGGCAAGGTCCAAAAGACTGTAGTATGCTACATTTTGTTGTAAGATACAGGGAACACTATGAGCTCATATTTGTGTTCCCCCAAAATTCACACGTTGAAATCTCATGAATGAGATAAATGGCCTTGTAAAAGAGGTGTAAGGGAGCTGTCTCCCTGCCTTCTGCCTTTACCTCCTTTCCACTATGTGAGGACGCGCATTCAAGGCACCATCTTGGAAGCAAAGACCAGGCCCTTACTAGACACTGCACCTACCAGCACCTTCATCTTGGACTTCCGAGTCTACATGACTGTGAGCAATAAATGTATTTGTTTATAAATCACCCGCTGTGTAGTATTTTGTTATGGCAACATAAATAGACTAAGACAAAAATGGGTTCTGTGGGTGGTGTATTACTATGATGAATGTCTAAAAATGTGGCAGCATCTTTGGAACTGGATAATGAGTAGAGGCTGAATAATAAACAGCTATTCTGGTGAGGGCTCAGAAGAAGAGAACTGTAGGGAGTGCCTGATTCTTCTAGAGATTACTTAAGTGATCGTGATAAGAATGTCGGTAGAAATATGGACAGTAGGCCAGGCACAGTGACTCATGCCTATGATCTCAGCACTATGGGAGGCTGAAGTGGGCATATGACTTGTGGTCAGGAGTTCAAGACCAGCATGACCAACATGGTGAAACCCTGCCTCTACTAAAAATACAAAAATTTGCTAGGTATGGTGGCGCATGCCTGTAATCCCAGCTACTCAAAAGGCTGAGGCAGGAGAATAGCTTGAACCCAGGAAACGAAGGTTGCAGTATGCTGAGATCATGCCACTGCACTCCAGCCTGGGTGATAGAGTGAGACAAAGAAAGAAAGAGACAGAGAGAGAGAGAGAGAAAGGAAGGAAGGAAGGAAGGAAGGAAGGAGGGAAGGAGGGAAGGAGGGAAGGAGGGAAGGAAGGAAAGGTAAAGGCAATTCTGATGAGGTCTTACACAAAAATATGTTAACAGAAATAGCTTTCCCAGAGGAAAGACTACTCCTATTATAAAGTAGCAAAAAAACTGGGTTGAATTGTATCCATGTCCTAATGTTTTGTGGAAGGCAGAACTTGTGCACAATGAACTGGGATTTTTGGTGGAAAAAAATTCTAAGCAAAGTGTTGGAGAAGTTACCTGGCTTCTCTTGATACTTAGAGTAAAATGCAAGAAGAAGATGAATTAAAGTCAGAATTTACCATTTAAAAAAAAGCAGAACTTAAAGATGAGGAAAATTTTCCACCTGACCAGATTGTTAGGACTAACAAAGTATGTTTGGAAGAGATCCCAAGGGTGTGGCCAAACCACTGTTTGATAAGGAATTAGTATGGATGGAAAAAAGACAGATACTATTCATCAGCACAATGGAAGAATGACCCTGAAAGCATTTCGGAGATTATAAGTGCTGCCACTTCCGTCACAGGTCCAGAGTTCCAGGGCCTTGAGAACAGAATGGTTTCAAAGGAGGAGCCCAGGCTCCTGTGGGACCTTGAATTTTACTATCCAGAGCCATCTCAAGTCTCTGCTCCCCCACATTCTGGTGCAATGCCCCTGGGCTGCCCCAGCTGTGGCTCAAGCAAAGCCCAAATGTAGCTTCAGTTGTCACTCCCGAGACACAAAAGGTAAGCCTTGGCAGCATCCATGTGGTGCTAACTCTGCAAGCGTGCAGAGTACAGAAGCTATGGAGACATTAACTACCTCCACCTAGATTTCAAAGAATGCCTCCAAGAGCCTTGATGCCCAGGCAGAGAACTGCCACAGAGGCAGAGCCACCATAGAGTTTGAGCCAGGACACTGCCTAGCAAAGCTACAGGATTGAAAGTACCCCAGAGAGCCCCCAGTAGAGCTATACTTAGTGGAGCCATGAGGACAGGATGTCCTCCAAGACTCCCAACCTATAGAACTATCAGCATGCAGTGCCAGTGTGGGAGAGCTGCAGGCACCCAACTCCAACCCCTGAGAGCTGCTAAGTGAGCTGAACCCAGCAAAGGCATGATGGCAGGGCTGCCTGGGGCCTCAGGCACCCAACCGCTGCCCCAGTGTGTCCAGAAAGCAGGGCGTGGAGTCAAAGAAGATGACTCTCAGTCTCCAAGATTTAGTGCTGTTTGTCCTGCTGTATGTTGCACTTACTTGGGACCAGTTACTGCTTTCTTCTCTCCAGTTTATTACTTTTGCTATCCTATGCCTGTACCACAATTGCATTTTGGAAACGTAACTTGTTTAATTTTATAGGCTCACAGCTAGAAAGATAATTTGTCTCAGTATGAATTCTATCTTAAGTCTTCTATATCTAATTTAGATAAAAATGTTTGAGTTGAGGCTAGAATGAGTTAATTGGGGCTACTGGGATAGAATGAATATATTTTACATGTGAGATGACATGAATTTGAGAAGTCCAGGGGTAGAACGCTATTTTCTGAATGTGTTCCCCAAAATTCATACATTAAAACTTACTCACCCATGTGATAGCATTAAGAGGTGATTAAGTCCTGAGGGCAGAGCCCTCATGAATGGGATTAGTGACCTTATTAAAACAAGTGCAAGAGAGATGCCTCCCTCCCTTTCCTGCTCTATTTTTTCCCATCATGTGAGGGCACAGGGTACAAAACATCATCTGGGAAGTAAAGACTGCCCTCACCAGACACTGAACCTATGACTAGCCTGATCTTGGACTTCCCAGCCTTCATAACTGTGAGAAATACATTTATCCATTAACAAATTACCCAGTGTGTGGCATTTTGTTATACCAGCATGTTTTAGTCCATTTTGTGTTGCTATAAAGGAATATCTGAGGCTAGGTAGCTTATAAGAAAAAAAAGTTTATTTGGCTCACAATTCTCTAAGTTTATAAGAAGCATAACACTGGCATCTGCTTCTGGTAAGGACTTCAGGAAGCTTCCAATCATGGTGGAAGGCAATGGAGGAGCAGGCATGTCACATGGCAAGAAAGGGAACAAGAGAGAGAGAAGGACAAGTGTCACACTCTTTCAAACAACCAGCTCTCAGGTAAACTAACAGAGTGAGAACACACTCATTACTGCAGGGAACGTGCCAAGTCATTTATAAAGGACAGACCCCCCATGACCCCAACACCTCCCACCAGGCCCCATCTCCAACACTGGTTATCAAATTTCAACATGAAATATGGAGAGGACACACATACAAACTGTATCACAACACAAATAGACTAATATAAAATCCTAACCTCCAAGAAGATGGTATTAGAAGGTAAGGCCTATAAGAGGTGATTAGGTCACAAAGGCTTTACTTATGAATGGGATTAGTGCCTTTATAAAAGACCCCTGAGGAGACTTACTCATTCCTTCCCTACCACCATGTGAGGACCCAGCAAGAGCTGCGCTTTATGAAACAGAAAGCCACTGAATCTGCTGGTGCCTTGATCTTTCCAGCCGTCAGAACTGTGAGCAATAAATATCTGTTGTTTGTAAATTACCCAGTCTAAGGTCTTTTGTTACAGCAGCCAGAATAGACTAAGGCAGCCTGTATAGATTAATGTGTGCATATAATTCCTTAGACATGGAGAGAAAGCCTTGGAGAAAAGCATAGGCTCCCTGTTAAATTTGCTGATTGAACAGAAAACCCTAACGCCATCTGGAACCACCTGAGCACTTGAAAAAGCTGGGGAGAACGTTTCTCAGCCATTCCCAAGAATTGGTGGGTTTATTATTCTATTGCTTTCCCACGACTTTCCCAGGTCAATATGCCCTAAGGAAATAGCTGAGTATACCTGCAAAATATAATGTAGGATGCCACAAAAGAGAGAGTGATATTCTGCATTTCCTGAAGTATGGTGGGTGGTATGAAAAAGTAATCTGATGTCATAAGGCCACAATTTATCAGCTGTGGAACCTGCTTTAATCTGATTCCACTTTTGTAAAATGGAAACTGCATTATCCAATTCACAAGAATGTTATCAGGATCAAACTGATAATGTCTGTGACAGCATTTTGTAAACTGTAAAAGGCTATACTAATGACAGACTTTGTAGTTTTTTTTAAAAATGACCTCTGACAACCAGACCTTATAAAGGTCATTATTTCTCAGAAAACCAAATATCATATCATTTCCTTTTCCTTTTTCCTCACTGTCATCAAGAAAGTGTAGATTTGAAAAAAAGCAAGAAAAGCATAGTATTGGCTGCTGTGACATTCACTATTACTTCATGAATCTTTACATCCAAAGCTAGTATTTCTTTTCTTTTTCAGTTTCTTACTCCAGTGTCACCAAAGCTAGTATTTAAGGGATATTTGTTATGCTATTTTTTTTTTTACTGTACTTTAGGTTCTGGGGTACATGTGCAGATCATGCAGGATTGCTGTGTAGGTACATACATTGCAAGGTAGTTTGCTGCCTCCATCCCCCCCATCACCTATATCTGGCATTTCTCCCCATGCTATCCCTCCCCAACCTTCCCACCCCCTCACTATCCCTCCCCTAGCCCCCCCCAACAGACCCCAGTGTGTGATGCTCCCCCTCCCTTTGTCCATGTGTTCTCATTGTTCAACACCCACCTATGAGTGAGAACATGCGGTGTTTGATTTTCTGTTCTTGTGTCAGTTTGCTGAGAATGATGGTTTCCAGATTCATCCATGTCCCTAGAAAGGATACAAACTCATTGTTTTTTATGGCTGCATAATATTCCATGGTGTATATGTGCCATATTTTCCTTGTCCAGTCTATCATCGATGGGCATTTGGGTTGGTTCCAGGTCTTTGCTATTGTAAACAGTGCCACAATGAACATACATTTGCATGTGTCTTTGTAATAGAAAGATTTATAATCCTTTGGGTATATACCCAGTAACAGGATTGCTGGGTCAAATGGAATTTCTATATCTAGGTCCTTGAGGAATCGCCACACTGTCGTTATGCTACTTGTTATGGGTTGAATCTTGTCCCCAAAAAGATATGTTGAAGTCCTAACCCCCCAGTACCTCAGAATGCAACTTATTTGGAAATAGGACCATTGCAGATGTAATTAGTTGAAACAAGCTCATACTCAAGTAGGATGGGCCCTTAATCCAGCAGTACTGGTGTCCTTATAAGAAGACATTGTGAAGATACAAGGGAAGGATGCCATATGAAGATGGAGGCAGAGATTGGAGTCATGCAGCTGCAAGTCGAGGAACTGAAGATCAATCACCACCATCAAAGCCAGGGAGAGGCAAGGAAGGATTCTATTTAGACTCTCACAGAGTGCATGGCCTTGCTGACACCTGATTTTGGACTTGCAGTACCCAGGACTGTGAAAGAATGCACATCTTTTGTTGTTAGCTGCCCAGTTGATGGTACTTTGTTATGGCAGCCCTGGAGAACTAATAATACAGGCACTCATTCATTTCTTTATCTTCCTTTGATCTGTGTAGTTCAGTCCAAAGTAAAGAAAAGTGCTAGACCCCTATGCATCCTCCATTTAGCTCAGCAGAAGTCTGTCTACCTGTGGACCTCAGAGTTACCCTAGAGTCTTCAACTCCAAGCACGGTCTATAGATGAATTAAAGCAATGCATAATCACTACTGTGGGGGTTGAATGGTCAGTGAAATTAATTTTCACTAAAATGCATCCTTACAACACATATTTAGGCTTTCACTAAATGGTGGTGAAACTGGAGCAGATAAAATATAGAAAGCTTTTCCCAGCTATCACTGTGCATTTGAGATATCCAGAAGCTCTTAGGAAATATCAGAAAGTGTTTTCCCATGATATATGCAAATAACCATTGATGTGGTGGGGAGAAGAGTTGTATTTTAATGAAAGAGACACTTGAAGTCAGAAAACCCCATAATCACTATTTCTATGCAAGTAATTATCTGACTCAAATCTTATTCTGAAGAAAAGAATAAAACAAGTTACCAATGCTCCTATTTCACGCTTTTGAGTGTGTGTGTGTGTGTGTGTTTGATAAAATTAATAATGCAGGTAAAGTTCTTAGATCCTTTTAAAATAAAAGTGTTAAATTACTTAATGGGAATATTTTTTCAGAGCATCCTGATTCTGACATTTTCTGAATTAGTATAAAAGACTACACTTTTTTAAAACAAATGAAAATATTTTCCAATATATTGAGTTTAAAAAATCAGGTTACAAACAATATTATAGTATAATCATATTTCTGTTTTTGAAAACAAATAGGTATTTTTCTGTGAATAGAAAAAGAAATTGTAAGAATACAAAATAACCTAGTGTCTAAGATATTTAAGAATTCTTATCCTTAGATAACAGAATTGTGGGAGAAATTTACTGTTTTCTTTCTCTATTTTCTAAACTACATATAAAGAGCATGTGCACATTTTCTAAACTACATATAAAGAACACGTGTTCTTGCAAATAAAATAAAGGGTTTTTAAACTATAAAATACAATCATGACAGACAGGAGGCAGGACTAGATAACATTTTCGACTTGGACAGAGAGAGCAGCATGCGGAGGCTCGCTTCGTGAGTTTTACCTCCAGACTGACTGCAAGAACAAATCAGGAATCCTGAGAGGACTCACAGACCCTGTGAAGGAAGTGGACTGCTTCTGCAGGACCCAGGAGACACCCCAAATACTGTGAGTGCCCCAACTGCGTAAGTGGGAAAAGAAGATCCTCCTCTCCTGAACACACATTCTGACTCGGGAAACTGAAGGTCTGTTTGCGGGAGAAGTTTTTGACCTTAACTGGAGCTGAGTCAGTCTAGAAAGCCAAATGAAATACAGGGGTAGAAGCAGCAGCGGAAAAAACCTTGGGAGCTCACTAGATCCGCAAGCAGGCCATTCCTGCCTGGCACCACAGGGATCCTTTGAAAGGGTGGCCAGAGGAGCAGAGAAAAATACCACAGGGAGAAGGAAATCTCCAGCTAAAGTTTGTAACAATTTAAACTGGATGCGAAGCCTCCTAGCTAGAACTCAAGGGAAGGCATGAAACTGGTGTGCAGGCTCCACAGGTGGTGGAAGAACCAACCCCTTTTCTTTCACATTTTGGAGGCAGGTAGCCTAGGACAAGTTCTCAAGCCCTGCTCACCCACTGCCTGTGGAAACATACTTGAGGCTCTTAGTGCGGGCACCGTGGGAGTGCGACCAGCCCTTCAGTTTGTGTGGGAGCTAGGTTAGGCTTGTGACCACCAGCTTTCCCCTACTTCCTTGACAACCTCCATGACTCTACAGCGGCAGCCATAATCCTCCTAGGTTCACAACTCCATTGATGTGGGAACATCACCCCCATCCCCCCACAGCAATCACAGCAAGACCCACCCAAAGGAGAATCTGAGCTCAGACATGCCTAGCCCTGCCCCCCACCTGATGAGCCTTCCCTAACCACCCTGGTAGTTGAAGACAAAGGGCATATAATCTTGGGAGTTCTAGGGCCCTGCCCACCAATGGTTCCTCTCTATACTATCACAGCTTATGCTCTCGGGAAAGCACCACCACCCAGCAGGAGGCCAACCAGTACAGAAATAGAGCATTAAACCACCAAAGCTAAGAATCCTCACAAAGTCAATTTCACCCCCCCTGCTACCTCCAGCAAAACAGATGCTGGTATCTACAGCGGGGAAACCCACAGATGGTTCACATCACAGGACTCCATGCAGACAACCCCCAGTACCAGCTTGAAGACAGGTAGACTTGCTGGGTGACTAGACCCAGAAAAGAGATAACAATCACTGTAGCTTGGCTAAGTGATTGAAACCAATCTACAGGGAAAGGGCGAGAGTACTACATCAAGGGAACACCCATGAGACAAAAGAATCTGAACAACAGCCTTCAGCCCTAGACCTTCCCCTCTGACAGTGCCTACTCAAATGAGAAGGAACCAGTCTACCCAAATGAGAAAACCAACTCTGGTAATATGACAAAACAAAGCTCTTTAACACCCACCAAAAATCATACTACTCCACTACCAATGGATCCAAACCAAGAAGAAATCCCCTGGTTTACCTGAAAAAGAATTCAGGAGGTTGGTTATTAAGCTAATCAGGGAGGCACAAGAGAAAGGTGAAACCCCAGTGCAAGGACATCCAAAAAATGATGCAAGAAGTGAAGGGAGAAATATTCAAGGAAATAGATAGCATAAATAAAAACAATCAAAACTTCAGGAAACATTGAATACACTTATAGAAATGCAAAATGCTCTGGAAAATCTCAGCAGTAGAATTGAACAAGTAGGAGAAACCCAAGCCAAGCAGAAACAGAAACAAATCAGTATGAATAAAACAAACAATCCCATCAAAAATGGGCTAAGGACATGAATATTCTCAAAAGAAGATATACAAATGGCCAATGAACATATGAAAAAATGCTTAACATCACTAATGATCAGGGAAATGAAAATCAAAACCACAATGTGATACCACCTTACCCCTTACACCTATGGTAAGAATGGTCATAATCAAAAAATCAAAAAACAGTAGATGTTGGCATGAATGCAGTGATCAAGGAACATTTCTACACTGCTGGTGGGAATGTAAACTAGTATACCACTATGGAAAACAGTGTGGAGATTCCTTTAAAAACTAAAAGTTGAACTACCATTTGATCCAGCAATCCCACTACAGGATATCTACCCAGAGAAAAAGAAGAATCATATGAAAAAGACATTTGCATATACATGTTACAGCAGCAAAATTCGCAATTGCAAAATCATGGAACCAACCCAAATGTCCATCAATCAATGAGTGGGTAAAGAAACTGTGATATATACATACAATGGAATACTACACAGCCACACAACGGAATGAATTAATGGCTTTTGCAGTGACCTGGATGAGATTGGAGACTATTATTCTAAGTGAAGTAACTCAGGAATGGAAAACCAAACATTGTATGTTCTTACTGATAAGTAGGAGCTAAGCTTTGAGAACGCAAAGGCATAAGAATGATACAATGGACCTTGGGGACTTAGGGGGAAGGATGGGAGTGGGGTGAGAGATAAAAGACTACAAAGAGAATGCAGTGTATACTGCTCAGGTGATGGGTGAACCAAAATCTCACAAATCACCGCTAAAGAACTTAGTTATGTAACCAAATACCACCTGTACCCAAACCTTATGGAAAAATTAAAATAAAAATAAATAAATATAAGAATGTCTTAACTCCTCAAACAATTATGCCAGTGTTTTAAAATATGTTACCTGTATTTGTTATCAACTGTCAGATTTTACCAAATGGTAAATCACAAATATGTTTAAAGTACCTATTTTCATAAAATAAGATATTCTTGGGAAATTTGTTGAATAATATTGAAAAAAATGATTTACCAAAGGCGAACCACATATACCTTTTAAAAATATTCTTATAAAATAAGATATTATTAGGAAGTTAATTGAGTAAATATTTTTTTAAAAAAGAAACTGTTTTTACCAAATGGTAAACCACAAAAATGTTTAATGAATCTATTCTCATAGAATAAGACATTCACAGAAAGTTAGTTGAGTAAATATTGAAAAAAAAACAAACAAACATAGGACAGACCAGGAAAGAAGATGCCATTTGGTCCAGACCACACTGAAAACAACCTAGAAGAAATAATGAAAGGAACAGGAGGTGTAGATGGCAGCTGGGAGGGACCAGCTCCAGACGTGCAAAATCCCCAATGGGATGGGGAAAGAATGTCACTAAGAAATGTCACAATCTTTAGAATTTGAAGGTTTTTAAAAATAGGACTTGAATCAAATAACTGTGAAAACTACGGTTGCCGAATAGAATGAATGTTATAAACATTGACACAGTAAAAATAGTAGTCGAGAGGTGGGGGAGGGGAAAGGAGGTGGGGGAGAGGTGTTCAGAGTGTTAATTTCTTCATCTTTATAACAAGGAGTCATTCAATACTGTCAAAAATGGAAACATGGAGTTATAAAACACACACAAAGATTTCAGTTTCTTAATATCTTCCTAGTCTTTTCTCATAACTTTAAAAAGATCTTTTAAAAACCAATAACTCTTGAGGTGAAGAAACATTTATATAAGTTCAACAATTCCTATAAATTCAATTGTTTCTTTTTCTTCTTAATTTCATATAAAACTAAAGTTACTACTAAAAGGTACATATTGGTGTGGTTCTATTTTATGAAATTACTGCTTGTCCTCTGTCCACATATACAGTGTATATAAATAGAATAATAAACACCTAATGCTACTGCTGAAAACTTCTGAGTGGTGGAATTGAAGGTGCAGGAATTTTTATTCTTCTCTATGCTCCTATAAGTTTGCAAAACAAAAGCACCAAAAGTAAGAAATATAGATATACTCAATCAATTTTATTCTTTCAATAAGGATTAAGTTAACTTAGAGTATTTTCTGAATAGTGTTAACCTAGTAGAAGGGGAAGATTTGAGTAGTGGCATCCTCCTTGTAGAAGAATCATTCTTTTGGACAGCGCAGTGGCTCACATCTGTAATCCCAGCAGTCTGAGAGACCTAGGTAGGTAGATTGCTTGAGGTCAGGAGTTTGAGACCAGACTGGCCAACATAGTGAAACCCTGTCTCTATTAAACATACAAAAATTAGCTGAGCATGGTTGCAGGGGCCTGTAATCCCAGCTACTTGGGAGGCTGAGGCAGGAGAATTGCTTGAATCCCAGAGGCGGAGGTGGAGGTTGCAGTGAGTAGAAATTGCACCACTGCACTCCAGCCTGGGTGACAGAGTGAGAGAGTCTGTTTAAAAAAAAATTTTTTTATTGCAATGAATTTGAGGCATTGGGCCTTCTTCTTAGCATGTCACCTATTGCCTGATTGATGCAGAGTACTCAGTCTCCCAGGAGATCTAGAGGAGGCCAGAAGAGGGCCATACTGCTACATCACTTATGTTTTAAAACTGCCTCTTTGTTTTCACAGCCTCATGAAATTCAGTAGCTGGTTATATTATAAATTGGAAATTGACCTAAAAGATGGACAATCAGAAATAAGAAAAAAGATACTCTCAAAGAGGCAAGAAGTAAAACTTATTAAGGAAAGAGGGCATTGAAAATACCTGAAATGTCAGCATCTGTGAATCACTCATGTCAATCAGTATCATGACAAGAAAATGTATTTTGTTACTGGAATCTAATGTAATAGTTATTTGTTTATCCTTCCACTTACAGGAAGTTTGCCTTTTTTTAATTTTACGTTTAGAGGCAGGGTTTTGCCACGTTGCCCAGGCTCACCTCAAACTTTTAGACTCAAGCAATTTCCCGCCTCCGCCTTCCAAGGTGCTGAGATTATAGGCACGGGCCACTGCACCCAGGTAAGAAAGTTCAGTTCTTAAGCGATCAACAAAAATGGCTATCTTCTTTCTAAAACCTCCATAAATTGTTTGACAAATTATGCCCACATTTCTAAATTATGATGGGCAATGATGACAATTAAAATGAAAATCTAGGTCTTCAATTTCAAGGAAGCTGTTTCTGCTGTCTTCCTTCACACACGTGGAACACTGTAATTCTCAGAATAGAACTTTCTCTTTTACACTATCTTTTTTTTTTTTTTTTTTTTGAGATTGAGAGAGAGAGGAAGTGTCTTGCTCTGCACCCAGGCTGGAGGGAAATGGTGCAATCATACCTCATTCTAATCTTGAACTCCTGGTTTCCAACAATCCTCCCACCTCAGCTGCCCAAGTAGCTGGAACTATAGGTGGGTGTCACCATGCCTGGCTAATTTTTTTACTTTTTTAATTTTTTTGGAGATATAGGGTCTCACTTTGTTGCCCCAGCTGGTCTCAAACTTCTGGGCTCAAGCAATCCTCCCGCCTGGACTTCTAAATTAGTCTGTTCTCACATTGCTATAAAGAAATGGCTGAAACTGGGTAACTTATAAAGAAAAGATGTTTAATTGGCTCACAGTTATGCATGGCTGGGGAAGCCACAGGAAACTTACAATCATGGCAGAAGGCTAAGGGAAAGCAAGCTTGAACCTTCTCATACGGTGGCAGGAGAGAGTATGAGTGCAGGAAAAACTATAATTTATAAAACTATCAGATTTCATGAGAATTCACTCATGAGAACAGCATGGGGGATCCATCCCAATAATCCAATCACTTCCCTTCCTCAACAGGTGGGGATTACAGATCCCTCCCTCAACATGTGTTACATGTATTACAATTCAGGATGAGATTTGAGTGGGAACACAGAGCCAAACCATATCACCTCCTAGAGCACTGGAATTACAAGTGTGAGGGACCAAGCCTGGCCAACAATATTCTTTAACTATTTTTGCAAAAGCTTTATCTTCCATGTATCAAAACATCAAACAAGGAAGGCAGCATCAGCCAGTAACTGAATATTCAGTAAGCTCATTTCCCATGTAAGATGTCCCTTTGCTCTTCTTGCATCTTCTGCCATGATTGTGGGGCCTCTCCAGCCATGTGGAACTGTTAGTCAATTAAACCTCTTTTCTTTATAAATTACCCAGTCTTGGGTATATCTTTAATAGCAGCATAAGAACAGACTAATACAGTAAATTGGCACTGGTGGAGTGGGATGCTGCTGTAAAGATAACTGAAAATGTGGAAGTGACTTTGGAACTAGGTAACAGGCAGAGGTTGGAACAGTTTGGAGGGTTCAGAAGAAAACAGGAAAATGTGGAAATGTTTGGAACTTCCTAGAGACTTGGAGGGCTCAGAAGACAGAAAGATGTGAGAAAGTTTGAAACATTTTAGAGACTTGTTGAATGACTTTGACCAAAATGCTGATAGTGATATGGACAATAACGTCCAGGCTGAGGTACTTTCAGATGGAGATGAGGAACTTTTTGGAAACTGGAGTAAAGGTCACTCTTTCTATGCAAAGAGATTAGCATCATTTTGCCCCTTTCCTAGAGATCTGTGAAACTTTGAACTTGAAAGAGAAGATTTAGGATATGTGGTGGGAAAATTTCTAAGTGCAAAGGGTTCAAGAGAAAACAGAGCATAAAAGTTTACATTTGCAGCCTGACCATGAGGTGGAAAAGAAAAACCCATTTTCTAAGAAGAAATTCAAGGGGGCTGCAGAAATCTGCATAAGTAACAAGGAGCCACATGTTAATCACCAAGACAAAGGGGAAAATGTCTTCAGGGCATGTCAGAGAACTTCACACAGCCCCTTCTGTCACAGGCCTGAAGACCTAGGAGAACCCAGGGCCCCCCTGCTCTGTGCTGCCTTGGGATATGGTGCCCTGTGTCCCAGCTGCTTCAGCTCCAGCTGTGGCTAAAAGGGGCCAACATAGAGCTCAGGGAGTTGCTTCAGAGGGTACAAGCCCCAAGCCTTGGCAGCTTTCACATGGTGTTGAGCCTGTGGGTGCACAGAAGTCAAGAACTGAGGTTTGGGAACCTCTACCTAGATTTCAGAGTATGTATGGAAAGGGATGGACGTCCAGGAAGAAGTTTGCTGAAAAGGTGAAGCCCTCATGGAGAACCTTTGCTAGGGGCAGTACAGAAGGGAAATATGGGGCCAGAGCTCCTACACAGAGTGCCCACTGGGGCACTGCCTAGTGAAGCTATGAGAAGAGGGCCATCATTCTTCAGACCCCAGAATGGTAGGTCCACTGACATCTTGCACCATACCCCTAGAAAAACCTCACTCAATGCCAGCCTGTGAAAGCAGCCAGGAGGTGGGGCTGTACCCTGCAAAACCACAGGGGTGTGCTGCCCAGGGCTGTGAAAGCTCACCTCTTGTATCAGCAAAACCTGGTTGTGAGACATGGAGTCAAAGGAAATCATTTTGGAGCTTTAAGATTTAATGACTGCCCTATTGGATTTTGGACTTGCATGGGACCCGTAGCTCTTTTGTTCTGGCCATTTTCTCCCATTTAAAATAGATGCATTTAACCAATGGCTGTACCTCCATTGTGTCTAGGAAGTAATTTGCTTTTGATTTTACAGGCTGATAGTCAAAAGGGACTTGCCTTGTCTCAGATGAGACTTTGGATTGTGGACATTTGAGTTAATGCTGAAATGAGTTAAGACTTTGGGGGACTGTTGGGAAGGCATGATTGGTTTTGTAATGTGAGGACATGAGATTTGAAAGGGGCCAGGGGTACAATGATATGGTTTGGCTGCATTCCCACCCAAATCTCCTCTTAACCTGTAGCTCCCATAATTCCCATATGTCATGGGAGGGACCTGGTGGGAGGTAATTGAATCATGGGGGGGCAGGTTTTTCCCATGCTGTTCTCATGATATTGAATAAGTCTCAGGAGATCTGATGGTTTTATAAAGGGAAGTTTCCTAGCACATGTTTCTTTTGCCTTGTGCCATGGAAGACGTCCTTTGCTCTTCCTTCATCTTCTGTCATGATTATGAGGCCTCCCCAGTTATGAGGAACTGTGAGAACAAGTTCATTGTAAGAGCAAGCTTGGTTTGTGCTTCTTTTCCCCCAAATCTATCCCAATGCATAGCAGGGTTGGAATTCCAGAATAGAACCCAAAACAAGGGCATTCCCCCTCAAAGTGTTTGAAAACCACCACTTAAGCACTGCTGTTTAAATGTGTTAAATGTTTAATATTCCCATGTGAAATCAAGGGAGCAGTCTCTGTTCATGGTCTCCTGGAACCAGATAGGGAAGAATATTAGGTATAAGTTCAAAAATTCTGTGAGTGCCTTAGAGTTGTTTGGTAAGTATAAGGGTCTGAGGAATTAATCATTAAATACTGTCTGGGCACAGTGGCTTATGTCTGTAACCCTAGCACTTTAGGAGGCCGAGGCAGGCAAATCACTTGAGGTTAGGAGTTCAAGACCAGCCTGGTCAACATGGTTAAACCCTATCTCTACTAAAAATACAAAAATCAGCCAGGTGTTGTGGTGGGCACCTGTAATCCCAGCTACTCAGGAGGCCGAGGCAAGAGAATAACTTGAACCCAGGAAGCAGAGATTGCAGTGAGCTGAGTTCATGCCACTGCACTCCAGCCTGGGCAACAGAGCGAGACTCTGTCTAAAAATAAAATAAAGTAAAATCATTAAATACCACAGAATCACCAGGGTGGAAAGAGCCCAGGATTGGCCAGTTCTGTGCTCTTTTGGCTAAATGGCTTCACCCTTATGAAACTGTTTTTGCATTTGTCAAAATAAGCCCTTACTGTGCCTTTTAACTTACAAATTCCGATCTAACTAATCAAGCCAGCAAAGCATAGGGAGATACTTATTGTACAGAAGCAGCCTGGTTTAGTGAAGATGCTGGAAGAGTGGATCCTGAGAGAGACAGAGTCAGCGCCGCCATGGCTAAAGAGGAACAGCAGGACGCCAAGGACATGCAGCAGTCCTAAGCGCCACTGCAGAGAAGCCCACACAGAACATGAAACATCTCAAGAAATGAGGAGCCCAGATAAGGCTTTTGATTCACATTAGCACCCAAAACAAATATATTTCTGTAGGCTTTATCAATAATGCAGTCACCTCAGGGTTGGAGGTCTGCCCTTTATTCATCTGAGGAGGACTCTGACTTATCCAGAATATGTAATAGAATCCTTTTGCAGCTACAGCTCTGGCCCAGTGCTCTCTATTAGAGGTGAAATGAGGAGAAACATGGGCAGAATCCAAGTTTTGGAGAAATCTAAGATTACAGAAGTAATGTTTATTAATTGCTCTTAGTGTGAAAAGAATTAAAAGATTTCCTGAAGTGGGCATTTGACCACCTATACCCACCATACCCACGTATTCCTCATCTTTATCCATAAAACCATGCACACACGTGTGCACATACACTCACATGCACACACGCTGCCTCAATCGTGTCTCTCCTGAAGATGCATATTTACCTTCCCAAAAATGTATGCATCAAGGTGGGGCTTGGTAGCTCAAACCTGTAATCCCAGTGCTTTGGGAAGCAGAGGTGGAAGGATTGCTTGAGCCCTGAAGTTGGAGACCAGCCTGCGCACCACAGCAATACCCCAATCTCTACAAAAAGAATTTTTTTTTTATTTATCCAGGTATGGTGGCATGCACCTGTAGTCCCAACTACTTGGGAGACTGAGACAGCAGGATCCCTTGAGCTCAGGAGGTTGAGGCTGCAATGAGCTATGATCTCACCACTGAACTGCAACCTGGGCAACAAAGTAAGACTCTGTCTCAGAAAAAAATTATGCACCAGATTCCATTGTATATTTCAGAAAAATCCATTTGGCTTTCAGGACAACCTCTGCTCCCTTATCCACTGTTGTTATTAGGCCAATGTGAGAATAAAGAGTGGACATGGAAATATTAGGATAAAATAGTCCCAATCTAGCCAGTTAACCATGAAATCTCTGCTCACCAGAATCTCTGCCAGGGAGAAGCATAAAAGGATTTGTTAGTCAGTGACAAAGAGGGCATCCACATGCACATTCTAATATGATCAACTGAACCCTAGCACTCCTATATCTGGAATAGGTAGTGAATGAGCTAAATTCATGGACATTTTTTAGAAAGAAAACTGAAATTCTCCACATAAACGGTTCAAAGTATTCATCGTTCATATTAGATCTCTTTTCAAGACTCCGAAGATAAAATAGCTCAGAGCCAAAGTGAGTATATTAAACTTCACGTTACCCTAGGCACTCCTTCTTCCTTTATTTGTTTATCATTTATTTATACCTGTCCTCATTTTGAAATGGAATTTGTTGCTGAGTAGAAAAGTGTACACAGAACCAGCTAACACTGCTTCACACGATGTTTGAGAGTAAACTATCTGCCTATTTCTGGTTTTTTAAGCTAACTTTAGAGCACACTGCAGACCTTCACAGCAGAGCAAGACAAACTAGAAGTCTCATTTTTGCACCAATCTCTTTTTTAAATGACTGGATCTGCAAGATCTTAGAGACTCCCTCTGCCAGAATTTGATGTCCCTAATTCCCATAGGGTTTTAATCCTGAGTTTTCTTTCTCCTTCTCAGCCTCTCATGATTCTTCAGCTACAAAGTTCTACCCAACTCTGACTCCACATATCTCAACTCCTAGCAGAATGTCTTGCTGTGTGCTCCTTTTAAGCCAATTGCACTTTCTCAGGCCAAAACTGGGTATGCTGGCATCAAAAAAAAAGAAACTTCAAGTCGCAATTGGACTCACCTCCAACATTCAACCACTCCCTCTCTCTTGGACTTTGACCCTGATGGATATGGTTTGACTCTGTGCCTCCCCCCCCCACAAATATCATGTCAAACTGTAATCCCCATGTGTTGGAGGAGGGTCCTGGTGAGAGGTGTTTGAATCATGTGGGTAGATATCCCCCTTGCCATTCTTGTGATATGAGTGAGTTCTCATAAGATCTGGTTATTTAAAAGTGTGTAGCACTTCTCCCATCCCTCTCTCTCCTGTCACATGGTAAGATATGCCTGCTTCCCCTTTTACCTTCCACCATGATTGTACGTTTCCTAAGATCTCCCCAGCCATGCTTCCTGTACAGCCTGTAGAACTGTGGTTCATTAAACCTTTTTGCTTTGTAAATGACCCAGTCTCAGGTAGTTCGTTACAGCAATGTGAAATGAACTAATACACTGACTTAGGCTTTAGTTTCCTTATCTGAAAAATGGGAATTATGTCTACTCTACCTACATCTGTGGGTTTGTTATATTAATCAAATATGATGAAATTATAAATGTGAATGTATTTTAAAATCTTTAAAAAAAGATGTAAATGAATATAATAATTTCAAAACTTGGACTTTATTTTGGGAATTTTTAATGTGTAACAGTGGGTAATAGAAAAAAACCTTTCTGTCAGAAAAAAAAATGTTTTGTCACTGATTTGCTGTGTGATTTTGTACAAGTCCCTTGACTTCTCTGAACTTCAATGTCTTCATCTGTGGCCTTAATTGGTACTCCTTTCTTTGAAAGTAACAGAAGTCCTCTTTAAATTGAGGAAAATAGGCTGGGCACAGTGGCTCATGACTGTAATCTCAACACTTTGGGAGGCTGAGGTAGGTGGGTCACTGGAGATCAGGAGTTCAAGACCAGCCTGGCCAACATGGTGAAAACCTGTCTCTACTAAAACTACAAAATTAGCCGGGCATGGTGGCATGCACTTGTAATCCCAGCTACTTGGGAGGTTGAGGCAGGAGAATCACTGGGACCCAGAAGGTGGAGGTTGCAGTGAGCCAAGATCACACCACTGAACTCCAGCATGGGCGATAGAGCAAACTCTGTCTCAAAATAAATAAACAAATAAATAAATTGAAGAAAATGAGGTGTAACATAAGAGAATACCAGGCAATTTTACGGAACCCAGGGACAGGAAGTGCAGTCCAGCCTGACAAGCAAAGAGGACCTGGAAACACAATGTCCTCAGGAGCCCAGGCAACCTGTCACTTTATCTCCTCAAAACCTTGATATGATGTGGAAGTTGGTCTCCTCCAAATCTCATGGTGAAATGTGGTCTCTAATGTTAGAAGTGGGGCCTGGGGGAGGTGTTTGGATCATGGGTGCAGATCCCTCATGAATCCCTTGGTGATGAGTGAGTTCTCACTCTGGGTTTACATGAAATCTGGTTGTTTAAAAGGGTGTGGGACCATACCCTTTTCTCTCTTGCTCCCTCTCTTGCCAGGTGACATGCCTGCTGCCACTTTGGCTTCGCCATGAGTAGAAACTTCCTGGGGCCTTCCCAGAAGCCAAGCAGATGCAGAGCCATGCTTCCTGTACAGCCTGCAGAACTGTGAGCCAATTAAACCTCTTTCCTCTATAAATTACCCAGCCTCAGGTATTTCTTTATAGCAATGCCAGAACAACCTAATACAGACCTCATTGAACATCATGTATGTGTCTTTTTATGAGCTAGATTTCTTTTCTTTTTTTTTTTTTTTTTTTTTTTGAGATGTAGTCTCACCCTGTGGCCCAGGCTGGAGTGCAATGGTGCGATCTCAGTTCACTGCAACCTCTGCCTCCTGGGTTCAAGCGATTCTCCTGCCTCAGCCACCCAAGTAGCTGGGATTACAGGTGCGTGCTACCACATCCAGCTAATTTTTTGTATCTTTAGTAGAGATGGGGTTTCACCATGTTGGCCAGGCTGGTCTTGAACTCCTGACCTCATGATCCACCCACCTCAGCCTCCCAAAGTGCTGGGATTACAGGCGTGAGCCACTGTACCCACCCTCAAGCTAGATTTCTCTGCCAGCCCACCAAATTCTTTAAACAAGCCCATCACTTCCATCAGCAGGCACCCCCTCCCTCTTGATACTACAAAGCCCTCTTCTCTCAGCCCTCATTTGTTCACTCTGCTCCTGAGTGCAAGCACTGGGGCCCTGCCTGGCACAGTGGCCCTTCCCCAAGGCTATGATTATATGTCGCTGGTAAATTGTTGTCATTCCATTGCCCAGTCCCAGGTGTCATGTGCTGAGCCATCCTCCTGGGGACAGGAATTCCCCTCCACCCTCAGCAACAGGATGAATAGGAGACTAAAGCAAGCCAAGCTGGAAATGAGAAACAACACCAAATGGACAGTGGCCGATAAGCTGCCGTAATGGGATGTGGGAGAAGAACAAGGGTGAAAACAGAGAAGGCCAAAATAATGAACACACATGACTTAGAAGAGAGAGAGAGAAGAAGAGAGCATACAAGCAGTTCCATCAACTTTTTGAAGCTGGAATAAAGAAAAACATTCAAATGAGGCAGGAATGAGTAATTGATGATCATAACTGTGATTATAAGGCATAATTACAATTAGCTGCACAGGAGTGTTAATCACGAAAATAATTACATGTCAGCTTTCCTCCTAAGAAGAGAGAACGTAATTAAGTGGCCCAAAGGGGGCAAAGAAAACACATCTCTGGGTGTTACAGGTAGGGGGTGAAGGGCTGATGTTTCCAGTGGTGAAACTTTCTCAGTGCTCTAAATGAATCAACTAATTTATTCTACAAAAATACAAGGAAGGAGATAAGAACAAACTGGTTTGAGATTTTTCTTCCAAAAAAGTCAAACCAAAACTTGAGATCAGAGGTAGAGTAGTGGGGTAATTAAAAGTCAGACAGCCCAGGGGGCCAAGGCAGGTGGATCACTTGAGGCCAGGAGTTCAAGACCAACCTGGCCGACATGGAGAAACCCCATTTCTAGTAAAAATACAGAAATTAACTGGGTGTCATGGTGCACACCTGTAATCCCAGCTACTTGGGAGGCTGAAGCACAAGAATCACTTGAACCTGGAAGGTGGAGGTTGAAGTGAGCCAAGATCACGCCACTGCACTCCAGCCTGAGCAACGGAGTGAGACTCTGTCTCAAGAAAGAAAAAAAAAAAAAAAAAATCCAGACAGGCCTCAATTCAAGTTTATTTTTATTTTGCTAGTTACCAATTCCATGATATTAGACAAGTCATTTAACCTCCCTCTAAGCCTCAGTTTCCTCAATAGGAAAATAATAATTATAATGCCTTTCTGAGTTGTGAGAAAATAAAGCTTGTAAGACACTTATGTCAGTGCCTTACACACAGTAAGCTCTAATAAGGGTTTTATACAATAAAGAAAAGAAGAAAAGAAAGATAGAAGACAAAAAATGTCCAGCATGTCTTGCTAAATTTTTCAGCTTTGGTGCCTATATGAATTCAAGAAGAACAAGGATCCTACACTTCTTGTACTGTACCTCAAGAGTTTCTTGTCGTTTCTAGAAGAAATTCTACCTTTGATTTCCATGAAGGCTTATGCTTTTAAGGTGTGAAATTGGGTGTGGACTTATAACCTGTGTCCTTTGGGGCTGTGAATGAAAACAGGCCAGGCTAGAGTCACTTACCTCCTGACCCAGTAGGCTTTTGCCTGACCTAGATGCTTTCTTTCAAGCTGTTCCCCATCCCATTTATTCACTCACTCATCCATTCATTTATTTTCTTTGTTTTTTGCAATAAAGACAACACATGTGTTGCATGCCAACTATGTGTACCATAATGTGTAAGATAGTTAACATGAAAACATTCCTGTTATCACTCGATCCTCTGTCATACTCTTTTTAGATTTTTTTTTTTTTTTTTTTTTTTTAGAGATGGTGTCTCACTATGTTGCCCAGGCCAGTCTTGAACTCCTGGTCTCAAGCATTTTTCAGCCTCGGCCTCCCAAAGTGCTAGGAATGCCTACATGAGGCCCCACGCCCAATCTCTGTCATATTCTTGATCTTTGCTAACATTATGTCTTTGTTCTTTTGTCATTGCCATGAGAACATACCCAAGCAAGCCTTCTGGAGGATGAAAGACACATAGAGCAATCACCCCAGCCAAGCCCATTCTATTAGGTAGGTAGGTGTAAAAGTATTTGCAGTTTTTGCCATTACTTTTAATGACAAAAAACGCAATTACTTTTGCACCTACCTAGCAGATCAGGAAATGGCTGGTTGCCCAGACACATGAGCCAACTCAGATCAGCAGAACCTTAGTCAATCACCTTAGCCAAACACACAAGTGATAAATACACATCTTGTTGTATGCCATAGAGGTTTTACACTTTCATGTTACATAGAATTATTGTAGCAATAAACAGCAGATAAATTTTACAATAACTAATTAGAAAACTAAGGCTGTCACCCACATCATGGGAATAAAAGTAGAGGAAGATAAGATGTTTATGGGCATAAGCGTCTCTCTCAGAAGACAGTTGTACTATGTGCCTAACCCCCAAGCCAAGGAAGGAGGACTTCAGAGGATCACCCAGAGAAGTGCAGTTTAGGAGATATGGACAAGAGATGTGCTGGCTAGCTATCGACAGGTAAACTAAAGGAGATAGGCCAGGTGCAGTGGCTCACACCTATAATCCCAGCACTTTGGGAGGCTGAGGTGGGCAGATCACAAGGTCAAGAGATTGAGACCATCCTGGTGAACATGATGAAACCCATCTCTACTAAAAATACAAAAATTAGCTGGGCATGGTGGCGCACACCTATAGTCCCAGCTACTCGGGAGGCTGAGGCAAGAGAATCGCTTGAACCCAGGAGCGGAGGTTGCAGTGAGCCGAGATTGCACCACTGCACTTCAGCCTAGTAACAGAGCAAGACTCCATCTCAAAAAAAAAAAAAAAAAAAAGGAGCTAGACTACAATGACACCCACCTGCAAGCCAAGAATTTGCTCAGGCAAAAGATGCACGAGAGTCTTCCACGTAGTAGAGCTGGTTTGCTCAATCTTGGCACCGCTGACATTTTAAGGTAACTCATTCTTTGTTGTGCGGGCTGTCCTGTGCATTGTAAGATATTTAGTAGCATCCCTAGCTTCTACCTACTAGATGCCAGTTGCACTTCCCAGCTGTGGAAGACAACATCATTGAGAACTACTACACTGAAGGTATTGCCAAATTCCTGAGGGCTTGGCAAAAAGTGACTAGCTGCAATACAGATGCTACCAGCTGCAACAGGGGAACAGCTAGGGTAAGATCTCTAGCAATGGGGAGGTGGGCGTCTCCAAAAAACCAACTGGAATATCATGAGAGAGAAAGACTCTCTTTTAACATCTGCCAAGCTTAGAGAGCTTGAAGCCAGCTTCCAACAGTGTCTGTTAAGTAACATTCTGTTCCTCTCATCCCTACATCTGGCCTCTCATCTCCACCTGGAAGGGTCAGAAATAACAGCTAGTCAGAGCAAGAAATACAGGAGGAGCTAACCACACCCTCCTCCTTTGCTCCAGGCCTCCCAGCATGTGGCTAGGGCTGGAAGAGGTGGGAGAAGTCTCCACTGTGAGTCAGAATTGGCATACTGGTTACTGTAAGGCAGTCTATCTTCTATTTTCTGAATCTAGGCTGTGTTTGTCATTTAAAGTAATTGTTGGATTTCATACTACGTAAGAACCACCAGAAAATTCAGAAGAATGCTTGAGATTTTATCCAGCAACAGGAAAACTAGATGCAGTAAATAGGTTTAAAGGGGCAGTAGGGGTTGTGGATTTTGAAGGTAATGAGAGTAAGGTGGTGAATCCCACCAGCAGCGCTTAATGAAGCCTGATGGTGACCCCAATTCCCAGCTCTGCTACTCGCCAGCTGTGTGACCTTGAGCAAGTCATGTATCCTATTTGAGCTTCAATTTGCTCATCTATTAAAGAAAACACGCAGCTGGGTATAATGGCTTATGCCTATAATCCCAGCACTTTGGGAGGATGAGGCAAGAGGATCACTTGAGCCCAGGAATCTGAGGCTGGCCTGGGCAGCATGGTGAGACCTCATCTCTACAAAAAGTTAAGGAATTAGCTGGGCATGGTGGCATGACCCTGTAATCCCAACTACAAGGAAGGCTGAGGCAGGAGGATTACTTGAGCCTAGGAGGTTGAAGCTGCAGTGGGCCATGGTGATGCTACTGCATTCCAGTCTGGGCAACACAGCAAGACACTGAAAAAGAGGGAAGGGAAGGGAAGAAAAGGAGAAGGGGAAGGGGGAGAAGAAGAAGAAAAAGAAGGAAAGAAGGGAAGGGGGAAGGGAGGAAGGGAGGGAGGAAGGAAGGGAGGAGGGAAGGAGGGGAAGGAAAGGGAGAAAGGAAGGAAGAAGGGAAAGAGGGAGGGAGGGAGGGAGGGAGGAGGAAGGGGAGAAAAAAATAAAACAACACTCCTGCTCTATCCTGGATCCTCTGTGCAGTGGCAATTACAAAGCATCTGCATGACTAAGGAGAGGATGGCAGAGTAGGTGGAAGTAAAACTCAGTAAATTTTGCTTCCACAAACCAATGAAACTAAAGGAAAGAAGCCTCCTCAGACAGGAAAAGGGGGACGAGGAACCCCTAGGAGCATCATCACTGTTATCTCATCTTAATCTTCCTCCTCTCCATCTTTCTCATCTACAAATACACCTGGTGTGGGGCAGATCCTGACAAGATAACCAAAAGCTCCCATTCTTCCAAGAAACCGGAAGAGGTGGTGACCGATGTGCCTATAGCTGGGAAGAGTTGCTCGCCTGCCTTGGAGGAAGGATCCTAAGTCTCCAGAACTGAAGAAGCCCACATGGTGATGTATGCCGAGCTGAACACCCAAGCCCTAAGTGAGGGCCCTTCCAGCCGGACAGAGGCTTCCAGGAAGCCTCTGAACCTTGTGTGTACTTAGCCATGAAGACGTAGCCAGGAGAAGCCCTAGAGCCTAGGAAGAAAGAACTTCTGAGTTCAGAGGCCATGAGGGGAACTCAGCAAGTGGGGTCCCCTTTCCTCAAACTCCAGTGAAGGTTGTTTCCTTTTTCTAAAAACTTGTTTTTTTTAAATGAGCAGTAACATTTACGTAAAGTAAAATGTACAGATCTTAAGTGCACAACTCAGTGATATATATCTCTACATCTATCTCTCTATCATCATGATCATCTATCTATCATCTATTACCTATTATTTGTCATCTATTATCTATCAATCTCCATCCACCTAGCATCTATCTACCTATTATCTATCTATATATCTATCTTCATCGTCATCAATTATCTATCCATCTAACTCGCTTGGTATAACCCCAACCAAATAAAAACACAGCATGTTTCCAGTACCCCAAGAAGTTCCCTTGTGATCTTCTTCCGTCAATTTCTACTTCCCTCTTTTCTAATTTCTACCATAGACAAGTTCTGTCTGTTCTTGAACTTTATACCAATGTAATTGTACCACAAATAAAAATAAATAAACAAAAAATAAAGAGGCAGTAGGTTTTTTTAAAGTTGCTTTACGGTTAATTCCCACTGACCTCCATAGTTCAAAAGACGGGTGTCCATGCTTCCTCGCAGAACTTCCCATCAACATAAGATCATGCCCTAGGCTCCATTTCTGGCACACTGCACTATTTCTCCTACACCCCAGAATTCACTTCTCCCTTGCAATACAGCCCCCAGAGCCTCAACATATACACAACAGCACAAACCAGCACAACCACCAACAATAGCAAAGGCTACATGCAACAAGCTGGGTGTTGGCTCTTGGCTTGTGTCCTACAGGGCTCCTGAGAACGCCAAACGGTGCTTCAAGGTTGACCGGACAGCAGTTGTTAAGATTGCTCCCTCTCCATGGCATGGTCCAGGCCTGTCCTGTGGCTTCATCTGAATCCCTCCTTCACGCTGCTCCTTGCAGGGAGGTTGACCAGCATGCCACAAGTCATCAGTCAGCTAGACAGGCCCCCATGCCCCCACCTCAGGCTCCCAGGGGGTGAGCATCATGAATCACAGAAGCATCCTCTTCTGGGAGCCAGGGTGACAAGGTCCTGTAATTTATCTCATATGAAATGAGCTGAATTATTTGAATAGGCTGGAGGAAAGCAGTCCATTAATTCTCAGATATAGCTCTTGACTCTTAAGGATTTTATTCTGCGCCCACATAACTGACATCCCGCCTCTGTCTCTTTCCCAGATACTAATGGCATATCAAGGGCTTAACTTGCACTCCATCAGCAACTTGATGCTAAAACAAGGCATCAGACCACCCTTCACGCAGAGAGAATGAAAGGGTCACTTGGCCTTTTAGTGTTTGCAGTGGACCCACAAGCTCTTTCAGTAACACTAATCCCAGCCACTGTCCACCCTGTTTCAAAAGGTCACTTCATTTTTATGCCAAAAGCACAACCCATAAAAGGAAAAATGGACAAATTGAACCTCATTAAAATAAAAAACTTCTACTCTGAAAAAAAAAAAACTGTGAAGAGAATGATGAAACAAGCTGCAGGGTGGGAGAAAATATTTACAAATGACATAGTCAACGATGAGCTCACACCTAAATATATAAAGAACTCTCAAAACTCAACAATTAAAAAAATGCAATTATAAAATGGTAAAGTGCATGAATACACATTTCACTGAAGAGGATATACAGATGGCAGATGAGCACATGAAAACACATTCAACAACATTAGCCATAAGGGAAATGCAAATTAAAACCACAATGATCAATCACTGCATACCTATCCAAATCGCTAAAATGAGAAATAAGGAATATCCCCAATGCTGACAAACATGCAGAGAAACTGGATCACTCAGGTATGCCTAGTGGGAATGTAAAATGGTACAGCCCCTCTGGAAAATAGTTTGGCAGTTTCTTGTACAACTAAACATGTACTTACTGTATGATACAACATCGCACTCCTAGACGTTTACCCCAGAGAAATGAAAACTTGGCCACACACACACACACACACAATCTGTACATAAATGTTTATAGCAGCTTTATTTGTAATAGCCAGAAACTGGAAATAACCAAAATGTCCTTCAACAGGTGAATGGTTAAACAGTGAGAAACCCCTGTCATGCACTATTACACAGCACCAAAAAGGAATGAACTACTGATGCATGCAACAACTTGGATGTATCTCAAGGGCATTAAGCTGAGTGAAAAAAATGTCAGTCTCAAGAGGTTAAATACTCTACCATTACATTTGCATAGCATTCTTTGTTGTGGTGGTTGTTGCTGTTGTTGAGACAGGATCTCACTCTGTAGCCCAGGCTGAAGTGCAGTGGTATGATCTTGACTGACTGCAGCCTCAACTTCCTGGGCTCAAGCCATCCTCCCACCTCAGCCTCCTGAATAGCTGGGACTACAGGCATGTACCAACAAACCTGGCTAATTTTTTTATTTTTGTAGAGAAAAGTTCTCACTATGTTGCCCAGACTGGTCTCAAACTCCTGGGCTCAAGGAGGATCACTTGAGCGCAGGAGTTTGAGACCAGCCTGGGCAACATAGTGAGACCTTTGCGCTGGGATTACAGGTGTGAGTACATAACATTCTTAAAATGACAATATTGTAGACAGAGAAAGCAGGTGACTGGTTGCTGGAGTAAGGAATGGAAGCAGGCATAAGTGTGGTGATAAAGGAGTAGCATAAGGGTGTCTTCTGATAATGGAACAATCCATAGCTTGATTGTGATGGGTGGTGGTTATGCAATTCTATGTGCTAAAATTGCACAGAACTATACACACATATATACACACAAATGAGTGCATGTAAAAGTAATGACATTTGAACAAGCTCTGTGGATTTTAACAATGTCAACTTTCTGGTTTTAATATTACACTGTAGCTGTGCAAGATGGTACCATTAGGGAAAATGGGCATTCCTTATACTTTTTTTTTTCATTTTTCTTTCTTCTTTTTCTATTTTTTTATTTTTTCAATTTTCTGTGAATCTATAATAATTAGCCAAAAAAAAACAGATTTTTTAAAATTCTAAATTCTTATGTTAAAAATATTCTTATTTCTAATCACATTTATTTATTATCATCAAGATATAATTTGGATTCAGCTACAGAATTTTCTTCCCTAGAACCTACTAATTTTTTTACTTTTATTTTAGTTTCAGGGATACATGTTCAGGTTCGCTATATAGGTAAACTACATGTTGTGGGGATTTGGCACACAGATAATTTTGTCACCCAGATAACAAGCATAGTATCCAATAGATGTAATCTTATTCCTTCTGCGTCTTTGAGCACCCTGGTCTCTCAGGATAAATTATATGAAGAGGGGCCTTGAAGCCAGGAGGTAAGTGTTATTAATGTAGTTAGTTGTGCTTCTTCCTTCTGTAGTGTCTGAAGGATAAGCAGCCTCATTCTATAAGAAGGCACAGAAAGAGCCTCTGTACTGAGAGACGGATAATGAATATATGGTCAACATAAATGTAAATTCATCTTTCAAGAAGAAGAAGAAAGAAAGTGCTTCTCCCACAATGACAAGCCCAGCGTCAGAAAAGAAGTGATGGTACATAAAGCGTGATTTCAATGAGGCTGGCTCTAGAGCCTATCTATGTAAGTTCAAATCCCAGTTCTACAGCGTTCCAGCTTTGGGCTCAAGGGCATGTTATTTAACATTTCTGGCCTTCGTCTAACCATCTTTAAAGTGGGAATAAAACACTCTCTACCCCATGTGTTTGTCATAAGGATGGATGATGGACACTTGGAAAGATACAGCCAGATCCTGTGTACATGCTCCACAACAGGCGCCTGAGCCCACTGCAACAAAAGAAACATGCCAAGTGGGAAACACTGGCACTCCTACTGATGATCCCCTCTTGCTGTGGATCCTACCCAAATTCCCCCCAGTGTGACGCCCCCTTAGCCCCCCAAAGTCTCCCATGTGCCAGACCTTTCCCTCTCATCCCTTTCTTAAAACTTACTCCTCATTGAATCTGTGTCCTTTTGACATAGATGGGTGATGATTGGAGAAGCTGGGTGGGCAGTACAGTTGGTGCAGGGCATGAAAGCACACAGGGAAACTGAGGAGGTGACTTCACTTCTCACTCTTCCAGGTCCAGCCGTGTGAACCAGGGCAAGGTCATCCTACTTCACAGGATAGTTTCCTCATGGGTGGAATCAGAGGGCTAGACTAGATCAAAAATGGCCCATGTCTGCCATGGGCCAGAGAGGTAACATGTTCGACTTGGAGAGCTCTGTGGTCTCATCGTAACTTCTCAACTCTACCATCAGAGCAGGACAGCAGTCATACACAATGCAATGAGCATGTCTGTGTTCTCATAAAAATTTTCTTACAAAAACAGGCATCAAGCCACACTTGGCCTGTCAGCTATAGTTTTTTGACCCCTGAACTAGTGGTTCCCAATTATTCCTCTACCAAGAATTTCTTTTACTAGGCATCCCCTATAAATGCCATACTTCGAAAACTTCTATCTATCACACCTACATCAACTATGAATTAAATTAGTTCTCCAGTTTAATTATAAGTATACTATATAATATATAGTATGGTTTTACAATAATAAGCTCTGTATAGATTATATATTATATTTTATATCACATTATATACAGTATATACATTATATAGGTATATACTATATATACAGTATATAGTATATAATAATTATAGTAATCTATATGCTATACAATTATAAGTATATTTATATACAGTTTATTATAATTAATTTTTAATATGCTTTAATTATATTAAAGGTTCTTAATGTTATACGATTATATAATTAATATAGAAGTATATATTAATATAATTATGTTTATTATCTTCTATAATTATACATTATATTTGTTCTCTATCATATAAAGTCTATATATATTTTTATAATTCTATAATTACATAGAATTATATATTCTATAAATTATATTCTATACTTTATATGATTATAGAATTATATAAATATAGAATTATATGATTGTATAGAATTATATATTATATAAAAAGAAGAAAATACAAAAAAGAATTATATATTATATAGAATATATAATAGTTATATATTCTATATAATAATCTGTATAATATTACATATTATTATATGGATTTATATTATATATGTCATATCATATATTAATAGATAACTAGATATTAATATATTAATGGTATATAATTAATAAATAGTAATTCATATATATTTATGCATATGTATAATATATAATCTGACAATCAGAGCTCTGTAGTTTTATGAAATAACCCGTGTTAACATACTAGGTTAATACGTTTCTAACCAGAATAATAAAACCTGACATTTTAGTAAACCTATTTGACCTTAACATGAATAAATATAGACATGGCTTCTATTTGGCTTCTTGAAATACAGAAAAGCACTCACAAATCTCCTAATAAAATCTTCAAGTCTCCTAAAGGTCTGAGGGTTCCACTGAACTGGACTTTCCACCTCATTGTTTTTAATATCACAACATTGGTGTGTGACTGATGGTATAATTTTGGATACGTGTCATCTATTTTCTGGACCTCTATGTCTACATTGTGAAGACGTGGTTGGATGATCTCTGCCTCCCAACTGTGTCCTATCATTCTCTGATTCTGAAACCCAGCTCCTTCACATGTGTCTGTGGGTGAGGAGACAGCACTCCCAGGTAGCAGAGTATCATAAATGCCATCAAAACACAGGTCTCCTTCTGGAGGACTCCAGGGTGATACCTGAGACCGGTTAGGCATCAACCCTCAGGCTGCAGCTCCTTACAGGGAATGAGGAAGTTTTGGTCCAAGCAGGTTTATAGGAATTATTCCAATTATACCACGGAAACATGTCCTGCCCCCTCAGCTTTCAGATTCAAAGCATTTTCTGATCATGCCCCAAGATCAGTCAGAAAGCACAGATTGTTTATGAGACTGTAGACTACCTTCGGCCTGAGGGGTTCATGGAAACATGTTAACTCAGGCACATTAAACAAAAATGCAGTCCTATTTCCCCTGCCCTGGCATCTCCTCCCCTACCATCTGATTGAGAAGACCCTGACACACAACTATGTTCCATAATCAGGGAGGGCTCGGTAGAAAGTTCAAAGATAAAGGGAAGGGCTTGGAGCAGTTGACAGATTTGCCTGGCAGGGGATACAGCCTGTGTGCTGGCAGACAGCTGTGTGGCAGGCAAGAACACCACTCTGTGGACCAAATGCCTGCCCGGTGGAAAAAATACACATGGGCTGCGTTCTTAATGCAATGAGAGTTTAGAAAAATCTTGAGTTTTGAATCAAACCCCACCACCTCACAGGCATCCCCCCATCTTCTCAACTGCCAGCCCACAAGGCACTACAAATTCCCTGTCATTTGTTTGGTGACCTTGTTCCTCTTGTACACTTGCCTCTGGAAGCCTCTAATAGCAGTCAGGAAACTTTCTTTCATAAAGGACAAGAGAATCAATATTTTAGCATGAAATTAGCCATAGATCATACAAAATGAATGGGCGTGGCCATGTTCCAATAAAACTTTATTGACGAAAAATGGTAGCAGACTGGATTTGGCCCAGACAGTAATTTATGGACATCTGCTCTGTAGTAATACTTAATGCTGTTTATTTTACCCAAAAAAAAGCCTATGAAGTAGGGATTTTTATTATCCCCACTGGTGAGGCACCCAGGGTGCAAAGATGTTAAATACAGTCCCATAGGTAGGGGGCACCCGTGAGCACTGGGACTGACACTAGGTTGTCCACCTCCTAAACCTATAACCATGATACTGTAACAAACCTCCCTAGGCAGTGGCCCAGGGCTTTTAGTCTGTCCTGGGGGCATTTCAGTCTCTTCCAGGGAGATGCAGCCACAGGGTGACATAGTCATTCAGCTGCCTGCACACAGAACTGTAGCTGCACTAGCCCAGCCAGACAAGGAAGAGCTATTCATAACATGATCAGAGGAGGCTCCCTTTGGCAATAAGAATAAATTGGTGGTTTTCATCTCTGTAGTAGAGCACTTCAGGGTTAATATCATTTCCTCAATGATCTATATTAGAAAACAACCCAGAAACCAAGAAACCATACAATGGCATGGCCTGTAAATGTTGTGCCCACTCATCTCAGAGTGAAGAAATCTCTCTTGCATCTCCCGAGTCAATTTAATTCATCTGACAGAAATCATTTTCTCCATCATTGACATAACCATTTACTTAAAAATCTTTTATACTGATTTATCTCAAGATGAATGGAAACTTGGTAATTCTTAAAGGTACCATTTCGTATAATGTGCCCCCAGTTCTGCAGCCAATTATATCCAGTGCCCTGGCTTCCTGTAGGTATCAATAACTATCAGCCACCCAGTGGACTGCTGTTTGCAACTTCCTTTCTGAGCTGTCATTAGAAGATCCCTGACTTGGGGCTGACTCACAGCAGTCACTGTTAACTGCTGCGGCCACCTTTGTGCATCCTTTGAATACAATGTCTACCCCCTGGCATCACTCTGATGCCTTTTCTGAGGCTCCAGCTTTCTCTCCCCCTGGGTTCCATCTATAACATCAACACTATGATTTTTTAATTAGCTCTGTAAAACATTCATTTGAAATCAAATCCAAAAGGAATTGGGTGTCATAGAATAAAGTAACCTGGATGTCCATCCGGAGGAATCATCGGAATCCTAATTTTTAGCATGACCACAGTCAGGCAGCCAAGTGAACCTTCTGCCACTGGCATCTTCCTACACTTTCACAGCCCTGCTAAGCTGCTGTGTGGAAGGGGGCTTTTCCAGTCCCAGTTTTCTACTTTCCTCTTGAGTTAAGGAGAACAGAAACGGGGCCACCTGATCAAACCCTAACTAAGGGTAGGTGATCAGACCTTTAGGGATAAGTTTGCCAGTGATCATGGTTTCAAATTGGAACATTTGGAAGTGTCTTTTAGCATGCTGATATATTATAATTAGTACATAATGAGCAGTGAGGATGACCAGAGGTCACTCTCATCACCATCTTGGTTTTGGCTGGCTTCTGTATCGCAGCCTGCTTTATCAGCAAGGTCTTTGTGACCTGTATCTTGTGCCAGACTCCTATCTCCTCCTGTGACTACGAATGTCTAACCTAACCTTCTGGGAGTGCAGCCCAGTAGGTTTCAGCCTCGTTTTATCCAGCCCCTATTCAAGATGAAGTCACTTTGGTTCAAATGCCTCTGACTGATACAGAAGTTGATACAGGCAGATATAATCCTTATGAAATACCTGAAGACAATGTATAAATGATTTCAGATCAAACAGAAATATAGAAAATATGGCATCAACATCTAGTTCCCAAGAGGACGGAGAAAAAGCAAAACAACCCCTTCTCTGTGTCTTAATGTACAATTACATCAATTAAGCTCCTTCTATGTACCTGGCACCATGCTAAGAGATGAATGAACATAGTTCCTGCCTTAAAGGCTTCCCAATCTAGCTGAGAAGAAAGTCACACCAACAAATAACCATAATATAAAGCAGACTATAATGAGTGCTATAATAAAGATACAGAAGTACAGAAAAATAATAGGGCTGTTTGCTTTGTTTTTTCAAGGACCACAAATTTTAAAAATTTACCAAGGCATCCAGCAAGGACAAGGGCTAATTGGCAATCTTCAGAGCTTAGCAACAGCAAATGAAATGAAAACATGAATTCTCATTCCTCATAATAAAACACACTGAATTATGACCACAGATACCTTCTCAGTTCTCCTAAAAATGATCTCGATGTTTCTTCTGCATTTATGACCCGAAAAACTCTGTAACAATAAATCAAAGTCTGGAGAAGAAACCAAAATAAAGAATTATCATGTTTTCCCTCATCATGCCCGTATCTCTACCTCAGCCTCCCATTTCATTAAAGGTGCCATTCCTTGGTTTGAACAAAACAAAGACTTGCCCATGGGCCAATTTGAAATGACTCAGGATAATAGCCTTCTGAAAACACTTAGAAGTATTTACTTCCCACATCTGTGTATCCCACAAACACGTGTTAAGCACTTGCTGAGAGCCTTACACAATGCCAAACTCTGAAATCAAGAGAACAAGACGTTGTCTCATCCACAATGAATAAGACAGTCCGGAGATGAGGAGGAGGGAGGAAAGAATGAATCCATCAACAAATTAGGACATTTGAAAGTGGTAAACGTGTTAGGTGGCGCTGTGGCTCACACCTGTAATCCCAGCACTTTGGGAAGCTGAGACAGGAGGATCCCTTGAGCTCAGGAGTTCAAAACCAGCCTGGGGAACAGAGTGAGACTCCATCTCTTAAAAAAAAAAAAAAAAAATTAATGCACGCCTGTAGTCTCAGCAACTCAGGAGGCTGAGACAGGAGGATTGCTTGAACCCAGAAGTTTGAGGCTGCAGTGAGCCATGATCATGCCACTGTACTCCAGCCTGGGTGACAGAGAGGAACCCCATCTCAAAAAAAAAAAAAGTAATAATGTTCTCTTGGTTTTATGTCCAGCATATTACAGGAATATCCAAACACTGTTTCTTATGCACAAAGGCAAAGAAAGAAGCCAGAAAATCATCGAGTATTTTAGAAAGAGTCATCTCATATATGAAATTTGGTTTCCTAATGGATCTCTTACTCCTAGTCTCTTCCCCTGTCTAATTCAGCTTGCATCCTGCCACTGGGTCAATACTCATAAAGCTTAGTTCTACTTGTATGAATCCTCTGCTCAAAGAGTTCTAATGCCTCTCCTCTTAACTAGTGAGTGAAGTCCGGGCTTCTTAGCAATGCACCCAAGCATTCCAAAACTTAGCCTCAGCCTGCCACTCCAGCTTTGCCTTTTTATTCAGTTAAATATCAATTAAATGTCAAGCATGGGAGATACTGGGGAAATCAAGAGATCAAAAATTACTCAAGATTCCTAATTTCTTAGTACAATAGTAGAAGGGAGACAAATTAAGCAAACAAAAGATTTCAAAGGATGACAAGTGCTATGAAGAAAATAAAGCAGTGCTAGAGAATGACAGGGTCAGGGATCACCCTATAGTGGGTGATTAGGAAGAGTATCTGAGCAAGTGACACTTAAACAGAGACCTGAGTATCCAGGAACAAGCCACATGACCCTGTAGGAGATTACTACGTTAAGCTAAGGAGACAGCCAAGGCAAAGACCCAATGGAACTGTGAGGACCAGGGTGGGTAGAGTGTCAGGAACAAGGGAGAGAAGGGTGAGAGACGAGGTTGGAGAGCCTGGACCACATGGGCCTGATGGGCCCATGGAGTTTTAACCCCATGTCTGATGAGAAACCATTAGCAGGTTTTAAGAAAGGATGCAAACTAATGTGGTATTCAGACTAGATGGATCAGTCTGGCTACCCTAAGAAGAAGAGTTTGAACTGGGGCAAGGGATGAGCCAGGGAACTCAGCTGGAAGGCCCTGCAGATTTCAAGTGAGATGTGGAGGTGGCCTGGACCAGAGTGACAGCAACAGAGATGGAGAGGCATGATATACAAAAGGGACAGGATTCTACAGAATCTACTCTGGGATCACATGTGGGAGGCAAAGGAAAAAGAACGAAAGACTTCAGAGATGACTTCAAGGTGTGTGTCTTGAGCAAGCAGACAGACAGTGATGTCAGTTACCTCGTTCCCATCATAGCTTTTTCTCTGCCCAAATACTCTAGAGTCAAACTAGATAATTTGTCACATCTCAGGCACAACCTACTCTTTTCAAAAGTGCTTCATTGTTCATTTTTCTTATTCCTGCATTTTTGGAACTCTAGACATAATTCAAGACTCAAAACCAATGTTCTATTTCCTGAACATGTCTGCTGAAATTACCTCTTCTATTCACAAGCAATGTCTTTTTATACCTCAGTTATCACATGTATCCTACTCCGCCTTACATTAATTTACATGCCATACGCTATGGTCTGAATGTGTCCCCCAAAAATTCATATGTTGAAACTTAATGACCAATTTGATAGAGAGGTGGGGCCTTTAGGAGGTGATTAAGTCACGAAGGTGGGAACTGTTTCGTAACAGTTTACAAAAGAACTTTATGCTGGGTGCAGTGGCTCAAACCTATAATCTCAGCTACTCGGGAGGCTGAGCTGGTAGTATCACTTGAGCGCAGGAGTTCCAGACCAGCATGGGCTACATAGTGAGAGCCTCCATCTCTACAAAATAAAATAAAATACATTAGCCAGGCATGGTGGCACACACCTATAGTCTCAGCTACCTGGGAGGTCGAGGCAGGAGAATGGCTCAAATCCAGGAGTTCAAGGCTACAATGAGCTACTATTGCAACACTTCACTCCAACCTGGATAGCATAGCAAGACCCTGTCTCTTAAAAATAAAAGGGGCTGGGCATGGTGGCTAACGCCTGTTAACCCAGCACTTTGGGAGGCTGAGGCGCTGATCACTTGAGGCCAGCAGTTCGAGACCAGCCTGGGCAACATGGTGAAACCCTGTCTTGACTAAAAATACAAAAATTAGCTGGGCCTGGTGGCACACGCCTGTAATCTCAGCTACTTGGTAGACTGAGACAGGCAAATCGCTTGAACCCAGGAGGTGGAGGTTGCAATGAGACCAGCTTGCACCACTCCACTCCAGCCTGAGCAACAGAGCGAGACTCCATCTCAAAAAAATAAAATAAAATAAAATAAAATAAAAGGGCTTGTGGAAGTGGGCTCACCCTTTTCCATCCCTTCCACCACATGAGGTAACAGTGAAAACGCACCATCTTGGAAGCAACACAACCCAGCCCTCACCAGACACAGAATCTGCCAGTGCCTTCATCTTGGACTTCCCAGCCTCAAAAACTATGAGAAATAAATTTCTCTGGCTTATAAATTACCCAGTCTGTAGCATTTTTCTATGGCAACACACATAAACTAAACATGTATGCCACTCACACCCATAAACCCTGAACCTCATCTGTGACCGGACTTTCTTCACGTTTGTAACTCCTGGGAATCTTTGTGTCCACAAACATGTGTAGGTGAACATAGAGATGGTACAGATGCTATTGACCCTCAAGTTTTGTTTAGTTCCTTGGCCCTACACTGCCTTAGGCTAATTCTGATGGAGAGTTTGAAGATTGTTTCATTTTCTAGGTGAGGGGATCAATTTTGAATAACTTGTCTAGGTGACACAAGGGAGCCTGGATTAGAATTCATATCCTAGGGGTCTGACAATAGCATAGAGAGAGTCACATAGATCACATATATTTCTTCTTTAAATCTCTACAACCAGCCTGCACAGGACCTTATTTCATCAAGTCTAAAATGCCAATTCTAAGACCCAATATTATTTAATGGAACACTATTAAAAAAAAGTGAAGTCAATTAAACTTTTGACACGTGCTAAAGCACTATCCATCGTCAGGGTAGCCTGATTTCAGAGATGTTAAATGTGAGAGGAGAGAAAGGGTGATTTAAAATCCCTACTTTCAGCCAGGCACAGTGGCTCACGCCTGTAATCCCAGCACTTTGAGAGGCCAAGGCAAGCAGATCATGAGGTCAGGAGATAGAGACCTTCCTGGCTAACACGGTGAAACCCCCTCTCTACTAAAAATACAAAAAATTAGGCAGGTGTGGTGGCACGCACCTGTAACCCAGCAGGAAGCTGAGGCAGGAGAATAGCTTGAACCCAGGAGGCGGAGGTTGCAGTGAGCCAAGATCGCACCACTGCACTCCAGCCTGGGCAATAAAACAAAACTCTGTCCAAAAAAAAAAAAAAATCCCTACTTTATAAGTGCAAACACTAAAGCTTAGACAGAATAAGCAACAGCCCCACTTCAGACACCAGGTAAGTGGCAGGATATCTTGATTCCAAGAACTTAGGTGTCTTGACTGCAAGAACTCAGGTGTCCTGACTCCAAGAACTCAGGTGTCTTGGCTCCAAGAACTGTACCCGTTCCATGTTAGCAGGGCCTCCCCTTTCTGTATCTTGGATTTTTCAGAAGAGGCACAACTATAGCAGGGCATCATAAAGAAATAAAGATCAAATGTGGAGCCCAAGTGGAAACCTTGTTCTACACTAATGCACTTAGCAGAAGCCCACAACTTACTGGCCTTTCCTGAAATCAGGGGAAAATGTCTGGCTGAGCGGCTGCTCTGTGGGTGGCACTGTCCAGAATTGTCAGGGATAATGGTAATTTATGTTTCCTTCCACACCTGCTCTCTTCCCCAGCTTTAGTCATCTGCTAACACAGCTTCTCCCCCACGGGAGGACAAGGGAGGGGCTGAAATGAGGGGGAAGGAAGAAGCTCTTGTTCATCGCAGCTCAGCTAAATTGCATTTGCCCTCTTTTGCATAGAGCAATAAAGTGTTATAGAAAATGCAGCATGGATTTTTAATTTTCTCCTTGTCACCGGCTGCTGTAATCACATAATTAACCAAGTGGTAGAGATAGTCATTTATAGCAAATGAGCAAAACAATCACAGAGGTTAGTCACCCAGGGACCAAAAAGGTTACGCTTGCCTCTCAAAAAGGCGTGCACGGACAGACAGCATCCCCAAGCCTTGGCTGTGTGGGACCCGACACCTAAAGAATGCAGCATTAAAGTGAAGAAAGGGCATTGCGTTTGTCCTTCAAGTCAATGAATTTCTAACTGCCCAGTGGTTTGGAAGGCCATGAAATGGACAGGGTGGGGATGGGAACCCTCTCCAGAGCCAGAGGTCAGCAGTTTTACAGACACTCCAGCCCTCCACTCCACCCCAGGGGATGCTTTCTTGGTAAGTGCCTTTGTTCATGCTCCTCCTTCTGCCCGAAACGTCCTTCCAGCCTGCTGGACTCCAGTTCTTCCTTCAAGGACAGCCCAGATGTTTCCTTTCTGGAGCCTTCCCTGACCAACCACTTCACCATGGCCCATAGCCCCCATTTCTACCACTAGGGTAATAAACAACTACAAATCCACACATATACACATATTACCTCCAGCACCACTGACACCACCACCAAATGACTGTGCGCAGAAACTAATAAGCCCTGTTAAGGCCCAGGAAGAATTTTGCCTGCCTGACTCCCTCAGATAGAGAGGCAGGCCTCCCTCGACCCCATAAGCATGACAATTAAAGACAGTGTAAATACCCACCTCCTGGCATTCAGGAGTAAGAACAAAATCAGTGATCTTGAGAGGTGTTGGGACCCATACCAGTAAAACTCCCCTGCCCATCATTTCAAATCAGTTTTGCCATAGAAGCCTGAAGTTCCAGCTTGAGTGTTAAACATTGCCTTCTCCATGGGATACTCCCTTTTAAAATGCAACACTCACGGGAAAGGTACTGTGTGACTTACTATGCCCCAAACCTTCATGCAAATTAGCATAATATCTTGTCTCTTTCTTGCCTAAAAGGTGAAGCCCAAATAGCAAACACTTCTCACCTGAGCAGAGAGGGAACTGATCAACAGAGAGGGAAGTGGTAAGAAAAAGGCACAAAAGGATATGCCAAATAATAAGTATGTATTGAGTAGATACTTCAGACCACAGCTTATTCATTCTTCTATTACAGCTTTGTAATATAGGTTTTTGCATTGTTTTTGTTTTTGTTTTTTTTTGGGGGTGTTTTTTGGAGACAAGGATCTCACTCTGTCACCAGGCTGGAATGCAGTGGCACAATCTCAGCTGACTGCAACCTCCACCTCTCGAGGTCAAACGAGTCTCTTGCCTCAGCCTCCCGAGTAGCTGGAATTACAGGCACCCACTGCCACGTCCAGTTAATTTTTGTCTTTTTTGTAGAGACCGGATTTCACCATGTTGGTCCAGCTGGTCTTGAACTCCTGACCCCCAAGTGATCCTCCCGCCCCAGCCTCCCAATGTGCTGGAGTTACAGCATGAACCACCACTCCTGGCCTGCAAAATAGGTGTTAGTAGTAGTAGTAGTGTTTTCATTTCATGATGAAGGGGCTTAAGCAATTTGCACAAAGTTTAAGTGGAGTTACTAGAATTCAACCTTGAGCCTGTCTGCAGCAAAATCCATGACCTTTCCCTACGAAGATGCAAAGTATGCAATTGTTTTCTTTTTCCACCCTCCCCTTACCTGGCCCTTATGCTTTTGCCTTGTTCTCTCCATCAAACCTGGTCAAAGGAAAGAGTCAAATGATGTGTCATTTATACCTTAGAGATGAGACCATGAACAGCTCAGGGAGAAAAAACCGTTCACTTAAAATCTCATAAATTATGGTAAGATACTCTTTTTTTTAGGTATTTTTTTTAATTTGTTGTTGTTTTTAATTTAGGAGATACAAATGCAGGGAGGGTTTGTTTGTTTGTTTGTTTGTTTTTGAGACAGGGTCTCACTCTGTGGCCCAAGCTGGAGCATAGTGGTGCAATCATGACCCACTGCAACCTCAAAATCCTGGGCTCAAGCAATCCTCTTGCCTCAGCCTCGAGAGTAGCTGGGACCACAATATAAGCTCCATGATGCAGAGACTGTGTCCTCTTACCCACTGTATTCCCAGAAGCTGGAAAGACAGCATGTGCTTAATAAATATTTGCGTGGATTAAATAAAATTTACAGATAGGAGATAGAAGCACAAATGAGTTAAATAACACATTCAAAGTTAATCCACCATAAGGGGCAGAGCTGGGAATTGAACGGAACTTGCCTGACTCTCAAACCACACATGCTCTTTCTACTATACCATAGGGGAAATAGGTTTAACCCCAACCTCCTCATTGCCCAATCCAACATTTTGTGTCTTTTTGTCTTTTGTGGCTTGCCCAGGATGGAGTACAGTGGCAATTTATAGGTGTGATCCCACTAGTGATCAACATGGGAGTTTTGACCTGCTCCATTTTCAGCTTTAGCCAGTTCACCCTTCCTTAGGCAACTTGGTGGCCCCCCGACTCCCAGGAGGTCATCATATTGATGTCAAACTTAGTATGGGCACCCAATTGGCATAGTGTACTACAGCCCAGAACTCCTGGGCTCAAGCCATCCTCCTGCCTCAGCCTCCCAAATAGCTGGAATTATAGGCATGGGCCACTATACCTGGCCCAATCCAACATTGTTTAAAAGGAGCTTAACTCCCTCCCCCAGGGCATTGTGGATAGAAATATCACTGCCTGCTGATAGTGGGATGATGTTAGCTCAGAATGCTCTACACTAAAAACTTTCTCTTGCAAGTACACTTCAGCTCCAAGTATTGTCAGCTAATGCCAATAGAGCAAATCAAATAATGAATGATTCTGAAGGCCTATACATATGAAAGTTTGGGAACAGCTGGTTTAGAGCACTCGTTCTCAAAGTGTGGTCCCAGACCACCAGCATCACCTGGGAACTTGTCAGAAATGCACATTCTTGGAACCCACTCTGGTTCTGCTGAATCAGAAACACTGAGGTGAGGCCACGTGTGGTGGCTCATGCCTGTAATCCCAGCACTTTGGGAGACCAAGGCGGGCAGATCACCTGAGGTCGGAAGTTCAAGACCAGCCTGGCCAACATGGTGAAACCCCATCTCCACAAAAAACTACAAAAATTAGCCAGGCATGATGGCAGGTGCCTGTAATCTCAGCTACTCGGGAGGTTGAGGTGGGAGAATCACTTTAACCTGGGAGGCAGAGGTTGCAGTGAACCGAGATCACACCATTGCACTCCCGCCTGGGCAACTGAGCAAGACTCTGTCTTAAAAAAAAAAGAAAAGAAACTCTGGGGTGGGTTCTGACTACCTGTGTTTTAATCAGTCTTCCAGGTTGATATGGTTTGGGTCTGTGTCCCTACCCAAATCTCATGTTGAATTGTAATCCCCAGTGTTGTAGGAGGGACCTGGTAGGAGGCAACTGAATCACAGGGGCAGATTTCCCCCCTTGCTGTTCTCATGATAATGAGTGAGTTGTCACAAGATCTAGTTGTTTAAAAATGTGTAGCACTTACCCCTTCATTCTCTCTCTTGCCGCCATGTGAAGATGTGCTTGCATCCCCTTCACCTTTGTACCATAATTGTAAGTTTCCTGAGGCCTCCCCCAGTCAGGCCTTCTGTACAGCCTGCAGAACTGTGAGTCAATTAACCTTTTCTCATTATAAATTACCCAGTTTCAGGTAGTTCTTTATAGCAGAGAATGTACTAATACACAGGTGATTCAATAGCCACCAAAATTTTAGAAACACCTATTAGTCTAGTAGACAAAAAAAAAGGAGAGTAATGGCAAATGCTGTTATTTCTGAATAGCTATTTCCTCCCACTGAGACTCCACTAATAGTTAGGGCCAGGAAAGAGTCATGCAGACTCTCATGTCTCGTGTCAGCCTGACAAAATCTGTTTCCCTCATTTGCCATTCCCTTTCTTCCAGCATGCTGAGCCACAGTCCAGAGGCCTCAGAAAAATGGAATGCAATAAATTCAAATGATACCTTTGACAGCCCTGGTTTTAATTTCCTGGTTATGTCTTTTGGGGCAGCTTCACCTAGCCTAGAACAAGCTCAGAATCTCCCCTAAAAGAGAAAAGAAAGCTATTGCTGTCTCCCTACCCCACCCTCTTGGCTTGAGATTATTTTTCTCCATCCTAGCCTGCTGGCTTTAATTAGGAGGAGTGAAGGCAGCGTGTAGACTGTAGACAGCAGGCGGTCGTAGCACAAAAATGTGTTAAAGAAACAGCTTTGAATAATCAGAGGTCACCATGTCCCTGTATCTGTACTCCCCCTCCCTCTCTCTGCCTTCTTTTTCCCCCATCTTGTTTATCTTACATTTACCCCTCATTAGTTATAAGGGAGTCACCAGCTCAGAGTCCTGTTGCTATAGGCTTAGGAGAGGGTCCATCTTTACAAAAGGTTGAGGACTGGGGGAGGGAAGTCAGAATGAATGGAATCATATTACTGTGTAGAATCAGCTAGAATTAGGCATCTTATAACTGTCTATTAGACAAATACATTACAATAACAAAATTAGGAATGTTTAATTGCATTCTGACTCTGGGTCATAGAGGGTAATTTTTTTGAACCCAAGAGGAACTGCATTATTAAAATGTGCATTAAATGCATATGAGTAAGTGAAGAAAGTGAATCTGAAAAGTCCATGTACTGTACGATTCCAACTATAAGACGTTCTGAAAAAGGAAAAGCTATGGAGACAGTAAAAAGCTCAGTGGTTTCCTAGGGTTAGAGGAGAGGGAGGATGAATAGGCAGAGCACAGAGGATTTTTAGGGAAGTGAGACTACCCTGTATGATACTACAGTGATGGATAGATATCATTGCACATTTGTCAAAACCCATAGAATAAATGACACCAAGAGCAAGCCCTTATGTGAACTATGGACTCTGGGCAATAATGAGGGTTAGGTTTATCCATTGTACCAGGTACCACTGTGGTGGAGGATGGCCACTGCAAGGGAGGTTGTGGGTATGCGATGACTATGGGAACTCTTAGTACTTTCCACTCAATTTTGCTATGAACCTACAACTGCCCTAAAAAATGAAGTCTTGGCCAGGCATGGTGGCTCACACCTGTAATCCAAGAACTTTGGGAGGCTGAGGCGGGAGGATCACTTGAGGTCAGGAGTTGAAGACTGGGCTGGGCAATGTGGCAAGACCCCACCTCTACAAAAAAATTTTTAAATCAACCAGGCGTAGTAGTGCACACCTGCAGTCCTAGCTTCCCAAGAGACCAAAGCAGGAGTTTGAAGTTATAGTGACCTATTCACACCACTGCATTCCAGCCTGAGTGACACAGAGCAAGACCCTGTCTCTAAAAGAAAAAAAAAAAAGGCTTTTTTTAAGAGCATTAAACTTGGACTGAGAAGATATGAACTGTAATCCCTATCACAGCGTTGGTCACATGCTGGCAGTCACACTGGGGCAAGTTACTTGGCTTCTCTGGCCCTTGGGGATCCTATCTATAAAATGAGGATGATAATATCTTCCAGACAGAACTGTGGCATTGGTTAAAATGAAGTAATATAGAGAGACACACAGCCCAAGTTCGTTAAATTAATAATAGAAAAATAACATATAGAATCTAGGGCAGAGACTGGGCACCAGGATTCTTGACTGCTGTTCTGAAGCAGACAGAGCTAGCCAGACCACACCACCCATGCTACCTATTTGAGATATAAGCTCTTTCTTTCTCCCTTGAAAACTGCCTGACCCATGGCCTGCTAGAAACCTGAGAGTCGAATGGCAAATGACTCCTGGGAGCAGAACAATTGTTTTAGGGCCAGACTGTATTGTACTATAAATATGTCCAAGGGAAAAAATAAATAATAACATTTTAGCATAGAGTGAGTTACACAATCTACTTAGAAGCAGAGTCCTAAGAGAACACAGCAGTGTCTGTTTTTCTAAAAGGATTGCCAGAAACTCTGAAAATACCTGGAAGAATAAGGCACTGCCTGGGAAGGTTGGTTTCATTTGGAAAGCCAGAATGAGTGATCAGATGAGAATTTTTCTTTTCTTTTCTTTTCTTTTCTTTTCTTTTTTTTTTTTTTTTTTTGAGATAGGGTCTCACTCTCTTGCCCAGGCTGGACGGCACAATCACGGCTCACCACAGCCTCCAACTCCTGGGTTCAAGTGATCCTCCCACCTCAGCCTGATGAGTAGCTGGGACTAGAGGCATGCGTCACCATGCCCAGCTGATTTGTTTTTTAGATTTTTGTAGAGACAAGGTCTCACTGTGTTGCTCAGGCTGGTCTCGAACCCTTTGGCTCAAGAGATCTGCCTGCCTCAGCCTCCCAAGGTGCTGAGATTACAGGCGTGAGCCATCATGCCCAGCCAGATGAAATTTTTTTAAGACAGGCAGCTAACTAAGAGAGAGAATCTATCAAAAAACAAGCAACAAATATACGCTGAGCACCTATGGTACTCCAGCTGCTCTTCAAGGTATTCAGAATACATTACTGACCAAAGGAGGAGTTCACAGAACTTCCATTCTGGTGGAGGGAGACAGATAATGAAATATTAACATACTAATTAGGTAAGTTATGTATTAAAAGGTAACACATTCCATAGCACAGTGGCTCACGCCTGTAATTCCAGCACTTTGGGAGGCCGAGGTAGGCAGACCACTTGAGGTCAGGAGTTTGAGACTAGCCTAGCCAACATGGTGAAACCCCGTTTCTACTAAAAATACAAACAAATAAAAAATAGCTAGGCATTGTGACTTGCACCATAATCTCAGCTACTTGGAAGGCGTAGGCAGGAGAATCACGTGAACCCAGGAGGCGGAAGTTGAGCCAAGATTGCACCACTGCACTCCAGCCTTGGCAACAGAGCTAGAGGCAGAAGGAAGGAAGGAAGGAAGGAAGGCAGGGAGGGAGGGAGGGGGAGGGGGGAGGGAGGGAGGGGGAGGAGAGAAAAGAAAAACTGAGACATGGCAGGGGTAGGGATAGGAGTGGGAGATTCTGTCTTAAATAGGATGGTCAGGGAAATGCTAACCAAGAAGATGGCATCTGAGTGGAGTGGAAGGAGTGAGGGAAGGAGCCAAGCAGATGTCAATGGAGAAATTTCTAGGTAAAGGGTACAGCTAGAGCAAAGGATCCAGGGTGGAGCATACAAACACATCCCGAACTGCTCCAGGAAGAGCAGGGAGCTAAGTACGCAAGAAGAATCAGATGGCAGGAAGGAGGAGCAAGGGTTTAAGGGCTTAATCATGTAGGGCCTAGCGGGCCACTCTAAGGACCTGGTTTCACCCTTGAAATAGGGAGCTGTTGCCAGGTTGGGAGCCACAGGAGTGGCACGACCTGGATTATGATTTAGACAGATCACTCTGGCTGTGGTGCTGAGAGCAGATGCTAGTCTATGGGAACAAGTGTGAAAGAAGCAGGAGAGCTTCTCAGAAGCCCTTGTAGTGATCCAGGCAAGAGCTGACAGTAGCTGAACCACAGTGACCATGGTAGAGGCATGGTCTTCAGACACCATGTGTCTGGAGGCTGAGGATAGAACCCCAGGGTCCTCTGGAGATATATATCCCAGGACCTCCTGAAGCAGTGAATGTCCAGGTGTTGGTCCTGAGCGACTTAAAGAATGAAATTGCTATCACCTTAGCTAGGGAAGTAGGGAAGGCTGCCACTGGAGGAGGCTTGGAGAAGATCAGGAGTTTGGAGGAAAGTGGTAAAAGGAGGAGGAGTGGGAGTAGATGGCGTGCTGAAAGCATAGACTGCACCCTTCTCACACCCTTCCCGGAAACCTGCCCTCAGGAAGAGCCTGCCCTGAGGAATGTGTCATTTATCAATGTCATCAGTCTGAAACTGTTCAGGCCATATTTGTCAAGAATCATTCTGAAGCATTTCCTAAGCCCTCAGTTTCCCCATGCAATGGAACAAATCCAAAGAAATTGAGATTAAAGGACGCGTACATGTATTTTGTTACTTTTTTTTTTTTTGAGACAGAGTCTCACTCTGTCACCCAGGTTGGAGTGAAGAAGTGCAATCACAGTGCACTGAAGCCTCCAAAACTCCTGGGATCACAGCTCAAGGGATTCTCCCGTCTCAGCCTCCCAAGTAGCTGGGACTACAGGCATACACCAGTACACCTAGCTAATTTTTAAATTTTTTGTACAGATGGGGGTCTCAGGCCGAGCATGGTGGCTCATGCTTGTAGTCCCAGCACTTTGGGAGGCCAAGGCGGGTGGATCACCTGAGGTCAGGAGTTCAAGACCAGCCTGGGCAACATGGTGAGACCACGTCTTTAAAAAAAACAAAAAAGAGATGGGAATGTCGCTTTGTTGCCCAAGCTGATCTTGAACTCCTGGGCTCGAGTAATCCTCCCACCTCAGCCTCCCAAAGTGTTGGGATTAGGGGCATGAGCCACCACGTCTGGCTGGTTACTCTTTATCTGAGTGGTCGTCTACCCCATGTCCACTCAACCACTTTTTCTACCACTCCAGAGAACAGCCATAGTTAAGACACAGCCAGTTAGATGATGAATTACCTCGTCAATCACCCTAGAGAACAAGCTAATTCACTCTTGCAGATTCCTCTTACATCTACCACCCACTTGCACTCACCCACTCAAAACATGTTCTTGGGAGAAGATCTAATAAGCCAGCTTCCAGAAAGGTGTAAATAAGTGAGGAAAAAAATGAAAATACTTCCTCCCCCAGGGATATTTGAATTTTAAAGTACCCAAAACCCTAACCCAAGAGGCAAAATAATGGAATATCATTCACCAGCTTAAGGGAGTTTAAGGGCCAGTGATCTTGGATTCACATTACTTGGCAACTACCTCCTGAGAAAACAGTAGGACTCCAGGAACAATTCTTAGTGGTTTCTTTGACTGTCCTACCTTTACCTCTCCCAGTAAGGTCCTCTGGAGGTACGCACACTTCCTGCAAAATACCGTTTGCTCCCTCCCTGCTAGTCTCTGAGTCAGGGACTCTTTCTGTGACTTGGCTCAAATAAATAGATAGCTAAACAAATGGTGTCATTATCCTTTCCCCTACACTGTGAGTCAACTCCAAATATGCCAGACTATACAGATGGCCAAGATCTAGTCGAGGCCAGTGGTTCATGCCTATAATCCCAGCACTTTGGAAGGCCGAGGCAGGAGGATTACTTGAGCCCAGGAGTATGAGATCAGTGTGGGCAACATGTTAAGACCCCGTCTCTGCAAAAAAATTAAAAATTTGTTGAGCACAGAGATGTGCATCTGTGGTCCCAGCTACTCGGGAGGTTGAGATGGGAGGATTGCCTGAGCTTGGAGAGGTCAGGATACAGTGAGCTGTGATCATGCCACTGCACTCCAGCCTGGGTGACAGAGTGAGACCTTATCTCAAAACAAACAAAAAAAGTCATTTTCTTTCTGTGCTCAAGTATGGGGTTTGACCTAACTTCTCTGGGACTCTATGACCCTATTCCCCTATGACCAGGGAAATAAAGGTAAGAGGAAGTAAAGGTAAATGTCTAATGAGACCATCTTCCAGGTCCTTTTAACAAAAACCCAAACAAATACGATGTTCCTGTGCATGTGTGTGATTGTGTGCACCCACATGTGTTTGTGTGTGTTGCCTACACATCAGCCTCCAAAGCCCTTAAACCAAGTGGTCACTGAGGGGTCCGCCAAGCAACAACAGTTCCAGTGAAGGAAATAGAGGAAGCCCCTCATACAAGGCCAGCAAGAGGGCCCCAGGGATCTCTCAGACACCAGTCACTCACTCAGCGTGAAGCTGACAGCCACCTCCAGCAGCAATTACAGCTCCTCCACAATTGTTGGAGGCTGTAATGTTAAATCAATCAATCAGGTGTGCTGAAGCTCAGGCTGCCAACTCACTTAAGGGGTGCGCGGGAAGCAATCACTGCATAAGCTGCTTCTCCCAGCTGTCTTACTTGACTCCAGTCCACTTTGTGAAGCCATTATAAATCTGTCCTTAGGAAAGTTTTTTCTCCCCTCTGTGGCTTTGCACCGCACTTGGCAAATCAGTAACTCTCAGACAAGCCGCAAACATTCTGAAATGCACCTACACAGAAATACACATGCACACACAGACAAGCGAGCATCCTCCAGCAGACACACAAAAAGACATGCACATCCCGAGGCAGGACCACCGGCTTCCACGCAGCCTTTCTGACCAGTCACGGGACTCAGTACCCCAGTGGGAGACCTGAGGAGTCACAGTGTCAGAAGAGAAGACCCACCACCAATGTCCCCTCTTATAAGCATGCTGGTCAGGGTGGATGAAAAGAACAGTGGTTTTGTTTTTGTTTTGTTTTTAATAAAAAAAGAAACAGCAGGCAAACCACACTAGTCCAATGTCCCACTAGTTCGTGCTGCACTGCTATCCACGAGGTGACTTGCTTCATGTTAGTCCCATCTCTTTTGGAGGTAATCAATCTTTCTTTTTTTTTAAGAGACAGGGTCTCATGCTGTCACCCAGGCTGGAGTGCAGTGGTGCAATCATAGCTCACTGCAACCTCGAACTCCTGGGCTCAAGTGATACTCCCTTCCCAGCTGCCCTAGTAGGTGGTACTACAGGCATATGCCACCAAGCTCAAGTAATTTTAAAATTTTTAGTACTGACAGGGTCTTGCTAGGTTGCCCAGGCTGGCCTTGAACTCCTATCCTCAAGCAATTCTCCCTCCTCCCTCTCCCAAAGTGCTGAGATTACAGGCATGAGCCACTATGCCCAGGCAGAGGTAATTAGTCTTGAGTCTTATGTTTTCTCCTCCTAAGTCCATGTTAATTTCCTATTCTCACTCACCTACCTGTCGGTCCTACCCACCCAATGCTTGCACTTAAAACAGTTCAGCATTCTTCCAGAAGAGTCCAGACATCGCCAGAACTCATAAGGTCCTCTGATTAACTCCTTTGCGGCACTGGGGATATATTTTAAAGTTAGTGGTAAAAAGAGAAATTCAGACGTTAGTAACTGACAAGGGGAAAGAAAAATGCATACCCAGATAGAAGTCAGACACCAAGACACTTATCTATGAAATTCCACATAAACTATATGCACACATCTATGCCTCAAAATAAAAAAACCCCAGTGCCTCACTCTTTGCAATAAGCTCCACCCTGTGCCTGAAAATAGGTAAATGGCATGTTCAGGATTCCAGCTCCCATATTTAATTTGTTACCACGCAAGGCATCAGAGGCATCACTTTGAACGGTAGGTATCAATATGATTTAAACAGCTGCCACTTAATGCGGTGAGGAGGAATCAATTGTGCCACAAAACAGAAGACAAGGAGAAGCATCATCCTGTCGGTTTCCAGGGAAATAATGAGCCCTATTAGTAGTTGTTAACATGAATCAACGAATCACTTCTCTGTCAGCGACTGGTGGGCTGGGCCCCAAATCAATCAGTGAAGAGGAAGAAAGCTGATGATTCCAGGGAAAGTCTGAGCAAGGGAAGGGGGCAGGGCATTGACCCTCTGAGGAAGGAGAGGGAGCCAGCTCACAGCAAAGAGAAAAAAAATGTTAACCAGAACCCCGTGCCCCTCTGTATGGCTGAGGGAGGGGCCATCAAAGGCAGGGCTCCTCCTCAATAAAAACCTAGCATTTTATTGCTGCAGTATCAATGCTCATGAAAGGGTCCCACCAGGCTAGGGAAGAATAAGAGTAAGGGTTGATTTTTCTTTTTTTTCCAATCAGGCTTGTTTTTATTCTTCTCTAATAAGGGTTGATTTTTAAGTAGCGATTAAGTGACGTCAGTGACCAGGAACAATGGCTCATGAGTATAATGCCAGCATTTTGGAAAGCCAAACTGGGGGGGATGGCTTGAGCCCAGGAGTTTAAGACCAGCCAGGGCAACATGGTAAGACCCTATCTCTACAAAAAAAATTGAAAATTAGCCAGGTGTAGTGGCATGTGCCTGTAGTCCCAGCTACTTGAGAAGCTGAGGCAGGAAAACCACTTGAACCCAGGAGCCTGAAGCCACAGTGAGCCATGATCACACCACTGCACTCCAGCTTGGACAACAAAGCAGACCCTGTCTCAAAAACAAACAAAATTCAGTGATGACAGTGTACAGCCCCCAATGCCAGGAGCGGAAAAGTTGGTCAGGGCCTTGCTAGCAAAGGAAGCACTGGCCAAATGGGATCTGAAATTAACTGTGAGTTCCCCCACTTCTGTCTTTGTTATAAGCTAAAAATCCTGCAGCTATAGTCAGTGCCCGAGATTCAACAACTTCAGCCCATTCGCAAATGACAACATAGAAATTGGAACAGACAAGTACAACTGGGCCTTTTGGAGATTCTCTATGTTTTGTTTTGTTTTGTTTTGTTTTGTTTTTTCAGATGAAATGCCTTCTGTAGGACTAGATTCTTTTTTTTTTTTTTTTTTTTTTTTTGAGACGGAGTCTTGCTCTGTCACCCAGGCTATAATGTAATGGCATGATCTCGGCCCACTGCAGCCTCCACCTCCTAGGCTCAAGCAATTCTCCTGCCTCAGCCTCCTGAGTAGCTGGGATTACAGGTGCCAGGTGCCAGCCACCACACATGGCTAATTTCATATTTTTATTAGAGATGGGGTTTCACCATGTTGGCCAGGCTGGTCTCAAACTCCTGACCTCAGGTGATCCACCCACCTTTGCCTCCCAAAGTGCTGGGATTGCAGGTGTGAGCCACCAAGCCCAGCCACTGATTCATTTTTCTGAAAGAATTTATTTAAGTACCTGTATATCTATGACTAAACATGTTTTTTCTTCTCTATTTCTAGCAGTTTAAAATATACTCACACAAAACATTTTGTGACATTAATATCAAAGGATAAATAGCCTTAATAATTAAAGAGCTCTTAAATTCTTGCAAATTAAAATGTAAAAAAAAAAATCTCATTAATAACAAATAGTTATGAAACACTTCATTGCATGCCAGGCTAAGAATTTTACCTAAATTATCTCTTTTTATTTTTTCAGTGACTTTAGGAGGTAAATAATATTATGCCTATATCATAGGTAGAAAAACTGAGGCTCAGATCATTTAAATAATTTGTTCAAAATTGCACAACTAGCAAATGATAGAACAGTCATTCAAAAAAGTCTACACTTTTGCACTATGCTATATCAATTTCTCATAAGAAGCCCACAAAGGAAGACACGAAAATAGCCAAGAAACATTTTAAGTCAATTGTTAAATAACAAATAAGTCAAAAAATAATAACAATTCATTATTTATTTGGCTATCAGGTAGGCAAAATCACAAAGATTAACAGAACCTAATGTTGATGAGTTTGTGAGAACACTGACTCTCTTACACAGTACTGCTGAGAATGTAAGTTATAAAATCTGGCTGGAAGTCAATTTTTCCAAAATATATAAAAGTGTAATTTATGCATGCTGTGAATATCTCCATTTTGGAATTACCTTAATGTGATGTTCAAACAAGAAAGGTAAGATAAAAAGACATTAATCACAGTTTTGTTTATAAGAGCTAAATATTGGAAACAACATTAGTGTCCATTTATAAGAATTGCTTAAATCAATTATGAAACATCTGTACAATAGAATATTACTCAGTCACCTAAAATAATGGTGTTGATCTATATTTACTGACACAATGATATCTATGAAAAATTGTCTCATCAAAAAAGCAATTACAGAAACATATATAAACGTATAAATATTTATTATACATACATGCAAAGCAAATTTTCTGGAAGGATATTTGTGAGAATAGTGTTAGTGTTGATTTTTAGATTCTGGATTTCTGGAGTCTTATTTTCTTTTTATATTCGTATGTATTATCTGACTCTCTTTGAATAAAATCTATTGCTTTTACAACAATAGGTCATTTTCAGAAGAAAAAAAATCCACATCTTCCATTTTCTAATTTAACTTTGTATAGGATCATGCTGGACATGGAAATACTTTAAATAGATGAAATATAATATCATACAGAGAGCACGGACTTTAGACTCTGACAAATCTGGAGTACAAGCTTCGCTTTTATTAACTTTGTGACTATATTAGCTATTGCTGCCATAACAAATTATCACAAACTCCACAATTTAAACAACACAAATGTATAATCTTATAGTTCTTCAGGTCGTACCTACAGACTCACTGAGCTAAAATCAAGGCGTTGGCAAGGCTGTTTTCATTTCTGGAAGTTCAACGGGAGGATCCATTTCCTTCTTCATTCAGATCATTAGCAGAGTTCAGTTCTTTGTGGTTGTAGGTCCCAGTTTTCTTGTTGACTGTAGCTAAGGGCTGTTCACAGCTTCTGGAGGCTGCCACATGCCTTGACTCATAGCTCCCTTCCTCCATCTTCAAAGCCAGCCACGTGGACAGAGTCTAGCCCTCACTCCTATCTGACCCATCTTCTACTTTTAAGAACTGGTGAGATGAGATCAAATCCACTCAAATAATCCAAGATAATCTTCCATTAAGCACATCCGCAAATTCCTTCATGTCGTGTAAAGTAACAATCACAGCTTCTGGGGATTAGGATGTGGACATCTTCGGGGAATCATTTTCCTGCCCACCACAATGACTTTGGCAAATTATCTGACTCTAAAAGGGTAGAATAACTAAACGGGATATGGCAGGATGCTTTTACTTTTTTGCTTTGTTTTGTCATTGCATTTTATTCTTCCCATTCTAAGAAGGTGGCAAGGTCTCCCTCACCTTATTTATGATGCCTAAAGACAGGTTTTCTTCTTGGCTTTGTTTTCATAAAAACTAACCTGGCAGGTTCCCTAGGAGACTGCAGTATAGAAAAGGTGATGGCCGGATGATATCATAGAGAAAAGTGACCCTCAGTACTTTTGTTCTCAGTCTTGACAAGGATGCCTTTAAAAAAAAAAAAAGAAAGAAAAGAAAGAAAGAAAAAAGAAAACCATGTGGGGCTGGGCTCAGGGGCTCAGGCCTGTAATCTCAGCACTTTGGGAGGCCAAGGCAGGGGTATCACTTGAAGTCAGGAGTTTGAGACCATCCTGGTCAACATATCAAAACCCCATCTCTACTAAAAATTCAAAAATTATCCAGGCATGGTGGTGTGTGCCTATAACGCCAGCTACTCAGGAGGAGGCTGAGGCAGGAGCATCACTCGAACCCAGGAGGCAGAGGTTGCAGTGAGCTTAGATGGCACTACTGCACTCCAGGCTGGGCGACAGAACAAGACAGTGTCTCAAAAAAAAAAAAAAATGCACATGTGGACTTATACAATGAGCAAATGAGCTGTGACCAGGATGGGCGGAAAACCAAATGGCTTTCTCCAAAGCCTCTGTTTGAATAAGACCCTTCCAACATTTGTACTGTCCTAAGGAAGGGGTTGGAAAGAGAATCGTGATGATGACAGATTGACTTAGTGGGACAAGGGAACATGGAATCAGATTGATTTGATTAAAAAAAAAAATCTTTAGCACCCCTGTCTGTGACATACCCACTACATGGGAATAATAACAACGATGATGTGTGGATTTAGGAAGGTTGAATATGTACAAAGTACCTAACACATAATAGAGTCATAATATTTGATATTGATACATAAAGATATAACCGATGGGTCAAAAACATGCAAGCATTAGCCGCTAATGAGCTAACAACAACTGAATAAATGCTATGTGTACTTTTGGTATTTTTTTGAGCCACCTCCAAAAGTCTGGTAAAAGACTCATCATAAAATGTTCAGTTTTAAATACTCTTAAAGCACTAAAGAATAGAAAGGAGTCACTCCATGTAGAAATCTGGAGTCCTCTACAGGCACAATCTCATTTTATTCTGCTTCACTTTATTACACTTCACGGATAATGAAGTGTTTTAAATATTGAAGGTTTGTGCTAGTCCCGCATTTAGCAAGTTAATCAGCGTCATTTTTCCAGCAGCATGCACTCATTTCGTGTGTCTGTGTCACGTTGTGATCATTCTCACACTATTTCATACTTTCTCATTATTATTATATCTATTAGGGTGATCTGTGATTATTGGTCTTTGATGTTACTATTGTAATTGTCTTGAAGCACCACAAACCATGTCCATTGAAGACATCAAACTTAATCAATAAATACTTTGCGTGCATCGACTGCTCCCCTGACCAGCCATTCTCTCATCCTCTCCGTCTCCTCTGCCCTCCTTTTTCCCTAAGACATAACCATATTGAAATTAGGTTAATTGATAATCCTACAATGGCCTCAAAATGTTCAACTGAAAGGAAGAGTTTCACATCTCTCACTTTAAATCAGAAACTAGAAATAAATGAGTAGGCTTAGTAAGGAAAGCATGTCAAAAGCTAGCCAAGTTGTGAATGCAAATGAAAAGTTCTGAAAGGAAATGAAAACTGCTAAACCAGCAAACCTACAAATGATAAGAAAGAAAAACAGCCCTATTGCTGATATGGAAAAAGTTTGAGTGGTGTGGATAGAAGATCAAACCAGATGTAACATTATCTTAAGCCAAAGCCAACTCCACAGCAAAGCCCCCAATTCCTTTCAATTCTATGAAGACTGAGAAAGGTGAGGAAGCTGCAGAAGAAAAGTTGGAAGCTAGCAGATACTGGTTCATGAGGTTTAAGAAAAGAATTCTTTAAATTCCATAAAAAGAATTCCATAAAAGCACAAGATGAAGCAGCAAGTGCTAATGTAGAAACTGTAGCACGTTATCCAGAAAATCTAGCTAAGATCATTGATGAAGGGGGCTACACTAACAACAAACTATCAGTGTAGATAAAACAGCCTCTATCAGAAGAAGATGTCATCCAGGACTTTCATACCTATTGAGAAGTCGATGCCGGCCTTCAAAGCTTTAATGGACAGGACAGGCTAACTCTCTTGTTAGGGGCTCAGGAAGCTGGTGACTTTAGCTAAAGCCAGTGCTCATTTACCATTCCAAAAATCCTAGGATCCTTAAGAATTATGCTAAATCAGCAGGGTGTGGTGGCTCATGCTTGTAATCATAGCACTTTGGGAAGCCAAGAGCCCAAGAGGAATGCTTGAACCCAGGAGTTGAAGACCAGCCTGTGCAACATGGTGAAACCCCATCTCTACAAAAAATTCAACAACAAAAAAATTTCAGGCATGGTGGTGTGTGTCTGTCATTTGAGCTAGTCAGGAGGCTGAAGTGGGAGGATCCTTTATGTACAGGAGGTCAAGGCTGCAGTGAACCATGATTGAGCCAATGCACTCCAGCCTGTGCAACAGAGTAAGATCCTGTCTCAAAAAAGAAAAAGATTTATGCTAAATCTACTCCTCCTGTGCTCAACAAATAGAAAAGCAAAGCCTGGATGACAGCACATCTGTTTACAGCATGGTTTACTGAATATTTTAAGCCCACTATTCAGATCTACTGTTTAGAAAAAAAGATTCCTTTCAAAATATTACTGCACACTGTCAATGCACCTGGTCAGCCAACAGCTCGGATGGAGATGAACAAGGAGATTGATGTTGTTTCCACACCTGCTAAAACAGTATATATTCTGCAGCCTATGGATCAAGGAGCAATTTTGACTTTCAAGTCTTCTTATTTAAGAAATACAATTTTTGGGCTATAGCTGCCATAGAGAGTGATTCTTCTGACAGACCTCAGAAAAGTACACTGAAAGCCTTCTGGAAAGGATTCACTATTCTAGATACTATCAAGAACATTTGCATTCACGGGAAAAGGTGAAAATATCAACAATAATGAGAGTTTGGGAGAAGTTGATTCCATGTCTCATGAATGACTTTGAGGGGTTCAAGAGTTCAGTGAAGGAAGTAACTGCAGATGTAGTAGAAATAACGAGAGAACTAAAACGTGGAGCTGAATATGTGACTGAATTGTTGGAATCTCATGATAAAACTTTAACAGATGAGGAGCTTCTGCCATGGATGAGTGAAAAAAAAATGGTTGCTTGAGATGGACTCTACTGTTGGTGGTGCCATGAACGTGGCATGAACATTGCTGAAATGACAACAAAGGATTTAGAATGTGACATAAACTTAGTTGATTGAGCTGTAGCAGGGTTTGAGAGGATGGGCTATAATTTTGAAATAAGTAGTACTATGAGTAAAATGCCATCAAAGAGCATCACATGCTAAGATACATTGTTACAGCCCAATGGGTTCTTCTTGCCCACTGCACAGAGTCAAACCTGCAATATCTCCAAGGTATGCCCACAGTCCACACTTGACTCTTTCCTGTCTCTCACTTCCTGTATCTAATTGGTCACTGCTTGTGTCTTGCCATTCCAACCACATATATATCTGCAGCGTGTTTCTCTGACTCTCTATCCCTACTGCCAATGACATGGCTCAGGCCCTCATCTTTCCTCTCCAAGTATATGTGTGACAAGACCTTCCTGATGGGTCTCCTTGCCTTCTTCCTCAGTCCCCCTGCAATCCACCCTTCATTTCCTCATTTAAAATTTTTTAATGGTTCTCTTTGACCCACAATCTTGCCCAATGTCTCATGACTCCAAAATGTTTCTTCTCATCTCCCTCCCTGACTTTACACAGACTGGTCCTCTTTTCTGGGATTATCTCTCTCCCCTTGTGTATTAGCCCATTTTCATGCTGCTGATAAAAAAATAAAAATTACCCAAAACTGGGAAATTTACAAAAGAAAGAGGTTTATTGGACTTACAGTTCCATGTGGCTGGGGAGGCCTCACCATCATGGCAGAAGGTGAAAGGCACATCTCACATGGAGGCAGACAAGGGAAGAGAGCTTGTGCAGGGAAACTCCCATTTTTAAGCCATCAGATCTCAGGAGACCCATTCACTATCATGAGAATAGCATGAGAAAGACCTGCCCCCATGGTTCAGTCATCTCCCACCAGATCCCTCCCTCAACAATACAATGTCCTTTTCACATTGTTTCATTGCTCTGTTTGTAGATATTTCCCCAATAAGCCAGGAACGTCTCAAGTGCAGGCACTGTGCCTTGTTCAATTTTGGATACTTAGCACCAATCCATTGTCTGCTTAAGAGGTGCTCTCAAGCACTTTATTAAAGAAAAACTAGGAAAATGCTGTTAAGCTATGAAGCATTTTGATATCTGTAATGAAATTGAAAGGCCAAATTGTGCCCCGCACAGTTCATTCTTCCATACAGACTTCTCAGGGGACAAAAACCTTTTTAGCCTCTTCTCTCCTAAATGTGCCAAAACGATGAAAGAGCACTTTGAAAAAGAATGTCAGTAAGTCACAAGGAGGAGATAGTGAACAGTCAGGATTCAACAAGCATTTCCTGAGCACCTATACTCTGCAAAGCACTGTGCCAATCTCTGGATACACAGTCTCTTTGGATACACAGTCTCTGCCTCCAAACACTTCCCAGTCCGTTGCAGGATTCAGAAACCACACAACATGGTTCTGGTGCTAATCTGGACAATAGAATCATGTTTAATACTTGTTTAAAAGGCAATGAAAGTATCACTTCCCACCCATTAGTATGGCTATTACCAAAAACAAATATTGGTGAGAATGTAGAGAAGTTGGAACCCTCATACATTGCTTCTGGGAATGCAAAATTGTGTCCCCCACTGTGGAAAATCATTTAGTGGCTCCTCAAAAAGTTAAACATAGATTGACCATATGATCCAGCAATTCCATTGCTAGGTAAAAACCCAAAAGTATTGAAAGCAAAGATTTAAACAAATACTTATGGTGCAGGATATTTTCTTGACTCCTTCATGGGACTCATGACAGGGGTGCCTCATTTACTCAGCCCACCCCGTTCAACTCCTCACAGGAGGGAGTGTGCAAGTGAACACTAGCAGGAATCGGCAGTTTTGTGAACTCTGTGTGGGCCCTGCAGCAGCATCCACGTGAGGTGTCTGTGACCCCAAGCTCCAGAGACATGTTATAACGCTCTCTTAGCTCCACTGTCCACAGACAGCAGTGTATTATCAGCTCAGTGGGCCCTTTGCCTCATTGCATGGGGCAGCTGCCCTCCACTAGCAAGAACAAAGGGTCAGTGTGACAGCCTTTTTGTGTACCTGCATGTGGTACATCCTGAATTTTTGTCCAATGCCCAAGAGGAATGAGATCACGTGGATGAACTGAAGGATGATGAAAGTGGAGAATTTTACTGAGTGATGGAAGTGGCTCTCAATGGAGAGGGGGAGCTGGAAAAGCGGACAAGAGAAGTCAAGCCACCTGTCTGCCTCTCTCTCCCAAAGTCAAGTTGCCTCATTCAGCCACTGTCTCAAAGACACCTCTTCCCAACATCCAACTGATTCTTCCTGATGCCGAGCTGCTTCTTCTCTTTGCCAGCTGAGTCTGGGGTCTTTCTAGGCACAGGATGGGGGTGGGGTGAGCCATAGGTAGTTTTGAAAAAGGCAGTATTCAATTGGTAAAAAGACATTATTCAGAAAGAACCAATCAGGAGACAGCAGGCATACAGGGATGGAAGTTCTCACCTTGGGCCATGGGTTTCAGGATTTTCAGCTTGAAGGTGGGGTTTTGTTAGGGACACACCCCTGCCTGCCTAGAATTTCTCTGACTCCTGTCACTATCACTTGTATACCAATGATACAGGAGCGGGGCAGGAAAGTGCTGGGAAGGGAAGGGTGCAATCCCTGGCTAGGGCTCACCACCAGCCCTGTGCCCACAGATGTAGGTGAGGACAGGCACTCCTGCCTTCATGCCCAAATGCTGCATTTCACAAGACCACCCTGGGCTGCCACACCCCCATTCTGTGCCTATAAAAACCGCCAAGACTCTAGCAGGCAGACAAACAAGAAGCTGGACATCAAAAGGAACACATCAGCAGAAGACACAAGGGGCTGGACATCGAGAGGACGTCAAGAGGAGCATGCTGGCAGGCCATTGACCAGCAGAACGAGGCGGAGCTTGGCTGGGGCAGTGAGAGGAGAGCCTGGGCCTCCAAGTGGCCCAACTCTAGGGGAAAACCATCTCCCTTCTGGCTCCCCCTGTCTGCTGAGAGCTGCTTCTACTCAATAAAACCTTGCATTCATTCTCCAAGCCCACGTGTGATCTGATTCTTCTGGTACACCAAGGCAAGAACCCTGGGATACAGAAAGCCCTCCGTCCTTGTGATAAGGCAGAGGTCTAATTGAGTTGACTAACACAAGCTGCCTACGGAGGGCTAAACTAAAATAGCACCCTGTTAAACATGCCCACTGGGGCTGCAGCTGTAAGCATTCACCCCAGACACTGCCATGGGATTGGAGCCCCACAGCCTGCCTGTTTGCATGCTTCCCTAGAGGTTTGAGCAGTGGGGCATTGAAGAAGCGAGCCACATTCCCATCACTCACCCTGCGAGGGGGACAAGGGAACTTTTCCCATGTCACCAATACTCATAGCAGCTTTATTCACACTAGTCAAAACATGGCAACAACCCAAGTGTTCATCAACAAATGAATGGATAAACAAAATGTACATATACACACACTAGGAAATTATTCAGCCTTAAAAAGACATTCTGATGCATGCTACAAAATGAATAAAACTTGAAATCAGCCAGATACAAAAGGACAAATCTTGTATGATTCTACTTATATCAGGTACCTAGATGAGGCAAATTTGTAGGGACAGAAAGTAGAACGGAGGTATCCAGGGACTGTAGGGAGAGAGGAATGGAAAGTTATTGTTTGTGGGAGAGTTTCTCTTTGGGATGATGAAGAAGCTCCAGAAATGAATGGTGGTTATGGTTGCACAGCAATATGAATGAACCTAATGTCACTGAACTATACATTTAAAAATGGCTAATATAGTAAACTTTGTTATGTGTATTTTACCACAACTTTAAAAACAACAACCAAGAACTATTTATATTCAATGAGGATGAGATTTAGGAGGTGCATTAGTCCCTCCTCACACATTTAGAAATAAATACCTCGGCCGGGCACAGTGGCTCATGCCTGTAATCCCAGCACTTTGGGAGGCCAAGGCGGGTGGATTACCTGAAGTTGGGAGTTCGAGACCAGCCTGATTAACATGGAGAAACCCCATCTCTCCCACAAATACAGAATTAGCTGGGCATGGTGGTGCATGCCTGTAATCCCAGCTACTCGGGAGGCTGAGGCAGGAGAATTGCTTGAACCGGGGGAGGCAGTGGTTGTGGTGAGCCAAGTTTGCACCACGGCACTCGAGCCTGGGCAACAAGAGCAAAATTCCTTCTCAAAAAAGAAATACCTCAGTCTGGGAAAGGAGGTTTAATCGGCTTACAGTTCTGTAGACTGTACAGGAGGCATGATGCTGGCATCTGCTTCGCTTCTGAGAAGGGCTCAAGAAACATAATCATGGCAGAAGGCAAAAGGAGGCAGAAGGCAAAAGGCACAGCCAGAGGAGGAGGAAGAGAGAGAGCGGGGAGGTGCCAGACACTTTTAAATAACCAGAACTCAGGAGCACTCACTCATTATCACAATGACAGTACCAAGAAGGACAGTGCTAAACCATTCAGGACAAATCCACCCCCATGATCTAATCACTTTTCACCAGGTCTCACCTCAACACTGGGGATTACAATTCCACCTAAGATTTGGTGGGGGATGCAGATCCAAACCATATCAGGAGGGAACTGATAGTAAAAGTTACTTAGAAGTCACGACTTTTGAACTGGGCTCTAAAGGGTGAATGGAAGTTCGCTAGATGATGAATCAGTAATCTGATGTCAGGATCTGGAGCTGCCATTTACTGATACATGGCTTTTTTTTTTCTCATCTATAAAGGTGAGAAAAGATATACCATACAGTTGTGATGACATGTTTGAAAAAGATTTATAAACTATAGGAGGATTTACTGATATAAATTCACTGACAAGTAATATAAAGTAAAATGATGGCAGGACAGACCTTTAGACATTGAATCCATATTGTTCAGCCCAGGATATCCTCTAAACTCTCTAAACGGAGTAAGTTTCCTCCTGTCCCAGGCTGAATGAAGTTAAGAAAGAAAGGGCAGATAAGGAACAGGAGTTATACAGCAAGATTTTGAAAGTATGTTCTTATTCTAGCATATGAGTGTCATATAGCCACTAAAAGTGAGAAAGAGAAGATGTGGAAAAGAAATACAGGAAGGCATTGAGCATTCTGCTTCCTTCCCCTAATAGATTATAAATCACAACTCTGATTTATAACCGTGTAAATACACAGATACAAAAACAAGAACTGAAAGTCAATATGCAAAAGCGAAACAAAGGGGTCACATTTTTCTTCCTTTTTAATTTCATTTGATGTTGTTTTATTACTTTTGTGATAAGAAAAGAGGACAAGAGAATAAGTATTCTCTTTCCTTTTTAAATGTTTATCAGCTGGTTTCTTGCTGCATCCTTTCCCATAATCTCTGCCCCTACCGATTTCCAAGGTGATCCGAGGCCCGGTACCTTTAAACCCTGGGGGCCTAGAGGGTAGCATTTGCTTCTAGCAATGACGGAAGCTTGCAGAGAACAACTGGAAGATGCTTCAAGGCCCCTTCCAGGTAAAAGCTGCCATCTTCTATAGATTTATGACTCTGGGCTCCCGGGGACACTGAGGGCACAGGAAAAGCCATCACATCGTGTTTGGCTTTGGGCTCCGATTCAAAGGCCGCAGCTTCCAAGGCCCTTGTCCTTCCCGTTCTGAAAGATAAGGTGCTGACTCTGAAAGCTTGCAAACCTTCATTCTGATTTCCTCAGATGCAGTGAATTAGTGCAAGGCATTATTATTTCTCAGAGCAGGGCTTCCCCCAGCTACCTCTCTACATGGGAGTGGGCCATAAACTATTTCGGCTGCTAAACTCATAACTAGATCAAGGAGAGAAATGAGGAATGGCAGGTTGATTTTATACCCTTGTGCTGTCTCTCCAGTCTATCAACGTGTAGAACCCATATGTATTGGCACCCCCTCTCATACATCAGAAGCCGCAGTCTATAAACAGGGAAAGAGAATCAGAGAGACATCTCAATTTCACTCTGCAGATGGAAGGCCACTCTCACAGAGAGAGAAAACTTAACCCTGTAGCTACATAGGTTGCTCTCTTCAGCCAAAGCTTTGGTTCTGCCAGCATTAGGGCTCCCACTCCCAAAGTGGAGGGGAAACAGGAAAGTTCCCTTATCCCCCCTCACAGGACCTGCAACAGGGATGTGGCCTGCTCCTTCAGTTACCCTGCTGCTCAAGCCTCTAGTGGGAGCATGCAGATGGGCAGGTGCAGGGGCTATGGGGGGGTGCTTTGGGGCTTCATGGCAACATCTAGGGGTGGGTGTCTGCAACTCCTGAAGCCCAAGTGGGCATGTGTTATAGTGTGCTTTCAGCTTTGCCAGCTGCAGACGGGTTGTATTAATCAGCTCAGTGGACCCTCTGCCTTATCACAAGGGCAGAGGGCCAATGTGACAGCTTTCTGTATCCTGAGCTCTTTCCCAGTGTACCAGATGAATCAGCTCAAAGGATGAATGCAAGGTTTTGTTGAGTGATGGAGGTGGCTCTCAGCAAGATGAATGGGGAGCTAGAAGGCATGATGGAGTAGGAAAGTGATCTTCCCCTGGAGTAGGGCTGCCCAGCTGCCACACTCTTCTCCGATCGCCCCCCGGCTCAACCGCTCTCGATGTCCAGATATCCTTTTTCTTCTCTCTTTTTCTGCCATGTTGTTCTGTCATCACTGGTCTGCTGGTTTCCATGTCACCTGCTTGTGCCTGTGCCCACTAAGGGATCATGTTTATATGGGCACACAGGATGGGGGTCTGGCAGGCCAGAGTGGTCTTGGAAAATGCAACATTTGGGTGTGAAAACAGGAGTGCCTGTTCTCACTTAGGTTCATAGGTATAGGCTTGAGGGTGGAGCCCCCACCAAGGACTCCGCCCCTTCTCTATCCAGCACTTCCCTGCCCTACTCCCTTGTGTGTGTGGTTGCACTGCCTGTCTGTGCATGAGGGTTCCTAGCTAGGAGCAGTGGGGGCTGACCTCTAGCACAAGGCATATGCGCCCTGTCATGTCCCTGACCCAGGGACAGCTGTCTGGAGGAAGGAGTGCCTTTCTCACAATGGTATAATCTGCTCCCCCAAGCTGCACTGCCAAGGAGTGCACTGCCTGCCCTGTGGGATACCCTTTTTAATTCACATGAAACACAGTATCCACTAGCAGTGACCTGACATGAGCAAACTGAGAAAGCCATCCCATAGGTGCCTGTGTATCCTGCATCTGAATAGCACAGAAACCTACCTGTAAACTGTACATCCAATACCCAGGTAAGGAAGCCAAGCATTTTATGTTGTTTTCTTATAAAAGGTTCTTAATGGCTGCGTGAGGTGTCTCACACCTGTAATCCCAGCACTTTAGGAGAATGAAGTGGGAGGATGGCTTGAGGCCAGGAGTTCAAGACCAACCTGGACAATGCAACAAGACCATGTCTCAAAAAATAATTTAAAAATTAGCCAAGCATGGTGATGCATGCCTATAGTCCCAGCTACTCAGAAGGATGAGGCGGGAGGATTACTTGAGCCCAGGAGTTGAGACTGCAGTGAGCTATGATCCCACCATTGCACTCCAACCTGGGTGACAGAGCAAGACCCTGTCTCTAAGAAAATAATGATTGGTTATTTTTTATAAAAAAATTTAAGTTCTTTAGGTGCTGAAAAACTGCCTAGGCCCCATCTAAGTTTCAGACCAAGTTTTCCTTTTAGTTCCCACAATAAACGGTCCTTTCCTTTTGCAAAATATTTAATGGCTTTCCTCTATAATTTCTCCTCTGTCTGATTCTTGACAGACGTTCTCCCCTCCCCTCCTGCCCACTTCTGTCTCCCTGGCCATCCCGTTCACATGCTACTTCATCAGCCACCCTCTCCCAGCAACACTTGCCTACCACCTTCCTCTCTAGCTTTAGTGACCCTTTGATAATAATGTCATCGTGGGTCCTACCCCAGGCTGTCAGTCTGAATCTACAATTTTGAAACTATGCTTTAGAGTCCTGAAACTATATAATAGAGAATTGCAGGATGTGTCTAAAATGATTAACTCCACAGAATTATAAGTCTGGTTTCTAAAAAGATCATAGCCTTCATCTTATGCAATTTTACCTCTTAAAAGGAATATCAAGCAACTGAGACTAGAAACGTTAGGTGATTATTGCTATGGTTTGGAAAGTCCATGCCCTCCACCAAAATTCATATGTTGAAACCTGTTCCTCAAATAGATGGTATTAGGAAGTGGAGACTTTGGGAAGTAATCAGGTCACGAGGGTGAAGACCTCATAAATAGAATTATTGCTCTCACAAGGGGCTGAAGAGACCAGAGTTCTCCCCCTTCCACCTTATGAGGATACAATGAGAAGTCAGCAAGCAGTGTTCAGCCCGGGAGAGGCCCTCATCAAAACCTGACCATGTTGGGACCAGGTGCAGTGGCTCACATCTGTAATCCCAACACTTTAGGAGGCCAAGGCCAGCAGATCACCTAAGGTCAGGAGTTCAAGACCAGTCTGGCCAACAGTGAAACCTGATCTCTACTAAAGAGACAAAACTTAGCTGGGCATGGTGGTGGGCGCCTATAGGCCCAGCTACTCGGGTGGCTGAGACATTGCTTGACCCTGGGAGGCAGAGGATCACGCCACAACACTCCACCTGGTAGAGCAAGACTCTGTCAAAAAAAAAAAAAAAAAAAAAACCTGACCATGTTATCATCATGATCTGGGGCTTCTCAGCCTCAAGAACTATGAGAAATAAGTTTCTGTCATTTATAAGCCACCCAGTCTATGTTATTTATTTCATTAGAGCATCCCAAATAGACTAAGACAGTGACTTTACCCAAAGTCGCATGAAGTATTTGTTGCAAAAACAGGAATACAGTGCAATGCTTGCAATCTGCCCCTCCCCCAGATTCTGCATTTATCCACCTACCAAATATAAACCCAGCTGTGTACAGAGAAGTTGTCCCTGATGTTCTCAAGAAAGGCAATACCCAAGGGATGGTGATAAGAAAATTTCACAGCACTTTAATGCAGTGCTGTTAGTACTTAGCCCTCAAAAGAGGCATTGAATGTGGGCTCAAGAGTCCACCACTTGGGGTGAAATTCCTTCTCTGCCATTGCCCAGATTCATCACCTTGGGCAAGTGCTTCAGTCTCATGATCTGTAAAATGGGAACAATAAATCAACCCTATAAGGTTAAGATGAGGATCAAATGGGGTAACTTACAAAAGAGGTGTTTAACACGGTACCTGACATTTAAAAGTGATACTTCTGCCAATTCCACTAATGACCTCCTGAAACGTATCTACTTTACACACATGCCATGTTCAGGTGAGTCATGCTAAAGTGAGAGTCAGGATTCTGTCTGGTTTTCACAATAGCTGGCAGCATCTCGTGTATTCACAAATGCTTCAGGAGGAAAGCATGCATTGGGCATGGCCAATAAACATAAAAATTGCTAAATCAAGTTCATTTAAAAACCACATGGTAATTCCCTAGTAATTCTGGGTTAACTGCATATTAATTACCATCTTGTTATAGCATCAATGAGCCATACATTTGATGTAGGAACCTACAGCAGAGATTAAATGCTAAAAGGGACTTTTCCCAACTGCTGCAGAAAATGATCCCTGCTTACATCATATCAACAAGCCTTCTTAGAAAAACTCCTATGTTACTGCTTCTTTAAAGAGCTCAATAATTACCTAAAGTATCCTCTACTAAAGTTTCTTCTAGGGTAGGTATGTAAAGACAAGCACTGATATCTACCACCAGTGACATCTATCTCCAAATCCCTTGTATAAAAGTCTTTTGAAATAACAAACCCCAGCCTACTAACCTCTTCTGGGGTGATGGTTTAATTGGTTGCAAGTGTCTTGAGACATTTCCAAGGTCCTTGCCTCTGTCTCCTTCCTGCGCCTTTGGAGGCTGACTTTTCCACTGCATTGAAATACAATCCCCAAAAATAAGTCATGTGAGCCCAGCTGAATTTCTTGGTAGAGGAATTATGTATAACAAGACGGTTGGCAAGGTTATATCACTCCATGAAAGCTGTAATTTCCCTTCAACTGATTTCCTAAAGATAACTCACTGTTTGCGTGCAGTGAAAGCTAATTTAACAAGAAAGATGAGTCTCTTCAGAACACCTTGATTGGCAATTGTGATAAATTCCTATAATTACTATTGACTCAGAGGAGGATTTTCATTTGTTAAGATGTTGCTGAAATGACAGCCCAGTGGTGGTTTTAAACAGAGGAAATGGTAATACCACATGCTGTTCCCATCTTCACAAAAGAAACTTGGAGGACTGACATGGTTGCAGATCTTTCAGAGAGCCCATGAAGACCCTGTTGAGTTTCAGAGAGACCTCTACATCTTCCGTGCATTGACTAAAAATTCTCATAGGAACCACAGTTCTTAGACCCAGAAAGTCTGGCTCTTTCTCCTAACAAAGAAATAAAATTGGGTCTAGATTAGTATTCTACAGTGGGCAATAAAATCTTAGTATTAACGTCAAAAATTGAATAAAATTAAAAGTCGGCTGGGCACGGTTGCTCATGCCTGTAATCCCAGCACTTTGGGAGGCTGAGGCAGGTGGATTACTTGAAGTCAGGAGTTTGAGACAAGCCTCCTCAACATGGTGAAACCCTGACTCTACTAAAAATACAAAAATTAGCCGGGTGTGGTGGTGCGTGCTTGTAGTCCCAACTACTCGGGACACTGAGGCAGGAGAATTGCTTAAACCTGGGAGGCGGAGGTTGCAGTGAGCCAAGATCACACCGCTGTACTCCAGCTAGGGCAAAAGAGCTAGACTCTGCCTCAGAAAATATATATACAAATAAAATGAATAATATTAAAAGTTCAAAGATAGGTCATCAGTTAAATCAATTTTTATAAATACAAATAATATAACATTCTGTAGCCATTAGTATGATTTTATAGACAGTTAAAGACATAAGCAATGCCTATGATATGTTTTTAGTGTAAAAAGTACAAAGTTGGCTGGGCGCAGTGGCTCACGCCTATAATTCCAGCACTTTGGGAGGCCAAGGCGGGCGGATCACCTGAGGTCAGGAGTTCAAGACGAGCCTGGCCAACATAACAAAACCCCATCTCTACCAAAAATACAAAAAATTACCTGGGCATGATGGCATGTGCCTGTAATCCCAGCTACTCGGGAGGCTGAGGTGAGATGATCGCTTGAGCCTGGGAGACAGAGGTCCAAGATGGGTCCACTGCACTCCAGCCTGGGTAACAGAGCGAGACTCCATCTCAAAAACAAAACAAAACAAAAAAACAAAAAGTAGGATGCGAAATTACCCGTACAAGCCAGGCAAGATGGATGCATGCATGTAGTCACAGATACTTGCGAGGCTGGAGCAGGAGGATTGCTTGAGGCCAGGAGCTCAAGGCTGCAGTGATAATACCTGTGAGTAGCCACTGCACTTCAGCCTGGATGACATAGCAAGATCCCATCTCTAAATATACATATAAGTATATATAAATATTAATAACATGTACGATATGAGCTCCGCTATGAAATATGTATAAAAGGAACAGGAAGGGTGTCTCATATTGCTAACAGCAGCAGCTCTAGATCTTAGATCTCTGAATGGTGAGATAAGAAAACTGTAAGAAAAGAACAAAGAAAGAAACTCTACTTTTCCAAAAGTCCAGGCCTACGATAAGAGGTTACTCCTGAAATCAGTTTGGATCAACTTATTCGAGAGAATCAAACAACAGAATATCCCTATTTCCTAAGTAAAAACTACCATTTGCTGTTCAGGAATGATATCTCAGCCATCACTGTCAGCACCACCAAAAAGTTTGCCCATTAATTTCTTGTTTGTGATTCTACACAACACATACAAAAGCTAAGCTAACCAGAGCTGCTACTTGCCTTCCAGGATTTCTCAAGCTCAGATAGTCTAACTCTGACATAAAGCATAGACTTTCTATAAAATTTGCCATACAAATATAAAACACAAATAATATTCACCACAATTTATAATTATAGTTGTTAACATTCCTAAATGTTCTCTTGCCATTAACTCATTCAATTCATTTAATTCTAAAAGACACACAAAAATTATCTTCATTTAAAATAAGGAAACTATGACTCAGACATATGAAGTGACTTGCATGAAGTCACACAGCAAGGTAATTATTTAAATCTAAGTCTTATATTTCAGAGTCTAGGACTCTTCCTATGGTACCAGGTTTATAATAAAATTTTGCAAATTTTTAACAAATCAGCATATTTTGCTGTATTGATACTTTTCTCCTCCATTTAAAAACTGTTTGCTTATTAGTAACTCTCCTTATTGGACGCTTTTGGAATTTCAAATGGACATCTATTTTTTTCAGAGTTCATCCTTAGGAACCATGAAAAAGCAAGCAAACATGCAACTTTGCTTCTTATTTCAACAAATATTATTGTAATGTGCTAAGAGGCTCAAATACAATTTTAATTAACTACAAACTGAATTCATTCCTTAATGACAGAATAGGATTTCCTGGTTTGTTTCTCTTTGACAAAGTTCTTTTTTCAATTTTTAATAGTGGTTTTAAAATCCATAACATAAAATTTACCATTGTAACTGGTTTGTGTGTGTGTGTGTGTGTGTTTGTTTGTTTTTGAGACAGAGTTTCACTCTTGTCACCCACGCTGCAGTGCAATGCAACCTCCACCTCCCAGGTTCAAGCAATTCTCCTGCCTCAGCCTCCCGAGTAGCTGGGATTATAGGCGCCCACCTCCATGCCCAGCTAAGTTTTATAGTTTTAGCAGAGACCGAGTTTCACCATGTTCACCAGGCTGGTCTTGAATTCCTGACCTCAGGTAATCCACCTGCCTTGGCCTCCCAAAGTGCTGGGATTACAGGCATGAGCCACCTCGCCCAACCAACCATTTTGACGTGTACAGTTCAGTAGTGTTGTGTATATGTACATTGATGTGCAACAGATCTCCAGAACCAGCAAAACTGAAACGCTTCAGCCATTAAACCACTCTCCATTTCCCCCTACCTGTATCCCCTAGCAACCACCATTCCACTTTCTGTTTCTATGAATGTGACTATTCTAGATACCTCACATAAAAGGGACTATGTACTATTTGCATAATGATAAAATATGAGTTTTAAAAATATGTGAAATGTCGCTTTGAATCAACTTTTCAGAAACTCACACATTTGGCATTCTGGGCTACAACCCCTCCCAAAAAAAAAAAAAAAATCAAGAACCAAAAAGTAAATTATATAAAAACAAGGATTATCATATCCTGACATTTTTCTCTATGCCTCAATTTCTTTATCTGTGAAATAGGGATAGCAACAGTACATTCCTCAGAGCATTGTGATTAGATTTTTTTTTTTTTTTTTTTTTTTTTTTGAGAAGGATTTTTGCTCTTGTCTCCCAGGCTGATGTGCAATGGCACGATCTTGGCTCACTGCAACCTCCCGCTCCCCGGTTCAAGCGATTCTCCTGCCTCATCCTCCCGCATAGCTGGGATTACAGGTGTCTGCCACCACGCCCAGCTAATTATTTTTGTATTTTTAGTAGAGACAGGATTTCACCATGTCAGCCAGGCTGGTCTCGAACTCCTGACCTCAAGTGCTAGGATTATAGACATGAGCCACAGCCCCCAGCCTGTGATGAATATTAAATACGTTAGTACACATCGAGAATTTGGAACAGTGGCAGGCATAAAGTAAGCACTGAATGAATATTCAATATTATTGTTCTTACATGTATTCTATCAGTAAAGGGACCACACTATAATTAAAACACAATGCCTACTCTCAACGAACCCATAGTCTAAGAATTTATATGTTCTGCACAAAACTCGTAGTAGAACCTTGTCAATTATTATTGTTTAACAAGGCATTATTCAACAGATAGGATCAAGAAAATAAAATATATAAAATAATATCCAGGACGGGGACGGTGGCTCACGCCTGTAATCCCAGCACTTTGGGAAGCCAAGGTGGGCGATCACCTGAGGTCAGGGGTTCGAGACCAGTCTGGCCAAATATGGCGAAACCCCATCTCTACTAAAAATACAATAATTAGCTAGGCGTGGTTGTGCATGCCTTAATCCCAGCTACTCGGGAGGCTGAGGCAGGAGAATCACTTGAACCTGGGAGGCAGAGGTGGCAGTGAGCCAAGATCGTGCCACTGCACGACCTGGGTGACAAAGTGAGACTCCATCTCAAAAAGAAATAAATAGATAAATAAATAAATAAAATCTAGCTGAAAACTGAGAGTGTGGTTATAGCCAACACAATGCATATTTCCAGACTGTAATCTCAGCAAGATTTGCCCCTAATCTCCTTTTGCAAATATAATTAAAAGCCATAGATTTATTTTCACTGTTGGCAAGAATTGAACAAATTCTTACACCTCTTTTTGAAATAGCCACTCAGGCACCTTAACACTGCTACTGTATTTGCCTGCTCTAGAGACATATCAGAAGTGTAAAATGATTCTAATAGTAATGAGTGGACTTTCTCTTCTTAATGAAATTCTAAAAGGCTACAGTCTCCTGTAATGCAAACAAGCATTTCTGCCCTGGTGGATTCATCACAAAACGCAGCCGGCCATGGCGGAGCAGGGATTGCGGCTGGCAATGCTGCCACCTGTCGTATGGAAGTGGAGTTGCTGTCCTTAGAGCGAGAAAATTTTTTAAAAAATCGATGCCTTGACAAATTGGTGCTGCTCTGTTTAGGTAAATTGCTCTATTATCCTAGTAGCTCAGTACATTATGGAAGTAGTTACCCCTTTACTTAGCTAACTCACCTGGTTTTCTGGCTAACTTAATCCTTTATTTACAGTTTCACTGTCTTGCCCTATCTGAGTAAGTACGTATTCGTACTCAAGATTAATTATTTAATGTTGAAACAGTTTTCGGCATCACATTTTTTTAATGGTGAAACCAAAGTCTCGTTTTTCAGGACAGCCTGTATACAAAGACACGATATAATAGATGCTTAGCAAATTCCCTTTTCTTGCCCTGTCATACAGCAATTAGCCTGGCTAATTTCTGTATTTTTAGGAGAGACAGGGTTTTGCCATGTTGGCCAGGCTGGTCTCGAACTCCTGACCTCAAGTGATCCACCCACCTCAGTCCAAAGTGCTGGGATTACAGGCATGAGCCACCTCACCTTAGCGCGGGGCGGGGGGGGAATGTAGACACAAAAAAATTTGGTTAAATACAGACATGTCCAGACTCTTGCACCCAAAATACATTGCATACCCCTAAATGCAATTAAACAAAAGAAAGATGGAGTCAGAGTTTGGAAAATTCATGACATAAACAAAATTGATTTTCAGCATTCTATTCACCTTTTGGAGATGCACTTTCCTTTTTCTTCTACTTTCCATGGCCAAACCTTTATTTATTTATTTATTTATTCATTCATTCAGTCAGTCATTCGTTCATTTTATTTATTATTTTATTTTTCCATAAGTTATCAGAGTACAGGTGGTATTTGGTTACAGGACTAAGTTCTTTAGTGGTGATTTGTGAGATCCTGGTGCATCCATCACCTAAGCAGTATACACTGCACCTTATTTGTTGTCTTTTATCCCTCACCCCTCTTCCACTCTTCCCTCCGAGTCCCCAAAGACCACTATGTCATTCTTACACCTTTCCATCCTCATAGTTAAGCTCCCACGTATCAGTGAGAACATACGATGTTTGGTTTTCCATTCCTGAGTTACTTCACTTAGACTAATAGTCTCTAATCTCATCCAGGTCATTACAAATACTGTTAATTCATTGCTTTTTATGGCTGAGTGGTATTCCATCGTATGTATATACCACAATTTCTTTATCCACTTGTTGATTGATGGGCATTTGGGCTGGTTCCACGATTTTGCCATTATGAATTGTGCTGCTATAAACGTGCATATGCCAGTGTCTTTTTCAAATAATGACTTCTTTTCCTTTGGGCAGACACCCAGTAGTGGGATTGCTGGATCAAATCGTAGTTCTACTTTTAGTTCTTCAAGGAATCTCCACAGTTTTCTATAGCGGCTCTACTAGTTTCCATTCCCACCAGCAGTGTAGAAGTGTTCCCTGATCACCGCATCCAAGCCAGCATCTGCTGTTTTTTCTTTGATTGTGGCCATTCTTGCAGGAGTAAGGTGGTATCACGTTGTGATTTTGATTTGCATTTCCCTGATCACTAGTGATATTGAGCGTTTTTCATGTTTGTTGTCCATTTGTATATCTTCTCTTGAGAATTTCTGTTCATGTCCTTAGACCACTTTTTGATGAGATTGTTTGTTTTTTTCTTACTGATTTGTTTGAGTTCGTTGTAGATTCTGGATATTAGTTCTTTGTCAAACGTATAGATTGTGAAGATTTTCTCCCACTCTGTGTGTTGTCTGTTTACTGACTGTTCCTTTTGCTGTGCAAAAGCTCCTTAGTTTAATTAAGTCCCAGCTATTTATCTTTGTTTTTATTACAATTGCTTTTGGGTTTTTGGTCATGAAATCCTTGCCTAAGCCAGTGTCTAGAAGGGTTTTTCCAATGTTATTGTCTAGAATTTTTATAGTTTCAGGTGTTAGGTTTAAGTCCTTAATCCATCTTGAGTTGATTTTTCTATAAGGTGAGAAATGAGGATTATTTTATTCTCCTACATGTGGCTAATTATCCCAGCACCATTTCTTGAAAAGGGTGTCCTTTCCCCCCATTTTATATTTTTTTTACTTTGTCAAAGATCAGTTGCCTGTAAGTATTTGGGTTTATTTCTGAGTTCTCTATTCTGTTTCATTGCTATGTGCCTATTTTTATATCAGTACCATGCTGTTTTGGTGACTATGGCATGACCAAAATCTTTTGAGGAGGCTTAGTTGTCCCGGTTATCCTTTGAGATACCCAGAGAAGCATACTGCAACAGCTGGAGCCTCCCAGACTCAACTTTCCTGATTCCTCCTCAACCACCACCCACCACCACCTCAGCAAAACTTACTATTAGTTTTTCACTCTTGGATGATCTGATTAATTGTTTCTGGCAAGTCACATAAGCTGAGAAAGTCATGTTGCTACAGCTAATTATTTAATATATTAACTACCTTCAAATGTTTGCATGCTGACCAAGGTCTCTGTCAGCCCATAACATAATTGAAAACACGAATAACTGGCAGAATTGTAGGCACCATGAATACTGACAGAGCCAGCAGGGGGAATATTTAGATGGTTCAGATGAGGGAAAATGTTTAGTGACAAATCTTTAAATAATATTATATAATTAGCAGCCAGCTGTTTTACCCATGTCTAGGGCTTCCTAAACACACACACATACACACACACACACCTTTGCACATACAAAGCCTCCCCCCAAGGAGAGAAAATGTCACCCTCCTGTAACACACATTCTAAGTGTCTGTAGACATCATTCACATACCTGAAGATGGGAAGCAGTGTCACACTGAGTTCACGTGTTCTTTCCATAACTTCATCACCATCTTACACTCACAAGAAGCTCAGGTAGCAAACTGGGCAGGGTTCAAGGGAAACATAAATCATTTTTGGCATAAAACATCAGGTGAGCAAGTGCTTTCATCATCGTGGGTTAATGTTCCGTAACCTTTTCTGTGAGGTTCCATGCTGAAAGCAGGAGGTTGTGCCTAGATATCAACATGGCTCCATTTAAAAGACTTATCCCACCCCATTGTAAAGAAAAGAAATCCCCACAAGAAAAGAAATCCAAACTTTAATAGGATAACTACATAGAAGGACCCTTTGCCGGAGGATTTTTTCTTGCAGCTCTGGTAAAACTTCATAAAATGATATCTCTTATTAAAATCATACCGTGGTGGGTATTTTAGAAGTTGGGCAGAGTGTGGCGGCTCACGCCTATAGTCCCAGCATTTTGGGAGGCCGAGATAGGAGGATCGCTTAAGTGCAGGAGTTTGAGGCCAGCCTGGGCAACATAGGAAGACCCCATCTCTGTAAAAATAATAATAATAAAATTTTGCTGGGCACAATGGCTTATGCCTGTAGACCCAACACTTCAGTGTTGAGGAGTAAGAGAATATGATCCACCTCAAGAGGCCAAGATGGGTGGATCACTTAAGGCCAGGAGTTCAAGACCAGGTCAACATGATGAAAAACCATCTCTACTAAAAATACAAAAATTAGCCGGGCGTGGTGGTACACACTTCTAGTCCCAGCTACCTGGGAGGTGAGCCACGAGAACTGTTTGAACCCAGGAAGCAGAGGTTGCAGTGAGCCAAGAAAAAAGAGACTCTGTCTCAAAAATAATAATAATAATAATAAATTTTAAAAACAGAATTTGCTCTCCTAACCTTAGGTTGATGTTACTAGCATATTAGCACTTAATATTTTCTTCTGGTGAGTAACTTTTGCACACCAACTTGGAATAGATAAAGATAGGATTCATGTAATGTTGGTTACAGGGTTAAAAATAAAATCATGGGCTCTGAGCTTTGACCATGACGCCCAACACGAAGCCTCACTCTGTGGCAGAAACACTTCAGGCAACAACAGTATTAACAAGAAAAATGTAAAGCCCAAGGTATAAACCTGGGTCGTAATCTGTAACATTATTTACTTGCTATTACATACTCTGGTTTTGCCTCCTGGATTTGATGAGAGCAGAAGAATCAATTTCGATACGTATGCATTTATTATACATCTGCATTTCACGTGGGGAGGCCCCCAAAAAGGATGGGAATCCTTGATCTTAAAGCATTTAAACTAAGTGTGGTAAGCTATTTCCCCAGTCCCCATCAGGCTGAGATGTAAAATTTCAGGATCACAGGTCACAGTGGTGGTGAATGGCTCAATTGTGGGCCCACCAGAGAAAATACAGCCTACTAATAACATTTCTCCTTCAGGAGTGCCTCATCTTTTACAATTCATCCTTGACTAGAAACTATAACTTGGCTGGGTGCAGTGGCTCATGACTGTAATCCCAGCACTTTCAGAGGCCAAAGCGTGGATCACTTGAGGTCAGAAAGTTCGAGACCAGCCTGGCTGACATGGTGAAACCTCGTCTCTACTAATAATACAAAAAAAAAAAAAAACATATATATATATATAGCCAGTGGTGCACACCTGTAATCCCAGCTAGTCAGCAGGCTGAGGCATGAGAATTGCTTGAACCCAAGAGGCAGAGGTTGCAGTGAACCAAGATTGTGCCACTGCACACCAGCCTGGACGACAGAGTGAAACTGTGTCTCAAAAAAAAAGAAAAGAAATAAAATAAAACTGAAGCCAAAAGCCATGAAACCTAATTAGCAGCTGAGTGAGGACCCCTAGAAAAGAATTGGAAGACTGGGAAGACTGTCGAATAGGAACTTTGAGAAGACAAAGTATTCAACTAGACGATCATCTTGTTAGAGTTGAGAAAAAGCTTAGTGAACATTTACGTACAACTTACCTGCCATAAAATGTACATTACATGGAGACTTATTCTGTATCTTGTCAGCATAAGTTGTTTCTGTCTAAGGATATTTATCAAGAATGGCAAAGAGCTTGCCTCTAATATTGATTTGTTTTAATAGTGCCAAGGATTGCTGGTTTATAATTCTGATACTATGAATGTAATAGTGCAAAAAATACCCTTATCCATGTCCCCTTATGGACTTGAAATTTTTTTAAGTATATATACCCCAAAACAGACTTGCTAGTTCAAAGGGTAAATATTTAACCTACCCAAGTACTTTTCTGACCGCTCTTCAGACGAGCTGCACCTGCCTATGCCTCCACTAGCTGGGCACACTAATACTTGTATCCTGCATGACCACCTACACTTGGCATCCCAGCTTTCAAGCTTTTTCTCCTCTAATGATGGTTAAGTGGTATATCATGTTTTTTAATTGCCTAACTCTGATTATTACTGTCTCTTCTTATACTTGTTGGCCGTCAAAGTTTCCTTTTCTATAAACTGCCTTTTCATATCTCTCACTCATTTCTTCTATCAATGTTTCTAATGTTTTCTTGTAAACCTTAGGAGTTATTTATATATTCTATAAAATGTTCCCTTGTCCATTTTAGACACTGTAAATATGGTCTCCCAATTTTCCTCTGTCTGCAAACTTTATTGATATATTTTGCTTTGTTGAAAATAAATGCTCAGTTTGGTAAAAAAAAAAAAAAAAAAAAAAAAAATTTAAGTTTTGTTTCAATGTCCTTCTCGCTCCAATCACAAAATATTCCACCACACATGTTCTATTGGCACACAGTTTTACTTTCACAGTTAACCTTTTAACTACCCCAGATATACGTTTGATTGTGGTATTAGAAGTAATCCAGATTTACTTCCAATTAGTGAGCAAAAAATAAGTATTTTAAAGGAAAGAAGAATGTGACTATATCAGCTCTCATAAGGAACCAAAAAGTAGTATGTGGTATTACAGCTTAAAGTAAAAATCAATTGTCAAAACTAACTGGGCATGGTGGATTATGCCTGTAATCCCAGCACTTTGGGAGGCTGAAGCAGAAGAATCACTTGAGCTCAGGAGTACAAGACCAGCCTGGGCAAAATAGCAAGATCCCATCTCCACAAATATAAAAAAATTAAAAAAAAAAAAGTCAGGTGTGGTGGTGTGCACCTGTGGTCCCGGCTACTCCGAAGGCTAAGGTGCGAGGATCACTTGAGCCAAGTAGGTTGAGGTTGCGGTGATCTATAATAATGCCACTGCACTTCAGCCTGGGCAACACAGCAAGACCCTGTTTCCAAAAAATAAAGAAAGAAAGAAGAAAAGAAAGAAAGTAAGAAAGCAAGAAAGAAAGAAAGAAAAGAAAGAAAGAGAGAAGAAAGGAGAGAAAGAAAGAGTGAGTTAACTGGGCACAGTGGCTCATGCCTCTAATCCCAGAACTTAAGGAGACTGAGATAGGAAGTCACTTGAAGCCACGAGTTTGAGACCAGCCTTGTCAACATAGTGAGACTCCACCTCTAAAAATTAAAATTAAGAAAATCTAAAGACTAATGTATACATCAACAGACTGGACAACTTAGAAGAAATAGGTAAATTCCTAAAAACATACAGCCTGTCAAGATTGAATCATGAAGAAATAAAAAGTCTAAACAGACCTATAACTGGTGTAGAAATTTAATCAGCAATCATAAATGATAACAACAAGAAAAAAAAGCCTAGGACCACATGGCCTCACTGGTGAATTATTCCAAACATTTTTTAAAAATTAATGTCAATTCTTCTCAGAATCTTTAAAAAATTGAATAGGAAAAAAAAAAATCAAACTATTTTATGAGTCAAGCATTACTTGTTAACCAAAGCCAGACAAAGGCACAAGAAAACTGGTCAGTATCACTAATGAACAGAAATGCACAAATCCTCAACAAAATACTTCACTGAACTCAACAGAACATTAAAGAGAATCGAATCATACATCTAACCAAGTAGGATTTATCCCTTGGATGCAAGGACAGTTCAACCTAAGAAAAGCAATTTTGTGGTAAAACCCCATCTCTACTAAAAATACAAAAATATTAGCTGGGCACGGTGGCACATTCCTGTAATCCTAGCTGCTTGGGAGGCTGAGGCAAGAGAATCACTTGAACCTGGGAGACAGAGGTTGCAGTGAGCCGTGATCCCCACCACTGCACTCAAGCTTGGATGACAGAGTGAGACTCCATCTCAAAAAAAAAATAATTAGCCTGGCTTGGTGGCATGCACCTGTCATCCTAGCTACTCAGGATCCTGAGAGAGGAGAGCTGCTTAAGCACGGGAGGCAGAGGTTTCAGGGAGCCAAAATAGTGCCACTGCACTCCAGCCTAGGTGACAGAGACCCTGTCTCAAAAAAAAAAAAAAAAAAAAATAGAACTACTATATAATCCAGCAATCCCACTTCTAGACATAAATCCAAAAGCATTGAAATCAGGATCTCAAAGAGATATTAGCACTCTCATATTCACTATAGCACTGTTCACAATAGCCAAGACGTGGAAACAACCCAAACATTTATTGATAGATGGATAAAGAAAATGTGGTATATGCATACAATGGAATATTATTCCCCCTTAAAAAAAGGAAGTTCTGTAATATGCAGCAACATTAACCTTAGATAAACCTTGAAGATATTATGCTAAGTGAAACAGGTCTAGTCACAAAAGAACGAACACGCATGATGCCACCAATAGGGACTATCTTAAATAATGGAACACATAGAATCAAAGAGTGAGTGGAATGGTGGTTGCCAGGTCTGGGGCGAGGGAAATGGGTGTTGCTAATCAACAGCATACAGTTTTATTCAAGCAAGACGACGTTCTGGAGATCTGCTAGGCAAACTTATAACCCATAACATGTAGGTTATAACCTGTAACAGTATTGTAACTACAGTTCATGATACTGCATTGTACGCTTAAAAAATTGTGAGGAGACCAGATCTCAAGTCAAGTGCGCTTATCACCATAAAACACAATTTCTAAGAAGGACTAATATACATAAAATGAGACAATATGTCACAAAATAGTCTATTCTGCATCATTATGCCTATTATTGAAGTGCTGCAGGCCAAGTGTGGGGGTGGCTCATACCTGTAACCTCAACACTTTAGGAGGCCAAGGTGGGTGAATAACCTGAGGTCAGGAGTTCAAGACCAGCCTAGCCAACATGATGAAACCCTGTCTCCACAAAAACCTATAAAAATTAGCCAGGTGTGGTGGTGCACACCTGTAATCCCAACTACTAACGAGGCTGAGGCAAGAGAATCTTGAACCTGGGGGACAGAGGTTGCAGTGAGCAGAGATTGCACTCTAGTCTTGGTGGCAGAGTAAGTGAAACTCCATCTCAAAATAAAGTAAAATAAAATAAAATAAAATGCTTCAGATAATTATGATAATTATTGGAATAAAGCATTCATCTCTAGAGACTTCAAGGCTGGTTGTCTAACTATGGCTTTAAATGGCATAATTTTACTTAGGAGAAATTCTATATTTCCACCCACTACCTGGGTTTTGTGGATATTAATAATTATTTGGTTTGTTTGCCTTGCTTCCATTCCTTTATTGATTTATTCTAATGGCACTAGTATCCCAATTTCCTTTACTCTTCTCAGGAATACAAGCTTTTTTATTCTTGGGGCACATAATTTGGAGTGTGTGTCCACCCCCGATTAGTAGTGGAATATGTAGCCTTGGCTTAATCATCATGGCCCCAACATTCTTTCGTCCAGTGATCGGTCAATGTGAACATGTGACCTAGGTCTGGTCAACTAACAAACTTCATTGCCTGGCTACAGTGATTGGTTCAGTAATATCAAATTGATTCAATCATAGTTAATCCCAGGGTTTATGCAGGAGTTACAGGAAAGAGACTTAATTTTTTTTTCTGTTGAACTTAGATTTAGGAAGATATTATCCTACAATTGCCAGAGGCCTCACATGAAGCCTGTGGATGAAGCTGACTATAAAACCGAGATAGGGCTGGGTGCAGTGGCTCACATTTGTAATTTCAGCACTTTGAGAGGCCAAGGCAGGTAGCTTCCTTGAGGCCAGGTGTTCAAGACCAGCCTGGGCAAGATATCAAGACCTCATCTCTAAAAAATAAAAAATAAAAATAAAATAAAAACAAGAGATGGAGAGAAACTAATTTCAGACGACAGTACCTGAAGCCAGCTTTACCCTGGGATTTTTCTGCTATGCCATATGTGCTAATAAATTCTCCCTTTTGCTTAACTTAATTTGAAATGAGTTTTGCGTTATCTACTACCTAATTTACCACTTAGAAATCAGAGGCCTAAGTTACCAATCTTTCCAAATAAGATATTCATATTGAGTAGTCGGTCAGCAGGGAAGGAAGCAATCAACTCTCCTTTGGTGGGAATTCCACCTATTCCATAACTGTACCCACCATCACCAAAGTACCCATCAATCTGTAGTAGAATTTCCTCAGAGTTGAACTGGGAGGATCTAAGCATATCACTTTGGAGAAAGGCTAACCACTCACTCTAAAGTTGCTTCCTGGTTTTTCAACTTCTCTTTTCTCTCTCTCCCCCTCCTTTTTTGAAAATAAAGGCTAAAGAGCCACTGCCAAGAGGGACACTAAATAAACGGAACAGAAAAAGGCAAAGAGAGGGAAATCAAAGAGAGAAATTTAGTGCAACCAGCCAAGGCTCACATTAGGCTCACAACAAAGACAAGCTCAATTTCTTTCTTATTGACATTAACGAGTTTGATGGGAGCCCAACATAAAAGACAGGCAAATCTGCTTGCTCTTTCAGGGGTCCCAGGATCTCTGCAGCTGCTTGCAAATTGCTTAATTCCACTAAAGGTCATCTTTCTTGATTGGTTTTATTCCTTTCTATGTTCAACCAATCAAGTACTGGCCAAGCAGATGGCTTGGAGCCGGTCCTGGCTGTCCAGGTCAGCAGCTGCAGCCTCACCCCGGAATTCAGAACTTGTCAGCCCTCCCTAACTACAGAAATCCTTCTTCCTGCACAGCCTCTTTAAGTAGGAATCACAGACACTCAACAGATATTTCCTAAAGGGATAAATGTCACTGCATAAACTCTGTGCCTAGCACCATGATAGGGGCTGGAGGTGAAACAAAAAATGTAACTCTAGGAATAAAATGAAAATAGCTCATTTTTTTAATTTTTAAAGAAAAGGAATTTATTTCTTATGGAGGCCAATAGGCCCCATCTAGTGAGGGCCTTCCTGCTGATGGAGACTCTCGAAGAGTCCCAAGAGTTTATGCAATTTAAGAATAATAGGCCAGGCGTGGTAGCTCACACCTGTAATCCCAGCACTTTGGGAGGCCGAGGTGGGTGGATCACCTGAGGTCAAGTTCGAGACCAGCCTGGCCAACATGGCAAAACCCCGTCTCTACTAAAAGTACAAAAATTAGCCGGGCATGGTGGCACACACCTGTAATCCCAGCTGCTTGGGTGGCTGAGGCAGGAGAATCGCTTGAACTTGAGAGGCGGAGGTTGCAGTGAGCCAAGATCCTGTCATTGCACTCCAGCCTGGGCAACAAGAGGGAAACTCCGGACTCAAAGGAAAAAAAACCACAGTCAGCAGCCAGCAGTAGGGCTGAGATGCAAACTCCCATGTTTATAGCCAGAGTTCTTTATTCCAGTAATATGGCATCTGTCTGGGATGGAAAGGGGTAAAGAAAAGAAGAAACAAGCAAAGAGAAAGAGAATGCGGGGGAGGAGAAATTAGCGTGGAATTATTTATTAGTTTTCTTATATTAGGCAAATATATATTTTTTTCAACCTTTATTTTAGATTCAGGTGGTACATGTATATCTTTGTTACCTGGATATATTGTTTGATGTTGAGATTTGCAATAAGAATGATCCCCATCACCCAGGTGCTGAGCACAGTACCCAACAGTTACTTTTTCTACCCATGATGCCCTTTCCCTTCCCCCTCTAGCAGCCTGCAGTGTCTATCGTTTCCATCTTCATGTCATGAGTATTCAGTGTGTAGCTCCCACTTTTAAGTGAGAACATGGAGTATTTGGTTTTCCGTTCCTATGCTAATTCACTTAGGATAAAGGCCTCCAGCTGCATTCATGTTGCTGCAAAGGACATAAATTCATTCTTTTTGTATAGCTATGTAGTATTCCACATTTTTTTCTTTTTTAATATTTTTAACTAATTCACATGCCACCTTTAGGAAGTATTACACATTTCCTTTATCCAATCTACCACTGATAGGCACCTAGGTTGATTCCACATGTTTGCGATTATGAATAGCATGGTGATAAACATACAAATACATGTGGGTTTTTTTTTTTTTTGGTATAACAATCTACTTTCCTTTGGGTATATACCCAGTAATAGGATTGCTGGGTCAAATGGTAGCTCTGTTTTAAGTTATTTGAGAACTCTCCAAAGTGCCTTCCACAGTGGCTGAGCTAAACTACATTCCCCACCAACTAGAGTTTATAAGTGTTCTCTTTTCCTCTGCAGCCTCAACAGCATCTGTTGTGTTTTGACTTTTTAATAATAGCCATTCTGACTGGTGTGAGATAGTATCTCAGTGTGCGTTTGATTTGCGTTTCTCTGGTGATTAGTGATATGAGGCATTTTTTTCATATTTTTGTTGGCCGCTTGTATATCTTCTTCTTTTTTTTTTTTTTTAAGATGGGGTTTCACCATGATGGCCAGGCTGGTCTTGAACTCCTGACCTCAGGTGATCCACCCACCTCGGCCTCCCAAAGTGCTAGGATTACAGGCGTGAGCCACCGCGCTCGGCCTATCTTCTTTTGAGAAGTATCTGTTCATGCCTATTTTTAATGGGATTATTTGGTTTTTGCTTCTTGAATTGTTGGTTGGTTGGTTGGTTGGTTTTATGAGACAGAGTCTCACTCTGTTGCCTAGGCAGAGCAAGCCCCTGTTGGAAGGAAGGAAGGAAGGAAGGAAGGAAGGAAGGAGGAAGGAAGGAAGGAGGGGAAGGAGGGAAGGAGGGAGAGGAGGGAGGGAGGGAGGGAGGAGGAAAAAGGAAGGAAGGAAGGAAGGAAGCAGTAAGGAAAGAAGGAAGGAGGAAAGGAAGGAAGGAAAGAAGGGAGGGAGGGAAAAAGGAAAGAAGGAAGGAAGGAAGGAAGGAAGCAGTAAGGAAAGAAGGAAGGAAGGAGGAGGAGAGGAAGGAAAGAAGGAAGGAGGAAGGAAGGAAAGAAGGAAGGAAGGAAAGAAGGAAGGAGGAAGGAAGAAAGAAGGAGGAAGGAAGGAAGGAGGAAGGAAGGAGAGGAGGAAGGAGGGAGAGGAGGAAGGAAGGGAGGAAGGAAGGAAGGAAGAAGGAAGGAAGTAGGAAAGAAGCAGAAAGAAAGAGAAAGGAAAGAAAGGGAAAGAAAAGAAAAAGAAAATACATATAAAGCACTTTTCATAGTCATACATGGTAATAGTTCAATAAATGTTAGTTATTGATGTTACCATTGCCAATATCACCATAGCTTAAAAATGAGGAAACAATAAAGTAAAGGAAGTGAGAATAAAGATGACCAAAGAAGTTGATGACTGATTGTATGCAAATGATGAGCAGGAGTGAAAGATGACTCCCAGGTTTCTGGCTTTGGCAATGGAATATGCCACTTTAGCATAGGAATTATTCTGAGGTGAAGGTAATTGAGAATCAAGTAGATGCAGAAGAGTTCTCTGCACGCCCCTTCTCCTGCTAAAAGTAGGGCATAAATTTGTTTCATGAAGGTGTCTCCCCTGTTCTGAAACAGGAAGAGGAGAGTGACTGTTACCCCTGGAGATGGAGAGCCTGCTATCCCAACTCCTGTTTAGTAGGTAAACAAACCTTGCCCCATATGACCCTCACCTTCACTACTTCCTTCCATATATTTCCTAATTATTTCTCTGTGATTTATCATCTCTCAAAGCCCAAACGCACTTTTTCTTTGTTTAAAATGGTATGTAATCCCCCCAAGTCTAACTACGTCTTTGAGTTTCATGTCTGTGAACTCCTGTGCACATAAATACTAATATAAACTATATGTCTTTTTCCTGTTAATCTGTCTTACATTAGTTTAATTCACAAGCACCCAGGCACTGAACATACAAGGATAGAGGAAAAGTTTTTCCTCCCCTAACAACTTATTTTGATTTTTTATAGAGATAGGATTCTCCCTATGTTGCCCAGCCTGTTTTCTGCCCCTTGGCCTCAAGCAATCCTCCCACGCTGGCCTCCCAAAATGCTGGGATTACAGGTGTGAGCCACCGCACCCAGCCCCAAAAAGTTCTCTCATCATTATTTAGTAGAAGTCACGAAAAAAATGGGCTCACTCAAGGGAGGTCACAAAATGAGAAGAGAAACAAGAACTCTAGGGAATGCAAATATGTCATTCAGCAAAGGAAAAAGTGACAGCAAAGGAAAAAGAAGCCACTGAAGGAAAGTGAGAAGTAACAGAGAGAAAAACAGAAAAACCTACAGCACAGTGTCATGAAACTCAAGGTGAGAGTCAAGACAGGCAGCATCACATACTACAAAGGTATCGAGTTAGATAGGCCTGAAACACATCTGTAGGATTTCACCACAAAATAGCTCTGAAAACTTGATCATAATTGTTTCAGTAGAGTGATGGAGAAGAAAGCTGAAATCAATTGCCAAAAGAGTGAATGAAAGATGAGAAAGTGGTGTATTAGCTTCCTATTGGTGCTGTAACAAGCACAAACTTAATGCCTTAAAACTCACACACTTATTGGCAGGGCACGGTGGTTCATGCCTGTAAATGCCCCCAGCACTCTGGGAGGCCGGAGTGGGCAGATCACGAGTTCAGGAGCTTGAGACCAGCGTGATCAACATGATGAAACACCATCTCTACTAAAAATACAAAAATTAGCCGGGGGTGGTGGCATGCACCTGTAGTCCCAGCTACTTAGGAGGCTGAGGCAGGAGAATTGTTTGAACCCAAGGGGCAGAGGTTGCAGTGAGCCGAGATTGTGCCATTGCACTCCAGCCTGGGAGACAGAGCGAGACTCTATCTCTCAAAAAAAAACTCATACATTTATTATCCCATGGTTCTGTAGCTCAGAAGCCAAGCTGATTGCAAAACCACTTTTGCAAAATTGATAGCAGTAAGAAAATCATGACAGTAAAGAAGATCTGATGTGGCCAAATCCCCCATCATGCCTTTGGCCTTTAAGCTGCCCCTTAGACATGCCTGAGCTTAGGTGAAGCTACCTTTGGGAGACATTTAGCTGATAGTTCAAATGGTAATAGCTAGTCCCCAGAACTCAACCACCTTCGTAAAGCTAATGAGAGACCACCAGGCTAGGAAGACAGAGGAGCCAGAATTCTGCTAAGGTGTAGATATAAATGATTGCCAGTCATTATTCCCAGTTACTCCCACAGGTCACATCACTATTGCAGAACCTAAGATTGGCCTTTTGAGATGTGCTTTCAGGTTTTTTGTATGACTGACACCTGCCAACCAGCTCCGGTGGCCCCATTCAGAAGCAGCTCTGCATACAGAAGACCATTTTGCACACCCCTACAATTGCACACCCAAGCAATCAGCAGCAAGCACCTATTGCCGAGCCACCTCCATCTCTTCCCCCAAACTATCCTTGAAAACACCTAGTCCCCACATGCTCAGGGAGATTTATTTGAGTAATAACTCTGTCTCCCCCCATGGCATGGCTGACCTCATGTCAACTAAGCTTTTTATTGCAATGCCATGATCTCCATGAATTGATTTTGTTTGTGCAGCGGGCAGGAAGAACCCTTTGGACAGTTACAATCACTTCCGGTCTCACTAGACTAAATTAAAGTGTAGACTGACTGGGCTTTTATCTGGGGGCTCTAGGGAAGAATCTTCTCTCTTCAGCTGTTGGAAGAATTCAATTCCATGTGATTGTTGGACCAAGATCCCATTTCCTTGCTGGCTGCCAGCTGGAAATCATTCTTAACTTCTAGAGGCTGCCTACGATCCTTGGCTTTGTTATCAAAGCCAGAAATGGCAGGTCAAATCTTGTTTTTGCTTGTTTTAGACAGGATCTTACTCTGTTGCCCAGGCTAGAATCCAATGACACAATCATGGCTCACCACGGCCTCGACCTCACAGGCTCAAGTGATTCTCCCACTTCAGCCTCCCAAGTAGCTGAGACTACAAGCACATGCTACCATGCTGGGTTAATTTTTAAACTTTTTGTTCAGATGGAGTTTCACTATGTTGCCCAGGCTGGTCTCAAACTCCAGGGCTCAGGAGATCCTCCTGCCTCAGCTTCTCAAACTGCTGGGGTTACAGGAATGAATCACCTTACCCAACAAGGTCAAATCTTGATCACACTTCAAAGCTCCCTGACCTCTCCTGGTTTGTTTCTCCTGCCTTCTTTTTCTGCTTTTAAGGACTAAAACAATTACACTGAATCCACCCAGACAACCCAGAATAATCTCCCTAAGCTTAAATTTAGCCAACTAGTAAAGTCAATTCCATCTGCAAAGTCCTTTCACCACAGTGATTGAGAAACCAGAGGAGGCTGGACACGGTGGCTCATGCCCCCAGCACTTTGGGAGGTCAAGGCAGATGGATCATTTGAGGTCAGGAGTTCGAGACCAGCCTGGCCAACATGGTAAAACCCTGTGTCTACTAAAAATACAAAAATTAGCTAAGCGTGGTAGCATGAGCCTGTAATCCCAGCTACTTGGGAGGTTTAGAGCACGAGAGTTGCTTGAACCCGGGAGACGGAGGTTGCAGAAGGCTGAGATCATGCCATTGCCCTCCAGCCTGAGCAACAGAGGGAGACTCTAACTCAAAAAAAAAAAGAAAGAAAAAAGAAGAAATAAATAAATAAATAAGAAACAAAAGAGAAAGAAAGAAAAGAAAAGAAAAAAAAAAGAAACCAGAGGACAGAAATCTTGGAGTGGACATTTTTAGAATTCTGCCTATCATGAGTGGTAACAGTGAGTATATCAGCCAGGCACGGTGGCTTATGCCTATAATCCTTGCACTTTGGGAGTCCAAGATGGGTGGATTGCCTGAGCTCAGGAGTTTGAGACCAACCTGGGCAACATGGTGAAACCCTGTCTCTACTAAAATACCAAGAAATTAGCCAGGCGTGGTGTGGTGGCACACACCTGTAATCCCAGCTACTCAGGAGGCTGAGGTAGTAGAATCGCTTTAACCCAGGAAGCAGAGGTTGCAATGAGCAGAGATTGCACAGCCTGGGCAACAAAGTGAGACTCCGTCAAAAAAAAAAAAAAAAAAAAAAAAAAAACAGTGAGTATACCAACTCTTTTAAGAAATTGAACTAGAATGTTCAGGAAACAACCAGAGGGCCTCATGGTATCAAGGAGGAGTTTTTTGTTTTTTAAAAAATGGGAGAGACTCATACATGCCTATTCAAAAGAGAAATCCAGCGGAGGGGGATAAAAAGTTTGAAATCGAGTAGAAAAAGTGAAAAATTGTCTGACTGTGGTGGCTCATGCCTGTAATCCCAGCACTTTGGGAGGCAGTGGCAGGCAGATCACCTGAGGTCAGGAGTTCGAGACCAGCCCGGCCAACATGGTAAAACCCTATCTCTACTAAAAATACAAAAATTAGCTGGGTGTGGTGGCACGGAGGTAATCCCAGCTACTCAGGAGGCTGAGGCAGGAGAATCACTTTAACTCGGGAGATGGAGGTTGCAGTGATGCAAGATGGCACCGCTGCACTCTAGTCTGTGCAACGGAGCAAGACTCCATCAAAAAGAAAAGAAAAAGGGGAAAGGGGGAAGGAAGGAAGGAGAAAAGGAAGGAAGGAAGGAAGGAGGGAGGGAGGCAGGAGAGAGGAAGGAGGGGAGGGAGGCAGGAGAAAGAAGAAAGGAAAGAAAGAGAGAGAAAGGAAGGAAGGGAGGGAGGGAGGGAGGGAGAGAGAAAATCTGACTGGACCATGTCTGGGAGACAGCACAGCATTAGGATCCAGATGATGGTGGAAGCAACCAGCCTTCACTTTAACGTTACTAGGTAGAAAGGAAGGAAGGGTAGGAAACTTGTTAAGTGTCGAGAAGTGGCAGTAATGGCTAGTCACTAAGGAAGTTCTCTTTTAATAACTGTTATTTTCTCTAAAGCGGTAGTTCTCAGAGTGTTATCCCTGGGCCAGCAACATCAGCATCAGCAGAGAACTTGTGAGAAACGTAAAGCTAAGGCCCTGCCCCAGTCCTACTTAATCAGAAACTCTGGGGTGAGGCCCAGCACTCTGTGCTTAACAGAATTACCCAGCGGGGCATGGTGGTGTATGCCTATGATCCCAAAACTCTGGGAGGCCAAGGCAGGAGGATCACTAGAGGCCAGGAGTTCATGACCAGCCTGGTCAACATAGCAAGAACCCATCTCTTAAAAAAAGTTTTTAATTGGCCAGACATGGTGGCATTTGCCTGTAGTCCCAGCTACTCAGGAGGCTGAGAAGCGGGGCTCATCTAAGTCCAGGATTTGGAGGCTGCAGTGAGCTATGACGGTGACACTTCACTCTAGCCTGGGCAAGAGAATGAGACCCCATCTCCAAAAAAGAAGAAAAAGAAAAACAGAATCACCCTCCAGCGATTCTGATACTTGCTTAAGTTTAAATCACTCCTAAAATGAAAGACAAGATCATTTGCTAGGAATAAGGAGCGGCGGGCATGGTGGCTCCTATCTGTCATCCTAGAGCTTTGGGAGGCCGAGGCAGGTGAATCACCTGAGGTCAGGAGTTCAGGACCAGTGTGGCCAACATGGTGACACCTCATCTCTACCAAAAATGCAAAAATTAGCCGGGCATGGTGGCACGTGTCTGTAGTCCCAGCTACTCAGAAGGCTAAGGTGGGAGAATGGCTTAAACCCAGGAAGTGGAAGTTGCATTGAGCCAGGATCGAGTCACCGCACTCCAGCCTAGGCAACAGAGCGACACTTCAAAAAAAAAAAAGAAAGAAAGAAAGAAAGAGAGAGGGAGGGAGGGAGGGAGGGAGGGAGGAAGGAAGGAAGGAGGCAGGGAGGGAGGGAGGGAGGAAGGAGAGAAACAGAAAGGAAGGGAAGGAAGGAAGGAAAGCAAAGCAAAGCAAGAAGAAAGAAAGAACTAAAGAAGGAAGGAAGATTACGGAGGACACGAGGGGCAAAGACTTAAGGGGATGTGAAAGTTTGAAAGCTCTGTGGGAAGAAAAGAGAAGATTTGTTGAGAACATGTGAAAGCCCACCTGTAATAAAAATCTCACCAAACTCCTACAGGAACCAATGCCAGGTCTAGATGTAAGGGATTCTGGGAACCAACAGACTTTTGACAAAGATACTGTAATATAACCAATTCCAATGAGACTTTTTTTTCTCTTTTTTGAGACAAGGTCTTGTTCTGTCACCCAGGCTGGAGTGCAGTGGCACGATCACAGCTCACTGCAGCCTCGACCTCCCAAGCTCAGGTGATCATCCTGCCTCAGCCTCCCAAATAGCTGGGATTATAGACATGTGCCACCACACCTGGCTAATTTTTGTGTTTTTTGTAGAGACAAGGTTTCACCATGTTGTCCAAGCTAATCTCAAACTCCTGGGCTCAAACAATCCACCCACCTCAACCTCTCCAAAGTGCTGGGATGACAGGCATGAGCCACTGCAACCGGCACCAGTAAGAATTCTTTAGTAGGCCAGGCACGGTGGCTCATGCCTGTCATCCCAGCACTTTGGGAGGCCAAGGCAGGAGGATCACCTGAGGTTAGGAGTACGAGACCAGCCTGGCCAATATGGAGAAACCCCGTCTCTACTAAAAAAAAAATACAAAATTAGCCGGGCATGGTGGCACATGCCTGTAATCCTGGCTACTTGGGAGGCTGAGACATGAGAATCACTTGAACCCGGGAGGCAGAGGTTGCGGTAAGCTGAGATCTCACCATTGCACTCCAGGCTGGGCAACAAGAGCAAAACTCTGTCTCAAAAAACAAAAAAAAAAGAATTCTTTAGCAACATAAAGAACAACCGAAATGACTAAGGCAGGAGGCATCCTGGCATGGAGGAAAGAAACTGATTTTAGAGTCTACATCATCTGGATTTATTTCCCCAACTCTGCCACTGCTTGAGTTAGAAGAGATACTTAACCTCCCTGAGCCCCTTTCCTCAACATGGATAGAAATACGTCAGGGGTGTAGAGGCCCGTGTTAGGCCATTTTGTGCGTTACTATAAAGAAATGCCTGAGGCTGGGTAATTTAGAAAGAATAGAGTTTTGTTTGGCTCACAGTTCCGCAGGCTGTTCAAGAAGCATGGTGCCAGCATCTGCTTGGCACCATGCTCAAGATGGGCCCAGGAAGCTTTCAATTATGGCATAAGGTGAAGGGGGGATTTGGGGTGATTTTATGTAGGAAAAAAAAATTTTTTTTTGAGATGGAGTCTTGCTCCGTCACCCAGGCTGGAGTGCAGTGGCACCATCTCAGCTCACTGCAACCTCTGCTTCCTGGGTTCAAGAGATTCTTCTGCCTCAGCCTCCCAAGCAGCTGGGACTACAGGTCTGCACCACCACGCCCAGCTAATTTTTTATATTTTTAGTAGAGACGGGGTTTTGCCATATTGGCCAGGATGCTCTTGAACTCCTGGCCTCAAGTGATCCACCCACCTCTGCCTCCCAAAGTGCTGGGATGACAGTTATGAGCCACTGCCCGGCCAAGAATATTATTTTAGATTTATTTATCTTGAAAAATTGTATTATAAAGTTTACTTTAATGTAGTCTTAATGATATATATTCGTTTATTCCTGGAGTCCCCAACCCCCTGGCCACAAACCAGTGGCAGTCCATGGCTATTAGGAACTGGGCTGCACAGCAGGAGGTGAGGGGCGGGCAAGTGAGCATTACCACCTGGCTCCGCCTCCTGTCAGATCAGCAGCAGCATTAGATTCTCATAGGCGCACGAACCCTATTATGAACTGCACATGTGGGGGTATCTAGGTTGTATGCCGATCTAAGGTGGGGCAGTGTCATCCGTCCCTACTCCCCGTCCTCCCATCCATGGAAAAAATGTCTCCCATGAAACCCATCCCTGGTGCCAAAAAGGTTGGGGACCACTGTTTATTCAGCAAATATGTCTTGAGGACATTACATGCAGCACATACTGCTCCAATTCATAAAGGCTCATCTTAGCTTCTCCTCATTTAATTCCTGACATGTTGTTTAATTTGTCTTAAGTCACTTACATGTAAAAACTATTTTTGTTGACAAACATAAATTCCAAACTGGCATCATATCCCACATGGTTTGAAGACTAAATTCATATCAAAATATATTCAAGTTAAACCTATGTTAGGCCATCAAATCTAGAAAAAAAAAGACTGCCTTTACTTCCTAAACTTTGAATTGATGCACTTTAAATTGTAAAATGGTTCGTTTTAGTATTTTTATGTTTTCTTTTTTTTTTCTTTTTTTCTTTTTTTCTTTTCATTTTATTTCAAGACCATCCTGGCCAACATGGTAAAACCCCAGTTCTACTAAAACTACAAAAAATTAGCTGGACGTGGTGCCACAAGCCTGTAGTCCCAGCTACTCGGGAGGCTGAGGCAGAAGAATTGTTTGAACCCAGGAAGCAGAGATTGCAGTGAGCCAAGATCATGCCATTGCACTCCCGCCTGGGTGACAGAGCAAGACTCCATCTCAAAAAAACAAAAACAAAAACCTCTGTACTTAAAATCACCTCATAATCTATCATAGAGTAAGTAAAATGATAAAATAATTTTAATAAATCTTCAGAAAAATTCTGTGAATGTGATTCTTTTTTTTTTTTTTTTTTTTTTTTTTTTTTTGAGAAAGGGTTTTACTCTCATCACCCAGGCTGGAGTGCAGTGGTACAATCTCTGCTCACTTCAACCTCCACCTTCTGGGCTTAAGTGATTCTCCTGCCTCAGCCTCCCGAGTAGCTGGGACTACAGGCACGCACCACCACGCCTGGCTAATTTCTTTTTTTTTTTTTTTTTTTTAAGGTGGGGTTTCCCCCCCGGCGCCCTGCCCCCCCCCGGGCCCCCCCCCCCCGGGGCGGGGGGGCCCCGTCGTATTTTTAGTAGAGACAGGGTTTCACTATGTTGGCCTGACTGGTCTAGAACTCCTGACCTCAGGTGATCCACTCACCTCAGCCTCCCAAAGTGCTGGGATTATAGGCGTGAGCTGCCGCACCCGGCCAGATTCTGTGACTCTGTTATTGTTTATGGGTCGGGACCATAGGGTTGCTGGACTCCGGAGGTGCACTGTCTATACAGAATAGAATGTAAAGGGCACTGGAACCAAATGAAGACAGGAGATTGCCAAGGGAAGCGGTGCATGCCTGTAGTCCCAGCTATTCAGGAGGCTGAGGTGGGAGGGTCACTTGAGCCAAGAAGTTTGAGACCAGCCTGGGAAACACAATAAGACCTTGTTTTTTTTTTAAAAAAAAAGAAAGAAAAGAAAGAAAGAAAAGAAAGAAAGAAAGAGGAAAGAAAGAAAGAAATCAAAGGGTCTCGCTCTATCTGGGCTGCAGTGGTGTGATTATAGCTCAGCGATTTCTCAAATTCCTGAGCTCAAGCAATCCTCCCTCCTAAGCCTCCCAGGTAACTGGGATTGTAGGCACACACTACCCTGCCTAGCTAGTTTGTTATTTTTTGTGGAGTTGGGGCCTTACTATGCTGTCCAGACTAATCTCCAACTCCTGAGCTTAGGCGATTCTCCTGCCTTGGCCTCCCAAAGCACCGGGATTATGGTTGTAAGACACCACACCCCACCATGAATATATTTAGAAGGACCATTCTGAGCCTACCAAGAGGACCCTCACCTACATAGGCTCCTCTCTATAAGTAGGAGAGAGGATTGCCAGAAGCTTCTCCTACAGGCAGCGTCTGCCAGGCCAGAAACTATGTAGGAACCAGAGAAGGAGCTCTACCAATGAGGGCTCTGAAACCAAGCAGAACTCTTTTTTTTTTTTTTTTTTTTTTTTTTTTGAGACAGTCTTGCTCTGTCGCCCAGGCTGGAGTGCAGTGGCACAATCTCTCGGCTCACTGCAACCTTCACCTCCTCGGTTCAAGCAATTCTCCTGCCTCAGCCTCCCAAGTACCTGGGACAACAGGCACACCACCACCACATCCAGCTAATTTTTTTGTATTTTTAGTACAGACGGGGTTTAGCCATGTTAGCCAGGCTGTTCTCGAACTCTTGACCTCAAGTGATCCACCCACCTTTGGCTTTCAAAGTGCTGGGACTACAGGTGTGAGCCACCACGCCCGGCCCCAAGCAGAACTCTTCTAAACCATCAACCATGGAGAGCTCACTAGGACCACCTGTGCTAGAGGAAACGCTGAATTCATTTTCTACTCATTATGCAGAAGATATGACATCACTCTTGCCATGTAAAGAAGCGCATCACCTATCAAGAACCAATCTTGTGAAAACATTTGCAGTCTGTCTTTTAGTTAAATTTATAAACATATTTCCATCCTGGATTTGTGACTGATTCAATTGCAGCTATGTGGTGATTTTGGCGTGGTGATTCCTGTTCTCCTGATGGTCTGTAGCACACCTCTCCCAGTTGTCCAACCAAATCTTAGTTGAAGTGCAGCTTTAAGGGGATTTGGCAGATGTAAAGATAGCCCAAAATCCTTGAGTTAATCACAAGACATAAGATGAGGACTGGGCTGACCCAAGCACATGGAAACCCTTTAAACAGCCCCATGGGCATTCCCTGAGGTTTAGAGATGCAGACAGTAGAAGGGAGAGGATCCTCAAAGTGACTTCTCTATGCCCAACCCTCCAGACTCAGCTCAATTCAAACATCCTACACATGGAAAATGAAAGAAAAAAAAAGTCAGAAAGTGTGCTGCAATAGCTGGTAGCTGATTGAGCCAACATTGGATGAGTTAGATCAGAAGATGAAGGAAGCTGAGAGAGAACTTCAGGAAGAAGAGGCCAGGGGAATGTCTCTGGCCCACCTTTAGCATTCATCATCAGAAATCCCGCTGTATCTTAGAGATGTTTCATTAGCATTGTTGGGAAAAGCAGCAAAGGAGAAAGGACTTACAGAGTGCCTACATAAACTGGTTATGTGTAACATATAAACAAGGAACAACAAAAACTGCAGAAGGCCACAGGAGGCCTCTGAGGAGGAAGGCCTCTCCATGCCTCATGTTCCAGTGCAGGGTGACCTAGGTTCTGTTACCATAAACATCGTGCTCAAGGATGTAAAACCCCTTCGTAGCACTATGATGTAGCCAGACTTGTAGGCTCCTTGTAAGGTCTGCGTTCCACCAGCTGCACATAGATAATAGGTTAAAGATAATCACATGTTCTTATTTTGTGAAACTCCCAAACGAGCCACTATTATCAATCCTTAGGATGACACACCAGTTCTGGCTCACTGATTCACTTACAGCTCACTGATTCACCCCACCATTACTCCATCCTTACCCTGTAGATCAAAGTCATTATAATCAGTAAATAGTGAGGATGATCAGAGCTCGGGGCCTTCACTGCCTCCTCCAGAGTAATAAGTGATGGCCCCCTGGTCCCACTGTCTCTCTTAATCTGTCTTTTTCTCATTCCTTTGTCACCACTGAACTTGGGGTACCCACAGGTGATGTAGGCCTGGTTCCCTACATTCTGGTGCCCAACATGGGGCTCATGGATCCCTCCATTCTGGCACCCAATGTGTGGGGTTCATGAATCCCTATGTTCTGGCACCCAATGGGTGGGCTTATGGATTCCCTACAAGCAGAAAGTCATCAGCAGAGAACTGTATGTGTATTGTCTGAAACAACGTTATGCAGATCCAAACCTGACTGCCAAGTGGAAAAGAGACAGTTATGAGGCCTTGTGCTGCCTGTGGTGTGTTCAGACTTAGGATACCAAGTTTGGAACCAACTGCATCTGCCGGGTTGTATAGGGCACCCTTGACATAAGTGACTCCATCTTAGAAGAAGACTTTATTTTACATTTCAAAAGGCATTATGCCAGTAGGACCAGATGTTTGCCTAATCAATGGAGACAACACCCAATCAGATAAGGACATGACCCTTTACTATCAGCACTCATCAGAGGACTCAAGGTTCATAAGATGAGCCAGACTTCACCAGCCAGAAGCCATCGTGACAGACCCCATCTTGCTGGTGCTTGTGATCGACACCTGGCATCTGCCACCACGAGTCTGCTCAAATCAAAAACTCTTTTTTATGAGACGCTGACAACTGTCCACATCAGCCCAGGACACCCTCCTTGTCCATGTCGCTCTCCCTGGACTGGTTCATTAACCCTTATTCCTATCCACTTTTCTCTTGATGTTATATGTTACTTGTTTGATGTTTAATCTATGACATTTACATATTAAGTACACTATTATGAATGGTTTGCAATATCGACTGACTTACGGAGTGGCTTGAACTTGTGTGCCCACAGCTCTGACTACTGAGTAAGCAGGTGGTATTTAGGAGATTGCCTGTGTAGCTCAGAGCTTGTGGCTTTTATGATTGAAATGGCATCAGTAAAAGTCTAACCTTGTGGAAAGACACAAACATAGGTGGACCTCATTCTGTCTGACCTTGCACTGCTCACGACATGGGTCCCCCAAAGGGGCCAGCAGGAAGCTGGCAGCGTGGTGGAGAGAGTGCCCTTCGGCCACAAAAGCTGTTCCTGCAGTGGCCACTCTGGCCCAACTCCCACTTCACTCTGGACTTTGAACTTCCATGATGTCTGGGGCTCCCCGAGCCTCTAGGTCCCCCAAAAGTGATCTATACTGAGGACATCCAGAACCGGCATGGGTGCCCCAAACACTGACTATGTCATGGTCACCTCCCAAAACACCCCTAGCCCTTCCCAGCAGCAAGGCTCTCTGAACCAGATCTGAAAAATTTGATCCCAATTGCATTTGAGAGACAAGGGAATATCACAGTTCTGTGTCCTCAGAACACCTTTACTCCCCAAACCCAAGGTCATGAAAGTAAAATTTGAAAGTGAAAAAGAAGGAAAAATAAAACAGATAAATAGTCTCCAGAGAGAAGATGTTGACTCCTGCTCCGTTAGGGTCCTTCACAGACTGGAAGATAGCAGCAAGCAACTCAGAGCAAGGAAACGCCCAGCTAATGGGTGGAGAAATGCAGCCTGTGCTTTCACGTTGTTTCCACCAGGTGGCGCGTGCTGAGCCTTAACTTCGGAAAAAAGGATTTTGCTTGAGTGGTTTGTATTTCCTTCCAAGCACAAAGAGAAACTTTGCTTTCTAGGAGTGTGAGGCTTAGCCCAGGAGGAAGAAAATCAAATTCAGGTCCAAAATTATGGAAAAAAAATTTTTTTCTGTTTTTCTCTCCAGGCTTCTGCCTTTTTGCTCTCAGGAATTACTGCTGCTGAACTGGAAGTGGAGATTGTCCCTGGCCCTTCCTGATCAGTAAATGGTTGTTAAGCATTTCATGATGTCACCTGTTTTCTTGATGTATTTAAGTGTGGGGGTATTTGTGGGATGAGGGAATAGTGTTTGTTTTTGGGGTTTTTGTTTATTTGTTTTGTTTGCTTTGTTGTTTTTGAGTCTCGCTCTGTCGCCCAGTCTGGAGTGCAGTAGCACAATCTCAGCTCACTGCAACCTCCGCCTTCCAGGTTCAAGCAATTCTCTTGCCTCAGCCTCCTAAGTAGCTGGGACTACAGGTGCACACCATTGCGCTTGGCTAATTTTTTTATTTTTATTTATTTATTTTGTATTTTTAGTAGAGATGGGGTTTCACCATGGTCACCAGGCTGGTCTCTAACTCCTGACCTCAAGTGATCCACCCGTTTCAGCCTCCCAAAGTGCTAGGATTATAGTTGTGAGCCACCGCACCTGGCTAGTGTTCATTTTTATCAGGTAAAAGGTTACTGTTGTTTTGTGGAGGTTTTTTTGTCTTTAAGATAGGGTCTCTGTCCCCCAGGCAGGAGTCCAGTGGTGCAACCATAGCTCACAGTAACCTCAAGCTCCTGGACTCAAGCAATCCTCCCTCCTCAGCCTCCCAAGTAGCTGGGACTATAGGCACACACCACAACACCAGGCTAATTTTTTCAATTTTTTGTAGAAACAGAGTCTTGCTATGTTGCCCAGGTTGGTCTTGAACTCCTGGGCTCAAGCAATCCTCCCATCTTGGCCTTTCAAGGCACTGGGATTACAGGCATGAGCCACGATGACCAGCCCAAAAGGTTAGTCTTTTTCATGAGCCGGAAATATTATTCAGGCTTGAAACAGAAGGGCTTGACCAGAATGTTATTTTTACCTTGCCATGTAAAAATAACATTAAAACTGCCTTATGTTATAAGATGTATAACTATTTATAAAACAAGGTGTACTAGAAAGGATATTGGAGTTGGCGGGGAGCGGTGGCTCATGCCTGTAATCCCAGCACTTTGGGAGGTCGAGGCGAGCGGATCATGAGGTCAAGCGATCGAGACCATCCTGGCCAACATGGTGAAACCTGGTCTCTACTAAAAATACAAAAATTAGCTAGACATGGTGGCACACGCCTGTAGTCCCAGTTACTCAGGAGGCTGAGGCAGGAGAATCACTTGAACCCAGGAGGTGGAGGTTGCAGTGAGCCAAGATCACGCCATGGTACTCCAATCACACCATTGCACTCCAGCCTCGTGACAGAGCGTGACTCTGTTTCCCAAAAAAGAAAAAAAAGGCTATTGGAGTCAAAAGTTCTAGATTGTCATCTTGGCTCCAACTCTTAGATTTGGAAGATTTTGGTCAAGTTACAATGTGTAATATCCTCAGTTTCAATATCCCTAAGGTGGTGATGCTAATAGTTAGTTGGAAAACCAGGTGAGAAAATGTCTGTGAGATGCTCAACCAAGTGAGCAAACCAAGTGAGAAAATCCCAAGCCCTGAGATGCTCAACATTACCAGTCATTAGGAAAATGCAATCAAAACCACAATGAGATGCTACTAAACACCCATTAGGAGGGTTACTAACCTAAAAAAAAAAAGGAAAAACAAATGTTGGAAAATAAATGTTGGCAAAGAAGTAGGAAAAACAAAACCTCTGTGCATTGCTGGTGAGCGTATAAAATCATGCAGCTGCTGTAAAAAAGTTTGGTGGTTCCTCAGAAAGATAAACAGAGTACGTTCTAGCACTTCTGCTCCTAACTATATGCCTAAAAGAATTGAAAGAAGAGATCCAAACAGATAATTTGTACAACCAGGTTCATAGCAGCATTATTCACAATAGCCAAAAGATATTAACAGCCCAAGTGTCCATCAACAGATAGATGGATGAAATGTGACATATCCATACAATGGAATATTATTCATCCATGAAAAGGAATAAAGTTCTCATATGTGCTCAACATGGAAACCTTGAGAACATTATGCTGAATAAAATAAGCCAGACACAAAAGGACAAATATAATGATTCCACTTCTATGAGGTACTTAGAATAGGCAAATTCAGAGAGACAGTAAGTAGATTAGAGGTTATCAGAGGCTGGGGAGATGGGATGAGAATGGGAAGATATTACTTAATACCTACAAAGTTTCTGTTCAGTATAATAAATTTTGCAAATAGATAATGATGGTGGTTGCATAGCATGATGAATGTAATTAATGTCACTGAATTGTATACTTTAAAATGGTTAAAAAAAAATAGGTTGGGCATGATGGTGTAAGCCTGTAATCTCAGCACTTAGGGAGGCCAAAGCAGGCAGACCACTTGAGGTCAGGAGTTCGAGTCTCTGCTATAAATACAAAAATTATTGGGTGTGTTAGTGCACACCTGTAGTCCCAGCTACTCCAGAGGCTGAGGCGTGAGAATCATTTGAACCCAGGAGGTGGAGGTTGCAGTGAGCTGAGATCACGGCACTGCACTCCAGCCTGGGGTGACAGAGCAAGACTCTGTCTCAATAAATAAATAAATAAAATGGTGAAAACAGTAAATATTACATATATTTTATCACAGTAAAAACACAAAAAAAGTAATTGGGTGGATTTAGACCAATATTGCATTCAAAATCAAGTACAGTTTTGGGAATGATTTTTTTGTTTGTTTGTTTGCTTTTTTGAGATGGAGTCTCGCTCTGTTGCCCAGGCTGGAGTGCAATGGTGCAGTCTTGGCTCACTGCAACCTTCACCTCTCAGGTTCAAGCAATGGCCCTGCCTCAGCCTCCCGAGTAGCTGGGGTTACAGACGCCCGCTATCATGCCCGGCTAATTTTTATATTTTTAGTAGAGATGGGGTTTCACCATGTTGGTCGGGATGGTCTCCATTTCTTGACCTCGTGATCTGCCTGCCTCGGGCTCCCTAAGTGCTGGGATTACAGGCATGAGTCACCACACCCAACCCATGAATGGTATTTTCAAAGTGACTATATTTGGTGATTAAACTTCATTTTCCAAGAAATTAAGGTTTCAAGGCCTGGCACATGTGCATTCAACTCACATGTGCTGAGGTTTCTTCTGGCCCATATTATCCTTCGAGACAGAAGCATCATCAGCGAAACCCTGCTTTCCCTACATGACATGCTCCCGGAACTCCTTCTAGGTACAGATTACTGCTTGGTCTTAGAAAAACTAGGAACAGAAAGAACGTAGCAAGGGAATGGAATCAGAGGAGAACACTCAGTGAACGCCCTCAATGCCAACTCATTTGTATGTGTTCTTGATCCCTCCTTTAAGCCTAAATTCTACCCTCTGCATTCTTCTTCAATCCCTCGGTCAGAATTAATTTCTCTCTATCTGATATTTTCAAGGCTCTGTATGGCATTTCTGCAATCCACCCCACGTAGGCTTACACATGCATGCAGCTCATTTAGCGTAAGAACCTAAAGGCAGGAAGCTTTCTCTTTCCTTTCCCTTCCTGCTTTCATCACCCCCCCCCCCATCCATCTGCAACAGCCTTGGAAAATGTTTGCCATGACTACTACATGTCCAAGCTCTATCAAATCCGACAGCAGAGTGGTTTTGCCAATTATTTTTTCTCACAAATAATTGCCTTTTATCTATTTTATTCACTGCAGTCTCAGTTGTTATCAACTCTTACCCACCCACAAGACATCCACTCATCACCACTACAAAATCTCAAGCAGAAGCACACGCTGACAAATCCTGAAAAGCTTAAGATGTAAATGGCACCAAAGGAGAGATCGTCTGAAGGAAGGCACTCTGAAAACAGCCTGGAACCCAGCCTTAATGCAACATAGCAACTGGCTTTGTTCACCATATTAAAAAGGGTTAACAGGCCAGGTGCGGTGGCTCCTGCCTGTAATCCCAACATTTTGGGAGGCCGAGGCAGGTGGGTTATTTGAGGCCAGCAGTTCAAGACCAGCCTGGCCAAAATGGTGAAACCCTGTCTCTATTAAAAATACAAAAATTAGCCAGACATGGTGGCGGGTGCCTGTAGTCCCAGCTACTTGGGAGGCTGAGGCAGGAGAATCACTCAAATCTGGGAAGTGGAGGTCGCAGTGAGCCAAGATCCAGCCACTGCACTCCAGCCTGGACAATAGACTCTGCCTAAAAAAAAAAAAGGAGTGGGTGCAGTGACTCACGCCTGTAATTCCAGCACTTTGGGAGGCTAAGGCGGTGGATCACTTGAGGTCAGGAGTTCGAGACCAGCCTGGTCAACATGGTGAAAACCCATCTCTACTAAAAGTACAAAAATTAGCCAGATGTGGTGGCACATGCCTGTAATCCCAGCTACTCAGGAGGCTGAGGCAGGAGAATAGTTTGAACCCGGGAGGTGGAGGTTGCAGTGAGCCAAGATCACACCACTGCTCTCCAGCCTAGGTGACAAGAGTGAGACTTCATCTCAAAAAACAAAAAGAAAAAGAAAAACAAAACAAGTAATATGTAATCTTTGTCCCTCAAGGAGCTAAATATCTCTGTACAATAATTCTTCACTAAAAACTCTCCCTATTGTAGAATATCACTCTTCTTTGCACAAGATTAAGTCAGGAAGGAACCATTATTTAAATACATTCCACATATCTCATTTAATTTTTACACCAACCCAGTGAAGTCCTTCTGAGTCTGGCTTTTGTTGACCTCTTAGCCTCTCTCATCGATCTCAACCTAGCACCCCATTTTCCAACCGTACAAAGCTACCTCCAGTCCCTGAATGCACCAGCTAACTCTCCTCTCCAATCCTCTTTTTTTTTTTTCTGAGACAGAGTCTTGCCCTGTTGCCCAGGTTGGAGTGCAGTGGCTCAATCTCAGCTCACTGAAACCTCCGCCTCCCAGGTTCAAGCCATTCTCCTGCTTCAGCCTTGTGAGTAGCTGGGACTACAGACATATGCCACCACACCAGCTAATTTTTTGTATTTTCAGTAGAGACAGGATTTCACCATGTTGGTCAGGCTGGTCTCGAACTCCTGGCCTCAAATAACCCACCTACCTCAGCCTCCCAAAGTGCTGGAATTGCAGGTGTGAACCACTGTGCCCGGCCTTCCAATCTTCTATAAATGGTGTTTTTTCTGCAAGGACCCCTGCCTGCTCCCAACATTCTACTAGTTACTATCTACTCATCTTTCAGGTATTATCTCAGAAGACTTTCCCTCTTAAAAACCTTCCATGCCAGCTTCATGCTGCCAAGACTGAGTTAACTACCTGCCCTTTAGGATCCTCTGGAGTCACTAACCAGAATCTTAAAATGAAAGTGTATGTTAACTTGTCTGTTTCTCTACTAGGCTGAGAAGTCCTTAAGAGAAGGGGCCATTTGTGTACCCAGAACTTCACTAATTACCTGGTGCATGATCAACATTCAACAATATCTGTTCAATGGCCATGATCAGTATTCTTTTCCTGTATTCTAGACATAAGGAAGCTGGAACTAAGGAAGTTTAAGAATGTAACCATAGTCGGCACGGTGGCCTCACGCCTGTATTCCCAGCACTTTGGGAGGCCGAGGCAGGCAGATTGCTTCAGCTCAGAAGTTCGAGACCAGCCTAGGCAACATGGTGAAACCCTGTCTCTACTAAAAATACAAAAAATTAGCTGGGTGTGGTGACGCACAGCTGTAGTTCCAGCTACTCGGGAGACTGAGGCATGAGAATCTCTTGAACCCAGGAGGCAAAGGTTACAGTGAGCCAACATCACACCACTGAACTCCAGCCTGGGCAACAAAGCAACTCTGTCTCAAAAAAAAAAAAAGTGTCCATTGACAGAGCTTACAAGCAGAACACCTAGATTTGAGCCTAGTTCCTTCTGGTTCAAGAGTTCACAATATAAGTGAATCCCTTTACCAGAGTGTGTGAGAATTTAATCAAGGACTATTCAAAATGTCCCATTGGAATCATCAGTTCTTTCTTTATTTTACCATAATATTCCATCAGAACTCACCCTCACTGTCCAATGAAAAGCTTATAGCTTAAGCAGGGTGAGGTGGCTCACGCCTATGATCCCAACATATTGGGAGGCTGAGGAGGGCGAATCACGAGGTCAGGAGATCGAGACCAGCCTGGTGAAACCCCGTCTCTACTAAAACTACAAAAAATTATCTGGGAGTGGTGGCGGGTGCCTGTAATCCCAGCTACTCAGGAGGCTGAGGCAGGAGAATCACTTGAACCCAGGAGGCAGAGGTTGTAGTAAGCCGAGATCGCGCCACTGCACTCCAGCCTGGGTGACACAGCAAGACTCTCTCAAAAACCAAACAGAAAAAAACAACCTCGCCACTCAGATTTATAAACAGAACTCAAAGGCAGGGGCTTGTATTTATGAGGTAGAGCGAGGGAAATTGAGAAAAAGATGGCATCTCCTAAAGAAAAAAAAAAAAAAAAAAAAAAAAAAAAAAAAAAAAAAAAGATGGCATCTCCTTTTCCCATTGCTTTTTCTCTCAGCTGTATATGTTTTGGGATCCTAATGTCAAATAATAAGGCCTGAGAGTTTTGCTGGAAACCTTCCTACTATGGTTTAAATATTTGTTCCCTCCCACACTTATGTAAAATTTAATCACCAACGGCCGGGCGTGGTGGCTCACACCTGTAATCCAAGCACTTTGGAACCAAGGCGGGCGGATCACCTGAGGTCGGGAGTTCAAGACCAGCCTGACCAACATGGTGAAACCCCATGTTTTAAAAAAAAAAAATTAATTACCAGCTGGCATGGTGGCTCACGCCTGTAATCCTAGCACTTTGTGAGGCTAAGATGGGAGGATCACTTGAGCTCAGGAGTCCCCAAGACCAGCCTGGGCAACATAGTGAGACCCCGTCTCTATTTTTTTTTAATATTTTTAAATAAAAAATTAAATTAGATTCTGGAGGAGGATCCAAGATGGCGGATTAGACACAACTCCAGGGCACAACACCCAGCGAAGAGACGCAGAAACCCAGAGATCTCCTAGCTCCAACCGAGGTACCAGGTGCATTTCAACAGGTCTGGTCCGAGGGTGAGCAAAGCCCACTCAGGGCAGACCGAGGCGGGGGAGGGGTGCTGCTTCACCCAGAAAGGGCATCTGACCGGCGAGTCGGAGGCTCCACCTCTGGCCCTCTGGTCCAGATACAGCGCTTCCCCCAAAGCCTCAGCAATACACAGAACAGGGGATCTTTGCCAGTCAAGCGCAGGGAATTACAAGTGCGGAGCTGAATAAGAGTCTGCAGACTGAGCTATCGTCCCCTCCCCCACGCCTGGAGAGAGAGGGAGCTGTAAGCGGGAGCAGCTGGGCGGCCCCTACCCCATGACCGGAGAGAGAGAAAGCTGAAAGGGCGAGACTGCCAGGTGCGGCTGGGTGGGTCCCTAACCTCCCCGACAAACCCCAGAGGGCTGAAGCTCTGAGTCTAGTGGGTTGCGTAGCCAGTGCCACAGTCTGAGAGGAACCCTGAATGATCCAGCCCAGTGGAGGAAGGGCACAACCCACCACTAGAGGGGTGGGACTGGGCTACATGTTTCAACAACAAACACAGGAAACCTACCTAGCAACGGGACGGCTCTCTCCACAGCCCAGCAGCGCCTACAGGTCAGCGGAAGAGGCGGGCCTAATCTCCCAGCATAAAAAAAAAGACACAGGAAGCTTCCCTAGTAACCTGAAGGAGTCCCTAGAAACCCAGTAGCGCCCCCTACAGGCAGACAAGCGACCTCATCAAGCAGCTCTCTGACACCACAGCCAGGTAAATCCACAAAGATGGGAAAAAACCAGCTCAAAAAAGGTGAAATCACCAAAGACCAGAACACCTCTTCTCCTTCAAGGGATCACAACTCCTCAACAACACAGATCACACTTGACTGAGAAGGAGTGTGAAGAATTGACGGAAACAGGATTCAGAAGGTGGATAATAACAAACTTCTCAGAGCTAAAGGAACACGTTGTAACTCAATGCAAAGAAACCAAAAACCTTGAAAAAAGGTTTGACAAAATGCTAACTAGAATAACCAGCTTAGAGAAGAACATAAACGACTTGATGGAGTTGAAGAACACATCACAAGAACTATGTGAAGCAAACACAAGTTTTAATAGCTGACTCGATCAAGCAGAAGAAAGGATATCAGAGATTGAAGATCAACTCAATGAAGTAAAAAGAGAAGGCAATATAAGAGAAAAAAAAGTGAAAAGAAACGAACAAAGCCTCCAAGAAATAGGGGATTCTGTGAAAAACCTAATCTACACTTGATCGGTGTACCTGAATATGACGGGGAGAATGAATCCAAGCTGGAAAACACACTCCAGGATATTATCCAGGAGAACTTCCCAAGCCTAGCAAGGCAGTCCAAATTTCAAATTCAAGAAATACAGAGAACTCCACAAAGATATTCCTCAAGAAGAGCAATCCCAAGGCACATAATTGTCAGATTCACCAGGGTCAAAATGAAGGAAAAAATGCTAAGGGCAACCAGAGAGAAAGGTCAGGTCACCCACAGAGGGAAGCCAATCAGACTCACAGCAGATCTCTCCGCAGAAACTCTACAAGCCAGAAGAGAGTGGGGGCCAATATTCAACATCCTTAAAGAAAAGAACTTTCAACCCAGAATCTCATATCCAGCCAAACTAAGCTTCATAAGTGAAGGAGAAATAAAATCCTTTACGGACAAGCAATTATTGAGAGATTTTTTCACCACCAGACCTGCCCTACAAGAACTCCTCAAAGAAACACTAAGCATGGAAAGGAACAAGTACCAGTCACTGCAAAAGCAAACCAGTTGGCAAAGACCAAAAATGCAATGAAGAAAATGAGTCAACTAATGAGAAAGAAAACCAGCCAGTAACAAAATGGCAGGATCAAATTCACACATAACAATATTAACATTGAATGTAAATGGCCTAAATGCCCCAATCAAAAGACACAGACTGGCAAAAAAAACTTTTGCAATCTACCCATCTGACAAAGGGCTAATATCCAGAATCTACAAAGAACTAAAACAGATATACAAGAAAAAAACAAACAACCCCATTCAAAAGTGGGCGAAGGATATGAACAGACACTTTTCAAAAGAGGACATATATGAGGCCAACAAACATATGAAAAAATGCTCATCATCACTGGTCATTAGAGAAATGCAAATCAAAACCACACTGAGATATCATCTCACGCCAGTTAGAATGGCGATCATTAAAAAATCGGGAGACAACAGATGCTGGAGAGGATGTGGAGAAATAGGAACACTCTTACACAGTTGGTGGGAGTGTAAATTAGTTCAACCATTGTGGAAGACAGTGTGGTGATTTCTCAAGGATCTAGAAATAGAAATTCCATTTGACCCAGCAATCCCACTATTGGGTATATACCCAAAGAACTATAAATCGTTCTACTATAAAGACACATACACACGTATGTTCATTGCAGCCCTGTGTACAATAGCAAATACCTGGAACCAACCCAAATGCCCATCAATGATAGACTGGACAAAGAAAATGTAGTACATATACACCATGGAATACTACGCAGCCATAAAAAAAACGATGAGTTCGTGTCCTTTGTAGGGACTTGGATGAATCTGCAAACCATCATTCTCAGCAAACTGACCCAAGAACAGAAAGCCAAGCACCATATGTTCTCACTCATAGGTGGGTGTTGAACAACGAGAACACGTAGACTCAGGGGAGAGGAGCATCACACACAGGGGACAGTTGGGGGCGAAGTAGGGGAGAGACAATGGGGGGTGGGGAGAGAGGGGAGGGTGGGGAGGGATAACATGGGGACAAATGCCAGATATAGTATGCACCTAAAGTAAAATAAATAAATTATTTTAAAAAATCAAATTATATCAATCCAGATGCTTCAGGAAAAAAAATTTAATTAATTAATTATCCTTGTAACAGAAGTAAGAGGTGAAAACTTTAAGAGGTGATTAGGCCATGAGACCCTGTCCTCATGAATAGATTCATGTTCTTATCATGGGGGTGGATTCTTTATAAAAGAACAAATTCTGCTCACCTTTCCCTCTCTCTCTGCCCCCCCCCCCCCGCCCTTTGCCTTTCTGCTATGTGATACCTTCTGCCATGTTAGGATACAGCCAGAAGACTCCCATCAGAGGAGGGCATCTCAATTTTTTTTTTTTTTTTTTAGACAAGTCTTACTCTGTCACCTAGGCTGGAATGCAGTGGCATGATCTCAGCTCACTGCAACCTCCACCTCCCAGGTTCAAGCAATTCTCCTGCCTCAGCCTCCTGAGTAGCTGGAATTACAGATTTGCATCACCACGGCTGGCTAATTTCTGTATTTTTAGTAGAGACGAAGTTTTACCATATTGGCCAGGCTGGTCTCAAACTCCTGACCTCAGGTGATCTACCCGCCTCAGCTTCCCAAAGTGCTGGGATTACAGGTGTGAGCTTCTGCGCCTGGCCAGGCATCTCGATCTTGAACTTCCCAGCTTTCAGTGACAAATAAATTTTTGTGTTTTATAAATGACCCAGTTTGTGGAATTCTGTTACAGCAGCACAAAGTGAGCTAAGATACTTCGCTTTTCGCTGATAGAGAAAAACAGCCAATTCAGTGAACTGGTTGAGCTGCCCACCTAATTATGCTGTGTCTGGAGCTCTTTAGGGCCGTTAGGGTACCTATAAAAGCTACAGTTACATTTCAAGATGAGAATATTTTCACTGAGACCAGAGGTACTTTCAGGCTTTGAAAGTTCTCAGTGCTGCCTGCCAGAAAGCAGCCACGCTTCTTCAGCACAAGGAGCTCAGAGCGATCCTGGCCTTGCCCACTGAGTGGGTTATCTATTGCTGTGTAAGAAACTACTCCAAAATGAAAGGCTTAACAAATTTTGTTATCTCACAGTTTCCGTGGGTCAGGAGTTAAAAAGCGACTTAGCTGGATAGTTTGGAGGAGGGTCTTTCCTGAGGTCGAAGTCAGGACTTTTAGCTGAGGCTGCAGTCATCTGAAAGCTCAACTGGAGATGGAGAATCTACTATTCTTATGGGGTTTTTTTATTTTTTGAGACAGGGTCTCGCTTTGTTGCCCAGGCTGGAATGCAGGGTGGCACAATTACAGCTCACTGCAACCTCAAACTCCCAGGCTCAAACAATCCTCCTGCCTTAGCCTCTGGAACATCCAGGACTACAGGTGCACACCACCATGTCAGCTAATTTTTAAATTTTTGTGTAGAGACAGGAGCTTCCTATGTTGCCCAACCTGGTCTTGAACTCTTGGCCTCAAGCGATCCTCCCACCTCAACCTCCCACAGTGCTGAGATTATAGCGATGAGCCACTGCACCTGGCTGGCCAGGAACCACTTCTTAAATGACTCATTCACATGGCTGTTATCAAGAGACTTCAGTGTCTTGCTGGCTTTTGGCAGGCGGCCCCAGTTCCTTGCCATTTGGGCATATTCATTTTGTTGCTTGAGTGTCCTCATAAGATGGCACTGGTTTCCCTATAGGCAGTTATCCCAGAAAAAGAACAAGGAAGAAATCGCATCATCTTTTATGACCTAGTTTCAAAAGTCACACATCATTGTTTCCACAACATCTTATTCATTAAAAGTCAGGCAGAACAACCCACATTCAAAAGCAGGCAAACTATCAAAGGAGAACTGTCAAAGTATTTGTGAACATGTTTCTTATAAGTTTTGTTTTGTCTTGTTTTGTTTTGCTTGGAGACTACAGTCTCTATTTTGCCCAAACTGGGCTCAGCTCAAATTCACAATCATCCCTGGTATGCACCACCATACCCATATAAACATATTTTTAAATCACTGCACCCATGCACTTAACAAAGCATAGATTCACAGACATAAACTTCTTCCTTACTTATGAGGGGCATTTGACCTCTCTCACTCAAGTGCCCTAAGCTATATCTCAGGTCCTGAGAAGTTCCCACACATCAGAAATTAATTATTTTATTGACTCTAACACCTGTTGATGAACTGTCTGAGCCCTTTTTCACGCCAACGTGTCAATCATTCACTATTGAGAAAAATATTTACAATGTCCAAAGTACTAAGCAGAAAAATATGGAACCCCTGTAATCATAGCACTTTGGAAGACTGAAGTGGGCGGGTCACTAGGTCAGGATTTCCAGACCAGCCTGACCAACGTAGTGAAACCCTGTCTCTACTAAAAACACAAAAATTAGCTGGGCGTGGTGGCAGGCGCCTATAATCCCAGCTACTGAGGGGACTGAGACAGGAGAATCGCTTCAACCCGGGAGGTGGAGGTTGCAGTGAGCTGAGATCACGCCACTGCACTCCAGCCTGGGCAACAAGAGTGAAACCCTGTCTTATAAAAATAAACAAATAAATATTTTTTTAAATGGAATGTAGGGCTAAAACCCAGTGTCCCTAACTCAGATGGTTCACAGTTTAATATGAGAAATAATAAACAGGTATTACCATGAGTACCATAAGCACTATAATAGAATTATGCTTCGGGGGCTACACAGCACATAAAAGAGGTAATTGCATATAGACTGGAGAGTGAGAAGAGGGAGAGACATATATTCCTGGTGAGATCACCTTGGAGATGAGCTCTTAATGATGAGTAGATTTAGCGAAGCAAAAAGGAAGCGAAGAACAGGTTAAGTGATCCTAAGCCCATTCAAAGACATGAAGGTAGAAAGAACATGGAATATTTCGAATTTTCACATGGTTTCTTAGGACTGGCGTACAATAGAATTCAAGGTGGGAAATAGCCAGAAATGAGGCTAGACAGGGGCCTCCATTCTAAGGAATCTGGAATTTTTCTACAGTCAGCAGGGAGCCATCAAACTACTTTAAGCAGCTGGGACAAAAGGAAGTTTGCATTTTTAAAATTTTTCTTTTTTTTTTTTTTCTTGAGACAGAGTATTGTTCTGTCACCCAGACTGGAGTGTAGCAGTTCGATCCCAGCTCACTGCACCCTCTGCCTCCCCAGTTCAAGTGATTCTCCTGCCTCAGCCTCCTGCTTTGCTGGGGTTACAGGTGTGTGCCCTCACACCTAACCTCAGATGATCCACCCGCCTGAGCCTACCAAAGTGCTGGGATTACAGGCATGAACCACCATGCCCAGCACAAATTTGCACTTAAAAGGTGACTACTAGGTTGGGTGCAGTGGTTTACACCTGTAATCCCAGCACTTTGGGAGGCCAAGGCTAGCAGATTGCCTGAGATCAGGAGTTCGAGACCAGCCTAACCAACATGGTAAAACCCCCATCTCTACTACAAATACAAAAATTACCCAGGTGTGGTGGTGGGCACCTGTAATCCCAGCTACTTGGGAGGCTGAGGCAGGAGAATCACTTGAAAACCCAGAAGGCAGAGGTTGCAGTGAGCTGAGATTGATTGTGCCACTGCACTCCAGACTGGGCAACTCCGTCTCAATAAAAATAATAAAAAGGCTGGGCGAGGTGGCTCATGCCTGTAATCCTAGCACTTTGGGAAGCGGAGGTGGGTGGATCACCTGAGGTCAGGAGTTCAAGACCAGCCTGGCCATCAGGGTGAAACCCCATCTTTAAAAATAAATAAATAAATAAATAAATAAAATAAAAATAAGAAATGAGGAGGGACCATGTAAGGAGTAACAGTGATGGTGAAGGAGAGGGGTGATTTGAAAGACTAGAAGGTAAGGAATTGATATATTAATAATTTAGTTCAGTATACTGAGTCACATGGGGGTGACGAAAGAACCAACGGAACCTGAGTTTAGGTTTTAGAATAAGACAACTGAAGGAAAGGGAGACACATTCCTAATGAGATAGGGGAGTAAAAGGAAATCAGTTTGGGTTTGGAGTAGATTGAGTTGAAGTATTTGTAGGGTAAATGCTAACATGGAATTTCCTCTAGTTGCATCTCACTAGGCAGGTTCATTTGATGTTGGAAATAGATGCTCGGTGCTGCAAAGAAAACTTAGCACTGAGACAACGGATCTTTTTTTTTTGTTTTGTTTTGTTTTGTTTTTTTTTTGTTTTATTTTCTTTTCTTTTCTTTTTTTTTTTTTTTTTAAAGACGGGGTTTCACCATGTTGGTCAGGCTGGTCTTGAACTCCCGACCTCAGGTGATCCGCCCGCCTTGGCCTCCAAAGTGCTTGGATTACAGACGTGAGCTACCACGCCCGGCGACAACGGATCTTATAGCAATGCAATTTTTATTTCCTGGACTGCAGGAAGGGTACCCTCACTAGCCGTCTTGCCACAAGAGTACAAAGAACAAAGGGAAACAGACAAATGTATCCCTTACACATTTCAGGTCATCCTTACTGCTGTGTCTGATCTCCGTTGGCTGGAGCCAGACCTCACAATCTAAACTAAAACCCAATTGGCTAACAACTTAAAACTTTTCTAAACAGGAAAAAGGGCTTAACAAAGTTATTAGCACACTTATTCTTTAACAAGAAAGGAAACTTTAAAAAATAACATTTCTACTTTCCACATCTGAGTTAACATAAAACTAAATTATAGACTTCATGTGAAAAATTATAAGATTGTGTTGTGTTATTGTTTTGCTTTCTTTTCATTCTTTTTTATGATATTTTAATTTTGCTTTGTTTTATTTTTATTTTTATTGTCTCCTTTTATTGAATCTTCTTTTATAGACAAATAAGAATTTTATAATTGTTTGAATTTAAATTGTTACTTTCAAATTGCTGAAGGGTATTAGAAAACAACTTCTTTCCTTGCGATTTTTAAAATGTCCCTTTCTTTTTTTTTTTTTGGTTAATCAAATACTGCAGTACTGATTTAATCAGTATAAAATTGAAAGAGCTTTAGATCTGTTAAAATGTCCCTTTCTAATTGGTTACAGGATAATATATTTATATAACAAAATAATATGTAACTGTTTAAAACAATTTGTATTAAAAAATATTTAGTGAATGGAGCAACAGTCATGAAATACTCCTAAGCGGGAAAAAAAGGCAGGTTACAAAATAGTTATACTATGATTCTAATTTTCATAAAAATATGTGTGCATCTGTGTAGGCACAGGGAAAAACAGAAGGCAAAAACAGCAAAATATAATTATGTCTATCTCTAAATGTTAGGATTTGGGATTTTTTTTAATTGTCTTATTGTGTTTTTATGCATTTGGTAAATTCAAAACAATGAATATTTCATATACTAGAGTTTAAAAATTAATATGGTTTCCAAATGTTTTGTCTTATAAATTTATTCTATACCTCCAGTGTCAAACCTTAAACTGAAAATAAATTCACTAAGTCAGCAGAAGTTATCTTTGCCTTGTGGGAATAAGAGTAATATATATTCTTTATTTCTTTTTTCATTGTTTCCATAATAGAAAGGTTTATCATTAGAAATTCTTTTAGAAGGAAACGTTTTCAGATATCATGGAAGATGCAAAAATTAAAAAAGGAAATAGGAGGAAACATTTATTTCCTTCCTCTGTCCCACAGAGGTTCACTTTCAGGAGAGTGTCTGATGTTAGTCAGTTACACCTCCATGTGAATTTGACACCTCTTTCCCAGAGGTATTTACCTTCCTGTTACCCTTTCTAATTAGGAGGAAATCTGAGCTCTATAATATTCAGATGTCTTGTGGTTTAGCCCACCTACTTCTTTCCTACCAGACTTTCATAAATAGTTTAGTCCTCAAAGGAGATCCCTTCTTCATGATCCATCCTTATCCTACCAGGGACTAATAGCTCTGACTCCACAGTTTCCTCTTTTGGTGATCATGTTTCCCCTCATGTTTGGGCTCTCCAGTGTTTTGTGTGAGACTTCCTGGCTAGTAAACTGTGTTTGCTGCACAGAGACACTTATAAGAAAAACCAGAGCAGCCTCCAGTGGCTAAGAGGTGAATTCTTCCTAGGTCTCTTTTTCTTTCCCCTGACCCTTTTTCTCTCCCTGCATTTGTTGTTGTTGTTGTTGTTGTTTTTGAGACGGTGTGTCGCTCTGTCACCCCGGGTGAAGTGCAATGGCACAATTTCGGCTCACTGCAAACTCCACCTCCCGGGTTCAAGCTAGGATTACAGGCACGCACCACCACACCTGGCTAATTTTTGTGTTTTTAGTAGACAAGGGGTTTTACCATGTTGGCCAGGCTGGTCTCAAACTCCTGGCCTCAAGTGATCCACCTGGACTTCCCAAAGTGCTGGGATTACAGGTGTTAAATACAGTAAGTTTTAAAATTTCTCTTCAAATAATCAATATGTCAGTGTGTTCAGCTCCCCTATTCTTTGTTCTCCATTTTAAAGTTTAACTTCCTTGTTCTCTTCACCCTAGTAAACAACCTTCCCACCAGCTCTAATCAGTGGTTCACATTTGTACCCCTGGTTACCTGCTCCATCCTGAGCCACGCCTGTTCACCTGCTCTGACCTGAGTCACCTCTGGTCACCTACTCCATCCTGAACTGACCCCTGGTCACCTGCTCTGACCTGAGTCAACTTTAGTTACCTGTTCCATAACCATCTTTCCCACCAAAACTGCTTACCCTGCCACTCTGGCTCATACTCCTGCTCTCTTTAAAATTGCCAGTCAGAATTACCTTAGACAGTGTGGTCCAACTCTAGCCAATAGAGGAATGACACAGCAGTAGGGGCTACCTGTGTCAGGGATAAGAGCCTCTTCCCCTCCCCTGTTCAGGTGTGCTCTCACCATTGTTCCACCTGTGAGACGTACCCTTCCTTTTTTTTTGAGACAAGGTCTTACTCTATCACCCAGGCTGGAGTGCAATGGCATGATCTCAGCTCACTGCAACCTCCACCTCCCAGGGTCAAGCAATTCTCTGCTTTAGCCTTCTGAGTAGCTGGAATTACATGCACACCCCACCACACCTGGCTAATTTTTGTATATTTTTAGTAGAGTTGGGGTCTCCCCACTTTGGCCAGGCTGGTCTTGAATTCCTGACCTCGTGATCCACCCACCTCAGCCTCCCAAAGTACTGGGATTACAGGCATGAGCCACCAAGCCCAACTGAGACACACCCTTCTACAGAAGTAAATATTGCCTTGCTGAGAAAATTTATGTTCAAGTGGTATTTCTTTAGCGGCATCAAAAATTTGCTTCTAACACAGGCATAAGGCACTGTGCCTGGCCTTCCACACTTTTTGTTGCCGTGTTCATTTACTTAAAATCCCTGGTAAAGAATGTGGCCGTTATAAAGATTTTTAATCTGTTGTACATTTAATCCAAACCTTTCCTCTCCTATGAATAATTGAAATTTAGCTAACTTAACTTTCATGACCTATTTTGAATGTGGAACCACAATTATGGAAAAGTCTAAATGATATCACTGAGACCATCAAGCAGATGTATGACAGAAGTGAAACTATTACAGATTGAGGAAAATTAATCATGGCTTGAAGCTATGCCATTTATCTATTAATTAAAAATATAGGTCAGTCGCAATGACTCATGCCTGTAATCCCAGCACTTTGGGAGGCCGAGGTGGGCAGATCACCTGAGGTTGAAAGTTCAAGATCAGGGTGGCCAACATGGTGAAATTCTGTCTCTACTAAAAATAAAAAATTAGCTGGGCCTGGTGGTGCACACCTGTAATCCCAGCTACTCTGGAGGCTAAGCAGGAGAATTGCTAGAATGGGCATGGTAGAGGTTGCAGTAAGCTGAGATCATGCCATTGCACTCCAGCCTGGGAGACGAAAGCAAAACTCCTTCTGAAATATATTTATTTATTTATTTATTTATTTATAAATATTTTATATATTGTATTTATTTTATATATATTTAAATTTACATATTATAATATATATTTATATTTATTTATATATTTATATGTATATATATTATATAATACATAATATATATTTATATTATATACAATATATATTATATATTTTTTATATATTTTATATACTATATTTATATATATAGCTCGGAACATTTTGTAACAGATACAATACTGCTTGAAGTCTTTTTTTATCTACTATTACCCTTTAATAAGGAAATATATCTGACCTCATCAAAGATGAAGGCCATTATAATAAACTTTTAAAATTCTTAATTCAACCTCTAAATTTTCCTCAAATACTTCCTTCTGTAGCCAAATTACAGATTATTTAAGTTGTTTTTCAGTGATCAGGGATTTTTCTAATCCTTGCAATCTGTGTTATGAATAAAGAAGACTGGTGGGGTAGGCCATAAAACGTCAGTAAAAGTCTACTACAAGCAAAATACAATGCTTAAGCTAATGCCAAATTATGTAACCGGCTCTAACAAATGGGGATTTGAGACCCAAGCTCAAGGCCAGCCCCTGTGGCTCCAGGACACAAGCCTGCCCCTGCGGACCCAGCCTTCAGTCCCACCTCAGCGCAGCACTGTAGCCTCAGACACCAGGTCAGCCACTGCAGACCCAGCCCTCTAGCCAGCCCTTGCAGACCCAGGCACCAGGGCAGCAACTGCAAACAGGCTCTACACTAGCCCCTGCAGACCCAGGCTTTAGGGTGGCCTCCATGGACCCAAGACCTTGGTGTGCCCCCACAGGCTCAGACTCCAGAAACATTCTTATGGACTTGGACACCAAGCCTATCCCAATGCCAGGCCAGCTCTTACAGACTAAGGCTCAAGGCCCACTTTGGTGCTAAGTCAGCTTCTGTGGACTCAGGCTTCATGTCAGCACCCATGGATCCAGGATCCAGGCCTGTCCCTGCAGATCTAGGCTTCAAAGTTGTCACAGTGGACCCAGGCCCCAGGCCCAACCCCACAGACCCAGGCATGATGCCCAGGCCCTGTGGACCCACATACCAGGCCAGTCTGTCTGAGGCCTCCAGCAGCAAGCCTGCCATGATGACCCACCAAGAAACTCTGGTAAGGCTAACTGGTAAAGGGCTTTTCCTAACAAAGTCAATCTGCAAAGATTGAAATAGATAGCCAGGTAAGGTGGCTCACACCTGTAATCCCAGCACTTTGGGAGGCCAAGGCAGGTGGATCACTTGAGGCCATAAGTTTGAGACAAGCCTGGTCAAATGTCAAAACCCAATCTCTACTAGAAATACAAAAATTAATCGGGCATGGTGATGCACACCTGTAATTCCAGCCACTTGGGAATCTGAGGCATGTGAATTACTTGAACCAGGGAGGTGAAGGTTGCAGTGAGCCAAGATCACACCACTACACTCCAGCACGAGCAACAGAGTGAGACTCTGTCTTAAAAAAAAAAAGAAAAGATTGCCAGGCAAGGTGGCTCACGCCTATAATCCCAGCACTTTGGGAGGCTGAGGCGGGCGGATCACGAGGTCAGGAGATCAAGACCATCCTGGCCAACATGGTAAAACCCCGTCTCTACTAAAAATACAAAATTAGCTGGGTGTGATGGCATACACCTGTAGTCCGAGCTACTCAGGAGGCTGAGGCAAAAGAATCGCTTGAACCCAGGAGGCGGAGGTTGCAGTGAGCCAAGATCACAACACTGCACTCCAGCCTGGGCGACAGAGCAAGACTCCATCTCAAAATAAATAAATAAATAAATAAAAACAAAGAAAGAAAAGAGCAGAACAGGTGCCTGTTTCTTCAAATGTGCAGATACCAACACATGGTCATAGAAACGCAAATAATCAGGGGAAACATGACACCACCAAAGGTTCAAACTAAAGCACCAGTAACAAGAAATGGAAATCCACAAATGATCTGACATAGAATTCAGTTTTGACATAAATCTGAGTCTACAGAAAACACAAGAGTAGGGGAAAATGTAAATGACACTATGATGAAGCAAACAAGACAGATATATGAGACATCCTTTAAGACAACCGGCCTCTTACATCTAATAAGTCAATGTAATGGAAGAAGAACATGGTAAAGAGATTATATTCTAAATTCAAAAGGGCTGAGCACAGTGGCTCATGCCTATAATCCCAGCACTTTAGGAGGCCAGAGCAGGCAGATCACCTGAGGCCGGGAGTTCAAGACCAGCCTGGCCAACATGGTGAAACCTTATCTCTACTAAAAATACAAATATTAGCCAGGCATGGTAGCACATGCCTGTAATTCCAGCTACTCAGGATGCTTAGGCAGAAGAACCATTTGAACTGGAAGGCAGAAGTTACAGTAAGCCAAAGTTACAGTGAGCCAAGATCATGGTACTGCACTCCAGCCTGGGAGACAGAGCAAGACTGTCTCAAAATATATATATATATATATATGGACCTCATATTAAAGAGATTAAGGAATTATTGTCAATTTCCTTAGGGGTCATAATGGCATTGTGGTTATATATGAGAATTTAGTTTAATTTTAGGAGATTATACTAAATACTTCCATGTGTCTCTTATAAAGGAAGAAAATTAGAAATAAATCACATATATTTACATAAATATATGTCTATATATACAGTCACCAACTTACAATGGTTCAACGTAGGATTTTTCAATTTCACAATGGTATGAAAGCAATACATGTTCAGTAGAAACTATACTTTGGGTACCTATACAATCATTCTGTTTTTCACTTTCTTTCCTTTTTTTTTTTTTTTAAGATGGAGTCTCACTATGGCACCCAGGCTGGAGTGCAGTGGAGGCGGGTGGATCACCTCAGCTCAGGAGTTCAAGACCAGCCTGGCCAACATGAAAAAAACCCGTCTCTACTAAAAATACAAAAATTAGCTTGGCATGGTGATACCTGTCTGTAATCCCAGCTATGTGAAAGGCTGAGGCAGGAGAATTTCTTGAACCCGGAAGGCAGAGGTTGCAGTGAGCCGAGATCGGGCCACTGCACTCCCGCCTGGGTGACAGAGCGAGTCTCCATCTCAAAAAAAAAAAAAAATAAGAAGAAAGAAATTCAAATTCCAAATAGCTTCCTGAAGTGATTTCTTGCCCAAGGGAAAAAAAATAAAAACTTACAATGATTTTTCTCCGTAAATCACAAATCTATTCGTTATCCTGCATCTTATGTTCCTTAAACTTCCCTCTGCCCCTATCTTTTTGTTCTCTTATCTGTTCCCCTCTTTTCGTAGCTGGCCAGCAACCCTCAAAACTCAATTGCATCTTAAATTAAACTTCTATTTGAACACAAAAAAGTTCTTATGTTTGATTTTAAGCTCTTATCTTGCTCTTAGTTGAGAGTCATTGTCAAAATCTTTAGAAAGGCTAGACAGAATAGAGAGAAATTGCAAAGAAGAAAAAAAAATACTTGATATGGTCTATCCAACCAGGGGAATTTTATCTTTCTAGTGATTTTACTGGGACTGTTATTAAAGAGTTTTACAGAGTCCTGACACATTCAGATACTTCACTGTCCATATGCTCCCAATATTCAGAAAAGACAGAAAGAAATAATGAAATTCTAAAACTCAAATTAGCAAAATTCTCCAAGACTCTCATCTATGGCCTAAGGTTTTGCCATTGGCTTTAATGATAATGCAATCAACTGTTTCTGGGGCTTAGCAACTCTTTATCCATGACTTAGTAACAGGCTGGCTCAGGAATCTAGACAGTTTACCTCTAAATCTAGACATCACCCTGTTCCAAGATGATGTGGTCAACTATTTTAAGGGACTAATACAATACACCCATTTTTATCGTCAGTAGGTAGGAGAAGCTGTTCTTCAACATTATTCTAAACAACCCTTGCATGACTTAAAATTTGGAGACCTGGGCTGGCATGGCGGCTCACGCCTGTAATCCCAGCACTTTGGGAGGCTAAGGCAGGCAGATCACCTGAGGTCAGGAGTTCGAGACCAGCCTGGCCAACATGGAGAAACCTCATCTCTACTGAAAATACAAAAATTAGCCAGGTGTAGTGGCGGGTGTGTAATCCCAGCTACTCAGGAGACTGAGGCAGAAGAACCACTTGAACCCAGGAGGAAGGTGGAGGTTGTAGTAAGCCGAGATCGCACCACTGCACTCCAGAGTGGGTAACAAAAAAAAAAAATCTGGAGACCTGGTTTTTTGGAACAGACTTCAGAGAAAGACAGCCCTTGAACCGTAGTGGAAATGACTCTGTCAAGTGTTGTTAACAACTAGCTCAGCAGCAAAACTGTAAGGTGTTGATCCTCCAGTTCACATCTGAGCCACCCCCAAGATGACTACATCCTAAATGCAGAAATCTGTGAATTCATCACTTTTTGTGAAAAAATGGGACTATGAAGATATAATTAAGCTAAGAGATTAATTACCTTGAGATAGAGAGATGATTTTGGATTTTCCAGGTGGAGCCAATGTACTTACAAGCATCCTTATAAGAGGGAAATAAGAGTTTTACAAAGAAAAAACAATGTGATGAAAGAAGCAGAAAAACGGAAGGATTTGAAAATACCACATGGCTGGCTTTAAAATTAAGGAGTGGATCATGAGCCAATGAATACAGTTGGCCTCCAGAAACCAGAAAAGGCAAGCAAGCAGATTGCTCCTAAAATCTCCAGAAGGAATGCATTCCATGGACTGATTTTAGACTTCTGACCTCTAAAAATTTAAGAAAATAAACGTATGTTAGTTTAAGTCATAAGCTCATGAGAATTTGTTACGGCAGCAGTAGAGAACTAAGAAGGATGTCCCTCAGCTAAAGAGACATAAATTATCCCTGAGTTATTGGAATATTGTCTTTATCGGAGACCTTAACCTATGCATTCTTAGAAAGCTGCAGAAACATACAGTCTTTGGGAAGAGATAGTATTTACCCAACAAGACAACTGTGGGGAATATAGACATTCCCATCTGAGGTCTGTGCAGTAAGACCACAGGTTGCTACTCTTTAATCTGCGTTCTTTTGTGTTCTGTTTTCCGACCTTTCTTCTTTTCTCTGTTGCTGATTTGAGACCGTTTTCACCTATTTATGCATTAGACCCCTATTCTTTTCTTTTTTGAGATGGAGTCTTGCTCTGTGGCCCAGGCTGGAGGAGAGCAATGGCACAATCTTGGCTCACTGCAACCTCCGCCTCCCAGGTTCAAGCAACAATCCTGCCTTAGCCTCCCAGGTAGCTGGGATTACAGGCACCTGCCATCATGCCTGGCTAATTTTTGTATTTTTGTAGAGATGGAGTTTCACCTTGTTGGCCAGGCTGGTCTTGAACTCCTGACCTCAGGTGGTCCGCCTACCTCAGCCTCCCAAAGTGCTGAAATTACAGGCGTGAGCTACCACGCCCAGCCAGATCCCTATTCTTAATTTTGTTTTGTTTTGAGGCAGACTCGCTCTGTCACACAGGCTGGAGTGCAGTGGTGTAATCTCGGCTCACTGCAACCTCTATCTCCCAGGTACAAGCCAGGGATGCTGAGAAACACCCTCCCGTTCATAGGAGAGCCCCCTCACTCAGCATCAACACCAAGTGAAGTTCTGCCATACAATTCTGATATTAATTGCCCAGAGTTAATGAAGATATCACAGGTTAGATTCAAAGTCCTCCACAAGACTGCTCTCACTTCAGACACCAGCTGTCAGTCTTTGGGATCCCCAAGCCTCTTACACTTCTGATTGTCTATGAATGTAGGGGCTTTCCTGACCTCCTCAAATTCAGTAATTCACTAGAATGACTCACAAAATTCTTAACTTGCTGTTTCTACAAATTCTAAACTATTGTATGATTATAATTACTCAATTCTAATGAAATCCGTGCATTGAAAGACATACTTTAAACCAAACTTCAAAATATCAATAAATCAGATCTTGCAATTCCTTCTCAGAGTTGTTTCTGTGAAGTTAGCATTCTCACTTACTGTGATAAACAATAAACTCAGCTTTGTGATATTAAAAGGTTATCCTGATGATGTTTGGGAAGCCAGTATTCTACAAGGTCAATGAGGAAATTCTACAGCCTACAAAATGGGAAGGCAGATTACAACAAAGAAATGGTAAGAACCCTAGAAGAAAAGACTTCTCATCAGCAAAAATAAATGCTGGAAGACAATGAGGTAACATCTCTGATGTGCTGAAAAACACAATAGGGAGCCTAAATTTCTATCCAGCAAAATATCATTCACAAGTCAGGAAAAATTAAAAATTTATAGATATTCAAGCACTTAGAAATTTACTAACAATAGTCCCTTACAGAAAGAACTACTAAATAAGAAAAAATAAACCTACAGGGAATGAACAGTATAAAGATATATATAAAAATGCAAAAGAATTGTTTAAAAATGCTGGTAAGTCTAAATAAATACTGAGTGGGAAAAAAAATTAGAATAGCCATCATTTTTTGTGTGTTTTCAAAACCAGCTGGCACTCCCAGTTAAAGATAGCATATTAAAAGCAAGCATCTAGTTCTGTTTCTTTTTGAAACCTCACAAAAATGACAGTAGATTTTATAGAGAGATATAAGTATCTATATATATATTTATCCATATATATTATATGTATATAAATATATGTACATATATATTCCTCTAGAATGAAAAGAACAGAAAATCTTTTAATAGCAACAAAATGTTGGAGCCTGAAAAGCAAAAAGAAAGTCACTGGAGGAATATGGCAATCAGTCTGACTTACACCACAGAAACATCCAAAAGACCAAGGAACTGGCAACACTGGTACCTGGGGAAGCACATGTAAGAGTGGACTCAAAGCCCAGACTTATCTGCAAATCTGTTTAAATTAAACCCCCAGATCTCTAAACACTGCCCAGTCAGGCAACTGGTCCTGCCCTACACCAGCATAAGATTAAAGGTTTATTCTCTGAAAAAGTAAAACAAAGAATCTCTTGATTAGGGGGGAGACTAGGCATATTTGGCATAATGTTATCATTCTAAAGCAGGATACCCCAAAAGATAAATAAATAAAAATTTAAAAATAAAAACCAGAAAAGGCCCACGAAACAGGACATTCAGAGGCAAAAAGAATTCCCAGCATAAGAGTAAAAGATTCTGCTCTCCAGGGTGATCAAGCTCTGTACTAGTGTAGATGGCAACCAGTCCAGATGAGGATAAGTCAGAAGGCTCCAGAAAGGCCTTAATGAAAATGATGATATTAAGAAAACAACTATATTTACCAAGAGAATATTTAAGCAATTGGGAAAGAATATGGGGGCTGAATTACTGAGACATTCTTTGAAAATTAAACAAACAAACAAAAAATAATTATTATTTACTGAAGGAAAGACAGAACATTAAGCAAAAGAAGAAACCATGGCATATGACATGGTTTAACTGTGAATAACAATTGTATAGTTTTTAATATTCTAAACACTGAATATTTATATAACAAAATTATGATATCATTATATAAGAAAAAATAGGTGGCTGAGCATGGTGGCTTATGCCTTGTAATTCCAACATTTTGGAGGGCTGAGGCAGGAGGATAGCTTGAGGCCAGGAGTTCGAGACCAGCCCAGGAAACAAAGTGAGACTATGACTCTACAAAATCTAAAAAAAAAAAAAAAAAATAGCGGGTCGCCTGTAGTCCCAGCCACTTGCAGGGGCTGAGGCAAGAGGATCACTTGAGCCTGGGACATCAAGGCTGCAGTGAGCCAAGATTGTGCCACTGCACTCCAGCCTGGGTGACACAGCAAGACTCTGTCTCCAAAAAGAGAAAGAGAGAGAGAAAAGAAGGGAGGGGAGGAGAGGCAAGAGGAGGGGAGGAAAGAGAAGGGGAGGGGAAATAGAAAGAAAGAAAGAAAAGGTAGAGAGGAGATGCTCATATTGGGGTTAGAGAATGATACCCCAGAGTATGGTGCTTTGGCATGCTGAGCACTTTTGAATTAAAGTAAATTAGAAGGCCTCAGAAACTGCTCAGAACAAAGAACTTCCTAAACCTCTCTTATTTTCCCTCAATCCACCCGCCAGCACAGGCAGAGGCTCTCAGATATTTTCTTATCTGAAAAAGAGTATCTTCCAAAAGAAATGTCATTGTCTCTAACCCCCTCCCTAAAAATCTCATCAAATAACCAGGGAAGATTAACCAGAAGAAAAGAGATAAGAGAAGAAACAAGAATAAAAGCTGGCCAGGTGCAGTGGCTCACACCTGTAATCCCAGCACTTTGTGAGTCCGAGGCAGGTGGATCACCTGAGGTCAGGAGTTCGAGACCAGCCCAGCCAACATGGTGAAACCCTGTCTCTACTAAAAATACGAAAATTAGCTGGGCATGGTCATGGGTGCCTCTAATTCCATCTACTTGGAAGGCTGAGACAGGAGAATAGCTTGAACCTGGGAGGTGGAGGTTGGAGTGAGTTGAGAATGTGTCACTGCACTCTAGCCTGGGGAACAAAGCAAAACTCTGTCTCAAAAAAAAAAAAGAATAGAAGTCATCGCTACTTTCAGACAGACTTTTTAAATCTAGTCTTCTGAGGACAGCTCTGAGAGATTACTAAGAGACTTTATCTGCATAATAAGACAACTTTTGATCACAGTGCAGTTCCACCCCCCACCTTTCCATAACATTCAGTTTATTAACCTAATCATTTTAAACCTATTGTCTGATCTTTGGGCCTATTCATTTCCCCAAAACTTATTTACTACTCTTCACAATTGCCTGCATTTACCCCATCTCCATCTTCCCTATGAAGAGGGTATGTAAGTTTAAACCATCTGGGGCTGGATAAGGTGGCTAATGCCTGGAATCCCAGCAATTTGGGAGCTGGAAGTGGGCAGATCACTTGAGGTCAGAAGTTCGAGACCAGCCTGGCCAACATGGTGAAACCCTGTCTGTACTAAAAATGCAAAAATTAGCCAGGTATGCTGCCACATGCCTGTAGTCCCAGCTACTCAGGAGGCTGAGGCAGGAGAATCACTTGAACCCAGGTGGTGGAGGTTGCAGTGAGCCGGGATCACACCACTGCACTCCAGCCTGGGTGACAGAAAGAGACTCTGTCTCAAATAATAAAAAAATACAAAATAAAAATAAAGACTTATGTAAAAGTGGATAAAGATAGAAATTTGCATCCCAAAACAAGAATTATATATTCTCTTCAAGTATTTATGGAACATTTACTAAAACTGTCCACATAAGCCACTAAAAAAGTCTCAACCAATTTCATGAAACTGGCATTTTAAAATTAATTCATACTGATTACAGAGAATTTGGGAAATATGGACAACTTAAAGGACAATATTAAAAATCATCTTAGGTGGGGCGTGGTGGCTCACGCCTTAAGCCCAGTACACTGGACGGCCAAAGTGGGCAGATCCTTTGAGCTCAGAAGTTTGAGGTCAGCCTGGGCAACATCGTGAGATCCCTATCTCTACAAAAAATACAAAATTCAGCTGAGCATGGTGACACACACCTGTAATACCAGCTACTTGAGAGATTGAGGGAAGAAGATTGCTTGAGCCTGGGAGGTCAGGGCTGCGGTGAGCCAAGATTGCGCCACTGCATTCCAACCTGTATGACAAAGTAATACCTGGTCTCAAAAAGAAAGAAAAAATTAACTGAAATCTAGCCAAGCATGATGACTCACACCTGTAATCCCAGCAATTTGGGAGGCCAAGGTGGGAGGGTCACTGGAAGCCAGGAGTTCAAGACCAGCATGAGCAACATAGAGAGACCCCCTTCTATGCAAATAAATAAATAAATTAGCTGGCTGCGGTGGTACCTCCCTGTAATCCCAGTTATTTGGGAGGCTGAGGCAAGAGGATCCTTTGAGCCCAGGAGGTTGAGGCTGCAGTGAGCCATGATTGTACTACTGCACTCCAGCCTGGGTGACGGAGCAAGCTGCTACCTTAAAACAAACAAAATTATCTGAAATCCTACTCTGACCAGAGTTTACCTCTTCTCATATTTGACATACTTCTTTTCAATCTTTTTTCAAAATGTGTCTTTTTTAATATCTTTGTCGTTGTTATTGTAATACTGAGATTTACTGTATATTCATTTTGTATCCTGCTTTGCAAATAATAACCCTACTTTATTACCACTAGAGGAACATTACACAGTCACGCTAATGGAAAGAATTTCTGCTCCTTGCAACAGTGTGTGGTCCTCAGAAGAAAACTAATATTTAATATTAACAGTGTTGAGATGGTTTCACCCCCAGGTAAGTTGACAGGAAAATGGCGGAGTGTGCTGGAGGAAAGGTGAAGGGCAGAGTAGAGTTGAAGCAAACCAGGATTCTCACTCTACACAAAAGACCAGCCTCCCTTCTCCCCCAGCTAAGAGCCAGCAAGAGCCCCACTAACACCAGCGAGGATGCGGAGGAAAGCAGGAGTTCAACAGGCAACAGGAAGAAGCCAAAGAAGGTTTGGGACTGGGAAGACGCAGATTTAGAAAAATAACATTGTGAGAATGGACACCCTTGAGGGGGTGTGGTGGCTCATGCCTGTAATCCCAGCACTTTGGGAGGCCGAGGCAGGTGGATCTCGAGGTCAGAAGATCGAGACCATCCTGGGTAACATGGTGAACCCTGTCTCTACTACAAAAAAAAATTAGCCGGATGTGGCAGTACCTGCCTATAGTCCCAGCTAATTGGGAGGCTGAGGCAAGAGAATCACTTGAACCAAGGAGGCAGAGATTGCAGTGAGCCGAGATCATGCCACTGCACTTCAGCCTGGGCCACAGAGCAAGACTCCATCTCAAAAAAAAAAAAAAAAAGAAGAAAAAGAAAGAAAAAGAAAATGGGCACCCTCGAAGAATACTCTGTGCCCCTCCTTCCTTAGCCCATCGTTTCACCCAGCAGCAGATTTCAGGGAGGGCCAGCCCAGGAGGGATGGGCGTGGCAGTACCTGGGGCATGGTTGGGAGGAAGCGTCATCCTCTAAGTAGGAGGAAGCATTACAGAGCAGCAGGGAGCTTCTCCAGAGATGAAACAGGCTGCTGGTCCCAACCTTCCACACACAGCACACCTGGCAGATCCTGCCACGGGGAGCCATACCCCGAAGGGGCAAAGCCAGGAGGGTTGCCTGAGAATGATTCACGCCATTTCTGTTGAATGCCTGGCACACAGCAGGGCTTCATACATTTTAACAACTACTCTTCTATTTTCTTTAAGTAAACTGCAGTGGTTTGAGGCACAGGCTTTGGTTTAAAATAGTTCCAGGTTGAAATCCATGCTCAAATTCCACTCATTAGCTCTTTGGCCTCAGAGTGGATTTACATCCAGTGCTCTAAACCTGTTTCCTCAACTGTACAATAGAATTAGTTAAATCTATTTATGGGATTGGATTCACTAATGTATATAAAGCCCAGCCCAAAATTAAATGGTAGCAGTTAGAATTGACGTTTAACATATGCCATATTTTGTTGGTCATTTTGGGGTTTTTTCCATATTCTATTTTTGAACTCCTCCCTATCTATATATTTATTTAATCATTTCTTTCAAGACTATTTTAAAATCTATTTTTATCTTTTTTTTTTTTTTTTGAGTCACCCAGGCTGGAGTGCAGTGGCACAACATGACTCACCACAGCCTCAAACTCCTGGGCTCAAGTGATCCTCCCACCTCAGCCACCCGAGTAGCTAGGACTATAGGTGTGTGCCACTGTGGCCAGCTAATTTTTTATTTTTTGTAGAGACACAGTCTCACTATGTTGCCTAGGCTGGCCTCGAACCCCTGACTTCATGAAATCCTCCCCCTCTGTCCGCCAAAGTGCTGAGATTACGGGCACAAGAGCTGCAGTACCTAGCCCTATCTTTATTTTTCCATAGTCTTATTTTTCCATCTCTCATCTGTTCATCCCAGCACAGTGTATCCATTCATGCTTCTAGAATGGGCAATATGAATTAAATAAGCATATAAATAAATGAAATAAATATAGCTCATAGGTGCTTTGATGGAAGTGTATATGAGCACAAAGAAGGAAATGAACAAAAAAGAGTGGACCCAGGCCAGATGCAGTGGTGACTCCTGCCTGTAATCCCAGCACTTTGGGAGGCCGAGGTGGGCAGATCACTTGAAGTCAGGAGTTCAAGACCAGCCTGGCCAATGGAGCAAAACTTCATCTCTACTAAAAATACAAAAATTAGCCAGGTGTGGTAGTGCACTTCTGTATTCCAGCTACTTGGGAGGTTCAGGGAGGAGAATTGCTTGAACTAGGGAGGCGGAGGTTGCACTCAGCTGAGACTGAGCCACTGCACTCCAGGACTGAATGACAAAGCAAGACTTCGTCTTAACAACAACAAAAAAAAGAGTGGATCCAGGTTGGGCAAGGTGGCTTATGTCTGTAATCTCAGCACTTTGGGAGGCTAAGGCAGGCAGATTACAAGGTCAGGAGTTCGAGACCAGCCTGACCAACATGGTGAAACCTGTCTCTACTAAAAATACAAAAAATTAGCCGGGCGTGGTGGTACACACCTATAATCCAAGATACTCAGGAGGGTAAGGCAAGAGAATTGTTTGAACCCAGGAGGCAGAGGTTGCAATGAGCCGAGATTGTGCCACTGCACTCCAGCCTGGGCAACAAAGCAAGACTCTGTCTCAAAAAAAGAAAAAAAAAAGAGTAAATCCAAAAAAGCCTTACAGAGGAAATGATTCTCCAGCCTAGTCTTGAAACACTGAAGTTTCAAATAAGATAGCGCTGGGTTTGAACCTATGTCCTGCCACACACTAGATGTGGATGAGTGAACTAATATGGCCAAATGTCAGTCACTTTTGGTATTCAATCAGAATAATGACACCAACTTAATACATGGATGAGATTAAATGAGCTGATTGGCAGGGCATGGTGGCTCTGGCCTATAATCCCAGCACTTTGGGAGGCTGAGGCTGGCAGACCACCTGAGGTCAGGAGCTTGAGACCACCCAAGCCAACATGGCAAAACCCCATCTCCACAAAAAATACAGAAATTAGCCAGGTGTGGTGGCGTACACCTATAGTTCCAGCTACTCAGGAGGCTGACACACAAGAATTGCTTGAACCGGGGAAGCGGGTTGCAGTGAGCCAATATCACACCACTGCACTCCAGCCTGGGAGACAGAGCGAGACTCTGTCTAAAAAAAAATAAAGATAAAAACATTAGCCAGGTGTTGTGGCAGGCACTTGTATAGTCCCTGCTACTCAGAAGACTGAGGCAAGAGGATTGTTTAAGCCCAGGAGGTTGAGGCTACAGAGAGCTATGATTGTACCACTGCACTCCAGCCTGAGATCTGCCTCCAAAAAAAAGAAAAGAAAAGAAATCAAGTGGGCTATGGATCAACTCCTGGAAATGATCCTCATGAATATATCACTCCATGGGCAATTTCTACAGTTATCATAAACAGCTGTACACATTGTGGTGTGCTTTAAACCATATTTTCCCAGCTTATTGAAAAAGGTGCAATACAGGGTTGAAACAGAAGTCTTGTCAAAGATTGAGATCAGTTTCACCTACAACATCCTCTCAACCTACCAATCTTGAAGACTTTTCATTTAAAATGATATTGATCTTATAAGTGCTCCTTCACAATTCCTTTTGTGGTAATGTTTTAACTAGGTTTTCCTGGATGCACAAATTAAAATCAGATTTCTCAGGTCAATTCTTTGGGGGATTTTTTGTTTGTTTGTTTTTGCCTTTGTTTGTTTGTTGTTTGTTGAAATGGAGTCTTGCACTGTCGCTCAGGCTGGAGTGCAGTGGCATGATCTCGGCTCACTGCAACCTCCACATCCCAAACGATTCTCCAACCTCAGCCTCCTGCGTAGCTGGGACTACAGGCACCTGCCACCACACCCACCTATTTTTTGTTTTTTAGTAGAGATGGGGTATAACCATGTTGGCCAGACTGGTCTCAAACTCCTGACCTCAGGTGATCCGCCTGCCCTGGCTTCCCAAAGTATCAGAATTACAGGCATGAGCCACCATGCCCTGCCTCTTTGTTTTAAATGACAAGGATTTCATTTCTTATTTAAACTGCCATACCACAAGGACAAAGAAAATTGAAAAGAATTAAGTTTATAAGGCCGGGCGTGGTGGCTCACACCTGTAATCCAAGCACTTTGGAGGCCAAGGTGGGCAGATCACCTGAGGTCAGGAGTTCAAGACCAGCCTGACCAACATGGTGAAACCTCATCTTAAAAAATAAATAAATAAATAAGTAATAAAAATAAAAAAGAATTAAGTTTGTTTCTCTAGAGAAAAAAAAAGGGGCTAGGAAGTACATTAATCTTGGATGGCAGCATGTCATGAAACCTGGGGATTGTTACATTGGCCAATACTTTCTCTGACACAGAGATCAAAACCTGATCTGCCACCACTGCTGGGAATGGAGTCAGTCCTAGTTTCAGCCATGGCTGACACCATCAGCTTCAGCCTGAGCCAATCTACTTCCTGCCTTTCTTCTAGGAGTTAGCCAGAGTTCAAGCCAGCCTCCTTCTTAACAGCATCATCTGCTAACATTTATCATCTTCCCCACCTCCCTCTCACACAATAAGGTAGGCACTAGGGAAGGTAGCACAGTCCCTGGCTTCAAAGTGCTTACAATCTTGATGCTTACAATAAAAATGCGGATGAAGCAAATATGTCATTAGAAGGCAACACATGAGAAATTAATAAGAAGATGGCCAGGTGCGGTGGCTCACGCCTGTAATCTCGGTGCTTTGGAAGGCAAGGTGCACATATCACTTGAGGTCAGGAGTTCGAGACCAACTTGGTCAACATGGTGAAACCCCGTCTCTACTAAAAAAAAAAAAAAAAAAGAAAAAGGAAAAAGAAAAAAAATTAGCTGAGCATGGTAGTGACTGCCTGTAATCCCAGCTACTTGGGAGGCTGAGGCAGAAGAATGGCTTGAACCTGGAAGGCAGAGGTTGCAATGAGCCAAGATTGCGCCATTGCACTCCTGCCTGGTAGTCAGAGTAGGAGTCCATCTCAAATGAAAAAAAAAAAAGAAAGAAAGAAAGAACGAAAAAGAAATTACTATGAAGATGAATGTGTTGAGAGTCAGGGAAAAGTGAAATTTACTATGAGCTGAGCTGGTGGAAATGGCTTCCTGAATGAATGAAATCCATGGTGGCTTCTCCATTTTGTACCGGAGGCACTGGTTTAGAGAGTGGGTAAGGACATGAACTGTAAACCCAGGCTGCCATTGCTTGAACCAGCTCAGCTCTGCCAGTAACGAGCTGTGTGACCCGGGCAGAGTACTTAGCCTCTCGGTGTCTAGGTCTCCTCCTCCCTAAAATGAGGACCATAGTAATTATACCTCCCTCATAGACTTGTGGGGAGGATAAAATGCCTTAGACTAAATGAAGCACATAAGGAACTACGGACAGTTGTTCCTTATGACACGATTCCTTGGGACGGAGGCATGTACATGCCAGTGCACAGAATCGTGTCTATGTAATTAGTTAATTCTGTCTGGGAGGAGTGTGTGTTTAAGACGCTGCCTGGGATGACTTATAATGTAATCTTTAGGCAAAACGCTTTGTAATTGGTGCAGCTCTGAGAACACACGCATGTATTCCAGGCGGTGCCGCTGGGGCTCGGCGGGGCCGTGTCTGGTCTGCAAGGCGCGCGGGCTTGTGGGGGTTGCCGGGGAGCCCACGCTGCCTGGCGACTCGGGCCACTGAATGCGAGACCCAGTCCCTGTGTGTCAGCAGCGCAGACGCTGATTTGAACCCTGCTTCGACGTGCGTGTCATGGCTTAAAAATAGCTGCTCATCTGTCAACCTGCCTTGGACAGAAGCAGCGGCGGCGACAGCAGCAGGAGCGTCATGGCCGCGGCGCTGTCTGCGCCGGCGATCCGCCTTCGGGACTGAGGCCCCGCGCGCTTGCAAAGAGGTAGAGGGGCTGCGGCGGGTCTTCGCCTTCCCAGCTGGCTCCCCCAGCCTGCGGAGAGGAGCCCAGCTTGGGGCTACGGGGGAGGGAGGGGACGGGGAAGCAGGCGCCGGAGCCCAGCAAGCCAGCCGCGCTCTCCCGGGCACCCTCCCCTCCGCGCGGGGCCGGGCTGCCTGGTTGGCGAAGACTGGGGCGACAGCCATGGACCTGTTACAACGGCGACCGCAAGCAGAGGGAGGGCGCAGCGGGCCAGGGCCCCTGGATGCCGACGGATGGGTTTGGAGAACGCCCAGGGCTGAATGTATCCCAGGACTAAAGGGGCTTCTGCACCCCCCCCGGGGAAAAACAGTCCCACTAAGGTCCTTCCTAAGACCTGGGGCTCCTTGGCGCTTCCCCCTTTCCATTTATCACCGGTAGACACCAGACTCTCTAAGAGGAAAGGTTGTATTGTAATAAAGTAATGGGGTCGTTAGGCCTGAGGTGCAAAGGGAGAAGAAGATGATGGTGATGGTGATGATTGTGGTGGTGATGGTGGTGATGGTGACGGCTATAGTGCTATATTTCTGTGCTCCTTCTGGTCCTAGCCATTGAAAACTCTCTCTCTCCCTAAACACCCTAAGATCCAGTCTTCCCCTCACCAGTACTGATCCTAAGACCCCCCGCTTCTAATGCCCTGTAAGTACTTGGTTTCCCTTGGCACTGGGGGAAGGGAGAGCTGCGCCCTAGCTAGGGGTGTGAGATAGGGACCAGAGTGTGGGCAGGGACAAAGATGGCCTCTCACTGTCGGTCATAGAGTTGAAGTCCTTCCGGCAGAAGGCCAGGAAGGGAGTGGGGAGGAGATTCTGAAGGCTCCGGGACCTCCTGCTTTCAAACAGGCAGGACCACAGGTGTGAGAGAATGGGGAGGGAGGGGCCTTGCCATTGCTGCCTCCCCTGCCTAAAGATCCCAGGGCAAGCCTCAAATGCTGGTCCTTCCCAGCCCTGCAGCTCAACAGGTCGTCTGAGACACACCTGCTGAGCCCCTCATTATTGACCTCATTCGTTTTGTAGAATCACTTGACTCCAACAGCCATACAGTTGGTAATTCTCAGCCTCTGAGCCCCTGGACCTGGCAGAATCCCTCATTTTTCCCTTTCCTTCCTGCTTTTTAGGCCTCCACCATCCACCTCCGTCCCCCCTCCCCTCAAGACACACACAGACAAAACACTCCAACCCTGCTTCGATTCAGAAATTCTCACATTAGAGCTGAGATCTGATCACTAATTTCCTAATGCTGATCCAAGGAAGGTGGTTTGCCTGTTGTGCACATAGATTAGTGCCTTCGTCCATGAGCTCATGCATTCAGCAAGTATTTTTTCTCCCCCAACCTTATTCTTTCTCTTTATTGCTATTCCCCACTCATCCCATTCCCCCCCCCCCCACCCTTCCCATGACAAGTTTATCTGTAAGGCAGTGGCAGGTCAGGAAGGGGTTTAAGTCTAACTCTGGCACAGAGGTGGCAGGCCTGGCATGTGTCATGGCCTCAGCTGCTGTCTCCCTGCTAATTCTCTCTGGATGGGTCCAAAGCCACCCCCAACCCCATCTCAGCTCCCTAGGCTCTCTGCCCATAGCCCCAGGCAGAGGAGACCCAGATTCCAGCTGGCAAAAGCCCCAGCAGTGGGGACAGCCACCTAAGTGCCAAGTGTGTGTGCGTGTGTGTCTGTATGCGTGCTGGCAGTGGGGGTGGGGTGATGGAGCAGAAACCCAGCAGCTGGGCAGCTCCCTCTCCCCCGTAAACAAGGACATGTGACTCTCCCACCTCGTTGCGTGGCAGAGCCAAAGAGCTGAGCAAAAGAAGCAGCTGCAGCTTGAAGGAAAAGCCACCCCTGAAGGCTCCCGCCAGAGCCAGGCTTACCTTTTCTCCCTCGAGAATCCTCCCCCCCAAGGACCAACCCTGGGAAGGAAAGCAGCTGCTCTGGACTCACTCAAGTGTGTCTCACACCCCTTCCTCTTCCAGCAGCGGCTACCTGGCGACAGACCCCAACATCGCCGCAGCCACTCCCGCAGCTGCCACGGTTTCTGCCACCTCTAAGATGTGCCCTGGTAACTGGCTTTGGGCTTCCGTGACTTTTATGGCCCGCTTCTCCCGGAGCAGCTCAAGGTCTCCCGTTCGAACTCGAGGGACCCTCGAGGAGATGCCAACCGTTCAACATCCTTTCCTCAATGTCTTTGAGTTGGAGCGGCTCCTCTACACAGGCAAGACAGCCTGTAACCATGCCGACGAGGTCTGGCCAGGCCTCTACCTCGGAGACCAGTATGTATAGGGCAGGCTGGGCCCATGGCAGAGCGTGTGTGTGTATGTGTGTGCACCAAAGGAGAAGGGCAGCCGACAGGCATAGAGTGATGTCCTTGGTTCCCAGTTGAAGATTAAGGGGACAGGGCACACGGGCTGAGAGTAGAGGCTGCAGGTTTGGGAGAGTTTGGGCAGGATTATTGAAACACTCAACTCCAGCCGGTCACAGCGTCTCTTGCCTAGAGTATCTAGAGTCCAGGAGTTCTAGACCAGCCTGGGCAACAAAGCTAGACCCCCATCTCTGCTTTTTTTTTTTTTCCCCTGCAATGCAGGCGGCCTCTGACAAAAAAAATTTTTTTTTTTTTGAGAAAGAGTCTCACTCTGTTACCCAGGTTGGAGTGCAATGGCACAATCTCGGCTCACTGCAACCTCTGCCTCCCGGGTTCAAGCAATTCTCCTGCCTCAGCCTCCCGAGTAGCTGGGACTACAGGCACCCACCACCATGCCCGGCTAACTTTTGTATTTTTTTTAGTAGAGACGGGGTTTCACCATATTGGCCAGGCTGGTTTCAAACTCCTGACCTTGTGATCCGCCCACGTCAGCCTACCAGCGTGCTGGGATTACAGGCATGAGCCACCATGCCCAGCCTATTATTTTAAAATAAAATAAAAATACTCAACTCTGGACAGAAAGACTCTGTTCCAGTAACAATGTCATTCATGTATCACGTATTTAAGTGCCAGTGCTTTTAACAGCACCTTGAGAAAATGCACTGCAAAAAAAAAAAAAAAGTGCCAGTGCTACATACCAGGCACAATAGATGACTTCTCTGACCTTCCATCTATTGTGTGATGGCTCTGGGAAAGGCAGGCGCTGGAAGCCAGGAGCAGTAGGTAGGAAGCTGCAGTGGTTCCTCTTGAGAGCAGGCAGAGTGGCGGATTCTGCAAGCTGTGGCTGCGGAGAGAGGAACGTCAAAGGAAGAGTTGTCCCCACTTCTCTCATTCAAAGCCTTTGCCATATACAAGGATTTTTGTTTGCTTCTTTGTTTTGGTTTTGTTGTTGTTGTTTTGGGGGGTGTTTTGGAGATAGAGGGTCACTCTGTCGCCCAGGCTGGGAGCAGTGGTGTGATCTCAGCTTACTTCAACCTCTGCCTCCCGGATTCAAGTGATTGTCCTGTCAGCCTCCTGGGTAGCTGAGACTACAGGCACACACTGCCATGCCTGGCTTTTTTTTTTTTTTTTTTTTTTTTTGTATTTTAGTAGAGATGGGGTTTCATCATGTTGCCCAGTCTGGTCTTGAACTCCTGAGCTCAGGCAGTCCGCCCACCTAGGCCTCCCAAAGTGCTAGCATTTTTTTTTTTTTTTTTTTTTTGAGACGGAGTTTTACTCTTATTGCCCAGGCTGGAGTGCAATGGCATCATCTCGGCTCATGGCAACCTCTGCCTCCCAGGTTCAAGCAATTCTCCTGCCTCAGTCCCCTCTGTAGCTGGGATTACAGACATTCGCCAACACGTCTGGCTAATTTTGTGTTTTTTGGTAGCGATGGGGTTTCTCCATTTTGTTCAGGCTGGTCTCGAACCCCCAACCTCAGGTGATCTGCCTGCCACAGCCTCCTAAAGTGCTGGGATTACAGGTGTGAGCCACCACGCCCGGCTGTTGTTTTTGAGACAGGGTCTTGCTCTGTTGCCCAGGCTGGAGTGCAGTGGCCCAATTTTGGCTCACGGCAAACTCTGCCTTCCAGGTTCAAGCCATTTTCCTGCCTCAGCCTCCCAAGCAGCTGAGATTACAAGCACTTGCCACCACATCCAGCTGATTTTTGTATTTTTAGTAGAGACAGGGTTTAGTCATGTTGGCCAGGCTGACTTTGAACTCCTGGCCTCAAGCGATCCACCCGCTTTGGCCTCCCAGAGTGCTGGGATTACAAGCGTGAGCCACCGCGCCTGGCCTACAAGGATATTTTTCACATGCATTATCTCTCTTAATCTTCACAGCAACCCCGTGAGGTAAGTTTCACTATCCCCAGGTTATAGATGAGAAGACTGAAGCTCAGAAAAGTTGTGACTGGTCCAAGGTCACACAGGTTGTAAGTAGCAGAGCCAGGACCTGGAGGCTCAAGTTCAGTGCTCCTTCTGCTTGAGGAGTTTGCACTGGACAGGGCCTCTGCCCTGAGATATGACTGTGGTGCCCAGGGGCGCCTGCCACCAAGCTGAGGGGTCTGAGCCGGGTGTACACCTGAATGTGACATCATAAAACAGGGTAAATGTGAGCCATGAAGTATCTGGCAAAAACACTAGAGGATTCTGGGGGTCAGTGAGAGTACAGAGTCTCAGGGGGAGTTAGGTGTGGCAGTGAGTGTTAGAATCATACCATCTCAGGGTGAGCAGGGCCAATGAAATGAGCAGAACAATCTGCCTGACATTCATTTCCCCTCTGTAGCATCCACGGCTGCAAGCCCATCTCCTCTTCTGCCTGAATACCCCAGGGACAGCAGGAAAACCACTCTCTCCAGGCGCTCCACCCTTTCCTCAGCTAGATTCCATCATTAGGATGTACTTCCTTGTATGAAATTGAAATCAGCTGGCCAGGTGCGGTGGCTAATGCCCATAATCATAGCACTTTACGGGTTCCAATAGAAACTTAAAAAAATACAAATAAAAAATCATAGCACTTTGGAAGGCCTAGGTGGGGCCTAGGAGATCAGGAGTTTAAGACCATCCTGGCAAAAAAAAAAAGACCATCCTGGCCAACATGGTGAATCCTGTCTCTACTAAAAATACAAAAACTAGCAGGGCATTGTGGCGCACACCTGTAATCCCAGCTACTCAGGAGGCTGAGGCAGGAGAATTGCTTGAAGCTGGGAGGTGGAGGTTGCGGTGAGCCGAGATTGTGCCATTGCACTCCAGCCTGGGCACAGAGCGAGACTTTGTCTCAAAAAAAAAAAGAATCAATAATAGGATTCAGGTAGTTCACAGGCTGTAGACAAAGGACTCTTCCCCAAGAAGAGGAAACCTGGCTTTCCCAGCCTCTTTCCCACCCTTCCTCTAACCTCTACTCAATGCAGGGACATGGCTAACAACCGCCGGGAGCTTCGCCGTCTGGGCATCACGCACGTCCTCAACGCCTCGCACAGCCGGTGGCGAGGCACACCCGAGGCCTACGAAGGGCTGGGCATCCGCTACCTGGGTGTCGAGGCCCACGAACTCGCCAGCTTTTGACATGAGCATCCACTTCCAGACAGCCGCTGACTTCATCCACCGAGCGCTGAGCCAGCCAGGAGGTAGGAGGAGAATGCTGGGAACAGGAAAGAACAGGGTAGCTGGAATTGGGGGAAGCCCAAGGGTCTGAGAGTGGAGTGAGATTTTAGTGACGTGGTAAAATGCTCAGGATCTTGTCAGGAAAGAAAAAAATACTCTCTCAACATTTATTTTAAAGCAATACAGAAAAAGACAAGGAAATTATCCAAAATGTTAAGAGTGGCAGGTTACACCTGGGTGGCAAGATTATACTAAGTTTTTCTTTTGTGGGTGTTTGAGATGTAGTCTCATTCTGTCGCCCAGGCTGGAGTGCAGTGACGTGATCTCGGCTCACTGCAACCTCCGCCTCCAGGGTTCAAGTGATTCTCCTGCCTCGGCCTCCAGAGTAGCTGAAATTTCAGGTGCCCGCCACCACGCCCAGCTAATTTTTGTATTTTTAGTAGAGACAGGGTTTTACCATGTTGGCCAGGCTGGTCTCGACTGCTGACCTCAGGTGATCTGCCCACCTCAGCATCCCAAAGTGCTGGGATTACAGGTGTGAGCCACTGTGCCCAGCCAGCAGGAGGATTTCTTAAGCCCAGGAATTAGAGGTTGTAGTGAGCTATGATTGTGCCACTGCACTCAGCCTGAGCAACAGAGCAAAACCCTATCTCTAAATACACACACACACACACACACACACACACACACACACACACACACATATCCAATGGTTGAGAATAACAAGCTAGAATGATGCGGAAATTGAGGAAGGGGTCGGAGAGACACGACGGTGTTTCGATTGATGCATTCACACTACTCTGTGCAAAGCTGGCCCTCACATCAGTGGTGAGTCTCCACCTTTGAGTCCTTTCAGGTTTATGGACACTGAGCCACTGCATGTCCCATTCCTCTCATTCTGTCCAGGCCTCTCCCCGTTTGCTAGGGATCTGCATTCCTAACATCCACTCATCTGCACCTGTTCCTGTCTTCATGCACCTGTATTTACCTGTCTTCCTCTTCCCTGTCCACCCTTTCTTTTATCTTTTTCTTTCTTTCTTTCTTTTTTGAGATGGAGTTTTGTCTTGTTACCCAGGATGGAGTGCAATGGCACGATCTCGGCTCACTGCAACCTCCACCTCCCAGGTTCTAGTGATTCTCCTGCCTCAGCCCCCTGAGTAGCTGGGATTGCAGGCACCTGCCACCACGCCCAGCTAATTTTTGTATTTTTAGTAGAGATGGGGTTTCACCATGTTGGCCAGGCTGGTCTTGAACTCCTGACCTCGGGTGATCCACCCTCTTCAGCCTCCCAAAGTGCTGGGATTACAGGCATGAGCCACCATGCCCGGCCCCATGTCACCCTTTCCCCAGCCTCCTCCAAGCTGCCACAAGTGGTCTCACAGCTCTCTCTCTCTCTCTCTCTCTCTCTCTGTGTGTGTCTCTCCTCTCAGGGAAGATCCTGGTGCATTGTGCCGTGGGCGTGAGCCGATCCGCCACCCTGGTACTGGCCTACCTCATGCTGTACCACCACCTCACTCTCGTGGAGGCCATCAAGAAAGTCAAAGACCACCGAGGCATCATCCCCAACCGGGGCTTCCTGAGGCAGCTCCTGGCCCTGGACCGCAGGCTGCGGCAGGGTCTAGAGGCATGAGGGAAGAGGAAGAGAGGTCAGGCCAGGCCCGTGGGTGGGTCCCTGGCTCCCAGCTGGAGAAAGGAAGCCCAGGTGGCAGGTAGCAGGAGGCCCAGATCACCCATCCTCCCCTGGGGACGGGGGAGGCCGAGCCCCAGGCCACTGTCAATCTTTGTGGGAGGGGACGGGGGAGTGAGGTTGGGCCGCGTGGTGGACAGGCACCCAGGAAGGGTTGACCAGGGAAGGAGGCAACTAGGCTGTAGATGGAGATGGTCCTGGGGATTCGAACACTGTTGGGATCTGGCCAGGGTGCTCCCAGGGATTCACAGTCCCTTCCCCCTCTTTGTGCCCAAGTGTTCCCCTCTCTCCCCTCACCAAAACATACGGGCCATCTCTGCCCTGCACTCGTGCAGAAAGTCAGGGATGCAGCAGGTGTGAATGCAATCTTGTAGAATTGTGTGAAACCCCTTGCATAGAGACAGACCGCAAAGAGATGGTGTGAAAAGTTTGCAGAACTAGAGAGAACCCCACAGACTTTTCACTGCAAGCGCAGGAGGAGGTATCGTGTGAGGGTTGGCATTGGACACAGGCTGCTACTTGGGGTCAAAAAAGTACAGAGGTGCATGGCTGGCAGGCTTTAGATGGTTACTCGCTTACCGGATCCAAGTGTCTAGAGGAAAAATAAAGATCATGAGAAAGAAGATAGTTTCTTGAAGTCATTGACAGTTTGAAAGAGTTCTAGGCCTCTCTCCTGGGAACCTCGGCCTTGCTGGGAAAAAGGGCAGTTCCTGACTCCCTTATATCCTCTCCCAGCCTTCAAACCTCCACCAGTTCCCCTGGTGCCCTTTCTCCCAAGTCCAATTTCACACTCCTACAGCCGTATCTTGGGCTGTTGTTTCCAGCTAGTCCACAAAGGGGCAGCAGAGGACCAGAAATTTCAGATTTGCAACAAGCTCTGTTGCTGCTCAGAGGGCATTCCCCTGTACCTTCCCAGCTTAAAAGAGGTCTCTATTCACACACATGGGTGTTATGAAATATAACATGACCGGGCGTGGTGGTTCATGCCTGTAATACTAGCACTTTGGGAAACCGAGGGGAGCCTATTGTTTCAGCCCAAGAGTTCAAGATCAGCCTGGGCAACATGGCAAGACCCCATCTCTACAAAAAAATTTAAACATTGGCCAGTTGGGGTGGAGCATGCCTGTAGTCCCAGCTACTTAGGAGGCTGACATGGGAGGATCGCTTGAGCCCGGGAGCTTGAGAATAACAGTGAGCTGTGATGGCACCACTGCACTCCAGCCTCGGCAACAGAGCAACACTTTGTCTCAAAAAAAAGGTATATTTGATCAAAGAACGGGCTTGCAGATTATCCTCACAAAGTAGTTTGTACATTTTTATTGTTTAACAAAGCCATGTTATGGCTATGCTCAGGCACTCTTCTGTCTTTATAGATACCAACTCATTTAATCCTCATCAAAGCCCTGTGAAGTAGGTGTAATTGAAGTTGCTTAGGAATGGGCAGATTGAGTTTACCTAATTTGCCCAGGGACACACAAATAGTAAATGGAAGAGCTAGGATTTATACTTGCGCTCTCGGGCTCCAGAATCTATGTAGATAACATCATCCTACTATGTTTTGCCTTCAACTCCGCCATCTCGGGTTGTATGTGTGGTGTGTGTATGTGTGTGTGTATTGGGGGAGGGAGGAGAACTGCTGCTGAGACTTCAGACTGGTCAGCCCCACTCTTACTAGCTCTGAGAGTCTACATCTGGAGATATCAACTGACTGAAGATTTCCCTATCTTTTCTAGAGGGTTCTCTAGAGTTGCCACTCTTCTAGAGGGATCTGTGTAGTTCAAGGGGGAGAACTGGGAGGCCACAGCCTGGATGTCACACAGGTAGAATCGGTCCTGTCGTTAGGGGGAGGCTGAGAGTGACAGCTGTCTGTCACAAATGAGTCTCACTCCCACTTCCAAAGAGAAGAATCCAGCCTCCTCCATCCTGTTCTTGGGCAGTTAACCATTTGATTCCAGACAATGGACCAGAGCATTAATAGGAATAATGTGCTCTTGTGTTCAGCCTGTGCTTCCAGCCCAGGGAGCCTCAAGGCTCTGAAATTGAGATCCAGGTCAATCTTGTCATCCCATCCCTTCTTCCCTTATCACCTCCAGCCTCCTACTCTGCAATGTTGACTCAAACCCTTGAGCAGACCCCTGGAGCCTCTGCTGTCTCTGGGGGAAGTGGGGGGCATGTTTGCCCAGTCCTTCATCCCTATAACTAATCCCAGCTGGGAAATTCCACAGGGCTAAAGCTAAGAGAAAACTACTGATTCTTCCCCCACTTTTTATGTGCACTACCCCAGCATCTGTGATTGTTATAATAAATTTATTACTCTTGTGTTAAAAAAAAAAAAAAAAGACTGATTCTGAGCCCCAGTGGGGCAGATGGAGCTGGATACACAGCTAGGCAGCTCAGAATTATGCTGGCTATAGTGAGTTCAGCATTACTGCACCAAAGGGCCCCCTGCTAGAAACGGATCCCTTAAAGAAAAGGAGGACTGAGGCCGGGTGCAGTGGCTCACGCCTGTAATTCTAGCACTTTGGGAGGCGAAGACAGGCAAATCACAAGGTCAGGAGTTCGAGACCAGCCTGGCCAAGGTGGTGAAACCCTGTCCCTACTAAAAATACCAAAAAATTAGCTGGGTGTGGTGGTGCATGCCTGTAATCCTAGCTACTCGTGAGGCCAAGGCAGGAGAATTGCTTGAACCCAGTAGGTGGAGGTTGCAGTGAGCAGAGATCCCACCACTGCACTCCAGCCTGGACGACAGAGACTCTGGCTCAAAAAAAAAAAGAAAAGAAATGAAAAGGAGGACTGAACAGAAAAAGAATGGGCCGGATTATAAGGAAAGATGAACCCTGTTTATCATAAGTTTCTGTTCTTATAACCTTTTTTTGAGTGGGATGAAGGGGGCAAGAGTTTCAACAGTTTATGAGAAAGGCCTTTTCACACCAAAATCCCTAGAACTTGTGAATATGTCCCCTTATCGGACCAAAGGAACTTTGCCCTTGATTCAGATGGCAACCTGGAGATGAGGCAATTACCCTGCAGTGTCTGAGTGGGCCCTATCACAGTAATCCTTAAAAGTAGATAACCAGTCGGGCACAGTGGTTCACACCTGTAATTCTATCACTTTGGAAGGTGGGAGGATGGCTTGAGGCCAGGAGTCTGAGACCAGCCCCCGCATCTCTACAAACAAACAAACAAAAATTTTTTAAATTAGCCAGGCGTGATTTTAAAAATTAGCCAGGTTAAAACCATGCCTGGCTAATTTTTAAAATTTTCATTTGTTTGTAGAGATGGGTCTCAGCCTCCCAAGGCTGAGGTGGGAGGATCACTTGAGCCCAGGAATTTGAGACTGCAGTGATCTATGATCCTACCTGCTGCACTCCAGCCTGGGCAACAGAGCAAGACACTGTCTCTATAAAAAATTAAAATTAAAAAGTGGTAGCCGGGCGCGGTGGCTCACACCTGTAATCCCAACACTTTGGGAAGCCAAGGCAGGTGGATCACGAGGTTAGGAGTTCAAGACCAGCCTGACCAACATGGTGAAAACCCGTCTCTACTAAAAATACAAAAATTAGCCAGGCATGATAGCACATGTCTGTTTCTTTTTTTTTTTTCTTTTCTTTGAGACGGAGTCTTGCTCTGTGGCCCAGACTGGAGTGCAGTGGAGCGATGTGGGTTCTCTGCAACCTCCACCTCTCAGATTCAAGTGATTCTCATGCCACCACACCCAGCTAACTTTTTGTATTTTTAGTAGAGATGGGGTTTCACTATGTTGGTGAGGCTGGTCACAAGCTCATGACCTCAAGTGATCTACCCACCTCGGCTTCCCAAAGTGCTGGGATTACAGGCGTGAACCACCATGCCTGGCCCCAAATTCCTTTCTAAGGGGCCCTGGGATTCACCTTTTACAAACTATAAAATCTCATCAGGTGGGTTTTATTTGACCCTGTATAATGTGGCTTAGTTTCCAACCCGACTCTGGCACATCACATGAAAGGCAAGGAAGGAAATAGCCGGCAGCCGTGGCTCACATCCGTAATCCTAGCACTTTGGGAGGCCAAGGCAGGCAGATCATTTGAGCCTAGGAATTTGAGACCAGCCTGGGCAACACAAAAAATACAAAAAAAAATACAAAAATTAGCCAGAAATGGTGGCAAATACCTGTAGTCCCAGGTAGTTGGGAGGCTGAGGTGGGAGGATTGCTTGAACCTTGGAGGCAAAGGTTGCAGTGAGCCAAGATGATGCTTCTGCACTCCAGCCTGGGCAACAGAGTGAGCTGCTGTCTCAAAAAAATAATAATAATCCCTCTATTATTTTTTTGAGACAGAGTCTCGCTCAATTGCCCAGGCTGGAGTGCAATGGCCCAATCTCGGTTCACTGCAACTTCTGCCTCCCCAGTTCAAGCAATTCTCCTGCCTCAGCTTCCTGAGTAGTTGGGATTACAGGCATGCACCACCACGCCCAGCTAATTTTTTGGTATTTTTAGTGGAGACAGGGTTTCACCGTCTTGGCCAGGCTGGTCTCAAACTCCTGACCTCCAGTGATCCACCTGCCTCAGCCTCCCAAAGTGCTAGGATTACAGGCGTGAGCCACAGCGCCCGGCCAATAATCTCTATTAACTAGAGTTTTCCTCTTCCAGCCCTTCCCAATCCTGAAGAGATTACCTAGAGTCTAGCATCTTTTTTTTTTGAGATGGAATCTCATTCTGTCACCAGGCTGGAGTGCAGTGGCACAATCTCCACTCACTGCAACCTCCAACTCTCTGGTTCAAGCTGTTCTCTTGCCTCAGCCTCCCAAGTAGCTGGGATTATAGACATGCACCACGACGTCCAGCTAATTTTCATATTTTTAGTAAAGATGGAGTTTCACCATGTTGGCCAGGATGGTCTCAATCTCCTGACCTCATGATCCACCCGCCTCAGCCTCCTAAAGTTCTGGAATTACAGGCACGAGCCACCGCGCCCAGCTAGTGTAGCATCTTTTAAAGTCTAAATAGGAAACATTTGCCATTTATTGTCTCTAAGGGCAGCAACCTATGAGAGACTTCATCTACCTGGTAAGAACTCTCATCTCTACAACCCCTTACCTATATTCAGACACCACTTTCTATTGATTCCAGGTCTTTAGATGATAACTCTTTCAACCAATTGCCAATCATAAAACCCTTGAATCCACCTGTGACCTGTAAGCCTTACTTCGGGTTGTCCTGCCTTTCCAGACTGAATCAATGTGTACATCACACGTACTGATTGATGTCTTATGTCTGTGTAAATCCAAGCTGTAACCCAATGACGTTGGGCACATGTTCTCAGGACCTCTTGAGACTGTCCCTTTGGCCATGGTCATTCATATTTGGCTCAGAATAAACCTCTTTAAGTATTTTTACAGAATGTGAGTCTTCGTCAACACAGCCCTACTGATAGGGCTTGATTTTAGCCCAATGAGATCTGTGTCAGACTTCTGACCTACCTAAGAGAATAAATTTGTGTCCTTTAAGCCATTAAGTTTGTGGTCATTTATTACAGCAGCAATAGGGTTCCCATATGAGCCCCTTGCCTCCAGCTGCTGATTACAAATGTCGGAACTCATCTTTAACATGGTTTGAGGAATTAACGATTAGAGAAGGATGTGTCTGGCAAAGGTTTTAAACCAGGGGTTGCAAATGAAAAGCTCAAGAGCAAAGCCTACAGAAGAGGGTGTTTCGTTTTCTGTATACTGCTTCAATAACTAGAAAACTTGACATGAAATTTGGGTTTCTAGTTTCTCTTAAAAAGTTAAAAGGGAGGCCAGGTGTTGCGGCTCATACCTGTACTCCCAGCACTCTGGGAGGTCAAGGCAGGAGGATCACTTCAAGACCAGCCTGGGAAACAGAGCAAGATTCTTGTCTCTACAAAAGCAGAAAAATCAGCCGAGCATGGTGGTGCATGACTGTAGTCCTAGCTACTTGAAGATCTGAGGCAGGAGGACAGCATAATCCTGGGAGTTGGAGGTTGCAGTGAGCTATGATCAAGCCACTGCACTCCAAGCTGGGTGACAAAGCAAGATCATGTCTCAAAAAAAAAAAAAGAGATATTATTCATCTTAAGAACTCAGGCTACGGCCAGGCGCAGTGGCTCTCCCTGTAATCCCAGCTCTTTGGGAGGCCAAGGTGGGCAGATCACCTGAGGTCAGGAGTTCAAGTCCAGCCTGGCCAACATGGTGAAATCCTATCTCTAAAATAGCCAGGCATGGTGGCATACAGCTGTAGTTTCAGCACTTGGGATGCTGAGGCATGAGAATCACTTGAACCCAGGAGGGAGAGGTTGCAGTGAGCCGAGATCATGCCACTCCAACATGGACAACAGAGTGAGACACCATCTCAAAAAAAAAAAAAAAAAAAAAGGAACTCAGGCTAGTTCACCTTCTCTCATCTTCTCCCAAACCCCACTCCTCCCCCAGCCATTCTGAGAATGTTCTTAGTTTGGGGGCAGTGGTCGCTGGCCTTCAAAATGGCCTGATACAGCGGACACTTAAGCCCCCAGCCAGATTCCCACCCAGCATCTGGAGCCAGCCTGGGAGAAGGTGGCCAGCACAGCCAGGCCACTCAGGAAGGAACTTTGGAAACAAATGGATAGAGGCCAAGCCCTGCCCTTGGGAAGCAGAGAGGGAGATGTGTTTATCAGTTCCCAGGCAGGCTTCTTTCTGAAGGCCTGCCCAGGAAAAGGCCAAATGCCCCCTCCTCCTGGATAACTTTCCCTGGAGCAGTTTGTGTTCTGGAGAGATAGCAGATGAATTCAGGCCCCTCCTCTCTGGCCCCTGGAGTTTACTCACAAACTGAGTTGGGGCTGGGCAAATTCACATCCTCAATCAATTTTTTTTTTCATTTTTCACTTCCTCAATCTATAACCTTAACGGAGCCTGAGCTCTTGACTCCAGTCCAAACCAATGGCAGCCTACAAGAGGACAAGGCCAGAGGGTGAGTAAAAATATTAACCCGGGGGAGAGAGGCAGAGTCTGCTCCAAGAATCTCCAAGTCCAATGCCAGAAGGGTGCAGTGCAGAGGTTGGTTGGGGGGGGGGACATACTGGCAACCCACAACAATCCATCCCAGCCCCCACCACACTTTGGCCCCTGGTCCTGGGAGAAAGAGAACCCTCCCTTGCATTAGGAGAAAGGAGAGGTACGCCCCTTTCTCATGAGGGGGCAAAAGGAAGTGACGTGAGGTTGGACAGCCAGGGCATTTTTCTCTGCCAATGCATGCCAGGTACAAAAAGCCCACAGCAGCCAAGCAAGACAAGCCTGTGATCCAACCCAGTTCAGGCCACACAGGTGAATGATCACAACCTCAAAAATACCAGAACTGGGAGGAATCCAGGCGAACTTCTAGTCTAGTGATTTTCTGACAGTGCTTGGCAGAGCTCTAGTATTTTAAATAACTTTCAACGGGGCCACTGATGTGGAAGGCGGACAGAGAGAGAAATCCCACTGTGATTCAAACAAAGCAGCTCTATTTTTATTTTATTTTATTTTATTTTAATTATTTTAGAGACAGGGTCTCTCTTGTCACCTCGGCTGGAGCGGGAGTGCAGTGATATGATCAAAGCTCACTGTAGCCTTGACCTCCCTGGCTCAAGCAATCCTTCTGCCTCAGATTCCCAAGGAGCTGGGACTACAGGTGCCCACCACCAAACCAAGGTAATGTTTTCTTTTTCTTTTTCTTTTTTTTTTAATAGACGGGGTTTCACCATGTTGGTCAGGCTGGTCTTGACCTCCCGACCTCAGGTGATCTGCCCGCCTTGGCCTCCAAAATGCTTGGATTACAGGCGTGAGCCACCACGCCCGGCCACGTTTTCATTTTGTAATTTTGGTAGGGCTTCACCCAGTTGCCCAGTCTGGTCTCAAACTCCTGGGCTCAAGCCATCCTTCTGCAAGTGCTGGGTATTACAGGCATGAGCCACCATGCCTGGCAATTTTTATTTTATTTATTTATTTTATTTCTTTTCTTTTTTAAACTTTTGCCTTATTTATTTATTTATTTATTTTTAGAGACAGGGTCTCGCTATGTTGCCCAGGCGGGAGTGCAGTGGCTATTCACAGGCATGATCCCACTACAGATCAGCATGGGAGTTTTGACCTGCTCGGTTTCCAACCTGGGCCAGTTCTCCCCCTCCTTAGGCAACCTAGTGGTCCCCCGCTCCCGAGAGGTCACCATATTGAAGGCGAACTTAGTGCGGACACCCGATCGGCATAGTGCACTACAGCCCAGAACTCCTGGGCTCAAGTGATCCTCCAGCCTCAGCCTCCCGAGTAGGGATCTATGGGCACGCGCCACCGCGCCCGGCTATTTACTTATTTTTAAGACGGAGTTTTGCTCTTGTTGCCCAGGCTAGAGTGCAGTGGCACAATCTCAGCTCACTGCAACTTCCACCTCCCAGGTTCAAGCGATTCTCCTGCCTCAGCCTCCCTAGTAGCTGGGATTACAGGCATGTGCCACCACATCCAGCTAATTTTTGTGTTTTTAGTAGAGACGGGGTTTCACCATGTTGATCAGGCTGGATGGTTTTGAACTCCTGACCTCGGGTGATCCGCCCGCCTCAGCCTCCCAAAGTGCTGGGATTACAGGTGTGAGCCACTACACCCGGCCTATTTTTATTTTTTAAACATACAGTTTGTACATTTTACATCAATTAAATATTTAAATAACTAAGTTAATTACATTAACTATATTACTGCACATGTGCCAGGTGCAGAGGCCCATGCCTTTGGTCCCAGCTACTCAGGAGGCTGAGGCTGGATAATTGCTTGAGCCCAAGAGTTCTAGGCTGCAGTGTGCTATGCGAATTAAGTGTCTACACTTGAGTTTGACATCAATATGGTGACCTCCCAGGAGTTGAGGGCTACCAGGTTGCCTAAAGAGGGATGAACCCACCCAGGTCGGAAACTGAGCACATCAAAACTCCTGGGCTGATCAACAGTGGGATCATGCCTGTGAATAGCCACTGCATTCCCACTTGGACAACACAGTAAGACTCCATCTCTTTTTAAAAAATTACTGCAGGCCAGGCGTGGTGCCTCATGCCTATAACCCCAGCACTTTGGAAGGCCAAGGTGGGCGGATCACAAGGTCAAGAGATCGAGACCATCCTGGCCAACATGGTGAAACCCTGTCTCTACTAAAAAAATTCAAAAATTAGTTGGGCATAGTGGCACACACCTGTAGTCCTGGCTACTCAGGAGGCTGAGGCAGGAGAATTACTTGAATCCAGGAGGCGGTGGTTGCAGTGAGCCGAGATCGCACCACTGCACTCCAGCCTGGCACCTGGCGACAGAGCAAGACTCTGTCTCAAAAAAAAAACAATTACTGCATTAAAAGGCCATGCACAGGCCATGCACAGTGGCTTACACCTGTAATCCCAGCTCTTTGGAAGGCTGAGGTGGGCAGATCACTTGAGGTCAGAAGTTCAAGATCAGCCTGGCCAGCATGGTGGAACACCGTCTGTAATAAAAAAAAAAAAAAAAAATACAAAAAATAGCTGGGCATAGTGGTGGGCACCTGTAATCCCAGCTACTTGGGAGGCTGAGGCAGGAGAATCGCTTGAACCAGGGAGACGGAGGCTGCAGTGAGCCAAGACTGTGCCACTGCACTCCAGCCTGGGCGATAGAGTGAGACTCTGTCTCAAAAAAAAAGGTTAAGCTACAAAAAAAAAAAAAAAAAAATTGAAAATCACCAATCTTATTCTTCGCTTTATAAATGAGAAAATTGAGATAGGTGAATAACTGGAAGTCTCAAACCAGGACTCAAGCATGGAGAAATGTCTAGGCATCCACCAGATTCCATTCTCCCCTTTTATTTAAACACCTGCCCCAGGCTTTAACTGGACACATGACTGTTGGGCTACTAACCACAGTCCGCAGCCTCCTTTGCAGAGACATATGATCCTGTGACTAAGTTTTCAACAATGTGAATAAAAATAATGCTGTTTCTTATAAGGAAAATGCTGTTTCTTTGCTCTTTCATATCCTTCCTTTGGGTGGAACGTAAGATATCTAAGAGGGATGAACTCACCCAGGTTGGAAACTGAGCACGTCAAAACTCCTGCACTGATCAGTAGTGGGATCATGCCTGTGAGCCAGAGAAGATGAGCCAGATGCTGAGCCAGATAAGCTCTTATGAGCAAGAGACATGTCTCAGGACACACCCACATAGCAAAAGAACCTGGATCTCCCCGAAGGCTTTGTGAATCAGAACCAACCCCTTGCCCTGAAGTTTCCACTTTCTTTGAAATATTTATGAGACAGAAATAAACTGGATTGGTGGAGCACTCTGGTATTTTTATGTCTCTTTGTTACAGTAGCTATCATTGATCAATTGCTAAGTAACAAATTACCCCACAACTCAGTAGCTTGAAACAACAAACATGGAGGACCCAGGCAGGAGGATCACTTGAGGTCAGGAGTTCAAGGCCAGCCTGGGCAACATAACAAGAACCCAACTCTTTAAAAAAAACAAAAACTTAAAAATTAGCTGGGCAAAGCAGCTTGCACCTGTAGCTACTCAGGAAGCTGAGGCAGAAGGGTCACTCAAGTCCAGAAGTTTGAGGTTGCAGTGAGCTATGATCACAGCAGTGCATTCCAGCCTGGGCAATGAAGTGAGACCTCTTCTTGAAAATAAAAATTAGGCCAGGCGGGGTGCCTCACATCTGTAATCCCAGCACTTTGGGAGGCAAAGATGGGTGGATCATTTGAGGCCAGAAGTTCAAGACCAGCCTGATCAATATGGTGAAACTCTGTGTTTAGTAAAAATACAAAAATTAGCCAGGCATGGTGGTGCATGTCTGTAGTCACAGCTACTTGGGAGGCTGAGACATGAGAATCTTTTGAACCCAGGGGACAGAAGTTACAGTGAGCAAAACTGAGCCACTGTGCTCCAGCCTGGGCAACAGAGCAAGACTCTGTCCCAAAAAAATAAATAATGAATGAAAATTAAAGTTGGCCTGGCTGGGCTCAGTGGCTCATGCCTGTAATCCTAGCACTTTGGGAGGCTGAGGCAGGTGGATCATCTGAGGTTGGGAGTTCGAGACCAGCCTGACCAATATGGAGAAACACTATCTCTACTAAAAATACAAAAATTAGCTGAGCGTGGTGGTGCATGCCTGTAGTCCCAGCTACTCAGGAGCGTGAGGCAGGAGAATCACTTGTACCCGGGAGGCGGAGGTTGCAGTGAGCTGAGATCGACCCACTGCACTCCAGCCTGGGCAACAAGAGCGAAATTTCGTCTCAAAAAAAAAAAAAAAAAAAAAAAAATTTTGGGCCGGGCAAGATAGTTCACGCCTGTAATCCCAGCACTTTGGGAGGCCGAGGAGGGTGGATCGCGAGGTCAGGAGATCAAGACCATCCTGGTCAACATGGTGAAACCCGTCTTTAAAAAAAAATGTAAAAACATTTCTTGTCTCATAGTTTCTATGGGTCAGGAACTCAGGAACAGCTCAGCTGCCTCAGGATCCCTTCTGAGGCTACAGCCAGAGTACTGGCAGGGACCACAGTCATCCAGAACTGCTAGCCCTGTGCTAGAATATCCACTCCCACATTCGTCCACTCTGGCTGTTGTCAGAGACCACAGCTCCTCACCATGCGGCTTCTCCACAGGTGAGTGTCTTTGCGATGCTGCTCTTGGCTTCCCCCAGAGCAAATAACCAGAGATAAGGAGTGGCCCAGAAGGAATCTGCAGTGCATTTTTATAACCCAGTCTCCAGTCCCAAGTCAAGCACTGTCACCTCCATTTCATTCTATTTGCTAGAAGAGTCACCAAGTTCTCTGTAATCCCAGCACTTGGGAGGCCGAGGTGGGAGGCCAGGAGTTCAAGACCAGGTGGGCAACATAGCAAGATCCTATCTATTAAATTAATTAATTAAATAAAGAAACAGCCAGGCATGGCGGTGCACACCTGTAGTCCTAGCTACTCCGGAGCCTAGGTGGGAGGATTGCTTGATCCCAGACATTGAAGGAAACAGTGGACTAGAATTGAGCCACTGTACTACAGCCTGGGTAACACAGCAAGACGTTATCTCAAAAAATAATAACAATAATTGAAAACAAAAAAATACATAATTAAAATAAATTTCTTTTTTAAAAAAAGAGTTGGCTGGGCGCGGTGGCTCACGCCTGTAATCCCAGGACTTTGGGAAGCCGAGGCGGAAGGACCACTTTAGGTCAGAGTTCAAAACCAGCCTGGCCAACATGGTGAGACCCTGTCTTTACTAAAAATACAAAAATTAGCCAGACATGGTGGCGCACGCCTGTAATCTCAGGTACTCAAGAGGCTAGGGCAGGAGAATCGCCTGAACCCAGAAAGCAGAGGTTGCAGTGAGCTAACATCAAGCCACTGCACTCCAGCCTGGGTGACACAGCAAGATCCTGTCTAAAAAAAAAAAGAGTCACCAAGTCTTGCCCACCCTCAAGGGGGTGAGAACTAGGCTCCACCTTTTAAACGGAGGAGTACCAAAGAATGTGTGGACATATTTTCAAACTACCATAGTGGCTCAGCCTGTATCCTGTTATGACTATTTTTAACTCATCAACTAGTACAGTGGTGCAATCTGAGCTCACTGCAACCTCCACCTCCCAGGCTCAAGCGATCCTTTCCTCTCAGCCTCCAGAGTAGCTGGGGCTACAGGGGCACACCATCACACCCAGCTAATTTTGTGTGTGTGTGTGTGTGTGTGTGTGTGTGTGTGTGTGTCTTCTTTTGTAGAGATAGCGTTTTGCTATGTTGCCCAGGCTGGTTGCACCAGGCTCAGCCAGGTGCAGTGGCTCACACCTGTAATCCCAACACTTTGGAAGGCCAAGATGGGCAGATCACCTGAGGTCAGGAGTTCAAGACCAGCCTGGCCAACATGGTGAAACCCTCGTCTCTACTAAAAAAAAAAAAATACAAAAATTTGCTGTGCGTGGTGGCAGGCACCTGTAATCCCAGATACTCAGGAGACTGAGGCAGAAGAATCCCTTGAACCCGGAAGGCGGAGTTTGTAGTGAGCCGAGATCCATGCCACTTCGCTCCAGCCTCTACAACAAGAGCGAGACTCCATTTCAAAAAAACAAACAAACTCGTGAGCTTAAGTGTTCCACCCGCCTCAGCCTCTCACAGTGCTGGGATTATAGGGATGAGCCATGGTGCCTGGCCTAATCCATAACTTTGACAGAATTTTTTTTGCTGCATCCTAATTAATCCACTAGATCTACCGACTCCTAGCCCAGTGCATATTCTGAGCCATGATCTTCATGATGTAGTTCAAGAACAATAATAAATGACATCACTGGAGGCTTTTTATGTGCCAGGCACGTGCCAAGCATTTTCCAAACATTTTGTCCCTCATGAGAACCTCTGTGGTAGATTCTACGACAAGCCTTAATTTTACAGGTGAGGAAACAGGTTTAACAGAATTCATACCAGGCTCCCAAGTCTTACTTTTCCTTTTTGAGACGGAGTCTCACACTATTGCCCAGGCTGGAGTGCAGTGTAGTGGCACAGTCTTGCCTGGCTACAACCTCCACCTCCCAAGCTCAAGTGATTCTTGTGCCTCAGCCTCCTAAGTAGCTGGGATTACAGGTGCCTGCCACCATGCCCAGCTAATTTTTCTATTTTTAGTAGAGATGGGTTCTTCGCCATGTTGGCCAGGCTGGTCTTGAACTCCTGGCCTCAAGTGATCCGCTCGCCTTGGCCTCTCAAAGTGTTGGAATTATAGGCATGAGACACCGCGCCTGGTCCCAAGCCTTACTCTTAATCACTGCACTAGTGCTGGGGAAAGTGTGTGCTTTATATAGAGAGATACGGTGTTTGTTTGGAACTCTGGCACCAGCATTTAAGAATTATGGGATTTTGGGTGGGGCATGGTGACTCACACTTGTAATCCCAGCACTCTGGGAGGCTGAGGCAGGCGGATCACCTGAGGTCAGGAGTTCGAGACAAGCCGGGCCAAACAGTGAAACCCCATCTCTACTAAAAACACAAAAATTAGCCAGGCGTGGAGGAGGGCGCCTATAGTCCCAGCTACTTGGGAGGCTGAGGCAGGAGAATTGGTGGAACCCAGGAAGTGGCGGTTGCAGTGAGCCAAGATCACACCGCTGCACTCCAGCCTAAGCGACAATCGTGAAACTCTGTCTCAAAAAAATAAAAGAATTACGTGACTTTTTTCCTTTTATTTGCTCGTCTTTGTTAGGCAAGAATTATGTGATTTTTGGTGAAATTTAACCTTCTCAGGCTTTGATTTTACCTTATAGAAAAACAGAAAGAGAATCCCTTAATTATGATGAGGAATAAATGAAACTATGCAAAGACCTGAGCACAGGGCTTGGCACAGATAGGGGTGGTCAGTAAAAGATGGTCCTCTCCCCCTCCTGCACTTTATTCTCAAATCTCCACTTTCGTTCATACATGAGATGGTTCAGCTCTGGCCAGAGTGTTGGCTTCGTTCCAGAAAGCAAAACGTAGCAGGACTATGCAGAATTCCTGGGAAATCAGGTAAGCCTGAACCCCATAGTTTGTTTCCTCCCCAGCCTCTGCTGATATTTAGGAAAAGCATCAGGACATTCCCTAAATAAATGCTTTAATTGATAAAAGCTCCTGGCACCATCCCAGAACTACCCCAGTTTCTGGAGAGAGAAACTGCTTTCCTTCTTAGTCACACCACTGCCTTTTTCTCTGATTGCACTTTCCCCGTGGTTTTAGAGCTGACAGGAAGGATGAGAAATTGCTGCTTTGTTTTCCTGGCGAAACCCTATCTCTACTAAAAATACAGAAAATTAGCCAGGTGTAGTGGTATGAGACTGTAGTCCCAGCTAGTTGGGAGGCTAACATGGGAGGATCGCTTGAGACTGGGAGGTGGAAGTTGCAGTGAGCCAAGATGTCACCACTGCACTCCAGCCTGGGTGACAGAGAAAGACCCTGTATAAAAAAATTAATTTGGCCAAGCATGTTGGCTCATGTCTGTAATCCCAGCACTTTGGGAGGCCAAGGTGGATGAATAATCTCACTGCAACCTCTGCCTCAGGATTGCTTGAGGTCGGGAGTTCAAGACCAGCCTGGCCAACATGACAAAACCCCGTCTCTACTAAAAATACAAAATGAGCCAGGCATGGTGGTACACATCTGTAATCCCAGCTACTCGGGAGGCTGAGGCAGGAGAATCACTTGAACCCAGGAGATGGAGACTGCAGTAAGCCGAGACCATGCCATTGCACTCTAGCCTGGGCAACAAGAGCGAAACTCTGTCTCAAAAAAAAAAAAAAAAAAAAATTAATAAAAAAAAAGTTTTTCTGGAGGTTTAGTATTATTTTTTCTCTTTCCATGAAGATTTTAAAACATCTCTTTCTTTTTTCTTTTCTTTTAAGAGACAGGTCTTGCTCTGTTATTCAGGCTAGAGTCTAGTGGCACGATCATAGCTCACTGCAGCCTTGAACACCTCAGCCTCTAGAGTAAGTGGGACTACAGGCATGTGCCACCATGCCCAGCTAATTTTTATTTTTATTTTTTGTAGAGATATATATTGTCCAGGCTGGTCTCCCAGTCCTGGGCTCAAGCTCCTTCACCTCAGCTTTTCAAAGTGCTGAAATTACAGGTGTGAGCCACCACACCCATCCTAGAAACATACTTCTACTTCACATTTATCAAGTGTTCCTCACTTCTTGTCAATTTTCCCTTCAAAGGCACTCCTTTCACAGCCTGGTGCTAGAGGCACTTAGCAGGAAAGCCTTAATGAAATTAGAATCACCCTTCACACCTCTCCCCTAAGCCAATGAATAGAAAGAACTGTTGGATAAGTAACCATTACGTGCACTTTGAATATACGGCTTCGAATATATGGCTCATCATCTTCTTTTCTGTTTCAGTTTCTTCCTCAATAACCGAGACTAGTCTTCCTGACTCATGTGGAGCTGAGTCACCTGTTGGTGAGGGCGGAGGAGGGAGAGATCTAAATTTGGTAACACGATGTGAGAAATCAACTTATCTTCCATAGGACCATTCAGTATAGGAAAATGCTGGGAGTTAACTAATCACTTCAAAGATGCCCAGAACCAAAGTCCTTCTTCCAACATACAACTCCCAAGGTCAAAAAATAAAATAATAAATAAACAAAACAAACAAACAAACAAAAAGAAATAAAAAGAAGAAAAAAGAAAGAAAAAAAAACAACTCCCAAGGTCAGCCATCACCTGAGGTCCTGTGGCCATATTTGCCAGGAAAGATGAGGGGGAGGAGAGTGTGAAGGGGTTCACCAGTTTTTCCATATTTGAGTCCTGAAGTACCTCAAGAGATCCTATTGAATGCTTAAAATATTATGCTTAAGATACAGGCTTAAATTGTTTTGTCTGTAATCCCAGCTACTCCGGAGGCTGAGGCAGGAGAATCATTTGAACCCGGGAGGTGGAGGTTGCAGTGAGTCAAGATCGCACCACAGTACTCCAGCCTCGGCTACAGAGTGAGACTCCACCTCAAAAAAAAATATATATATATATATTTATATGTATATATGTGTGTATGTGTATATATATATATCTATACACACACACACACACATGCACACACACACATAAATTGTTGGGCTGGGTACGGTGGCTCACGTCTGTAATCCTGGCACTTTGGGAGGCCAAAGCAGGAGGACTGTTTGAGCTCAGGAGTTCAAGACCAGCTTGGGTAACACGGCAAAACCCCATCTCTATAAAAAAATTTAAAAATTAGCTCGGCATGGTGGTGGTCTCCTTTAGTCCTCCCAAATAGCTGGGACTACAGAAGGACTGCTGAAAGTGGAAGAATCACTTGAGCCTGGGGTTCAAGGCCGCCGTGAGCTATGATTGAACTACTGCACTCCAGCCTGGCTGACAGAAGCAAACTCTGTCTCAAAAAATAAATAAAAATAATAAAATATAAATTATTTAGAATATCCTGTCTGACTGTAGTCACAGTTCAGTAGGTGTGACCTGAAATGTTCACTGTCCTGACTGTCCAGCTTTGTCCCCATAAGAACTTCCATTGGGGCTTGGTGTGGTGGCTCACACCTGTAATAGGAGGCCAAGGCGGGAGGATCACCTGATCATTTGGGAGGCCATGGCAGGCAAATCACCTGAAGTCAGGAGTTCGAGACCAGCCTGGCCAATATGACAAAACCCCATCTCTAAAAATACAAAAATTAGCCAGGCGTGGTAGTGGGTGCCTGTAATCCCAGCTACTCAGGAGGCTGAGACACAAGAATCACTTGAACCTGGGAGTTCAGTGAGCTGAGATCAAGTCACTGCACTCCAGCCTAAGCAACAGAGCAAGACACCATCTCAAGCAAACAAACAAACTTCTATCTTTCCTACCTTTCAGGGTATTTTCCTACCAAGACCCTCTAGTTCAAAGGGGAGTGGGACAGGAGGTGTTCCTTACTTCCTCTCAATTTTCCCCTCAAAGGCTCTCCTTTCACAGCCTGGTGCTGGAGGCACTTGGCAGGAGAGCCTTAATGAAATTAGGATCACCCACCACACCTCTCCCCTGAGCCAATGAACAGAAAGGACTGTTGGATAAGTAACCATTATGCACACTTTTTTTAAAAGACTTTATTTTTCAGCGTAGTTTTAGGTTCAAGGCAAAAGTGAGAAGAAGGTATAGAGTTCCCATACACCCCCACCCCTGCATATGTATAGCCTCCCCCATGAATCCCAGCATTTGGGAGGCTGAGGCAGGTGGATAGCCTGAGCTCATGAGTTTGTTACCAGCCTGGGCAACATGGCAAAGCCCAGTCTCTACAAAAAAAGAAAAAATCACCCGGGCATAGTGGTCAGTGCCTGTAGTGCCAGCTACTCAGGAGGCTGAGGTGGGAGGATGGTTTGAGCCCAGGAGGTGGAGGTTGCAGTGAGCCGAGATTGTGCAACTGCATTACAGCCTTGGTGATAGAGCCAGACCTTGTCTCTAAATGAATACAAACAACAAAAAAGAAAGAATATACACAGACTATGTTCAAGGAAGAGTAACAACAAAAAGCGTCATGGTTGATGAATAGTGTGTGGTGAAAGGGAGTATTTGAGTATAAGGAAGACTGAAACAAATAAAGCTAGAATGAAACACTTTGTTTTGTTTTTGAAACAGAGTAGCCTCATTCCGAGCCCAGGCTGGAGTGCAGTAGTGCAATCGTGGCTCACTGCAGGTGCAGCCTCGACTTCTCGAGCTCCAGTGATTCTCCCAACTCAGCCACCTGAGTAGCTGGGGCCACAGGTGCGCACCACCAGGCCCAGCTAATTTTTGTATTTTTTGTAAACATGTCTTCACCATGTTGCTCACGCTGGTCTCAAACTCTTGAGCTAAAGCAATCCACCCGCCTCAGCCTCCCAAAATTTCGAGATTATAGGAGTGAGCCTAGGATGAAATACTTTGAATGAAGCACTCCAGTTTACAGAACTTTATAAACACTGGAGACCTTACCAAAGAAATATACAGATTTACCTTTTAGAAAGATAGCTGTGCCCAGAAGGGATGGACTTGAGAGTGAAACCAGAGCACTGTTTCTTTCAATAACTGCATGAGAATTTGAGGGGTGGGGGAAACAAAGCACATTAAAATGAAAATTTCTGGGTCCATCCTTTAATTATTGAAGAAGAATCTCTGGGCTCAAGGCCTTGGGAATCTGCACGTGTTACATCTCAAACGTAGGAGTGATTCTTGTGGGCTCTCAAGTCTGAACTATAGACCAATCAAAAATTGGATAATTTGCAATTATCCAATTAAGAAATGAAATGTCCCAGGGCCATGGCACATGCCTATAATCCCAGCAATTCAGGATGCTCAGGTGGGAGGATCACTTGAGTCCAGGAGTTCAAGACCAGCCTGGGCAACATAGTGCCTCATCTATACAAAAAAATTAAAAAGTAGCTGGGCTTGGTGGCAGGGACCTGTGGCCCCAGCTACTTGGGAGGCTAAGGTGATAAGACTGCTTGGGCCCAGGGGTTGGAGACTGCAGTGAGTTATAATTGTGCCACTGCACTCTAGCTGAGTGACAGAGGAAGACTCTATCTCAAACGAGAAAAAAGAGGGCCTGGAGCCCTGGCTGACGCCTATAATCCCAGCATTTTGGGAGACCGAGGCAGGAGGATCATTTGAGGCCAGGAGTTCGAGATCAACCTGGCTAAACCCTGTCTCTACTAAAAATACAAAAATTATCTGGGCATGGTGGTTAGCGCCTGTAATCCCAGCTACTTACTCTGGAGGCTGAGGCGGGAGAATTACCTGAACCCAAGAGGCAGAGGTTACAGTGAGCCCAGATCGCACGCGGCACCCCAGCCTGGGCGACAGAGGGAGACTGTCTGCAAATACATAAATAAATAAATAACAGATCCGTAGGAGGAAAACAATGTGGCAGTAATTTGCCTCAGTGTCCCCAGGCAAAAGGCGGCTCCCACCCTGAGGCATTGCACTTCGAGGCGTGCTTTCCTTTTTTTTTTTTTTAGACAGGTTCTCACTCTGTTGCTCAGGCTGGAGTGCAGTGGTGTGATCTCGGCTCACTGCAACCTCCGCCTCCCAGGTTCAAGTGCTTCTCCTGCCTCAGCCTCCCGAGTAATTGGGATTACAGGCGCATACTAGCACGCCCGGCTAATTTTTGTATTTTTTAGTAGAGACGGGGTTTCACCATGTTGGCCAGGCTGGTCTCAAACTCCTGACCTCAGGTGATCCGCCCTCCTCGGCCTCCCAATGTGCTGGAATTACAGATGTGAGCCACCACCCCCGCCGCGCGCTTTTCTGCAGACGGGAGTTTCCCCAGGCCTGGCAAGCTGAAGCGGGAGGCGCCCACAGTGCGAAGACCTCGCGGCTTCCAGGAGCGGGAGGGCGGTCCTGTAAGTAATAGCCGGGGGCAGGAGAAAGGCTCCGATTGGTCGGAGGACGGGTGACGAGCAGGGGGCGGGGCCTCCCTGGGGGCTGGGAGGGCGGTAAAGGGAGGGGGGTGTGCACCGCCCGGTGTCAGTTTCGGAACCTCAGCCCGCTCACCTTAGCCTGTTCACCTCAGCGCCGCTAGGCCTGAGCCGAGCCTCCGACGAAGGTTGTTCCCTCCTCCGGGCCGAGCGCTTCTGCCGCCCGTGCACCCCCGCCCCGCAGCGACCCACATTCCCCCAGCCCGGGGCCCTTGGCGCGTGCGCTCCGTGCGGCTCTGCTCCGCGGGACTTTGTTTCCTCCTCGTCCCTCTTTGTTGCGCGGAACACCAGCTTCGCCAAAGCGCCCCGCTCCGGAGGGAGTTCGGCTTCTGCAGAAGGGCGGCTGCCGCGCGCTGCCCCGACCCCGCCTGCAGCCCCGCACGCCGCCGCTGTGCCCACCCCGCCTTCCTGGCACCCCTCCTGCGTCCGTTCGTCCGAGGAAGCCAGCCGCGACTTCATTGATGCACCCATTCCAGTGGTGTAACGGTGAGTCCCGGAGCCAGGACCGAGCCGAGCTGGGGCTAGGGGTAGCCGCGGCGCGGGGCGCAAGGTCGGACAGCAGCGCGTTGGTCCTCCCCCTCGGAAGCGAAGTTTCTCCTGAAATGGGACGGTCGAGAAGGCGTCCTGGCTTCCCACTCTACTCTTCAAGCGCGGAATTTGAAACAATCCAGGTTCCACTCGAGGGCCTGCAAGGGGCCTTCGGAAGATTGGCGGGCCGGGGCGTGGGAGCCGAGGGGTTCCCGGCCTTTGTGTGGCGGCTCGGCTCTCTACCCCTTCCCCTGCCTTTGTGCGCTCAAACTCTGTTCTTTGTTGTGGTTGTTGGAGGAGAATTAAATCCGCGCTCAGGCTGGGATCTCCTAGAGGGAGCTCAAGTTCCCGGCCTGAAACTTTGCAGGCTATTTTAAATATGTATACAGTGCAGCGTGCGGGACGGGGCAAGGGGTGGCTTCCTCCGGCTTTGTTGGCTTCCCACGGGCTGCTGGCGGGCTTGGTGCCTTTGGAAGACTCTGGATTAAAGAGTCGCTTTCGGCCCCGGGCGCGGTGGCTCACGCCCGTAATCCCAGCATTTTGGGAGGCTGAGGCAGGTGGATCACCTGAGGTCGGGAGTTCGAGACGAGCCTGACCAACATGGAGAAGCCCCGTCTCTACTAAAAATACAAAATTAGCCGGACGTGGTGGTGTATGCCTGTAATCCCAGCTACTCGGGAGGCTGAGGCAGGTGAAAGGCTTGAACCCGGGAGACGAAGGTTTCAGTGAGCTGAGATCGTGCCACTGCACTCCAGCCTGGGCAACAAGACGAAACTCCGTCTTAAAAAAAAAGAAAAAAAAAAAAGTCGCTTTCCTGAGTTGATAAAACCTTGCTGAGAGCTGCGCGCCCGGCTATCTCTGGGGTTCGAGACTGGCCTGACGGGAGCTATGCTTTCTGGCCCCCAAGGCCAGACCGGTGTATCTGCTCCTGAGCCCAAGTGAAGGCTGCACCTCTGACCCGACAGCCCCTCGCCCTATTTCTCCCCCAGGCCTGGGTGGTGCTTCTAAGTTAGTTCATTTCACCTGAGGCTTTTGTAGGTTCTGGTGATACAGGGTTAGGCTGGGGTCTGATTTCCTCAGCAAGCTACCAGAAAGGAAGGTGTTTCTGAGCGGGACACTTAAACTTTGGATACTAATCGCCCCCTACCTCACCCCCTCCAGTCCCCCTGGAGTCCTAGTCTTGACCACGTTGTTCCAATGCTTGCAGAGTTTCTGCGAGGGAGAGATGGGAAGCAGCTGGCGTTATCTCTGAGTGTGGCAAGCTAGCTAGTTACAGGGGAAAAAAATGATTCTTGAGAGTAGACTCCTGCCAGATCTTGGATTAATTATGTCAAGAGGCTTTGTCTTAAGGCAGGGTTTGGGTAGCGTGTATACCCCACGCCCTCCCCCCTTCCTCCTTTTGCTGGTCGGATCTCATTTCCTGAAAATGAAACAAGCCGTGTGTGATAGGCGGTTTTGTGGGAGAGGGAGCAGAGGATGGGGGTTGAGGGAAGGCCCGTGCACCCTAGCATCTGGGAAAGATTCCCGCTGGCTGGGAAAGAGAAGCAGTTCCCAGATCCCCTGGTCTTTCTTGGCCGGCCCTTGTCTGACGTCATTCCTGCTTCCAGTCTGCCAGATGAGATGAGACATTCTGATGTCAATGCTTTCATAGGTTGGCGGAGACAATGGAACGAGACTTAGGGAGAAATGAGGCAGCTGTCAGTAACACTGCCCTTTCTGGGCAGCCCCCTTTCATACCAGGTTTCAGACTTGCTGCTTTATTTTATTTTTTGAGAGAGGATCTCACTCCGACGACCATGCTGGAGTGTAGTGGCACCATCAGGGCTCACTGCAGCCTCCAACTCCCAGGCTCAAGGGATCCTCCTGCCTTGGCCTTCCAGCATAGCTGGGACCACAGGTGTGTGCCACCACACCTGGCTACTGGCTAATTTTTATGTGTTTATTTTTTAGAGATAGGGTTTCACTACATTGCCTATGCTGGTTTTTAACTCCTGGGCTCAAGCAATCCTCCCACCACGGACTCTCAAAGTGCTGGAATTACATGCAGGAGCCACCTTGTCTGGCCTCTTTGCACTTCTTAAAGTGACTGAGAGATCTTGTCCTTTGACTCCAGTAAAGAAGCAACCCGTCCCCCACCCCTTCAGAAACTATCTGGAGTCCCTCTTTCCTGGGGCTGGTCTTCTCTGTCCTTATATAGTTTTAAAGAAAAACCTCTCTGCAGTGGCAGCTTTTGACCAATAGACTATTTGCTATTTCTTTTTTTTTTTTTTTTTTTTTTTCTTTTTGAGATAGTGTCTTGCTCTTGTTGCCCAGGCTGGAGTGCAGTGGCACAATCTCGGCTCACTGAAACCTCCGCCTCCTGGGTTCAAGTGATTCTCCTGCCTCAGTCTCCGGAGTAGCTGGGATTACAGGCATGCGCCACCACAGCTGGCTAATTTTGTATTTTTAGTAGAGATGGGGTTTCTCCCTGTTGGTCAGGTTGGTCTTGAACTCCTGACCTCGTGGTCCGCCCACCTCAGCCTCCCAAAGTGCTGGGATTACAGGCGTGAGTCACCACACCTGGCTTTGCCATTTCTTTAATAAGAACACAAGCAAATGGACCATTTCCTCTTGACTATGAAGCTCTTCCCCCAACCTCTATCACGTGAAGTCCCAAGCTCGATGATTCAATCAGTGGGGAGACAGAGCGGAAGCCTTTATCAGACAGGATAAGATGGTGGGGATAAACTGATCAGAGGACTTGGGGGCAGGGGGGCATCGTGCTTGCAGAATGCACACACAGCCTCTATAATATCTCCGACCAGGCTCTGCAAGTTCCCAGAACCGCAAACCAAAGGAGGTTTCAGATCATAAAAGGTGCCTGGAAGAACCAAGGCAGATGGGGGTTAGACCCTCTTGTAGCATCAAATACTGCTGAGGAAGGAGGTGGGAAGACAGTTGGGGGCACAAGGGAAGTCCTGAGGCCCTTTTCCAGTGTAGACTGAAGTTTGTCACTCTAGCCAGTCCGCCATAATGTCTTCATGGAAAATTGTTGTTCTATGGCCCACAGAAAGTAAATGTTAGGGCAGGGAGTGGTGGTGAAAACCGCTTTATTTGTAACCCCGGAGTCTAGTCGCAAGGGACTTCCTGTTGGGCACAGCAAAGTTTAGTAGCTAATTATTTCTTTCATTTCAACTTAATCAAGAAGTCTTTTAGAACAAGAACTTTTACTTTCTGTTTTCCCACAATGTGTAGGTCAGTGCATAAAGCAAGCCCTCAATAATACTTGCTGGTTGACTGGTGACATTAGCTGAGGGCAGTTTCTGGGCAACTTTCCCAAACATCTGTCCTGTTGCTTTGAAGTTGGAGGTTTTGCCAATGGGACCAGGTTATTTTAAGAAAATGGAAAATTATTTATCTATTAACTAGTTATTGAGAATAAGCCAAACACTAGGCTATGCTGGATGCTGGAGAATATACAAAAGTCCAAGTTGGAGTTGGCAAACCTAGGAGGATTCAGGCTTTTTTACGGAGTCTTGCTCTGTCACCCAGGCTGGGGTACAGTGGCGCCATCTTGGCTCACTGCAGCCTCTGCCTCCGACGTTCAACCAATTCTGTCTCAGCCTCCCAAGTAGCTGAGGCTACAGGTGCGTACTACCATGCCTGGCTAATCTTTTGTATTTTTAGTGGAGATGGGGTTTCACTGTGTTGGCCAGGCTGGTCTCGAACACCTGACCTCAAGTGATCTGCCCGCCTCAGCCTCCCAAAGTGCTGGCTTAGCAGGCATGAGCCACCATGGTGGACAGCTCAGGCTTTTAGGGGAACTGTATACTCTCAGTGGCGCTCTCGTCTTTGTTCTTAGAGGTATAGACATGCCTCTTCTACAGTGCCTCACTTTTTTTTTTTTCTTTCTAGCAAAACTGAGCCTCACTTTCTATGGTGAATGCCTTTGTGTCTTTTTTTCCTTTTTTTTTTTTTTTTTTTGAGACAGAGTTTTGCTCTTGTTACCCAGGCTGGAGTGCAATGGCGCGATCTCAGTTCACTGCAACCTCTGCCTCCTGGGTTCAAGCAATTCTCCTGCCTCGGTCTACCGAGTAGCTGGGATTACAGGCGCGCACTACCACACCAAGCTAATTTTCTGTATTTTTAGTAGAGATGGGGTTTCACTGTGTTGGCCAGGCTGGTCTCCAACTTCTGACCTCAAGTGATCTGCCTGTGTTGGCCTCCCAAAGTGCTGGGATTACAGGTGTGAGCCACTGCGCCCAACAGCTCAGGCTTTTAGGGGAACTGTATATTCTTTTTTTTTTTTTTTTTTTTGATCTGTCACCAGGCTGGAGTGCCGTGGCACGATCTCGGCTCACACTGCAACTTCCGCCTCCCGGTTCAAGCGATTTTCCTACCTCAGCCTCCTGAGTAGCTGGGACTGCAGGTGCACAGCCCAGCTAATTTTTGTATTTTTAGTAGAGATGGGGTATCACCATGTTGGCCGGGATGGTCTTGATCCATTGACCTCGTGATCTGCCTGCCTCAGCCTCCCAAAGGTGGGGATTACAGGCATGAGCCACCTCGCCCAGCCAGTTCCCAATATAAAGGGGAACTTTATACTTAGTGGAGCTCTCATCTTTGTTCTCAGGAGTAGAGACACGCCTCTTCTACAGTGCCTCACTTTTTTTTTTCTTTCTAGCAAAACTGAGCCTCACTTTCTATGGTGAAAACCTTTGTGTCTTTTTTCCCATGTGGTAAGATCATCTAATCATTTTTCTGTCCCTTTTTTTTTTTTGAGACAAGGCCTTACTCTGTGGCCCAGGCTCCCAGGCTAAGTGTACTGGTGCAGTCATGGCTCACTGCAGCCTCGCCATCTCAGACTCAAGTGATTCTTCCATCTCAGCCTCCCAGGTAGCTGGGATTACAGCCACTTACCACCACGCCCAGCCAATTTATTATTACTATTATTATTATTTGTAGAGATGGGGTCTCACTATGTTTCCTAGGTTAATCTTGAACTTCTGAAGTCAAGCTGTTCTCCTCCTGCCTCAGCCGCCCAAAGTGCTGGGGTTACAGGTGTGAGCCACCACACCCAGCTTGTGATTTCTTATAATAGTATTTATCATACAGTCAATGCTTAATGCACATTTGAGTTAAAGTAGCTCAATGCTAGAAACACTGTAAGACAGTTACTAAGTAAGCAAGGACCAGAACAAATGATGGAGGTCATGAGTGCTGTAGAATTCAAGGAGGAGAGGTTATTGGACCGAAACAAAGACCAGGCTTGATGGGCCTCAGAGAGGGCATTTCAAGAAGGGAAAACTCTGTGAACAAAGACAGGGAGGCAGGCAAGGGCAAGGTGGTACAAGAAATAGTGAGAAGACTGGCCCATGTGGGACAGTATTGGAGCACTTTTAAGTAGGAAGCTGTGAAGGGAACAGGGTGAATGTTTTAGGAGGACTTGAAGCCAGTCATGAGTTTGGAAAATACAAGATCAAAACAAGGCCAGGAGGGAGTGGGGCGCAGTGGCTAATGCCTGTAACCCCAGCACTTTCTTGGGAGACTGAGATAGGTGGAACACTTGAGGTCAGGAGTTCAAGACCAGTCTAGCCAACATAGTGAAACCCCATCTCTACTAAAAATACAAAAACTAGCTGGGCGTGGTGGTGTATGCCTGTATCCCAGCTACTCGGGGAGACTGAGATAGAAGGATCGCTTTTACTCGGGAGGCAGAGGTTGCAATGAGCCAAGATCGTGCCACTGCACTCCAGCCTGGGTAACAGAGCAAGAATCTGTCGCAAAAAAAAAGGCAAGTAGGAGGATGTGTTAGGTGTGTGGGGTAAATGAGAGGAGAAGGAACTAGAAACAGGGATGACATCAACAAGAAAACAGTGGGAGGTGATGAGTGTTTGCAGTAGGGCTGTGGCAGTAGAATGGGGCAAGTTTAAGAGGTTTGAATGGAGGCTCGTTATATGGTTGCCAGTAAGGGATGAAGAGTACTGATGTCCAAGTTTACTTCCAGTCTTTCAAGCCAGCCTGCTGCTGAGTTGTGGTAGCACTGGTCATTAGAGTATAGAATTCTGTGGCATGCGAATGCATCCTGGCTCCCAACCAAGATGTCAGGAAAGTGCCTAGAACCCAACGCCTGAGCACAGAGAGCCCTTAGGAGCTAGGCCTTCCTAGCTATTTGACTGTGGGCGGGTTATTAAATGATTGAGTCTTTTTCCCATTGGTGGGGAAGTAACCTTTACTGTGGCAGGACAAAGATGAAATTGATAGCATAAGAATGTGCTTAGGATGTAGCAGGTGGACAGCAAATTCCAGTTCTCTCGTTCATCAAGGACTCCTCTCTTTCCCTTCTGCCATCCTCAGCCATTTGACATTTGTTTTTTGTTTTTGTTGTTGTTGTTTTGAGATTGAGTCTTGCTCTGTCGCCAAGGCTGGAATGCAGTGGCATGATCTCGGCTCACTGCAACCTACGCCTCCCAGGTTCAAGTGATTCTCCTGCCTCAGTCTCCCAAGTAGCTGGGACTACAGATGTGCACCACCATGCCTGGCTAATTTTTGTGTTTTTAGTAGAGACTGGGTTTCACCATGTTGACCAGGTTGGTCTCGAACTCCTGACCTCAAGCGATTCACCCGCCTGAGCTCCCAGAGTGCTGAGATTACAGGCGTGAGCCACTGCGCTCGGCCAAGCGATTTGACTTTCTACTAGGCTGCTCTCTTTCCAGCTACAGCTTGGCTATTGCAATTCTAGGTGTCTCTGAGAGACATGACCCAAAAAGAAAAAAAAGAAAAGAAAAACCTGTCGGGTGCAGTGGCTCATGCCTGTAGTCCCAGCACTTTGTGAGGCTGAGGCAGGAGGATCTCGTAAGGCCAGAAGTTGCAGGCTACAGTGAGGCATGTTCATGCCACTGCACTCAAGCCTGCAGGGAGAGCGAGACCTTGTCTCCAAAAACAGTTCATTTTCCAAAAGATCTCTTTGTTTCTTTGCTCAGAACCTGGTCACATACCCCACCTGAACACCAAATATACTGGCAAGAGAGAAGTAACTGTCATAATCGGTAGGCAAGTCAGTATTTATCCCTGAGTCCTGTGAGAAGGGACACATCTTGGCCTTTGCTTTTCAAACTGAATGTGCAGAGGAATCACCTGAGGAGCTTGTTAAAGTGTAGGTCCTGGCCGGGCATCATGGCTCACACCTGTAATCCCAACACCTTGGGAAGCCAAGGTGGGTAGATTGCCTGAGCTCAGGAGTTCCAGACCAGCCTGGGCAACATGGTGAAACCCTATCTCTACTAAAAATTCAGAAATTAGCTGGGCATTGTGGTGTGTGCCTGTAATCACAGCTACTCAGGAGGCTGAGGCAGGAGAATCGCTTGAACCCGGGAGGCAGAGGTTGCAGTGAGCTGAGATTGCGCCACTGCACTCCAGCCTGGGTAACAGAGGGAGACTCTGTCCCAAAAAAAAAAAAAAAAAGGCATAGGTCCTGATTCATTTAGGCTGGGATGGGCCCGACAGTGTACGTTTCTAAAAAGCTCCCAGAGGATGCTACTGTCATTGGGACTACACGTGAGGCTTTGAGTAGAAAGCGGGAAGGTGACCAGTGAGGGAAGCTGTAACCTCCTCCCCCCACCCCCATCACCATTTTCTGGAATGCTGGCCCAGGACTTGGAGTGAACAATTTCTATTCTAGTCCTGGCACAGCTTGTCTTCTGGAGCAGGTGGCTTAATAATGACAAATAACCTTTGTAATTGCCCTTTGCAATTTACAAAGCATATTTTCTTACACACCCATTTTCAGTCCTCTCTCTATTTTGCTTGTTTTCATATAACAAAGTGAAGCTTAGAAGTAACTTCTTAAAGGTCATATGGCTAGCTAGGGAGGGGGGAGTTGGACCCAAATAATATTTTCTCAGCTAAGGCTATATGGGCTCCTACCTAATGGAATTAAGTTTTCCGGTTTCTATGCATTGCCTAAATTTTTTTTTTTTTTTTTAATTTTTAAAAATAGAGATGGAGTCTCACTCTGTCACCCAGGCTGGAGTACAGTGGTATAATCACCGCTCACTGTATGTAGCCTTGTACTCCTGGGCTCAAGTGATCCACCTCAGTCAGCTTCCTGAGTAGCTGGGACTATAGGAATGTGCTACCATGCCCAGCTGTTTTTTCTATTTTTCGTAGAGATGGGGTCTTGTATGTTGCCCAGGCAGGTCTTGAACTCTTGGCCTCGAGAGATCATCACCTGCCTCAGCCTCTCCAAAATACTGGGATTATAGGCATGAGCCACCAGACCCAGCTTGGCTAAATTTATTATCCCTTAGATGGGAATATTATTTTTAAGTATTTTGGCTAGTATTCAATTTTATAGATTAGTTAAATTTGCTCAAGATTACATAGCCAGTAAGTGTTAGAGCTGGGATATAAAACTGGAGCCACTGAATCCGAGGCTTAGGCGCCCAGAGCCTGCCAATTCTCTTTCTATCCTGCTGACACAGTGCCATCAGCCCCAGCAGTAAATTTCCAACCCTGATATGATTTATTTTTTCCTTTCCCTTTGCAGGGTGTTTTTGTGGCCTGGGACTGGTGAGCACCAACAAGTCCTGCTCAATGCCACCCATCAGTTTCCAAGACCTTCCACTCAACATCTACATGGTGATCTTCGGCACCGGCATTTTTGTCTTCATGCTCAGCCTTATCTTCTGCTGCTATTTTATCAGGTGCGTGGATCCCTGGCTGACTGGGGTGGGAGTCCAGCAGGAGGGAGGAGACCAGGGCTGTGGGGGGATAAGCTGAGCAAGGGTCCCATAGCAGAGTCACCAGCCTTATTCTGGTTATTCTGGAGTCACCACATTGAGGACATGGCTCAGCCTGCCCTCCTCCGGCCCCCTGAGGGTCTAGTGTTTCTATTTGTATCAGCCTATCAAGTTGTTCCTGAGCATATAAGGTCACGACGAATCGGGCTGCATCCCCCGTCCTGGCCAGTTATTCTAAGGTTGCCTGGAATTACTGTGTGACTGAGTGATAAAGTTAGTGGTCCCTTGTTTGTCTTTCTCTATTCCTACTCATGCCCTTTGGGTAGTCAGCAACAGGTGGGCATCAGTTATGCCAGCATCATGTTCCTTTGCCCCCCCCTGGGACCTGTCATCAGCCCTCCAGATACTAATACTAGGAAGCAAAGCCAGGTATCTAGAGAGCACTTGGTTTTTGTTTTGTTTTGTTTTGTTTTGTTTTTGAGATGCACAGGCTGAGTAGCTCAAAGCTCTGCTCACTGCAGCCTCCACCTCCTGGGTTCAACAAGCAATTCTCCTGCCTCAGCCTCCCAAGGAGCTGGGATTACAGGGGTGTGCCACCATGCCTAGCTAATTTTTGTATTTTTAGTAGAGATGGGGTTTCACCATATTGACCAGGCTGTTCTCAAACTCCTGACCTCAAGTGATGTACCTGCCTCAGCCTCCCCAAGTGCTGGGATTACAGGCGTGAGCCACCATGCCCGGCCAGAGCTATTTGTTTAAACTGTCATTTATTCTTAATTGCTTAGGGATCTAAGGGAAGACCTGGAGCTTGGCAGGGCTCACCACACTCTGGGAACACTTTCTCTGTCTCCTGCTGAAGGACATGGGAACTGGTGTCTGTTTTTTGTTTTTTTTGTTTTGTTTTGTTTTTTTTAAGAATGGAGTTTCACTCTTGTTGCCCAGGCTGGAGTGCAATAGCACGATCTCAGCTCACCACAGCCTCTGCCTCCAGGCTTCAAGCTATATTCTCCTGCCTTAGCCTCCTGAGTAGCTGGCATTATAGGCATGTGCCACCATGCCCAGCTAATTTTGTATTTTTATAGAGATGGGGTTTCTCTATGTTGGTCAGGCTGGTCTCGAACTCCCGATCTCAAGTGATCCACCCGCCTCAGCCTCCCAAAGTGCTGGGATTACAGGTGTGAGCCACCATGCCCAGCCTGGTTTTTTTTTTTGGGTTTTTTTTGGGTTTTTTTTTTTGTTTTTTGAGACGGAGTCTCACTGTCACCCAGGCTGGAGTACAGTGGCACAGTCTTGGCTCACTGCAACCCCTGCCTCCTGGGTTCAAGTAGTTCTCCTGCCTCAGCCTCCCTCATAGCTGGAATTACAGGCGCATGCCTAGCTAAGATTTATTTTTGTATTTTTGATAGAGACGGGGTTTCACCATGTTGACCAGGCTGGTCTCAAACTTCTGACCTCAAGTCATCCGTCTACCTCAGCCCCCAAAAATGCTGGGATTACAGGCATGAGCCCCTATGCCCGGCCTCTTGGTGGCAGTTATTCTATAAAAAATTTAGAGCATGACTGGTATTTAGAATGAGAATCAAAGTAGTAGTGTTTCTGACTGGGGCTTACTGTTGGCATTGACAATTCTTCATTGTATGGGACTATTCTGTACATTGGAGAATACTGGACATCCCTGGCCAGCAGGGCATGCTAGGAGTCTTTAGGGCCATTGTGGCCAGTAGCTGTCTCCCCCTACCACGCACACATTCCCAGATGCTTGGGGTAGACATCATCTGGGGTCTGGGCTGGTGTCTGATCAAATCATTTAAGAAGATTAAATTAAGATTAAGGAAAAGGCTTTGCTGGCTTTAGTCCTAAGATGCCCTTCTGAGTTTGAGTGCTTTGCTTTAAGACAGCTACAAGAGAGGTGGATACTGGTCCATCTTCCCCAAGGCTGAAAGAGCTCCCTCTAAGAAGGGGAAGTGTCCTCAGGCACATCTCCCCAGCACCCCCCAGGTGTTTCCTTGGACCTGTTCTTTCTCAGAACTTTTCACACAGGTCCCTGGAACTGGAATTTTCCATGTAAAAGACTATGCAGAGGATATACTGGTTTATCTTCCCTCTTGTACAATTGGGTCTGAAGATTGCCTATAACCATTAAGTGGAGGTGAGGGTAGATTTCTGGTATCTCTCTTCTCTTCCTATCTCCTCCCTTTCCCCCGAAGCCTATTTTTTTCCCCTCAATTTCTTCCTGACCACCAACCTCCCCATGTTAAGCAATTCGTGCTTAATTCCTAGAGACAGAGGATATGAAGATATACCAAATACCAAAGGTTTCTCTATGACGAAGCTGAGAGGGGTTTGTAAAACCAACTCTCTCTGGTTCCTTTTCTCCGTGCTCCTCCTCCCCACCACACCACAGAGGCACACCCATGCCAAGTGGCAAAGGGCCTCAAGAAAAAACCATCCAGGCCAGCCAGGCACCATGGCCCTTGCCTATAATTGTAGCACTTTGGGAGGTCAAGGCAGGAGAGTCACTTGAGTCCAGGAGTTTGAAACTAGCCTGGGCAACAAAACCCCATCTCTACAAAAACAAAAATGACCTAGAGAAAATTAAGTGGGTGACCAGGGTTCATTTCCTAAGTCAACAACTAATAGGTGTGAACCTTAGGTTTTCTACTGTTCTCTTTTTAACTTTTTTTTTTTTGAGACAGGGTTTTGCTCTGTCACCCAGGCTGGAGTGCAGTGGTAAGATCTCAGCCCACTGCAACCTCCACCCCTCTCAGGTCCAAGCCATCCTCCCAACTCAGTCTCCCAAGTACAGGTGTGTCCCCACCATGCCCGGCTAATTTTTGCATTTTTTACAGATAATTTTTATATGTTTTGTAGCGATAAGGTTTCACCATGCCACCCAAGCTGGTCTCAAACTCTTGAGCTCAAGCCATCTGCCTGCCTCAGCTTCCCAAAGTGCTGGGATTACAGGCGTGAGCCACCATGCCCAGCCTTTAGCCACTCTTTACCAAGGGCTTTCCATAGACCAGGCATTGTCGTGGTCAGCATTTTATAAACCATTTAGTTCACTTAATCCTCCGTTTAGGTATTAGCCCACTTTATAAATGAGGAAATTCATGCTCAGGCAGTTCAGCATCTGCCCAAGGTGATACACAGAGGAAGATACAGAGGTGGGCAAGTCTGGTAGCAGTGAGCTAGGGTCTTGACCAGTCCTTCCAAGTATTTGCCTTTTGAGTCATATTCCTTGAAGTAGAGGAGCCGCTGTAGGCAAGCCACCCACTTACAGGTAGGGATCTGGTCTCAAAGAATGACAGGCTGGAGAGCTGTGGATTGCTGATTTCTTTTTATTTGGCTGTAGTCAACAGAATAGGGCCGGGCTTGGTGGCTTATACCTGTAATCCCAGCACTTTGGGAGGCTGAGGCAGCTGGAACACCTGAGGTCAGAAGTTCGAGAGCAGCTTTGCAAACACGGTGAAACCCCATCTCTACTAAATATACAAAAATTAGCCAGGTGTGGTGGCAGGCACCTGTAACCCCAGCTACTTGGGAGGCTGAGGCAGGAGAATTGCTTGAACCCAGGAGGCTGAGGTTGCAGTGAGCCAAGATCGCGCCATTGCACTCCAATTTGGGCAACATGAGTGAAACCCCATCTCAAAAAAATAAAATAAAAATAAAACAAAAAACAGAACAGTAACCACATGATGCTAAAAGCTGCCCCCACCATGGTGCTCTCAGCACCACCTGTTCCTTCTGCAGTAATCTGCTCCTTCGTCACCTTGCCCTGTTCTGCAGCCTGCCTAAAGCCCGCTGACCCTGGAGTTTCACAGTCCCAGAGGCTCAGTGGTATATGGTAGCCTGTGAATGTCTATATATAAAAAGACACGCAGGCGTAGAAGCCACCACTTCCTCTCCCTGCTTCTCAGTTTCCTCCTCAGCCAAAATAGGCCCCACTGCTCCTGGCCTGGTGAGCCCAGTGGCCAAGGCCAGCTTCCCCCTTGCTCATGCTTCCCCCTCTCTCAGAGCTGACCTCTGCCCTACACAGGAATGGAGGGGCCGAGGAAGTACAAATAGGCAGGAAGGGAAACATTATTTTCAGGACCTGGCTGCATTGTTTGTTCTAAAAGGGAAAAGAGGAAAGGGAGAGCCCACTGGCAGCGGCTAGAAATGGTCTCATTGAAATGGGATATTTTTAGTGGCTGCGCTCACCCAACAGCTGAGAAGGCCACCTGTCAAGACTGGTTGGTACTAGGTCCCCAGCTGGGATTGCCCAGGGTTTCTGCTTTTTGCTCTGTTTTCCTTGCAGGCTTTGTGGCCACATTTCATCATGATCTCATCCTTTCTGAGCTGAACTCTATATGTAGGATGAGGGGGCAGCTCTGAAGCCCTTCCCATTCTGAGTTTTGGAGGATCCCTGGGCAAAACCACTAAAGGACCCAGCCAGAAAGGCATGAGGGCTGGGGAAGACCTACTGTAGGTGGCTGGGGTACAGAAAACAAAAAGACAGCGTTTTCTACTACATAAGTATAGCCACGTTGCAGGTGAGACGTGGGTGCCTCAAAAATGCATAGCAGTCCCTCATTCCCCAGACAGTTAAAAACACAGGCTCTTCACCACTTCCTTGTTTACTCTGCACGTACCTCAAAACAGAGCAGCAGTGTCTTTGTCCCTCAAGGCGGCTGTGTGCTCTCTGTCCTTGGGAACACTTCCCACCTCTGCTGAACCCAGTATCAGTCAAGTAACAGTAGCCATCTAAGCATTGGGTACGTCCCCATGCCCCTCTGCCCTGCTCATTTGGAAATTGGGACAGAGACGTGTATGTACAAAGACCTTTCTGGACCAAGGAGCTCTCTGCAAAGTGAAGGATGGGGCAGTGGGAACATTGGTTAGGCCTGAAGCAGAAAGGATGTGGTGGGGGAGAAGGGGATGGGGAGAGGATGGTAGATGTGCTGCCCCAGTACCCAAGCCCATGGCATGAGTCCACTTGGACTGGAGCTCCCAAGAGGCCCCAGGAACATGAACCTTGCCAGGTCACCTGACTTCCCATCAGGAACGACGGAGGAGGCTGGCAGCCTGATCTTATCTGCCCTGTACTGTGCTCCGGGCCTGGCTCTGCCCCCGTCTTCTGCCTCTTCCATCACCCAGGGAGCAGCTTCAGCTTCTCACCCCACCCACTTCCACTGGGACTCTCTGTGATTGGAACTTCTCTCTTTTGATTTAGGTCAGCCATCCATCTATCTACTCATTTATTAATTTAATTATTTATTTTTAAAAATATTTTTTTGACAGAGTCTCACTCAGTTGCCCACGCTGGAGTACAGTGGGGGCAATCCTAGCTCATTGTAACTTCTGAACTTTTGGGCCCAAGTGACCCTGCTGCCTCAGCGCCACAAGTGGCCAGGACTACAGACATGCACCAGCACACCTGGCTACTTTTCTTCTGCTTGTTTATATTTGAAAAGTTCTTGCTGTATCTCCCAGGCTGGTGTCAAACTCCTGGCCTCAAGTAGTCCGCCTAACTTGGGATTATTCTTTATTTCTGTTTTCAACCATTTAAGAATAAAAACCACTCTTAGCCTGTGGACCCTGCAAAAACAAGTAGTGAGCTGGGTTTGGTCCTCAGACTGGAGTTTCCTGCTTCTCCTGGCTTGCTGGGTTTCTATGCTTCCTTCCAAATAACCCAGGACTGTGTTAAGAAGTGATCACCAGGAAAAGCCTCATCGGGTTCCCCCATCGCCCACATACAGCAGGCATTCTTGTTTTGTTTTGAGACAGGGTCTTGCTATGTTGCCCAGGCTGCAGTGCAGTGGTGCAATCTGCTGACTGCAACCTCCGCCCTCTGCATTCAAACGATTCTCATGCCTCAGCCCCTGAGTAGCTGGGATTACAGGTGCATGCCACCATGCCCTGTGAATTTTTGTATATTTTATAGAGACGGGGTTTCACCAAGTTGCCCAGACTGGTCTCAAACTCCTGAGCTCAAGCAATCTGCCCACCTCGGCCTCCCAAAGTGCTGAGATTACAAGTGTGAGCCATCCCACCCAACCCACATACAGGAGGCATTCTAAAGCTGCCTGCAGAGTTCTGCAAGAAAGATCCCCACCCTCCTTGAAAATAAAATGGCACAAAATCCAGTGTATAATTATGGTCTCGGCCATTTGCACAGCAAGCCATTCAGAGTTGTAGACTTACTAAAAGGTAGGGTGTGTCCCAGGACCAGATCATATTCTCAGAACTATGATGTGTTCCACCTGATGGGGGAAACAGACCACATTATCTGGTAAAGAGCTTGGGCTCGGTCATCACATCAACTTTGATTCAAATCCAGACTCTGCTACCAACTAGCTCTGTGACGTTTGGACAAATAAATTCACTTCTTTGGACTCATTTTTATTTTATTTTCTTTTTTTTTTTTTTGAGACAGAGTTTTACTTTTGTTGCCCAGGCTGGAGTGCAATGGCACCATCTCAGCTCACTGCAACCTCCGTCCCCTGGGTTCAAGCAATTCTCCTGCCTCAGTCTCCCGAGTAACTGGGATTACAGGTGTGTGCCACCATGCCTGGCTGATTCTGTATTTTTAGTAGAGATGGGGTTTCACCGTGTTGGCCAGGCTGGTCTCGAACGCCTGACCTCAAGTAATCCACCCGCTTCGGCCTCCCGAAGTGCTGAGATTACAGGCATGAGCCACCATGCCTTGATGAGCTTCATTTTTCTTATCTATAAAAATGAAGGTATCTCACTCTTAGAGTTTAGAATCATTAAGAACATACATGAATATCTTAAGTGTCTCAGTGACATATTAGCAACTGCTCCATAACCATTTATTGTGCTATTGCCATTAGTAACGGCATGCCATGTTTCAGCCATTGAGAGTCAGCTGGTATGCAGGCCACCAGCTTAAAATGAAAAGAGGAAAACAAAGGAGGCATCGTCTGTGATGTCTGGCACAGCGAAGGGAAGAGTGTGCTTTGGTTCCAGAATACTTGTGTTCTCTGGGTGGAAAATTCCCCAGGGTCAACAGAGACTTATTTATCCTGCTATCCTGGCTTAGCAGAAATAACACTTTTTATGCATGTCTGTCTAACTTCTGTGCACTCAGTAAACACAGTGTTGATTTCTGTATAGTTTGGGTGACCGAAGGAATTTGCTCACCAGGAAAGGGTGGGAAGAGTGAATGAACTATTTGGGGGTGCTGTGCTGGAGGGTTCCCCCAATCTGTGTCTGAGACCTGGCAGTGAATTTTGAGACTGTGAAGCCTGAGTAAGAGTCTTAGTCCTTCATCAACCCTCGTTGGCCTGCATAGGTCCAAAGTATGTCCCGTGGTGTGTATGGGACAAGCACCCCTCCCCGCCTTCAAAAGAATTCCCAAGCAGCCAGTCAGCCTCTCCTGCTTTGAATCATTCTGTTTAACCTGCTTTCTCTATTTTTTTCTCTCTTCCCCAGCAAACTCCGGAACCAGGCACAGAGTGAGCGATATGGATATAAGGAGGTAAAGTGCTGCATGTTTCCGGGAAGCTTCCTTCTCTGCCTGACCTGATGGGAAGAGGCAAGGAGAGCAGGCTCAGGCTCTCCTGGGCAGGAATCACCCCTGGCCTCACCTCTGAGCGTCCGTGAGGCTAACCCCCTTCAGTGTGTGAAGTCTGGCTTGCCCCAGGCCTTCCATGGGACTCCCTTCATTGGTTGATAAGTCTTGCTGGCCCCAGTGCTTGGTTTCTTCTTCGGACATCATGCGTCTTCTTTCTTTTCAGGTGGTGATTAAAGGTGATGCCAAGAAGTTACAATTATATGGGGTAAGTGTGCCAAGAGAGCGTGCAGGAGGGCTGCAGCAGGTGAGACAGATAGCACCTTGCTCCAGCTCTCAGCTTGGATGCTTTCAGAAATCTGCTTAGTTCCTGCCTTCATATCTCCTTTGGCCAAATAATACGGACACATCTCAGCAAGTAATTAATATATGGAATTGATTGTATCTGGAACAGCCTCAGGCAGAAGACATGAAGGGATCACAGAAGGGTTTAGATAAGTAGTGCCCCACGGCCCCAGGAATCCCACAATCCCAGGCCCCAGGAATCCACTTGCATAATTTTTACCAGGAGGATGGTCACACCCTTTCATGGCATAGACAGAATAGCTAACTTTCCCCTGTTCAGCCCCTATGTCTTGGTTGATACTGTAGACAATGAGGTCCTTTGATTTTTGTGTATACCCCGTCCTAACAGACTAGATCTAACTAGTGTGTTCATTCCTGTGACTCTGCCATTTCTCTCTCACCCCACTCCCACCCATACACCAATTCCTTTAGTCCCCCTCAACTCCGACTTTAGGAATTAGTCATATCCTATTCCCTTCCTACCTATGCCTCTAAGGTCACCTAACCCGTTTCCCAAGCCTTCTGTTTATGACCACAGACACTCCTGCTCAGAGCATGTTCATGGTTGTCTGGGAGTGGGGAGTCACAGTTCCACTACACATGAGACCGCCTAGATGTGGGCTCATTTTGTCTATTACGCCTCACTCAGCAAGTACAAAGGTTTCCCAAGCCTTCCTCTAGGAGAATAATTCACCTGAGGTCGAGGGACTTAATATGTAGGGATGTGGGAAGTCTAGATTTAAAGAATGTAACTGATCACAAATACTGATGCCCCCATCCTTACCTCTAGATAGTATTACATGCCCCCTCACCAAATGTATCGGGCAAGAAAGTATTGAAAACCATTCTTCTAGGATAGCTCTTTCCAGTGCAGTGGAAACTTCTGTGATAATAGGAATGGTCTATGTCCGCAACATTCAGTATGGAAACCATTAGCATCATGTGGCTGTTGAGCACCTGAAATATGATGAGTGTAACCAAGTGACTGAATTTACAATTTCATCTTATTTTGGTTAATTTATATTTAAATAGCCACATGTGGTTAATGACTACCATGCTGTCAATACAGTTTTGTAAAGGATCGCTAAAACGTTTAGCTGCCTGGTAGAACAGACTAGACTAGAGCTTAGCTTTTTCTTGTCTGGGGGATGAATGAGTAAGATGCTTTTACCTGCTCCTTTCTCTCTGCAGCAGACCTGCGCAGTCTGTCTGGAAGACTTCAAGGGGAAGGATGAGCTAGGTGTGCTCCCGTGCCAACACGCCTTTCACCGCAAGTAAGTGGGAATGTGTCCAGGGTGCCTTCGAAGGAGAATTCTGGAACCTTCCAATCTCTGCCACTTCCTATCTACCGCTTGCCAGAGATGCCCCAGGTCCTGTGTAAACACCAAGCAAAGCTCAGAGGGATTAGGTTGGAGCAGGGATAGGGATATTCCTCTTCTTCTTCTTCTGTTTTTTTTTTTTTTTTTTTGAGACAGAGTGTCGCTCTTGTTGCCCAGGCTGCCAGGCTGGAGTGCAGTGGCGTGATCTCAGCTCACTGCAACCTCGGCCTCCTGGGTTCAAGCAATTCTCCTGCCTCAGCCTCCCAGGTAGCTGGGATTACAGGTGCCCGCCACCATACCTGGCTAATTTTTTGTAGTTTTAGTAGAGATGGGGTTTCACCATGTTGGCCAGGCTGGTCTCAAACTCCTGACCTTCCACCTGCTTCCGCCTACCAAAGTGCTGGAATTACAGGCATGAGCCACCCCGGGATGTTCTTGTTTTGGGAGACAGCCAGAGCAGTGTGGTCTACCTCATTAGAGATTACTGTTATTCCTTTGTTCCCAGGTGTCTGGTGAAATGGCTGGAAGTTCGCTGTGTCTGCCCCATGTGTAACAAGCCCATTGCTGGTCCCTCAGAGGCCACACAGAATATTGGGATTCTATTGGATGAGCTGGTATGAGTGCTGCAGCTACACCAAGACCTGGAGAAGACCTTTTGCCTCGTGGATGCACAGCTCTAACAAACAGGACCGTAAGGTGATGATGGTCACTTTCCCAGTAATGGGAAGGGTAGTCCAGGGCTGGGCTTCCACCCTTAGTGCGAGACCAGTGCCAGATGTGCCCCCACTTCCTGCCTCATGAAGCCTTCTTCCCTGCTACTCCATGCTGGTGGCCTCACCCATCAAGACCACTGTCTCCTGGTACTGGAGACAGTGCCTTGTCCCTGCTCTGGGGGAAGGCATCCATCCCAATCAAGAAGATAGAGGACATCCTTTTTCAGGGCTCCCCTTAGGAGGATGAGCTGCCCTGACCAAGAAGGGATAAGATGGGCTCTGCCCCCTCTACAAACCTTCCCCTCCCCTTCTCAATTCTTCTGGAGGAAGGTTAGAAGGGAAGGAAGGAAAGATCAAGGAACCAAGCGCCTCCACAAGAGGCGAGGGAGGCTCTGTATGAAACAGAAGAGCAGGGACATAAAGGAAAATGTCAATGTTTACACGGGACCTATGGAAACAAAGGCTGGCCGGTGCCAACTGACTCCGGGGGTAAGAGAGGGCCCTTCCCCTGCCAGGACCCGAGGTGCTATCCATTCATTCTCTTCCTCAGTTAATCTCGGAGCTTCCTGTTCGATGTTGAGGTTTGCAGACTCTCTAGAGAAGGGCTAGTTCTGTACTCCAATTGATTCCCAGGGGCCTTTTTTTTTTTTTTTTTTGGATCAAAAGGGGCATAGGGATGAGGGTATCTACTGTTAAGCAACAGATACCTCCTTCCCTTTGTAAGTAGTATTTTTATACTTCATCCTCACCTCTCAGGCTTTAGATACGAAATCCCCAGAAGGAAGGCGGTGGGGATTTTTCTGTTCCTCCCTGCAGTGGGTGAGGGTGGGTGAAAGTTATGTATTTAAAGAAAAATAAATGTAATACCAAGTTTCTCTAACCTACTTTTGCTTGTGGTTGTGACTGCCTCGACCCTTTCTGCCAATAGAGGGAACAAAATCCTCAGACTGCCTCTTTTCACTTCCCCATATCCACACCAAACATTTAAAAGTTCCTATCCTTTTAAATTTCTTTATTTTTATCTTTTTGAGACAGGGTCTCACTCTGTCATCGAGGCTGGAGTGGAGTGGCTTGATCATGGATCACTGCCACCTCCCCGGCTCAAGTGATTCTCCCACCTCACCTCCCAAGTAGCTGGGACTACAGACGTGTGCCACAATGCCTGGCTAATTGCCTAAAACTTTGTGTAGAGACTAGGTCTCCCTGTGTTGCCCAGGCTGGTCTTTAACTCCTTGGCTCAAGCAATCCTCCCAGCTCAGCCACCCACAGTGCTAGGATTACAGTTGTGAGCCACTGCACTCAGCCTAAAAGTTCCTAATCCTTTTTTTTTTTTTTCCCAGAGATGGGGTGTCACCATGTTGGCCATGCTGGTCTCGAACTCCTGACCTCAGGTGATCCACCCATCTCGGCCTCCCAAAGTGCTGGAATTACAGGCGTGAGCCACTGTGCCCGGCCGTTCCTAATCCTTAAGAACAGAAATTGATCTTCGATTATTATCTGTACAATATATGTCATGGCTAACACCAAGGGGCATGAAGACCCTGCTAAACCAGGCTCCATCTGATTTCTAGCGTATTTTTAAAGGAAGTCGATGTTTGCAATCACAGCATTCCATCAACTAAGACTTGAAACTAACAGAATTCTACTTGTAATTCAAGCAATTGTCAGTCCCCTTAATACAACCAGTCACAACTAAAAAGGTCTAGGTTGCTACCATAGAGGTTTTGATTTTTTTTTTTGGTGGTGGGGTGACAGTGGTACAATCCCAGCTCACTGCAACCTCTACCTCCTGGCTTCAAGAGATTCTCCTGTCTTAGCTTCCCAAGTCTCTGGGACTACAGGCATGCACCACCACACCCAGATAATTTTTTGTGTTTTTAGTGGAGACGGGGTTTCACCATGTTGGCCAGGCTGGTCTTGAACTTCTGGCATCAAGTGATCCACCTACCTTAGCCTCCCTAAGTGCTGGGATTACAGGCATGAGCCACCGTGCCTGGCCCCTTATTTATTTATTTTACAGGTGTGGCTCTTACCTATAATCCTAGCACTGTGGGTGGCTGAAGTGGGAGGATTGCTTGAGTTTAAAAAAAAAAGCCTAGGCTAGAGTGCAGTGGCGCAATCATGGCTCACTGTGGCCTTAAACTCCTGGGCTCAAGCAGTCCTCCCACCTCAGCCTTTAAGCAGCTAGGACCACAGGCACAAACCACCATGCCCAGCTTGTTTTTGTATTTTTTTTTGTAAAGATGAGGTCTCACTATGTTGCCCAGGCTGGCCTCAAACTCCTGGGCTCAAGTGATCAGCCTACCTCGGCTTCCCAAAGTGTTAGGATTACAGGGATGAGCCACTGTCCCCAGCCGTGTTATTTTCTCCTAGCTTCTTGCTGGCAATTACTGCCACCTCTGCCACCTCTAGCAGTGTTGCATGGTGATGTTTTATGGTCCTCTGTGCACTCACACCTTGCATCCATGCCCTCCACCTTTGTTCTGTTCGTGTCCCAAGGAAGCACTTCATCAGTGGTGGGTATGCAAATGCATTAAGAGTGTTGGGAATGGCCTGTAATCCCAGCACTTTGGGAGGGCGAGGCAGGCAGATCACTTGAGATCAGGAGTTTGAGACCAGCCTGGCCAACATGGCAAAATCACATCTCTACTAAAAATCCAAAAACTGGGCCTTGTGGTGCGCGCTCGTAATCCCAGCTACTCGAGAGGCTGAGGCATGAGAATTGCTTGAACCCGTGAGGTGGAGGTTGCAGAGAGCTAAGATTGCACCACTGCACTTCAGCCTCGGCCACAGTGAGACTCAAAAAGAAAAAAAAGTTAAAAAGAGTGTTGGGAATGATTTTCATGACCATAATAAGCATGGAGCAGCTGGGCCTATATTTGCCCCTGAGTGTTGAACACATAAAGAGTGTCTGCTGAGTATGTATACTGTTCTGGTGAGTCATAGATAAGCAGGAGGTACCCATGCACCCAGAGGTGCCAGGCCCCAGGGGTAGGTGCAATGCCTTCTCAGCCGTGATTGCGCCATGGAGGCTTCCAGCACAGTGTGTGCTCGTGCTGGGCAGGCCCAAGGTACAACTGGGGCACCTGGCAGTGGTGGTGCAGTTATTGGCACTGGTCTTGATGGGATTCTTTGCCCATGGGTGCACCTGTTCTTGCCACCTAGTTCCTCCTCACAGAGGTAACCCTTGCTCTTCCTTGAAGCCACCAGCCTCTGCTTGCTGCTGCCAACCCTGTGGGGCCTGATCATTGCTTCATTGGGGACATTGCATCATCTCCCAGCACCCCCAACTTGCTTTAATGTGGGGAATAAAATGCATTTCCTTTTTATTTATTTATTTATTTTTTAAGATGGGGTTTCACCGTGATGGCCAGGCTGGTCTTGAACTCCTGACCTCAGGTGATCCACCCACCTCGGCCTCCCAAAGTGCTAGGATTACAGGCGTGAGCCACTGCGCCTGGCAATAAAATGCATTTCCTATGCAAAACACAGCCTTCCCTCCAGCTCCTGCCGCAGCCTCATGGTAGATACATTGCTGGAAACAGATGGGAAGAGCATGATCAGTAGGTTGGCTTCATCTTTCTTGCCTCACCATCTCCCCCTTCCTCTTACGGAAAATGTGTTTGAATTCATCAGCATTAGCGTAGTTCTGATTGAATTTTTTGTGTTTGTTTTTGAGAGTCTTGTTCTGTTGCCCCAGGCTGGAGTGCAGTAGCGTAATCTTGACTCACTGCAACCCCGACCTCCCAGTTTCAAGTGATTCTCCTGCCTCAGCCCCCCGCAAGTAGCTGGGATTACAGGTGCATGCCACCACGCCCGGCTAATTTTTGTGTTTTTAGTAGACATGGGGTTTTACCATATTGGCCAGGCAGGTCTCGAACTCCTGACTTAAGGTGATCTGCTCATCTCAGCCTCCCAGAGTGCTGAGATTACAGGCGTGAGCCACCGTGCCCAACCAATTCTGACTAAAATATTAGCACTAAATTGTCTGTGTTCGCAAATTTGAAAATCAACATCCTGAAGTCAAGAGAATGGGAAAAACTGCCTTGTATTATTTCTAGTGCTTCCATAGAGTTGGGTAGAATGCCATTACAGAGCACAGAGAAGGGAAAACTGGATATTGATCAGATTTGACTTGGCAGCAGCTGAGAACAAGTTAAATAATGATAAATAAACTCGTAGTCGTTAGTATGGTCTTGTGACTCAGTTCAGTGTTTTGAAGAACCTACTCCCTGGGCCAGGTGCTGAGATAGGACAGCTCCTGCCTCATAAAGCAGTGTAAGCAGTGTATTTTAGGTGAGCGGGCTTGTATGTCAGAGAGACCCTCAGCACCACTGGTGTGAGAACTGCAAGGGTACCTGCCAGGATAGGACACCTGAGTCTCAAGAGCTGTGTGAGCAAACACACACAGCATTAACAGCCTGCTGGGTACCAGGGAGTGCAAACTGTTGAGAATAAAGTTGAGGTGGGCAAAGACTGGGGAAGAGAAGTCTTGGGTGGGGCCAGAAAACTGGGACCTGATAGAGTGAGAATCCTGCAGTTTCTTTAGGTTGGGCTTTTTAAAAATTTGGGCACCATTTGAGAGCTAAGCCTATTATTTTCCTCTTGTTCATGAGATATCCATGGGCAAAGGGTATTTATTCTCATTACAGAAGAAGAATTTGTACCCTGAATGTGTTTCAAAGGGTAAAAAAACTACCGAGCATTGTGGCTCACGCCTGTAATCCCAACACTTTGGGAGGCCAACGCAGGTGGATCACTTGAGGTCAGGAGTTTGAGACCAGCCTGCCGACATGGTGAAATTCTGTCTCTACTAAAAATAAAAAAATTAGCCAGGCATGGTGGCGGGTGCATGTAATCCCAGCTACTAGGGAGGCTGAGGCAGGAGACTCGCTTGAACCCAGGAAGCAGAGGTTGCAGTGAGCCAAGATTGCAGCACTGCACACCAGCCTGGGTGACAGAGCAAGACTGTCTCAAAACAAAACAAAACAAAACAAAAGGTAAAAAGCTGAAGGAAGCTGGGTGATAATCATGGGTGCCAGAATTCCAACTTTAATGATCTTACCTTTGGCAAACAAACACCAATCAGTCAAAGATATAAGCATTTACCCACCAAAGCGTTTCACAAAAGGCATTTCTTGCCCCCTCACCCCACCACCCCCACCGCCGTATATATCCCTTTGAGCTTCAGATTAGGAAAAGAATGTTGAGAAAAGCAATGGCTTACCTGTGACTACACAGATAACAAGCATCAGAGCCAAGGCACAAACCCAGGTTGTATGGATCTAAGTTCAATATGGCTTGCTGCCCCGTGTAGCTTCAGAAGCAGATTGCTCTCTCCAAGATAAGAAAATGGCAGGTGCTATTAACACCTAAACTAATGCAATCCAGGAAGACAAAAACCCCAGATAATTGTCAAGTGATTTGTGTGCTTGTCATTGTCTAGGGCCTTAGGGTGTGAGTGGTTTTTTTTTTTTTTTTTTTTTGCCAGTTTTTTTCTTTAATTTGTAAAGGTGTGCCACAAACTTCTAGCGGGTGCCAGTGGTCACCTGCCACACTCGCACCAGGTTGTCTGTGTAGCCAGCAAACAGAGTCTGGCCATCAGCAGACCAGGCCAGGGAGGTGCACTGGGGTGGTTCTGCCTTGCTGCTCGTGCTGATAACTTCCTGCTTCAGTTCATCTACAATGATCTTCCCCTCTAAATCTCAAATCTTGATGCTGGGGCCTGTGGCAGCACAGAGCCAGTAGCGGTTAGGGCTGAAGCACAGGGTGTTGATGATGTCCCCACCATCTAGGGTGTAAAGGTGCTTGCCTTCGTTGAGATCCCATAACATGGCCTGGCCATCCTTGCCTCCCGAAGCACAGAGGGATCCATCTGGAGAGACTGTCACTGTGTTCAGATAGCCTGTGTGGCCAATGTGGTTGGTCTTCAACTTGCAGTTAGCCAGGTTCCATACCTTGACCAGCTTGTCCCAGCCGCAGGAGACAATGATAGGGTTGCTGTTGTTGGGCGAGAAGCGGACACAAGACACCCACTCTGAATGGCTCTCATCCTGGACAGTGTATTTGCACACACCCAGGGTATTCCATAGCTTGATGGTTTTATCTTGAGATCCAGAGACAATCTGCCGGTTGTCAGAGGAGAAGGCCACACTCAGCACATCCTTGGTATGGCCCACAAATCGCCCTGTGGTGGTGCCCGTTGTGAGATCCCAGAGGCGCAGGGTTCCATCCCAGGAGCCTGAGAGGGCAAACTGGCCATCTGAGGAGATAACCACATCACTAACGAAGTGGGAGTGACCTCGCAGAGCACGCTGTGGAATTCCATAGTTGGTCTCATCCCTGGTCAGTTTCCACATGATGATGGTCTTGTCTCGAGAGGCGGACAGGATCATGTCCGGGAACTGAGGAGTAGTAGCGATCTGTGTTACCCATCCGTTGTGGCCCTTGAGGGTGCCACAAAGGGTCATCTGCTCAGTCATGGCGGCAGAAAGCGCGTATGCCGCGGCAGCGAGGAGGATGGCACTGGATGGCTCAGAGAAACCAGCACCACAGCTGTTCCCCGCCGCCGCCTTGCAGTGAAAGAGCGTGGTTTTTTATACATAATATTTGTACGTGTTTTTGGGGTACGTGTGATATGTTACATGCACAGAATGTGTAATGATCAAGTCAGGATATTTAGGGTATCCATCACTTTGAGTATTTACCATTTCAATGTATGGGAACATTTCAAGTCCTCTCTTTGAGCTATTTTGAAATATGCAATACGTTGTTGCTAACTTGAATCATCCTGCTCTGCTGTGGAATATCAGGACTTATTCCTTCCATCTGACAACATATTTGTCCCCATTGATCACCCTCTCTTTACACTCGCCACACATACCCTTCCCATCCTCTGGGAAGGGTCATTCTACTCTCTATTTCCATGAGATGTTCATTGTTTTTTCAATTCCACAGTGGATTACTTCTTTTAAAGAAATCTATGTTTGTTTGATTGTTTCTTCTTTTTGAGATGGAGTTTCGTTCTTGCTGCCCAGGCTGGAATGCAATGGCATGGTCTAGGCTCACTGCAACCTCCGCGTCCCGGATTCAAGTGATTCTCCTGCCCTAGCCTCCCAAGTAGCCGGGATTACAGGTGCCCACTGCCACGCCCAGCTAATAAGAAATCTAGGCGGGGTGCGGTGGCTCACGCCTGTAATCCTAGCACTTTGGGAGGCCGAGGCGGGCAGATCATGAGGTCAGGAGATCAAGACCATCCTGGCTAACACGGTGAAACCCCATCTCTACAAAAAATTAGCTGGGAGTGGTGGCACACGCCTGTAGTCCCATCCTCGGGCGGCTAAGGCAGGAGAATCGCTTGAACCCAGGAGGTGGAGGTTGCAGTGAGCCAAGACTGCGCCACTGCACGCCAGCCTGGGTGACAGAGCAAGACTCCATCTCAAAAAAAAAAAAAAAAGAAAGAAAAAGAAAAATCTATGTTGAAACAGCATTTATGAAATGAGTAATTGGAGCAAGAATGTGAATTTGAAAACCCGCTGACTGATAGCCTGAGGCAATGGGTCTCTTCAAAGACTACCCTCCCATTCCTTGTTCCCTTCCATCAGTTTTTTGTTTGTTTGTTTTTGTTTTTTTTTTGAGATGGAGTCTCACTCTGTCACCCAGGTTGGAGTGCAGTGGCACGATCTCACTGCAACCTCCGCCTGTCAGGTTTAAACAATTCTCCTGCCTCAGCCTTTCTAGTAGCTGAAATTACAGGCACCCACCACCATGCCCAGCTAATTTTTGTATTTTTAGTAGAGACAGGGTTTCACCATGTTGGCCAGGCTGGTCTCCAACTCCTGACCTCAGTGATCCTCCTGCCTTGTCTTCCCAAAGTGCTGGGATTACAGGTGCGAGCCACCACGACTGGCCTCTTTTTTTTTTTCATGGACAAGAAGTCGGATTTATTGGTGGGTATTAAGAGGGGGCAGTGCAGTGGAAGCTGTCACCAGTGCAAGGCAAGCCACTTGTCCAGAGGGCCATGATTGGGGATGTACTTGACCGAGCAGCCATCTGGGATGAGCTGCTTCTCAGCTACCATGTCTTCAAATTTGTCCACGTTGAACTTGGTAAAGCCCCACTTCTTTGCAATGTGGGTCTTCTGGTGGCCAGGAAACTTGAACTTGGCCCTACACAGCCTCAATCACAAGCTCCTTGTTCTGCAGCTTGGTGCAGATGGACATGATGATTTGGCCAATGTGAACCCTGGCCACAGCACCCTGAGGCTTTCCAAAGGTACCTCAAATACCTGGTTGGAGCCTACATCGGGGGTAGTGCAAGGTCAGAGACATGAGCATAACATTTGAAAGGCCTGTCTCCAAGGTCCTTTAGAACAACCCATACACGAAACAGGCTGTATTCACTACCAAGGAAGATGCTGTTTGCAGCCATTGTGCACTGGGGTCAGAACTTCTTTCTTATCCATCTCTTCTCTCCCATTCATTTTTTCTCCCTCTTCCTTTCTTTCCTCTTTTTTTTCCCTTTCATCCCAGTCTAGTCTCTGTCATTGCTAAGAACATCAAGCCATTGCAGAAGCCTCCTAATGGTCACAAATAGTTCAAAAGATAAGCAGATTACTAAGAGTGCACCCAAATGGTGGTCTAAGCTCCTATAGCAACCAGCTCTGAGTTTCTGAATGTTTACTTATACGTGTCCCTTATTTCTCAAGGAGGTGCTGGTATCCTCAAAGACAGGAATAGAATCCATGTGACTTTTGATGCAATGTGAGTGCGCCCATTCAAATACCAACCCAATGGAAGAAAAAACTAGATTTGCTGCAGTGTAGGAGAAATTGATTTGGAAGCATAGTGGATGTCAAGTTAGGCGTAAGACAGAAAAAAATCAAAACAAATCTAAAATGCAATAGCACAATTATAACATGCTGGGGAGCTGGGGAGTCCTCCTCTCTGCCTTCAATATTGACCAAATTTCTATTCGATTCCTTTACTCACATTTTACATCTGCAGAAAAATAGAAAGCCTGCAAAAAGTGCCATGAGGGGCTAGGTACAGTGGCTTACACCTGAAATCCCAGCACTTTGGGAGGCTGAGACAGGAGAATTGCTTGAGGCCAGAGTCGCTTGAGACCAGGCTGGGCACCATAGTGAGACCCCATCATTCATATATAATATATATATGTGTATATATATATGTGTGTGAGTATATGTATATAGATGTATATATATAAGTATATCCCAATTTCTTCCTCATGGCAGTTATATATATATATATATGCACACATATGTGTATATATACATATATGCATATACATATATAACTTTCATATATATGTATATATATAATAACTGCCATGAGGAAGAAATTGGGAGAGTATTTTTAAATCTGGAGGAACAAAGACCAAGAGACAAGCAAGTTGGTAGTCATCAGTATTATGTCATAAGCATGAATCTCCATCGCAAACTAGACATTCTAGAAATTGCTGTTTTTCTCTTTCTTTTCTTTTCTTTCTCTCTTTTTGTGATGGAGTCTCACTTTGTTGCCCAGGCTGGAGTGCAGTGGCGCCATCTCGGCTCACTGCAACCTCTGCCTCCCAGGTTTAAGTGATTCTCCTGCCTCAGTCTCCTGAGTAGCTGGGACTACAGGTGCCTGCCACCACGCCCAGCTAATTTTTGTATTTTTAGAAGAGACGGGGTTTCACCATGTTGGCCAGGCTGGTCTCAAACTCCTAACCTTGTGATCCGCCCGCCTCGGCCTCCCAAAGTGCTAGGATTACAGGCGTGAGCCATGCACCTGGCCTCCTCCCTTTAAATTGATGCTGAGCTACCAAACTTCTGAGATCATGGGAAATCCATACCTCATCTGCAATGCTATCTTTCTTTCCAGAAATATTAATGTACCTCAGAGTCACACGGATCAACACTCCCCAGCCATCCTTCTGTATACACTATTTAACCACTGAGCTGCTGGTCTCCTGGGCACCTTCTCTGGCCCCTGCCCCTATCTATTACCTTTTGTGCCTAGTGTGGAGTACAGGAAGCTTACTGAAGTGTCTGTCCAAGGCCCAGACACTGGGTAACAGCACAAGACCCTGTCACCAAAAAAGAAAATGCATTTCGGCTGGGCGCGGTGGCTCACGCCTATAATCCTAGCACTCTGGGAGGCCGAGGTGGGTGGATCACCTGAGGTCAGGAGTTCAAGACCAGCCTGGCCATCATGGTGAAACCTCATCTTAAAAAAAAAATATATGCATTTCAAAGCAATATTCAGATACCAGTAAGCTTCTTATATTAACTTATGCTGCTAGCTTGTCTTTTTGTGAGTTAACTGAGGGTGACTAGAAATCCTCCTTGAATATGAAGATGAGCAGAGAACTTGCCGACAGATTTTTGAAGAGCAGCTCTGACTTCAGGATGGTTTCAGGAATAACTCAGGTACATGGCTGGGTATAGTAGCTCCCGACTGCAATCCCAGCATTTTGGGAGGCCAAGGTGGGAGGATCACTTGAGCCCAGGAGTTTGACATCAGCTTGGGCAACACAGTGAGACACCCATCTCTGCAAAAAATTTAAACAAAGGTGAGCTGGATGTGGTGGTCCACATGGACCCATGGACCCAGCTACTCAGGAAGCTAAGATGGGAGAACTGATTGAGATCAGGAGGTCAAGTCTGCAGTGAGCTATGATCGCACCACTGCACTCCAGTCTGGGCAAAAGAGTGAGATCCTGTCTCAAAAAGAACAAAAAGAAGGAATAACTTAGTTATGAAATCATTTTGTATTTATTTACTTGTTTATTTATTTTTGGTGTTGGGGGGGGACAGAGTTTCGCTGTTGTCACCCAGGCTGGAGTGCAGTGGTGCGATCTCAGCTCACTGCAACCTCCGCCTCCTGGGTTCAAGTGATTCTTCTGCCTCACCCTCCTGAGTAGCTGGAATTACAGGCACCCACCACCACACCCAGCTAATTTTTGTATTCTTAATAGAGACAGGGTTTCACCATGTTGGCCAGGCTGGTCTCCAGCTCCTGACCTCAGGTGATCCACTCACCTCGGCCTCCCAAAGAGCTGGGATTACAGGCATGAGCCACCACACTCAGCCCATTTTGTATTTAAAATGTGGTGGCAGAGGCAGAGTTCACTGTCTCCCTTCCCTTCCCTCCCCTCCCCCCCCCTCCCCTTCCTTCTTCTTTTCTTTTTTTTTTTTTTTTTTTTTTTGGGACAGAGTCTGGCTCTGTCGCCAAATGCCAGGCTGGAGTGCAGTGGTGCGATCTCGGCTCACTGCAACCTCTGCCTCCCGGGTTCAAGCAATTCTCCTGCCTCAGCCTCCCGAGCAGCTGGGACTACAGGCACCCACCACCATGCCTGGCTAACTTTTGTATTTTTTTAGTAGAGACGGGGTTTTACCATATTGGCAAGGCTAGTCTCAAACTCCTGACCTTGTGATCTGCCCGCCTTGGCCTCCCAAAGTGCTGGGATTACAGGCGTGAGCCACCGCGCCCAGCCTTCCTTCTTCTTTTCTTTCTTTTTTTTTTTTCAGGGTCTGATATGGTTTGGCTGTTGCACCACCCAAAATATCATCTTGAATTGTAATCCCTGTAATCCCCATAATCCCCATGTGTCAAGGGGGGGAACCAAATGGAGGTAATTAGATCATGGGGGTGGTCCCCCCATGATGTTCTCATGATAGTGAGTCTCCAGAGATCTGATGGGTTTTGTTTTTTCCTTTTTTTTTTTAAGTTTCCTGATCTGTGCAGCTACTGAGCTAGATCTGATGGTTTTATAAGTGTCTAGCACTTCCCATGCTTGTGCTCACTCTGTTCTTCCTGCTGTCTTGTGAAGAAGGTACCTGCCTCTCCTTTGTCTTCTGCCATGATTGTAAGTTTCCTGAGGCCTCCCCTGCAATGCAGAACTGTGAGTCAATTAAACCTTTTTCCTTTATAAATAACCCAGTCTAGGGATTTTTTTCATAGCAGTGTGAGAACAAAGTTAACACAGGGTCTCTCTCTGTCACCCAAGCTCTGGAGAACAGTGGCACAATCACGGCTCACTGCAGCCTCCACCTTCTGGGCTCAGATGATCCTTGCACCTCAGCCTCCCAAGTAGCTGAGACTACAGGCTAGTGCCACCACACCCAGCTAATTGTAGAGACAGGGTCTTGCCATGTTGCCCAGACTGGTCTCAAACCCCTGAGCTCAACCAATTCACCTGCCTCAGCCTCCCAAAGTTCTGGGATTACCAGAGTGAGCCACTGTGCTCAGCTCTCATTTAGCTTTTAACCTTGATACATTTTATGTTGTATGTCAAGGCAAAATGAGAGAGAGGCAGAGGCAGGCATCAGGAGGGTAGAACACCCTCCCCTTAATGCACATATTAAAATTTCTTGCACAATTACCCAGTGAATATTCTCATTTTGGACTTTTCTACACCCTAAATTTAGCAAGCTAGAATTATCTTTATTTTTTTCTCTTTTTTTCCCCTAAGTCACTGTGTTTTAGGATAGAATTATCTTTTAAGCACCACTTTAAGCAACCTTTTTGAAAGGAAGAATGCTGACAAGGAGGAGATCTGTGTTTCCTTGTGGTTAGAAGGCAATATCCTTAACTTAATCATTCTGCCAAGAAACCGAGTCTCATTATATGCTGACAATAGAGCAAAGACAGTAATCCAACGCATTCATTACAGGTTTGTAAGTTCAAAAATTTATACATTCAGATTGGAAAACATAAGAAACTGACTTGCTGCCAGACCATTAATTCCAGGCATCTCTGCATTCTGTGTTCTAGAAGCTGTGCACATTGAATTGAATAATTGCCTGAAACACACCAGGGGATTTCATTATCTAAAGTGTATGTCGAGCTTTTTTATGACTAAAACATTCTCTAAAATGAGAGGTAAGGAGTTTTTTACTTAATTTATATACTTTGAAACATTAAGATCTACATATAAAATAAGTTTTTCTTTTTTTTTTTTGAGATGGAGTTGGACTCTTGTTGCCCAGGATGGAGTGCAATGGTACCATCTCGGCTCACTGCAACCTCTGCCTCCTGGGTTCAATTGATTCTCCTGCCTCAGCCTTCTAAGTAGCTGTGATTACAGGCATGCTCGGCTAATTTGGTATTTTTAGTTGAGATGGGGTTTCTCCATGTTGATGAGGCTGGTCTTGAACTCCTGACCTCAGGTGATCTGCCCGCCTCGGCCTCCCAAAGTGCTGGGATTGCAGGCATGAGCCACTGCACCTGGCCAAGTTTTTCTTTTAGTGAGACATGCCTATAGAATAAAACAATTAGAAGTCATTGCTTTGGTTTTCTTTTTGTTATTATTAATTAGTAGGGATGGAGTCTCGATTTTTTGCCCAGACTGGTCTCAAACTCCTGGCCTGAAGTGATGCTCCTGCCTTGAGGACTCCCAAATTGCTGGGATTATAGGCATAAGCCCTTGCTCCTGGTCTAGAAGTAATTTACTTAAAGTCTTGTTTACAAAGAAAAATGTACTAAGCATGTACAGAGGAAGAAGAGCAGTTCCAAATGAATGATTTTTGTTCCAAGTATTTGAGAAACAAAAGGCTCACGTGAGGCAAGAGTCAGGGATGAAATGTGGCTGTGTTTTGGGAAAACATGGGCTCTTTCCCTTCCATGCCTCATTATGAGATTAACTTGTTGAGTGAAATAAACAAAGCTAAGGCTGGAATCCAAAGAATGGATTTGAAACCCAGCTGTGTCTCTAATTAGCTGAGAGATCTCAGCCTAATTCCTTATCTCTCTAAACCTCATTTTTCTCCTCTGTAAAATGGAGACATAGTAACTGCCTCAGAGTGTGATTAAGAAGAGTACATAAAAGAGTGTATACAAAAGATTCAAAGTCATACTAATTATAAGCTGTTTTTGTTTCTAAAGTCATAGGGGATCGGGGGATCGGGGGAGGGGGTTCACATTTGTAATCCCAGCACCTTGGGAGGCTGAGGCGGGCAGATCACTTGAGGTCAGGAGTTTGAGACTAGCTGGCCAACATGGTGAAACCCCACCTCTATTAAAAATACAAAAATCAGCCAGGCGTGGTGGCAGGCACCTGTAATCCTAGCTACTCAGGAGGCTGAGGCACAAGGAGGAGGAGGTTGCAGTGAGCTGAGATCACGCCACTGCCCTCCAGCTTGGGTGACAGAGTGAGACTGTGTCTCAAAACAATAAAAAATAAATAAAATAAAGTCATAGGGAGCCAGGCAACTCAACAAAGGGAATAAGTGAAACATCTGCAAGAAATAAGAAAGCTTGTGTTATCTCCCTTCCCTGCCATTATCCCAATTAATATAGTTGTCCTTTACCAAGCCTGTACTAAGTCACAGGCACTGCATTCAGGGTTGCTTTCCTTCACTGGGCACAGCTGATTCCCACTGAATATACCATTTATAAAGAAGTCTAATGTGGATGATTGAGTCAAACTTCTCAAATGTATTCAACAGCCAACATGTATTGAGTGCCTACTACATGCCCATCATCATACCAATGAACAAGACCAAAATGGCTCCTACTCCCAAGATGTTCACAGTCTAATGGGGGAGATGAAGCCTAAATAAGCATACTTAATACATGGAGTCACCGTGGTAAGGTATGCAGTGCCTGCCTGAGTAAAACCAGAGGAGAGGGATGGACAAGGAAGGTCTTTCTGAGCAAGTGACGTTTAAGCTCAGCTCACAGGAATGACGAGAGGTGGGGAAAGGCCAAACAGAAGAGTGGATGTAAGAAACTGAGGGCGGGGCGAAGTGGCTCACGCCTGTATTCGCAGCACTTTGGGAGGCTGAGGCAGGCTGATCGCCTGAGGTCAGTAGTTCAAGACCAGCCTGGCCAACATGGCAAAACCCCATCTCTACTAAAAATACAAAAAAATTAGCTGGGAGTGGTGGCAGGCACCTGTAATCCCAGCTACTCAGGAGGCTGAGGCAGGAGAATCATTTGAACCTGGGAGGCAGAGGTTGCAGTGAGCTGAGATCGTGCCATTGCACTCCATCCTGGGCAACAAGAGTGAAACTCCATCTCAACAACAACAACAAAAAGAAAAAAGAAAGACATTGAGACAGAATAGAGCTGACCTTGGGGCTGTTGGCAAACACATCCCATGTAATTAAGCTTAGTGAGAGATGGGGGAAGGAAGGTACAAATTAGGTCAAAGAGACACAGGAGCAGTTCGGGGGGGGGGCCTACTAGCCACATTAGGGAATTGTAACTTGTGATAATAGAACTGAAGCAGAAAATGACATTATCCTTAGAGTTAAGTTTCTATTGGAAATGGAATTGTGTATAAGAATGGAAAAGAGGCCAGGTGCAATGGCTTATGCCTATGAGCCCAGCACTTTGGGAGGCCAAGGCAGGAGGATCGCTTGAGGCCAGAAGTTCAAGACTAGCCTGGGCAACATGGCGAAACCCCATCTCTACAATATATATATATATATAAATACAAAAAATTAGCCAGGCATTGGGCCTTGTGCCTATAGTCCTAGCTACCCAGGAGGCTAAGGTAGGAATATTGCTTGAGCACTAGAGGTCAAGGCTACAGTGAGCCATGATTGCACCACTGCACTCCAGCTTGGACAACAGAGTTCTTACCGTGGAAGGTGTCCAAGTCAAAGTCACATGGCACCAAAATGTTAGACAAGGCAAATTTGTAGGGGTCTGCCACAACCTCAAACCTTGCTTCCTCAGAAGAATGAATTTAACTGAAGGACAGAAGGAGAAAACAAGGCAAGTTTTTTATTTTTTTCTTTCCACCCAAATCATCTTCAACAAGGCAAGTTTTAGAGCCGGAGTGAACGCTTATTAAAGAGCTTTAGAGCAGGAATAAAAGGAAGAAAAGAACATACACTTGGACAAGGATCAAGTGTGTGACTGGAAGGACAGGTGTGCGGTTTGAGCTTTTGACTTGGGGTTTTATATGTTGGCGTGCTTCTGGGGTCTTGTTACTTATCCCCTGATTCTTCCCTTGGGGTGGGCTGTCTGCATGCACCTGCCTGTCCCCCTGAGGTCTTATCGAGAAGCCACTGATCACATTTCAGGTGTTTTCCATTTATTAAGACACTGCCTTTCCCTGGCACTGGCTGTGACCAATTATTATTTTATAAAGACAGTTAACAACTGCCTGACCATCACGTGATGGTCGCCTGACGTTCCTGATATTTGTGTATGTTGGGCGGAGCCCTCTCCTGGCCTGCTCATGCCTGACCAGCTACCTACTGTAACAAAGTGAAACTTTGTTGCAAAAAAAAAAAAAAGAGCAAGAATGAGCTGGGGTGCCGTATCTTGCATTTGTAATCCTACCACTTTGGGAGGCTGAAGTAGATCCATCTTCTCAGGTCGGGAGTTCGAGACCAGCCTGGCCAACATGATGAAACCCCATCTCTACTAAAAATACAAAAATTAGCCAGGTGTGTGGTACGCACCTGCAATCTCAGCTACTGGGGAGGATGAGGTACGAGAATTGCTTGAACCTGGGAGATGAAGGTTGCAGTGAGCCAAGAGCATGCCACTTCACTCTAGCCTGGGCAACAGAGTGAGACTGTCTCAAAAAAAAAAAAAGAATAAAAGAGGCCAATGGTGATAATAGCAGCAAAAAAACAAACAAGTAATGGGTAAATTCAAGATATATTTTGGGCAAGATGCAGTGGCTCATGCCTGTAATCCCAGCACTTCGGAAGGCCAAAGCGGGTGGATCACTTGACGTCAGGAGTTCGAGACCAGCATGGCCAACGTGGCAAAACCCTGTCTCTACCCAAAAATATAAAAATTCAGGTGTGGTGGCACATGCTTGTAATCCCAGTTACCTGGGAGGCTGAGGTGGGAGAATTGCTTGAACCTGGGAGGCAGAGGTTTCAGTGAACCACGATTGTGCCACTACACTCCAGTCTAAATGAGACCCTATCAGAATGAGACCCTATCTCAAAAATTAAAAAAAGAAACAAAAAACAAGATATAATTAATTCAAGAAAGATGTTCAGAAAAAAATAATAAAAATAAAACAAGATATATTTTGCAGATAAAATCAATAGGACTTGCTGATAGATTGCATAGGGGAAAGGGGGAATTAGCAGAATGATGCTAAATAACTAGGTGGATAGAAAGGCAGTTCAATAAGAGTAAGAAGATTATGGAAGGAAAAGCTTTAGAGAGGAAGATTTTTTTTTTTGCTTTTTGTTGTTTGTTTAAGATGGAGTCTCAATTCTGTCACCCAGGCTGGAGTACAATGGCATAATCTTGGCTCACTGCAACCTCCACCTCCTGGGTTCAAGCGATTCTCCTGCCTCAGCCTCCTGAGTAGCTAGGATTACAGGCACACTCAGCCATGCCCAGCTAATTTTTGTATTTTTAATAGAGATGGGGTTTCACCATGTTGGCCAAGCTGGCCTCAAACTCCTGACCTCAGGTGATCTACCCACCTTGGCCTCCCAAAGTGCTGGGATTACAGGTGTGAGCTCCCATGCCCAGCCTAGAGCGGGGAGATTCTAATTGCAATTAAAAAACAATTAATTTACCCATGAGGCATACAAAAGGAAATACTAGGTAGGAATTTGAAAGCATAATTCTGAAGCTCAGCCACGGGTATAGGCTACAAGTCCACATTGAAGGCTGAACATAGAGATGGTGGTGATAGGCCATGGGAAGCATGGGATCACCTCAGGAGAGAAGGTTGCATTGTGGGCTACTGTGAAACCTCGGTTCTTGTCTTCTTAGTGTAAAATAATTCAAATAAGGCCAGGCACAGTGACTCATGCCTGTATTCCTAGCACTTTGGGAGGCCAAAGGAGGATTGCTTGAAGTCAAGAGTTCAAGACCAACCTGGACAAGATAGCGAGACTCCATCTTAATAAATAAATTCATTAATTAATTTAAACAAGAGACACATAGCAAAGGAGATGCAGCACACAGCAATTTATTGCCAGGAAGAAAATATTCTGAATGCCAGGTGTAGAACAGACAGGACAGCCTGAGGAAATTCAGGGTGGGCTGCTCAGGAGGATGAGACAGCGCTGACTGTTAACTGGGGAGACCCCCTTTCTGGGAGTCTTACATGATTATTCATCAGGGGGGTGGGAAGAAGTGTTACTAGCAAGTGAGTTCTGGGTGGTTCTCTGGGTGCCCATGCACGGTAGCTGTACATGCTTGTTCATTCATCACACATCTCATTGCAGTCTTAAATCTCCACCCAGCGGTGCGCTTTTACTATTATAATGAGCAAAGGGCCAGACTGAGGACAGGTAAAATGAAAATGCACATGCCCTCTTGGGGCAGGGGGCAGAGTTCCTTACTAGAGATAGCTTTGCTTGAATGAGCTTGACTACGATGTGACCACTGGGGCTTATTATGTGGATGGTGAGGTTGCCACCACCACGGTTGCGTCTCAAGGGTGCGGTTACTTCCTTGACTACTTATCCTGCCTCAGTTGAGCAATGAGAAGAGTTTCCAAGACAAAGTCCTAAAGCACTACAATCTTCTAAGACCAGAAGGAAGCAGAGGACCTGGGAAAGGAGTAATGAGAGAGGGTGGAAGGAGAACCAGGATGGGTGGGCTCACCGCAAGTGAGAGAAGAGATGGGTTTAAGGAGAGAAAGGGTAAGAGTCACATGTCCTTGGAGATCACCTAAGAGGTGTCATTTCTTTTTTTTTTTTTTCTTTTTTTTTTAAAAAGATGGGGTTTCACCATGATGGCCAGGCTGGTCTTGAACTCCTGACCTCAGGTGATCCACCCACCTTGGCCTCCCAAAGTGTTAGGATTACAGGCGTGAGCCACCACGCCCGGCCAAGAGGTGTCATTTCTTAAAACAGAGGGGGGACATTATAAAGTTTTTAAAATTTAAATATTCCAGGGCCAGGTGCAGTGACTCATGCCTGTAATCCTAGCACTTTGGGAGGCTGAGGCAGGAGTATCCCTTGAGCCTGGGAGTTCAAGACCAGACTGGGCAATGTAGTGAGACCTCATCTCTATTTTAAAAACAATTTTAAAAAAGAAACATTACAGGATAACTCTAATAAAAAAAAAAAAACTAAAACTTAAGAAACATGACCAAATAATAAAAAAAAATTTTTTTTTTTTTGAAGGGTGGATAACTGAGGACAACAGGTATGGATTGGTTGTGTTTCTTTGGTTTGTTTTTTAGAGGGTCTTACTCTGTCACCCAGGCTGCAGTGCAGTGGTATGATAATGGCTCACTGCAGCCTTTAACTCCTGGTCTCAAGTGATCCTCCCACCTCAGCCTCCCATGTAGCTGGGACTACAGGTATGCAGCACCATGTACAGCAAATATGTTTAATTTTGTAGAGATGGGGTCTCCCTAAGTTGCCGGGTTGGTCTTGAACTCCTGGGCTCAAGCAATCCTTCTTCTTGGCCTCCCAGAGCACTGTAATTACAGGAATGAGCCACTGAGTCCAGTCTCTTTTTAAGACATTTTGCTGAGCAGAGAAATAGCAATTGAAATATGGCATATAGAAAATTTCAGCAATAAAACTGAACATGTTGAATCTCTAAAGTAAAAAAGTGTGGTCTTATCCTTTGGGTAAGATGTTTTTAGATAATGTACTACCTACCCTAATCAAAAATACTTGTAGAAATATTAAACTGAAAACAGAATGAAAAGAAAGCTAGCTGGACGCGGTGGCTCACACCTGTCAACCTAGCACTTTGGGAGGCCAAGGTGGGCAGATCTCTTGAAGCCAGAAGTTTGAGACCAGCCTGGCCAACATGGCAAAACTCCGTCTCTACTAAAAATACAAAAAATTACCTGGGCATGGTGGCACGTACCCATAATCCCAGCTACTTGGGAGGTTGAGGCAGGAGAATCACTTGAACCTGGGAGGTGGAGGTTGCAGTGAGCCGAGATCATGCCACTGCACTCCAGCCTGGGCCACAGAGTGAGACTCTGTCTCCAAAAAAAATAAAGAAAAGGGAAAAGGAAGCTAAGCAATCCTAGCATTGTAGAAGGAGGAAGGGAATGTTAGCCATGTGATGAGTTTGTCTCATAGTCAAAGCAGACACGTGGAGTCAACTGTTTAACAAAAGTAACTTTTGTTACTTTGATGGCTATTTCTTATTTACAAGATTCTTTTGTTTATAGCTCTCTTTACATTATTTGAAAAGATTTTGGTTTCATTTGGTGCTTGTTCTACAAATTTAAAAACTTAAAATGTTTAGTATATTAGAATATTCTTTAAAATTATTAGTATATCCCTGAGCCTAAACCAACCTTCATAATCCACGTTAAAAATTTTGTTGGCTGAGCACAATGGCTCATGCCTGTAATTTCAGCACTTTGGGCAGCTGAGGCACGTGGCTCCCTTGAGCCCAGAAGTTTGAGACCAGCCTGGGCAACATGGTGAAACCCCACCTCTACAAAAAAAATACATATATTAAATTTTTATTTTAAAAAAATGTTGTAGTGACACATGGCTATAAAAATAAGTAAATAAATAAAAATAAAAAAAATTAAAAAATGTGTAGCTGGACACAGTGTCTCAAACTTGTAATCCCAGCACTTTAGGAGGGCAAGGTGGGCAGATCACGAGGTCAAGAGATGAGACCATCCTGGCTAACACAGTGAAACCCCATCTCTAAAAAAAAAAAAAAAAAAAAAGGCCAGGCACGGTGGCTCATGCCTGTAATCCTAGCACTTTGGGAGGCTGAGGTGGGTGGCTCATCTGAGGTCAGGAGTTCAAGACCAGCCGGGCCATTATGGTGAAACCCCATCTTAAAAAAAAAAAAACAAACAAAAAAAACACTAGAGATAGCATCAATAAAAAGAAAAAAAATTTTTTTTAAATACAAAAAATTAGGTGGGCATGGTGGCATGCGCCTGTAGTCCCAGCTACTTAGGAGGCTGAGGCAGGAGACTCACTTGAACCTGGGAGGCAGAGGTTGCAGTGAGCTGAGATTGCGCCACTGCACTCTAGCCTGGGCAATAAAGCAATACTCTGTCTCAAAAAAACCAAAAATTTGTAACCTCATATGGAAAAGAGTATAGTAGTTGCCTCATTCTTAGCAGGCATTCAAAGATGATAAATACTGTAATATTATTTTTCCATTTGGTCTATAATCAGAAAAGTAGCTCTGCTGCAAGCAGTAATTATCTTACAGTGTGTTTCCAACTCCTGTTGTTAACCATGTTTAGACCACATAAACCTTGAAAGCTGTGGTTGGTATATTTGTCACGCTTCAATCCCATTAGTTTGTTACTCTGAGAATGAAGGAGAGCAAACACTTCCTTTTTTACTTTCTCTGACTTTTGTTTTTCCTTATGAAGAAATTTTCATCTAAAATTGTTGATCATCTGGTCTTTGGAAAGCCAAGAGGTACTGCTTACCGTTTTAGTCATCAGTTCCCGGAATTTATTTCAGCCTTCCATTTCTTTTTAAAGGAAATACTTTAAAATGTAATCCCTTTATCATAATCACACTCATACATAATTTTACTTAACTACATAAATATAGTAACATATATGCTTTGTAAAAAAAAGAATGCTCTTTTTTCCTTTTCTTTTATTTGTTTAACTGAGCCCCTCCCTCTTCCTCTCCTCCTTCCTTCCCCTACGTCAACACCATTTGCCCAAGGTCACCCATCCACCCGAGAACGTGGGATGTATCCTCCCATATTTTCTCGTTACTCAGGTAATCTTATACCTACCTACACATATGTATGGGTCTACACATACCGAGCATTCACTTCTTTTTTTTTTTTTTTTGAGACGGAGTCTGGCTCTGTCGCCCAGGCTAGAGTGCGGTGGCGTGATCTTGGCTCACTGCAACCTCAACCTCCTGGGTTAAAGCAATTCTCCTGCCTCAGCCTCCCAAGTAGCTGGGATTACAGGCACCCACCGCCACACCCAGCTAATTTTATATTTTTAGTAGAGACAGGGTTTCACTGTGTTGGCCAGGCTGGTCTTGAACTCCTGATCTAGTGATCCGCCCGCCTCAGCCTCCCAAAGTGCTGGGATTACAAGTGTGAGCCACTGCACCCAGCCTCTGCATTCACTTCTTTTGCAGGGGTGGTAGACAGAGCCTTGCTCTGTTGCCCAGGCTGGAGTGCAGTGGCTCAATCTCAGCTCACTGCAACCTCCATCTCCCAGCCTCAAGCAATCCTGCCACCTCAGTCTCCCAAGCAACTGGGATTACAGGTACGTGCCACCACGTCCAGCTAATTTTTTAGTATTTTTGATAGAGACAGTGTTTCGCTATGTTCGCCAGGTTGTTCTCAAACTCCTGACCTCAGGTGATCCACCTGCCTCGGCCTCCCAAAATGCTGGGATTATAGGCATGAGCACCACACCCGAGCATTCACTTCTTAAAGCATTGTTTTGTAAACAAGCACTCATAGTTGTTTTTTTTTTTTTTTTGAGACAGAGTCTCACTCTGTCGCCCAGGCTGGAGTACAGTGGCATGATATCAGCTCACCGCAACCTCCACCTCTCAGGTTCAAGTGACTCTGGGGCCTCAGCCTTTCAAGCAGCCAGGATTACAGGTGTATACCACCACGCCCAGCTAATTTTTGTATTTTTAGTAGAGATGGGGTTTCGCCATGTTGGCCAGGCTGGTGTTGAACTCCTGACCTCAAGCAATCCACTTGCCTTAGTCTCCCAAAGCACTAGCATTACAGGTGTGAGCTACCCCGCCCAACCCCTACGCCATGAATTTCAATTGAGAGGATTGAATGAGGGGGATAGGTATAGTGTAAAGACCAACTAAGCTGATAATATTTTTTGTTCTCTTAAAGACTGTGGGCTCCTCTAGGTCACCAGCTGGGCCTCTGATGAGTGCCATTTATGTGGCACACAGTGAGAATGATGTTCCAGGATTGTGTAACTGACAGGTTTAGAAAGAAAGGGTGGAGCCATGAAAAGCACAGGCTTTGGAGTCAGCAGACGTGTAAGTCGCAGCTCTACCACTTTCCGCTGTGAGATCTTGGGTGAGTTACTCAACTTCTCAGAGCTTCAGTTTTCTCCTTTGCAAGATAGAGATAATGATGCCAGTCTCAGAGGGTTGCCTTGAGGAGGAAGTGCATGTAAGGCCCTCAGCAGAGTGCCTGGTGCTCATTAAACGTGAAGAGTTCTTTATCAGATGTCTTCCTTACAGTTCTTTCCAGCTATGCTTCACTGTTTCCCCTGTCAGATGAAAACCTGTTGAATGCAGGAACTGTATCTAATACATCTTTGCATCTTTACATATCCAGTCTCTAACTTGCTTTTTCCTGCTACCAATTACCCCAGGTCTTTTGCTCTGTTCAATAAGCATTGATTGAAATATGAGCAATAACAACAATTTGTTTTGTTTTGTTTTGAGATAGCAATTTGCTGTGTCACCCAGGCTGGAGTGCAGTGATGTGATTACAGCTCATTACAGCCTTGACCTCCTGGACTCAAGCAGTCCTCCGCCACAGCCTCCCAAGTAGCTGGGACCACACGCATGTGCCACTAACACCCAGCTAATTTTTTTATCCTTAGTAGAGACGAGGTCTCACTATGTTGCCCAGTCTGGTCTTGAACTCCTGAGCTCAAGTGATCCTCCCACCTCAGCTTCCTAAAGTGCTGGGCTTACAGGCATGAGCCACTATGCCCAGCAAATAACAACAGTTTGTATTATGGGCAATTTCAGGGTTACACTAAGAAGAGAGATTAACATAGAAGACACCTGTGATCCATCACCCTGCTTCTACAAGGTGTTGATAATCTTTTTCATCTAGCTTTTGACCACTCCTTCACCACCATCCTTTGTCATGGAGAATTTTATTTTTCTAAATTTTTAACTTTTTATTCGCATATTTTAAAAATTGAGCTAGGCATGGTGGCTCACGCCTGTAATCCCATCACTTTGGGAGGCTGAGGCAGGTGAATCACCTGAGGCCAGGAGTTCAAGACTGGCCTGGCCAACATGGAGAAACTCTGTCTCTACTAAAAATACAACAACAACAAAAACATTAGCTGGGCATGGTGGCAGATACCTGTAATCCCAGCAACTCAGGAGGTGGAGGCAGGAGAATCGCTTGAACCCAGGAGGTGAGGTTGCAGTGAGCTGAGATTGCACCGTTGCATTCCAGCCTGGACAAGAGTGAAACTCTCTCTGAAAAAAAAAAAAAAAATATGCATTCCCATAATTAAAATTATTTGAACAACAACATCAAAAAATGGCAGTCTGATTAAACTGCATTTTCCAACCTGCAGGACGCCTTGGGCCAGCTTGCTTTTATTCTAGATTTCACTGTCATGCCACCACACTTTTTCCTTCACCAACATGCAAGTTCTGTCCTTCCCTGCCAGCCAGATAGGCAGATACCAGAGGCAGGCACAGCCATCGTCCTCAGCAGTTCTTTGATGTCAAAGGGGCAGCACAGTCATTTAAACTTGATTTAACCTCTTTGCATTATTCAAAGTTAGACATCTAAAATAAGTAAAATAGAAAGCAATGCTTTGTGGAATGAGCAGGGCGTACTGGCGGTGCACACCACATGACAAAGCCTGCTTGCTTCTCCTGTTCCATCAGTTCCTTGGAAGGCAGTGGGTTTTTCTCTTGCATTTCCGTCTTCTTTAGTTTCGACTTACTGAATTTCTCGATCTCATCCATATCCGGCTTCTCAGACATGGTCACAGAGGAAGCTGAGCAATGTCCACAAGCGAGTGGAATCTGGTCTGCTCAGTGTCTGCCCCGCAGTGTCGGAAATTTTGAAGCAAATCCCAGATGTTACATTATTTCAACAATTAATACTTGTGTATGTTTCTAATAGTACTTCACAAAATGTGGTCTGGAGGTTCCTGGGAGTTACCAAGACCCTGTCAGGCAGCCTGCTACGTCAAAAACTATTTTTATAGCAATATTAATATATTGTTTATTTTTTTGTTCTTATTATCTCAAGTGTCTGGTAGAATTTTCCAACACAGATTGAATGCAGCCACAAATCTGAAAATCCAGCTGTCTCCTATTAAACCAGATATGAGAGAGCTGCAAATTTTTACAAATCTGTTGACAAAAGTGTAAAACAATGACATTCGTCATGATGCTGTTTGAAAAATATATTTTCATAAAATCAGTCCTTATCATGTAATATGTTTATTATTGCTATGTTTTTAAAATTTCCTTTTTTTTTTTGAGATGGAACCTTGCTGTCACCTAGGCTAGAGTGTAGTAGCGCAATCTTGGCTCACTGCAACCTCTGCCTCCTAGGTTCAAGCAATTCTCCTATCTCAGCCTCTCAAGTAGGTGGGACTACAGGTGCCTGCCACCACGCTCAGCTAATTTTTAGTAGAGATGAGGTTTCACTATGTTGGCCAGGCTAGTCTTGAACTCCTAACCTCACTTGATCCACCTGCCTCTCAAAGTGTTGGAATTACAGGCGTGAGCAACCGCACCCAGCATGTTTTTAAAAATCAAATGAATAGTTTAAAATTTTGTCAGTTTTGATTTCGAATGTAGAAAATATTCTATTTATCTGAATATCCATCATACATAAAGAAAAGCTCTTTGGGGGTCCTCAATACTTCTAAAAATATTTTTGAGATTTAATTCATAAACCACTAAATTCACAGTTTTATTTACTTTTAATTATTTTAGAGTTTTATTCACTCTGCCTCCCAGGCTGGAGTGCAATGGTACAATCATGGCTCATCACAGCCTCAAACTCCTGGGTTCAAGCAATCCTCCTGCCTCAGCCTCCTGAGTTGCAGGGATTACAGGCACGTACCACCATGACCAGCAGCTTCACTATTTGTTTTTATTTTGAGACGGAGTCTAACTCTGTTGCCCAGGCTGGAGTGCAGTGGCATTATCTTGGCTCACTGCAACCTCTGCCTCCTAGGTTCAAGCAATCCTCCTGCCTCAGCCTCCCAAGTAGCTGGGATTACACGGGTGTGCCACCAAGCCCAGCTAATTTTTGTATTTTTAGTATAGATGAAGTTTCACCATGTTGGCCAGGCTGGTCTTGAACTCTTGATCTCAGGTGATCCAACCACCTCAGCCTCCCAAAGTGCTGGGATTACAGGCGTGAGCCACTGTGCCTGGTAGCTTCACTATTTTAAAATGTACATCTCAGAAACAAAAATCAAGAAAAATAAAAAATAAATAAAATGTACACCTCATGGTTGGGTACGGTGGCTCACATCTGTAATCCCAGCACTTTGGGAGGCCAATGTGGGCAGATCACTTGAGGCCAGGAGTTTGAAACCAGCCTGGCCAGTATGGCAAAACCTTGTCTCTACTAAAAAATACAAAAATTAGCTGAGTGTGCTGGCATGCGCCTGTAATCCCAGCTACTCAGGAGGCTGAGGCAGGAGAATTGTTTGAACTGGGGAGGTGGAGGTTGTAGTGAGCCAAGATTGCGCCACTGCCCTCCAGCCTGGGCAATAGAATGAGGCTCTGTCTCAAAAAAAAATAAAAAATGAAGGTACACTTCAGTAGGTCTTGGTATACTTGCAAGGTTAGGCAGCCGCTGCCACTAGCTAATTCCAAAACCTTTTTATCACCCCAAAAGAAAACCCTATACCCATTACTAGTCACTTCTAAATGTCCCCTCATATTATCTCCTGTGGCAACCACTAATGTACTTTCTGACTCTGCAGATTTGCCTTTTCTGGGCATTTCAGGTAAATGGAATTATACAATATGCAGCCTTTTGTTTCTGGCTTGTTTCACTTAGCATAACTTCTTTAAGGTTCATTCATGTTGTCGTATGTATCAGAATTTCATTCCTTTTTATAGCTAAATAATATTCCATTGCATGTATATATCACATTTTGTTTACCCAATCATCAGTTGACTTTTGGGTTATTTCCACTGGATATTACAAATAATGCAGCTATGAAAATCTGTAGCTAAGTTTTTGTATGAATACATGTTTTTAGTTCTCTTGGCAATATATCTAGGAATAGAATTGTGGGGTCATATGGCTAACTCTATGATTAACTTTCTAAGAAACTGTCAAACTATTTTCCATAGCAGCTGCACCATTTTACATTTTAATCAGCAATGTATGAGCATTCCAGCTTCTCTTCCCATTTCTCTACATCCTTGCCAAAATTTATTTTCAGTGTTTTTCATTCTAGCCATCCTAATGAGTATGACTCAATAATTTTTAGGAGGGTAAAGGGTCCTGAGACTATAACCTTTCAGAACTGTTTTTCTAACTAATAGCTTTCAAAAAAACATAAATGTACTAATGTTATCAATCTAAAAAATTAACAATGATTCCACAAAATCGTGTAATACCAGGATAATCATGTTTGCCTGGGACAAATCCAGTTTACATCTTTTTTTTTTTTTTTTTTGAGATGAAGTCTCGCTCTGTTGCCAGGCTGGAGTGCAGTGGCATGATCTCAGCTCACTGCAACCTCCACCTCCCGGATTCAAGGGATTCTCCTGCTTCAGCCTCCCAAGTAGCTGGGACTACAGGTGCACTCCACCTTGCCCAGCTAATTTTTGTATTTTTAGTAGAGACGGGGATTCACCATGTTGGCCAGGATGGTCTCAATCTCTGACCTCCTGATCCACCTGGCTCGGCCTCCCAAAGTGCTGGAATTACAGGCGTAAGCCACCACACCCGGCCTATACCTTTGTACCAGCACAAATGTTAATAGAGCCTCCTTGAACTCTCAACATATTCTGCTAGATGACAAATTATATGAATACCCTAATAATTAATCTATGTTCATATTTCTCTGATTGTCTTTTTTTTTTTTTTTTTTTTTTGAGACGGAGTTTAACTCTTGTTGCCCAGGCTGGAGTGAAATGGTGTGATCTCAACTCACTGCAACCTCCACCTCCCAGGTTCAGGCGATTCTCCTGCCTCAGCCTCCCGAGTAGCTGGGATTACAAGCATGCACCACCATGTCTGGCTAATTTTGTATTTTTAATAGAGATGGGGTTTCTCCATGTTGGTCAGGCTGGTCTCGAATTCCTGACCTCAGGTGATCCACCCACCTTGGCCTCCCAAAATGCTGGTATTACAGGTGTGAGCCACCATGCCTGGCCCCCTGATTGTCTTAAATATGTCTTCTTACAAATTGAGTGGGTTTTTAAAAATTTTTTTGTAGAGACAGGGTCTCATTTGTTGCCCAGGCTGGTCTAGAACTCCTGGGATCAAACATTAGCCACTGCACTTGGCCTACAATTTGTTTATTGAAAGTAAGATCTGGGCTGGGCATGGTGGCTCATGCCTGTAATCCCAGCACTAAAAACACAAAAATTAGCCGGGCACAGTGGCAGATGCCTATAATCCCAGCTACTTGGGAGGCTGAGGCAGGAGAATTGCTTGAACCCAGGAGGCAGAGGTTGCAGTGAGCCAAGATGGTGCCACTGCACTCCAGCCTGGGTGACAGAGTGAGACTCCGTTTCCAAAAAAAAAAAAAAGAAAGAATGAAAAGAAAAAAGAAAAAGAAAATCAGAACTGGTGGGGCACAGTGGCTCACACCTGTAATCACAGCACTTTGGGAAGTCGAGGTGGCAAGAAAGCTAGGTCTTGCCAGAAAAAAAAAAGGAAGGAGGAGGGGGAGGGGAGGGGGAGGGGAGGGGAGGGGACAGAAAAGAAAGGAAGAGGAAGAGAGTGAGGAAGGAAGGAAGGAAGGAAGGAAGGGAAGGAAGGAGGAAGGAAGGAAAAAATATCCAACATTGTTGGTTGAGAATATCTTAAAACTTTTAATCCATATCAGTTCCCACCCTTAGCTTGACTGATTATTATTTATCTTTCCTTGAATAAATCAATGAAATTTCTTAGTGTCTTTTGTTTCTTTGCCCTCCATGTTTCTTGTCATTTGGTAGTAGACCTAAACATTTGATTAGATTTAGGGTCCATTTTTGGGCAAGAATATTTCATAGGTGGTATGTACTTCCTACGTTACTGCATTAAGAGGTACCTGGAACCTGGCTGCCTTGCATTTAGTGATGTTTGATAAATCAGTAGTTCAGTTATAAAGTTCCCCATCAACCTTCACCTCGTAATTGTAATCACAATGGATGATAGTTGCCTTGTCTCAGTGTTTCATTAGGAGGTATGAATAGTGACTTTCTAATTCCAGCATTCTGTTACATTTATTACCCTTACAAATGATTTGGGTACCTTGAAATAGAAGAATAAATGCTTGATTTTTTTTCCCTCTTATATATCAATTTTCAAAATAAACATTTGTTTTCTTAAGAGATCCAAAGGTGAATGATTAGTGATTTTTTTTAGTATCATTCTGAACTTGTGGATTTGTGTATATTGCTTTATTTCATTACAGTCACTACTCCTTTACAAGACCAGTGCTGTAATCCCTGACTATAGGGCCTTGGGTGTTTTTTGTTTGTTTGTTTGTTTTACCTAACCTCAGCAGCATTTGATAGCTACCTTGCTTTCAGGCATAACAAAACACCACAGGCTCACCTTGTGCAATTCCTGCCCTAGTTTTTTTTTTTTTTTTTTTTTTACTTGCCCTAGTTTTGAAATCAATCATTTCCTAAAGCCTCACTGGTTCCTTTTACTGGGAAGCATTTAAACTATCAATTTGGACATCCAGGGGGCTCATGGCCATTAGATGTCATTACTTCTTGCCCTTTCAGTGGACACAGCCAGGAGATATATATATATGTACATATATATATATATGTATACATATATATATATACATATATATACACATATATATATATATTTTTTTGTGGAAGGAGAAAAATTAATTACAAATTCATACTGACATTGCCAATTCTAATTTCAGATTAGAGATTTTTTTTATTCAAGTATGTGACTCAATCAGATTACAGAATTTATACCTAACTTCATTGATTTGATACTTGTATCTCTTTTGTCTTTAACTGAAAATCTGGGTTTCTAACAATATTATTTGTTATTTTATTTACATATGTAAGTTACACACAATAACACAATACATGTAATAACACCTAACCAGGCCGGGCGCGGTGGCTCATGCCTGTAATCCCAGCACTTTGGGAGACCACAGCAGGTGGATCACGTGAGGTCAGGAGTTCAAGACAAGTCTGGCCAACATGGTGAGACCCCATCTCTAACAAAAATACAAAATTAGCCAGACATGGTAGCAGGCACCTAGTCCCAGTTAGTTGGGAGGATGAGGCAGGAGAATCGCTTGAGCCCAGGAGGCAGAGAGGTTGCAGTGAGCCAAGATTGCCCCATTGCACTCCAGCCTGGGCGGCAGAGCGAGACGCCATCTCAAAAAACAAACAAAAAACCAAAGGAAACACCTAAACAACAATATTAGTATTATTACAATGCCGTTATTAAATACAGTTGATTTCTTTGCCATTTTTTTTCTGTTTTTAGGCTTTGTCACATTAAGGATATAGAGTCAAATTAACAAGTTTTACAGTTTCTTATTTTTCTATGTGGTTATGCCAGTGACTCAATGCACACTTTGATTCTTTTAGGAAATGTTTTGTTATATTCTTTTAAAAAATAGTTATGTAGGCTCTTGGACCCACCCCTGTCCTTCGGAGTGTACTTTTGTTTTCAATAAATCTCTGCTTTTGTTACTTAAAAAAAAAAATTATGTGGCCTGGCTCGGTAGCTCACGCCTGTAATCCCAGCATTTTGGGAGGCCCAGGCGGGCAGATCACCTGAGGTCATGAGCTCCAGACCAGCCTGGCCAACATGGTGAAACCCCGTCTCTACTAAAACTACAAAAATTAGCCAGGCGTGGTGGCAGGCACCTGTAATCCCAGGTACTCTGGAGGCTGAGGTAGGAGAATCACCCGTGAACCCAGGGTGGCAGAGGCTTCAGTGAGCCAAGACCTCACCGCTGCACTCCAGCCTGGGCAGCAGAGTAGGCTCTGTCTCACACACACACACACAAAAAGTAAAACATTTATATGAATCCAAAATTGAAGCTGTTAAACAGTGTATACAGAGAAATCTACCTTCCATTCCTATTTCCTTCCCCCATTCTTTTCTTATATGTAACCATTTTTTTTTTTTTTAAGACGGGGTTTCACCATGTTGATCAGGCTGGTCTTGAACTCCTGACCTCAGGTGATCTGCCCACCTTGGCCTCCAAAGTGCTTGGATTACAGGCGTGAGCCACCGTGCCCGGCCATATATAACCATTTTTATTAGTTTATAATTTTTTTTTTTTTTTTTTTTTTGAGACAGAGTCTCGAACTGTTGCCCAGGCTGGAGTGCAGTGGGGCGATCTCAGCTCACTGCAACCTCCACCTCCCGGATTCAAGCAATTCTCTTGCCTTAGCCTCCTGAGTAGTTGGGATTGCAGGCGCTCACCACCACACCCGGCTAATTTTTGTATTTTTAGTAGAGACGGGGTTTCACCATGTTGTTCAGGCTGGTCTTCAACTCGTGGTCCTCGTGGTCCACCTGCCTCAGCCTCCCAAAGTGCTGGGATTGTAGACCTGAGCCACCACGCCCAGCCATTAATTTGTAAATTTACACTCTATTGCTTATTTAACTTGTAAGCAAATGCACACATCATTATCTCTATTTCCCCATCTTTCTTACAAGAAAGGCAACATTTCAACACATGTGAAAAGTGGGCAAAATAAAAATAAAGGCAACATATACATGGCCTCTGTCCTCTTTTTTCACTTAACAATACATCCTAGATTTCTAAGGCAGTCCACAGAGATGGTTCGCTTTCCTCTGTACGGCTGCACAAAACTGCATTGTGTGGATGTATGTAGCTTATTCAGCCAGTCCTCTGTGGACAGACGTGTGGGCTCAACAAACATTTATTGCATTATCAAATTGTGCCAGGCACTGGGAATAAAGACATGGTCTCTGGCTTCAGGAAGCTCAGCAGTGCAGATGGGGAGATCTCCACAATACAAGTGCTTTCCTTATAAGAAGTCATAGTGTGTGCAGATGGAGCCAGTGTTCCTTATATAGCAATAAATTAAATAAAAAAAAAAAAAAGAAAAAAAGAAAAAAAGAAAAAAAAGAAGTCATAGTGTGGGTCCACTTAATGCAAGGAGCACACGGAGCAGCGACGAGACACTGGCACACAGGAGGGATACAATAACTGTTTATTGATTGGCGTCTTGCTTCCACTAGGGCCTGCAAACAGGAGAGTCCCCTAGGGAGGAAATGGTTACCAGTGGTTGAAATTGCTTAGAAAATAGTGAGTGCCACCAATTGGTCAGAGAAGGGAAAGCCAAATGAAAGAGGTGGAGAGGGAGGGTCCTAACCACAAAATTACCCTGGAAAGAGGAAATGTAACTTAAACTTAACACAGGAGCTGTGGTTTAACATGAGCCAACACCTATGTAGAACTGTCTGCTAACCAGATATTGTTCTAAGCAGTTTACAAATAAGTAACTCCTTTCTCACTACATTCCTAAGTGGTACCAATTATTACTACCTGCATTTTTTCAGACAAAGAAATTAAGGTGGCTGGGCACGGTGGTTCACGCCTGTAATTGCAGCACTTTGGGTGGCCAAGGCGGTGAATCACTTGAGGTCAGGAGTTCAAGACCAGCCTGGCCAACATAGAAAAACTCCGTGTCTACTAAAAATACAAATTAGCTGGGCGTGGTGGTGCTAGCCTGTAATCCCAGTTACTCGGAGGCTGAGATAGGAGAATCACTTGAACCTGGGTAGGCGGAGGTTGCCGTGAGCCAAGGTTGCACCACTGCACTCCAGCCTGAGCAACAGAGCGAGACTCCCTCTTTAAAAAAGAAAGAAAAATAAAAGAAAAATAAATTAAGGCACCAGCGAGGTGAGGTGGCTCACATCTGTAATCCTAGCGCTTTAGGAATCCAAGGCGGAAGGACTGCCTGAGGCCAGGAGCTCGAGATCAGCCTTGGTAACATAGTGAGACCCCATCTCTACAAAAATATTAGAAAAAAATTAGCAGGGCATGATGGGGCTCGCCAGTGGTACCAGTTACTGGGAGGCAGAGGTGGGAGGATGGCTTGAACCCAGGAGTTCGAGGCTGCAGTGAAATATGATGACACCACTGCACTCCTACCTGGGCGACAGAGCAAGACCCTTTTTCTAAAAAAAAATTTTTTTTAATTAAATAAAAAATACAAAGAGCCAGGCACAGCGGCTCACGCCTGTAATCCCAGCACTTCGGGAGGCCGAGGTGGGTGGATCGCGAGGTCAGGAGATCGAGGCCATCCTGGCTAACACGGTGAAACCCCGTCTCTACTAAAAATACAAAAAATTAGCCGGAGTGGTGGCATGCACCTGTAATCCCAGCTACTCGGTAGGTTGAGGCAGGAGAATCGCTTGAATCTGGGAGGCGGAGATGGCAGTGAGCCGAGATTGCGCCACGGTACTCCAGCCTGGGTGACAGAGTGAGACTCCGTCTTAAATAAATAAATACATAAATAAATAAACAGAAATTAAAGCACGGAGAGGTCACCAAACTTTTGCCCAAGGTCACAGCAAAACGAAAGAAGGGCAGGCGAGTAGGCAGCAAGATACCACAGATGGGACAGTCGCAAGTACTGCACCAAGAAGCGCGTGCCCTCTCCAAGGTGGGACGAAAGTACTGTAAGTCCCCCTGCCCCATAACCAGCTCCTCACGAGGACAAAGGACACCTGACACGCCCCCCTCCCTCGCCCATGCACGCACACACCCCTCACCCTACCCCAGGTCAGAACACCCCCGCAGGGCTTTCTCTGGACTCCTGGGGCCCTGGATGCGCGAGGACGCCTAGAGGCTGAATAAGGGTCCCTCTCCGAGCAGTGGCCGACACGCCTCTCTCGTGCCACCCCTCCCAGTATCCGAGACTCCTGCATGTGCAGTGGCAAAATGAAGTTTGCCTCCTCGGGCTTCTGCGACCCTTGGAAGCTATGGGAATCACAAGTTCTTAAATGTGACCGGCCCCTCGGGAACTGAAGGTCAATCGGATGCAATTCCACCCTCCAAGAAGGCGCAGGAAGGGGGAACAAGCACTGCCGACGCGGCATTGGTGGTGGTGGTGGGGGGTTGCTAACATGGGCGGTCGCACAGGCGCGACCCTTCTCGTGCCTTTTCTAAACCCAACCAAACACGGCAGCTTCCTACACCCGCAGGGGCCCGAGCCCGCAGCCTCCGGCTCTCCTGGCCGGTACCGGGCGCCTCCTGCCGCCCACGCCCAAGACTGCGCTCTGCTGTCCCCCGCTCACCCGGCGCCCACACCCGCGAGGCGGGCCCAAGCCGGATCCGCCACCGCGACGACCCGCCTCCCTCGGGGCTGCTCCAGATGCCAGTTGGGGTCTCTTACATTGTCGGTAGAATTTGAATTTTCGTTTTTCTTTTCCTTTTCCTTTTTTTCTACTACATAAAGCACATCTGAGCAGAATTTGAATTTTCAAACGCTTATGGATATAGGCATTAAAACGCTGGCTTCTAAGACCAGCTAAAGTATTGCATTGAACAGAAAACCAAATACCCAATGTTCTCACTTCTAAGTGGTAACTTAACACTGGGAACACATGGACATAAAAGCGGCAACAACAGACACCGGGGCCTACTAGAGGGGGAACTGAAAACGCACTAATTGCATCCCAAGCACGATATACCCCGGCAACAAACCTGCGGAGGCACCTCCAAACCTAAAAAATACGACATTAAAAAAGACTACACAGTAAAAAAGACTACACAGTTAGACAATAGAAGAGAACCCGTACGTGCACGGTACACTCAAAACAAAATGGAACACACAAAGAACAAACACTGGATAATCAGGTTTGTTAAATTACTCCTTACAATTAAGCCACAAACATGAGAGTTAAAAACAAGATCCTCCAAGTTCAGGTCAGATGGGTAATGTGCTGACGTCGTAACAAGGTGGAAAGGTAGCACATCTCACACAAGCGTGTGAACACCCAATCATCATACTCATGAACTGCAAAAGGATCGCTCAATGCTTGACGTTAAGAAGCTCCAAGTATGTGCCTCTAGTTTTACAGATAGGGTGACTACCGTAATGCAATACGTCCGGTCGTCACATATAAAATCCTGGATATTTTGAAAGTCACACTGAGATCCTGTGGTGATTCTTTTGTTTCTACCTTAGCAAAGGAAAATAGAAACACAATTAGCCAGCGGATCACTATATATGTAAATTTATTCTCCATAATTCCACCTTTCTGTCATTTTCCCGAGTGTGGCTCTTTATTGCTTTACGATCGTACGTCGTGAATGAGAAGGCGTTGCGGCAGTGCTGGCGGAAGTTAGCCTTGTGCTTTGCGGCAGCAATATGAAAGAGGTCCGGATCCTGTTAGACGCTGGGGTGCACGAGCGGCTGCAGGTAGGTAGCTGGCGGTGGTCGCGTTGGTGACATGGCTCAGAAGTTTATTTTTTTAAACTTTTAAGTTTCTTTTTTCTTTTTAGTCTTCAGAAAAGTAACAGTAGTTTTTTTAACGTCACTATTACAAGTATAAGACTCTTTTAATCCCCGAGAGTCCCTTTTCCCTTCTTGCGTTCCTTCCTTTCTCTTTATTCTTATTCCGGTCAGACTCGCCCCTTCCTCCAAGACGTCTCTCCGTTTTCTTTGATTTGATTTTAGTTCTCTTTGGGTGATCGCTTCTTCTCTCTCTAGCGGATCCCCTCCCCGCCTCCATTCTCATTCTGTGGGGGAGACCAGCCTTCTGGTGCTACAGTCAGGAATGGAGCTTGACAACGCTCAGGAAACCCAATCGCGGGAAGACTCTTCTTTGTGCGGGGAGATATCTCCCCCGATCCTCGAACAGGCCTTCTCCAAAATTTTACACTGTCTTACCGGCCCGGAGGCACGACGAGGCAACGCAAGAGATGTAGCTCTTGAAGACCTCGGTGATCTAATAGAAGCTACCGAATGTGATAGGTTATTTGAGGGGGAGTGGCGCCCAGCTCCGCGGAATGTCCGAGACACTGGGGCAGGTGGCAAAAGCCCTGGAGCAGTATGCAGCCCCACCCAAGGAGGAGGAAGGTGGAGGTGCTAGGCACTCTGAAGTGGCCGAGAAAGCAGCCACAGTTGGGTTACTGTTTCTTAAGGTGTTGGGGAAAGTTGAGACTGCTAAGAATTCTCTGGTTGGCCCTGCATGGCAGACAGGCCTGCATCACTTGGCAGGACCCGTTTATATTTTTGCCGTCACACACAGCTTGGAGCAACCATGGACCACTCCGAGATCTCGGGAAGTTGCTAGGGAGGTCCTCACCTTACTGCTTCAAGTTACGGAATGCCGTTCTGTGGCAGGATTCCTACGTGGAGAAAATGAAGATGAGAAAGGGGGGACTTACGGTGATATTAGCGCTTCTGAAACCCAACTTGAATAAGTGAGTACTCCTGCCCTTTGCCACCGACTTGAGCCTCACAGCTTTTTTATTTTTATTTATTATTGTTTATTTATTTTTGAAACAGAGTTTCACTCTTGTTGCCCGGGGTGGAGTGAAAAATGTCTCGATCTTGGCTCACTGCAACCTCCGCCTCCTGGGTTCAAGCGATTCTCCTGCCTCAGCCTCCCAAGGACCTGGAATTACAGACACCAGACACCACGCCCGGCTATTTTTTTGCATTTTTAGTAGAGACACGGTTTCACCATGTTGGCCAGGCTGGTCTAGAACTCGTGACCTCAAGTGATCCACCTGCCTCGGCCTCCCAAAGTACTGAGATTACAGGCGTGAGCCATTGCATCCGGCCTAGCTTAATTTTTTAGAGTGTTAGACCTCAAAGGAAGTTCAGTTTCTTCATCAGTAAAATAAGGATGCTGTAACTGCAGATCTCTTAAGGCCCAGAAACATTGTGATTTGCCATAAATATGACATAATCGGATAGTGGCAAATTGGAGGTCATAACCCAGGTCTTCAAACTCAGTTGTCCAGTGCTCTTTCCAGCCCTTAGGAGGACTGCCAAGGAAAATTGGAAATTCTGCCACACTTACTTTGAGTTAATAATCATAAATTGGTTGGGCGTGGTGGATCATGCCTGTAATCCCAGTGCTTTGGGAGGCCAAGGTGGGCGGATCACTTGAGATTGGGAGTTCGAGACCAGCCTGACCAACATAGAGAAACCTTGTCTGTACTAAAAAAATACAAAATTATCTGGGTGTGGTGGTGCATGCCTGTAATCCCAGCTACTTGGGAGGCTGAGGCAGGAGAATCACTTAAACCTGGGAGGCGGAGGTTGCGGTGAGCCAGGATCACGCATTGCACCCCAGCCTGGGCAACAAGAGTGAAACTCCATTTAAAAAAAATAATAATTTTTTTTTTTATTTTTTAATTTTTTTATTTTTTTTTTAATTTTTTTATTTTTTTTTAAGACGGGGTTTCACCATGTTGGTCAGGCTGGTCTTGAACTCCTGACCTCAGGTGATCCACCCACCTTGGCCTCCAAAGTGCTTGGATTACAAGCGTGAGCCACCGCGCCCGGCCAAAAAATAATTATTATTATTACAAATTACGGCCGGGCGCATGGCTCACACCTGTAATCTGAGCATATAGGGAGGCCGAAGCAGGTGGATCACTTGAGGTCAGGAGTTCGAGATCAGCCTTGCCCACATAGTGAAACCCTGTCTCTACTAAAATTAGCTGGGCCTGGTGGTGGATGCCTGTAATCCTAACTACTCCAGAGGCTGAGGCAGGAAAATTGCTTGAACCCCGGAGGCGGAGGTTGCGGTGAGCTGAGATCTGACCACTGTACTCCTAGCCTGGGCGACAGAGTGGGACTCTGTCTCAAAAAAAAAAAAAAAAAAAAATTACAAATTACTGGAAATTGGATGGGGGATTTGGAGAGGATTTAAACTTATGGTTTGAATTTAGACTTGGGGATCTTGAGTCTCATCACTAATTATTAGATAAGGATGGCTATCAGCTAGAGAAGCTATGTTTAGGATAAAAAGTGAAAAGCCCCTAGCTAAAGTTCTTTCAATGAGTTTCCACTTGCTACTTTGTTAGCACTGGAGTGATGAGAGAAAAAGTATCTGTAACTGTCATTTTACCAGGAACATAGAGTTAAAAGGCTTGATTTTGAATTTTGTGCTTCAATTATTGCTCTGGATAGGACCAGATTAGACAGCTCTCTAATTTTTTTTTTTTTTTTTAAAGACGGGGTTTCACAATGTTGGTCAGGCTGGTCTTGAACTCCTGACCTCAGGTGATCCGCCTGCCTTGGCCTCCAACGTGTTTGGATTACAGGCGTGAGCCACCACGCCCAGCCAGAATCTGTTATTTCTAATATAAAGATAATAGACTTGGCCGGGTGTGGTGGCTGGCGCCTGTAAATTCCAATACTTTGGGAGGCCAAGGCCGGCTGATCACTTGAAGCCAGGAGTTGGGGACCAGTCTGGGCAACATGGCGAAGCCACATCTCTACTACAAATACAAAAATTATCCGGGCTTGGTGATACAGGTGTGTAATCTCAGCTACTTGGGAGACTGAGGCAGGATAATCGGTTGAGCACAGGAGGCAGAGGTTGCAGTGATGGCGCCACTGCACTCCAGCCTGGGCCACGACTATTTCAAAGTAAATAAATAAAGATAATATACCTATTACACAGTAATTACTTTGAGGATTAGTTAAGTCGTGTGTATACTCACTTTATTAGCTATTAACAGGTGTTCAAGTATTGATTCATTCTTTTCCTTAGTATAATAATACTAATACATTTCCTTTACTCCTCTCTCCCTTCTCAATACAACTTCACCATCCATTACCATAAGTCCTTTATGTACCTCTGGTTTAATTGGCTTCTTTTCATTGGATAGGCTTTACACCCAAAGCCCTGGGTCATTAAATATTTGGTGTAAGTTATGGAAGTTATTTTAAACCAAATCTTAAAATGTGTGATATAGAATCAAGAGTTATCTTACCTGTGATGTAGTTTTTTCAAAGACATGAAAATACTCTGTTTAGCTTGAAGTAGTTTTTTTTTTTTTTTTTTTTTTGCTACTTATCACCATGTCACTTAATGTAATTTCATGTCTCCACTTAGGGAATCCTGGAAAAATAACCCTGCCATCAAACATGTTTTCTCATGGACTCTGCAACAGGTCACTCGGCCGTGGCTGAGCCAACATCTGGAAAGGGTACTTCCCGCATCATTGCTCATCTCAGATGATTATCAGACTGAGAACAAAATCCTGGGTGTACACTGTCTCCATCACATTGTGCTTAATGTGGTAAGCAGCCTCTGCCTTATCATCTGTGTTGACAGGACTGACTGAGTCATTCCTGGCTGTTCTTCATTCATTATATCACTATTTTATTTTTGCCTATATCTTTTATTAACTGGCTTTCTGGTAATGCTAAGTCATTCTACCTTATTTATTTGTATTTTTTCCTTATATTTTTCCTCTATTAACCTGGTAGAAGTTGTATCCCATAGGTAATGTAATAACTAAAAAAAAAATTACAGAAGAAACAGGAAGACATGGGTCATTATCAGCGGAATAGCCAGATCTTGAGAACTGGTTAACAGTTGACTTTCTTTTTTTTTTTTTTTTTGAGACATTATTGCTCTGTTGCCCAGGCTGGAGTGCGATCTCTGCTCACCGCATCCTCTACCTCCCGGATTCAAGTGATTCTCTTGCCTCAGCCGCCCTAGTAGCTGGGAGTCCTCCCTTGTAGCTGGGACTCCCTAGTAGCACCACCATCCCCAGCTAATTTTTGTATTTTTAGTAGAGACAGGGTTTCACCATATTGGCCAGGTGTGTCTTGAACTCCTGACCTCAGGTGATCCGCCCGTCTCGGCCTCCCAAAGTGCTGGCATTACAGAGCTGAGCCACCATGCCCGGCCTACAGTTGACTTTCAAGGAGGAAAACAAAACAAACAAAAGCAGAAACTGAAAGGGACTATGTCTAAATGTGGAAGCTATTAAGAAAAAAATTTTTTTTAAACTTTGTATTATGGAGCTTTTAAAATACACACAGAAGTAGAGAGAACGGTATAATTAATATCCATGTATCTGTAGGGTAGAGCCAGAGATCACCTCTAACCCTGACCCCCCATCTTTTTTTTTTTTTTTTTTTTTTTTGAGGCAGACTCTTGCTCTGTTGCCGGGGTTGGAGTGCAGTGGTGCGATCTTAGCTACTTCAACCTCTGCCTCCTGGGTTCAAATGATTCTTGTGCCTCAGCCTCTAGAGTAGCTGAGATTACAGTCACACACCACCATGCCCAGCTAAATTTTTTTTGTACTTTTTGTAGAGGTGGGGTCTCACCATGTTCACCAGGCTGGTCTGGAATTCCTGGCCTCAAGCATTTCACCAGCCTAGGCCTCCCAAAGTGCTGGGATTGATTACAGGCGTGAGCCACCACACCTGGCCTCAGCCCCCTTTTATCTCTTAGTGGGCTCTTTTCCTGGATGTAGAAACCAAATTGACAACAGGCAGATTAACAAGAGGAAACTATACACATTTTATTAATTTTACATGTACATGGGGATCTTTACGAGAGAGAGAAGTCTGAAGAAGTGGCCAAGGCAATATACTTTTTAGACAAAGAATGGTAAATTTTTCTTTTTCTTTTTTTTTTTTTACTACCACTTTTGGCTGGAGTGCAGTGGCACAATCATAGCTCACTGCAGCCTCAACCTTCTGGGCGTAAGCGATCCTCCCACATCACCCTTTCAAGTAGCTTGGACTATAGACACGTACCACCAGGCCACACTAATTTTTTAATTTTTTTTTTTTTAATTGGTAGAGACAGGGTCTTGCTCTGTTGTCTAGGATGGTCTGAACTTGGCCTTAAGTGAGCCTCTCACGTTGGCTTTCCAGAGTGCTGGGATTACCGGTGTGAGTCACCATGCTTGGCTCTAGGGTAGTCAGTAGGAAATATATGGTTGGGGGTTGGAGGGGGATAAAGGTTAGGTGGAAGATAAAGGTTTTTTTGTTCAGTTTATTTATTTAGGTCCATTGTAGCCTTCCATTCCAAGTCTCTGGTGATAAGGGCTGTTTTCACCCTGGTATGGAAAGCATATCTGACCCAGAGGAATCTTTTATCACTTGCCGTGTGAAAAAGAGACAGGTCAGCTCACCCTTTCTGAATCTACAGTTTATTCAAAATAATTATTATACCAATCTGGCATATTTTTGGGATGATATGTTCTTCACTTCTTCATACCTCTAATCCAGTTTCAAAGACAGTCAACATTTGCCAATCTTGGAAACTATTCTTTTAATTTGATAATTTGTCTGGTTGCAGCCAGCTGCTGATTTGCTCCAGTATAACAGAGCGCAGGTTTTATACCATGCCATTTTCAACCACCTGTACACGCCAGAGCACCACCTCGTTCAGGTAATAATATGATTTGTTCGTAACTGTGTCTGGATTCTCTAAATTTGAGTAGAAGGTTGCATTGTGTGAGTAGGAATAATTGAGAGACATTTTTCTGTCTTGGAAAGTGAGGAAGATAACGAAAAGCTGTTGCCAAATTAAAAGTATCTCAGCACCAAGCAGGCGTCCACATTCCTGAATCTCCACAGATAAGCCAGTGTTTTTTCTTCATCCGAGTCAATCATATGTTACTTTGTGCCAGGCATGGTGGCTCACACCTGTAATCCCAGCACTTTGGGAGGCCGAGGCCGGCAGATCACCTGAGGTCAGGAGTTTGAGACCAGCCTGACCAATATGGCAAAACCCCATCTCTACTAAAAATACAAAAAAATTAGCCGAGCATGATGGCGTGCACCTGTAGTCCCTGCTACGTGGGAGGCTGAGGCACGAGAATTGTTTGAACCCTGGTGGCAGAGGTTGCAGTGAGCTCAGATCACATCCCTGCACCCCAGCCTAGGTGACAGAGTGAGACTCCATCTCAATTAAAAAAAAATGTATATTACTTTGGGGACAGCTTTATGTCTGAAAAGGTCTATTTTTATTAATTTAAATGTTCTTCTGTTTTGCCTTACATTAGCACACACACTTGACATTCCTTGCATGTTAGATATTGGAGTGTCATTTATTATTTCATCCAACAGACATGGTTCCAAGAGTATATGAATCACATAGGGTTTTTGGCTTTAAGAAAATCTTTGGGCCAGGCACAGTGGCTCACACCTGTAATCCCAGCACTTTGGGAGGCCGAGGCTGGCAGATCACTAGGTCAGGAGTTCAAGACCAGCCTGGCCAACATGATGAAACCACGTTTCTACTAAAAATAAAAAAAAATAGCTGGGCATGGTGTCGGGCACCTGTAATCCCAGCTTCTCGAGAGGGTGAGGCAGGAGAGTCATTTGAACCCAGAAGGTGAAGGTTGCAGTGAGCCAGGATTGTGCCATTGCACTCCAGCCTGGGTGACAGGGTGAGATTCTGTCTCAGAAAAAAAAAGAAAATCTTTGGAGAGACATTTACATAAATATGAATATGTACTTAGGTATCTGCATATATATATACAGTACAAAATGATAACTGCATTAGAAGAGGTTTGTATAAAGTGCAGTGGGTGGCCAGGCATGGTGACTCACGCCTGTAATCCCAGCACTTTGGAAGGCCAAGGTGGGTGGATCACCTGAGGTCGGGAGTTCGAGACCAGCCTGACCAAAATGGTGAAACCCCATCTCTACTAAAAATACAAAATTAGCTGGGTGTGGTGGTACATGCCTGTAATCCCAGCTACTCGGGGACGCTGAGGCAGGAGAATCACTTGAACCTGGGAGCTGGAGGTTGTGGTGAGCCAGAGTCACGCCATTGTACTCCAGCCTGGGCAACAAGAGTTAAACTCTGTGGACAGTGCAGTGGCTATCAAGCAGTAGGTAACTAACCAGGTTTGGGGTGACTTCAGGAGGCTTTGGGAAGGAAGTAATATTTACCATTGTGAAGGATGAATAAGTAACAGTTTCTTAGGAGTGGGAAAGAAACTCCAAAGACAGGAGAAACAAATTGTGTAAAATTAGAGGTGGAAGCAACCTTGTTTCTTTTTTATGCAGTACTTCTCTCCTTTTCCCCTCCCTAGCCTGCTGCCTTTTATTTTCATTTATTTTTATTTTAATTTTTTTGAGATGGAGTCTCACTCTGTTGCCCAGGCTGGAGTACAGTGGCTCGTTTGATCTTGGCTCATTTTTACCTCCACTTCCCAGGTTCAAGGGATCCTCCTGCCTTAGCCAACTGAGTAGCTGGGATTACAGGCATGTGCCACCATGCCTGACTAATTTTGGTATTTTTAGCAGATATGGGGTTTTGCCATGTTGCCCTGGCTGGGCTCAAACTCAGTGTTTGAGACCTCAAGTGTTCTGCCCACCTCGGCCTCCCAAGATGCTGGGATTACACGTGTGAGCCACTGTGCCCAGCCTCTTTTCTTTTAAGCAGTATTTTAAATACTGGGTATTAAGAATCCAGATAGTAACAGCCAGAAAGGCCAGGGTTCTTAAGGTGGTAGAGAAAAGAAATTTTAAAAAACCAAAACACCAAGAGAAAACCAAAGGTCCCAGGAAAATTAAAAGAGTGTACCTTAACCAAGCTTGTCCAACCCACGGTCCGGATGCTTCCCAAGATGGCATTGACGCAGCAGCCCAACACAAATTTGTAAACTTTCTTAAAGTGTTAAAAGGTTTTTTTTTTCATTTTTTTTTTTAAAGCCCATCAGCTATCATTAGCGTTAGTGTATTTTAGGTGTGGCCCAAGACAATTCTTCTTCGAGTGTGGCCCAGGGAAGCCGAAAGATTAGATACCCCTGGCTTAGACACACACTTCAGCAGACAGGGTCATCAAATCTGACCCAGATTTGGAACATTCTTAGATTCTGTTTAGGAGTAGTTTTATTAAAAGTATGTGTAAATATTGGCTGAGTGCATTGGCTCATACCTGTAATCCCAGCACTTTGGGAGGCCGAAGTGGATGGATCACTTGAGGCCAGGAGTTCGAGAGCAGCCTGGCCAACATGGTGAAACCCTGTCTCTACTAAAAAATACAAAAGTTGGGTCAGGCATGGTGGCTCATGCCTATAATCGCAGCACTTTGGGAGGCTGACCAAGTAGATCACAAGGTCAGGAGTTCAAGACCAGCCTGGCCAATGGTGAAACCCCATCTCTACTAAAAATACAAAAATAAGTTGGGCGTGGTGGCATATGCCTGTAATCCCAGCTACTTGGGAGGCTGAGGCAGGAGAATCACTTGAACCCGGGAGGCGGAGGTTGCAGTGAGCCGAGACTGTGCCACTGCACTCCAGCCTGGGCAACAGAGCAAGACTCTGTCTCAAAAAAAAAAGAAATACATATATATATATATAGACAAAAGTTAGCCAGGCATGGTGGTGCATACCTGTAGTCCCAACTACTTAGGTGGCTGAGGCACAAGAATCGCTTGAACCCAAGAAGTGGAGGTTGTAGTGAGCCAAGATTACGCCACTGTACTCCAGCCTGGGTAACAGAGTGAGACTCTGGCTCAAAAGAAGCATGTGTAAATATCATGTATCACTAAGTCACTTAGACTTAGTGACATAGTGATGATAGACTTAGATTCCTAAAATCTGGGTTCACGTCCCAGCTCTGCTATTTTTCCCATTTTACAAATTAGCAAAGAATGGCCTTGAGGAAAATGTATTGAGACTGTCAGATGGATATATATATATATATTTATTTTTTTTTTGAGACAGAGTCTCACTCTGTCACCAGGCTGGAGTGGAGTGGCGTGATCTTGGCTCACTGCAACCTCCGCCTCCTGGGTTCAAGTGATTCTCCTGCCTCAGCCTCCCGAGTAGCTGGGACTACAGGTGAACGCCACCATGCCCAGCTAATTTTTGTATTTTTACTAGAGATGGGGTTTCACCATGTCGGCCAGGATGGTCTCGATCTCTTGACCTCGTGATCCGCCCGCCTCGGCCTCACAAAGTGCTGGGATTACAGGCATGAGCCACCACGCACGGCTAGATGGAAATTAAGAATGTAAAAAAGTTTGAAAATGTAAAGTAATAGGTATTTCATGTATTATTACTAGTATCTTAGAATTCTATGGTATGGACCCTAAGGTCAGTAGATTAATGAAGTTCTAGAAAAGTCAATGAGTATTATAAATGCAAATGGATGAACTATGCAGTGTCCCTCCATTCCTTCCTCCGAGGCTGTGCTCCTGTGTCTGCTGGATTTATTCCCCATCCTGGAGAAAACCGTGCACTGGAAAGGAGATGGAGCTCGACCCACCACCCATTGTGATGAGGTCCTGCAGCTGATCCTGACTCACATGGAACCAGAGCACCGCCTTCTCTTACGCAGGACCTATGCAAGAAACCTGCCAGCTTTCGTGAAGAGGCGAGTCCCTGGGTTTTAATTTGTTATTAATTTATAGAGACAGGATCTTGCTATGTTGCCCGAGCTGGTCACGAACTCCTGGCCTCAAGCAATCCTCCCAGCTCAGCCTCCCAAAGTGCTGGGATTACAGGCATGAGCCACTACACTGGCGTCATATTTTCTTTCATCTTTAGGTTGGGGATCCTAACTGTCCGGCACTTGAAGAGGCTGGAGAGAGTCATCATTGGTTATCTGGAGGTTTATGATGGACCTGAGGAGGAAGCCAGACTGAAGATATTGGAAACCCTAAAACTTCTCATGCAACATGCTTGGCCCAGGTAATAGCCTTAAGATGCAAAACTCAGCTGATTTTCTCTTGAGAACTTGCTTGGGTGTACTTAATACATTTAGTACAAAGTATTAAATGTGTACCCTGTATTTGAATACCTCCTATTTTCGCACACCTATAGGATTTTAAACTGAGAAAATGGCATTAGAAAGATAAAATGGACTATAGTTACTTGAGGTGTGCATATTTGACCCTTTTACCAAGTATCAGTTCCAGATTTTGACACTATTAAACCACTTCTCTTTGAAACTCTAGAATAGCTTAAGAATGGTTTAGATTGGTATTCTGCAGAATCCCTATCTAGGTACTCTTTGATGCCCCACAGGAAAAAAAAATTCTGTGGTCAAATAGGTTGGGAAACCATACAGGTTGTACATCTCTGTAGATTTAGAATGCATGTTAGAAGATTAAAGGCCATTTAGAAGTATTGCAGTAGCCAGGTGCAGTGGCTCACGCCTGTAATCCTAGCACTTTGGGAGGCTGAGGTGGGTGGATCACCTGAGGTCAGGAGTTCAAGACCAGCCTGGCCATCATGGTGAAACCCCATCTTAAAAATAAAAAAAATTGGCTGGGCGTGGTGGCTCACGCCTGTAGTCCAAGCACTTTGGAGGCCAAGGCGGGCGAATCACCTGAGGTCAGGAGTTCAAGACCAGCCTGACCAACATGGTGAAACCCCGTCTTAAAAAAAATAAATAAATAAAAAATAAAATAAAATAAAATAAAAATAAATAAATAAAATTAATAAAGTATTGCAGTAAAGACATTTGCTTAACTTTGTTAATCTTAATGTTCTTTAAATCTAATTGAGAGTAGAGCACTTCATAGCACATCATTTAACATCTGTAGAGCAGTGATCAGAATACCAATCTAGAGGCTGGGTGCGGTGGCTCATGCTTGTAATCCCAGCACTTTGGGAGGCCACGGTGGGTGGATCACCTGAGGTCAGGAGTTCAAGACCAGCCTGGCCAACATGGTGAAACCTTGTCTTTACCAAAAATACAAAAATTAGCCGGGGGTGGTGGTGCACACCAGTACTCCCAGCTACTTAAGAGGCTGGGAGAATCACTTAAAACCTGAGAGGAGGAGGTTGCAGTGAGCTGAGATCGTGCCACTGCACTCCAGACTGGGTGATGAGACTGTCTCAAAAAATTAAAATTAAATAGAAGGAATACTAATCTAGGATATACTTGCTTGGAAATCATTCCAACTCTGGCTTGAGGTAGGTGCCAGGAACTGGAACCCAAACTGTTGAGTCATCAGAAGGATCTCTTGCATAGCTGAAAGTTGAGTTCAGCCAGAGAATCCAGTGCCCCAACAACATGTAGTGTCTATTTAAGACCATATTCTCTCACTTCCTTATAAATATGCAAGGAATCCGGGGTAATGTTCCCCCATGACCACCTTTCCCTTAGTCATATTGGTAACTAGATTGCATTTGTTTACTATCTTTCTTCCCTACTGAATTACAAACTCCAGGATAATGGAAAACCACATCTATTATATTCTCCCAAAGTATGCTTAGTACATGGTATTAGGTATACAAATATTTGAAGAATGAATGGACTGGAAGAGAATGAATCACTGGATGAATAAAATCAAATCAGATTGTCAGGCCTTTAAAGAGCAGAGACCAACATTCCAAAAAGGGAGAGTGAATAAATGTAGGGAGTTAGAAAAGGAATGTGTTGTGTGTGTATATGAGGGGGTGGAGCATGGGAAATGGAAAATAGAGCCAATTATAAGTTGAATAACAACAGATGGAGGGCTGAGAGGCACCCAAACCGTAGGAAAATGAGGAGTATTTTTTAGATAAAGAGATTAAAAACTTATTTCTCCCAGTCACACATCTTTCCATAAATATGATGTGTTGTGCATGTTTTCACATTACAAGTTAAATTATTTTCCACCTTTCATTAAGGTTTCTTATGGTTTTTTATTGTGATAAAAATTTTCTATTTTAAAGTGTACAATTCAGTGGGATTAAGTACGATTACAATATTGTGCAGTCACTACCATCATCCACTTCCGGAGCTTCACCAACGCAATGAAAACTTTTAGAAAGGTTAATAGTTACAAGTAAGTAGGCTGGACTTCACTGATGGTGAGCTAGGATCTGAAATTAAATGACAGAAAATTCAAATTGACACTTAAGTCCCAGAAGCCAAGCTCATTTCCCTCACTCTTTAAATTCCAGGCCTGAGATGGCATTAAAGTTAAAGCATTGAGGGCTCTCTCCATGCCTAGTTCAGTTAATAGAGTTGAAAAATACAAGTATAGGCCCTTGTTTAGGGGAGATCCTGGCTTCCCCTTTTCAGCCCATGAAGAAGCTGTTTGCTCACAGTAGAACCAAGCTGTGTGTGTGTGTGTGTATCATATTTTCTTTTTCAGTATGCTAACAGGAAACTTGAGGGTAAGAAATCTGGAGGCTATCTTTGGTTCTGTTTTTAGGTCTTTTTTATTTAACCTTAACCGTAATTCCTTAATTTATGAAATGAGGGCTTTCCACTTGATAGTCTTTGAAGTCTCTTCCAATTTTAATATCCTGATTTAGAATATGAACATAGCTTTTCTTCTTAATTCCAGAGTTTCCTGCAGACTTGTGGTCTTACTAAAGGCTCTCTTGAAACTGATATGTGATGTAGCAAGGGATCCAAGCCTTACACCCCAGTCTGTTAAGAGTGCCCTGCTGCAGGAGGCCACAGACTGCCTGATTCTCCTGGACCGCTGCTCTCAAGGACGGGTGAAGGTAAGGCAGACTGCAACTTGGTTTCACTTGGGCCTCATTATCCTTATGTAATTCCTATGATTGATTATAATTTACTATGTGCCTGACCAAGTCTGAAAATGAACATGGAGGGTTTTAGGTCTCCATTATGAGCCCTCTAGCATTCAACACAGCTTGATCTTTTTTCTTACTCATCTTTTAAAGCTATTCAGAACCATTTAGAACTAAAGGCAGGAGGATCAGCACATGTCACCGGGGCTAAGGACAGAGAGAAGGGGCAAAAGAAAAGCATTATGATCAAATGTTTGTAAAATTTATGTTCTGTTCTAGTCTTCTGAATTAAAAATAAAAAAAGTATGCACTCCAGCCTGGTGACAAAGTGAGATTCTGTCTCAAAAAAAAAAAAGTAGAAATAATGGGCTATTAGCTCCCAGGAATAATAACATCAATAGAGCATTTGAGATGTTTCCAGTTTTTTAGGGGAAACCATCTCTTAGATGTTTTCCAATATTCTTAATTTATCTACATGAAAATTCTTCCTTTGATTTCATAATTCACAGAAGTTCACTTCTCAAAGCCATAGCATATGATACGTATGTATTTCTATGTATTTAGTAAACTATTGCTTCATTTCTTTTTTTCTTTTCTTTTTTGAGAGAGTCTTGCTCTGTCGCCCAAGCTGGAATGCAGTGGCCCAATCTCAGCTCACTGCAACCTCTGCCTTCTCAGTTCAAGTAATTCTCCTGCCTCAGCCTCAGCCTCCTGAGTAGCTGGGAATACAGGCTAGCACCACCATGCCAGGTTAATTTTCGTATTTTTAGTAGTGATGGGGTTTCACCATGTTGGTCAGCCTGGTCTTGAACTCCTGACCTCGTGATCTACCTGCCTTGGCCTCCCAAAGTGCTGAGATTACAGGCGTGAGCCACCGCACCCAGCCACTATTGTCTCATTTCTTACCTCTTTTAGAAATCTTTAGTTAAAAGACTGAAGGCAGCATGAAAAGAAATTCATGCCATAACTCACTGGACAATCTACCCAGCAGGAAAAAAAAAAAAAAAAAGAAATTCATATCCTAAAAATATGTAGAGATAGTATGAATTGTTATTTTACCAGTTTATTCAAACTATTTCATCTTAGCTCTTTAATCTTGGGCAGTTTTCAAGCTCTAGATCCAACTGAATTTGCCTTGGCTGGAATTCTGCTGCTTCATGAGCCAGCAGGAGACTTGCAAGCACATGAACACAGTTTTTAAAGCAACACCTTCAATACATAAGAGCTATATAAATTTAAAAACTAAAAAAACCTAATACCTACTCTGTTTAATGACCTGTCCCCAAGTGTCATCCATTCTTTCCTCCTTTGAGTAGGATACCAAGGAAGAAGAATCAAGCAAAAGGGGGAAAAAAGTAATTAAAAAAAAAAAATCAAGGCCTGTTTGGTTTCATGTTTCAGGGTCTCCTGGCCAAAATTCCCCAAAGTTGTGAAGACAGCAAGGTGGTGAACTGTATCAGAAAAGTCCAGCAGATTTCTGAAGGCGTTCCCTACGATGGAACTTAAGACTTGCATTACTTTCCCAAGACAAAAGGACTCTCTTTCCATCCCAGATTGTATGAATGGAGTTATTTAAGAAAAAAGGTATTTTTACACTAAACTTTGTAAGTTAAAGCTGCTTTTTCCTTCTTTCCTTTTACCTCCACAGGAGTAGGGAAAGTATAACAAGACAACATTGAATTCCTTCCATTTCTAAATAAAGTTTGGGAGAAAAAAGGACACCAAGGAATTGAGCATTTAAAATTTAGAAATATTTACATCCATCATCTCATTCCAAATTCAAGAACTCATCTGTTAAATTTCTTGGGCACAAGCTGTTACTTCAACACATATGCTATAAAAACACTCTCGTTCACAACTTAGGGCTTTCTTCACTCACGCCAGATTTTCACTCACTCCAGATTTCTTGCCTCACTGATGTGGCATAAATAATAAAAACACAAATATTGTGTTTCATACAACACAAAAGAGCAAAAACTGGAGGTGTTTATGTGTTTAAGATTAAAAAAAGAAGAAGTAGTTCTGTATGTTCAGTCCTGGGTATAAGTGTTTAAAGAGAAATCACGTGGTTTTGGCCTTGGCCACGGACTCTGTCTCCTGCTCATATTCTATTTCCACATATGCTCGTTTTCTCCGCAGTGGTCCTTTCAAGGGCATTTTGCCTTTGTGTTTCGCACTAAGGGCCTTTTCTTCTTCCTCTTCACTGGAGGATTTACCATCATGATCTTCATCACTGCTGGCATCCAGTCTATCCATATCCTAATATGGGGAGAGAAAAGATAAAGGAGGAAAAACGCTAGATTTCTCCAAACTACCTTCATTGTCCCCTCAATTTATAACAGACTAGGGAGTTCACATGCCTATGCCTGTGTTCAGAAACCTTCCCTATTTTTTGTTTTCTTTTTTGGAGACAGGGTCTTGCTCTGTTGCCCAAGCAGGAGTGCAGTGGCATAGTCAGGGCTCACTGAAGCCTCAAACTTCTGTAGTCAAAGCAGTCCTCCCACCTCAGCTTCCTGAGTAGCTAGGACTACAGGCAACCGCCACCACCCCCAGCTGATTTTTAATTTTTTCATTCTTTTTTAAGACGGAGTCTTGCTCCGTGGCCCAGGCTGGAGTGTAGTGGTGAGATTCAACTCACGGCAACCTCTGCCTCCTGGGTTCAAGTGATTCTTCTGCCTTAGCCTCCCAAGCTGGGATGACAGGCATGCGCTGCCACACCTGGCTAATTTTTGTATTTTTAGTAGAGACAGGGTTTTGCCATGTTGGTCAGGCTGGTCTTCAACTCCTGACCTTAGGTGATCTGCCTGCCTTGGCCTCCCAAAGTGCTAGGATTACAGGAGTGAGCCACTGCACCTGGCCATTATTTTAAAAAAATTTTTTAGGCCGGGCGCGGTGGCTCACACCTGTAATCCCAGCACTTTGGGAGGCCAAGGTGGGCGGATCACGAGGTCAAGAGATCGAAACCATCCTGGCCAACATGGCGAAACCCTGTCTCTACTAAAAATACAAAAATTAGCCAGGCGTGGTGGCACGCACCTGTGGTCCCAGATACTCGAGAGGCTGAGGCAGAAGAATTGCTTGAACCCAGGAGACGGAGGTTGCAGTGAGCCGAGATTGCGCCACTGCACTCCAGCCTGGCGACAGAGTCAGACTCCATCTCAAAAAAAGAAAAAAAAAATTTTTTTATTAGAGATGAGGTCTGACTGTGTTGCCCAGGCTGGTCTCGAACTCCTGAACTCAAGCGATCCTCCCATTTTGGCCTCCCGAAGTGCTGGGATTATAGGTGTGAGCCCCTGCGCCTGGCCACCTCCCTGTTCTTGTTGTTGTTGTTTTTGCTGCAGGCCAAAGCACAATCTTTTTACCCATGAAGCTCACCTCAAAATCACTTATGTCACTCTCATCTACCTCATCATCTTCGACAAATTCTCTTTTTCCCCACATCCTATAAATAAAACATAACTGTTAGGTTCAGAATGTATAATGAAGATTCAGATTAGACATCTAAATAAGTACAAAATAACATATTCAGAACCAGAGTCTATTCACTAGGCAATCAAAATTTAATTCTTCTGAAGTTTAATGCTTCTGAATTTTAAAAATTTTAGGGCTATCAGATAATTCTTATTCTTGATTTAAATTATTAGCAGTAAAACATCCTCATTATGGTTAAAAACTAGATACGGACAGGAAAGGGTTTATATTTTGTCACCTTGCAGGAATAGTTTTAGAAAGCCAATAAAGTAAGACTAAAAACTGTTAATGGTTTGTTGGTTAGCCTGAAGAGCAGCACAACCAGTGCTAAACCAAAGTTAATCTTATGACAGAAAAGAGAAGTCAAATTATTTTTGGTTAGCAGACTAAAGATGATACTCTGTTTCTCAGTTATATACAAATAGTATCTAACAGGTTTGGCAAAACAAAAACAAGACTTACTTCCTCATCATCCTCTTCATCATCTTTTTCTTCAGCATCTGAAGAGTCACTCTCTGCCTCCTGTTGTTCCAGGGCCTTGTCAAAGGCATGAATGGGGAAGTTGTAGATGTCTCCATACTGAAGAACATAAACACAGACTGGCTTTAACTACATTTGGATGTGACGCTTGAAGTTCCACTGTCTGTGGAGCATATTATTTTTCCTCAGTGATTAAATCAGAATACTTAATTTGATGAGTAATATTTTTAAGTGTAGAGCCACCAGTGTCTTAAAAAAGCATGTTTTGAACATTTAAATCATCAGTAGTTAGTATCAAATAGGTAACTTCTATGGAGGATGGGACTACATCATTTAAAATGTAATAGTCTATAAAACCCATGCATTGGGACAAATGTAATTTTGCTGACAACGATAAATAATAAGGAAACAGCATAGTTTAGTCATGTTGTCTGTTTAAACAACAGTAATTTTTAAAAAGAGAATAAAACCTTAAAAGACTAGGGTAATTATGGAGGAGAAGGAAAACCCCATGGCTGTTATACAGAAATCTGGAGTTGCTGCCTTGGGGGAATAGAGTTGAGAATAATGGCAAAAAGGGAAAGGTCTCTTACAGTGAATGGAGTATCAAGGGTAACCAAAGCATTTTATGTGCTTACATTAACTAAAATAAGGATGTTATTTCAGGGATAAAATTCGAGCGGAGATCTTTATATCATTTTAAAAAACATTTCCCTATTAAAAAAAAAGAAAAAACACAAACAAAAAAAAGAAAAAATATCATCCCATCTGAATTTGATTAAAAAAAAAAGAAAAACATTTCCCAATATGTCTTAGCATCATACTACCACTTAAAATATAAGTACCCCAAAGCTACTGGCTTTCTCACCGTATCTTGTTTCAGTCTCTCCAGTAATTCCTTCTCAATGGCATTGTCTAGCTGAGCAGCTATTAATGCCTTTTCCTATAAGAGGGAAAGAGCAAATCCATTTAATTCATCAGTGCTCGTTATTCATTTTAAAAAACTGGAAGAAACTACCAAGTTTTTTAATAAGAAACACAATGTAATTATTTCCCCTCCTTGCTATTACTGGCTTTTGCCTTTCCAGCCTGATATATTTCTTCTTTCTCTTGCAAACTTTCTTGGGAATGCTTCCATTTTGAAATTCCTATGGTTTTGTAAACAACATTGTAAATTCTAACAAAGCCTTTGACAGATACCAAACATGTAGGACTATATACCTCTAAGTGTCTCATAAAAAATCTAGCAGCTCTGGAGCCAGACTTTGTAAAAGCTAGAAAAGGGAACAGAAATCTTCATTCGTTTACATTTTCTAAAATCATGCTAGATTCTATGTGACAGAATAGGTAAAAATTAAGTGATCTCTCATTGGAGATGATATAAGGGTGATGTTCCATGTGGTTTTCTAGAGTGGAGTGCTTATACCTCAAGGGTGATCTGCTAAAGTGTAGGAAGAAAATATTCAAAACTTCTATATATCTCTTTTTCCTTAAAAAATTAAATGTCATGGGCCAAGTGTGTTGGCTGACACCTGTAATCCTAGCACTTTGGGAGGTCAAGGTAGGTGGATCAACTGAGGTCAGGAGTTGGAGACCAGCCTGGCCAACATGGTAAAACCCTATCTCTACTAAAAATACAAAAATTAGCCGGACATGGTGGCCTGTGCCCGTAATCCCAGCTACCCGAGAGGCTGAGGCAGGAGAATCAATGGAACCCGGGAGGCGGAGGCCACAGTGAGCCGAGACTACACCACTGCACTCCAGCCTGGGTGACAGAGTGAGACTCCATCTCAAAAATAAATAAACAAACAAACATCATTACAACTGACATTGGTGCCTCGACTGTCTATAAATAGTTGTGTGTCACATACAGTGAGCAAGATATCTCAAGGAAGGAATACTGCACATAGCGCTTGCAAGTGGTTGTCTCACTCCTTTATTTAGATTATCAACTGTTTATGTTTGCTTAGTTAAGTGGATTCATAGATGACACTGAATATTCTGCCGAAGATAGGGAGTAGTCATAAAGGTATGCTAGTTATCTAATGGGTTAGTACTTTAAAAAGTTGTAGAACCAGGCCCACATGGTGGCTCATGCCTGTAATCCCAGCACTTTGAGAGGCCAGGGTGGGCAGATCACCTGAGGTCTGGAGACCAGCCTGGCCAATGTGGTGAAACCTCATCTCTACTAAAAAATACAAAAAATTAGCCAGGTGTGGTGGCACATGCCTGTAATCCCAGGTACTCAGGAGGCTGAGGCACAACAATTGCTTGAACCCAGGAGGTGGAGGTTGCAGTGAGCCAAGATGGCGCCACTGCACTCCAGTCTGGGTGACATAGAGAGAGTTATAGAACCTAAAGATAATCTGTGCATTTTTCACAAAAAGAAACATGTTCCAAATTTGCCAATCTTTTTTCTAAGATAACAAATAGCTGTCAGTAGTATGTAACCCAGTAGAAGTTTTAAAAAATAAATACACTTAATCTGTTTCTCCCAGACTAAGGCAACCTTTTAATAGTTTGAGGAAAACTGTATTTTGAAAAATCTTGTTCTGTGCACATTTTGAAAAGAAAAGTGATAATTAGATATGGCACTGCTGAAAACATGTCTCCTATAAAAATCACAATCACACACTTTAAGAATGTGGAAAAAGAATACTGTAATCCATTTAAAACTCTTCCAAATCTACATTTTTCAGAGGGCCTGAACAGTTTACATAAATGATGGTGACTGAATCTATAAGAGCCCGCCAGAAAGAAAAGGTAGAAGGTATGAATATCGGAGCAATAAATTACCTCTCTTCTTTTCTCCCTGCGTTCCACCTTCTTACTCAAAGGAACAAGTTTCCTCCTAAGGCAAAGAAAATATATCAGAAAATCCAAGTTCATGTGCTATGTGTTCCTTTTTAGAGATAAGAAAAAAGGACTGGAATTGGTTCTGTAGGGCTCAGCTTAATACAGCAAGATGTACTATTTAAATGCTTCTAGACATTTAATGCCGTAAGAAGTCAGATATTTTTACATATATTTTAATCTGGCCATTTTTGTTTAGGCATTCTGGGATTCTCAGGGCATCTGCCATGCTAAAATTAAGACTTCAGTGAACTGAGAAAAAAGAATTTTCTGTTGAAGTCTGACATCATCTTTAGCATTCTCTGTAGATCACAATCAAAAAGCATTAGGGCCTAACAGTCTTAGAGAAGGTATTCTGTTAAATCTGCAGATTTCGTATCACTTTTTAAAATCAGTTTTTAGTGAATCCAGAGTAAAGTTCTTACATTCCTGTAATATTCACATTTCTTAGCTCATATTCAAATCTCTAACGTTAAGATTCCCTCAGGGAGTTAGAAACTTTTCTGAAGGCCAGGCATGGTGGCTTATGCCTGTAATCCCAGCACTCTGGGAGGCTGAGGCAAGCAGATCACTTGAGGTTAGGAATTCTAGACCAGCCTGGCCAACATGGTGAAACACTGTCTCTACTAAAAATACAAAAAATATTAGCCCAGTGTGGTGATGCATGCCTGTAATCACAGCTACTCGGGAGGCTGAGGTGGAAGGATTGCTTGAACTGGTGAGGTGGAGGTTGCAGTGAGCTGAGATAGCGCCACTGTACATTTCAGCCTGGGCCACAGGCGAGACTGTTTCAAAAGGATTTCTTTTCTTTCTGAATTTTCTGAAAGATTTTCAGACAAGAAGGGTGATAATCAAGTTGTATTCTGTTTTAAAAGTCCTGTCATACCAAAGGGTACATCTTTAGTCTAAGCTAAAGTTTCTTCTTAGTACATCATAACAGACTCCACAAAGTTGAATAGAAAGTCCCAAAGTTTTAGTCTCTCAACTTCAAAACAAGTTCCATGAAAAGACAGATTTAAAAATAATGAATGATCCAAATACTTACTGTCGCTTTAGTGTAAGTTTTCTAATTCGAATTAGGTATTGGGTGATCTTGGTGAACCTCTGCTTACATTTGTGTCGAATGAAACGGGGCCAGTAAATCAGATTTTCATCTATTTGCTCCAGTGCTTTCTCATAGTTTTTACTAAGCCGGACCTACCAAACAGGAAAAGAAGTCTGAAGGGCAAGTGTAAATGAATCATTAGGTTTTCACTGTTAGTGACACCTATGGCCTAATGAGGATGGCCTCAGAAGTTTAGGTATGGTTAAGGAAGAGGGCATCATGATCAAGCATGTGGCTGTCATGCTCTTGTTCAGTGGTCACTATAGTTTTGTCGTAAGGCTTACCCGTTCCCAGAGACGCCGAGGAAAAGCTGCTCGTTCTATAACCTTCATATACAAGTAGCACTGTCCTGAGGATAAAGTAAAATAGCTTTAATGTTATTTACAGAGACTAAAGAACATCCCTGTAAAAGCTGTGGAGCAGTTCTTCTAGAAGTTAAAACTGGGGAGTTACCTTTCTCTTCTTTAATAGTTGCATACTGGCTATTTGCCAGGGGACAAGATGACCGATTACAGAGTCCAGTCAGGCTATATTCATTTCTGCAAAAGCTCTGAGTCTTGGTTCTGAAATGGGAGAAAAGAAACAAAGATTATAAAATGGGCTACCAAGAAGGCAAGTGAAGGAATCTTTGACCAAGTTGTAAATCCAGACTCACCTTATTTTGAAGGAACAAAACTGCTTGTTTCCTAGAGTATCCCAGATAACCTGTAAGACACAGTAAAAACCCATTTAAATTGCTCTGCCCCAAGAAATGCCATATTAATTCAAGAAGGCAATGCCCAAGGACAGGAATGAGAGGAAGAAAGGTTTTGTAAAATGGCCTAACTTGTTTACTTTTTAAAATACAAATAGCAGATTCTTATAGAAAAGCGAAATACAGATCAGCAATAATCATAACTCCATTACCCAGATATAAAATTTCATTACTACTGTGTAAATATTTTTCCAGAGTTTTTTTTAACATGCTCTGTGAGATCACGAGATCACATTATATACTTCATAATTTCGTTTTTCACTTATGTTCATTATCCATTACTAAAGGCTTCATGGGCTGGGTGCGGTAACTCATGCCTGTAATCCCAGCACTTTAGGAGGCCAAGCTGGCAGATCACTGGTCGGAAGTTTGAGACCAGCCTGGCCAACATGGTGAAACCCCGTCTCTACTAAGAATACAAAAATTAGCTGGGCATGGTGGCAGGTGCCTGTAATCCCAGCTAAGGCAGGAGAATCACTTGAACCCATGAGGCGGAGGCTGTGGTGAGCAGATATCACACCACTGTACTCCTGCCTGGCCAACAGAGTAAGACTCTGTCTCAAAAAAAAAAAAAAGGCTTCGTGGTATTAGATTTTTGGATATACATACCATAATTTTATCTCATTGAGGGCAAAGAAAATTATCTACTGCTATCCTCCTGTAACTGATGTGCTTTTTTTTCATTCAGCGTTATAGATTTGATTTATGTGAGGCACTGACATCTCCAAGTCCTGACACACTGTAGCCACTCAAGTGTTTGCTGAATGAAAGTATACTCTTTAAAGAGTTTTATCTATCTAGTTAGGGGAAAAGATATGCAAACAAAGTATCACAAAATAGCAGTAGGTCTAAAGGCCACACAGCATGCCTAAGAGTATGACAGCCTTTGAGTGTGCTGCCTTGAGGAACTGGAGGGAAAAAAGCTTTACCATTATTAAAGGAAAAATATGAAGAGGGCCAAAGAATAAAACACACTTTGAGAATTTTATAGGTGTGTCCGGTGGGGGATGGTAGGAGACAGGTAAGAAGAATGAGGGAACTCATTTAGGCTTGTGGCTTTAAGTATCCATCTCTAAATGGATGACTCCAAAATTGTTACTTCCTGGTGAGACTTCCTCTCTGAGCACCAAATTTGTGTAAGACATCTCTACTTCAATATCTAGAGGCGCCAGGTGCAGTGGCTCATGCCTATAATCCTAGCGCTTTGGGAGACCAGGTGGATCACAAGGTCAAAGGTTCGAGACCAGCCTGACCAACATGGTGAAACCCCGTCTCTACTAAAAATACAAAAATTAGCTGAGCGTGGTAGCACGCGCCTGTAGTCCCAGCTACTTGGGAGGCTAAGGCAGGAGAATCGTTTGAAGCCAGGAGGCGGAGGTTGCAGTGAGCTGAGATGGCACCACTGTACTCCAGCCTGGGTGACAGAGTGACACTCCATCTCAAAAATAAATAAATACCTAAAAGGCAACATAAGTATTAACATATCCACATGGAGTTCTCAATTCCACATCCCTTTAAGAACAGTCTTCCCTAGAGTTCCCCCACTTCAATAAATAAAATCACCACTGAACTATATATTAATGTCTTAAATCCTTCGATTTCTTCCTTTTCTTCTTAATCCATCACCAAAGTCTTGTCAGTTATACTGACATAACAGGTCTCAAATTCATCAATTTCTTTTCATCTCCACCATTAAATTACTACCTTAGGTGAAGGTATTTTCGTTTTTAAAAAATTTTATTTAGCGACAGGGTCTCTGTGTCACCCAGACTGGAGTGCAGTGGTGCCAACATGGCTCATTGCAGCCTCCGACTCTTGAGCTCAAGTAATCCCCCCGCCTCCGCCTTCCAAGTAACTAGGACCTCAGGCAAGCACCACCACACCCGGCTAATTTTTTATTTTTTGTAGAGATGGAGTCTCACTTTGTTCCTAGGCTGGAATCCAACTCTGGGCTGCAGGCGATCCTCCAGCCCCAGCCTCCCAAAGTGTTGGGATTACAGGCGTGAGCCACCCTATCTGGCTCGAAGCAACCTTTGTCATACCCTAGACTCCTTGCTTTCATTCTTTCTCTCCAAAAATCCTTCACGCAGCAACTAGACAACTTTTCACAAACATAGATTGTTAAAAGGCATAAAAACACTTCCTACAAGACTCCGCATGACCTCGCCCTGGCAAACATATCTAATTTCATTACCTCTCTTACACTGTCATTTTGACGACTCTTATATTCATTCTTTCATATCGTCAGCTCTTTGTATTTTACTGTTCCTATTGCCTGGATTGCTTTTTCCTCAGCTCAGTGACTGGCTTATTCTTATCTTTTAGATCTCAACTCAAATGTCTTCTGTTCAGGGAAATCATCTATCTAATCTTCTGTGAGTACTATCTGAAGCGGTCTTCATCATCCCTGGACTTTCTTTCATAGTACGATTATACAGTGTAATTGTTAATTTATTTGTTCACTTGTTTACTCTGTCTCCCCTACCAGTGTTCCAGGAGAGTTGGGGTGTTTTTTCTGGTTTCTTAACCAAATCCTCAGTTAATTACCACAATGCCTGGCACATTGTAAGCACTTAAATAGTTCTCCAACAAAAAACTCAATGAATGAATCTCGGATGCTTCCGAAATTATGACTTTAGCAAATGTAAAGAAAAGCCTAACACAGGAAACGCAGATGGAAGAGTAACGCGCACATGGATGAGAAGGACGCTTAAACTTGGGGTCAACTTCGCCAAATCCCCTGCCGCCCCCCCCACCCCACGTCAGGAGCTGACAGCTGACATGGCACGATGTCCTGCATTGCTAGGCACGAAAGACGGGACACATCGACCCCATGGGCTGAGGTGACGGCGTCCTATGCTCACAACCCGGCCGGGGCAGTGGGCAGGGGACCCGTGCTAGACACGCGTGAGAACCCACGTTGGAAAATCGGGGTTCCAGAAGCCTCGCATCCGGAGCGGCACGAGGCAGCAGGCCAGTTAAGTACGCGTTTTCTAAGTGTCCTAAAGTGGGCAAAATTCCCTGCGCAAACCCCGGGGTGTCAGAACAACGCGAGGAGTCTCACATCATCCGACTGCATGGTGTCCGCGGTTCAGCGTGCAGCGTCCGGCCGGATCGCGGGCGCAAACATGCTTCTTCCGGGAAACCACTTCCGGAACGCCGAGCCTCACCTATCGCGAGAAACGCTGAGCCTCTTGGAGGTGCGCAGCGTCCCCTGGCGGTCTCGCCGACGCGCTCTCTTCCGCGTCTCCAGAAGTCTGGTGTTTTCGCGAGCCGGCTATGCTGGGGCTGGTTCCCGGGCGCTTCCTGGAACTGTGAACCCGGTTGGCTGCCCCGTTCCATCCGCGGAAGGCAGGACGCGCGGAGGCGGCCGAATTTTGTAGCGCGGAGACCGCGGAGGCTGGGCGTGCTTTCCCAGAGCCCGGTTTGTGACCGTTCATGAGGACGGCACTCCTCCCCCTCTGCCCCGAGAAGGCTGGGGAAAGGTGCGGGCGGCGCGGCGGGGCGGGGCTGGGTCCCCGCTCCTCGGAGTCCCGGCCCTGTCCCGCAGACCCTGCCCTCGCTCACTCCACCTGCCCATGTTGGGTGCAGCACCGAGTCCTGACTTTGGAAACTCACAGATCAGAACTTGAATTCCGCCTGGTTTGAAAAACTACTGACTGGATGGAAAGAGCATTCCAGTAAAAATAAAGACCTGTGTCTTCTCATTGCCTATTTGAGACAACAAAGCTGACAGAGGAGGAAAATAAGAAGAAAAGTGGAGGTCTAGTAACTGCAGAAACAAATCTGGAAGCCTAACAACTCTCCGCTAGGGAAAAAGAAAATCTTCACTAGTTTGTATCGTTTTACAAAAGAAAGACTGTCGGCTGGGCGGAGCGCGGTGGCTCACGACTGTAATCTCAGCACTTTAGGAGACCTAGGGGAGCGGATCGCTTGAGGCCAGGAGTTCGAGACCAGCCTGGCCAACATAGTGAAATCCCGTCTCTACTAAAAATACAAAAATTAGCCAGACGTGGTGGGGAGCGCCTGTAATCCCAGCTACTTGGGAGGCTGAGGCAGGAGAATCGCTTGAACCTGGGAGGTGGAGGTTGCAGTGAGCTGAGACTGAGCCACTGCACTTCGGCCTGGGTGACAGTGCAAGACTCAGTCTCAAAAACCTAAATGAACAAATAACCATAAAAATAGACAACCAGCACCCCTCTGTGTTGCTCTGCCTATGGAGTAGACATTCTTTCATTCCTTTAATAAACTTGCTTTCACTTAATGAAACTTATGGACACACTTCAACTTCTTTCTTGCTTAAGATCAAAGAACCCTCTCCTGGGTCTGGATGAGGATCCCTTTCTAGTAACAAGCTCATTTTAGTAACAAAAGTGTAAGAAGGACACAGTCTCAGTAAGTATGGCTTGTGTCCTGGAGGCCACCCACAGGTCCTAGAGGCTGCCTGTGGCTTCTAGTCACACAGGATTTCTCAACATAGCTCCTTACTTCATGAAGCCAGCGATGAGTTAAATTCCAGTCTGCTAAAAGAAAATCTTAAATAATGTAATCATGGCAGTGACTTTCCATAGACTTTGCCTTATGCTATTGGTTAGATCAAGTCACAGGTGCCACCATCACTGGAGGGGAGAAGATAGAAGACATGAACACCAGGGGGGTGGGACTCACTGGGGTCACCCAGGGATACCCTGGATTTGTCTGCAACTGAAACTCATGAGATATTTGATATAAAGTTTAAAGCACTTATCATGATATTATGTATCATTTAGTGAGGCAGAGCTTGCAGTGAGCCGAGATCCTGCCACTGCACTCTAGCCTGAGTGACAGAGTATGACCCTGTCTCAAAAAAATAAAAGTAATTTCCAGTTCAAAAGAAGAATAAAAGAAAATTTAATGCTATTTCAACATTCTTTATACATTCTCTTCTGTTACCATGGTGCACTATGTATTTCTCACTAGTGTTATATTATTGTTATTGGTTTATTATCTCTTAGGCCTTGAGCTTTTCTTTTCTTTGAGACAGTCTCATTCTGTTGCCCAGACTGGAGTGCAGTGGCACGATCTCAGCTCACTGCAGCCTCTGCCTCCCAGGTTCAAGCAATTCTCTTGCTTCTGCCTCCCAGGCAGCTGGGATTATGGGCGCCTGCCGTCACGCCTGGCTAATTTTTGTATTTGTATTAAAGTCAGGGTTTCACCATGTTGACCAGGTGAGTCTCAAACGCCTAACCTCAGGTGATCTGCCCACCTCGGTCTCCCAAAGTGCTGAGATTACAGGCGTGAGCCACCACACCCAGCCGAGTTTTCTTCTTTGACTGACCTATGTGCTATATGGAAGGCTGTTGTTTTACCTGCATGTATTTGGGGATTTTCCAGTTATCATTCAGTTACTGGTTTCTGGTTTAATTCTGCTGTGGTCTGACACCGTGCTTTATATGATGTCCATTCTTTGAAATTTGTTGAGGTGTGTTTTATGGCCCAGTGTACATGCCTTTTGATGTTCATATATATGTATGTGTATTAGGCCTATATCTAGGAATTTCTGGGTCACAGAGTGTATATTCAGCTCTGGTAAATATGAATAGACAATTTTCCAAAGTGGCTGTCACAACTGCACCCCCAGTAATAGTGCATAATAGTTCCACGTGCTTCACGGCTTTGTCCTTGTGTTGTATGGTCAGTTTTTTTTTTTTTTTTTTTGGCAGAGTCTCGTTCTGTCGCCCAGGCTGGAGTGCAGTGGCGTGATCTCAGCTCACTACAACCTCCACCTCCTGTGTTCAAGCGATGTTCCTGCCTCAGCCTCCCAAGTAGCTGGGACTACAGGCGCCCGCCACCACACCCAGCTAATTTCTGTATTTTTAGTAGAGACAGGGTTTCACCATGTTGGCCAGGCGGGTCTCAAACGCCTAAACTCAGGTGATCTGCCCACCTCGGCCTCCCAAAGTGCTGGGATTACAGGTGTGAGCCACCATGCCCCACCATATTGTCAGTTTTAAAACCTGTAGCCATTTTAGTGGGTGTGTAGTATATATCATCATGTTCATTTGTATTTCCTTAATGACTAAAAACTTTAAGCATCTTTTCACATACTGCCTGGCTATTTGGATTCCTCTTTGGTGAAGTGCTGTACTTACTGACTTACTGATTGCTTTTCTTTCTTACTGCTTTTAGGAGTTCTTGCTATATTCTAAATTCATTGTTAGAAAAAAATACGTAAAAAACACATTCTCTCACTCTGTAGATCATTTTCATTATTTTTCTTTCTCAAGACAGGATCTAACCCTGTAGTCCAGGCTGGAGTGCAGTGGCACAATCCTGACTCGCAGCAGCCTTGACCTCCCAGGCTCAAGCAATCCTCCCACCTCAGCCTCAAGTAGCTGGAACCACAGGCGTGCACCACCACACCTGACTAATTTTAAAAATTTTTTTGTAGAGATGGGGGTCTTTGTATGTTGTCCAGGCTGGTCTCCAACTCCTGGGCTCAAGTGATCCTCCTGCCTCAGCCTCCCAAAGTGCTGAGATTACTTACAGGTGTGAGCCACTTCACCCGTCTCTTATTTTCTTAAAGGTGTCTTTTGATGAACAGAGTTTCTTACTTTTAATAATATCTAATTAATCAATCCTTTCTGTGTGCTTGATTTTTTTTTTCTTTTTTTGAGAGACTGAGTCCTGTCTGGAGTGCAATGGCATGATCTCAGCTGACTGCAGTCTCTGGCTTCCGGGTTCAAGGGATTCTCCTGCCTCAGCCTCCTGAGTAGCCAGGATTACAGGCACATACCACCGCGCCCCGCTAATTTTTTGTATCTTTAGTAGAGACGGGGTTTCACCATGTTGGCCAGGCTGGTCTCGAACTCCTAACCCCAGGTGATCTACCCGCCTCAGCCTCCCTAAGTGCTGGGATTACAGGCATGAGCCACCGTGCCTGGCTGTTTGATGTTTTCTAGATGTGGCCTCCATTATTATCAACCTGTTTTTATAGAGAAGTTGAGTTGCTTGGCACTGGAGCTCCGCAAGGCTAGGACCAGGGGAGGCAGGCCTGAAACAGCAAATCACTCTCAGGCTCCTGCAAGTGCACCCAGCACCACAGGACACCCAGAGTCAGCGCCTCCTCAGATTTTGAGCCCTAAGTGCCTCATTTACCTCGCCCTAGACCCAGCCCTACAGCAAAGTGCTGAATTACCTCCTTAGGTTTATTACCTCCTAGACTAGGGCAAAATAATTTTATTTGGGTTTCTGGATTTGGAGCTCAGTAGCCTGAAGTCAACTAGCTTTCCTTTACCAATGTCTAGTCCGTTTGGGCTACTATCGCAACACACCTTAGTCTGGGTCATGTATAAACATCAGAACTCCATTGCTCACAGGCTGAGAAGTCCAAGATCAACACACTGGCAGATTACTCATCGGTTAGGGTCTGTGCCTCATACAAGGGACACTCTACGTGTCCTCACATGGCAGAAGCTCTCTGTGGTCTCTTTCATAAAGACACAATAAATTTGTAAATTTATAAAGACTATAAAGGCACAAAATTCACATATGAATTTGGGGCAGGGCACAAACATTCACACCATAGCAACCAGGACACAATCAAACTAAATGATCATCCTGTTTAGTCTACCAAACACTGCCAGAAACGGTGCCCAGCCTTAGAGAAACTTACAAAGCTCTTGATTTTCTTGAATAGGTAACTTTGACCTTCTTTGAAAAAAAAAATTATTTATTTATTTTTAGAGAGTGCTCTGTTGCCCAGGCTGGAGTGCAGTGGCTTGATCTCGGCTTACTACAGCTTTTACCTCCTTGGCTCAAGAGATCCTCCCACCTCAGCCTCCCAGTAGCTGGGACTACAGGCACGGGCCACAACATTCGGCAAATTTTTGTATTTTTTTGTAAAGACAGGTTCTCGTTGTGTTGCTCAGGGTGGTCTCGAACTCCTGGGCTGAAGCGATCCGCCCACCTCGACCTCCCAAAGTGCTGGGATTACAGGTGTGAGCCGCCGAACCTGGCCTAAATAGGTGACTTTGAATGCGCTCCATTCCTAGTCCAGTTGGAGAAGCGGAAAGTTTCCAGAGTCTTGAAGAAGAGGGCCCGCAGCTTTCCCGAGAACTTTCCCCAGGGCCTTGCCCTCAGACGGATTGCGAGCCAGGATCACCAGTCAGGGGCGGTCCAGTGTTCTTAGAACCCGGGCTCCACGTGTTTGTAAACAGGGCACGGGTGAAAACCCGGATCCCGGCTGGCTCCGCCGGAACGCTCCCGGAGCTTGCCCGCGTGACCGCCTCCGCCGCTCCTGACCCGCTCTCCGGGTCTTCCCGGCGCCCAGGCGGGGGCTCACAGTGGGAGAGGAAGCGGCGCTGCGGTCCGCGGGGCGAACGCTGCTCCGCGCGAGGTGAGTGCGAGCGCCGCGTCTCCTCTGGCCTCGGCGTTCGCTTGGTGGGGGCAGGGGTTGATCCTGAGACACGGAAAGATGCTTTTCTGGTCCCACGAAAGCTGGGACGCTGCCTCTGGGAAACCCCCCTCTATGCCGAGTATGGGGTGCGTGTAAGAGACGGAGTGGTGTGTGCCAAAGAATCCAAGTCTGTTGGAGGCGCATAGGCAGAGCCGCTGCGGGAGACTGAAGCCTGATCCACCTGGCGGGAGGCGGGTGCCGGGCCCGAGCCTCCGCTGGAGCCTGGAGGAGGAGCGCGGGCTCCCGGCGCCGCCGCCGGGGACTGAGGCTTCCTGGCGCCTCCCAGCCTCCCCGCGATCGGCCTCCTCCGCCTGCCCGCGGCCGTCTATTCCAGAACCTAGTCCGCCTTGGCAGGGCGCGAACTGCCTTGTTCTTCCCCCCGGTCTTCCCAGAGAATCACTTGTTGCAGGAATGTTGTGCTGAAGTTGTAACATCTGTGACTTTTCCAGTTGCAGAGGGAACGGTGTATTTAATGGAGAAAATGCCCCGGGAAGGCACTCGCCACCGCAGGCCTGGGTTATCCCATTTGCAAGCCATGTGTTAGGTATTTTGCATCCGATTAGTAGTACCCTCAGAACAGAGCTATTGTTGTGTAAACTATAGAAATAATGTTGCTGTGATTTTAATACATTTTCTGGGGACCTTTTAATGATTATTTAAAATAAAGCAAATGTCACACAAAATGACTTAACACCACGGCCCCAGCAGCCTCCCCCCTGCTCCCTGCAATAATAGTTGGTTAGAGAGTTTTATGCATGCCATGACTTGGATTGTTAATTTCGTTTGTGGAATGCATGCAGCTCTGGCTGGGCACAATTAATAAGGCAAGTTGGCTTTCAGGACCTTATTCCCTTTTGTACATCCTTCTTTCTTTCCAATGAGACACCTAGGAAGCTCACGACCAATCTCGGGCTTGTTAGTGAAGGCACACTACAACTAGGGCAGTGTTTCTCCCTGGTCTATCGTAGTCTCAAATGGAGGCCTTTCAGGCATTGAATAAGCAGCTCACGTATTTGAACGCGAACGTTTCACAGCCTCCAATCTAACAGCACCGTAGTCTCCGTTTTAAAACTTTTTCGGGCTGGGCGCACTGGCTTACGCCTGTAATCCCAGCACTTTGGGAGGCTGAGGCTGGCGGATCACGAGGTCAAGAGTTCGAGATCAGCCTGACCAACATGCTGAAACCCTGTCTGTACTAAAAATACAAAAATTACCCTGGCGTAGTGGTGCGCGCCTGTAATCCCAGCTACTCAGGAGGCTGGAGAATCGCTTGAACCCGGCAGGCGGAGGTTGCAGTAAGCCGAGATTGTGTCACTGCACTCCAGCGTGGGCGACAGAGCAAGACTCCGTCTCAGAAAAAAAAACAAAGCAACAAAAAACTTTGTGTAAAGAGAAGCCAGAAGCTATTGGGTAGCCTCAGGTGATCTTTCAGGTCTGTTCCAGTAATAACTCTTGCTCACTTCCTGCTAGATGGCAGTGTGTAACAGTGAATTAAAAACACGATCTCAACTCTTACAGTGTTGTCCTTGCTTCTCTTTTATTATTCAATAAGAAAAAAGTTTTCAGGTTTTATCTTACAAACAGAATATTTTTTTAAAAATTTGAAACTAGGGTTAAATTCAGGAAGTAAAAAGAATATAGCTTAGAAAAACAATAATGTTATTTATAGATGTCCAAATATTCAGTAGGCATACATTTCCAACCCATATTTAAATGCTTTAAACTTTGGAATGTAAAGAGTTGATTTCAGTAAGATACTCAATATCTAATTCAGTTGCCAGCATTCTACAATGAACATTTGTTACAGTGTTTCTGAACATGGGTTTTTGAAAAATTTTTAAAAGTTAAATTTATCTTCACTTACAATGTCTTTCAGATTTTTTTGAGAATGAAATTGGAGTTTTCAAAAGATACTGAATTACCAAAAAGGAAAATGAAGATAAAGTAATCCTAAACTTGTTATATACAATTTTTAAAAAATATTTCCAGAAATCTTACCTTGTGATAACTCAGGTTGTCTGGATTGCTGTCTCTTGCTTAATCTTTTATGGAGAGTTTTTACTGGTGGATGTAATTTATGGGATGAGAAAGCTTAATTTTGGGATGGAACCTCAGAAGATCATCTGGTTCAGGACTTTGTCTTTAATCATGTGAAATACTAGTTACATTGTGTCAGTGTTATTCAACCAGCTCCTCATTCATGATTATATAAATGATAAAAGCAGATCAGGGATTTTATTTGCTTGTTTTTTCTAGTGTGTAGTTATTCAATATTTATTATATATATTTTTTCTAGAGATGAGGGATTTTCATTCCGGTATCCTGCCAAGTAGGAAAATTGCCACAAAATAACTTATAAGCCCTTCTTGGAGGAAGAATAGTTACTAACAATTACTAATAAGACCTCATAGGAAAAACAAAGATGAAAAAGAATCCCTGCTCTTGAAGAATTGCCTTAGTTCTTAGTGTGATACATAAACTTCACAGTCTTGTGCTGCCACCACACTTTTAATTTTATTTATTTTTAAGACAGGGTCTAACTCTGCCACCCAGGCTGGAGTGCAGTGGCACGATCATAGCTCACTGCAGCCTTGACCTCCAGGGCTCAAGGGATCCTCCTGCTCGGCCTCCTAGGAGCTGGGACCACACCTACAGGTGCACACCACCATGTCCAGATAACTTTTTTTTTTTTTCTTGGTAGAGATGGGGTCTTGATGTGTTGCCCAGGCTGGTCTTCAACTCCTGGGCTCAAGTGATCACCCACCTCAGCCTCTTAAAGTGCTGAGATTATAGGCATGAGCCACCACACCAAGCTTTCCCTTTTAAAAGTCTGTGCTTCTGGCTGGGCACGGTGGCTCACGCCTGTAATCCCAGCACTTTGGGAGGCTGAGGCAGCCAGATCATGAGGTCAGGAGATCGAGACCATCCTGGCCAACATGGTGAAAGCCTGTCTCTACTAAAAATACAAAAAAATTAGCTAGGTGTGATGGCTCGTGCCTCTAATCCCAGCTACTCGGGAGGCTGAGGCAGGAGAATTGCTTGAACCTGGGAGGTGGAGATTGCAGTGAGCAGAGATCGTGCCACTGCACTCCAGCCTGGTGACAGAGCGAGACTCTATCTCAAAAAAAAAAAAAAAAAAACCACAGAAAAATCTGTGCTTCTAATTGAGGCATTATATTAGTCTGTTTATCTGGCTCTCTATTTTGGGTTTTTATTTAGTTTCTACATTAAATAGATCCACTGAATACTTGTTCCTGTGAGGTTGCATTATTAGCACTGCATAATTTAAGCACTTTAGTATATGTCTGGAATCCAAGGATCAAGGAATGACATTGCCTTTATTTCTGCAATGGAAGTGCAGAAGTGTTCTGGCTACACCTTCTCTTCCCTGTTAATCACCAGTCTTGATTCACATGACTGCCAGTGTGCCTTTCTCCCTTGCTGGTCTCTACGGGCCTCGCCTGATATTTGGGCTAGGATGAAGAGGATGACTTTCCCACATAGAAATCTGCAATCCAAAGTATGCTTTATATAAAAATAAATGCTCAGTAAAATACGAAGTTCACTGTAAAAAAACGAGGAACACATTAACGTAAGTTTTTTTTTCTTTTGAGACAGACTTGTTCTCGCTGCCCAGGCTGGAGTACAATGGCGTGATCTTGGCTCACTGCAACTTCCACCACCTGGGTTCAAATGATTCTCCTGCCTCAGCCTCCCGAGTAGCTGGGATTACAGGCACCTGTAATCCCATGCCTGGCTAATTCTTGTATTTTTAGTAGACACAGGGTTTCACTATGTTGACCAGGCTGGTCTTGAACTCCTGACCTTAGGTGATCCACCTGCCTTGGCCTCCCAAAAGGTCTGGGATTACAGGCGTGAGCCATCGGGCCTGGCCATTAACACAAGTATTGATAAAGAAAATTGAGTAAAAGTGGAAACTGGAGCTATCACACCATGTTCATCAGGTGCCCAAGGGACAATCACAGGTACTACAGAAGTCTGCAAATTAACAAACTAGGCCAACTGTTGAATGTTCAACAATTTTTTTTTAGACGGAGTTTCGCTCTTGTTTCCCAGGGTAGAGTACAGTGGCGCGATCTCAGCTCACCGCAACCTGCGCCTCCCGGGTTCAAGCAATTCTGCGTCATCCTCCTGAGTAGCTGGGATTGCAGGCACGTGCGACCACACCTAGCTAATTTTTGTATTTTTAGTAGAGACAGGGTTTCACCATGTTGACCAGGATGGTCTTGATCTCTTGATCTCATGACCTGCCTGCCTCGACCTCTCAAAGTGCCGGGATTACAGGTGTGAGCCACTGCGCCCAGCCTCAACAATTGTTTTTTATGCATCTGATAAAGCAGCTTTAGAAAGTTTACTAAAATCCCCAGCTTCCTACACTCTCTCCATTGCCCTGATGGAAACAAGCACATGATGATATAGATCTGTTTTAGCTGGGTGCAGTGGCTCACGCCTGTAATCCCAGCACTTTGGGAAGCCAAGGTGGGCAGATCGCTTGATCTCAGGAGTTTGAGACCAGCCTGGGTAACATGGCGAAATCCTAGTTCTCAGGAAAAAAAAAAAAAAAAAAAAAAAAAAAAAAAATTAGCTGGGTGTGGTTGCATACGCCTGTGGTCCCAGGTACTCTGGAAGTTGAGGGGGGGGAGAATCGCTTGAGCCTGGGAGGTTGAGGCTACAGTGAGCCAATATTGCACCACTGCACATAGCCTAGGTGACAGAGGACACCCTGTCTCAAAAACAAACAAAAAAACTGACTTGATGTTGGGAAGCGTAATGTCTCCTGAAGGAGGTAGCCTTGAAAGTCTTGCAGAACGGCTAGCACAGTTAAAGAGGTGGAAAGGTTCCCAGGCAGGCACCAGAGTACAGTATGGGAAACCACATTCCAGGAATAGCAGGAGCAGAGTCTGTATGCTGCAAACCTGGAAAGGAAGCTAGAGAGGCAGAGCACGGCTCACGTGTTTTCTATTTTTTGTTTTTTGAGGTGGAGATCTTGCTCCGCCACCCAGGCTGGAGTGCAGTTGTGTGATCTTGCCTCACTGCAACCTCTGCATCCTGGGTTCAAGTAATTCTCCTGCCTCAGCCTCCCCAGTAGCTGGGATTATAGGCAGGCACCACCACACTCAGCTAATTTTTGTATTTTTAGTAGAGATGGGGTTTTGCCGTATTGGCCAGACTGGTCTCCAACTCCTGGCCTCAAGAAACCCACCTGCCGTGGCCTCCCAAAGTGCTGGGATTACAGGGACGTGCCACTGTGTCTGGGCTCAGGTTGTATTGTTTTCTAAGCTAACAGTTTTGTTTTTATCTTGAGATCTTTGGGAAGCTATTGAAGGATTTTAATCAGGAGATATATACAATCAACGCTCTAGAAACATCTCTTTGTGGCTGAATAAAGACTCCAAAAGGATCACACTGGGAAGAACACCTGTTATTGGGCCTTTGGAGTAACCTGGTAGAAATGAATGAGGAGTGTTGAGGTGTAGTTGAAAAGGAGGAACTTAACTGTGCCTGAGGAGTTGTCCAAAGGCCTTTAGGCATCTCCTCCGCCTGTCACATCATCTCTTTCCCAGGACAGTCACCATTTAAGGGGCTTCAGGAGATTTATACATTATCAAGTGAAAACACCTTGGGAGAGTCAAACCTATTTGATAAATTATACTTTAGTGTGAATAGTTTAAATTTGATAATTAGGTACATTTCTTTTAAAAATTCTCCGTGATACTACCTCTTGCTTATTAACTCAGTTGACTCCCCAATTACCAGAACAGAAATGAGCAAAGGAGTCTTCCCAGAACTCCTTGCTGTCTGCCTCGCCTCTTCTGCAAGTAGGGAGAGGTAGGAGGAGGAGGGGCATACAAACTACCAGGTTCTTTTTTTTTTTTTTTTTTTTTTTTGAGGCAGAGTCTCACTCTGTCGCTCAGGCTGGAGTGCAGTGGTGCAATCTCAGCTCACTGCATCCTCTGCCTCCCAGGTTCAAGTGATCCTCCTGTCTCAGCCTCCTCAGTAGCTGGGATTACAGGTGCCCGCCTCCACGCCTGACTGATTTTTGTATTTTTAGTAGAGATGAGGTTTCCCTGTGTTGTTCACGCTGGTCTCAGACTCCTGACCTCAAGTGATCTGGTCCCCTTGGCCTCCCAACATGTTGGGATTACAGGTGTGAGCCACTATGCCTGGCCTCACAAACTACCAGGTTCTGAAAGCTCAGAATGTCACCTAAGGTTGGTTTCTCATTTTATAGTCAGACATGCAAGACAGAAATCAGAAATCATCTCTTAGTTCCATTTCTGAGAATCTTTTTTTTTTTGAGATGGAGTTTCACTCTTGTTGTCCAGGCTGAAGTGCAATGGCGTGATCTCAGCTCACCGCAACCTCTGCCTACTGAGTTCAAGCGATTCTCCTGCCTCAGCCTCCTGAGTAGCTGGGATTACAGGCATGCGCTACCATGCCCAGCTAATTTTACATTTTTAGTAGAGATGGGGTTTCTCCATGTTGGTCTGGTTGGTCTCGAACTCCCGACCTCAGGTAATCCGCCTGCCTCGGCCTCCCAAAATGCTGGGATTACAGGCTTAAGCCACTATGCCAGCCCATTTCTGAGACTCTTATACTTTCAACTGGCCCTGAATGGCGAAAATTTGAAGCTGGCACACTCAAGCTACTGATTCCCTTTAAGATAGTCAGTCTCTCTTCTGTCCATCTTAATTCAAAATACAGTAGAAAATTTGGAATTATTTTAGGATGAAAGTGTTGCTGGTTGTGAAGGCATAGCACTTGCAAGAATATGAGGCAGTCAGCTCCAAACCCCGCTCTGTGCAGCCGATGGCCATCCCTGGTGGTGCACACCAGCCATGCAGTGCACCTTAGAAGCTCAACTCCTAGAGGATCGGTGAATGAGAGTCCATTGCAGATGGCACCTGCCATGGTTGTCTGAATAGACACATTATTCTTTCCCAGGAAGGGTATTCTAGGGCACTCTCGATCAGGACTCTTGAGATTCATCCTACAGGCACTGATGAAATCACAGCTTTTCTCCTGGAATCTTGTAATTTAAATGCTTCAGTATGTGTGTGGAATTTAAGAATGACACCACTTTCAGTTCTGTAATAGAAATATGCTCTGGCCACACCTTCTCGATTCATCACCAGTCTTTTTTTTTCTTTCTTTCTTTTTTTTTTTTTTTTTGAGATGGACTCTTGCTCTGTTGCCAGGCTGGAGTGCAGTGGCGTGATATTGGCTCACGGCAACCTCTACCTCCAGGGTCCAAGCAATTCTCCTGCCTCAACCTCCCAAGTAGCTGGGACTAGGCATGGTGGCTAACTTTTGTGTGTTTTTTTTTTTTTTTTTAGTCTTAAGGTTATACCTGAATTTTTTTTTTTTTCCCTTGTATGTGATGAATTGCTTTTCTCTTGGTGCTTTCAAAATTCTCTCTTTGCATTTGTCTTTCTTTTCTTCTTTTTTTTTTTGTACTTTGGGCTGTGGGGTACGTGTGCCATCCTGCAGGATTGTTGCATAGATACATACATGCCATGGTGGTTTGCTATCTCCATCCCCACCCCCCACCGACGTTGCCTACATCAGGCATTTCTCCTGGTGTTATCCCCTCCCCATCCTCCCCCCGCCTCCCCCTGTCCCTCCCCTCTCCTCCACCCCCCCACCTAGCCCAGTGAGTGTTGTTCCCTTCCCTGTGCCCAAGTGTTCTCATTGCTCAGCATCCGCCTATGAGTGAGAATGTGCAGTGTGTGGTTTTCTGTTCTTGTGTCAGTTTGCTGAGAATAATGGTTTCTAGATTCATCCATGTTTCTACAAAGGACGTGAACTCGTCGATTTTTATGGCTGCATAGTATTCCATGGTGTATATGTGCCATATTTTCTTTGTCTAGTCTATCGGCGATGGGCATTTGGGTGGTTCCAGGTCTTTGCTATCGTAAACAGTGCCACTATGAACATATGTGTGCATGTGTCTTTATAATAGGATGATTTATAATCCTTTGGATATATACCCAGTAATGGGATTGCTGGGTCAAATGAATTTCTATTTCTAGATCCTTGAGGAATCGCCACACTGTCTTCCACAACGGTTGAACTAATTTACCCTCCCTCCAACAGTGTAAAAGTGTTCCTTTTTTCTCCACATCCTATCCAGCATCTGTTGTCTCCAGATTTTTTAATGATCACCATTCTAACTGGCGTGAGATGGTATCTCAATGTGGTTTTGATTTGCATTTCTCTAATGACCAGTGATGATGAGCATTTTTTCATGTTTGTTGGCCGCATATATGTCTTCTTTTGAAAAGTGTCTGTTCATATCCTTCGCCCACTTTTGAATGGGTTTGTTTGTTTGCTTCTTGTAAATCTGCTTTAGTTCTTTGTAGATTCTAGATATTAGCCCTTTGTCAGATGGGTAGATTGCAAATATTTTTTCCCATTCTGTTGGTTGCCAGTTCACTCTGATGATTATTTCTTTTGCTGTGCAGAAGCTCTTAAGTTTAATTAGATCCATTTGTCTATCTTGGCTTTTGTTGCCAATGCTTTTGGTGTTTTAGTCATGAAGTCCTTGCCTATGCCTATGTCCTGAATGGTGTTGCCTAGGTTTTCTTCTAGGATTTTTTTGATGTTAGTTCTTATGTCTAAAACTTTAATCCGTCTGGAGTTAATTTTTGTATAAGATGTAAGGAAGGGGTCCAGTTTCAGCTTCCTGCACGTGCCTAGCCAGTTTTCCCAACACCGTTTATTAAACAGGGGAATCCTTTCCCCATTGCTTGTTTTTTGTCAGATTTGTTAAAGATCAAATGGTTGTAGATGTGTGGCATTGCTTTTGAGGCCTCTTTTCTGTTCCATTGCTCTATATCCCTGTTTTGGTACCAGTACCATGCTGTTTTTGATTACTGTAGCCTTGTAGTATAGTTTGAAGTCAGGTAGCATGACGCCTCCAGCTTTGTTTTTTTTTTGCTTAGGATGGTCCTGGCTATGCGGGCTCTCTTTTGGTTCCATATGAAGTTTAAAGTGTTATTTTTTTTCAGTTCTGTGAAGAAGGTCAATGGTAGCTTGATGGGGATAGCATGGAATCTATAAATTACTTTGGGCAGTATGACCATTTTCACAATATTGATTCTTCCTAACCATGAGCATGGAATGTTTTTTCATCTGTTTGTGTTGTCTCTTATTTCCTTGATCAGTGGTTTGTAGTTGTCCTTGAAGGGATCTTTTACATCCTTTGTTAGTTGTATTCCTAGGTATTTTATTCTCTTTGTAGCAATTGTAAATGGGAGTTCCTTCATGATTTGGGTCTCTGTTTGTCTGTTGTTGGGGTATAGGAATGCTGTGATTTCTGCACATTGGTTTTGTATCCTGAGACTTTACCAAAGTTGCTTATCAGCTTAAGGAGGTTTTGGGCTGAGACGATGGGGTCTTCTAAATATACGATTATGTCGTCTACAAATAGGGACAATTTGACTCCTTTTCCTTTATTTTTGTTTTTATTTTTATGTTTTTTTTAAGATGGGATTTCACCATGTTGGTCAGGCTGGTCTTGAACTCCCGGCCTCAGGTGATCTGCCCACCTTGGCCTCCAAATTGCTTGGATTACAGGCACGAGCCACCACGCCCAGTCAACTCCTTTTCCTAGTTGAATGCCTTCATTTCTTTTTCTTGCCTAATTACTCTGGCTAGAACTTTCAGTACTATATTGAATAGGAGTGGTGAGAGAGGGCATCCTTGTCTAGTGCCAGTTTTTAAAGGGAATGCTTCTAGTTTTTGCCCATTCAGTATGATATTGGCTATGGGTTTGTCGTAAATAGCTTTTATTATTTTGAGATACGTTCCGTCAATACCTAGTTTATTGAGAGTTTTTAGCATAAAGGGCTGTTGAATTTTGTGGAAGGCCTTCTCTGCATCTATTGAGTAAATCATGTGGTTTTTGTCTTTGGTTCTGTTTATGTGGTGAATTACGTTTATAGATTTGTGTATGTTGAACCAGCCTTGCATCCCTGGGATATAGCCTACTTGATCGTGGTGAATAAGCTTTTTGATGTGCTGTTGGATTTGGTTTGCCAGTATTTTATTGGAGATTTTTGCATCTACGTTCATCATGGCACTTGGAGGCTACAGAGAGCCATGATCGCACTACTGCACTCTAGCCCAGGTGACAGAGTGAGACCCTGTCTCAAAAAAAAAAAAAGTAAATCAAGGTAGACTCACGAGAGGGGAGCACACCTTTAAGACTAAAGTTTTTAATCAGGGGCTCTATATTATTTTTATAGGTCTAATTATATCTAATAATATCTTTAACTCTGTATCCCAGGGGCATGGTGGAGGTCTGACTTAGACTCAGATCTGTGAAGTACTGGGCAGCAGCATTGCCCTCCCCCTGGAAAGGTGACCCTTGCTCCACTCTGAACTCCACAGATGCCCAAGACATTGAAGTTCATAGAATATCATAGGGATAAAGCACATTCTATCGGGGCATTTTTTAAACGTTTTTTTTTTTTGAGATAGGGTCTCACTCTGATGCCCATGTTAGAGTGTGGTGGGTTGATCACGGCTTACTGCAGACTTGACCTCTTGGGCTCCAGTGATCCTCTTCCTTCAACCTCCTGAGTAGCTGAGACTATAGGTGCACACCTGCATGCCCAGGTAATTTGTAAAATTTTCTGTACAGTCTGGGTCTCACTATATTGCCCAGGCTGGTCTCAAACTCCTGGGCACAAGCCACCCTTCTGCCTTGGCCTCCCCAAAGTGCTGTGATTACAGGTATGAGCCACTGCGTCTGGCCTTCATTTAGTTCATTTTTACAACGTTTTTGAAAAGATCATTCATTTCAGATAGATGAAAATTTTATTTGGAAACTTCCAAAGAATATTGCTCAAACAACCCACTGCTTTATTCCACTTGCTATAAAAGACAAATAAGGCCGGGTGCAGTGACTCACACCTGTAATCCCAGCACTTTGGGAGGCCGAGGTGGATCACAAGGTCAGGAGTTCAAGACCAGCCTGACCAACATGGTAAAACCCTGTCTCTACCAAAAATACAAAAATTAGCCGGGCATGGTGGTGCACGCTTGTAATCCCAGCTAGTCGGGAGGCTGAGGCAGGAGAATTGCTTGAACTCAGGAGGTGGAGGTTGCAGTGAGCTGAGATCGCGCCACTGTACTCCAGCCTGCGTGATAGAGCAAGACTCTGTCTCAAAAGACAAATAGATTATGTTCAGAATTCCTTATGCTGTGCCATAAGTTGGTTTCCTTAGTGGGCATTCAGGCCACATGATAATTATCCATTTTTGATTAAAGCCTGAATTTTTTATTTTCTTCCTAAATTTTATGGGAGTGGGTGGATAGTCCTGGTAATTTTTATTCCATTTCTATACTCCTTTAAAACTTAGGTAGAAGGAAGTGACTTCATATAGAAGTCTTGGAATTCAGTCTTCTGATAGCAGAGAGCATTAAGTGGAAACAGAATTTTAGATTTGGGACCTGTTTGTAGATTTGTCATTCCCTCTGATGGGCTGTGTGGCCATGAGTAAGTCACTTCACCTGTCTGGTCTTGATTTCCTTCTTTCTTTTCTTTCCTTTCTTCCTTCCTTCCTTCCTTCCCTTCCTTCCTTCCTTCTTTCCTTTCCTTTCTTTCTTTTTTTCTTTCTTTCTTTTTTCTTTCTTTCCTTTCTCTCTGTCTCTCTCTCTCTCTCTCTCCTTTCTTTCTTTTTTCAAGATGGAGTGTTGCTCTGTTGCCCAGGCTACAGTGCAGTGGTATAATTTCAGCTCACTGCAAACTCTACCTCCCAGGTTCAAGTGATTCTCCTGCCTCAGCCTCCTGAGTAGCTGGGACTACAGGTATCCGCCACCACACCCAGCTAATTTTTGTATTTTTAGTAGAGACGGGTTTTCACCATGTTGGCCAGACTGGTCTCAAACTCCTGACCTCAAATGATCCACCTGCTTTGGCCTCTCGAAGTGCTGGGATTACAGACGTGAGCCACCACGCCCAGCTATAATTTCCTTACATATGAGTGAGGTACCAAGACTATGGGATCTAAGTGGTTCCTTTTAGTTTAAAACTGCTAGGTTTTTACATGGTAACCCTCCTGCAAGACTACATTGATTAAATCTGTGCTGTGGCTAAAAGATGATCTTTTGTTACAGCATTTTTTGTTACCTTCTTATTTGGAGAGATCGCTGGCTGCTCTGATGATAGCCTGAGAAGACTGCGTGCTGTTTCCTCTCGATGCCAAGCCAGGCCCACTCAGAACCTCGAATCTCAGTCCCTCATGGAGACCAGGTCCCAGCAGGAATGGCAGTGCAGGAAATTGGCGCCCAGATGGTTCTTCCACATGAAGCTGTCTCGGGCTCTGGGCTGACGAGAGAACACCTGGTAACCAGGTTAGCCCGCTGTCAGTCACCCAGCGCGGGGCAGCATGGTGCGGATTCAGAGGAGGAAGCTTCTGGCATCTTGCCTGTGCATCACAGCCACCGTCTTTCTGCTTGTCACACTCCAGGTACCAAGAATGTGGGTTGTGTATTGTTGATAGCTGGGCCTTTGCCACGTCCCTTCCATCCCCCATTTCTCAAAACTCCACGTATTTCACTTTTTGCTGAAGACTTCAGGATCAGGGGGTTTTCTTTTCTTTCTTTCTTTGTTTTTTTTTTTAGACACAGTTCCACTCTGTCACCCAGGCTGGAGTGCAGTGGCACGATCTCTGCTCACTGCATTCTCAGCCTCCAGGTTCAAGCGATTCTTGTCCTCAGCCTCCCAAGTAGTTGGGATTACAGGTGCCTGCTACCACGCCTGGCTAAATTTTTTTTGGTATTATTAATAGAGACTGAGTTTCACCACGTTGGCAATGCTGGTTTCAAACTCCTGATCTCCAGTGATCTGCCTGCCTCAGCCTCCCAAAGTGCTGGGATTACAGGTGTGAGCCACTATGCCCGGCCAGGATCAGAGGTTTTCTTTTCTTTCTTTTTTTTTTTTTTTAAAGATGGGGTTTCACCATAATGGCCAGGCTAGTCTTGAACTCCTACCTCAGGTGATCCACCCACCTCGGCCTCCCAAAGTGCTGGGATTACAGGTGTGAGCCACTATGCCCGGCCAGGATCAGAGGTTTTCTTTTCTTTCTTTTTTTTTTTTTTTTTTAAAGATGGGGTTTCACCATAATGGCCAGGCTAGTCTTGAACTCCTGACCTCAGGTGATCCACCCACCTCGGCCTCCCAGAGTGCTGGGATTACAGGCGTGAGCCACCGCACCCAGCCTAGAGGTTTTCTACTGGGAGGAAAACACCTCTGGTAGGGAGACCCTTCCAATCCACCCCCCTGCCCCTCTTCTTTAAACAGGTGAAACAGGTTTAGTGAATGGATGTGCCAGGCAGAAACAAAGTCATTGAGATAGAAGGTGAGTTTGAGAGTCTTATAGGCTCCTGGTTGTAGAGAAACAGAAAAGAAGACTCAGTCTGTCTTCCTGTGTCAAAATTGGATGGCTTCCTCAGAATCTCCTATTGTTACCACTTTTGAAAGACTGCATTGTTGAAGAAGCAAGGACTATTCTGAGAACAAGATAGTTTGTATCTTGCAGTAAGTGCAGAATACAGGCATCTGTGTTAATGAGTGTCTCAAGGACTGTGTATGGATGAATGAACTGAAACGTTTGCTTAGTTCTCCTACCTGTATCCCTTAGTGAATTATTCTGAACTTCATTCACTGATCCCTCCTTCCTTCCTTCCTTCCCTCCCTCCTCTCTTCCTCCCTCCCTCCCCTTCCTTCTCTCTCTTTCTCTCTCTTTTGGTCTCCCCCACTCCTCCCTCCCCCTCCCTTCCCCTTCGCTCTCCTCTTCTCCCCCTCCTCCCCTCCCCTGCCCTCCCCTCATCTCCTCCCCTCCCCTCATCCCCTCCCCTCATCTCCTCCCCTCCCCTTATCCCCTCCCCTCCCCTCATCCCCTCCCCTCCCCTCCTCTCCCCTCCTCTCCTCCTGCCCCCTCCCCTCCTCTCCTCTCTTTTCCTTTTTCCTTTCTTGCTCTGTTGCCCCAGGCAGGAGTATAGTGGCATGGTCTCAGCTCACTGCAACCTCCACCTCCTGGATTCAAGCAATTTTCCTGCCTCAGCCTCCCAGGTAGCTGGGATTACAGGCATCTTGCCACCATGCCCAGCTAATTTTTGTATTTTTAGTAGAAACAGGGTTTCACCATACTGACTGGGCTGGTCTTGAACTCCTGACCTCATGATCTGCCTGCCTCGACCTCCCAAAGTGCTGGGATTACAGGTATGAGCCACTGTGCCCGACCTCATTCACTGATTTCTATCTATCTATTTATTTATTTATTTATTATTTTTTTGAGACAGGGTCTCATTTTGTCACCCAGGCTGGGAGCGCAGTGGCATAGTCTCGGCTCACTGTAGCCTCGACCTCCCTGAGCTCAGGCAGTTCTCCCACCTTAGCATCTCCAGTAGCTGGGACCACAGGCGTGCGCCACTGTGCCTTGCTTTTTTTTTTTTTTTTTTTTTTTTTTTTTTGAGATGCAGTCTCATTCTGTCGCCCAGGCTGGGATGCAGCAACATGATCTCGGCTCACTGCATCCTCTGCCTTCCAGGTTCAAGTGATTTCCTGTCTCAGCCACCCGAGTAGCTGGGATTACAGGTGCCCGCCACCATGCCTGGCTAACTTTTTTATTTTTAGTAGAGATGGGGCTTTGCCATATTGGCCAGGCTGGTCTTGAACTCCTGACCTCAGGTGATCTGCCTGCCTTGTCCTCCCAAAGTGCTGGGATTACAGGCATGAGCCACTGCGCCTGGCCCTCCACACGACCTTTAAAGGTTATTTGTGGTTGTGAGTAGTTCAGTTGTGGGACTGGTAGAAACTAAGGTGTTCTCTGGGCTTTTTCACTCTGCGGGATCTCCCTTCTGCATAGGATTGAATGAGATAATGCTTATTAAAGCACTTTGGCAGACAGTCTGGACCTGTACTTCTACTGCTGCCTTCTGCCAGAGTGGGATCTTGTGAGAGGCAACATGTGCCTCCTTCCTTGTTTGTGCTGGAGGTATCCGGGACAGAGTGGTTGCTCTGTTGCCAGGCTGGAGTGCCAGGCTGGAGTGCAGTGGTACCATATGAAGCCCACTGCAACCTCTACCTTCCAGGATTCAAGTGATTTTCCTGCCTTGGCCTCCCAAGTAGCTGGGATTACAGATCGCATTCCACCACGCCCAGCTAATTTTTGGTATTTTTAGTAGAGACAGGGTTTCACCATGTTGGCCAGGCTGGTCTCAAACTCCTGACCTCAAGTGATCTCCCTGCCTCGGCCTCCCAAAGTGCTGGGATTACAGGCATGAGCCACTGCGCCCGGCCTCCATTCCTGTTTTTAGGCAGGTGAAATAATTTGCCACATGAGTAGGGTAAAGATAGGATAAATAGAAAAAAAAATCATGTCATAGATCCTGTGTTAGTTTGCTAGGGCTGCTGTAATACTGCAGGTGGGGAGGCTTGCTTCCACAACCAAAATTAATTTTTTTACAGGCCTCTGTCCTTGGCTTATAGATGACTGTTTTCTCCCCTGTTTCTTTATACTGCCTGCTCTCTGCAAGTGTCTGTGTCAGAATTTTCCCTTTTTATAAGGACACCAGTCATACTGGAGTAGGGCCTACCCGTTTTAACTCAGTTACCTCTTTGAAGACCCTGTCCCAAATATAGTCACGTTATAAGGTACTGGGAGTAAGAACTTCAACATATGAATTTTTGGGGGGTATACAATTAAGCGGCCATGCATGCTGGCTCACGCCTGTAATCCCAGCACTCTGGGAGGCTGAGGCGGGCAAATCATGAGGTCAAGAGATCTAGACCATCCTGGCCAACATGGTGAAACCCTGTTTCTACTAAAAATACAAAAAATTAGCTGGGTGTGGTGGTGCATTCCTATAGTCCCAGCTACTTGGGAGGCTGAGGCAGGAGGATTGCTTGAACTGGGAGGCGGAGGTTGCAGTGAGCCGAGATCACGCCACTGCACTCCAGCCTGGTGACAGAGCGAGACTCTGTCTCTAAAAACCAGTCAAACAAAAAAACCAGTTTAGCCCATAGCAGATTCTATAACATAAATTATTTAATTAATATTAATCTAAACATGAAAATATTATAGTCACCTACACTTAAGCTAAAACATTATAGTTCTCTGGAGAAAAACTTAGACATTGTTTTCCATTCACATTTAACTATATTTTGTATAAACTGTAAATTCTTTGGGTGTATGTGTATATTTGTTTTTGAATTTTACTTTTTAGTTGCATAAATAATTTAGTAATATATTTTGGAATATTTTAAAGCAAATCCAGGACATAATAGCATTTCACCAGTTATATGTTAATATGATTCTCTCACAGGAACTTTGAAAAATTTAATGTAACCATATTGCTACTATCACAGCCAACAAAATTAACAATAACTACTGAATATTCTCTGCATAGGCCATGTTAAATTTTTCCCAGTTGTCTCAAAAAAAAAAGAATTTCGTAACAAGTTGGTTGTTTTTTTTTTTTTTTTTTTTTTTTTGAGACAGAGTCTTGCTCTGTTGCCCAGGCTGGAGTTCAGTGGTGCATTCTCGGCTCACTGCAACCTCCACCTCCTGGGTTCAAGTGATCCTCCTGCCTCAGCCTCCCAAGTAGCTGGGATTACAGGTGTGTACCACCACGCCCAGCTAATTTTTGTATTTTTAGGAGAGACGGGGTTTAACTATGTTGGCCAGGCTGGTCTCGAACTCCTGACCTCAGGTGATCCACCCATCTTGGCCTCCCAAAATGCTAGGATTACAGGCATGAGCCATCATGTATGGCCTGAGTTGTTTGAATTTGGAATAAACAAACCCATACGTTGCATTTGGTTGGTGAGTCTCAAATTTTATGTTTTCATTTTTTTCACTAAGAAAAAGTTTCTTCTGCCCCACCTTTTATTCCATGTCATGGGCTTCTTAAAACTGGGTCATTTGTCCTTTTAACTTTTCTATATTGTGGGGTTGGCTGATTTTATCCTTATGGTTGTATTGAATACATTCCTTTATTCTGCTGTATTTCCTACAACCTGGTAGTGGTATCTGAAGATAATGTGTTTTAAAAAGCTGTTTGGGTCAATGTGATGAAACCCTGTCTCTACTAAAAATACAAAAAAATCAACCGGGCATGGTGGCTCGTGTTTGTAATCCCAGCTACCCAGGAGGCTGAGGCAGGAGAATCACTTGAACCTGGGAGGCTGCAGTGAGATGAGATCACGCCAGTGTACTCCAGCCTGGGCGACAGAGTGAGACTCTCCCCCCCTCCCCAAAAAAAAGGTGTTTGGCAGAAGAAGAATCTCTTCTTAAAAGCATCCCTATTATTTGGAAATGAACTTACAACTCACATAGTAGATATTGATCTGAAATGTGGAATAAATTTCACCTTTGGAGTTCTATCCTATGGCTTTCTAAAAGCCTTTCTTTGAAGTGACTGGTTGTACATTAGCAGGGGGAAGAAGATCGGATGAAAAGATAGTTTTGTGGCTATAAGTCATCTCCCTTGCATCAGACTACTGGGGGAGAGCCACATTGTGCCATCATAAAAATGGTGAGAGAGCTGTTGGCAACAGGCGGAATTTAGCTTTCGGTGATGGCTCTGCTGCTCTAGTGTTGACTTTGGCGTCTCAGGTGATCCATGATTTTGTAAAGCCAGTATAATTCCTTACTCCTTCTGGAATGCTATTTGGCTTTCACTCGGTGTTTTTTTTTTTTGGCCTTGGATACCTTTGAGAATCTAGTGAAAGTCACAGGCCCTCCCCAGGGAGTTACAGACTCCATGCAATGCATCAGTGATCAGTGGCCTTTATCTAACACCAGCAGCAGCCAGCACGTACAAAAAGTACCACTCTCGGCTCCTAAAAGCAGGACTTGAGGGCTGCCCAGGGAACGCCCTCCATGGCTGACTGGTAGAGCCATTAACACATAGAAATGTAAATGTGCCTTACATTTCACTGCTTTGTTTGTTTCCTAGTCTCACTACTAAACTTTCAGTTACATGTGGAGCAGTTCAACCCTTTTTCTAGCATATTTCTTTCTTTTTTTTTTCTTTAATAGAGTTGGAGTTTCACCATGTTAGCCAGGACGGTCTCGATCTGACCTTGTAATCTGCCTGCTTCTGCCTCCCAAAGTGCTGGGATTACAGCACCACACCCGGCCTGTCTAGCATATTTCTATAATTAGTGCCATATCAATTATCATATTAATATCAATTCTTATCTTTTTTCTTGAGATGGAGTCTTCCTTTGTTGCTTAAGCTGGCGTGTAGTGATGCAGTCATACCCCACTGCAGCCTTGAACTCCTGGACTCAAGTGATCCTCTGGTCTCAGCCTCCCGAGTAGCTGGGACTAAAGGTGCATGCCACCATGCTCAGCACAATACCAAATCTTAAAGTTTGATGAAAAGGCCGGGTGTGGGGGCTCACGCTTGTAATTCCACACTTTGGGAGGCCAAGGCGGGTGGATCACCAGTTCATGAGTTTGAGACCAGCCTGGGCAACACAATGAAACCCCGTCTCTACTAAATATAAAAAATTAGCTGTGCCTGGTGGTGCACACCTGTAATCCCAGCTACTCAAGAGGCTGAGGCAGGAGAATTGCTTGAACCAGGGAGGCGGAGGTTGCAGTGAGCTGAGGTCGTGCTACTGCATTCCAGCCTGGGTGACAGAGCTAGACTCTGTCTCAAAAAAAAAATTTGATGAAAGGTAGCACTTTTGGAGTTTCTGCTACACCCACCCTGCCCTCCAGATGACTGTTGCTGATGTCCTGGCTGTCCAGTGATCCGGACTTAGACTATCCTGGAATAAATTTAACGTGTGGTTGTGAGTAGAAGCCCAGTACTCTGGTGTACCATGTGGGTAACATAGACTCTAGGGAATTTTGACATCAGGTATTATTTCACCATCTCAATGCTATAGTGAGTATTACTAGAAACATAAAACCCATGTTATGACTCCTTTAATTGTAATAAAAAAGAAACCAGTTGGTAATTTATAACTCATTTTCCCTAGAGTGCATTTTCTAGTAGTAGTAAGGTAATAATCCTGTCATAGGTTTCATTAAGAGGCAAAACTATTTCTGGATATCCTATCGACTTAAGAAACGGAGGGGAAATGTATTTGTTTAAGTGTTTAGTAGAACCACTGACCGTTCTTGTTGGTTGATATTTGGAGGCTGTGTCCACTCCCTGATCCCTGGAACCTGTGAATATGTTACTTTAGGTGGCAAAAGGGACTTTGCAGATGGGATCAATGTGACACACTTTGAAATGGGGGGAGATTATCCCAGATTATTCATGTAAGCTCCATGTAATCACATGAGTTCTTAAAGATGGAGAGCCTTTCCTGACATGGTCAGAGAGAAGAGGTGACATCAGAAGAGTCAGCGAGATGCGGTGTTGCTTGCTTTGAAGAGGAGGAAGGAGGCCATGAGTCAATGGTGGTGGCTCTAAAAGAAAAGCAAGAAAGAGGCTTCTCTCCTAAAGTTTTCAGGGAGGATTGCAGCCCTGCTGACCCCTTGATCTTAGCCCAGTGAGACCCATTTCAGACTTCTGACTTCAGAACTGTGCGGTAACAAATTTGTGATTGATTGACTGATTGATTGATTGGTTTTTGAGACAAGGTCTTGCTCTATTGCCCAGGCTGGAGTGCAGTGGTGCAGTCATAATTCACTACACTCTCTAATTCCTGGGCTTAAGGAATCCTCTTGCCTCAGCCTCCTGAGTATCTGGGACTACAGGCATGCATCACTATGCTTGGCCAATTCTGTTTTTCTTTTTTTTGACATGGAGCTTCGCTCTGTTGCCCAGGCTGAAGTGCAGTGATGCGATCTTGGCTCACTGCAACCTCTGCTTCCTGAGTTCATGTGATCTGATTCTCCTGACTCAGCCTCCCGGGTAACTGGGATTACAGGCGTATGCTATCACCACACCTGAGTGATTTTTGTATTTTTTAGTAGTCGGGGTTTCACCATGTTGGCCAGGCTAGTCTCGATCTCCTGGCCTCAAGCGGTGCTCCCAACATGGCCCCACGATATACTGAGATTACAAGTGTAAGCCGGTGCACCTAGCTTAAATTTGTGTTGTTTTAAATTACTGTTTGTGGTAAATTGTTACAGCAACAACTGAAAACTAGTAAGAGGCTCAATCGTCAAGATGAATGAGAGATGTGCAACAGGAAATCACACAGTTTGACCCTGGTAATAATTGTCTTCTCTTTTAGGTCATGGTTGAGCTGGGGAAGTTTGAAAGGAAGGGGTTTCAAAGTTCTGGTTTGCAAGATGGACGTACAAAAATGGAAGAAGCACCTACGCATCTTAATTCATTTCTTAAGAAGAAGCATTGACCTTCAACGAGAAAAGAAAATGGGAACTGGACAGCTACCCCATTATGCTCTGGTGGTCCCCGCTGACGGGGGAAACCGGGAGGTTAGGCCACTGTGGAGCAGACGCGTGTTTCTTCACCATCAACCGGACCTACCTGCATCATCACATGACAAAAGCATTCCTCTTTTATGGTAAGCGGGGCTTTCGCCTTCTCCCTTTGCTGTAGTCTTACTCCAAAGCTGAGTTACAGCTTACTGCTGAAAAGTGATGGTGGAGCTCCCCTTGAAAACACGTTGACACCCCTGATTTCCTTTGCGTTTGCTCTATGGCATGCCAGAGCATTCAGCAGATACAATAAAGAAACAAGCCTGGCCGGGCGTGGTGGCTTCTGAATTCTCTAATATATGTATTTCTGAAGGGTTGGAAAAGAGATTATGATCCTCAAGTTGTCATTTGAGATGAAGCAAAGTTAAATGTTGAGATTAATATCCCAAGTTTTAACAGAAGCTTCTAGAAAGATTTCAGTTATATACACAAAAAATATAGATAATAAAAGGGGCATTTATGTACCTCTCACCTAGCTTAAGATATAAAATATTATATGTATAATTGAAAATCTGTATGAGCCCCTCTCTGACCTATACCATTTCCCTCCCCGATACTCTAGAGGGAATCATGATGTGTGTGTATGTGTGACAATGTAAGTATTTTATTTAGATATATAGGAGTTATATATACATGTGTGTTAAAATTTTTGAATGTTTAAAACTTTTTAAAAAGTTTTTTAAATGTTTAAGTGTTTTAAATGTTGACTGTGGTACAGCCACTTTAGATATTGGTTTGGCAAGGTCTGGTAAATGTGAATTCATACTTAATAATACTAGGTTTATAACTACATGAAATCTCACATATATACATGGATTGTTCATTATGACATTGTTCGCCATAAGTAAGGCTTTTAAAGTAACCTAAATGTCTAATAACAGAAAAATGATTAAATGAAGCGTAAGATAAATTCAGTGGAATATTATGCAATGATGAAAATGAACTGGAGCTATGAGCATGTAACTTTGATAAACCTCAAAACTTAAGTTACAGATAGAAAGTTGCATATAACACTACTCTACATCATTTATGTTATTGTTAGAAATCTGTAGTAGAAATTTAAGAACATGTGATGCTACTCCAGGGAAAACAACCAGTTGTACACATATATACATATATAAACACATGAATACACATACATTTACATACACACAAATACATATACATACATACATACACACATACATATACACATATACATACACATATATACATGCATATATACACACATGTATACTGATAGGTTTGGTTTGTGTCTCCACCCCAGAATCTCATTTTGAATTGTAATTCCCATAATCCCCACATGTCAAGGGTGGGACCAGGTGGAGGTCATTGGATCATGGGGCGGTTTCCCATGCTGTTCTCATGAAGTGAGTGAGTCTCATGAGATCTGGCATGTTCCCTGCTGGCACTCACTCCATCCTACTGCCCTATGAGGAAGGTGCCTGCTTCTCCTTTGTCTTCTGCCACGATTGTAAGTTTCCTGAAGCCTCCCCCAGCAAGGCAGAACTCCAAATCAATTAAACCTCTTTCCTCTATAAATTACTCAGTCTCAGTCTTAAGTATTTCTTCATAGCAGTGTGAGAATGGACTAATGCAGTATACACACATGTATGTTCAAACACACATATATACACATATACATACATATACACACATATGCAGACACATACACATATACACATAGCCATGCATTTATGCATGCATACACATATACATGTACACATGTACACAAATATACACATCTGTATGCATACATATATGCACATATACACATGCACATATATGTATACATGCTTACATACACACATGTGTATATACTTATATACACACATACACACGCTGTAATTTATATATACATATACATGTTGAACATTGTAAATCTGAAAATTTGAAATCTGAAATGCCCTCAAATCCAAAACTTTTTGAGCACCAACATGATGCTCAAAGGAAGTGCTTACTGGAATATTTTGGATTTCAGAATTTCATATTTGGGATGCTCAGTGGTATAATGCAGGTATTCCAAAATTAAAAAAAAATAAAAAATCCGAAACACTCCTGTCTCAAGCATTTCTGCTGAGAAATGTATGTGTATACCTATATGCATACACACACTACACACACACACACACACACACACACACACACACTACAGACACACACACACACACACACACATCCTTTGTGCGTAATGTACTTTTTTGCCCCTCCCTCCCTTCTCTGGAAGCAGATAGAATTTTCTCTTTTTCACCAGTTTGGAAATTTAGCAATAACTGCTTTGGTGTGGGTCTGTATCCTTTCACTGAAGTGGGAACATAAATGTCTGGTTGCCAGGAAGCCTACAAAACAGTTTTTAATAACTTGGTGACTTTTCCGGGACTCACAGATCTACAGAGTCATGCACTTAATTTTGTCAGCACACTTAAGAGTTGTTTTTTTTCTGTCTGGGTTGGACTTATCTTGAACCAAATTCCAGGGAGACTAGCGTGTCGAACCAGAATGCTTTTGGTTTGACCTTCCATATTTCAGATGGAAGTATGGAGGGGTCAGATTCCTTACTCTCCATTGCCTAAAACGATCAGTGACTCTCTTGGAGAACCGAATATATGCTGTTTATTACCTTGGCATTCAAGGCTTTGGGTAATCTGACTCCAGCTTACCTTCTAAGCTTAGCCCCTCTGATTCTACCAACTAAACCTTATGTTCAAAACTGAAACTGGAATAGTCCCGATTTTAGGCATAAGCCACAGATATTTCTCACTTAGCGTCATCGTTCATTCAGTTCTGTCTCCTAGGTTGTCCTTTCCGTATTTGTCCTGTCAGAATAATCTACTGAATACTTTCCATTTCTTTGGCAATATAGATGAATAATATAGTTTCTGATGTCTAAGATTATTATCTTGAGAAAGATATGACCCAACTGTAACGCAGGGGCAGATGCTATGTACACCGCAAGAGAAGTCAGCAGGTCTTTGTGGGCTTTCAAAGACAGGAGAGAGCACCTGCTATTGGAGGGGATCAAGAAAGGATTCATAGGCCTGGTGCGCGGTGGCTTATACCTGTAATCCCAGCACTTTGGAAGGTCAAGGTGGGCAGCTCACCTGAGGTCAGGAGTTTAAGACCAGCCTGACCAACATGGTGAAACCCCGTCTCTACTAAAAGTACAAAAATTAGCTAGGCATGGTGGTGGGCGCCTGTAATTCCAGCTACTTGGGAGGCTGAGGCAGGAGAATCACTTGAACCCGGGAGGCAGAGGTTACAGCGAGCCGAGGTTATGCCACTGCACTGTAGCCTGGGCGACAGAGTGAGACCCTGTCTCCAAAAAAAAAAAAAAAAAAGAAAAGCTTCATAAAAAATTATGAGTAATATCTGAGGTACAGTAAACAGAGTGGTTGGCTATAGCATAGTCGTGGGTATAGGAAAGATAAAGGTTGAAAGACATACTGGGACCAGAGCTTGGAGAACCTTTAATGTTGGCTTAAGATTTTTCCATCACATCATAGGATGGTGTTAAGGAGTCACTGGAGTTAAAACAACCTTTTATAAGTCAACTCAGGCCGGGTGTGGTGGCTCATACCTCCAGTCCCAGCAATTTGGGAGGCAGACGCAGGCAGATCACTTGAGGTCAGGAGTTCAAGAACAGCCTGGCCAACATGGTGAAACCTCATCTCTACTAAAAATACAAAAATAAGCCAGGTGTGGTGGCGGCATGTTCCTGTAATCCCAGCTACTTGGAAGGCTGAGGCACAAGAATCGCTTAAACCCGGGAAGAGAAAGTTGCAGTGAGCTGAGATCGTGCCACTGCACTCTAGCCTGCGTGACACAGTGAGACTCTGTCTCAAAACAAAAACAAAAACAAAACAAAACAAAACAAAAGTCAACTCACACCCACCTACAATCCATTCCTGATTCCTCTCCATCAGATGAAGCCCCTCTTTCTAAATGCCCACAGGGCATTTTATGTCTCCTTTATGTCATTTTACTGAGTATCTACTATATACCAGGCACACTGCCAATTATGTATACAGGTAGCTATGATGTTTTCTTCCCTGGTGGAGTGTAGAGTTCATGATAGAGCAACATCAGTTCATCTTTGTTCCTCTTCCCACCCACTGTATATAGCACACTGCTTTGTACATGGTAGGTGCTCAGAAAATATTCATAGAGACTTAGAGAATTTTTTTTTTAGATGGAGTCTTGCTCTGTCACCAGGCTGGAGTGCAGTGGTGCGATCTCGGCTCACTGTAACCTCTGCCTCCCAGGTTGAAGTGATTCTCCTGCCTCAGCCTCCTGAGTAGCGGGACTATAGGCGCACGCCACCACACCCAGCTGATTTTTGTATTTTTGAGTAGAGACGGGGTTTCACGTTGTTGACCACGCTGGTCTTGATCTCTTGACCTCGTGATCTGCCTGCCTCAGCCTCCCAAAGTGCTGGGATTACAGGTGTGAGCCACCATGCCCTGCTGAGACTTAGAGTCTTTGTGAATAGAGAGACCTATTCTAAACTTAAAGAGTCTACCTTCTTTTTTGTAGAGCTGAGAGACTGAGGCTCTGGAGCCTTAGGGATGTGCCAGGATTACAGTGGTTGGTACCACTGCAGTACACCAGTGGGGAACCAAGGCGCACTGACTCCTGACTGTGTGCTCCTTCACCTAGACCATATTTGTTGTTTGTTTGTTTTGGAGACAGGATTTCACTCTATCGCCCAGGCTGGAGTGCAGTGGCACGATCATAGCTCGCTCCAGCCTCCAACTCCTGGCTCAAGTGTTGGCTTAAGACTTTCCATCACATCAGCCGGGCGCGGTGGCTCATGCCTATAATCCTAGCACTTTGGGAGGCCGAGGCAGGCAGATCACAAGGTCAGGAGTTTGAGACCAGCCTGACTAACATGGTGAAACCTCGTCTCCACTAAACATACAAAAATTAGCCGGGCATGGTGGCGTGCACCTGTAATCCCAGCTACTCAGGAGGCTGAGGTAGGAGAATTGCTTGAACCCGGGAGGCGGAGGTTGCAGTGGGCTGAGATTGCGCCATTGCACTCCAGCCTGGCGACAGAGCAAGACTCCTTCTGAAAAAAGAAAAGACTCCATTACATCATAGGATGGCGTTGAGGAGTCACTGGAGTTAGAATAACCTTTTGAAGGACAAAAGGCTATTTCCGTTTGTCCTGCCTCTGCCTCCCTAGTAATGGGGACTACAGGTGCTTGCTGCCACATCTGGCTAATTTTTAAATTTTTTTTGTAGAGATTAGCGGGGGGGTCTTATAACGTTGTCCAGGCTGTTCTTGACCTCCTGGGCTCAAGCAGTCTCCCTGCCTCTCCCTCCCAAAGTATTAGGATTACAGGTGTGAGCCACTGTGCCTGGACTAGACCATATTTGAATGGACACTCATGGCCATAATTAAACCTGAATATTTGGGTCTTGGAATTGTCTAAGATGCCTTAACAAACAGAATTAGAAATTCAACTTATTTTTAAGGTCTGTTGAGCAAAACAGAATGAAGACAGCACACTCTTCTGTCTGAGTGTTCCAAATCCTAATTAAGTAGGTCAGTTACAACTGCGAATGGGATTCTGGGGCAGCGGGATTGAAAAGAAAATGCGGAAACGATGAAGTATTGAAAGCTGACCTAATTAAGGGTAAAGGAAACTCACAGGATTGTGTGACCTGGAAGCTTTTGTAAACCGGAACATTTTAAATTTGGTTTGTTACTTTTGTAACCTCCCTTTTTCCTTCTTCCTAGAGATGAATCGTTTTCTGAATATAAACACATTTCTGGAGGTACTGGTTAAAGACTTTAAGCAGTGAAATATGCGAATACTGTGTCTAAATGCAAATGCATATAGAACAGCTGAGTCTGGTTTGAGTCTTTCAGAAATGCAAGGATTTAGCTATGTTAACAATTCTCTGAAACAAAAATTAAGCAACCACCAGTGAAGGAGTTATTTTTTTAGACTAGTTTATTGAAGTGGGGGAGAAAAATAGTAAGTTTTTTGTTTTTTCCTTTGAGACAGAGTCTTGCTGTCACCTAGGCTGGAGTACACTGGTGCGATCTTGGCTCACTGCAACCTTCTCCTCCCAGGTTCAAGTGATTCTCCTGCCTCAGCCTCCTGAGTAGTTGGGATTACAAGTACCCGCCAACCACGCCCAGCTAATTATTTTGTAGTTTTAGTAGAGACAGGGCTTCTCCATGTTGGCCAGGCTGGTCTTGAACTCCTGACCTCAGGTGATCCACTCATCTCGGCCTCCCAAAGTGCTGGGATTATAGGCATGAGCCACTGCACCCGGCTGAGGAAGGTTTTTAGAAAGACATTGTGGATACAAGAGGAGAGTATGGAGTGGCTCCGTCACAGGCCATCATGAGCCATGGAGCTGGAATCAGCATTGTAGTCCTCTGTGACCCGATGTGGTAGAGAGCAGGTGTTCCGACTGAAAAGGTCTCCCAAGTAATGAAGTATCTCTACGTACACCATCTATGGGTGACGAATTCCGAGACGTGTAATGAAATACATTTAGAACAACTGAGAGCAGACGAAGTCGATGCCTCCTTTGTTTTAGAGCCTGCTTTGGGATTTCTCAATGCCTTCATGTGTTCACGTATAATTAAAAGAGAGGCACGCCCAGGAAGGGAGCGTGATTGTTCAGACAGGGCCTCTCCAGGGTCAGATCTCTGCTGCAGTCCTCATTTGTCAATGTCTAGTCAGTTTTTTTAGTTCACCAAAAATCAGTAAAACTAATTAACTGAATGGCGTTGACCTTTATGGGAGATTCATGCTTAGAACAAAAAGCCAATTTGTTGGTATCTTTTCATGGGAACAAGAGTACTGATGGTGATTGTTCAGGGTACCTAGTCCTGATGATCAGGTTAGACAGAGAATGGGATTATGTCACCACTGACGGGATAGCAACCTTGATAGATTTCCTTATACCGCTATCCCTAGTCATCTTGTATTGGGTATCTCCTAAGGCTTCATGAGTGACATGTCTATGAAGCATTCTCAGGGGTGGAGATTTCTGCTGATTTCATCCATTTCATGTTGATTCTTACTAGTTTGGTTTTTTTTTTTTGCCCAGAAGTTAGCTTTATTTTGGAACCTGTGCATTGAATGCAGATAGTAGGTAATTGTTATTTATAGTGTGCCAGATTTAAGACTTTTTGGGATGTACCAAATAAATGGGCTTCATTAGAGTGTTTGGCAGTAACAAAGTTGGACACAAAAATGAAGCTCATGGCTAGTCACAGTGGCTCACACCTGTAGTTCCAGCTCTTTGGGAGGCTGAGGCAGGCAGATTGCTTGATCTCAGGAGTTTGAGACCAGCCTGGACAATATGGCAAAACCTGGGCTATACAAAAAATACAAAAATTAGCTGGGCTTGGTGGCGCCTGCTTGTAGTCCCAGCTACTTGAGAGGTTGCAGCGGGAGGATTGCTTAAGCCTGGGGGGTGGAGGTTACAGTGAGTCAAGATTGTGCTACTGCACTCCAACCGGGGTGACAGAGTGAGAACCTGTCTCAAAAAAAAAAAAAAAGATGAAGGTCATAACTGGACAATAGATTATATATATATATGCTCCAATCAGATACCTTGTGTTAAATAGACATTCCATTTTTATTGAAACGAATAATAATAATTATTTTTTGGGTGGGACAGAGTCTCTCTCTGTCATCTAGGCTGGAGTACAGTGGCACAATCTCAGCTCACTGCAAACTCTGCCTCTCGGGTTTGAGCGATTCTCCTGACTCCGCCTCCCGAGTAGCTGGGATTACAGGCATGTGCCACCACGCCCGGCTCATTTTTGTATTTTTAGTAGAGACGAGGTTTCGCCATTTTGGCCAGGCTGGTCTCAACTCCTGACCCAGGTGATCCACTTGCCTCGGCCTCCCAAAGTGCAGGGATTACAGGCATGAGCCACTGTGCCCAGCTCAAATAATTATTTTTCTGGGATTTGACATAAGGTAATCCAGCCTGAGAGTTCTCTCAGGCTCCTCCAGTGACCTTACCTCATTCAAGTCCCTAGTCCTTACGGTAGCCTGTGAGCCCGCCCGTTCTGCCGGCGCTCCTCCCTTACCGTCCTCCTTATTCCTCCTCCCCACGTTGCTCTGCTTGCAGCCCTCAGACATGGAAGCATTTTCCAGCCCCTGAGCCTTTCACTTGCCACATTGCTCTACCTGGGATGCATTTCTGGCTTACTCCTTTACACTGGACAGATCTCTGCCCAGATGACATTTTCTCAAGAAGGTTTCATTCCTCTCCTCTCTGACATAGCGTTCCTCTCCCTCACCACTCTGAGGACATAAACCCCTGCTGTGTTTTCTTTTTTTTTTTTTTTGAGGCAGGGTCTCACTGTATTGCTGTGGCCGGAGTGCAGTGGTGCGATCTCAGCTCACTGCAACTTCCGGCTTCTGGGTTCAAGTAATTATTCTCCTGCCTCAGCCTCCCAAGTAGCTGGGATTACAGGCATTGAAGACCATGCCTGGCTAATTTTTGTATTTTTAGTAGAGATGGGGTTTCACCATGTTGGTCAGGCTGGTCTCGACCTCCTAATCTTGTGATCTGCCTGCCTCAGCCTCCCAAAGTACTGGGCTTACAGATGCGAGCCACTGCACCTGGCCTTTTTTTTTTCTTGCCCTGTCACCCAGGCTGGAGTGCAATGGCACGATCTCAGCTCACAGCAACCTCCACCTCCTGTGTTCAAGTGATTCTCCTACCTCAGCCTCCCGAGTAGCTGGAATTAGAGGTGTGTGCTACCATGCCTGGCTAATTTTTTATATCTTTAGTAGAGATGGGGTTTCAGCATGTTGGCCAGGCTGGTCTCGAACTCCTGACCTCGTGATCCACCCACCTCAGCCTCCTAAAGTGCTGGAATTACAGGCGTGAGCCACCGTGCCTGGGCCCCCTGCTGTGTTTTCTTTCTTCATAACCCTTATCACTCCCTGAAGTCCTCTTAACTCATTTGGTGACTGGTGTATCAGCCGTGGGAAGAACAGGGACTTCGCGTTGTTCATTGCTGTAGCCCTACTGTTTAGAACAGTGCCTAGCCTATGGCAGCCTTCAGTAGACATTACTTTCTTTAAAAAAAAAAAAAAAAAAGCTTATAGAAAGTAGGTCTCGCTGTATTGCCCAAGCTGGTCTCAAACTCCTGGCCTGCAGTGCTCCTCCCGCCTCAAGCTCCCACAGTGTTGGGATTACAGGCATGAGTCACCATGGCTGGCCAGTAGACATTGTTGAATAAATGATTGCAAGCATGAAATAGGCCTAATCCTAGGTCTGGGGTAGTAGCTCATGCCTGTAATCCCAGCACTTTGGGAGACCGAGGCGGGTGGATCACTTGAAGTCAGGAGTTCGAGACCAGCCTGGCCAAGATGGCAAAACCCCGTCTCTACTAAAAATACAAAAAATTAGCCAGGCGTGGTGGCAGGTGTCTGTAGTCCCAGCTGCTCGGGAGGTGGAGGCACAAGAATCGCTTGAACCCAGTAGGTGGAGGTTGCAGTGAGCCAAGATCACGCCATTGCACTCCAGCCTGGGCAACAGAGCCAGATGCTGTCTCAAAAAAATAAAATAAATAAACTGAGAAATCAAAACATAGTATATTAAGCATGTTACTTAGATATTTTTGAAGCGTGAATGCAGATGAAGCACCTGAAAGCACTGGAGTGGTGAGCTCTGGCATTTGAATATAGGGAGTGGGGGATGAGGCAGGACTCTGCTGTCTTATGTTCTAGGCCTGAAAAAATGATTTCACTTTAAAGCTCTGTGCAGGTATTAATTTGATACAAGTGAGAACTTAACTAACAAAGGCATTTTGTCTTAGGAGATAGTTACACAGAAAGGTGGTAACAAAATTATTAATACGTTATGCGATTCCTAGGCTTCTTTGCTTTACAAGATACCTTTTGGGAAATTTTAATTATGTAAAGACATTAATAATTCTTTCTTTCTTTTCTTTTTTGCAGACAGGGTCTGGCTCTGTCACCTAGACTGGAGTGCAGTGGTGCAGTCTTGGCTCACTGCACCTTCTGCCTCTCAGGCTCAACTGATCCTCCCATCTCAGCCTCCTGAGTAGCTGGGACTATAGACCCACACCACCACACCTGGCTAATTTTTGTATTGTAGTAGAAATGGAGTCTTGCCATGTTGCCCAGGCTGGTCTCGAGCTCCTGGGCTCAAGCGATCCACCCGCCTTGACCTCCCAAGGTTCTGGGATTATAGGCATGAGCCCCAACTCCTGGCAAGACATTAAGATTTCCTATAGCTACGATACACTTTTCCTTCCATGAAAAGATTACATATTAACAGTATTTGATTTTCTGTCTTTCTAGATAAAAATATAAATTAATAAGGTTTTGCTAGATTCGTTTTGGTATGAGGACAGGGGCTTTGGTGAGCCCCATAATGTTTAGTTTTAAGGGTGGTTCAGTAAGGACTAGGAATTCTCTTAGCCTTCTTTCTGATGTAGCCTCTCCCTTCCTTTTTAAAATCCTCTTTGTTCTTTCTTATGCATTGTGTGATACTTAAAGATTAAAGAAAGAGCAAAGGTGACTGAGCCAGATGGGGTGGTGTGCTCCTGTAATTCTGGCTGCTTGGGAGGTTATGGTGGGAGGGTCACTTGAACCCAGGAGTTCAAGACCAGCCTGAGCAACATAGAGAGAACCCCATCTCAAAAAAAAAAGTGCTTGAAAATCTGGTAGCCTTTTTTTGGTTGAGAAGTGACAGGTGAGGCTCGGCATGGTGGCTCATGCCTATAATCCCAGCACTTTGGGAGACCAAGGCGGGTGGATCATGAGGTCAGGAGTTTGAGACCAGCCTGGCCAACATGATGAAACCCTGTCTCTACTAAAAAAAGTAGAAAAATTAGCTGGGCATGGTGGCACATGCCTGTAATCCCAGCTACTCAGGAGGCTGAGGCAGCAGATTGCTTGAATCTGGGAGGTGGAGGTTACAGTGAGCCTAGAGCACGCCACTGCACTCCAGCCTGGGTGACAGAGCAAGACTCCGTCTCAAAAAAAAAAAAAAAAAAAGAAATGACAGGTGCTTGAAGCCAAGCACTTCCCTTCTGGCTGGCATCGGGAGGCAGGGCACAGATTTCACTACTGCAGCTACAGCAGTTGGGGCCGATGGAAATGATGGCTTCCATCCAGGTCTAGGCAGATTCTCTGACCCCCAGAAATCCTCTGAGATGTGCTGGCAGCTCCATTCTGCAGAGCAGACAACTCTCTCTCTCATAGGCATGCAGAATAAAACCATGTAGCTTTAATTGTTGTGTTTTTCTTTGCTTTCAAAAATTAAAACAAGGCTGGGTGCAGTGGCTCATTCCTGTAATCCCAGCACTTTGGGAGGCTGAGGAGGGCAGATTGGTTGAGCTCACGAGTTTGAGGCCAGCCTGGGCAACATGTGGAGACTCCATCACTACAAAAAATACAATTAGCCTGGTGTGGTGGTGCACGCTTGTAGTCCTGGCTATTCCAGAGGCTGAGGTGGGAGGATCGCTTGAGTCTGGGAGGCAGAGGTTGCAGTGAGCCAAGATTATACCACTGCACTCCAGCCTGGGCAATAGAGCCAGACCTTGTCTCAGAAAAAACAAAACAAAAAAACAAAAACAAAAACAAAACAAAACATAAATTTAAAAAATAACTTAAACTTGCATGTTTTTGTTTTTGTTTTTGAGATGGAGTCTTGCTCTCTTGCCCAGGCTGGAGTGCAGTGGCGTGATCTTGGCTCACTGCAACCTCCTCTTCCCGGGTTCAAGTGATTCTCCTGCCTTAGCCTCCTGAGTAGCTGGGATTACAGGTGTGCACCACCATAACTGGCTAATTTTTGTATTTTTAGTAGAGACAGGGTTTCACCATGTTGGCCAGGCTGGTCTCAAACTCCTCACCTCAAGTGATCAACCCACCTTGGCCTCCCAGAGTACTGGGATTACAGGTGTGAGCCACTGTGTCCTGCCAGAACCATTTATTTATCTTTTATTTTACAAATTTTACAATCGTAGTTTGATCCACCTTATCTAGATTTTTCTAGGGCACAGATTCGAGTCCCCTGGGCTTTGAGGAATGTGGGTGCCAGCGAGTCACTCGCTCCCTGTTGAGAACCAGTGTCTGTCCATCAACCAGCTTTGTGTTATGTACTTGTTGCATATGTTGGAACTCCCTTGAAATATTGAAAATTTTGTTTACTAGCCTAAAAGATGACCCCTCAGAAGGCAGTCAACTGCATGTACTGATAATGGAAATGAAGACATAAGTCAAGTGTTTTAAAACAGCAGTTATTAGGCAGAAGATAGCAATTTAAATAGATTAAATTGTAGTCATTAGACTAACTTAATGGTTTGCATCTGTGTGAAATGGTTCACGTGACTCCATTTTTTTTTGAAGCAATCATTTGCTATCATAGTTGCGATTTGAGATAATTTGAGGGTGTCTCAGGATGTATCCCTTGCTACTGTTAGGGTCTGTTCTTTATTCATTTATACAACTGGCATCTAGAAACCTATTATAGGTTAGGTGCGGGGGGTTATGGTGGCAAATCAAATAGGCTCTGCCCTCACGGAGCTTATGAGATATGTACACAGCATGCCACCAGATAGGGATGAGCATTTTGACTTTAAATAATTAATTCGTTTTTTGAGACAGGGTCTTGCTCTGTTGCCCAGACTGGAGTGCTGCGGCATTATCATAGCTCACTGCAGCCTTGACCTCCCAGCCTCAAGCAGTCCTCCAGCCTCAGCCTCCTTAGTAGCTAGGACTACAGGTGCTTGCCGCCATGCCTGGCTAATTTTTAATTTTTCACAGAGACAGGGTCTTAGTATGTTACCCAGGCTGGTTTTGAACTACTGAGCTTAAGTGATCCTCCTGCCTCAGCCTCTCAAAGTGCTGGGATTACAGGTATGAGCCCCCAGGTTTTGTCGCATTTTGATTTTAGACAGAGTGATCAGGGAGGCCTCTCTGAGGACGTAACATTTGAGATGAAGACTTGAAGAGGAAGCAGTTTGAAGGTGGAAGGAAGAGAAAGGGGGCAGCGTGAGATGAGATTTGAATGGGAGCCAGGAGCCAGGCCATCAGGGTATCATCAGAGAGTGGGAAGTTTGGATATATTCTAAGTGCCATGGGAAAATATCAGGAGGCAGGGGTGATGTGATCTGATTTTTATTTTGTTTGGTTCTGATTTATGCTTTAAAAAGATCCCTCTGACTTCTCCACAAAGAACAGATTGGAATATGAATGTGGAAGCAAGACACTGTTTGCTTGCTTGCTTCCTTCCTTCCTGCCCGCCTTCCCTCCCTCCCTCCCTCCCTTTCTTCCTTCCTCCCTCCCTCCCTTCCTTCCTTCCTGCCCGCCTTCCCTCCCTCCTTCCTTCCTTCCTTCCCCTCCTTCCCTCCCTCCTTCCCTCCTTCCCTCCCTCCCTCCCTCCCTCCCTCCCTCCCTCCCTCCCTCCTTCCCTCCCTCCCTCTCTCCCGTCCTCCCTCCCTTGGTCGCCTAGGCTGGAGTGCAGTGGCATGATCTCGGCTCACTGCAACCTCTACCTATTGGGTTCAAGCGAGTCTCTTGCCTCAGCCTCTCAAGTAGCTGGGATTACAGGCACGTGCCACCACACATGGCTAATTTTTTGTATTTTTAGTAGAGACAGGGTTTCACCATGTTGGCTAGGCTGGTCTGAAGTGATCCACCTGCCTTGGCCTCCCAAAGTGCTGGGATTACAGGCACGAGCCACCACTCCCAACTGCAAGACACAGTTTCTATTCAGTAACTGCAAATGCTGGTGCCCTGGATTAGGGTGAGATGCATAGGAGAAGGAAATGATAGCTTTGAGATGTGATTTGAATATAGAATCTGTGTCTTTTTTTGTGGTTGATATGGCTTAGCTGTGTCTCCACCCAAATGTCATCTTGAATTGTGGCTCCCATAATTCCCACGTGTTGTGGAAAAGACCCAGTGGGAGATAATTGAATCACAGGAGCGGTCTCCCCACACTGTTCTCATGGTAGTGAATAAGTCTCGTGAGATCTGATGATTTTTTTTTTTTTTTTTTTTTTGAGATGGAGTTTCGCTCTTTTGCCCAGGCTGGAGTGCAGTGGCACAATCTCAGCTCATTGCAACTTCTGCCTTCTGGTTTCAAGCGATTCTCCTGCCTCAGCCTTCCGAGTAGCTGGGATTACAGGTGCCCGTTACCATGGCCAGCTAATTTTTGTATTTTTAGTAAAGACAGGGTTTCACCATGTTGGCCAGGCTGGTCTCGAACTCCTGACCTTGTGATTTGTCCACCTCAGCCTTCCAAAGTTCTGGGATTACAGGCGTGAGCCACTGCGCCTGGCCCTGTATCTGATGATTTTATAAGGGCTCTCATTCTCTCTTGTCTGCCGCCATGTAAGACATGTCTTCGCCTTTCACCATGATTGTGAGGCCTCCCCAGCCATGTGGACCAGTGAGTCCATTAAACCTCTTTTTCTTTATAAATTACCCAGACTCTGGTATGTCTTTATCAGCAGTGTGAAAATAGACACAGTGTGGGAGAGGAATGCGGTCTTGCTCTGTCATCCACTTTGGAGTGCAGTGGTGCAAAGAATGCTCACTGCAGCCTCAACCTCCTAGGCTCAAGTAATCCTGCCTCAGCCTCCTGAGTGCATGGCTGGGACTACAGGCATGCGCCACCACACCTAGCTAAATTTTAATTTTTTTTTTTTTATAGAGACAGGGTCTCCCTATGTTGCCCAGGTTGGTCTTGAACTCAGGTTGGGCTCAAACGATCCTCCTACCGTGGACTCCCACAGTGCTAGGATTACAGGCATGAGCCACTGCATCTGGCCAAAATCTGCCTTGCTGATGACTTAATGGTATCTGTTTTCATATATACAGGTGTGTGTGTATATATATAAAAGAAGAATTAACTGTGCATATTTATTTAGCCCCTTGACTTTTCAGACACTGTTCAACCTCATGTTATCAATTTAATACAACTCTGATGCATAAAAAAACCTAAATGCAGTTATTCATTTCCTTCCTGATGGGTATAAAAATGTCAGTAAATTATTGATCACAAAATATTTTGCTTCCATAGGCATATAAATATTTAATCCTTATGGTAATTGACATCTGCATATTTTACCTTCCTGAGTACAGGCATCTAAATTAGACATGCAAATCATTGATAACTATATATTTCGGTTGCATGTGAGGACCAGTGAAATAGTTTAAGTGTGCAATTGGTAGGCAGTCATATAATTCACAGCCCAAAACTTTATATCTAAAAATGTAAATACAAATTCCTCAGACTCCTTTTTTTTTTTTTTTTTTGAGATGGAATCTTGTTCTGTCGCCCAGACTGGAGTGCAGTGGTACCATCTTGGCTCACTGCAACCTCCGCCTCCCCAGTTCAAGTGATTCTTTTGCCTCAGCCTCCCAAGTAGCTGGGACTACAGGCATGCGCCACCATACCCAGCTAACTTTTGTATTTTTAATAGAGATGGGATTTCACACTGTTGGCCAGGCTGGTCTTAAACTCCTGACCTCAAGTGATCCACCTGCCTCAACCTCCCACAGTGCTGGGATTACAGGTGTGAGCCACTGTGCCCTGCCTTCGGACTCCTTTTTAAACTGATGAAGCCATTTAATGAGTAAATTTAGGAGAAAAATATCCAGGGGCATTTATATTTTTTTTGTTTTCTTCAGTAGAATGTCTCGAAAGCTGGCAGTCTTCTTTGTTTGTTATTTTAACTGAGCCTCTGCTCTGTGACTGATGCTTCAGCTCCCTCTGTCTTAGCCAGGGTGGTTCGAGCTCCATTGTGGGTACAGTGCTAGGGAAGCAAGAGTTGCGGGGGAGTGATGCTGGAAAGGAAGAAAAAGACATGAAATGCACTTGCATGTTCATCATAGCACCATTCATAAGAGCAAAGACATGGAATCAATTCAGGTGCCTATCAGTGGCGGACTGGATAAAGAAAATGTGGTACATATATACCGTGGAATACTAAATAGCCATAAAAAGTAACATGATCATGTCCTCTGCAGCAACATGAATTTAGCTGCAGCTGGAGGCCATTATCCTAAGGGAGTTAGAATTAATGCATAGGTACTGCATGTTCTCTCTTATAAGTGGGAACTCCACATGGGGTAGCAGGGACATAAAGATGACACCAGTAGACACTCCAGGGTCCACTAGAGGGGAGAAGGAGGAAGGGGGGACAAAGACTGAAAAACTGTTGAGTACTATGCTTACTGCAGCATAGACCTCCTGGGCCCAAGTGATCCTCCCACTTCAGCCTCCCAAGTAGCTGGGACCAAGATACATACTGCCATGCCTAGCTAAATTTTCAGACTTAGTTTTTTGTTTTGTTTTGTTTTTCGAGACGGAGTCTCGCTCTGTCAGCCAGGCTGGCATGCAGTGGCATGATCTTGGCTCACTGTAACCTCTGCCTCCTGGGTTTAAGTGATTATCCTGCCTCAACCTCCTGAGTAGCTGGGTTTACAAGTACCCAACACCACACCTGGCTAGTTTTTGTTTTTAGTAGAGATGGGGTTTTACCATGTTGGCCAGGCTGGTCTTGAACTCCTGACCTCAGGTGATCCACCCATCTGGTCCTGCCAAAGTGCTGGGATTATAGGTGTGAGCCACTGTGCCCGGCCTCAAATTTAGTTTTGTAGAGACAGGGTCTTCCTATGTTGTCCAGACTCTGCAGGGCTATTTTTGAAAAGAATAATTAATGAATGACTTTTTTTTTTTTTTTTTTTTTGAGACTGAGTCTCACTCTGTTGCCCAGGCTGGAGTGCAGTGTCACAATTTCTGCTCACTGCAACCTCTGCCCAGCAATTCTTCTGTCTCAGCCTCCTGAGTAGCTGGGATTACAGGTGTAATCCTGAGTAGCTGGGATCACAGGTGCCACCATGCCTGGCTAATTTTTGTATTTTTGGTAGAGACAAGGTTTTGCCATGTTGGCCAGGTTGGTCTCTAAGTCCTGACCTCAGGTGATCCACCCACCTCGGTTTCCCAAAGTGCTGGGATTACAGGTGTGAGTCACTGCACCCAGCCTCAATGAATGATTTTACATACTTCTGTAAGCTGCAAGGATATTTATCAAAATTTAAAGGAACAGTGCAAATTTCCTTTGAAGAGCTTATTTAGACCTTGGTTATTTTGTTTATCATCCTGAAAATTCAAAATTCTTTTTCTTTTTTTTTTTTTGAGATGGAGTCTTGCTCTGTCACCCAGGCTGGAGTGCAATGGCATGATCTCAGCTCACTGCAACCTCTGCCTCTCAGGTTCATGTGATTCTCCTGTCTCTGCCTCCCGAGTAGCTGGGACTACAGATACATGCCGCCTTGCCTGGCTGATTTTCGTATTTTTAGTAGAGACAGGGTTTCACCATATTGGCCAGGTTTGTCTCGAACTCCTGACCTCGTGATCCGCCTGCCTCGGCCTCCCAAAGTGCTGGGATTACAGGTGTGAGCCATCGCTCCAAGCCCTGAAAATTCTTTTATATTAAAAAATGCTTGTAGAATTAGTTAAAATATTTAAATATATATTTTTGGTAGCTAAATATTTCTATTTAGGCAACTTTATAATAGATTGCACATTTTAATGTATTCCATTACTATAATGTTTAGTGTATTCAGGCCTTTATATAAGCAGCGCATTTGGGATTTCTGTATAGCAGGCACTCTGATACAGAATGAGCATTGATTTGGAGGTCAGAGTATCTAGGTTTGAGATCCAGCTCTAATCCTAGTCATGTAGCCTTGAACAATTCACAAAACCAATTTTTTTTTTTTTTTTTAAGACGGGGTTTCACCATATTGGCCAGGCTGGTCTCGGACTCCTGACCTCGAGTGATCCGCCCACCTTGACCTCGCAAAGTGCTGGGATTATAGGCATGAACCACCACTCCCGGCCTCACATAACCTATCTAACATTCCTAAACCTATTTTTTTTTTTGTTTGAGACATAGTCTTGCTCTGTCGCCCAGGCTGGAGTGCAATGGCACGATCTCGGCTTACTGCAACCTCCGCCTCCTGGATTTAAGCAGTTCTCTGCCTCAGCCTCCCCAGTAGCTGGGATTACAGGCATGTGCCACCATGCCTGGCTAATATTTTGTATTTTCAGTAGAGACAGGGTTTCACCATCTTGGCCAGGCTGGTCTCCAACTCTGGACCTAAGGTGATCCGCCCACCTCAGCCCCCCAAAGTGCTGGAATTACAGGCATGAGCCAGCACGCCCAGCTGTATTTTACTTTTTAAATAGAAACAGGGTCTTGCTATGTTGCTTAGGCTGATCTCAAACTCCTGGGCTGAAGAAATCTGCCCACCTCAGCTTCCAAAGTGCTGAGATGACAGCGTGAGCCACTGTGCCAGGTCCCAAAATCTGTGCTCTTTATGAAGCTTCCCAGGAGGTAATGGTGGGGTCCCTCAGAGGGAATGTGTTGGAGACAGCTCCTAGAAAATCTCTTAAGTGGTTTCCACTGCTGATATTTTAGGACTAAATGTAAAATCTCTAAGTTTCCTTATGGGAATTTGTAGCTGCATCTTTGGTTTTATCTATTGTTATTGCTCATATATGCCTATTATTTATTTGATGTTAGCCTTGATTGGTAAAGAAAAAATACCCAATTACAGCATTATGCCTTTGGGAATATAAAATCCTCTTTAAGACATCAGCCCTGTAACAGAGTTTCCAAGAATGCTTTGTGTTGAAATTGGAAAATTGTTTATAATCAAAAATGTGAATTTTGATGATTCCTTCAAAGGAATTATGCAATTAGGGTATTTTTTTTTTTTTTTTTGAGACAGGGTCTTGCTTTGTTGCCCAGGCTGGAGTACAGGGGCTCAGTCTCAGCTCACTGCAGCCTCCGCCTCCCAGGTTCAAGCGATTCTTTTGCCTCAGCCTCCGGAGTAGCTGGGACTACAGGCACGCACCACTGTGTCCAGCTAATTTTTGTATTTTTTGGTAGACACTGGGTCTTGTCATATTGACCAGGCTGGTCTTGAACTCCTGGCCTCAAGTGATCCACCTGCCTTGGCCCCCCCAAAGTGCTGGGATTACAGGTGTGAGCCACCATGCCTGGACAACTAGGGTATACTTTTAGCCACATAGGCACAATTTAGTCTTTGAGGAACACTTAATTATTGGACTCATATGACATCTGGTGATATGGGAAAGTGTCAAAACAAGTGGTCTCTGCTTAGAATGAGATGCTTAGCTGATGCTGAGCAAAAGCATGGATCCAGAAGGGATGACATCGAAATCTTTCTCTATCTCCACTCAGCCCCACCCAGCCCACCCAGCCCCAGAATGCACACCCTCCAAGGGTAAGTGCATGTTGCCATAAAAACCATAAAACTGTTGAGGCTGAAGGGATTCTGGGGTCATCTGAGTTAGTTGTCTGCCCAGTATACACATGTTGCTAGTTTTCTTTAAAACGATGTCTTTTAATTTCCTCTATGATCAATAACTGTAAAAGCCCTGGTTTTTGAGTCTCAAGTCTTTGGCACATGATTGACCTGGGTGGTCCATATTCCCTTTCTTCTCAAGGTAACTAAACACTAGTTTTATTTTCGTACATGATGTTCAGCAGTTTGCAACCTTCCTAGTCAAATTGTCCCAAAGTTTGAAGCAAAGGCAAGTGATCACATTCTAAATTCCCAGGTTTCCCACTTACAGCCTCTAAATTTGGTTTTCCAAGCAGTCCCTGGTTAAGTTACCAAAAGATTGAGAGGAGTTGAAGGCGTAAAGATGAAAGGAGCATATTTGATTTTTGGGGCAACCAGGTTCCTTTGGCTTTTGCTCAACCTGTAACATTGATCTCCCCCACCAGGGCTCTGTCTTTCAAGGGTAATAGTGACATTTGCCAACAGGACACCATCATGCTCATACAAGTCGTAGATTTTCTCAATCACAGCCTGGGTGTGAAATGGGGATTGGTAATGGCATTAGTGGAGTAGAGGGTGATGAGTTTTAGCACATGGGAAAGTTTGCTGGGCTTACATGTAAACTGGGGTCTTTTTTTTTTTGAGACAGAGTCTTACTCCGTCATCCAGGCTAGAGTGCAGTGGTGCGATCTTGGCTCACTGCAACCTCTGCCTCCTGGGTTCAAGTGATTCTTTTTCTTCATTCTCCCAAGTAGCTGGAATTACAGGTGCCCGCCACCATGCCCAGCTAATTTTTGTATTTTTAGTAGAGATGGGGTTTCACCATGCTGGCCAGGCTGACTTCGAACTCCTGGCCTCAAGTGATCCACCTGTCTCAGCCTCCCAAAGTGCTGGGATTACAGGCGTGAGTTGCCACGGCTGGCCCTTTTTTTTCGTTTTAGTTAAGGTCAAGTGTTTCTCCTCATCGTTGGTTGCAAGCAGCCGTACCTCCTGTGCCTTTTCTTGCTCAGCGTTTTGTCACTGTCTCTTCCTCCCCTTTCTCCTTCTGTCCCTCACCTTTAATTGCTTCATGCATTTCTGCCATGAATTTTAGAAAGTACCTATCTTCTTTGTAACACTCCAGCATGCTCTATGTTATATTATTCCTTGGAAGATAAAGCCAAAATTGATTTACATTAGTCAAACAATTATTAAATATTCAGGTTGACAGAAAGAACTTCTGCCTTTATGAACAACGGCAGGTCTAATTTTATACATTTCCATACTTCAGAGAGATAATAGTGACTTTTTTTGGCAGGGAGAGGGGTGATGTGAGGCATGTCATAACTCTCTACCCTGAATTGCTTGAGAAACTAGAGTAATGGAAAAACCTTGGGTCTGAGAGTACTGGTCTGAACCTGTGAAATCAGACAAGTTGTATACTTCCAAAGTACAACGGTGAGACAGGCGTTCGATAGACATTCCCATTCCAAAAGGGAGAAATATGCAAGAAAGGGGTAACGGGGCCCAAGAAAGTCTAAAACCCAACAAGGCAAACAAGATTAAATCTTCAGGCTTGAGAATCATCTTCTTTGACTTCATGTCTTGCCTTCTGGACACACTGGGATGGGAATTGGACCCCAAAGGTCTTGTGTGGCCTTGCCCCCGTGGGTTAGCTGAGTGTAGCCCACGTGACAGCTCTCAGGTGTCTGTGGCTCCCCCGAGGCTGGTGTTACATACTGGATTTACAATTCTGAGGTCTCAGGGTGACCCTGCCTTCATGGCTCCCCAAATCATTGTCCTACTGGGGACTCTCTGCAGTGCCTCTGCCCCTGTGGCAGTTCTCTACCTGGTCCACAAGGCTCTCCAAGGAATCCTTTGAAATCTCACTGGAGGTAGCTGTTCCTCCACACTTTTGCAATCTATATACATGTAGAGTTGGAATCATGCAGGTATCACCAAAATTTGCCACTTACACCTTCTGGAAGGGCTGCCTGAGTTAGATCTGGGCCACTGGAGCCGTAGCTAGGGTAGCCAAGAGACACTGCACCAGAAAGCAGGGAGCAGAAACTTGAAGTGAGCCCGGGCAGCAAGCCCGCAGTAAATATTGGGCTGAATTCATTTCCACCACTTGTTAGATCTCTGACATTGGCATTGTTACTTATTATCTTTAAACTTCCTTTTTTATTTGTAAAATGGAAATAGAAAAACAGTTTCTTTAGAGTTTTTGTAAGGCTTGAGTATAATTCATGTAAAGTCCACAACGTACTACCTGGGGCAGGGTGGATGGCCAGTAAGTTGTACCGGGAACCAACCCAAATGCCCATCAATGATAGACTGGACAAAGAAAATGTGGTACATATACACCATGGAATACTACGCACCCATAAAAAACGATGAGTTCGTGTCCTTTGTAGGGACTTGGATGAATCTGGAAACCAACATTCTCAGCAAACAGACCCAAGAACAGAAAGCCAAGCACTGTATTTTCTCACTCATAGGTGGGTGTTGAACAACGAGAACACATGGACTCAGGGAGAGGAGCATCACACACAGGGGACAGTTGAGGGGGGAAGTAGGGGAGAGACGATGGGGGGGTGGGGGAGGGATAACATGGGGAGAAATGCCAGATATAGTATGCACCTAAAGTAAAAAAAAAAAAAGTTGTATCCTGTGACGTAGCATCCTGCTGTTGTTCAGATGAGCTGCCGTGCAGAGCTAAAGAGCAGTGGCAATAGGATTATAATACTGTCTTAGCCTGTTTTGTGCTGCTGTAACAAAATACTGGAGACTGGGTAATTAATATGCAACTAATTTATTGGCTCGTGGTTCTGGGGGCTGGGAAGTCTAAAATGGAGGGGTCAGCACTTGGCGAGGTCCTTCTTGCTGTGTCATCCCATGGTGGAAGAGCCAAAAACAGTGAGAGAGCAAGGGGCTGGACTCATAGCCTCAAGCCCTTTTATCATCAGCCTTAATCCATTCAGAGTGTTAGATATAGTGAACCCCAAGTTTCTCTTCAAATAATCGGTATGTCTGTATGTTCAGCTCTTTTAGTCTTTAATCTCTATTTTAAAGTCTGACTTCCTTGTAGTTTCAGTAAACAGCCTTTTCCACCAGTTCTAATCAGTAGTTCACATCTGTCTCCCCCAATCCCCTGCCCCATCTTGACTCATCCCGGTCACCTGCTCCGGTCGCCTGCTTGACCCCTGCTTACCTGCTCTGACCTGCCTGTAACCATCCTTCCCCGCCAAACTACTCATCCTGCCACTGTGGTTCCTACACCTCCTCCCTTTAAAATAGCCAATTGGAATTAGACTAGACTGTGCCGCCTAACCCTAGCCAATAGGGGGAATGATAGCAGTAGGAGTGACCTCCGTGAGGCATAATACCCTTCCCCCTCCTTGTCCAAGTGTGCACTCGCCATTGCTCCATCTGTGAGCCGCACCCTTCTATAGAAGTAAATTGCCTCGCCGAGGAAGTTTATATTCGAGTGCTACTTCTTTTGCGGCATCGAAAATTCTACTTATAACAAGAGGGTGGAGCCCTCGTGACCTAACCACCTCCCATCAGCCACACCCTGCAGCACTGTTGTTTTGGGGATTAAGTTTCCAACACTTGCTTTTTGGGAGACACATTCAAACCATAGCAAATATATTTAAAAGCTGTACTAATCAAGATGGTTTTTTGGGGGGGGGGAAGTTTTTCTTCTTCTTCTTTGAATAGGTTACCATCTCCCTTGTTAGTCTAAAGCATTCATCGGTCTTGGGGAGAATAGGATTATTGCAGGAGAAAAGTTTGACATTCATATTCAATTTTGACAAACCTAATAGGATCTTTCCTATAAAATAATAAGAGCCTTCTAAAGTCAGACTGTTCTCTTGAAGGGATTTTAAAAATGTCTTTAGCTCCTCCTTGAACATAATAAGAATGAAGACTGGAATACTCAGGGCTTAGATTTCTCCTGCTGAGAACCTGCTGCTTCCAGCAGTGACAGCTTGGTCAGGAGCCTTGACACTCGGTGGCCGAAGGAAGGGGGAGACAGCCCCATGTCTTTTAGTCTCAGGTGTTGGGAAAACAACCAGGAGAGAGAAGGAGAAGAGGAAGATAGGTCGGTTTTTGTATTTGCTCTTGCCAACCCCAAATCCTGCTTTGGGGATAGTTTTTGAAGACGGGACTTTGGAAATACCATGGTAAGTTGAGCAAAGCACAGACAGGTTTTGAGCTGAACTAGTTATTTGGGTAGATGGGCCGGCCAGGCAGTGGGCTTGTGGTCTGCTTGACACGATTTTGTTTTTGTTTTTGTTTTTGTTTTTTTGAGACAAAATCTCACTCTGTCACCCAGGCTGGAGTGCAATTGTGCGATCTTTGCTCACTGCAGCCTCTGCCTCCTGGGTTCAAGCAGTTCTCCTGCCTCAGCCTCCCGAGTAGCTGGGATTACAGGGGCTCACCACCACACCCAGCTAAGTTCTGTATTTTTAGTAGAGACAGGGTTTTGTCATGTTGGCCAGGGTGGCCTTGAACCTCTAACCTCAGATGATTCACCTGCCTTGGCCTCCCAAAATGCTGGGATTATAGGTGTGAGCCACCACGCCTGGCCAAGCTTTTAGTTTTTTTTTTGTTTGATTGCTTTTGAGACAGAGTCTTGCTCTGTCTCCCAGGCTGGAGTGCACTGGTATGATCTCGGCTTATTGCAACCTCCTTTTCCTGGGTTCAAGCAATTCTGCTGCCTCAGCCTCCCAAGTAGCTGGGATCACAGACATCCGCCACCACGCCCGGCTAATTTTTTTGTGTTTTTAGTAGAGATGAGGTTTTATCATGTTGGCCAGGCTGGTTTCAAACTCCTGACCTCTAATGATCTGCCCCCGTCGGCCTCTCAAAGTGCTGGGATTGCAATTACAGGCATGAGCCACTGTGCCCGGCTGCTTTTGGTTCTTAAAATTTTTTTTCTTTGTAATTACTGGTTATAGCAAGATAATTTTTTTTTTTTAAGACAGAAGTTCTCCTTTGTTGTCCAGGCTGTTCTTGATCCTCCCATCTCAGCCTTTCAAGTAATATTGAAATACTTACTAAATATAAATGATTTCCCTTATATCAGAGATAGGGCATCCTTCCATTTCAGCCTTAAGCACCACCTCCAAGAAGACTTCTTTGACCTGACAGATTCCATATTATGGGCTCTCATAGCATTCATTTTAAAAAATTTTAAATTTTTATATTTTAAGAGACTGGGTCTTGTTCTGTTGCCCAGGCCAGAGTGCAGTGGTGTGATTATAGCTCACTGCAGTCTCGAACTCCTAGGCTCAAGCAATCCTCCTGCCTCAGCCTCCCAATTAGCTAGGACTAGAGGTGTGCACCACCATGCCCTAATCAAAAAACAACTTTTGTAGGCATTGAGTCTCACTGTTTGCCCAGGCTGGTTTTGAACTCATGACCTCCAGCCATCCTCCCTTCTGGGCCTCCCAAAGTTCTGGGATTATAGGTGTGAGACTCTCAGCATTTCATCACACTTTTGAGTTCTGGTATTATAGTTACTAATACGATTATTTGTTTAATGCTTGCCTTTTTCACTGTACTGTTAGCTCTGTGAGAACAAGGCATTTTCTGATTTTGCTCATTTTGCTCACTGTTGAGTCTCTTAATACCTAGCACGGTGCCTGGCCCCGACCTCAATAAGTGCTGCTCGTTCCTGAACCGTGAAATGAAATTTTTTTGTGGGAAGAGAAGTGACCTGTTCCATTTGGTGACAAGAGGGGGCAGCAGAGAGCTGCCAGAGTAGAGGCCTCTGGTTTGTCTTTTGGGTTAGCAAATCAGTTTGTTAGGCTGTTTAATCAGGAGTGGAGGAGAGGGTGGAATGTCAAAGGGGAACCAAGAAGCAAAAGAAGGGGGATTATCTAGAAGAAAAATGGAGTAAAACGGAGGAAATGCGAACTGGAGTTAGCTGGAAGGGGGTCTCAGGTGTGAGTGGTCCGCAGTCTGTGGCCAGACATCCTGCTTCCCTCTAGGGCTTTCGACAGTTGGTAAGCATCTTGCCCCAGTATTCCTGAAAGCCCTAATGTTGGAGACAGATTCGGTCTAGGAAGAGGAGAGAACAATGGCTTCTTGCTGGTAGCAGCTTCATGGAAGCTTATGCACGGCAGGTGGGTAGTGGTCCTGTCCCTTGTGCAGGACATAGAACCAGTGAGATTGGGCCGTGGGACACGGGGAAGAAGTAGGGAAGGATGGAAATTAGCATTTCCTAGGTAGCTTCTGTGTCACAGGCACAAAGGAATCTAGTACGGCCAGTATTTTCCTTATTTGAAAGATGAGGCTCAGAGAATTACTGTAATTTGCCCAAATAATATCGTGGCTAAACTCAGTTTTCATCCTAACTCCCTTGGCTTAAAAACCCGTATTCTTTCTCACATGCTCTGGTGACTTCGTAAAGATTTTAGTAATGGCCCTTTTTTACTTTATGTGCCTAAAGAGAAATAGACTCTTCTCAGTTACGTGCCATACTGGTAAATTCAAAATCTATACTAGAAACTATTATTCCTATTTTTAGATTTGTTGGGGGAAATTTATTAACATAATTATAAAATGTTACATTTTAGGCTGACAGCATAGAATCTCTGATTGTCAACCATGACTTAGAATTTGAAATGTCTAACTTCTATATGGCATGGAGGGTCAAAACTCAAGAATTGGGCTGGGAGTGATTACTCACACCTGTAATTCCAGCATTTTGGGAGATGGAGGCAGGAGGATCACTTAAGCGCAGGAGTTCAAGACCAGCCTGGGCAACATAGTGAGACCCTACTTCTAAAACAAATTTGAAATATTAGCTGGGCAGCCGGGCCATAGTGGCTCACGCCTGTAATCCCAGCACCTTGGGAGGCCGAGACGGGTGGATCACCTGAGGTCAGGAGTTTGAAACCAGCCTGACCAACATGGAGAAACCCCATCTCTACTAAAAAATACAAAATTAGATGGGCGTGGTGGTGCATGCCTGTAATCCCAGCTACTCGGGAGGCTGAGGCAGGAGAATTGCTTGAACCCGGGAGGTAGAGTTTGCGATGAGCCAAGATCACGCCATTGCACTCTAGCCTGGGCAATAAGAATGAAACTGCATCTCAAAAAAAAAAAAAAAAACAATTAGCTGGGCATAGTGGCATGAACCTGTAGTTCTGGCTACTCAGGAGGCTGAGGAAGGAGGATCACTTGAGCCCAGGAGGTCAAGGCTATAGTGAACTATGATTGTGCCACGGTACCATGGCCTGGGTGACAGAGTGAGACACTGTATCAGAAAAAAAAAAATTGCAAGAATTGTCATCTTGATTTTATATCAGAGGATACAAACCTATGGTGAGGGGTTTTTGGTCGAAGTGTTAAGTAAGTGAATATTAATGTAGGGATATAGGATCTCTGCTCCTGGATCATAAGCCAAAATTAGAAGCACCATAAAGTGAGTTAAATAATTTCTGACTGGGCTGGGCATGGTGGCTCACGCTTGTAGTCCTGGCAATTTGGGAGGCCAAGGTAGATGGATTGCTTGAGTCCAGGAGTTCAAGACCACCCTGGACAACATGTAGAGATCTGTCTTTACAAAAAATACAAAGAATTATCCAGGTGTGATGGTGTATGCCTATAGTTCCAGCTACTTGGGGGGCTGAGGTGGGAGCATTGCTTGAGGCTGCCTGGGAGTTGGGGGTTGAAGTGAGCCGAGATCGTGCCACTCCACCCTGGGTACAGAGCAAGAACTTGTCTAAAAAAAGATGATTTCTGGCCAGGCCTGGTGGCTCACTCCTGTAATCCCAGCACTTTGGGAGGCCAAGGCAGGTGGATCACGAGGTCAGGAGTTCAAGACCAGCCTGGCCAACATGGTGAAACCCCGTCTCTACTAAAAATACAAAAATTAGCTTTCTGTAATCCTAGCTACTTGGGAGACTGAGGCAGAATTGCTTGAACCCGGGAGGCAGAGACTGCAGTAAGCTGAGATCATGCCACTGCACTCCAGCCTGGGTGACAGAGTGAGACTGTCTAAAAAATAATAAAAAAAAAGATTTCTGACTTTGAATATAACTACCAGAGAAGAAACATTCTTGTGAAATCCTCTAAGAGAGGATTTCTAACCAAATCCACCCTGTTGTAGGTATTGACTGTATTATGACTTAAATACTCCAGTCCAAGCCAGTCTTTAGCAAAAGTTAATCTTCCTGATTAGCAAATCGAGTATGAGATCGAGGTCTCAGAGCCTGGGGCTTTGGGGTGGAGGGGCAACAACTTGGGAAACTGAAAACTCTGGTTATTTATTTATTTTTTTGAGGCAGAGTTTCACTCTTGTTGCCCAGGCTAGGGTGCAATGGCGCGATCTTGGCTCACTGCAACCTCTGCCTCTCTGGTTCAAGCGATTCTCCTGCCTCAGCCTCCTGAGTAGCTGGGATTACAGGCAGCTAATTTTTATATTTTTAGTAGAGACGGGGGTTTCACCATGTTGGCCAGGCTGGTCTTGAACTCCTGACCTCAGGTGATCCACCCGCCTCGGCTTCCCAAAGTGCTGCAGGCGCGAGCCACCGAGCTGGGCCTGGAAACCGAAAACTGTTGAAGTCAAGGGGAAACAAGGCGCACTTCCTCTGTTATCTAGTAGCAAAGGAAGAGAATCTTGGAACTGAACATGTGTCAGAATTTTGGCAGACAGAAATACATGATTTTATCAAAAAGTAAATAATGCTTTGGAAGAAAATACATTCTTCTCATTGCAAAGAAAAGACTGTGGAGGAAAAGCAGGGTTTTTTTTTTTTCTTTTTTTTCTTTCTTTCTTTTTTTTTTGTATAGTTGGTTTTTCTTAGACCAAAACCATCTGAATTAGGGAAGCTGGACTAAAAAGTTTGTTTTTTTTTTTCCCTTTATAGGAGGTGATGGAAGGCATCAAGGTGGGCCTTTTGCCCAAGAATCTCTCCATTTCCCCTCCAGAAATGATTTAGATTCTATCATCTGTGTTGACTTGCCCATATTCATTAGCGATTTGGCTGGGGCAGTTATTAATGATGACAGTGATCACTCTCCTTTATGGCACTTCATGCTTAAAAGAATACTTCAGATTGCCTCCAAATAACAAAACGAGTTCTGAAATCAGTCATTGCCGGACTCATGTTCCTTTGAACATCCACCACATATCAGACTTCTGTCCAGCACTGTATTTGGTTCGAGGTATACACAGTACTCTCAAGGAGTTGAAGACAAACAAATGGGTTCTTTCTCTCAAGTGAATAACATTTGTTTAGAGCTTGCATTTCCCCATCAATCAAGACCAGGTTCGAAGGCCCTCCCATTTAAACCTTTTGAATCCAAAATGAATCATCCTATAAAACTTATAGCCTCATCCTGAATTCTGGGTCCTAGTAATAGGATATGACCACATGGCGGGGATGGAGATCCAAGAAGAGAGAATATGGCATTTGCAGATTTAGGTAAATTTCTAGTTTATGACATTCAAAATGCTTTTCCCACGAGGCGACACTAGAGGGCAGTGCGTACAGCAAAACCTTGCAATGGAACAAAAACTACTGAAGTTCCATTTCCAATTATGCTTTTTAAAATTCAAGTGTCAGCTCGCAAAGTCTTTTCATTTCATTAAATAGATAAAGGGAGGAAATATATTGAAATTATATGCCATCATAAAAAATATCCTGAAGAATTTTGTTAATATTTATCAAGTAATAATTTGATAATAATTTAAAAAATTAAATAGTATTAACATTTCTTTCATAAAAAGGAGTCTGCCTCCTCTTCTTCCCATCTGTCTTTCTTGCAGTTTATTCTGAATTTATGTTTGTATTTCTATTTAACATATACATACGTACATTTCCTTTTTTCTTTTTTAAAATTTTCTTTTTCAAAATTGACAAATAATTGCACATATTCATGGGATATATAGTGATGCTTTGATACATATAATGTGACCAGATCAGGGTAATTAGCAAATCTGTTATCTCAAAGATCTATCTTTTTTTGTGTTGGGAACGTTCAACGTCCTTCTGGCTATTTGAAACTATTTATTATTGTTAACTATGGCCATCTTACAGTGGTTTAGAACATGAGAACTTGTTCCTTCTATCTAGGTGTAATTTTCATACTTACATTTCTCAAGGCATATGACTATTTGGTTTATTTTTAATGAATATCCCCAGGTACATTTTTCTGCTCCCCCCAAATCTATCTAATATAGTCCAATTTTATTACATCAGAAATCATTATTTACAGTAAGATTGTTATAACTGAAACTTTTCATTTTGGCAGTTTTCATCTGCAGACAAAACAGAATGATAGAAAGCATGCCCATTTACTCTGCATCTAGCTTCAACAGTCATCGGTTTTTTTGTTTGTGTTTAATTATTCCCACATTATCTTTTCTTCCTCTCAATTATTTTAAACAAATTTTAAACCTTGTCATTTCACCAGCATTGTTTATATTACTATGACTGAAAATATTCCTCAACATAAAACCAGCAATTACATTTTTGTATATTTTGTCTAAAGCTAATAATTGTTTCTTAAATTTTTGTTAGTTTTTATTAATTACTTATCATGAATTTTATTTTAACAGTGTTCCATTAGATATATGAAACATACACATATATATAATAAATAAGTAAATAAATTTTATTTATTTATCTTTTGAGACAGGATCTCATTTTGTTGCCCAGGCTGGAGTGCAGTGGCATGATCGCGGCTCACTGCAGCCTTGACCTCCCTGGGCTCAGGTGATCCCACCTCAGCCTCGAGAGAGGCTGAGATTGCAGGAATGTGTCACCATACCTGGCTAATTTTTGTATCTTTTGTAGAGACAGCGTTTCACCATGTTGCCCAGGCTGGCTTTGAACTCCTAGTCTCAAGGGATCTGTCTGCCTTGGCCTCCCAAAGTGCTGAGATTACAGGCCGAGCCACCGTGCCTGACCATAAATTTTAAATAAGTAAATGAAGTTTAAGTAAATGACCTAACATATTACCTAATGTATCAACTTTATTTTTTCCCCCCCAGAAAACATTGTTCTACAGTCCCTAACTTCTTCCTCCTTTTCTTTTTATTGACACATAATATTTATACCAATTCATGAGGAACATGTGGTATTTTGTTACATGCATAGAATGTATAATGATCAAGTCAGGGAGTCGTGGCGTTTAAGTGAGGGGTCCCTAATGTCGGGGCCTGTCCATGGCCTGTTAGGAACCAGGCTACATGGCAGGAGGCAAGTGGCAGGTGAGCCAGCATTACCACCTGAGCTCCGCCTCCCGTCAGCTCAGCAACAGCATTAGATTCTCATAGGAGCATGAACCCTATTGTGAATTGCACATGCAAGGGACTTAAGTTACCTGCTCCTTATGAGAATCCTTCTAATGGCTGATGATCTGAGGTGGAACAGTTTCATCCTGAAACCAGTCCCCTCCACCCCAGTCCATGGAAAAACTGTCTTCCATGAAAACAGTCTCTGATGCCAAAAAGGTTGGAGACTGCTGATTTCAGGTATCTATCACCTCTGGTTTCCTTTCCTTTCCTTTTTCCTTTTCCTTTCCTTTCCCTCCCTCTCTCCCCTCTCTCCCCATCTCCCCCTCTCCCCATCTCCCCCCTCCCTCTCTCCCCCTCCCTCTCTTCCCCTCCCTCCTTCCCCTCCCTCTCTCCCCCTCCCCTCTCCCCCTCTCCCCCCTCCCTCTCTCCCCCCCCTCCTCCCCCCCCATCCCCCTCTCCCCCCCCCTCCACCCTCCCTCTCTCCCCCTCCCCCCCCTCCCCCTCTCCCCCTCCTCCCCCCATCTCTCCCCCTCTCCCTGCCCCTTCTTCTCTTTCTTTCACCATGGTCTCAGCTCACTGCAACCTCTGACTCCTGGGTTCAAGTGATTCTCCCACCTCAGCCTCCTAAGTTGCTGGGACTAGGGGTGCGTGCCACCATACCTGGCTAATTTTTGTATTTTTAGTAGAGACAGGGTTTCACTGTGTTGGCCACGCTGGTCTCAAACTCCTGACCTCATGATCCACCCACCTCAGCTTCCCAAAGTGTTGGGATTACAGGTGTGAGCCACCACGCCTGGCCGTATTTATCATTATTTATGTTAGGAACATTTCAAGTCTTCTAGTCTAGCTACTTCAAAATATATAGTAATTTGTTGCTAACCGTAGTCACCCTACTCTGCTATCAAACACTAGAATTTATTCTTTCTACCTCACTGTGTGTTTGTACCCATTAAACAGCCTCTCTTTATCCACCCCCACCCCAACCTTCCCAGCCTCTGGTAACTACCATTCTACACTCTGCCTCCATGAGATCAACTTTTTTAGTTCCTGCATATCAGTGAGAACGTGTAATATTTGTCTTCCTGTGTCAGGCTTATTTCACTTAACATAGTGACCTCCAGTTCCATCCATGTTGCTGCAAATGACAGGATTTCATCCTTTTTAATGGTTGAATAGTATTCCATTATGTGTATATACCACATTTTCTTCATCTGATCATCCATTGGACACTTAGGTTGATTTCATGTATTGGCTATTCCGGATAGTGCTGCAGTAAACACGGGGTGCAGGTGTTGCTTTGACATACTGAGTCCCCTTCGTCCGGACAGATACCCAGTAGTGGGGTTGTTGGATCACATGGTAGCTCTGTTTTTAGCTTGTGAAGAAATCTCCATGTTGTTTTTGGTAGTAGCTGTACTCACATTCCCACCAACAGTGTGTGAAGAGTTCCCTTTTCAGCTGAACACGCTGGCTCACTCCTGTAATCCCAGCACTTTGGGAGGCCGAGGTGGGCAGATCACCTGAGGTCAGGAGTTTGAGACCAGCCTGGCCAACAAGAGGAAACCCCATCTCTACTAAAAATACAAAAATTTGCCGGGCACGGTGGCCCACACACCTGTAATCCCAGCACTTTGGGAGGCTGAGGCGGGTGGATCACAAGGTCAAGAGATCAAGACCATCCTGGCCAACATGGTGAAACCTCGTCTCTACTAAAAATACAAAACTTAGCTGGATGTGGTGGCGCATGCCTGTAATTCCAGCTGCTCGGGAGGCTGAGACAGGAGAATCGCTTGAACCTGGAGGTGGAGGTTGCCCGCAGAGATTGCACCACTGCACTCCAGCCTGGACGACAGAGCGAGATTCTGTCTCAAAACAAAACAAACAAAACAGAAATTAGCTTGGCATGGTGGCCAGCACCTGTAATCCTAGCTACTCGGGAGGCTGAGGCCCCAGAATCACTTGAACCTGTCAGGGGGTGGTTGCAGTGAGCTGAGATCACCACTGCTGCACTCCAGCCTGGGCAACAAGTGTGAAACTCCCATCTTAAAAAAAAAAAAGTTCCCTTTTTCCACATCATCACCGGCATCTGTTATTTTTTTTGTCATTTTAATCCTAGCTGTTGAACTGGCATAAGATGATACACATTGTGGTTTTGATTTGCATTTTGTCCTCCACGTGGGTGAAAGTGTGTGGAGGCCTTGCTGTATGCCCACACTGCTTCAGAGAGGGGAGCTCCTACCGGGATCTAACCCGCGCCCAAACCTAAGCGGCTACAGTAACGCACCATAGCCCCCAGCAGATGGGGCGGGCGGTGGAGGCAGTGGGATCATTGCTTGTGGCTCGTGCTTTGGCCACAAAGCGTCAGCCAGCAAGGGGGGATGCCACTGGGGCTCCACGAATATGGAGCTGCAGGGGCTGTTGGGCCCCAGTGCAGGATGTGGTCTGCTGGGGGCTGTGGTGCGTTGCTGTAGCCGCTTAGGTTTGGGCGCGGGTTAGATCCCGGTATGAGCTCCCTCTCTGAAGCAGTGTGGCCGGACAGTCTCCAGGCGGCTCCCAATGTTAGTCTCAGGGCTCTCGAGGGTGAGGTGCTCTCCCATGGCTGGGATTGCAGGAGTTCCTAGTGGGAATGTGGACCCCTGGGAATGTGGAGGCCTGGGGGTCTCTCTGCAACTCTTTCCCTGCACTGGGGGAGCCTCCCTGGGTTTCCAGCTGATCCTGGCTGAGCAGGCTGCCTCCTTTCCTTCTCTTTCGTTGCTTGCCTTAGACGTTTCCTGTCACTTCTCTGTTCTCGGTTCTCTCCTAGATGATCTGTTCGAAGTGTGATTATCTACTTGCTATTTTGGTTCTTGGTGGAGGAGGCGAGTACCAGATGCTTCTTATTCAGCCTCCTCGAAGCCCCACCCCTCCTCCTTCTTTAAACTGGACTTGTTCTCTAACCCTGCTGAATATTCTCATCGTGGAGCTTCAGAGAGCCTAAGGATTTATTTTATTTTACTTTTTGCTGCTTTACGATGGAGCCCCTGTTGCCCAGTTTCCCACATTTTCCTCTCTCTGATTTGCTCCCTTGAGTGGCCGTAGCCCATCTTCTAATTCAGCAGTCCCCAACTTTTTTTGCACTAGGGACCGGTTTCATGGGCAACAATTTTTCCCACAGACTGTGGGGCGGGGAGGGGGAGGATGGGTTTCGGGGATGACTCAAGGGCATTACATGTATTGCAATCTGTTTATATTACAGATTGTATTGTAGTCACTTTATATCTGTTATTATTACGTTGTAATATATAATGAAATGATACAACTCACCATAATGTAGAATCAGTGGAACCCTGAGCTTGTTATCCTGCAGCTAGACGGTTCCCACCTGGGGGCGATGGGGAGGCAGTGACAGATCATCAGGCATCAGGTTCTCATAAGGAGCTCGCAACCTGGATCCCTCGCATGCGCAGTTCGCAGTAGGGTTCATGCTCCTGTGAGAATCTAATGCTGTTGCTGATCAGACAGGAGGTGGAGCTCAGATGCAAGCCGGGGACTGGCTGTAAGTTAAGATGAAATTTCTCTTGCTCCTGTGCTCCTGCCACTCACCTACTTTTTGACCGGGTTCCTAACGGGCTATAGATGGATACCGGTCCATGGCCTTGGGGTTGGGGACCCCCTGTCTAATTGTTTCCCCGAGTAGAGTAATAAAGAAAAGTTGGAATTTGAGGTCAAACATCCTCTTTTCTCAGAACTTTCTCTTCTTCTTTCTTTCTTTCTTTTTTTTTTTTTTTGAAATGGAGTCTCGCTCTGTTGCCCAGGCTGGAGTGCAGTGGCGCGATCTTGGCTCATTGCAACCTCCGCCTTCTGGGTTCAAGTGATTCTCCTGCCTCAGCCTCCCAAGTAGCTAGGACCACAGGCGCCCACCACCATGCTCGGCTAATTATTGTATTTTAAGTAGAGATGGGGTTTCATCATTGGCCAGGTTGGTCTTGAATTCCTGACCTTGTGATCCGACCTCCTCGGCCTCTCAAAGTTCTGGAATTACAGGCGTGAGAGTCACTGCACCCGACGTTTTTTTTTTTTTTTTGAGATGGAGTCTTGTTCTGTCACTCAGGTTGGAACGCAGTGGTGTGATCTCAGCTCACTGCAACCTTCACCTCCCGGGTTCAAGTGATTCTCCTGCTGCAGCCTCCGGAGTAGCTGGGACTACAAGCATGTGCCATCACACCTGGCTAATTTTTGTATTTTTAGTAGAGACAAGGTTTCACCACGTTGGCCAGGCTGGTCTCGAACTCCTCACCTCAGGTGTGTGCCCACCTTGGCCTCCCAAAGTGCTGGGATTACAGGTGTGAGCCACCACGCCCAGCCCATACTATTTTCTGAATCATGTCCACCTCTGTTAATTTATTCTTGAAACAACTACTACATGGATATATGCTTTCCTGGATTAATTCTCTGCATTAATTATTACAAATCTTTTTCATACTTTGCCATATTATTCGGCTTTCCAGATTTCCATTTTATTTTGTATTTCTTCTGTTAAACATTTTGTTATATTGCTCTTAATTTTGTTTCTCTGATTGTTTTTGTTTTGTGGATGCAATAATGCAACATTTCTTTGATGAAACAAATTATAATACTTAAATCCTGCTTTTTAATAGTTCCACTTTTGTTTATTCTTTGTAGTTTGTGTTGGAGGTTTATGTTACATTGCCTAATGATCTTTGCTTTTATTTTAGAGGTACTTTAGTGCCTCAAGTGATCTTCCTGCCTTGGCCTCCCAAAGTGCTGGGATTACAGGCTTACATCACCATACCTGGCTAATTTTTGTATTTTGGCCAGGCTGGTCTCAAACTGAAGGGAAGTTTCTGAAGGGAAGTGACTGAGTAAACATAAACCCATTTTTATTTTAGAGGCACTAAAAAAACTGTTTGGGAGCTCTGATAGAGAGAAGCTTATAGCCATGTGGCTTCTGGGGGGGAGGCTGATTAAACCTGCTTTCCCCTTAGGGGGCCATTAAATATGAGTACAGTTAATGTGAGTCATTTCTGTGGGCTGCTCAGTTTCTGAAGGGAAGTGTTTGAGTAACATAAGCCCGTAAACCTGGCTGTCAATACTCTGGGAGCTGATGGGGGATAGGTCTGGGACTTGAATCCCATTTTCTCTCTATCCTCCTAGTTACAGTTCTAGGATCTCTATTCTATCCTTTATTGTGCTGGATGCAACCAAGTCGGAAGATTTTTTTTTCTTTTTCTCTTTTTTTTTTGGTGACTTGAGTCTTGCTCTGTCGCCCAGGCTGGAGTACAGTGGTGTGCTGGCTCACTGCAACCTCTGCCTCCGAGGTTCAAGCGATTCTCCTGCCTCAGCTCCCCGAGTAACTTTTTGTTTTTTTTTTGTTTTTGTGTTGAGATAGATTCTTGCTCTTTCGCCAGGCTGGAGTGCAGTGGCACAATCTCAGCTTACTGCAACAATCTCAGCTCACTGCAACCTCCGTCTCCTGGATTCAAGCGATTCCCCTGCGTCAAGCCTCCTAAGTAGCTGGGACTACAGGCGCGTGCCACCACGCCAGGCTAATTTTTTTGTGTTTTGGTAGAGACGGGGTTTCACCATGGCCAGGATGGTCTCGATCTCCTGACCTCATGATCCGCCTGCCTCGGCCTCCCAAAATGCTGGGATTACAGGTATGAGCAACCACACCCGGCCAAGTCTAAGATTTATCTCAAAACTGTGGGAAGAATAAACCTGTCTCCTGGCTGGGAGGGTATTGATCACAGGCTATGTGTAGGAGGGCGGGGATCTGGTACTTGACTGCTCTGTAATTAGATTTTTCATTAAATCCCCATATTTTCACCTCTTCCTTCTGTCACAGTCCCTGTCACTGTCTGGTCCTGTACTTTTCAAGTGTCCCCTGAGTTATCTTGGCTGCTTTCTCCTCTAAAGCAACTCCTCTGCTGGGTCCACCAGCTCCACATCTTTCAAAAAGGATTTTAAATCCATCATCATCTGATTCAGCTTTTCCTCTGTAATTATGTGTCCTTGTAGGTGTATATCTTTTTTTTTTTTAAACAGAGTCTTGCTGTGTTTCTCAGGCTGGAGCGATCTCAGCATGATCTCTGCTCACTGCAACCTCCACCTCCTGGGTTCCAGCGATTCCCCTGTCTCAGCCTCCTGAGTAACTGGGCTTACAGGTGCATGCCACCATGTCCAGCTAATTTTTGTATTTTTTTGTAGAGATGGGGTTTCATTTTACCTGGATCACCCCAAACCGTTCTTAAAAAAAAAAAAAAAGAGATGGGGTTTCACCATGTTGGCCATGCTGGTCTTGAACTCCTGGCCTCAGGTGACCCAACTGCCTTGGCCTCCCAAATTGCTGGAATTACAAGGCGTGAGCCACCGCGCTCGGCCTTTTTTTTTTCTTTATGGTTCATTTAGTGGGTTTTGGTGATGGGGGAAGAGATGAACTTGCATTTAGCTTGGAGATGGAAGAATGATTAACATAATGAGCCAGGCACTGAGCTCAGGGTTCTCCTTACCCTGCCTGTGAGTTTAGGTGTCCAAGTCAAGTCTTGGGATTTTTTCCATAAACAGAGAAGGAAATAAGGCAATGTGTTGTTTGGAAATAAAAGAAGGAAGATTGACACAAAATTTAGGGAGATTAGATTGTTAGGTTTGGGCTAATAACCACAGAACTTTATGCTATTTGAAGTTGTAGGGGAGACGGGAAAGTATTCTCTCTGCTCACTGAGGGTTTGTTGAATGATGGACAACAGACAGATTAATAGCGGGGAAAAGCCATGGTAAATTTATTAACATGTATATAGACAAGGAAGTCTCACAGATATGAGACTCAAAGAGGGAAGGCCAGATAGTTGAGGCTGAAATACCCTCTTCATAGGGGGAGAGAGGAGTGAGGGGGGCTGTAGGTAAGTTTTTAGTGGGGTAGTAAATGACTTCTAAGGGGAATGAATGAGCCAAAGAACAATGGCCTGGGACAGAGTTCCTCTGAACTCTGGGGGAGGTGGTGGAAAGAGGGGCAGAAGTTCAACGGAGAACAAAGTTTGTTTTATTATGCAGATAAAGGCTCCCAGACAATCTCTTGGAGTTGTCCTCAGAATAACAGGTTACAAAACATATCTGGGCTTGGTAATGGACTTTTAATCTCTTCTTGGTGGTTAATCTTTCCTGGTTATTCGAGGAGATTCCTAGGGAGGGGGATTGTAAGACAATTGTATTTCTTTTGGAAATAAGTTTCCTTAGTCAGATAAGAAGCCCCTCCCTGCCCTGGGGGCGGAGGTGAAGGGAGGACAGAGACAATTAGAGTCTTTGGTTCTGAGGCAGCTTCTAAGACCTTCCTATTTTAGTTCAAAGTGTTCGACATACCAGAGTGCCAAACCTTTGGGTATGATTTTCTCAGCCCCAGCAAAGGAGAGAGACTTGCTAAATACTAAGTTGAAATTGGGTTCATCTTTATATCAAATTATTCTAGTTAGCTCATTTTGGAGGGTGCAGTGCACTTATGGTCTGTATATCTTCATTGCATGTATTGGAATAATTCATTATATGTGTTATTTTGATAGGCTGTTACGGCAGAAGGCACTGATACCTTCACGCAGCATCCTTGTCATACTGCTGAGATTCCCACTGAACTGGTGCAGTGAAGACATTTGCTAGAGTGACTAGAGAAGGACAGAGATGGCAGAGGAGGAGAAGAGAGATGCTGAATCGTTTTCTAAGATATGAGTGTGTCTTTGTCAGTCTGGGCTGCTGTAACACGTTACTGCAGATGGGTGGCTTCAAGACACATTCATTTCTCAGTTTTGGAGGCTGGGATGGTCCAATCAAGTTGTCTGCAAATCTGATGTCTGGTAGGGCTGGCTTCTTGGTTTGCAGACAGCCACCTTCTTGCCATGTCCTTACATGGTGGAGTCTAGTTAGTTTATCAAAGCTAACTGATTGGAAGTCAGTGGTACTGTTTATACTAAGAGAGTGAGCAAGAGAGAGGGAGAGTCAGAGAGAGAAGAGAGGGAGCTGTGAGCACCGGTGAGAGCTGCAGTCTCTCCCTCTTCTTATAAGAACACTAATCCTCTCATAAGGGCTCCAGTGTCATGACCTCATTGAAACCTAATTACCTCCCAAAGACTCTCTCTCAGTACAAAGACGTTAGGGCTACAGCTTGTGAATTTTCCGGGGACACCAACATTTTAGTCTTCAGCAAAGTACTAGTAGTTGTTTTTGTTTTTGAAAATAAATATTTGTGAAAGGAACAGGTGGCAAGAAAAAGAAGCAAATAAAAAAATGAAATGAACAAAACTATCATGGTCTTATATACCTAGAAAGTGAAATTGCATGTGTGTGTATGTGTGTGTGTGTGTGTGTATGTGTGTGCTTTTTCATTTTCTTATGCATGGACCCATTACTGCAATGCCTTGGTGCCCAGGGTCTCTTAAGATGGCAAGCAGGCCAGGTGTGGAGGTTTATACCTGTAATCCCAGCAGTTTGGGAGGCCAAGGTGGGCAGATCACTTGAGGCCAGGAGTTTGAGACCAGCCTGGCCAAGATGGCAGAACCCCCATCTCTACTAAAAATACAAAAATTAGCCAGCTGTGGTGGCGCACGCCTGTAATTCCAGCTATTCAGGAGGCTGAGGCAGGAGAATCATTTGAATCCAGGAGGCAGAGGTTACAGTGAGTCAAGATTGTGCTACTGCACTCCAGCCTGGGCAACAAGTGAGACTTCGTCTCAAACAACAATAACAGCAACAGCAAAAGATGGCAAAGCAGAGCTGCAGTGAGTGATATGAGAGCTTTTCACTTGAATAAAGAGGACTTCCTAGTAGTTAGCTGGACAGGCTTCTTACCAGTGGATCTACTTAGACTCAGAGCAAAAGTCACAGCCCAGGCCTAAGCATTTCCCATGCTGTGCCTGCAGCTAGGCTGATGCCTGGCGAAGGGGGGATCCCAGTCATTTTAGATCTTGCCTCCTTGGCGCAGTAGTTGAAGAATGAATTGAATGGATCCAATTCCAAATCTAGCTGTGTTGTCATTGCTGAGTCTTAGTCTTTGAGGCCTTTTTCCGCTTTTGCTTTGACTTACTATTAATTCCCAGTGCTTTACTTTTGGTTTCCTTCACTCTGTATTTAATGTCTTTGAAGACATTGAGGCCTTATTAAAACAACTAACTTGATCATGTTGATTTCAAAGCCTGTGAGTTTTACTAACATTCAGGATTTTCCTTCCCAGTTCTTTACAGAAGATGAAAATGTGTGTTCAGTAAATACAAAGCATTGTTATTTAATCAGTGCTCATATGTTAACTCTGTCAAGTGGTTTGCGTTGCCTGTGTGATGTGAATGAGATGTTACTCTCGGTATGCAACCGTGAATGAATGAAAACTCAGGAACTGTCAAATACCTGTTCTGAGCTGTGAATGGTGAATGCCTGGGCAAATACAGTGAAGAGCTTTTGTGTGTCAGAGCTCTCTCGTGCTGCCCAGTGAAATTCCCAGTTGCTTGATTTGGAGCTAGTCCTAAGACTGTGTTGTAGATGACTCCCTCTAGGTTTGGCATATTATTGTTATTTAAAAAAAATTTTTTTGAGATGAAGTTTCACTCTTTTTGCCCAGGTTGGAGTGCAATGGCACAATCTTATCTCACTGCAACCTCCACCTCCTGGGTTCAAGTAATTCTTGTGCCTCAGCCTCCGAGGAGCTGGGATTACAGGCACATGTCACTATACCTGGCTAATTTTTGTATTTTTAGTAGAGACGGGGTTTCACCATGTTGGCCAGGCTGGTCTCGAACTCCTGACCTCAGGTGATTGCCCGCCTCAGCCTCCTAAAGCGCTGGGATTACAGGCATGAGCCACCGTGCGCAGCCCATATTGTTGTTTTAAATCCAAATGAAGATTTTTAAAAAATTCAGAATCTATTTTCTTAGGAACTAATAGTGCCAGTATTTTTCCTTTTGAGATAGAGCCATTCAATAAAGTTGAAACCAGCACATCCTTTTCAGCATGTCTGCTAGGGAACAGATTAATGGAAAATAAAACTCAAACTCCCTGGTTCATTTTGGGCTCGTCCTAGCTGTGCTGTAGATTAAAACGACTTCAGCGTTGCCCTGTCTCACCCCTCCATCCTGATTTTGTGTTATTCGATCTTAATTTTCGTATATACCTTGAATCAGTGAATTTGCTATTTTCTCATAACGTCATTCACCAATTCTAATCCTCTCATTCCTTTTATGCAAGCTCAACAGTATCTCTGTGGTGCCATTATTTTTCTTGAGCACTAGCTCCAAGTTACTGCGGGAGGATTTATTTTCAAGGTTTGGCATCTGAATGGCCCAGACCCTAACACCCAGTGGCTTTTTCTAGCTCATTATTAGACAGAGGGGGCTTGATGGTACGGTAGGAAACCCAAGTGAGTGGCTGTTAGGGCTGGTGATCAGGAACAGGCAGCCTGCCTGGAGGGTCTGGCCGGGGCAGACGGCACTGTGTCGAGGCCCCTGTGTGCCAGCTGTGCTTTCAGATTGCAGAGGAGAGAACTGGCTCTGCTGTTTTACTGGGCCAGGAACTCAGCTCTGGACTTGACTTCATTACATACCATCAGATGGAAGAGTCAACCCAATAACTCTCCATTTCCCAACTGGGAAATAATTCTGGGAAGATGTTTGGCTTTGTCGGTGCGATGCAAAGGGCCGTGTTACTGCTAATAGGAACCAGCAGAAATTTGGCACGTGGAGACGTACACACATGCACACACTCAAAGGCTCATGAGTCTCATCCCTTGCCAAATGTGTGTCGAGTGGAAGACTTCTGGGTTTTGACTTGAGACATTTTCAGCACAAACTTCCCTATGGGCTGTTTAAGGGTTGGGCTGCTTTCCTCTCCTAGTCACCACCAGTAGGCAGCCCTTCCTCTCCTGCGAGTGCTACGCTCCGGGCTGCCCAGCAACACCGGCCCAGATGCCAGCTATTTGCAGTACATACCAATCCTGTGGGCAACATTAGAATCACAGTAGAGGTAGGGAACTGAAAAGTGATCATTTCCTTGGATCAAGGCAAGCTGACACTCAAGCTAACACTTGAATCAAAGATTCAAGGACTGTGTCCCTTGGAAGAGTCGCTGGATGCATCTGAGGACATCTGTTTGAGTCCTCTGGTCCCCTCTCTGGTACTTGTATCTTTCCATCCTGCATGTCTATTCCCTAGGATCTAGTCAACTCTCAGGCACTTCCTTGAAATAAGTAAATAAGACTTCCAGATCAGAATGGAGTCTACCTCCTGACCCAAAGCCACTTCACACATCTTTATTAGATTAGGTTCCCACAGCTGGGGTTATCTGTGCCAGAAGCCATTGATGTTGGGCTGCTGTATTGCGTTATTCAAAGGCACTGACATCTGTGCCACCTCCTTTTCTACTGTGCGTCGTCTTCTGGTCTTTGATGAGTTCATAGTTAAAGCAGCAACATAACACGAAATGGGGGAGCATTCTCTGTGCTTTTCTTTAGATATTTCTAGAGAAGGAATCTATACATTTTCCTGTGATGGAGGACTGCACAAATTTTGAGTGAATTTTAAATTTATTTACATAAGGGAGTGAAGTAATGTGGTCCCCTTTTAGAATCCTATAAATGAGAGTTGAAAATGACCACAGATCAGGCTGCTCGCAGTGGCTCATACCTGTAATCATAGCACTTTAGGAGGCCAAGGCGGGTGAATCACCTGAGGTCAGGGGTTCGAGACCAGCCTGGCCAACATGGCGGAACCCTGTCTCTACTAAAAATACAAAAACTATACGGGTGTGGTGGTACATGCCTGTAATCCCAGCTACTCGGGAGGCTGAGGCAGGAGAATCACTTGAACCCAGAAGTCAGAGGTTGCAGCGGGCCGAGATCACGTCACTACACTCCAGCCTGGGCAACAAAAGTGAAACTCTGTCTCAAAAAAAAGAAAAGAAAGAAAGAAAAGCAGAAAGAAAATGATCACAGATCTTGATGTGTCTCTAGCCTGTATCTAACTCAGAAATCCCACCAACATCCCTAAAAGATATTGCTTAATCTGTCCTGAATCTTTTTTTGTGATGAAGGATCTCACATCTCTTTTTAAAATCAACACTTTAAAGGTTAAGTTTACATAAAATGCACACATTTTAAGTGTGCAGTTGGTGAGTTCTGACAAGTGTATCATGTAATCACCACCCCAATTAAGATATAGAACATTTCCCTCACTCCAGAAAGTTCCCTGATTCCTCTCTGTAAGTTTACCCCCAACTCTCCTCCCCCAAAAAACACTGATCTGATTTCTATCACCGCAGGTTAGTTTGGCCAGTTCAGAGATGTCACAGAAAGTGAATTGCACACTATGTACTCGTTTTGTCTGGCATCGCATGTTTCTGAGATTCCTCTATTTTCCAATCAGGAGACTGAAGTTGAAAGTTTCAGCCTTTGTTGTACACTTAGATGACACGGAATAAGACCACGCCGAGCATAATTGCATGCTTCTTGTGCACATGCTGAGGCGATTAAAGGGCCTGAACATTTTTCTTCTTTGATAGGAGTGTGTCCAGGAAATGACTAACTGTCCTGAGTTGCCTAGGATTCAGGGAGTTCCCCCAATATGAGATTTTTCAGTAGTAAAACTGGACAGGTCCCAGGCAAATTGAGACAGCTTGGCTACCCGGTCCTCCTCCAAGAAGTACTGTAAAGAATATTAGACACCATGGTAGGAGCTTGCTTTTTTTCTTTCTTTTTTTTTAAGAGATGGAGTCTTGCTAGAGTGCAATGGTGTGATCATAGCTCACTGCAACCTTGATTTCCTGGGCTCAAGTGATCCCCCCTGCTTCAGCCTCCAAGTAGTTGGGACTGCAGGCATGCACCACCATGCCCAAATAATATTTACATTTTTTTTTTTTTGTAGAGATAGAGTGTCACTATATTGCCCAGGGTGGTCTCAAACTCCTGGCCTCAAGTGATCCTCCCATGTTGGCCTCCCAAAGTACTGGGATTGCAGGTGTGAGCCATTGTTACCTGCCAGGTTTTCTTTCCCTCCCTCCCTCCCTCTCTCTTCCTTCCTTCCTTCCTTGCCTCCCTCCCTCCCACTCTGTTGCCCAGGATGGAGTGCAGTGGTACCATCTCGGCTCACTGCAACCTCCACAGGGTGGGTTCAGGCTGAGGTAGCTGCGACTTACAGGCATGTGTCACCATGCCTGGTTAATTTTTGTATTTTTAGTAGAGACAGGGTGTCACCATGTTACCCAGTCTGGTCTCAAACTCCTGACATCAGGTGATCTGCCCGCCTCAGCCTCCCAAAGTGCTGGGATTACAGGCGTGAACCACTACGCCCTCCTTATGTTTAACTTAAGGCTCTCAGCTACAAAGGACCTAACTTTGGGAGAGTCCCCGTGGAAGCTAAATCCATTTGGAGGGTTTGCTGAGGGCTTGAATTACGTACCTGATTTCAGCTGAGTTAAAAAAATTTTTTAAACATTCTTTATAATTTGGTTTCCTATTTTATTAAGGACATAATATGTTTTATTACTTTTCTACCTTCCAAAATACCATTTTAAGAGCTTTAACATCGCCAACATTTAATGCTTTTAAATGTAATCAAGATTATGAAGTATGTATTTGAAAGCACTAAGATTAACAAATTAATTATTATGATTTCAAGCTGCTTGATCTGATGGACTTCAGCTTGATTATTTTGATGTCAGTTTGATATTTCAAATCCAGCCAGTTTTTCAGCTGAATTACAAGGCATTGTCCTATCAGGGGCTCTCAGACGATGTGTGCAAATCTCCTGTTTATAGCTAAATAATTCATTAGCTGTATGTTAGCAGAACATATTCTCCTGTTAATGTTCAAATAAAATATAATCTGCCGACTTTTTTGGAGGGTGGGGGGGTAGATGAAGTCTCTGGCATTTCACTGTGCCACATAAAATTTGAAATATCATCCTCTTATAAGCAGGTAGGATTCTAAGGGCAGTTTTTCTAAGTACCATGGGGGATGATGTGATGGTTTTGAAGTGAATCTGTGAACTTTTACATGTTATACAAGGTTTGTGAGGACTTTTTATGCTTGACTTCAAAGAATGTCTTTGTTCTTCTTAACTTTTTGATTTTTAAAAATTATACAAAGAACAAATGAATGTATCACTATGTCAAAATTTAAGCAATAAAGAAGTCTACCAGGGCCAGGGACAGTGGCTTATGTCTGTAATCTCTTTGGCTTGCTGAGGTGGGAGGATTGCTTGAACCCAGGAGTTTGAGATCAGCCTGGGTAACATGGCAAGACCTCCATCTCTACAAAAAATAAAAATTAGCTGGATGTGGTGGTGCATACCTGCAGTCTCAGGTACTTGGGACGCTGAGGCAGGAGGATCATTTGAGCCCAGGAGTTCAAAACCAGCCTGGGCAACATGGTGAGACCCCACTTTCCAAAAAAAAATAAATAATTAGCCAGGTGTGATAGTGTACCTGTGGTCCCAACTACTCCGGAGGCTGAGGCAGGAGGATTTCTTGAGCCAGGGAGGTCAAGGCTGCAGTGAGCCGTGATCACGCCACTGCACTCCAGCCTGGGTTGGAGTGAGACCCTGTCTCAAAAATAAAAAGAAGTATACCGGGTAAAAATGAAAATCTGGTCTTTACCATGGCAAGCCCTTTCCCAGTCAAATTAAGGGCTATCCTTTCAGAATTTTTACGTGCAGTTGAATTCAGCCTGTAATTTTGTCTACTTTTTTTAACTGAATCATGCCATAGATATATATTGCTTTTTCCATTTAAGTGGATTTTAAAGACTTTTTTTCATGTTAGAATATATCTGTTGACTCCATTGTTTTTAAAGCTGTGTTGATTCTGTAGTATGGCTGTAACTAAAATTATTTAACCATTCCCGTCAATAGTTTTTTAAGGCTACTTGTGTTTTTTTAATGTTAGTTACTATGAACATATTTATGTCTCTCTGCTTATATGCGCTATTATTTATCTAATATCTAGAAATTTGAGTTGCTGTGTCAATGGATAAATAAAATTTTGGTACATACTACTAAATTGGTCTCTGAAAAGGCTATACCAGTTTTCCCTCCAAGTTTGAATTTTTTTAACGGGAAAAATTGGAAACAAAGCAAACATAGGTAATTAAATTTTGTAAGCTCAAACCACAAACTGGGAATTTGCTCTGTTTTTAACAAAATTTTATTTATTGTTCACTTATACATTTGATTGGTATAAAATTTCTCAGAAAAGTTTAGGACACTGCCCTGTTGATTTATTTGCCAGTTATAATTTCATAGACTTCACACGAGCTCTGAATTAGAATGAATCTTAGTGTTTCCCCGTGACTGACTGGTAAGACGTTTCTATATAATAAACACTAATGAAAATGTGATCAGCTTGGAATAATCAAGAAATTAACTCCAGCTAAAAGCTCTTTCATACCAAAGGTCAGTTAAAAGTTGAATTCTTTAGTATTTCCTTAATATTTCATTTACATTCTTACAACTCACTAATTCTTTCTTGAATCATCAACTTTTTTTTTTTCAAAGAATAGCTGAATGCCAAAGTGTTGCTAAGACTTCCTCATTTTTTAATGAGGTGATAGTGCCACTTAGTAGTCTACCATCGTAAGTAATTAAAACTGCCATATTTGTCAGAGTAAATGAGGCAGGAGAAAGTTTGTAAGATGTAGTGGTTTTCTCATCAATTTGCTTCACCTGTTTTCCTTTTTTTTTTTTTTGTTTTGAGACAGAGTGTTGCTTTGTTGCCCAAGCTGGAGGGCAGTGGCACAATCTCAGTTCACACTGTAACCTTCGCCTCCCAGGTTCAAGCGATTCTCCTGCCTCAGCCTCCCAAGCACCTGGGATTGCAGGCACTTGCCACCACACTTGGCTAATTTTTGTATTTTTAGTAGAGATGGCCAGGCTGGTCTCGAACTCCTGACCTCAGGTGATCTACCTGCCTTGGTCTCCCAAAGGGCTGGCATGAGTAACTGTGACCGGCCTCACCTATGTCTCATTAATATATCTTTTTATGTTCTACAAACCTGTTGTCCTCATTTAGGTGGAGAGGCAAGTCATAAAATCTAAGAGCTAGTAATGTGAACTGAAATTCCTATTTGCTTGTGTTGGGACTGATGTTAACTTTCAGATCCGCTTGTATGGAGGGCTGTCCTGTACTTGAATGCTTTGACTTAATTTTAAGATTAAAAAAAAAATTCCTCATGCTTCCACATTTGCGCTCTCTCCTCCCGACCAGTACTTGCTGTCAGCATACAATTTCTACTTTTACTTCTGATTTATTCTCTACCTTATAATGCCAGAATGAGCTAAGGCCTGGCTTATACAAAGTGAGACCTAAAAATGCATTTATTGATTCTCTGAATACCTTTGAGTACCTGCTAAATTGCAGGCACTATGTTAAGTTTTATGGGCAAAGTTGAACAAGACGTGGATGCTAGTAGGGCTCCCAGTGTGGTGGGGAGCTAGACAGGTGCACACATAATTGAGGTTGAGTATGATGAACGCTGTGGTTCAGATCCACACGAAAAGCCACAAGATCACTGGGTAGGGAGCAACGGAGCAACATGAAGAACTGAGCAATTTGGAAAGCTCTTCCTGCAAAAGTGTTCCCTTCCCAGAGTCCTACTGGCAGTAGCACATTCTTCTGTATAGAAAAAGAGCAGGAAAAGTCTCATTTAAACTCTGCTCCTTTTTTTTTTGCAACGATACTTTAGATTTTATTTGCATAAATTGATGGGGTACAAGTGTAATTTTGTTACATGCAAGTCACGGCTTTAGGTTTTCCATCACCTTAACATACATTGTACCCATTAGGTAATTTCTCATATTTGATGCTATTTAATAGAATTCTTTTCTTTTCTTTTTCTTTCTCTTTTTTTTTTTTTTTTTTTTTTGAGACGGAGTCTCACTGTGTCGCCAGGCTGTAGTGCAGTGGCGTGATCTCGGCTCGCTGCGACCTCTGCCTCCCAGGTTCGAGTGATTCTCCTGCCTCTGCCTCCCAAGTAGCTGGGATTACAGGCTCATGCCACCACGTCCAGCTAATTTTTGTATTTTTAGTAGAGACAGGGTTTCACCAAGTTGGCCAAGATGGTCTTGATCTCTTAATCTTGTGATCTGCCCGTCTGGGCTTCCCAGAGTGCTGAGATTACAGATGTGAGCCACCGTACCTGGCCTTCTTTTTCTTTTCTTTTTTTTTTTTTACACCAGTATGCAGACTTCTCAAACAGGAAGAGTCTTGCCTTGCCATTGTCATTTAAATACATTAGGCTGCATCTATCAAGAACTTGACCCAAAGCGGCTTAGCAATAAAGACATTTATGTGTTAAATTAGTGAGAAGTCTGGGGCGGGCAGACCTGTTTTGTGTTCAGCAGTTCATCTCATCACTGAAGATGTCCTTTTACTCTGCCATTTCTCTACAGGGTCGGGAAGCCTTTCCACGTGGTGGTGTGAAGGCTGTAGCAGCTGAAAGCTTTGTGAACTCACCTATCCAAGCACATCCCACACCCCCAAACTTTGTATAGTGAGATCCCTCTCTGAGAACTCTTTTTCTTTCGTTTTGAGACAGAGTCTCGCCGGGCGAGGTGGCGTGTGCCTGTAGTCCCAGCTATTCGGGAGGCTGAAACTGGAGAATCTCTTGAGTCCAGGAGTTCTGGGCTGTAGTGCGCTATGCCGATTGGGTGTCCGCACTAAGTTCGGCATCAATATGGTGACCTCCAGGGAGGCAGAGTCTCACTCTGTTGCCCAGGCTGGCGTGCAGTGGTGTGATATCGGCTCACTGCAGCCTCCGCCTCCTGGATTCAAGTGATTCTTGTGCCCCAGCCTCCCAAGTAGCTGGAATTACAGGCATGTACCACCACGCCTGGGTAATTTTTGTATTTTTAATCGAGACAGGGTTTCGCCATGTTGGCCAGGCTGGTCTCAAACTTCTGATCTCAGGTGATCTGCCCGTCTCGGTCTCCCAAAGTGCTGGGATTACAGGCGTGAGCCACCACGCCTGGCCTAGAACCTCCATTTTTTCACTCCTGTTGCGTTTTTGTCCCTGTGCCCCTGTGCATGTCTGCTGCGCTCAGCTGCAGAGGTGTGCTGCACATGTGTGCCGCAGCTTTGCAGGACAGGGATAAGTTGAGATACAAAGGAAGAAGCCTGCCAGGCTGCCTTTGGCATGACTAGAGGGTATGTGGGGGAGTTTTACCTCTTATTTTGGGGTCTAGTCTGTTGCTTCTTTGAACCATAGTCTCTACAGGATTGGGGGTTTGGAAACAAATTTCATCTTACTTTAGATATAAAGAATATATAACTAACCCACTATAAATTTATTATTTATTTAAAAAAATTTTTTAAAAGACAGGATCTCACTCTCCCATGCAGGCTGGAGTGCAGTGGTGTAGTCACAGCTCACTGCAGCTTTGAACTCTTGGGCTCAAACCATCCCCACCTCACACTCTCTCCCTAGTAGCTGGGACTACAGGCATGCACCATCACACCTGGCTAACTTCAAAATTTTTTTTTGTAGCGACTGGGTCTCACTCTGTTGCCCAGGCTGGTCTTGATCTTCTGTCCTCAAATGATTCTCCTGCCTTGGCCTTTCAAAGTACTGGGATTACAGGTGTGAGCCACCACAGCCAGCCAATAACTTTTTTTTCTCAAGACATATTAGTAGTGACTTCACTGCTAATCAGTAATGAGTGACTTTACTACTGATCAGTAGTAAGCTGAAATCAGTATGTTCTTAGTCCCACATACACACACTCCACACACTGTCACACACACACACACACGTGCCATATAAACATGCACACATATGGAAAAAATCTGGGACGTTGAGCATTGCTTTTCTTTGGGAACGTAGGTGATGATTCTTCTCTTTTTCCCTCTTTCTACCCCCCTTTTCTACTTTTATGTATTTGAGTTCAATAGAATTCTCATTATTGCGTATATATTATGAGTAGAAATTTGATAAAACTATTTTTTTTTTGTTTTTTGAGACAGGGTCTCACTCTGTCACCCGGGCTGGAGTGCAGTGGTGCCAACCCGGCTCACTGTAACCTCTGCCTCCTGGGCCCAAGTGATTCTTCCACCACAGCCTCTTGAGTAGCTGGGACTGTAGGCACACACCAGTGCACCTGGCTGATTTTTTAAAAAATTATTCATAAAGACGGGTCTTTTTATGTTGCTCAGTCTGGTCTCAAACTCCTGGGCTTAAGCGACCTGCCTGCCTTAACCTCCTAAAGTGCTGGGATTACGGGCGTGAGCCACCATGCCTGGCCAACAATTTAAATAAAAGAAAAATGACTGGAAAATACTGATGTCCTTTCCTTTATGCTTTTACTGTCTCATTCTTTTTTGACTGCCATAGGAGAGTTGCATCTTATTTGTTTACAGTATTAGACCTGGGCATATAAAATATAATTTATACATTGTATTACTAGGTATTCTTAATGTGGACCAAAAATCCCGGACCAGGTTTTTGCTGTTTCAGTGATGAGACACGTATATTAGAAAATCAAGCTAGGAGTATCCTAGACTCGGTTAACTTTGGAGGACAGCGCTTCATTCTGTGCCGTTTCCCTCTTGGGTAGAGAGAGACTCTAAGATGATTAAATGGAGTGGAACACTGCCGGTTTTGAGAATAAAGATAGTTTATTTCTCCAGGTCATAGCTTCTAACTCAGGTCAAATGTATCCCAAAGGCTAAGTGGAATAAAATGATTTGGCAGTTTCCATATCTACCTGGTAGATAGATTTGCTTTCAAAAAAAGCACTCAATTGGTACCTTGATCGTTCGTTTCAGAGGATAAACCTTTGATTTAATTAATTTGGAGATTGATTGCTGCGTTCAGTATTGACTTCTGTAAAATGTCCCTCCAGCCAAGGGTCTTGGGCAGACACATGCACTGAAATTCTAGTTGCTGTTGATGATATCAGCAATTATTGAGTGCCTTAAGATATAATGCCCCTAACTTAGAAAAATAACTGCTTCTTAACCCATTTTTCTTTTCTTTTTCTTTTTTTTTTTTTTTTTGAGACAGGGTCTCGCTCTGTTGCCTTGGCTGGAGTGCAGTGGCGCAATCTCGGTTCACTGCAACCTCTGTCTCTTGGGTTCAAGCAATTCTCGTGTCTCAGCCTCTGAGTAACTGGGATAACAGACATGCGCCACTACACCTGGCTTATTTTTGTATTTTTAGCAGAGACAGGGTTCCGGCATGTTGGCCAGGCTGGTCTTGAACTCCTGACCTCAAGTGATTCACCCACCTTGGCCTCCCAAAGCGCGGAGATTACAGGTGAGCCACCATGCCCGGCCTTAACCCACTTTTCAGAATTTGCATTTTACACTACAGAGTGGAATAATTGGGAGAGTATTGGACTGACTGGATATACACAATGGAATAATACCATGTGATCATTCCCCAAAATAGGGTCGCTTTATATGCACTAATATAGAAGTATTTCCATGGTAGTTACACGGATAATACCAGGTTTCTAACAGTGTGTATGTTTTCATGTATGTGAAAAGATTTTCCTTAATTATAAAAATATTTATTTTCCTTTTTAAATTTGAACATCTCTGAAGTCAACATGTATTTTGCAACTTATAGCCTCCTGCCCATCTTTGTCAGCTGGGCAGCAGCAGTGATATAGTATGAATGCCTGAGTGGACATGAACTGGGTTGCTCTTCCATCTGGAATGACGGGGCAACTTCAGCCCTTTGATGCTTCCATCAACACACCATTTAACGACCATTTGACAAAAGAATATGAGTCTAGGCCAGGCGTGGTGGTTTACGCCTGTAATCCCAGCACTTTGGGAGGCTGAGGCGGGTAGATCACCTGAGGTCAGGAGTTCGAGACCAGCCTGGCCAACATAGTGAAACCCTGTCTATACTAAAAATACAAAAATTAGCCAGGCGTGGTGGTGGGCATCTGTAATATCAGCTACTCGGGAGGCTGAGGCAGGAGAATCACTTGAACTTGGGAGGTGGAGGTTGCAGTGAGCCGAGATCACACCACTGTACTCCAGCCTGGGCAACAGACCTAGACTCCATCTCAAAACAAAAACAAAAACAAAAAAAACCCCAAAAAGAATATGAGTCTAGTTGGTGTTCAAAAACTTTGACAACTTTTAGTAATATTAAGAAAGCATCAACATTAAAACTTGAAGATGGGTGTCAGTGGCTTGGAGGCAAATCTCAGAGATGAGAGCAGAGCGCTCCTAACCAATGCTGTATTGCTAACGATCTTAATGTTACAGAGCAAAATATTGTATAGAAAAACACAGACATCAAACACTGAAAAAGTGATTCCAAAGAGTTATGCTCTGAAGAAGTTTTGATACTTTAGCCAATTTAACTTACATTTTTTCTAAGTATTCACAAGAGTGATAAATAATAAAAATCTACATTTAAGTAAATTTAAAAGCGGTCTTTCAGTAACTATAAATACAAATTCTAGGTATAAGAAAGCATTGTATCATACTTTAATTGGATATACTACCCCTCCCTCCCTTCCTTTCTTTCTTTATTCCTCATTTCTTCCTCCATCCCTCCCTCCCTCCCTCCCTCCCTCCCTCCATTTAATTTAATTTAATTTATTCCTTTATTTAGTTTTTGAAGACAGAGTCTCACTTTGTCATCCAGGCTGGAGTACAATGGAGTGATCTTGCCTCCTGGGTTCAAGTGATTCTTGTGCCTCAGCTTCCCGAGTAGCTGGGACTACAGGTGTACACCATCACGCCTGGTGAATGTTTTCTACTTTTAGTAGAGACGGGATTTCACCATCTTGGCAAGGCTGGTCTCAAACTGCTTGCCTCAGGTAATCCATCTACCTCAGCCTCCCAAAGTGCTGGGATTACAGGTGTGAGCCGCCATACCTGGCCACCCCCCACCTTTTATTTTTTATTTTTTTTTATGATCTTAACAAAGGGAACTTTAACAAAGGGAAGGGACCTAGATGGCTGGGGTGTGGGGGAAGAAGACTTACTTTTCCCATATAGTCTTTTGTTCACTTTACTTTTGTTTTTATCAAAGCTATATGTGTTCCACGTTTCAATAGCAAATGGGTATCTTCTAGATTACTACTTTCAGGTGGATGCAGTGGCTCATGCCTGTAATCCCAGCACTTTGGGAGGCCGAGGCCGGCGGATCACCTGAGGTCAGGAGTTCAAGACAAGCCTGACGAACAAGCTGAAACCCCATCTCTACAAAAAATAAAAAAATTAGCCAGAAGTGGTGGCATGCGCCTGTAGTCCCAGCTACTGGGGAAGCTGAGGTGGGAGGATTGCTTGAACCCAGTAGGGAGGTTGCAGTAAGCTGAGATTGCACAGCTGCATTCCAGCCTGGGAACTCTGTTTAAAAAAAAAAAAAGAGTACTTTCAGTAATTTTTTTTGACTGTTGGTTTTTATCATCAGATCTCTAAATAACATGCTGATATTAGTATTTCATGATTTTTCACTATTAAGCATTATCATCGACTCCCTGTGTTGGAAGATGAGGTCACTCTTTACCCTCTCCCGTTCAACACATGCACACTCATCCTTCCTATATCCCCCGTCCACTTCTAGTTATATTATCGTGTTTGATGGATCAACATTCCCTCTTTACATTATTATGACTATGCAAATAATATTCATAGGTGAACCAGAGAGCACACTGATTACTTTTCTTGTTTGCCCTCAGTTAATAATTGTGTAATTGGGTCTCAATTTTTGTAATTGCTGGGTTTTCTATGTACCTATCAGTAATTCAGCCCCAAACTCTGATCAGTCAGAAATAATTACTCCTTTCTCCGCCATGGCCATTGCATTTTTGTTAGTCTAGATTGAATACTGGCTAATGGTTTAACATTTACATTCAAATTCATAATATCCCTTTGGGCTTATTTTGTTCATCTTTGAAGTCCCAGAGTTCTCAGCTTAATGCTTTTCAAATAACAGGACTCAGTAAAACCTTGCTTTTTAGAAATGTCTGTGCTTCGCTGAGTTAGTAATATTGTCTTCTGTCTGCAGATATGTTGACTGCACTAGAAAGCACTTTAGGAGGTCGAGGCAGGAGGCATCACTTGAGCTCAGGAGGTTGAGAGAAGCCTGGGGAACTCAGTCAATCAGTCAATCAATCAATCAATCAGTCAATCCAATTTTAGTAACTAACCAACTAACCAGAGTGTGATACATCTGAATGTGGCCTTTAATAACCAAGAATAAGAGGTGGTTACAAACCCTCTAGAGAGTTATGTATCGTCGTCATGAAAGTTTCATGTCAGTTCTGCAGAACATTCTGGGACTCCCACCTGGCTTTGCCAACCCCTTAAGACCATCTCAGCTCATTTCCTTGAGTGAAGTGGAGTGCCTTAAACTGTTACTCCTCCTCTGTTTTCAGCTTGTTCTTCCCACAGCCTCTCCTCTTCCCAACACCTCCTTCTCACTTTTTCTGATTATTGAAAGAAACTGAATTTTGTTTTGTGCTGGGATATCGAAGTTGTCAGAAGTACTTTAATTGGCTGTAAGCTTATTCTAGGAAGTTCTAACAGGGAGGTAGCACTATTCATAGTTATCTCAAACACTAGATGTTGCTTGAGCTTTGTGAAACAAACGATTTAATCCAAAGCAGGAAATGAGAAAAAACTCAGTGAGGTCACTGCAAGTTTAGTTGCAGCTGAGGTGATTAACAGTGGTTGTAATTTATGAACTTTCCTACTCGTTACAATAGTCATATTTTGCCAGTTGTTTCATGGGCTTTAACATCCCGTGGCCGTGGTTTTCACTTCAGTTGGGTAAAAGGCTCTGTAGCAAAATCTTCTAACAAAAAGAAAGTCTTTATCTCTGTTTAATTGTCAAGAAACAATTTTGTAATTGGAGAGGAGAGGATTTGTAATTTGAGATAAAATTAGAATGTAGTCAGTGTTACTGGAGACCTTCACCCCCCACCTGATTATTCTTTGGAGTCACCTGGGTCTCAGTATTCCATATATTTTAATTCTTAGCGCAGAGGAGGAATTTACAGCACAGTACCTGAATGGGGAATGTGTTTTTGGTTTCAGGTATTTTGATGGTTTCTTTCTTAAAAGGAGTCTCATCTTCTGATTTTGTATTTTTCCTTCTTAAACAAAAGGTTTGCATTTTTCTTTTGCATTATCACCAGATGGATGAAGAGAAGGGAAAGTAGAAGCCTAGGATGGTGGTAACAAGGGGATAGAACCAAGAAACAGCATTTTTAGAAAAATCAAGGAGCAAGACGGCAAGAGAAAACTTGCAGCAGAACTTGGGATAATCAGTTGTGATCCGATGGAAGTTCCAAGCTTTTGAAATGGACCTCTGTATTAATCCTATTCTGATAGGAAAACAGATTATTCTAGGTATTTCACGTAGTGAGAATGTATTACAAGAATTGGTTACAAAGGGGCTGAAGGGCTGGTGGAGCAAAAGACAGGAGGAGAAGTTTACATAGAATGAGTAACTGCAGGAAATCCCTGCTACATTTGGGCTGTAGAAGCACCGGAGAGGTAGCATTGCCCAGAGTGTCGGCCAGTGGGTCTCTGAGGCTCCACTGTTGCGGTTGAGTTAATCAGAGAAGAACTCTCTAGCCGGCACTCCCAGGTTATTGTGACTGCTACTATCGCTGTCACCACTGTCTGCCCAGCTCATGTCACCACTGCCACTACTCCTTGATGCTACAGCTGATCTTATCACAGGGGTGGCTTGTTAACTTGGCCACCATGCTCAAACCCCTTGCAGGAGGGGGGAGCACGCAGGTGAGCAGGTGCAGGAGCCGGGGCAAGTGCTTTTGGGTGCCTGCAGGAACAGTCCCTGTACCAGCCCATGGCAGTGTCTAGGGGTTGCCTGTGACCTCTGGAGCCCCAAAGGGCATGTGTTACAGTAAGTGCTCTTTTAGCATTTGCTCTCCATGGACAGGTAAATGTTCAGCAGCTCAGTGGAGATTCAGTGTGACAGCCTCTTGCACCTACACCTAGGTCCTTGTCTGGTGCCCAAGAGGAATGAGGTCACATGGACTTGAAGGATGGTGAATGCAGAGATTTTATTGAGCCGTGGAAGTGGCTCTTGGTGGGATGGGGAGCTGGAAAGGGGGGTGGAGAGAGAAGATAATCTTCCCCCTGGAGTTTGGCTGGGGACAGTCGAACTCCTCTATGACTGTTCTGGGCCAAACTCCTCTCTGACCATCCCTGGCCAAACTCCTTTCTGACGGTAGTCTCTGATGTCCAGCTACCTCTTCCTCTCTCGATGTTCAGATATTCCTTCTCTTCTCTCCTTTTCTGCCACGCTACTCTGCTCCTCTGCCAGTGGAGCTCGGGGGTTTTTATAGGCACAGGATAGCGGGTGGGGTGGGCCAGAAGGCAACATTCCAGTGGGAAAGCAGGGATGTAAATTTCTCATTTAGAGCCAAGGGTCCAGGCTTGAGGGTAGAACCCTCACTAGGGGACTCCGCCCTCTTCTACCCAGTATTTCCTTGGCTCCTGTCTGTATTATTTCCACCTTCAATCTTCCTGTAGTGCTCTCAGTTGTAGCACCTAATTGCAAGCCAGTTGTCCAGGGAGCCTGAGTAGTGAAGTTTGCAGGGTTTCATTCAGCTCCATACAATAAGGAACATAGCACAGAAGGCTGGGCATGGAGCTGAGCAACTGACAAGTCAGTGACTCATGTAGCCTCCTCTTAGAAAAAGTACTAAGCTGACTCTGTGCTCTTTATGAACCCAGGTTTGGCTGAGAGTACTGTAATCTTGGGCAAAAGACTGTTGTACTAATAAGGCTAGTGTTTTAAATCCCAAAGGCAGGTGTGTTGGGAGACACTGGTGTATCTGGAAGAAATTTTTCTGCACCAGAAAGGAGGTCTCTGCTTTAAGTTCTTTGCTTTAGAGATGAGTTTATATGAAGCATTGGCATACTTGACACATTTTGGTGGAGATTTTTTTTTTTTTTTTAAGACAGTGTTTCACTCTGTCGCCAGGCGCCATGCTGGAGTGCAGTGGCACAATCTCAGCTTACTGCAACCTCCGCCTCCCGGGTTCAAGCAATTCTCCTGCCTCAGCCTCCTGAGTAGCTGGGACTACAGGTGCACGCCACCACGCCCAGCTAATTTTTGTATTTTTAGTAGAGACGGGGTTTCACATGTTGGCCAGGATTGGTCTTGATCTCTTGACCTCGTGATCCGCCTGCCTCGGCCTCCCAAAGTGCTGGGATTACAGGCTTGAGCCACTGCACTCAGCCGAGATTTTTTTTTAAGAGCATGTATATCATGTTTATTTCTTATAGGAATTTGGCATTGGTATTTTGAAATCATTCCAGGGAAAATATGAATGTAAAAAACAATCTGCTGGCATGCAGTGTTGGTTCAGCATGTGAAACATTAAGGGGCTACTCAGGTCTGGGGCAGCGTTGCTGAGTGGCAGGTCCTTATGTGATCTGGAATCGGTCTGGACATTGCGGGTAGTCAGGACATGAGTGAACTTCCACCCTCACTCCAAAGAAGAAGAGGAAATGAGTTTCACTTGTGGGGGGTCCTAAGTGGATGGACAGGAAGGTTTGAGGGATTATGTGAAGGTTGGTCAGCAAGGAAGGGAGAATCCTCTCTTTCTCCCTTTTTACGCCATTCCAGGTCCCAAGAAGAATCACCACCTTTGGCAGAAATTAATGGTAATTTTTTTTTATTTGTATTTTTTGAGACAAGATCACGCTCTGTCACCCAAGCTGGAGTGCAGTGGATCAAGTGATCCTCCTACCTCAGCCTCCTGAGGATTTGGGACTCTAGGCGTGCACCATCACATCCAGCTAGTTTAAAAAAGTTTTTTTTTGTGGACAGGGTCTCACTATGTTGCCCAGGCTGGCCTTGAACTCCTGGGCTCAAGCAATCCTCCTGCCTCAGCCTCCCAAAAAGACACACAGTTTTATGGTAGAGATTATTTTTAAAAACAGATTACCTTTGGAGAGCATTCGGCAGGAACACTTTTACCTTTGGAGAGCATTCTGCAGGAACACATCTATTTTCCAAATTAAGGCAGGCTGGGCTTTCCACATCATTAGCGTGCTAAAGCTGGCTAACATTTCTGTGGGGGTACTTGCAAGTACCAGGAGTCAGTTACTCGTTCCAGGGAATCAACATTGCAGCAGGGCCAATCATCCCTCCGGTCTTTTCTTATTTGCTGGTCTGACGTTCTTGTCCCCACCTGGGGTTTTCAGCTCTAGATGAGTGATTCATGCTTCGTTAGTAAAGTGAGGTTAATAATATATGTTGCCTTCTGTTTTCACCAGTTCGTGTGGGAGTAATGATAGAAGAGGACATGCCCCTGCAGAAGGAGAGGGGCACATAAACACGTCCCAGAAAGTATGTCGCTCTCAGGCTTCTCTGCTATTTCAGATCCAGTCTCCATCGTTGGCAATCTGGCACCCTGTGCCAGCATTCATTTTATTCCATTTGTATTCCAAGTTGCAATTCCCTTCACAGTGCACATTAGTGCTAAAGATCTATTTAGCTGTTGTTTAAAGAAATGACTACATTTGTCAGAATTCAGTAAACACGAAATAACCCAGAGGAATGAAAGTTTGAATCTGAAGTTGTTAAACTTAAGAGCAGTGAACATGACTAGAAAACTCGTGAGCCAGTTGCATGTAAGTTAGTCACATTTTTATGGATTTACCGTAGGTTAATTGATTTCCATTTCTCCATAGACTCCAGTTCCAACTCCTGTTATATAGTATTGCACTGGAGTCAGGGAGAGGTAAATAACTCAGTTTGTTTCTGAGCCACATCCAATACCTTTTAGAAATTTTGCTCAATATTGACATTTATGTTCTAGGCTGTGATATCGCCACAAAAGTAGTTTAGGTTGGTCATGGTTCTTTTTTTGTTTTGTTTTTGAGGCAGAGTCTCACTTTGTCACCCTGGCTGGAGTGCAGTGGTGTAATCTCGAACTTACTGCAAACTCTGCCTCCTAAGTTCAAGCGATTCTCTTGCCTCAGCTTCCTGAGTAGCTGAGATTACAGGTGTGTGCCGCCATGCCGAGCTAATTTTCGTATTTTTAGTAGAAACAGTGTTTCACCATGTTGGCCAGGCTGGTCTCAAACTCCTGATCTCAGGTGATCCACCCGCCTTGCCCCCATGGTTCTAATTAGTATTCTTGGTTCTAATTTCAGTATTCTTGGTTCTAATTTCAGTATTCTTCAGCATTTACCATCCGAAGCTCTAGGCTTAGGAGAGAATGACATATTTTTGGTGTTTTTGTTTGTTTTTGTTTTTTGAGACAGAGTCTTGCTCTGTCACTCTGGCTGGGATTCAGTAATGTGATCTCAGCTCACTGCAACCTCTGCCTCCCAGGTTCATGCAATTCTTTTGCCTTAGCCTTCCGAGTAGCTGGGATTACAGCCATGTACCACCATGTGTGACTAATTTTTGTGTTTTTAGTGAGATGGGGTTTCACCATGTTGGCCAGGCTGGTCTCGAACCCCTGACCTCAAGTAGTCTGCCTGCCTCGGACTCCCAAAGTGCTGGGATCATAGTGCTGGGATTATAGGTGTGAGTCATTGTGCCTGGCCCAAATGACATATTTTTAATCTTCTCCAGAGAAGTTTAGTTTGAAAGAATCTAACAATCTAACAGAAAACCTATGTTAGCGTGATCGTGCACCTGCACGTGTATGTGTGGTTGTGTATTGTGTGGATGTATCTCAGGGAAGTTGCCAGGAAATGCTTTTATAGATAGCCAACATGGAAAATATTTCTGGAATGCTAGGTCCCTTTAACTTTCCTCTTGTTTAAGAAGCATCTCCCACTAGTAAAATCAGCTGTACCCTGCAGACTAAACATCATTCAGATGAATGCAGGAGACTGTCTCATTTTCATTTTTAAAATGGCATGTTGCTTCTTCATGCATGCATATGAATAGATTCTGCAGGCATTTTTGGCCACTATAGATTGTATGCGTGAGGGATCTCAGCCTCTTCTCCCCTTCCTTCTCACGTGGAGATTCTCATGGCAGCACAGCTATGAGTGAGCCTGAAAGCCTGCATCTCCTAGTTACCATGAGTGACGGCCTCATTATACCTAGTGCGGGTTTGGATAGGTCCTGTTCCTATTACCAGCACAGCCTTAATGGACCTACATAGTGGCCACAAGAATCTAGCCTTTAGCTCCTCCTCCTCTTTCCTGATGTAGACCAGCAGAGATGGGACTTGAGCCCTGTCCATTCTCTGAAGCCCCTGAGGCAGGCTTTGTGTCTTTCTGCTTCCCAGCTCTGCATCTGGGATCTTCGCTGAAGTGCACACATGCTGAGCCAGGTTAAGAATCTTCATGTGCCACCTAGCAGGCAGCAGCAGACAGTGACTAGTGTTTGAATCACTCACTCAAAACCCCTGTGCCTGATCTGTCCAGTTAATTCTGTACTCACTTTTGTTTTAATCATAATCCTCTTTTATCTCTAATCGCATACCGTGGATCCCTGCTTCTGATTCCTGTGGATTGGACTCTAGTACTTTCTCTCCCAGGTAAATGGCCTTGATTGTCTATTATGCCATAGGCGGCAACTTTATGTTTCTACTCAATTTTATAGGTTCTGGTTTCTATCATTGGCCACTGACCAGCTTAGACCCTTTTTGAGCAGCAACTATTGAACTTCAATGCAGTCAGTTGCCTTTCTTCTTACATTCTCTTTCATATCCTCATGTTTCTCTATCTTAATGATTATTAACCTTTGCCAGTCATCCAACTGTATATGCCATTATATTTCAGGTGTATGGATGAGTATTCTTTTTGAAGCCTAAGGTCAAATATAGCAAATGCCAATAAACAAGGATAAACCCATTTTTACATGTTAGTAATTCATTGCCGATTATTGAGAATCAAAGTCTATTATCAAAACAGAGGCAGTTTCTTCAGCAATTTCTCTGTGCTTAGTATATGTCCTCTGACATAATCTTATCTGATCTTTGTTTAAAAGACTTTCTTGATTAATTGATTTCTCATTGATGTACTGTTGGCCCTAAAGAGTTTATTTGTGGGAGTGCACACTAGCATTAAATAATTAATTTTTATGAGCTCTGCCAGAAAATGTTGATAAAGTCTTATTTTGGCGTAAGTATATATTTTGGTATTTTCTTTTCTGGTGGGTATTGGAAGATGGATTTTTTCCTATTTCCTTACATTTATTTTTTAAAAACTCAAGGGTCTACAAAATCATCCATGTCAGGAATACTTCAGAAATTGTGTATTACCTATCGTGTTATTGTCTTAGTTCTTCTTTCTCAGTTATTGAAATAAGTTCTCCCTGATTGGATCTCCACCCACGCAGTCAGGAAACAATCACTTACCACATCCATCACTTCTGACTGCACATCATCATGTTTCAGAGGTTTTCCAATTAATCCTGTGGAAGCTAGGGTCACTCATAACTGTAATCCTGTTAGGCCTTCTTTATTTCTCTATGTGCTTGTTAATTCCTGTCCATCCTGCAGTGGTCTGTAACATAGTGCTATTATCAGTTCTTTTGTCTTTAAAAGCCTCTTGTCTACCATTTTGAGTAAGATTGATTAACTGCGCTTTGCTGAAATAGATCATTTTGGATTTCAAAAATCTATCCTGTATATTTCTTCTGGCTACTTTTGCATGATTTCACTTTTTTTTTTGTTGTTGTTGCAATTAACCTGCCAACCTGGTTGCTTTCCTTTTTTGGCTTCCTTTCTCTTGCTCTTTTCTTTTTAAAGGACTATCTTCATCTCTTTATTTCTCCTGTCTTCTTGTAGAGAAGAAAAGCCCGTTGCAGGAGGCAGTGGAATAAATTCTCCTTTAGAACCTGGCCAGACATAACTCCCATTTCCTTTTTCATAGTATGAGAAATGATAGTCCCCCTCTTTGGTGATCCTCTCCCTGAGTAGTTTCTGGGGTGAAAGCCTGTGACTGACTGCCAGGCGCTTTGCAGTGACACTGTAACATGCTCTCTGTATATATAAACTCAAGTGTCTGCAACATCATCCATGTCAGGAATACTTCAGAAATTGTATATTACCTGTTGTGTTATTGTCTTAGTTCTTCTTTCTCAGTTATTGAAATAAGTTCTCCCTGATTGGGTCTCCATATATGTGTGTGTGTGTGTGTGTGTGTGTGTGTGTCACACATACATACATACACAGAGATTGAGAGAGAGTCTTGCTCTGTCACCGAGGCTGGAGTGCAGTGATTCAATCTTTACCTTCTGGGTTCAAGTGATTCTCATTCCTCAGCCTCCCAAGTAGCTGGGATTACAGGCATGCACTACCACGCCCAGCTAATTTTTGTATTTTTAGTAGAGACAGGGTTTCACCATGTTGGTTTCACCATGAACCTCCGCACCTGGCCACATGCTGCTTCTTCATAGCCTCAGACTCCTCTGTATCCTAGTCTTACCAGGTAGACCCAAACGTAGGCGCCAACAGTGTTTTGGAAATACTAATGAATATCTCATTTTCTTCTCCTAGGTACTGACTTTAACATAGATAGCTTACCTCTGCCTCGGAAAGCCCATCATGACTGGGCTCTTTTTCACGAAGAGTCTCCGAAAAACAATTACAAGCTTTTACATAAACCGGTCATCACCTTGTTTAACTACACTGCCACGTTAGCAGGCATTCCCACTTGCCACTAACTACCCAATACTTGGAGGGCATTGAAGTCCTGAAGTCACTCCAATACCTAGTTCCTCTGCAGTCCAAAAACAAGCTTAGAAAAAGCCTTGCTCCGCTGGTGTATGTACAGTCAGACTGTGACCCACCGTCAGACAGGGACAGCTATGTTCACGAGCTGATGACTTACATCGAGGTCGATTCCTATGGTGAATGTTTACGAAACAAGGATCTCCCTCAGCAGCTGAAAAATCCAGCCTCTATGGATGCCGATGGCTTTTATAGGATCATTGCACGGTATAAGTTTATCCTGGCTTTTGAGAATGCAGTTTGTGATGACTACATCACTGAGAAGTTCTGGAGGCCACTGAAACTGGGGGTAGTCCCTGTATATTATGGATCCCCCAGCATCACAGACTGGCTTCCGAGTAACAAAAGCGCTATTCTTGTATCAGAATTTTCTCACCCCAGGGAACTGGCAAGTTACATCAGACGACTGGATTCTGATGACAGATTGTATGAGGCCTATGTAGAATGGAAGCTGAAGGGTGAGATCTCTAACCAGCGACTTCTGACAGCTCTCAGGGAACGGAAATGGGGAGTACAAGATGTCAACCAGGACAATTACATCGATGCATTTGAGTGTATGGTGTGCACCAACGTGTGGGATAATATCAGGCTTCAGGAAAAGGTAAGCAAATCAAAGGTGGGCATAGAGCCACCAGACTGGCTGTCTTGATGTTCTCTGCTCTCCTGTACGGCTGTTGCATTTCCTTCTGTTATTGCTACCTCGTCAGTGTTCTTCATTCCTGTCAGAGAGGCTGGGCTCTGCAGGATGGTTGAATATTCCATTACTACCTTCTGGGACTGCCGTGAAGTTTACAAGCCCTGGACAGGCCTTCATTCCTGAAGGCCTTCATTCTCCTTTATTGTTTCTTCTGGAGGACCCCGTGCTGCAGGTGGTGGGCAGTGACACAGAAGCCTGCAGAAAAGGGGAAGAAGTCCCAAACATAAAAAATTAAGAGTTCTTGCCAGGCATGGCGGCTCACTCCTGTGATCCCAGCACTTTGGGAGGTTGAAGTGTGTGGCTCACTTGAGCCCAGGAGTTTGAGTCCAGCCTGAGCAACATGGCGAAACCCCATCTTTAATAAAAATACAAAACTTAGCTGGGCATGGTGGCACGTACCTGTAATCTCAGCTACTCAAGAGGCTGGAGTGAGAGAGCTGGTAGAACCCGGGATGCAGAGGTTGCAGTGAGCCGTGCGCCGCTGCACTCCAGCCTGGGCGACAGAACGAGACTCTGTCTCAAAAAAGAAAGAAAGAAAGAGAAAAAGAGTTCTGCTTATCATCCACACGGTCAATCCTTTAACCTCTCCGTCAATGCTGTGGCAAAGAAATATGGTAATTTCTGCAGGACCTCACATATTGACACTCCACAGTCTCTGCTTTCAAACTCATTTTCATTTCACTTCCTGCTCTAATATTTACTCTTTCTCTTTCCGGCACACACGTGCTTATTAATATAGAGAGAAACTGCTCAAATAATGATGGGGATAATCCTCATAAAAACTTTCTAAAATTGTTAGGAACTTCTTAGTAATGTCTTCAAATTTCTAGATTGTGCTTAGTGTTTGTTTGCTTACTTTATTTATAATGGGAATGAACCTACTTTATGTGTAACTGAATTTGTTCAAAGGAAATTTGTTGAAAGAAAAAGAAAGATTGCTTTCAATTTCTACTGAAATTTTTACAGAGTGAGGTGGCCCACACATAGCATTTCCCTATCACCCATCATCCCTGTGCCAGACTCTCATAGATGTGTAAGATTTTATCTAAATTTTCTTTTTCTTTTCTTTCCTTTTTTTTTTTTTTTTGAGACTGAGTCTTACTCTGTTGCCAAGGCTGGAGTACAGTGGCACGATCTCAGCTCACTGCAGCCTCCACTTCCCAGGTTCAGGCAGTTCTTGTGCCTCACCTCCTGAGTAGCTGGGACTACAGGCGTAAGCCACCATGCCTGGCTAATTTTTGTATTTTTAGTAGAGACAGGGTTTCACCATGTTGGCCAGGCTGGTCTCAAACTCCTAACCTCAAGTGATCTGCCCACTTCAGCCTCCCAAAGTGCTGGGATTATAGGCGTGAGCCACCACCCCTGGGCTTATCTGCATTTTCTGAAGGCCAACAACTTTTCTTAAATATTTAAATGTTTACTTTGGTTATCATATGAATTTTAGGTCAAACATAAACCTAAACAGCATGTGAAATTATTTTGAGGTATTGTATGTATACCATATGGGGCTTTCATATACTATGTATGTGATAGACAAATTCAAAATATTTGACATATATTTTTTTAAGATTTTAAGAATTATGAAAATTTTACTTCTTCTTTCTCGTTTTGTATAACCGTTCAACTCATAAAATCATTTATTTTATGTTGACTTTCTTGGTCCACAACACAAACACTAAACATGACATCATTCTTTTCAGAGAATGCATCCTGATTTCGGATGGCTTCCTGTATGATCTAATTTATAGGGCTATAAGCAAAAAATTAAATACACACACACACACACACACTCACACACACACACCCCTACCCATTCATACACCCACCCCTGTGAAAACATGAGAGAGTAGAGATCACATTAATTGCCCATGTTATCCCAATTATTTATTCTCAAAATATATCAAGGTTGAAAACAGAATTTCTGAGGGTGATGATTTACCTGGGCTAGGTTTCAAGATCATTTCAAGGCTTCAAGATTATATTCACAGAAAACGGAAATACGTAGATCCTAACTGCTTCTGTACCTCACAGAAACCCTATTTTGTTAATTATTGGGAACTGGAAGAGAGGCTATGCTGGCATTGGTAAATAGCTTTAAAAAAGATGTAGGAGCTCATTCCTGCAGTTGTAACAGAAACCGCTAACTGAATGTGGCATTGCAGAATGCCCAGAGGTGGTATGATTGAATGTCTTTCTCTTTGGACTCATTGAGAAAAATGAGAGTAGGTGTTTCTCCAGCATGCTCTGATTCCTCCCAGAGAGGTGGTCAGTGAAGATGATTAGGAAGCTTTGCTTGCATTTTAATGAAGTAGTTCCAATTCCAAAATGCTAATGTGCTCATTACTGAAAAGCAGAATAAAACATTCTATGGAAAGTAAATGAAAAGATATTAGACCATTTTTCTTTTCTTTTTTTTTTTTTTTTTGAGACAGAGCCTTGCTCTGTTGCCCAGTCTAGAGTGCAGTGGCACAGTCCTGGCTCACTGCAACCTCTGCCTCCCAGGCTCAAGTGATTCTTCTCCTCAGCCTCCGGAGCAGCTGGGATTACAGGTGCGTGCCATCACGCCCGGCTCATTTTTGTATTTTTAGTAGAGACAGGGTTTCTGCCATGTTGTCCACACTGGTCTCAAACTCCTGACCTCAAGTGATCCGCCTGCCTCGGCCTCCCAAAGTTCTGGGATTACAGGCCTGAGCCACCACACCTGGCCACCAGTTTTCATTTGCACTTATTTTGTGGGATTTATTCTGTATGGCACAATGTAAAGTAAGCTACTGAAATATGTTTCATTTTCTTTTCCTCTTTCAGCCAAAGAAAAGCTAAAAGAAATAATTTAATTCCCTCTACCTCTGTTTATTTTAATCTTGCAATTGATACTAAACTGTTATGTTTGTATGTAGAAAATACTGTTAGAATATCAAATGCATTTCCCATTTCTTTGCTTCTCCTCCTCTCCCTCTCATAAATACACAGACGTAGTATGACTGATCTATTGCTGTGTAACAACATTGCCATGTCCAGATTTCATAACAACAGGAGGAAGAACAACATAATTTATCATCTCATAGTTTCTTTTGGTCAGGACTCTGGTCATGGCTTAGCTGAGTCCTCTGCAAGGCTATAGTCAAGGTTTCATCTGGGCTGGATTCTCATCTGGAGGGCCAGTCAGGGAAGGGTTTGCTTGTAAATGCATCCACTTTTTGGCAGATTCATTTCTTGAGGTTGTAGGACTGAGGGCTTCAGTTTCTCACAGGCAGGAGGCTGGAGGCTGTCCTCCACTCCAAGAAGACACCCACAGTTCCTTGCCATGTGGGCTTCTCCAAGTTGGCTGTTCACTTTCTCACAGCCAGCAAGGATGCCAGAGACTCAGCAGGACCTCTGCCCCATACACACATATACGTAATCACACACACCCTATGACCTTTGCTGAACTCTGTTAGAAGCAAGTGTACACTCAAGGTGAAACAGACTGAATGTTGGCATCTCCACAAATTTTGTATGTTGAAATCCTAACCTCAAGATGAGGTAATTGGCAGGTGGGGCCTGTGGGAGGTAATTAGGTCATGAGAGTGGGACTCTCATAAATGGGATTAGTGCCCTTATAAAAGAGACCCCAGAGAGTTCTCTTGTTTCTTTCTACCACATGAAGACACAGGAAGGAGATGGCCGTCTGGGAACCAGGAAGCAGGCTCTCACCAGATACCCAGTCGGCTGATGCCTGGATCTGGGTCTCCCCAGCCTCTAGAACTGTGAGGGATGACTGTTTGTTGTTTAAGTCATCCAGTCTATGGTACTCTGTTAGAGCAGTTCAAACAGACTAAGACACAGTAGAGGGGATTACATAAGGGCATTACTACTGGGAGGTGGGGATATGGGGCCATCATGAGTCTGTCTGCTTCCCCTAGTGAGTCAGAGTAGGCCTTTTCTCTATCTTATGTGCTTCGATTATGTAGGGGAAAGTCTTTCAGTATTGAAGATGCTATCCCGTAAGTTAATTTTAATCAAAGAGTATTTATTGATCATTGATCCTATCCTCAGATGCTCTAATAGGGGACAAACGATAATACCTCACTTGGTTATATTAGCCTTTTTATTTCTTGTTGTCTTTGAATTGCTAACATTTTTGTTAAAAAGTTTGTGTCTGCATTCGTGAGGTATACTGGCCTTTGCTGTTCTTCTACTCATAATGTCTTTGTCTAGTTTTTGTATATGTTCATGATGGCCTCAGCATAAGTTGGGAAATGTTCCTTCTTCCTGTGTTTTCTGGAAAAGTTTGTGTAGAATTGGTATTATTTCTTCCTTAAATATGTTGTTTTTATTTTTATTTTTTTCAGTTCTGTTTCTTCTGAAATATTTTGTTGAATTTGCCATTGAAGCCATCTGTACTTGCATTTTTCTTTCTGGGAAGGTTTTAACTATACATTGATTTTTTTTTTTTTTTAACAGATAAAGGCCATTCCTGTTATCTATTTCTTCATGAGTGAGCTTTGGTAGAGTGTGTGTTTCAGGGAATTTTAAACTGAGTTGTTAAACTGATTGGCACACAGTTATTACTAATATTCCTCTATCCTTTATTATATTTTAAGTTCTGGGGTACATGTGCAGAATGTACAGGTTTGTTAACTATGTATACATGGGCCATGGTGGTTTACTGCATCCATCACCCCGTCATCTACATTAGGTATTTCTCCTAATGCTATCCCTCTTCTGTACCCCAAGCCCCTGCTATTCCTCCCTTATCCCCCCTACCCCACAACAGGCCCTGGTTTGTGATGTTCCCATCCCTGTGTCCATGTGTTCTCATTGTTCAACACCCACTTATGAGTGAGAACATGTGGTGTTTGGTTTTTTGTTCTTGTGTCAGTTTGCTAAGAATGATGGTTTCTGCCTTCATCCATGTCCCTGCAAAGGACATGAACTCATGAACTCATCCTTTTTCATGGCTGCATAGAATTCCATGGTGTATATGTGCTACATTTTCTTTATCCGGTCTATCATTGATGGGCATTTGGGTTGGTTGTAAGTCTTTGCTGTTGTGAACAGTGCCACAGTAAACATACGTGTCCATGTGTCTTTATAACAGAATGATTTATATCCTTTAAATGTCTGTGGTATCTGTATGTTACCTCTGTTGTTGTTGTTGTTACTTTTTTATTTTTTTATTATTTATTTTTATTTTTTTATTGCATTTTAGATTTTGGGGTACATGTGAAGAACATGCAAGATTGTTGCATAGGTCCACACATGGCATTGTGTGTTGTTGTTGTTTTTAAGAGAGAGTCTCGCTCTGTGGTCCAGGCTAGAGTGTAGTGGCATGATCTTGGCTCACTGCAGCCTCTGCCTCCCAGGTTTAAGTGATTCTCCTGCTTCAACCTCCCTAGCAGCTGGGACTACACGTGTGTGCCACCATGCCTGGCTAATTTTTTTGTATTTTTTAGTAGAGACAGGGTTTCACTATGTTGACCAGGCTGGTCTCAAACACCTGACCTCAGGTGATCCGCCTGCCTTGGCCTCCCAAAGTGTTGGGATTACAGGTGTGAGCCACTGTGCCAGCCACCTCTCTTGTTTCTGATATTATTTTGTATATTTCTTTCATGATCAATCTAAATAGAAATTTATTCGTTTTGTTTATTCAGTAGAAGTCTCAAATATAAAATGATTCAAGTCACATAATGTATGCTCTCATAGCACAATGGAATTATATTGTTCCATAACACAAATAAAACTTGTTTTATGGCACAAAATATGGTCTATCTTGGTAAATGTTTTATGTGCACATGGAAAGAATGATTTATTTTTCTTATTTTTCTGTTGTGTATTTTAATGATTTCTGTTCCTGTTTATTATTTTTGTCTTACTTTGGGCTTAATTAGCTCTTATTTTTTTAAGTTCCTTAAGGCAGAAACTTGGGTTATTGATTTTATATTTTTATGCATTTCTTTTTTTATTTAAAAACATTTTTTTTTAAAGAGATGAGGTCTTGCTGTCTTGTCCAGGTGGTCTCGAACTCCTGGGCTCAAGGGATCCTCCTGCCTCAGCCTCCCAAAGTGGCCACCATGCCTGGCCTCCCTTTATAGTCTTCTAATATACATGTTTAATGTTACAAGTTTCCTTCTGGTCACTGCCTTAGCTACTTCCCAAAAATGTAGATTGTATTAACTTCAATTCAGTTTAAAAGTACTTTAAAATTTTCATTGTTATTTTTCTTTGATCCATGAATTATTTATTAGTGTGTTTTTTTAGATTTCACATCTTTGGAGATTTTCCATGTGCTTTTTTGACACTAAGTTTTAATTTTAAAAAATTTTTAATGAATTTTTTTTTGAGACAGAGTCTCACTGTTGCCCAGGCTGGAGTGCAGTAGCTATTCACAGGTATGATCATAGTGCACTCCAGCTTTAACCTCCTGGCCTCAAGTGATCCTCCTGCCTCAGCCTCTCAAGTAGTTGGAACTACAGATGCATGCATCTGACCCTGATATTGATTTTTAATATAATTCCGGCGTTATTTGAACATACATTATATAACTTGAGTCATTTTACATTTGAGACTTGTTTTATGGCCCAGAATATAGTCTGTCTTGGTAAATGTTTTATGTGCACGTAGAAAGAATATATATCCTGCAGTTGGGGAGAATGTTCTATAGTGTCCGTTTGATCAGATTGACTGGTAGTGGTACTGAAGTCTTCTGTGTCCTCTGATCTTCTGTTTACTTCTGTTATCCTTTAAGAGGAATATTGAATCTCCACCTATAATTGTGTATTTGCCTGTTTCTTTTTTTTTTTTTTTTTTTTTTTGCTTTGCATAGTTGCTTAAGTTCCCGAGGCATGCCTGTTTCTTCTTTCAGTTCTGTCAATATTTGCTTCAAATATTTTCAGGCTCTGTTATTATGTGTGTAAGCATTTCGTATTGTGTCCTCTCAATGCATTGACCTATTTATCCTTTTGTTCTCTAGTCAGTTTCAGGGGAGGTGCTGGCTTGATTGCGCATGTCCTGTTTGCCGAGAGGAAGGAGAAAACAGTCGGCCCGCACTCAGTGTTGAAAGTTGCAGGTAGTGTCCCATGTTTTCATTATTAGCCTAGATTCCTTCCCAAAACATAGCCAGAGCAGGAGGCTTACGCACTGCTGTTTTATTGAGCAGCCTCATCCCAGCGAGCCAGAGTGAGGGCCAGGCAGAGGAAAGCAGGAAGGAAAAGTCTCTTTCTCTGTAGGAACAAAGTGGGAAGAATTTCCACAGGGTTCTGTCTCCTATTGGTTATAGGTTTGTCCCAGGAAGTGTTAACTTCCCTACACTTCTGTGAAGTGTAATGTGTGCATGTCAGTTTCCTCTGGGGTCTCAAAGCAACTTCAGTATGGAGCGCCGGGGCAGGAGATGAAAGGGACTGGTGCAGGGGAGAGATGATGTGGTTCTGTCAGGGTGTGTCTGTGTGAAGTCTGAGTCCACGAGGAGCTAGAATGAGATACGATCTGTGCTGAGAAGGTCTGAAAGGTGAAATGGGAGGTGTCCAATGCAGTCTTTCTTTACACCACTCAGATTCCCGTGTCTTCCCATTATATCCAGGCTCATGCCATAGTGTTTAAGAATTATGAGAGAGGATGCCATCATTTTTTTTTTCCTACAAGAGGAAGTACAAGACCTGTTAGTTACAGAATTCTCTTGGAAATGTTGGTCAGCCCAAATCTCTGAAAACCTTCAATAAGACGGTTAATGGAGCAAGCTCTAGACCCCGCTGCTGTAGCTGATCCAAGGCGGTAACTGATTAAGTGTCCTCGACCCATTCTTTATTTCCTTCACTCTTTTTTATTGGAGACACAGTCACACTGTGTCACCCAGCCTGGAGTGCAATGATGCAATCTTGGTTCCCTGCAACCTCCGCCTCCCAGGTTCCAGCGATTTTCCTGCCTCAACCTCCTGAGAAGCTGGGATTATGGGCATCTGCCAGCATGCCCAACTAATTTTTTTTGTATTTTTAGTAGAGACAGGGTTTCACCGTATTGGCCAGGCTGGTCTCGAACAGCTGACCTCACGTGATCCACCTGCCTCAGCCTCCCAAAGTTCTTCATTTTTGTCCAGTGATTTGAGTATTGTGGGCTGCTTGCCTGATGTGGTGACCTAGACCCCCTTCCCTTAGGAGCCTGTGGTTGCCTTGTCCCTCTGAGACTGTGATCACAGCAGTTACACTTTCCCCCGTTCATCATGGGACATGGACAGTGCCCTGTCCTGGACAGACCCTGTTTGATTCCACCATGTAGTGGCAATGTCAGCTCCTCGTGAGTCCATTATCACGACCAGTGGAATAACTTCTTCATTTTCCTGCTTGCACAATGAACTCAAGGTGACCGGGTAGCAGTTTCAATAATGTAGAATCAAGTTCAGTGGGAACCTTCTTGTGCCCCTAATGGAAAAGAATGGCCCCTTCTTCCACCACCCAGGAACCAGGAACCTGGAAAGCCTAGGGTTGCAGGGATGAGAAGCACAAAGAAGCAAGTGGGTCACTGGGAATGAGGGTGAGATTAGTCAGTTCTACTTCCATGGCTTGTTTCCTATATCTAGGTATTTGGAGCACAGTCCCATGTATGGACTATTGGTGTCTTAAACCCAGAGAGTATTGTACTTGAGCTGAGCCATTTACAAGCCATAGTTCTTTGAGGCTGGCTTCTTCTGAAGTAAACCTAGTAAAACCAGTGACTCCTGTGCCCACTGTCACACTGTTGTCACAGTGTCACGTATCCATTTTCGTACCTCCTTCACCATGCAGTGGGTCCCTGAGTCTGAGTTTGTGTTGTACAAGATACCATGTTGCTAAAGAAGGTATTCTTTTTTTTTTTTTTAAATGGAGTCTCACTCTGTCACACAGGCTGGAGTGCAGTGGCACGATCTTGGCTCACTGCAACCTCTGCCTCCCAGGTTCAAGCTATTCTCCTGCCTCAGCCTCTCGAGTAGCTGTGATTATAGGCGCGCACCACCATACCTGGCTAATTTTTTGTATTTTTAGTAGAGATGGGGTTTCACCATGTCGGTCAGGCTGGTCTCAAACTCCTGACCTCAGGTGATCCAGCCACCTCGGCCTCCCAAAGTGCTGGAATTACAGGCGTGAGCCACCACGCCTGGCCTAAAGAAGGTATTCTGTAATCCCTGAGTGACAGAGTAGGCAGAGGTATAGGGGACAAGGAAGTTCCCCATGAGTGTATCTAAGGTAGGTGTCAGTTTCAGCAAGGACAAATTGCTATTCATGCTCGAGTAAAAGGATTTTAGTCTGTCACTGAGAGACTAAATGGTCTCCTCAAGGAATGGTGCTATACAGAAGCTTCGGCATTCATCACTGTTGCTGGCAGATCAGGTCTTCAACAGTGGCAATGATGAATTCTGCCTTTGAGTGAGAGCCAAAGCTCTTCTGTTCATGCACAGCTTCCATCATTCCCACAATGTCCTGTTCATGGGTCATTGGCACCAGTATTGTGGTAACAAAGGGACAGGCCAGCTGAAATCCAGTGACAACTCATAATACCTACCTGCTTGTTGGGAGCTTTCTCTCAGTGGTTGCTTATTGGTGTGCATCAATGTCAGATATTGATCAGGGCCGTGTTGATCCTGTATAGATACCAGTTTCAGCAAGGCACTGCAGTTGGGACTACTGTCAGGTGAAGTGTCTGAGTCCCCTATCATCTGCTGAGATTTATCTTTTTTTTTGTCAGGGGTCAGAAAGGTGAATTAGGCCGGGCACGGTGGCTCATGCCTGTAATCCCAGCACTTTGGGAGGCCAAGGCGGGCGGTGACCACGAGGTCAAGAGATCGAGACCATCCTGGCCAACATGGTAAAACCCCGTCTCTACTAAAAATACAAAAAAGTTAGCTGGGCATGGTGGCGTGCGCCTGTAGTCCCAATTACTCAGGAGGCTGAGGCAGGAGAATTGCTTGAACCCAGCGGCGGAGGTTGCAGTGAGCCGAGATTGTGCCACTGTACTCCAGATTGGTGCCTGGCAATAGAGTGAGACTCTGTCTCAAAAAAAAAAAGGTGAATTAAATGGTGGTGGTGGGGATTATGATGGGAACAACTCCTTAGTCTTATGGGGCATTGATCTATGCAGTTTTTCCAAGATGATGGTGTTGTTTCAGACTTAGTATCCTGTCTGAGGGGGCAGTTTTTTTTGAGACAGTCTCACTCTGTTGCCAAGGCTGGAGTGCTGTGGCGCCATCTCGGCTCACTGCAACCTCCGCCTCCCAGGTTCAAGCGATTCTCCTGCTTCAGCCTCCCGTGTAGCTGGGATTACAGGCGCGTACCACAATGCCTGGCTTATTTTTGTATATTTAATAGAGATGAGGTTTCACCATGTTGGCCAGGCTGGTCTCACTGAGGGGACAGTTTTAAGGGATTTGACTTTTCTTTTTTTTTTTAACCATAATGTCTTTTACTCCACAGGACAGGGAACTTATGTAAGGTTTCACCTAGCTGCTAAGTATAACCATCCCAGATACTTACTTGGGAACCAAAGAAATAAACACCAGGTGGGTTTGTACACCCACTGAAGCAATTGGGCATAGGCAGAAGCTCCATTTATCACCTGGCTATGGTGTGCTCCCACTGTGACCAGGGAACTGTGGTCCTAGAGCTTCGAGCCTCCAGTAACATTACTAACTCACACCCTGTATCCGGCAGTGTTTGAAAATCGGAGTATTCTGAACATTTTAACACCCTGAGCTTTCTGACCATTTTTCCTCAATTTTTGTTTCACTCTTTTTTAATTATTATGGGTATGTACTAGTTATATATCTTTATGGGGGTGCATGTGATGTTTTGATATAGGCATACAATGTTTGTAAGGACCAAATCAAAGTAACTGGGGTATCCATTACCTCAAACATTTATTACTTCTTTGTGTTAGAAACATTCCAATTGCACTTGCTTTTATTTATTTATTTTTTGAAATAGAGCTTTGCTCTTGTTGACCAGGCTGAAGGGCAATGGTACAATCTCAGCTCACTGCAACCTCCGCCTCCTGGGTTCAAGCGATTCTCCTGCCTCAGCCTCCGGAGTAGCTGGGATTACAGGTACCTGTCACCATGCCTGGCTAATTTTTGTATTTCTTTAGTAGAGACAGGGTTTCACCATGTTGGCCAGGCTGGTCTCGAACTCCTGACCTTAGATGATCCACCTGCCTTGGCTTCCTAAAGTGCTGGGATTACAGCCATGAGCCACTGTGCCCAGCCCTTTTTTTTTTTTTTGGAGACAGAGTCTCGCTCTGTTGCCTGTGATCTCAGCTCACTGCAGCCTCTGCCTCCCGGGTTCAAGTAGTTCTTCTGCCTCAGCTTCACAAGTAGCTGGGATTACAGGCATGGGCCACCACACCTGGCTAATTTATGTATTTTTTAGTAGAGACGGAGGGCTGGGGAGGGGGGAGGTGGGGGGGGGGCAGGGGGGTGGGGTTTCACCATGTTGGCCAGGCTGGTCTTGAACTCCTGACCTCAAGTGATTCTCCCGTCTCAGCCTCCCAAAGTGCTGTAATTACAGGTATGAGCCACCGCGCCCAGCCCACTTACCCAGTTCTTGATGGTACACTCTAGCCTTTGCTGCTTCTCTTGGTATATAAGCTATTTCTTCTCAGAGTAGGACCTCTTTTCACTTAGGTGCTGAGTACTGGTGATAAAGCAGGCGATAATAATTTTAATGGGGCTTTACCACCAGCAATGGGGCTTTTATTGCCATCAGGTGAATAACGCTCTTTAGAGCCACTCCTGGTACCAACTATCTTAACCTGGCTTCCACAGAAAACAGAAATGGAAGCAGAGGCATCTGTGCTGGGATTCTGTTAGGGAGTGCAGTCCTACAGAGTTGGAGGGAGGAGCAGGGGACTGAACCAGTGAAGGAGGGAGGACAATGCGAGGATGTCACTGAGCTGAGTGTTAAGTGGGACTGATTGGTTCATTCTCAGGACCCTGCCCCTGAGAAGCACATACGGCATCTCGGGATCTTTCCTTCCAGGTAAAAAAGGGGAGAAAATTGATCCATGTGCTGTGATTTCTCTGTGGTCCAAAATTTGCCCCACTGGTCCTAATTCCCTCCAACTTTTGGGTTGCATATGTGTGACATGGGTGCTGAGAAGAGTTCCACAGTGACTCCAGCAGTTAGATTCTAGGGCAGGAAGTCACATGGAAGGAGATGAGGTGTACTGTTGGTCAGAGGGACAGGCTGGCTGAAATCCAGTGACAACTCATAATACCTACCTGCTTGTTGGGAGCTTTCTCTCAGGGGTTGCTTGTTGGTGTGCATCAATGTCAGATATTGATCAGGGCCGTGTTGATCCTGTATAGATACGAATTTCAGCAAGGCACTGCAGTTGGGACTACTGTCAGGTGAAGTTCCTGAGTCCCCTGTCATCTGCCGAGATTTATCTTGTTTTTGTCAGGGGTCAGAAAGGTGAGTTAATTGGTGGTGGTGGTGATTATGATGGCAACAACTCCTCAGTCTTAGGGGCATTGATCTCGGCAGTTTTTCCAAGACGATGGTGTTGCTTTAGACTTAGTTTCCTATCTGAGGTGGGCATTTTTTATTTTGAGACAGAGTCTCACTCTGTTGCCCAGGCTGGAGTGCAGTGGCACGATCTCAGCTCACTGCAACCTCCGCCTCCCAGGTTCAGGTGATTCTCCTGCCTCAGCCTCCCGAGTAGCTGGGATTACAGGTGCACACCACCATGCCCAGATAATTTTTGTATATTTGGTAGAGTCAGAGTTTCCCCATGTTGGAAGGTGGAAGGGAGCCCTGTGCAGGTGGAACAAGGGATAGACGAAGTTGAGAGGGTCAGGAATCTGCTAGAGTGTGGTGCTCTTACCCTCATTTATGCCTGCCTTCCCCTAGTCTAATGATCCACTGTTCAAGTTTCTTTGGACAATACTCAGCTGCTGCTGGGGTAGGAGAACGTCGGTTTCTTGCTTGTGCACAGTGATGGTTTAGGTCTTCAGTTGCCTACAAAACTGGCAGCCACTTCCCTTTCAGCCCCTTCTTCCCACCCACTTCCAGAGGTTCTGTGTGCCACCAAATTCCGCAGCATCTTGTGCACGCTGCAGTGGACATTGAGTGGCTTTTCTGCTTTCCCACTGCTTCTTAGAACTCAGCTTTCTCACATCAACTAAGTCATTTGCCACACATCTTAACTTTGCAAATTACAAAATTTTTTGTTTTCTCCATTATTTTTCTTCAGGAATCTATGCCATAATATAAAACAGCTTACCGTTATTTTATGGGATTTCAGGAGGGAATAAAATTAATAGTATGTGCCTAGTCAACCATTTTTATTTGGAAGTCTCCGACTGATTGATTGATTGATTGAGACAGGGTCTCTGTCACCCAGGCTGGAGTGCCGTGGTGCGATCTCAGCTCAGGCTCACTGCAACCTCCAGCTCCCAGGCTCAAGTGATCCTCCTATCGCAGCCTCCTGAGTAGCTGGGACTGTAAGCGCATGCCACCATGCCTGGCTAATTTTTGTGTTTTTTGTAGAGAGGGGTTTTGCCATGTTCCCCAGGCTGGTCTCAAAGTCCTGAGCTCAAGCAATGCGCCCGTCTCAGCCTCCCAAAGTTCTGGGATTGCTTATGTGAGCCACTGTGCCCAGCCTATTTTATTAAACAAACTAGTTGAAAAAAAATTTTATTGAAGGTGCACTCTGATTCTGGCATTATTGTGCTAGACAATGGCAAGAAAAGACATCATCCCTTGTCACAGGGCTTACAATTTAGATAGACATTATTTAATAAAGGAATAAGCTTTATGGACTGTGAAGGAAAAATTCTCTAAAACGGGAGATCTGGATACTTTTGGTAAAGATTCTACAAGGGTCTTCCAAAAGGCCATCTTAATCACTGGCAGCCAGCTGTTAGTACTACTGCCACAATATGAGAATACAACTGTTACAGAGATTCCATTAACCATGCTAAGATGAACTCATAACAAATGCTGCATTTAAGTGCACTGTCCTCATATTAAAGCTTTCTAGCATAACACATCCTTTGGTACTAAATTACCACCAGAAGTAGTAATCCTAAGTCATCAAATGGACACTTACCAGGAGAGCATGAGCTGCTTAACATGTATGTTCTTTGAATAAACTTTTATCTACTATCTTCAGAGGGTAACACCTTATACTTCCTGTATCACAGACGTCAGTTGTTCAAAGATAGAAGTTAGGTCAAAATTTTTCTTCCTACAGATTAGACGTGATGTTTTAAATAGTTTGAATTTCTTTTTGAGTTAGAATATAAAGTATAAAAATGGGGGGAAGACTTCTAGGAAAAAAGGATTTAGTACAAAAGGACTAAAAGACAAGATAATTTGGTGATTTCCTATCTGTATTTAAACTGAACAAAACAATCTGTCTTAAGGTTAATAAAATTTACTTTTTAACTGGAGTTGCCTGTTGTAATTTTCCATCGCTTTATGTATTTTATATATATACATATGTAAATTTGATTGATTGACTGAGACAGGGTCTTGCTTTTCTGCTCAGGCTGGAGTGCAGTGGTGTGGTTATGGTTCACTATAGCTTTGATTTCCTGGGCTCAAGTCATCCTTCCATCTCACCTTCCTGAGTAGCTGGGATTACAGGTGCATGCCACCATTCCTGGTTAATTTTTTAAAAGTTTTTCTGTAAAGGTGGGGGCTTCACTATTTTTCCCATGCTGGTCTCAAACTCCTGGGATCAAGCCATCCTCCTGCTTTGGCCTCCCAAAGCACTGAGATTACATGCGTGAGCCACAGTGCCTGGATTTTTTTTTTTTTTTTTTTAGACAGGGTCTCATTCTATCACCCAGGCTGGAGTGCAGTGGTGCAATCATAGTTCACTGCAGTATTGAACTGCTGGACTCAAGCAATACTTCTGCCTCAGCTTCCTGAGTAGCTGGGACTATAGCATGTGCCATCATGCCTAATGTTTTAATTTTTATTTTTGTAGAGACAGGATCTTGCTATGTTGCCCAGGCTGGTTTTGAACTAACCTCAGGCAGTCCTCCCACCTTGGCCTCCCAAAGTGCTGGAATTATAGGCATGAGCCACTATACCTGGTCACTATTGTATTTTAAATTGAAGATGAGAAGGAACAATTCCAAGTGGGAGATTATTAGTTATCTCATGTTTTCTACATATAAACCATGCATTTTCTTATCATTTATCTTCTCTTCTTGAAGTGATGGTGTTAGAATCATACAATGTCAGAATTGAAAGTAGCTTAGAGATACCCAATTCACCATCTCTTTAGCTGCAGAAACCTAGCATTTCTATTTGACTCCTGTTTTATATTACATCTTTCTGCTGAAATTCCCCTTATGTTCATGCATCTTCTCTCCCTTTTCTACTATATTAACATATTAATGGTAGTTGAAAGTTCCCGCCTGATAGTTCCAACATCTGAGTCATTTGCGAGTCTGGTTCTGTTGACTGCTTTATCTCTTGACAATGTTCTGTTTCTCTTTTTATGTGTTTCATGTTTTGTTTTGTTTTTTAATTGATTCCTGGACATTATGTATAAAAGCATAGAGACCGAGATCAAAAACATTTACATGTGGCAGTGGGCATGCCTCTTTTCTGTCAAGGCTGTTAGTGTGTGGATGGAGGAGGGGGAGACGTGTATTACTTTGTTTTTACACTGCTATAAAGAACTAACCAAGACTGGGTGATTTATAAGAAAAGAGGTTTAATTGACTCACAGTTCTGCATGGCGAGGGAGGCCTTGGGAAACTTACAATCATGGCAGGAGGCAAAGGGGAAGCAAACACATGTTACCACAGCAAAGCAGGAGGTGAGAGAGAGCCAGAGAGAGAGGAAATGCCACACATAAACCATCAGAGCTCATGAGAACTTGCTATCACAACAGCATGGGAGAAATCACTCCCATGATCCAATCACCTCCCACCAGGTCTCCCTTGACACAGGGGGGATTATAATTCAAGATGACATCTGGGTGGGGACACAAAGCCAAATCATACTTGGGGGGTAGAGTCAGTTTAGTCAAGAGTTGAGCTAGATGTGGATTTTGTGTTGCTCTGCAGGTTTCAAATGTTTCCAGTAATAATAATTACCCAGTAACTAAGCACTGCTACTGCCTATGTTTAAAGTGGGACCTTGGGTGCGAAGAGTTTTTCTCAGTATTTCTCCTCCACCCTCAGCTTTTAGCAATTCCTGTATTGCTATCCCACAGATGAGGTCTATTTCAATATTCTTTCTTCTCCCCCACTAGCAGACTCCTGTTTTGCATTCCTTAGTGGTAGGCTTCTGCTGGGAGTAGGGCAGGCTCTTTGTTGTCTTCACAGCCTCAGGCTTAGGCAGGGTTTGGATTCTTGGGTCTCAGGGACGAAGCTTTTCTGTGTCCTTGCCTCTTCCTCCCTTGGCAGCCAAGCTCTGCCTTGTATCTGTGGTTAGTTTGGAGGGAGAGAGTTTGTGTCCCTCCCCAGTGGTGTAACTCTGATATCATGATAGGATCCTAGGCCCAAAATGGTTTCCATCCTGTCCCCAACCATGAGAAAGAGGAGTTTTGCTTCTTCCTCTTCCCCAGAAGTAATAGATTTTTCCCTTGGATCTGGGAGCAAAAGAAGGGTTTGCTACTGCTCCTGCAGTGACGTAAGGCTTTTTTACATTTATGAGGGAAAGGTCTGAGGAAGGTGGCGGGGCTTCCTGAATGTCCCCTGGCAGAGGAGGATCATCCCCCCTCAAGGTGCCAAGGAGGAAGGACTTTTCCAATCTCCTGTACTGCGCCCAATCTTCCTTCTGAGCATTTGATGGAGGTCCACAGAAAGAGCTTTTGATGAGTTTGAACTCTCATTTTTGTATCTGGGCATCCCAGCTATTCCAACTGATACAGTTACTCCACTTTTAAGAATTTATTAAAATTTTAACTGATTTCTTGTTACCTGTTTGTATGGTGATCACCTCTCTCGCCTGTGTTCTGCCAAAGGTGAAACAGATTATCCATCTCTCCTCGAAGGGGCTTTGTCACGCTCTGACAATTCAGTTCCCTGATGTGCTCAAGAAGTATGAATGTGAGGAGTATCCGTATTTTTCTCATTGCTAGGAACCATGTTCTCTTTGGAAACAAAATCTTTTAAAATCATTTTTTTAGAAACAGCTGGTTTTTCTGCCCAAGACCTCAGCTGGAAAGGGATGCCGAAACTTAAGTTACTTCTAAAACTGTCATAACTGCTTCATCAGACACACTTCCTTCGGGTCACACTGTGAAATATTTCTGGCAGAGCATTAAAGAGTTCATTTCATAAGATTCTTTTCTCTGTGATGTCACCTTGGGTTGGAACTTTATCCTACACTTGATGGACTCCACTCCTGAGTGGGAAGGCAAGGAAATCGGGGTATTATTACTGACTTTCTCATATAAACAGTTATGCAAGGTCAGGGTTGGGAAGACCATGGAAGGTTATGTGATCTGTACAACTACCAGCTCACTGGTGACTCAAGTATCATGAACAAGCCATCCGTTAATTTGTGCTATAGCATTTTCAGTGTTGGTGATTTTATTATTTTTAAAGCTAGCTTATTTTATCTTCTTTTGTTTGTTTTGACAGTTACATTGCTCTTTGTATTGAACTGAAGCTTTCCCTTTTATAGTCAATTCTAGCTACCGGCCCTGATTCCTCAGTCTGGCCGGAGACAGCCTGGCATCTGTACCTACCCCCCCAGTAGAGGTGAGCAGTGGCCTCTCAAAAGTTGTTTTGTGGTGATCACCACACTTCTCCTTACTTGATTTTGTTCTGCCTTTCCTTCAAATCCAGTCTCTATCCAACCATGAACTCTGGCTAAAGTCATCACAATTTTGAGCCTACCTTTGGTCCTAAGAACTTGGTATTCCTAAACAGACTTTCCAGATTTTAAATCTTAGCGTTCCTAATGGTTTGCAGTTTGACTTTGCATTCTGGTTCTCTGTGCTTGGTAAAGAATCCCTGCTCAAGTTCTAGGCCCTGGGAAGTCTGGCTTCATGATAATCCATCAGTGGTTCCCAAGAGAAAGGAGGACTTGGGAATCTCTACCCTTCACACTTTACCAGACAAGTTAATTCACACTTCCACTTAGCTAGTCCCTTCACATGCTTGAATATGAACTCTGTTCATTCAAAGTCATCTCCTCTTTACACTAAATACTCCTAGTATCTCCTCATATGTTTCCTATGGGAGTTTCAAGGAAAAGAAAATATGTTGAGCCAATCATAGGTAGCACCCACATTTTTATGTTTCCAAACTGGTTTTTCTGCTGTGCTTTCTAAATTTGGGATGGATGAAGATTCTAATCCTTATAAACCTGACACATATGTACTGTCTTCACATTAAGGCCTTAAGACAGTTTTTATAAAAAATTTTTTTGTGACAGAGTTTTCTACTTGTTGCCCAGGCTGGAGTGCAGTGGTGCGATCTCAGCTCAGTGCAACCTCCGCCTCCAGGGTTCAAGCGATTCTCCTGCCTCAGCTTCCTGAGTAGCTGGGATTACAGGCATGTGCCACCACACCCAGCTAATTTTGTATTTTTGGTAGAGATGGGCTTTCTCCATGTTGTTCAGGCTGGCCTCGAACTGCCCTCCTTGGCCTCCCAAAGTGCTGGGGTTACAGGTGTGAGCCACAACACCTGGCCTTCAGACAGTGTCTTTTTTTTTTTTTAAGAAAAATATATGCATGGATGTAGATTGAAGAATCAAGTATTTCTACAGTTAATTAATAAAAACAGCAGTCTTCCACTTCTTTTCTCTTTTCTTTCCTTCCCAGAAGCAACCACAATATTTAGCTAATTATTTAATTATTTTGATATTTACTCAATGTTTCTTTTTCTTTCTTTTTCTTTTTTTGAGATGGAGTCTCCCTCTGTTACCCAAGCTGGAGTGCAGTGGCATGATCTTGGCTCACTGCAACCTCCACCTCTCAGGTTCAAGTGATTCTCCTGCCTCAGCCTCCTGAGTAGCTGGATTTTATGGGTGCGCCACCACGCCTGGCTAATTTTTGTAGAGACAGTTTCACCATCTTGGCCAGGCTGGTCTCGAACTCCTGACCTCAAGTGATCTGCCTGCCTTGACCTCCTAAAGGGCTGGGATTACAGGTGTGAGCCACCACACCTGGCCTGTTTACTCAATGTTTCTAAGTAACACATTTACATGCTATTTTTTTTATATTCAGTGTTTGATTAGAACTGTGTGACTATTATTACAAAATAAAACATGTAGTACACTATCGTTTTTCCCCTTACCTGTATAGTTTTTTGTTTCTTTCCCAGGTAATAATTGCCTTCTTATTTGATTGCTTTTCCATGGACCTACCAGTCATTCAGTCTTTGTTGATTGTTTAAATCTCCTCTGAAGATGTTGAGATAAGGCAGGCATCTGGCTCTCTTGATCCTGTGGAAGGGATCTCTCCCCCGAGCCTCCAGCCTACTTCCTTGTGTGGTGATTGTCCTCTACCTTAGCATGAGCGGCAGCCTGGGATGTCACTTCCCCAGCATTTTGGGAATTTTCTTTCTTTTTTTTCTTCCATTGACATCTGTTTCCTGCATGCTATTTCACCTGTTTTCTTAGTTTATTCTCCTGTTTTGGTTGATCATACTCTCCAATTGCTTCCTGAGAAGAGGTACACGGGAGAAGGTATGAAATGTTGTGGGCACATTGCCTCACGCCTGTAATCCCAGCACTTTGGGAGGCTGAGGCGGGCGGATCCCAGAGGTCAGGAGATTGAGATCACCCTGGCGAACACGGTGAAACCCCGATTCTATCAAAAATACAAAAAATTAGCCGGGTGTGGTGCATGTACCTGTAGTCCCAGCTACTTGGGAGGCTGAGGCAGGAGAATCGCTTGAACCTGGGAGGTGGAGGTTGCAGTGAGCCGAGATCGCGCCACTGCACTCCAGCCTGGCGACAGAGCAAGACTCCATCTCAAAAAAAAAAAAAAAAAAAAAAAAAGAATAAAGAAAAGGTCTTCATTCTACCCCTAAATTTAAGCAATAGTTTAGCTGACTGGAAACTACCAAAATGGACATCCATTTTTCTCAGAATTTTGCAGGCATTTTGCCATTGCCTTTTTTAAAACAACTTTTAATTTCGAAATAATTTTGTTTATAGAACATGTCAAAGATAGTTCAGAGTTCTGTATGCCTTTTCCCTGGCTTCCCCCTCATGCTATAATTTTTCATAACTGTGGTACATTTGTCACCAATAAGAAACTCATACTGCTAGCTAAACTGTAAAGTCTAATCATATTTCTCTTTAGTTATATTTTGCCATATTTCTCTAACATCCTTTGCTCTGGGATTAAATCCAGGATACCAAGCTGTAATTAAGACATCATGATTTGTTAGTTTCCTCCAATCTGTGACAATTGCTCAAGCTTTTTCTTACTTTTAATAACTTTTGAAAAGTACTGGTCAGTATTTTGTAGAATGTCCCTTCATACGGTTTGTCTAATGTTTTCTTATGTTAAGACTTGGGTTATGGATCTTGGGGAATAATACCACATAGGTAAAAGTGTTCTCATTGCATCCTATCAGGGCAGCTGTTCCCAACCTTTTTGGCACCAGAGACCAGTTTCGTGGAAGACAGTGTTTCCATGGACTGGTGGGTGGGTGGGGGATTAGATGCTTATAAGGAATGAGCAACCTGATTCCTCGCATGCGCAGTTCACAATAAGGTTCTCTCTCTTAGGAGAATCTAATGCCGCTGGTGATCTGACAGGAGGCAAAGCCCAGGCTGCAGTGCTCATGCACCTGCCGCTTACCTCCTGCTATGCGGCCTGGTTCCTAACAGACCACGGACCAGTACTGGTTCCTGACCTGGGAGTTGCGGACCCCTGTGTTAGGGGAATGCATTATACCAACATAACGTACGACTGGTGACGTTAACTTTGATTGCTTGGTTCAGGTGGTACGTGCTAGGTTTTCCCACTGTGAAGCTGCTGATTTTCCTTGTCTTCTAAGTTTTGTTACTCTTCTGCTCTCTTCCATTCTCCCAATTCTTATAGGTTAATGCCTTTCAAGATCAGTCCTTTTACTCTCATTTTAATGGTGTTTCTGGAGGAAATGAAATTTAGATATGTGTGTTCACTCTGTTATTCTGGAGTTTGTCTGTCTGCCCTCTTTCTTTTCTTTCTTTTTTTTTTTTATTTAGTTTTTATTTCATAATCATAAACTTAACTCTGCAATCCAGCTAGGCATAGAAGAGAACAAGGAAAACATGGAACCCAAAGGGAACTGCAGCGAGAGCACAAAGATTGTAGGATACTGTGAGCAAGTGGGGTGGAGGGCGCTCTCCTGAGCTGCAGAAGGAATGGTCTGGTGGTTAAGATAAAACACTAGTCAAACTTACTCAAGTTGTCCGCAGTCAGCAATGGTGACCTTCCTGCTGGTTTTGCCATTCCTGGACCCAAAGCGCTTCATGACCTCCACAACATTCATGCCTTCTTTCACCTTGCCAAAGGCCACATGCTTGCCATCCAGCCACTCAGTCTTGGCAGTGCACATGAAACACTGGGAACCCTATGTGTTGGGTCCAGCGTTTGCCACGGACAAGATACCAGGACCTGTATGCTTTAGGATGAAGTTCTTGTCATCACATTTCTCCCCGTACATGGACTTGCCACCAGTGCCATTATGGCGTGTGAAGTCACCACCCTGACACATACACCCTGGAATAATTCTGTGAAAGCAGGAACCCTTACAACCAAATCCTTTCTCTCCAGTGCCCAGAGCATGAAAGTTTTCTGCTGTCTTTGGAAACTTGTCTGCAAACAGCTAGAAGGAGACGCAGCCCAAGGGCTTGCCCTTGACGGCAATGTTGAACACGGTGGGGTTGACCATGGCTGGTGCTACAGGGCTCCAGGTGGCAGTGGCGTCTGCAAAGCCCCCTCTTTCTCTTTTACTGTTTTTTCTTTTTTCTCTTTCTCCCCTCTAAATTAATGGAAGGTCAAATCCTGAACATGTAGGCCATTTTAAGGACTTGGCCTTTAACTTGGAATAAGAAGGGCTGCTAAGTGTAGCCTGCAGAGGATCCAAAGCGGAATCACGGTGTTAGTTAGGAGACCATGGAAATAAGCCAAGACTGAGTGTGGACCAAGCTCGTGGCAGCATTTTGAAGCTGGAAGATATTATACAAATATCAGGTATCATTATTATTTGGTGGAAACATCTTAGTACTGGGGACAGTTGAGTGCAGTGGAAATATATTAAAAACAAGGATTAGTTGTAACATGTGGCAACATAGATAGATGTAAAAACAGTGCTTGGTAAAAAAAGTAGCAAACAAATGAGATATACAATAACATGTAAGTATATTACAAATAAATGCCCAGAGATTGAGAACACATTTCGCAAAGAGTATTCAAACACACTTAAATGCAAATACAAAGAACTGTGTTAAACACCTTAAAATATTTGCGTATGGGGAGGAGGGTAGTGGTGGGATAGTAGGTGGAAAGGAATAAACAAATCAACAGATAAATAACCAGAGGGAGGGGGAAAGCTTTAGAATGTAAAGAAAGCTGCCTTCAATCTTAAGTATATACTGTTTGGGGCAATTTATGTAACTTTTTTTGTGTTTTAGTTTCCACTCCTGTAAAATGGGGTAGTAGCACCTATTTACTATGCTTACCACAAGAATTGAGTGAGGCAGTATGTGAAATGCTTTCTTTCCCCTTTACCTCCATGGGGTAACACTGTTACTTTAAGGAAAGTTTGTGCTGAGTTCCATTCTTGTGAGATGGGAACATGGGAATTGTGTTTCCTTATCATATGTTTTTAATTCATTTCTCCCTTCTCTTCATGCAGGGCTTACCACCCAAAAGATGGAAGGCAGAAGATACCCACCTGAGTTGCCCAGAGCCCACAGTGTTTGCTTTCTCACCACTCCAGGGTCCATCTTTGAACTCTTTACGAAAGATGTGGATATCCAGTTTTGAACAATCCAAGAAAGAAGCCCAGGCACTAAGGTGGCTGGTTGATAGGAATCAAAATTTTTCATCTCAAGAGTTTTGGGCCTTAGTATTCAAGGACTGATTTCAAAAAGGATCAGAATGACACGATGTAGAGCCTTCTCTTGAGGTTTATTATCTAGGTTGCCTTATATTTGAACATAATAGCCATGCTGTTGACTGTCCTTCAGGATAAGAATTAGTTGCTGCAGTACTCATAATGATCCCTCTCAAAGAATAGATGTAAATTACCCTTAGGAGTTGCCTCTATATATTTTATACTAAACAAGGAAATATTTCTTATGGACATTGGTTATCTTCCATGTCCACGTCTGTGGACCCCACATGCTTACTGCCTGTTGTGGAAATTCACCTAGAGTGAGCACTTCCCTTGTGCGATGGAGGCAGAGGATCTAGCTGTAGACTCTTGATACTTACCTCACTCTCAACAGCTTATTGGTATTTGGCAAGCCCAGTGTCCTGCAGCCGAGCATGAACGTGAAATACATTAGAACTTGGCAATGAGAGATCCCATCTGTTGGTTTCCAGGGATGTAAGTGAGTAATAAAAGCTGTTTCAAGTTTATCCGCTATCTCCTCTTCAAGTGAAAAGAACATATGTGGGTCTCTCTTCTCTGCATACCCCGAGCCACCTATCTAACCTTCTTTAGTTACACCTTGTCCTCTCGCCTCTCATTTCCCCTTCTAAGTAGAATGTCTTGTAAAGACACCATAACCCCTGTGTGTTTTGATTAGTGAGATGTTACCACTTATTTCTTCTACTGCTGGGCAGAATAGTATCAAGAATGGCTGGGATTCTGATTCAGTCTGGACAGTCTGGTCATTCTGAGCAACGTGAGAGTAGAAGTGAATCCCCCACAGGAGTTCCAGTTGTGCTGAAGCTCTTTGTCTTTTTGTAGGATGATGTGCAGCCTGTTGTGGTGGCAGCCACAGGCATTCAGTGTGTGAGCACTTCCTGTCACTTCTATCTGAGACATCTACTGGAGGACCTCAGAAGACAAGGAGGAAAACACTGGCTCACATTTTCTTTCCATGTGAGGCGGGGGAGGCTTGTAGATGATACTAAAAGCCTGTTTCCACTGTTGTGTCATGGTTTCCGTTCATCATGGAAAGCCGCAAGCCTCAGAAGGCAACCAGAGGACAGGAAGAGTTTGTGATGCTCATGTCTGTGTCATGGCATATGGGGAATTGATGAGTTCTTCCTTAGCATCAGCCCCTTATTTTATTGAAGGCCGTGCCCTTGGTGTGCTTGGCAGTGACCATTGTCTTCATTAGGTAGCTCTGGCTGGGCTTTGTCAGCCAGTATGTGAGAAAGGAGAACCAAAACCAGTACCTCCTTATAGAAGCCAGAAGGGTCACATTGGGTGGGAAAAGGTGTCTGTAACTAGGTTCTTCCCAATCCCAGCTCTGCCGTTAACTAAGTGTGATCTTGGACAGATCTCTCAATCTCCATGGGCCTTAGCTTTTGTATCTAAAAAGAAGTGATTGGGCTGGTCTTGGAAGACTTTTTTCTTTTTTTCCCTATATAACATTCTTAATTGTTCATCAACATTTAAGAAATTTAATTTTGTAGATGTTTTTACTAAAGAGGGTAACAAACTATTTTGGAACCGCTGTGTATTATTCAGGGGGAAGCACGATCTTTGGAGGAAGGAGCATACTTAATGGGTGGTACTGAGGATGAAAGGGAATTTCTCTCACTGCCATTTTATTTGATAATATAAAGAAATAAAGACTGGAAAGGGGGATTGCTTGTTAAAGGTCAGATTTTAAATTGCATATAAAATGAAGTGGGTTTTTTTTTTTGAACCCACAATAGAAAGCCTGAGAGGTGACTTGTACCTCTGGTAAGATATTATCATGTAATTTCAGTTCTCCTGCATAAATGCCTTCAGGAAATACCCAGTGCTTGTGTGCTATGCGTGTTTTAAACCTCAACTTTTCGTGCAATCTCATTCCATCTTAGTTCTCCATGAAGTCCATAGATAAAATCTTCTCTAAGCGTTTCTGAAATATGTATCCCTGAACAAATTTAGTGAAATAAAATCATTAATCTCTGTTGATCCCATTTTGCCATATATCTTTCACTTTACCTCACTGTCTCCATTTGTGAAATATTTTAAGAAAGCAACCTGCCTCCTGGGGCTGTTGTGAGGAATGCCTCATATCTGTAAAGGAGTTTGTGTATTGTCACACTTTGCTTAGTGCTTTAGTATATTTTACTTGGATTGCTTTCAAGGAGTATTTGGATTGTTTTCAAAGAGTATTTTTTTTTTTTTTTTGAGACAGAGTCTTGCTGTGTCACCTAGGCTGGAGTGCAGTGGCACGATCTTAGCTCATTGCAACCTCCGCCTCCCAGGTTCAAGTGATTCTTCTGCCTCAGCCTCCTGAGTAGCTGGGATTACAGGTGACCGCCACCATGCCCAGCCAACTTCTTGTATTTTTTTAAATAGAGATGGAGTTTCAGCATTTTGGCCAGGCTGGTCTTGAACTCTTGTCCATAAGTGATCCACCCACATCAGCCTTCCAAAGTGCTGGTATTACAGGCATGAACCACCGCGCCTGGCCATTCAAGGACTGATTTTTAAAGCAATATGGCAGAGTGGTAAGAAGCCTTTTCAGAAATGTGGAGAAAATGATCACTAATGCTAGTTAATAGTCTTCGCCTAAAAATGGATGCAACTTTGATCCTTGATCGTGTAGCAGATGTATTTTGGAGCCTGAATGCTGACTGGCTTCTTTGTTGCTGTTAAGGACTAGAGTCTAGTAACTAGAATATCAGTTGGGGTCATTATCATTATTAGTAACAGATCAGAACGTATAGTGTTCTATGCATTACTCAGAAATAAAAGACAGAGGTGAAAATGAGCATCCTTCCTTCGGCCACACATTGTATATTACAAATAGAAGAACCTGCTCCATATCTAACAAAGACTGTATGAATCCAAGCACAGTGCTGACCTGAACTTGGACTGCCCAGTAAAATGTGCATTTTAAAAAGTCATCTTTAAAATTGTCATCTTTAGCAGGAATTAGATCCTATATTTTAATAGGATCTAATTCCTGCTAAAGATGACAATTCATTAGGAGAATTCAGTTGTCTTAGTCTGTTCAGGCTGCTATAAACAGAATACGATAGACTGGGTGGCTTATAAGCAACAGAAGTTGACTGCTTACAGTTCTAGAGGCTGGGAAGTACAACAGGGTGCCAGCAGATTTGGTGTCTGGGAGAGTCCACTTCCTGGTTCATAGGTGGCTGTCTTCTTGCTGTGTCCTTACATGGCAGAAGGGGTGACAGAGCTCTCGGAAGTCACCACCCTTATGACCTCACTCTCCCAAGTCTCCTCCTCCTCATGCCGTCACATTGGGGGTTAGAATTTTAACATGAATGCTGGGAAACACAGAATTCAGTCTATAGCATCAGTATAGAGTTAATTTTCAGTGAATTATGTTGATTACCGTGAGAGCAAGACGAGTACAACTTTACATAAGTGACATATGTCTTCCTTGGAGTCTTCAAAGTACACTACTGAGAAATTAATAGACCAGGAATAGTGGTGGTTAGTTTGTTTCAAGTCACTTTGCAATCCTGAATATTTTACAAATAATTTTCTTTAGGAAATTTCTTTTAATTTTTATTGTTAGTGGTCATATCTTAACTGTATAATTCTAATCTCAATATATATCTTGTCTTCTGATTACAGACATAAAAATGCTTGAAAAACTCGGGATATAGAATGATGACTCTAAGAAATATCTAGTTTTAGTTGCCACTCTGCAACATACTGTCTTTATTATCTTGGTCGAGCTATTTGGCCTTTCTGATATTCAGTTTGCTCATCTGTAAAATGGATGTCATAATATCCAGCCTCTTGTGAGGTTATTGTGATGATTAAGCTGGTGTTCACTTAGCTCGATAGATGCTGGCTGTAGTGGTTACAGCTATCTCTAGCCATTACCCTTTTGTTTTTGAAGAGCTTGATTGAGACTTGTCTGGAAAACGGGAAATCATTGATGACAGTGCCAGGGGTGGTACACATTTATTGTGTTACAAAATAGGCATTGTACTAGGTGCCATTGCTGATAGGAAGAAGACATAGGAGAGAAAGGTGTGAAGGCTTCTGGGTAGGGCTTTTTGATACCATGACGGTGTTAAAACCAAAGACTGAGGAATGCTTAAATTATTCTCTAACTCTTCCTGCCCTCCATGGGATTTCTGGTCTGCGTTTTGCCGAAAGCTCTCAATAGGATAATGAGACTCAAATAGCCTCTTTATGGTAGCTTTGCAAACCACATAAATGGAGTACACTGATTTCTTGTAAAAGCTGGATGTGAGCGTATTATTTAGAATTGAAGTCTAACAAGGAGAGGGTTTTTTACTGCCTTTCTATTCCCAATTCTGAATCTTGGGACTAGTATATTCAGTGTGCTTACAGTAAGAAACAGGAAAGAAAAATGACTAGATCTATAGGTCTTGACCCTGCTTGCTCATACTGAAGATCAACTGAAGAAGAAGGAGAAGAAGAGGAGCCTGATCAGCCTTTCTCCTCAGGAGACAAGCCCTCTCTTGCTCTCCATATGATATGGATGCAGGAATATGGAGTACAATGCATGGGAGCTTACTTTAAAGACATAATAACCTTTCTCACTAGTAAAATGTGGCTCCGTCAATACGCCGGGATTCAACCCATTGAATTGGCAACGCCATTGGTGCTGGTAGTAGGCCCAATTAAGGAGATCAGTAAGGGGCAGTGGCGTCAGATGAGAAGCGACTCTAGGATTATTGTCCTCTCAACTCATTGGGCTTATCAGGCAAGCCTCTGGACAGTCAGACGTGTGGCTGTGTCTCAACGAGGATTTGACCAGTCGTGACCAGCAGAGACCTTCTTTTATCTTCCCGAGGCTTCTTCCCTGCTATATACCCTTGCCGCTTTGTATCCTCCAGTGACATGAGTGGTTAAATTATTGTCTCTGAGCCTCTGAAATGAGTCAGAACTGGATGTTGATTAATGCCTCCAAGGGCATTTTGAGCATTAGGCCAAAAATGTATTCTTCATTTTATTTCCCCTGCAAACCCTAACCACATCATCCAACACAGCTCACCAGAAAAGATGATTCAACTAGCTCAAACAGGCCTTTATGAATATTTGAAATTTTAAACTGCCATGTTTAAAAAAAAAAACAAAACTGATTTTGAAGATAATTGCGTTTGAAGACCATTACTGTGGGTAGGGGGTAGTATTAATGGTTTTGGGTCAGGATATTATCCCAAGAGCTTTTGGAATGAATGTAACATAAGTTGCTTCTTACGTAAATGGAGTAAATTCATCTGAGGAGTCCACTCATGCGGAAAAAAGCCAGTTTTACGTCAAAATGTCCTCAGTGAAGCAATAAAAATGCTGAATTTTATTAAATCTTGACCTTTAAGTACATGCGTTTTTTGCTTTTTGGGTTTTTTTTTTTGGTGTGTGTGTGTATTTTCAGTAGAAACAGGGTTTCTTCATGTTGGCCATGCTGGTCTTGACCTCTTGACCTCAGACGATCCACCCACCTTGGCCTCCCAAAGTTCAGGACTACAGGTGTGAGCCACTGCGCCCAGCCAGTACATGTCTTTTTAATATTCTGTGTGGCAAAAGTAAGAGTAAAACCTTGTGCTACACATCACTATAACAGGAGTCTCAAGGTCAAGTGCTTGTGTGATTGAGTTGTGAGCTGAACTAGCTGCTTTTTCCATGGAATACCATTTTTACTTAAAAAAATCCGACAAACTGCTTACTCAGTCTTGTGTTTTTGTCAGTAATTTTTGTGAAAACAAAGTGAGTCTGTTACTTTCAGAGAATTTGTTGCCAGTGTTAAAAATTTCAGCTTTCAAGTGAAAAGTTAAATTTTGGAAAATGAATATCCACACATGGAGCTTGACAACTTCACAATACTTAGAAGACTTTCCTGATGAGATTGGTGGTAATATTAACAAATGTTACTTTTGACACTGAATAAATGCAGAAATGATGATGTGGAAGAATGTTTTTAGTTTGTTTATCATTTGTTTTTATAATTCTAAAGAAGGAAGTGTTAAGTACTGGAGAGAGCCATTTTTACAAGTTAAATACTTTTTTTTTAGTTGGGAAGTTCTGTAAGGGAAGATTTTAAAAATCTTTTTTCTTTAATTTGAAAATTGGAGTAAGATAAAAGATAACCAGAGCTATCAATCAATCAATGAAAGGAAGCCTTGGTTTTTCAATTGTGGAAAAAGGAAAAAAATGTATTAAGGAACATGAAAAATGCCTTAAAAACATATCAAGGAAATTATGATTATTTTGCATCCCTCAGAATATTAAACTGCCTGCAATTTATTAACAAATTCTATATATTTTTATTGAGCATTTACTATGTGCCAGGAATTATTTTGGGCAAAGTGGATACAACAGTAAATGGAACTCCCAAACCGTCTGCCACCACGGAGCTTACATTCTAATTCTGCAGGGAATTAGAATGGAAATGCTTTAGCAAAATGTAAACCACTTCTAGAAATCTTTTATTTCTTTGCTTTGTGGACGCCTCGCGAGATAGAATTTACCTCCTGAATCTCTGTCACTCTATTTGAAACATGAAATGTGATACAAATGGATTCTATTTATAGAGTATATTAAATGGGCTATATTATTAATGAGATGTGTTAAAAGTACTAAAAGTTCAAATTTGAAGTAAGCTGCCAAGTCCAGAAGTAAATCCTTTTCATTTTTATTCCAGTGTTTATTCTTCTTCCACAGGAGAGGAGGCCTTTTTTTTTTTTTTTTTTCTGTCAACACTGGGCAATTTGCACAAGAATAAGAACGGACTTGGGGGATGAAAATAACTATGGTGAGCCGGCAGGGGCAAGCAGTTCTGCAGCGAATCCACCTCTGTTCACCTGAGGTAGAGGCTGGGGTGAGTCAGTATTTACGCAGCCTCAGTGCCTCAGAAAAGGTGAAGAATTTTATCTTCTGAGCTGCTCTCTGTGCCTTTTAGCAGGTATGTTTTCTGGAAAGAATGTGACAATAGGTAGAGTGACCTTATAATTTCTCATCCAAATTGGGGCACTCTGAGATTGAAAGAGGTGCTATCGATGAAGCCAGGACAATAGGCGTAAACTGGGATGTGTGGCCACCTGAGCTATAGGGGGTGTAGGGGAGGAAAAGGTGTTTCAGTACCGCTGTGTTTAGAAACAGTCTGGTGCTGGGATACTTGGATAAGAAAAAAGGTTACTGATATTTATCAAGGGTCCCCTGTGTGCTGGACACTTCGCTGGATTCTGTCTGGTATAATGGTACTTAACTGACACAATAACCATTTAAGGCAGATAGTTTGTTTTTATTTTTATTTTGTTTTTTTTTTTTTTTTTTTTTTTTTTTTTGAGATGCAGTCTTGCTCTGTCGCCCACGCTGGAGTGCAGTGGCACAATCTCAGCCCACTGCAACCTCTGCCTCCCGGGTTCAAGTGATTCTCCTGTCTCAGCCTCCCAAATAGCTGAGTTTACAGGTATGTGCCACCATGCCTGGCCAATTTTTGTATTTTTAGTAGAGATGGGATTTCACCATGTTGGCCAGACTGGTCTCGAACTCCTGACCTCAACTGATCCGCCCCCTGGACCTCCCAAAGTGCTGGGATTACAGGCATGAGCCACTGTGCCTGGTTGAAGTAGATAGTTTTTGATTTTATTGCTTTATAATACTAAACACAATAAAACTGAAATAATCTAGTTATGGTGGGGTGAAATTTTAAACTTCTTTTCATTGTGAGAAGTCAATAGTTAAGATTTGCCGATAGTTTCTTTTTGTGGTGGTAGAGCAGATCCAAAGCCTCCTGGTGGAGATGATCTAGAACCTCGTGTGCAAGCCCTTTACATATGGTGATGAAGGCACCTAGGCTCCCTTTGTTCTATAGGGTGGGAATAATTTTCTGTGTTTGGAAAGGATAGTGCCTTCACCAAATACCTTAGTTATGAAAAAGTCAAAAGTCAATTATCGGAAGAAGTGGCAATTTGAGAGTAGGTGCCATAAACTCTTGGAAAGCAAATTATTGAGACTTAGAGATCCTTCTTCCTCAGCTTACAAAACGCATTTTCCCACAGCATCTTATTTTGAAGAAGTTTTAGAACTACAAAACAGATTTAAGAATACTGTAACACTCGAATGTTCTTCAGTTAGATTCACTGGTTGATAATATCTTGCCATATTTGCTTTATCTCTTTTATTTTCTCTTTATTTTTTTGCTGTTTTAAAGTAAGTTGCAGCCATTGTAACAATTCACCCCCTCCATCTTCTGTGGTTTGTCTCACTTAATTCAGGCTGCTGTAACAAAATATTATATACTGGGTGGCTTATAAAGAAAAGAAACTTATTTTCTACAGTTCTAGTGAGAAGTCTAAAATCAAGGTGCCAGCTGATTTGGTGTCTGGTGCAGGACTGCTTCCTGATTCATAACCGCCTTTTCGCTATAACCTCACATTGCAAAATGAGTGAGAGTTGCTCTGGGGTTTCCTTCTCTTTTTTTTAAACAGATGGGGTCTCGCCATGTTGCTCAGGCTGGTTTTGAACTCCTGAGCTCAAGTCATCTACCTGCTTTAGCCTTCCAAAGTGCTGGGATTACAGACTGAGCCCAGCACTCTGGGTCTCTTTATAAGGACACTAATCCCATTCATGAGAGCTCCATCCTCATGACCTAATCACCTCCTAGAGACCACACCTCCTAATACCATCATCTTGCAGGTTAGGATTTCAACATGAATTTTGGAGGGGAACAAACATTCTGACCATAGTAACATTCTTCAGAGTAATCACAATACCATTATTATACCCAATAAATTGAACACTAATACAATAATATTATTTAATACACGGTCCATATTTACAGTTTTCTAATTGCCCCAGTGATGATTTATTATATTTCTTTTTTCTTTCCAATTCAAGATCCAATGGATAGTTGCATATATTTTTACACATCCCTCTGTTAATCTAGACCAGTTCTCCTGTTTTACTTTGTTTCACATTGGTTTTGGTCTTTTATGAGACTGACATTTCTGAAGAGTCAAAAACATTTGTCTTACAGAATATCCCTTTTTAAAATTTATTTATTATTTATTTTTGAGTCAGGGTTTTGCTTTGTTGCCCAGGCTGGAGTGCAGTGGCACCATCCTGGCTCACTGCATCCTGGACTTCCTGGGTTCGGGTGATTCTCTCACCTCAGCCTCCCAGGTAGCTGAGACTACAGACACATACCACAACATCTGGCTATTTTTATTATTATTTTTTATAGAGAGAGATGAGGTTTTGCCATGTTGCCCAGGCTGGTCTTGAACTCCCGGACTCAAGTGATCTGCCCGCCTCAGCCTCCCAAAGTGCTGAGATTACACACATGAGCCACTGCACCCAGCCTTGTCTTGTAGAATATCTCATAATATAGATTTATCTGATTGCCTTCTCATGATTAGATTCATGGACCCCCTTCTTTTTTTGAGGTTCAACATTATTAGAACATCTCTAATGGACTAAAGAGACCCTGATTGAGGCCGGGTGTCAGAGAGGAGACCAGTTGCCTATGAGTGGAGACTATCTGGGAAAACAGTCTGGGGTGGTGACTCAGACTTTAACACCTAGGTCTGCAGGACAGTTTTTTATGTAGTTCTGTGTGTGTGTGTGCATGTGTATGTGCATGTCAAATGAATTTTTGGGATTGGGAGAATGAAGAGAAGGAGAAAAATAATTAGGAGGAAAATGAATAGGGGAAAGCAAAAGAAAAGTGTATATATATGTGTGTGTGTGTGTGTGTGTGTATGTATGACGGTAATGGTGGTAGAGTATGGAGTCTTTTAATGCACATATTAATTTTTTTAGTTTTCTCTCTGTAACCAAGAACAACTCCTTGGGCTAATAGACCCCTAAAATTCTTAGATTTATTAGAATAGTTAGAAAATCTTTTTGAGATTGGAAAGACAGAAGCTCATATTAAAATAAATGTGATGTCATTGAATGATGAAGCGGACATATCAATATAAATATAACATCCCAGGTTGTCTAACTAATAGACGGCAGATCAAAATTTCAAACCCAAGTTTGTTTATGATAATACATGATGGTTAATTTTATGTCATCTTCACTGGACTAAGGGATGCCCAGGTAGCTGGTAAAACATTATTTTTTGGTGTGTCTGTGAGGGAGTTTTCAGAAGAGATCAGCATTTAAATCAGTCAGTCTAGGCTGCTGCAGTTTTTTTTGCAATAGTCCTGAAAAACCTGTTCATTTTCCCCATTGATGTGGAAAAATCCAGTTGTACTCTTATAACCTGAAGTCTTTACAAGTGGAAGGGAGCCTGTGTGTGCACTTACAAGTGAGCCTGTTTTTTCCTTTTTTGGCAGGGAAGATATAATATTGATACTGGAATATAAATAATCTGATTTGCACATATTACAGTTGGAAAGTCCTGCGGCAGCTGTGTTAGCCTTAAACGATACTCCCATTGATAAGAAGGCCTAGGTGTGGTGGTCTCTTACCTGATTTGTTTGCAGGGTGCCCTTGTAATTCTGCATACAAAAGTATTTCCATTTCTCCATGGTGAGACAGAATAAGGCTCACAAAGGACTGTGAAGTAAAGATCACATATTTGTGTAAACAACAAAAGTTCAGAAAAAAATACTGTTGGGATTTCAGAAGTGATGCTATGGTAAACCATGATCGTAGTTACGGGAAATGACCATAAAGTTCAAAGAGAAATAGCCTATGAAGTCATCCCCCATGCCTTACTTGTTATGCCCCTCCCCATATGAGCCTCAGAGCTAAGAAACAAACATGCCATTAATCAAGTCTGTTATTCTTTGTAATTTGATTGTTTTTCAGAGATGGGGTTTTACCATGTTGGTCAGGAGGCTGGTCTCGAACTCCTGACCTCGTGATCCACCCACCTCGGCCTCCCAAAGTGCTGGGATTACAGGCATGAGCCACCATGCCCAGCCTCTAATTTGATTCTTATCCCAAATTTCCTTTATTTCTTGCAATTATAGAAGATAATGTGTGGTGGTTAATTTTATATGCCAACTTGACTGGGCTAAGGGATGCTCAGGTTGCTGGTAAAACATTATTTCTGGGTGTGTCTGTGAGAGTGTTTCCAGAAGAGATGAGTATTTGATTCAGTAGATGAAGTAAAAAAGATGGATGATGAAAGCAGGTGTTATTTCATCCACTGAGGGCTTAGATAGAACAAAAAGGCCAAGGAAGAGCGAATTATCTCTCTATTCTTGAGCTGAAACATCCATCCTCTTGTTTCATGCATTGGTACTCCAGGTTCTTGGACCTTCAGACTCAGACTGGGAATTACCCTCCTACTGCCTTCTACCTTCCTCAGACGTTCAGACTCAGACCGGGGCTTACATCATCAGCTCCTTTGGTTCTGAGGCCTTTGGGCTTACAGAGAATTGCGCCACCAACCCTCCTTGTTCTCCAGATTGTGGAGCAGATGGTGGGACTTCTTGACCTTCATAACTGAGTGAGCCAATTCCCATAATAAATCTTCTTATCTATATCTAATCTCCTGTGGGTTCTGCTTCTCTGAAGAACCCCGACAAATAGGACGTTGTTCTCCAAAATTCTTATTCTGCCTATCTTCTGAAATACCAACAACACACCAAACAAATTTTACTATAGTAAGAGGCTTTCAAATTTTCAAAAAGTTAGGGGGGGGGGGATGACAATTACAAGTAACAGAGCTGTGCGGATAATGATGAAAAAGAGTAAAAAACGCACTTTCTGAGAAGATATAAACAGCGTTAAGTTGGTGAAGCAGAATTGTACAGTGGCGCTGATGCACACAGTGTATTTCCAGAAAAAGAGGCTTTCTATTGGTTTCTTTACCGAGGCCAAAGTCTTAGTTTTGATTTCAGGAAATCCCCAAACAGGAAATAAGATGTTGCAAGCTTTGGGCTTTTGGGACAGACTCAGGAGAGAGAAATACTAACAACCTAAAAATTGCTTAGTGAATTCTTGGCTTCTGAGGGCATGTCACCGAGCCAAGGTGAAGCCACCCTTTCTCTCTGTCTCTGCAGCTGGCTCAGGTGCCAGATCTCACTGCCCAGCACCCCAGAACTAGTGATTGATTAACATAACCACATTCCCCATGTCCTTACAGGGGCTCTGTTGAAGTTGCACAATCCATTAGCAAACTTAAGGGGTCATTCATGAAGGGCACAGAAAACAAGGAGAAAACAACTTCTAATCTTGTGCAGACAAGAAAGAATCTGTTTTGGCAATAGCAAGGGAGGGAGTCTGTAGAACTCCGGGGTTTCTGCAGTGATCTCAGTGCTGGCAGCCTCTGGGATGACCTTGGAAAAGACTTTTAGTCTGTGTCAACTTGATCAGAATCTCCAGACAAAACACGCGTGCGTTCAGCTAAACTGTTTCCAACATTTGCCTGTTTGACATCATATAGGCACAGTCTTCATTGCACTGGGCTTTAATTTTGCTCTCATAAAAGATGTTGGGAAGGGATCTCTGTCTACCTCCATTCTGTCTTTGTCTAACACCCCGACAAGCAAATTACAGGGAAACATTCAACAATGAAGATTTATCAAGCTATTGTATCATTCATGTATTAGCCAGAATATGGTGCAGTTGGGTTTAGATGAATTTGAAGATGGCTGGAAAGTGACACTAGGGACTACAAACCTGAAAGTGTTCAACAGGATTTACAAAGCTTTTGAAATGTTGCTCTCCTCATATGGGCACGCTGCTTCCCAATTAAACAGAAAACTTGGTCTCAGGCTGTTCACAGCTTCTCTCATGTTTACATGTGTTCCATATGTCCTCAGGGCACTGCCCACTGGGATAATTGATTAATCTGAGGTGGTCATTAATTGTTTGATGTCTGTTGTAGAGGAGGATGGGGTGGTCCCAGGGTAATCTAATTTAAGGACAGCCAGGGGTGAGTGACAGCATCTCTGTTCTCTCATGTCCTGCCAAGTCCCGACATTCAAAGTGAGCTTGGCAATTATCTAACAAAGAAAAGAGCGACATGTGGCTTTTCCCAATGGGGGGATTTCATTGTCCATTTGTGTCTCTTTGTTTACTGCCTCTCAAAGAAACCATGACAACCATATTTGTCTCTATTTCCTCTCCCCCTCGATGTCTCTGGTTCCATCTGTTAGATATTCACTGATGAAGTCAACTTTTTGTCTTTCTCATTGTAAGTGAAAATACCCTCGTGTGGGTTCATTTTAAAAAAAAGAATTAAAAATCAAAATGGGATACTTGGCTTGATACACTGCTAGATTACTTCTCCACACTTTCTTAATTTTCGCCAGCATGTGGACATATTCATTTATCTGATTTGTCAGAAAGTGCCTGTGTGATGTGCAGAAATGCATCATCACACAGGGAAAGCAAGCCCTGTTTTGAAGGTAGTGTGTGTAACAGAAAAGTGGCCTCTTCATTCTCAGGCCAAGTGGTGCACATTTTGTTTCTCTCTAAGTCCAAGATCTCAGGTAGTGGCTGCCAGGAATACCTCTCTCCTTCCTCATAAGGTGGTTTTGCTTTGTAAGGCTTTTTACAAGCGTGTGGAGTTGCATGGCTATTTGATGAACAAGAGACACAGAAAAAAGTGACTGTGGCTTCACCCTCAGCAGGACACAAGTGGAGTTTCTTTTTGTGTAAAGTGTCATTTACAACTGAGTCCCATTGACAGAGCAGTTCAAGACACAGCCATCCCAGGCCTGGGAGTCCTGGCTTATGTCTAGTTTTGTCTTTGTTATTAAACCTTTATGACCTTGAGCAAAACATTTTGTCTCAGTGTGAACCCCAACTCCTTCATATGTAGAATAAAGTGAAACTAGATGACATATAAATTCCCAAACAGCTTTCAAATGGTATAATTCTGTCATGGCTAACCACTGGCTAATGATTTTGCTAGTTTTCGTGTTCTACCTGTTATGTACGGTTGTAGCCTCTATCCTCTTTTTATCTCACTTTTTAATGTTTCTCATCTGTCTTACCTGTTTTGTATTTTCCACTCTCATCTATTTTAAGTTACTATTTTAGTCCTTTAGTGTTGCTATCAAGACATATCGGGGGCTGGGTAAGAGGTTTATTTGGCTCACAGTTCTTCAGGCTGTACAAGAAGCATGATGCCAGCATCTGCATCTGATGAAGGCTTTAGGCTGCTTCCACTCATGGTGGAAGAGGAAGTGAGCTGGTGCATGCGGAGATCACATGGTGAGAGAGGAAGAGGTTAGGTTGCAGGGCTCTTTTGTAACAACGAGCTCTCTAGAGGATAATAGAGCAAGAACTCACTCACGCCCTCCCCCACTCCCCATCACCAGGAAGGGCATTAATCTATCATGAGAGATCTGCTCCTATGACCAAACCCCTTTCATTAGGCCCCACCTCCAACATTGGGGACCAAATTTCAGCATGAGTTTTGGAGGAATCAAACGTCCAAACTATAGCATATACTTATGACTTAAAACATATTAAAAAATGCACTTTAGGCCTGGCGCAGTGGCTCACACCTGTAATCCCAGTACTTTTGGGAGGATGAGGTGGGTGGATCACCTGAGGTCAGGAGTTCGTGACCAGCCTGGCCAATATAGTGAAACCCCATCTCCACTAAAAATACAAAAATTCGCCAGGTGTGGTGGTGGACACCTGTAATCCCAGCTGCTCGGGAGGCTGAGGCAGGTTGCAGTGGGCAGTGAGCCAAGATCGTGCCACTGTACTCCAGCCTGGGCCACAGAGTGAGACTCTGTTCTAAAAAATAAAAATAATTTAAAAAGAACTTTATTGCATTATAATTATGTAAAACACAGTGCACCCATTTCACATTCAGTGAATGTTTTCAAATGTATAAAGATGTATTTGTACCGCCACAATCAACATTTAGAATATTCATCCATCCCGATAAGTCCCTTAGTTTCTTTTTGCAGTCAATACTCCCCTGTTCCTGGCCCTAGGCAATCACCGATCTCCTTACTGACACCAAACATTTTTTTTTCTCTTCAAAGCCATGCTTCTAATCTTGATCCAAATACGTATGTTCAGTTTCCCATTGGGAAACTTGACTTAGATGCATGTAAGCCCCTTGACCTTAAAACAATGGAAATCACAATCTTTTTCTATCATCAAAATTGTACGTCTGAGAATCATCCTATATTTCTTCCTTGCCCCCTCTTCCCATGTCAGTCAATCCCATTCAATAGTCCACTTCCTTAACGGATTCACATCTGTCCCTTCCTTCTGCTACAATTTTTGTGCAGGGTCTAACTAACCATAGTCTAGTCTTACCAAGTTCAGGAGCTGGCTGTGGGTTTTCACATCCACTCAGCCTTGTCCCTTAGGTTGTCGAGGACCCCACCCTCTGTTTCAGGGAGAAGACGGGGCCTTGGGAAAAGGATGTGGCCGCTTCAGATGGGGCTCAACATACCCTCGGCTAAGATGAATCTCACTTATAGGTGATCCACAGGCAACATGTAAGAAGCTGTTAATAAAAAGCTTTTGCACAGCAAAGGAAATAATGAGCAGAGGAAACAGACAACCCACAGAATAGTAGAAAATATATGCAAACTATGCCTCTGACAAAGGACTAATATCCAGACTCTACAAGGAACTCATACAAGTCAGCAAGGAAAAAACCCCATCAAAAAGTGGGCAAAAAACATGAATAGACAATTCTCAGACAAAGATATACAAATGGCCAACAAACATGAAAAAATGTTCAGCATCACTAAATATCAGGAAAATGCAAATTAAAACTACAATGAGATACCACCTTACTCCTGTAAAAATGTTCATAATTTTAAAATTAAAAAAATTAGATGTTGGCGTGGATGTAGTGAAAAGTAGCATGTTTATCCTGCTGATGGGAATGTAAACTAGCACAACTACTATGGAGAACAATATGGAGTTTCCTTAAAGAACTAAAAGTAGAACTACCATTTGATCCAGCAATCCCACTACTGGGTATCTAGCCAAAAGAAAAGTCATTTTATGAAAAAGATACTTGCACACGCATGTTTATAGCAGCACAGTTCACAATTGCAAAAATACGTAACTAGCCTAAATGCCTATCGACCAATGAGTGGATAAGGAAATGTGGTATATATACACCAGGGAATACTACTCAGCCATAAAAAGGAACCAAATAATGGCATTTGCAGCAACTTGGATGGAGGTGGAGACCATTATCCTAAGTGAAGTAACTCAGGAATGGAAAACCAAACATCGCATGTTCTCACTTGTAAGTGAGAGCTAAGCTATGAGGATGCAAGGGCATGAGAATGATACAATGGACTTTGGGGACTCAGGGGGAAGGGTAGGAGGGGTGTGAAGGATGAAAGACTACACATTGGGTAAGTGTACACTGGTCAGGTGATGGGTGCACCAAAATCTCAGAAATATTTACTAAAGAACTTAGCTATGTAACAAAAAACCACCTATTCCCCCCAAAACTATTGACATTTTTTTTAAAAAAAAAAAGGCCCTTGTGAAAAAGCAAGAGGAAGAGCAGCTGGCTTGGCTACTTGCCCAGGAAAAGGGCTACATTCATGAATGGGGACAAATGTCTGTGACCACTGGCTCGACTCCCACAGCTATTTGGCACTGGTGGCCAATACAGAGAGTAGACCCTTGGCACTGAACTACTACTTTCCATGTTTCTCTAGATGGACACCCAATGCATTAGGCTCCACAGATCTCCTCCAAGGTCAAGTCCACATCCTCTGGCTCTCAGCTCAGATGAATTTCACGTAGTCTCTTTCCAGTGCATTCATATGGGGTAACTTTTATATGCAGCTTATTTTAGGGTTTTTCTCTTTCTCACATAAATGAAACACTCTCTAGCTCAATAAGAGCCACTCGTCACTTTTAGGATAAAGACTTTCTGATGTAGTCCTTGTCTGACTTCCTAGGCTCACCTCCTTCTCTCCATTCATGTGCCCCTGTGCTCTGGCTGCACCAAACGAATTGCCTGTTCCCTGAACACTCCCTGCTCTCTTCATACCTCTAGGTCTTTGTAGACGCTGTTTTATTTCCTCTGCCAGGAATATCATGATATAAATGATTCCTATTTATTCTTCAGGACTCACTTTAAATTATTTTCTTAGTAAAGCTTGACCTAACATCCTCAAAGGTGATTATTCTTCTTCTCTTCTTTCATTACATATTTGCATTTTTCCTGTGTAATTACTAGGTTATACTCCGACGTGGAAAAGGAGGAAGTGGCATAACCCATTCCCCATATGGTCTTAATGGTTACCTGGTTAGCTCACACATACACACTTATATGTATCCACATCCACACACCTGCAAGGAACAAGGAAGGACACACCCAACACTGACTTTTTTGGTTGAAATTCTACATTCTGGCTCTTGGAGAGTTTTAATGAGGAGTTGGAACTTTGGGAGTGACTCTTCTGCCACATTTTATTAGTTTTTCTTTCTCCAGTTTCTTCCACTGGTTCTGAGACAGTATGTTACTTGTCTCCAATGTTCTGGACTATGTAGCATTCATCTGCAATACCACAGGGATTTTCTGTAGATCGTCTTTTTTTCTTCCCCTGGGGCGGAGTCTCGCTCTGTTGCCCAGGTTGAAGGGTAAGTTCAGTGATGTGATCTCGGCTTACTGCAACCTGCGCCTCTCAAGTTCAAACTATTCTGCCTCAGCCTCCTGAGTAGCTGGGATTACAGGTGCCCACCACCTTGCCTGGCTAATTTTGCATTTTGAGTAGAGATCAGGTTTCAGCATGTTGGCCAGGCTGGTCTCGAACTTCTGACCTCAAGTGATCTGTTCACCTTGGCCTCCCAAAGTGCTGGGATTACAGGTGTGAGCCGCCGTGCCTGGCCACAATATTGTCTTGTTAAAATATCATTTGTCTTTTGTCTTCTCTTACATTAATCTGGTATGCACCTGGCATCAGGAGGCAAAGGAAAAATCAATCCTGTACTGTCTATAAAAGAATTTATTGCATTGTAAGTTTCAGAATCTGTTTACATGTTTGTCTCCTGTAGACTGAGTTTCTTGAAGGTCAGGTGGCATATTTTTCTCTATACATCCCTAATACCTAGCTAGCACAGTGCCTGGCAAAATCCGTCAATGAATGAATTTATGAATTTGAATTCTGCCTATACTTCTATTACCAGTTAATGGTTTATGTTAAGTAGCATATTTTGCCTTAATTAAAAACCTGCTCCTGAGTAAATAAAATGTGCTTGAATATATGTCTGACTTTAAAACATTTTCTCATTTAAAATTAGCAACAAGCATGAGTAGTATTTTCATGTGCCAGTGCCTCAAATTCAATGCATCGTATTTTAAAATAGAAACTAAAGCCAAGTCTGGATAATTAATTTAGATAATTTGTCAAGTCTTACTGCTGGTGGGGGACATGTAGACATAATATATAGGTACAAACAATATTTGCAGAACCTATGGTACTTTAAAAGGGAAGAAAATAAATGATCAGAGAAAATACAACCAGTGTAGGCTTTTTCATTAGCACTTCCAAAAAAGAAAGCTAAATGTCAGTTCACAATGTTGCTTGCAGGGACCAAGGTGGAGATGCTTGTTTTTTTTAGGGATTGGAAGAACCTGGAGCAGTTCTCTTGTTTTTGTGCAGATGGCAACAGGCACAGGAGAAGGAACACCTGGATGTATTTTGAAGAACAGGCTGTATCACTGAGTCAGAGAGTTGGATAAAGCATGCGAAAGGTCCTTTGGAGATCCATATGCCTAACAAATGCCAATAGTGTATTGTAATTTTTGATTTTATGGAGAAATTATACTTCATTCAGGGACTAAAACCTTGTAGAAGTTTTCTCTGACTAATCTACCTCATGATGACTCTTTGCTTGCTTTAAATAACTAACATTCGCACGGCTGTGTCTGTGCTCTATATTTATGTTTGTTCATATGATGCCTTAGAATAATCCCAAATTGTATGTCACCTACTAGATTATTTTATCCTGGGGGCTCATGTCTTTCTTTGCATTCTCTATAGTTCAATATATGTTCCAAGCATTTTTACATATGGCCCTGATGTGACTTGAGCCTCAAAACAACTTTGTAAAATGCAAATATTATAACTCTGAATTTCTGCAGATTGAAAAACAGATGTGGAATATTGAGTAACATCCAAATGTCTGCAGCAAACAAGGGGTAATGTCCAGATTGAGAGCAAAGTTTATGATCATTCCGCAATACGCTCTGAAAGAGAGAGTTATTCCAAAGGATAAAATTAGTGATCCTTTTGCTGACAAAATAAAATGGAGAAGCAGGATTGGTTAGTTATAGGCCTGGTATATTTTTCATGTTATAGGATATTACATTTATTCCACATTGGTCATTCATGAAGCGTGTAATCTAAAGCTCGACTTTTAATTGGTGCTTAATAGAGAAGGATTTGTTGACTGACAGTTTAAACCGAATCTTCAGATAATAGAAGAGGATGGACATCTGTTGATCTAGAAGTTTATCCAAAGCAGTTAGGTTTAAGTTCTAAGGAAGTTTAGCTCACAGTTAGGCAGTTTGAGTGCTTCTCACAGAGTTTTTTTTTTTTCTTTCCACTGCACTGAATGATGGGCTATAATTAAAAAATGTAATAAATACCAATTTCTGTAGTTGCCTTACTGTCTTTTCCCCTCTTTCCACGTCCCGTTATTCCTCCTGCCATCCTGATGGTACCTCCTTAAAGCACTCATACATTTCATGCCTCGCAAATGGAGTATAAAAGCATATTAAAACAACTTTTAATTCCAGCACTTTGATAAAGCCAAGGTGGGTGGATCACTTGAAGTCAGGAGTTCGAAACCAGCCTGGGCAACATGGTGAAACCCCATCTCTCCTGAAAATACAAAAATTAGCTGGGCATGGTGGCAGGAGCCTGTAATCCCTGCTACTCGGGAGGCTGAGGCAGGAGAATTACTTGAACCCGGGAGGCAGAGGTTGCAGTGAGCTGAGATTATGCTATTACACTCCAGCCTGGGTTGACAGAGTGAGACTCTGACTCAAAAAAAAAAAAAAAAAAAAAAAAAAAATATATATATATATATATATATATATATATACCACATGTGGTGATTAATTATCAGAAGAACATCACCCAGGGCCTTAATGTCAGATCTGTCTTTTAAATGGTGTAAATTCAATTTCTCTCACATTCAAGCTCCTTTGAATTTTAGTGTCTGAATCACCCTACGCATTGCTCTTTTTTGGGATAATTTAATAACAAGATGAAATTACTCTGTATACATTTTTAAATGCAATTCTTGGGATAAAATAGGTTGATGTCACCCAAGTCGTCTCTCCTGAATCAACTGCAAATGTGTTTTTAATGCAAACTATTTTAGTCCATAAGAAATCTACTGGAGCATCAGAATGCTCATAAAAATATGCCCTGTTGGCTATATCACCGTCTCAGTTGCGTTAGACAATTTCACATTCAATCTTTATTTTGATTTCTCTTATTATTCAGCTCTATTTATTCCTGGGACCCATATAGGGTGTCACGGTTATAAAAATGTCATAAAATCAGGCCATAAATGAAATTACTAGGCACAAGTGACTTATCCATGTACAAAGGTAACTCCGACTGCTAACTTTTACTGAGCAAGGGATTCGGCAAGTTGCCTCTTAAATAATTTGGAAATTGCCATCATGGGTTGTTTTCTGTCCTTTTGATATGTGTCTCTAGTCACCTTAGATTTTAGCTGGAACATCTATGCTGTGGCTCTGAAGGGAGCTAATTTACTTTTCTGCATCACAACCTTCATCTGTGTTTTTGTTTTCCCTCAGCAAGTGAAGGAAGAAGATCAGGGCATTAATCTCTCACTCCATTAGAAGGATGCATTTCCGTTTTCATCCAATTAGCTGCTGTAATTTGAAGCTTTTGGTGCCTACTGATAAGGCAGGAGGCTGGCAGCAGAAAAGGCCATGGAGAGCTTTCAGAGGGGGGTCTGTGAGCTGTTATCACAAGTTTCACTCAAAAGATCAAGTGTCAGGCCTGCTCACACCAGTCTGATCCTCAAATCTTTATATATTCATTAACCATCGATATGTGGTTATTCAGGGAGGTTGCGGCAATGCTTCAGACAGTAAGGTCTCAAGGCACACAGAACCAAAGTAGCCAGTAATGAATTCACATCTCTGAGCACAGCTTGTTCTTAGGAGTGAAGGATTTAAGAAGCTGGCTTCTTTCCCCTCTTTTAAAAATGTAAGCGTATCCAGACTTGAAATTTTTTTTTTTAATAGGAGAAGAAGGCACACAAAACTTATTTTAACATGCATAGGAGAAACTCTCAGGAGTGTGATTACTCCTGGAAATTTTAATTTTACTCCATTTATTCATTCTTAGGGATCTCTTTGATATTAACAAGACAAACGAACTAACAGGGAAAAATGGAACCTGTTAGTTTTGGAAGCCTGAAAAGACTTCCGGGAATTCCTAACACGATGGGGTAATGATTTGCATAGGCAAAGGGAAGTGGAGTATTAGAGGTCCCCATAAGGAAGTGGGAGTTGGGGATCCTAACACCCCATATTATGTCTCTCTACCACTTTTTGCCATATGAAAGGAGAACACATGTACTTCTTAAAATAAGACAAGATATCCTTAGAAAATATTAGCTTGACTTTCAAGATGATGCATGTGAGTTTTTGCTCCAAATTTTGAAGTTGGACATTTTCCCTTCTAGAATGATCATCTCCCATTTTTCTAGGAAACCTCTAGCATCAAGAAGCTGTTTGTGAAAAATAACTGAACAAGTAAAATCCTTTCAGAAAAAAAAAAACTCACTGGCTTGAAATATCTTTCTAGTCAATTACCTCTAAAAGCAAGGATGGACTTGGTAAAATGAAGTGAGATAGTAAACGTGGGGTCTTGATCTCTCTTATTTTACTTCACTTTTCCTCATCAGCATAATAAAGGGGGTGTGTACTTGGTAATTGCTAGTATCTCTTTTGGTTTGAATATTCTATGATTGGAGAGGCAGCATATTTCAATTTAGGATTGGCAAATATTGTCTATTGCATTTTTTGCTGGTTACATTCCTAACAGATACCTCTAATCAATTGTGAAAGTTGTTCCTGCTAATCTTAGAATCCCAAAGCCTTAGAAACCTTTTCAGCACAGAACTTTGAGCAACCATTATCCATCAGATGAAGACAGAATTTTAACAACATTCCAGACACGATGGATAGATACGTAGTGACAGATGGAGGGCAGGACAGAGTTCTGGTCCTGTGTCTGTCTGGACACATCTGTGTAACCCTTGAGAAGTAAACTACATATTTGAAAATTAAACTTGATATAAATTTTTGTGTGAAAATAAATTTTCTTTTTTTTTTCTTAGACGGAGTCCTGCTCTGTCGCCCAGACTGGAGTGCAGTGGTGCCATCTCAGCTTACTGCATGCAACCTCTGCCTTCCAGGTTCAAGAGATTCTCTTGCCTCAGCCTCCTGAGTAGCTGGGATTACAGGCATGTGACACCACACCAGGCTAATGTTTCCTATTTTTAATAGAGATGGAGTTTTCACCATATTGGCCAGGCTGCTCTCGAACTCCCAATCTCAGGTGATCCATCTGCCTTGGCTTCCCAAAGTACTGCCATTACAGGTGTGAGCCACCGCACCTGGCCAGTTTTCTTTAGGATAAATGACTAGAGGTGAACTTGCTGAGTCACATGGTAGTTGCACAGTTAGTTTTTAAAGACATTGGCAAATTGTTTTTAGTGTGGCTGTAACATTCCTGATAACAACATTTGAGTGATCCAGTTTTTCTGCTTCTTCACCAGCATTTAGTGTTGTCACTAGTTTTAGTTTGGCCACCCTGAGACATACGTAGTGATTATCTAATTGTGGTTTTAATTTGCATTTTCCTAATGGCTAATAAGATTGAACATCTTTTCATGGGCTTTTATGCTGTCTGTATATCTTCTTTGAAATGTCTTTAGCTCATATTCTAATTGGATTGTTTTGTTTTTTTGCCTTTAAGTTTTGAGAGTTCTTTATATATTCTAGCACTAGTCCTTTGTTGCAATATTTTTTTTCCGTTGGTCAATCTTGCTACAGATTTGTCAGTTTTTCTTTTCTTTTCTTTTCTTTCTTTCTTTCTTTTTTTTTTTTTTTTGAGACAGGGTCTTGCTCTGTCAGATAGGCTAGAGTGCAGTGATACAAACACAGCTCACTGCTATAAATCCCTCTCAGTATTGCTTTAGTTGTGTTTTTGTCAATTCAATATATTTTCAATTTCTTTTGAGCCTTCCTCTTTACCGAAAGATTATTTATAAGTGTGCTATTCAGTTCCCAAGTATTTGGATATTTTCTTTTTTTTTTTTTTTTTGAGATGGAGTCTTGCTCTGTTGTCCAGGCTGGAGTGCAGTGGAACAATCTTGACTTGCTGCAAATTCTGCCTCCTGGGTTCAAGCAATTCTCCTGCCTCAGCCTCCCAAGTAGCTGGGATTACAGGCGTGCAGCACCACACTCAGCTAATTTTTGGATTTTTGTAGAGATGGAGTTTCACCATGTTGGCCAGGTTGGTCTCAAACTCCTGACCTCTAGTGATCTGCCCACCTTGGTATCCCGAAGTACTGGGATTACAGTCGTGAGCCACTGCACGTGGCCGAATATTTTCCTCTTAGTGTTCTGTTATTGACTTTCAGTTTGATTCCATTGTGCTCACTGACCTCACTTTGTATGATTCTAATACTTCAAAATTTTTAGGTTTGTTTTATGATCCTAGACATATGGTCTATCTTGGTATATATTTTCTGAGTGCTTGAAAATAATATGTAACCTTTTGCTGTTGAGAAAAATGCCCTAAAAATATTGAATAGATTCTGTTGATTAATGGGATATTGTGTTCTTCTGTAGTCTTTATATTTTCTGTCTAGTTGTTCTGTCAACTGTTGAGAGGAGAGTGAAGACTTTAACATAATTGTATATTTGTCTATTTCTCCTTTCAGTTCTATGTGTTTTTGCTTCACATGTTTTGTAGCTCTGTTGTTTGGTGCACACTTACTTAGGAGTACTATGTCTTTTTGGTGGACTGCCTTTTTTTTTTTTTTTGGTCTTTCTATAATGTCCCTGTCTGTCTCTGTTCATATTTTTGGCTCTGAAGTCTACTTTATCTCATATCAATATAACCAGTCTTGCTTTTCTTTGATTAATATTTGCATGATATATCTATTTTTTTTTGCATCCTATTTACCTATATCATTATAGTTTGAGATAATTTCTTATGGGCAGTGTGTAGTTGGATTGTATTTTAAAACCTACATGCTGGGTTTTTTGGGGGAGTGTATTTAGACCATTTATATTTGATGTAATTTTATATGTATAATTTGATAATTTAATAATTCACATATATATACATATATATATGTATGTAACTAGACTTTATTTTTAGAGCAGTTTTAGACTCACTGAAGAATTGAGCAGAATGTACAGAGAGCTCCAGTGTATCCCTCAGCCCCACACCCTACTACTTCCCCCACTATCTACACCACAGTGGTACATTTCTTGCAACTGAAGAATCTATATTAACATACTATTATCACCAAAGACTTGTCATTTACATATATATGTATATATATGTGTGTATTATTTGTTTTTAAGTGTTTTTTTCTAGATATTATATTACATATACATAAATTTTACAAGTGACTGAGTGTCGTAGTTTACCAGCTTGAGTGAGATAGAGAAATCATATCTCCTTTTACATTCCTTTACCCTTCTCCTTATAATAGAATTGTTTAAAATATTTCCTCAACATACATTTGGAACCATATCAGACAGTGTTATGTGTTTCAATGAATAAACATAAATTAGAAAACTCAAGAGTTTTTTGTTTATTTTTTGCTTAGCATATTCTTATAATTTTCTTCCTTTTAAGAACACTTTTAAAAACCATTCTTCTGGCAACAGATTATTTTAATTTTTATTCATCCGAACATGGCTTGATTTCTCCTTCATCCCTACGAACACTTTGTTGGATATAGGATTCTGGGTTGATAGTCTTCCCTTTCAGAATTTGAAATATCGTGCCATTTCTTATTGGTCACTATGGTTTTGATGAGAAATCAACTATCATTTGAACTGTTTTTATTCTATAGTAAGGTGTTATTTTTCTATGGTTTTTTTAAGCCTCGTCTTTGTCTTTAGTTTTAAGAAGTTTGATCATGATGTCATGTGTCTTGATGTGGATTTCTTTGGGTTTATCTTGTTTGGTGTTTGGCCATCTTGAATCTATAGATTTGCCTTTTGTCAATTTTGGAAAGTTTTCACTCATTATTTCTTTGAGTACTTCTTTAGCCCCCACTTTCTTTCTCCTTTCCTTCCAGGGTTCCAAATACACAAATGGTATATCTTTTGTTACAGTCTCACAGGTTCTTGAGGCTCTGTGCATTTTTTTCCAATCTATTTCTCTACTGTTATTTGGGCAATGTCTAATGCTTTACCTTCCAAATAACTTATTCTTTCCTCTTCCTGTCCATTCTTACAGTCAGCCTCTTCACTGAGCTTTTTTATACTGACTGTTGTATGTTTTAGTTCTATAATTTCCATTTGATTCTCCTTTATGTCTTCTATTTCTTTCTTGAAACTTTGTATCTCTGTTGAAATTTACTATTTTTTCACTTATTTCAAGCATGTTTATAGTGCCCATTAGAGCATTAAAAAAATTATGCCTCCTTTAAAATTTTTTCCTAGTAAATTTCAACATCTCTGTCAGTGGTAGTTGCATCTATTGATTGTCTTTTTTCATTTACTTTGAGATCTTTTTGGTTCTTGGTATGACAAATAATGTTTTATTGAAACTGGGACATTAAAATATTATGTTTTGAGATCTTGATTCTTTTTCATGGAATGCTTAATGAATTTTCATGTCATCCTCATACAGTGGCCATAGTTATCTTCTCTGTATTATTCCAATTTTAGTATTTGTGCTGTTGAAGCAAAAATACGATATAGATCTTATTTAAGCTGCTTTTCCTGCTACTGCTCCAGGAAGAGAAGGGGAGGTCTGTGCTGCATCATTTCTGTCAGTTGGAGGTGAAATACTGATACCTCACTTGGCTTCTGATGACATCCAAGGAGGAAACTCTTCACTACTGATGGGCAGTGGTGGGAGGTCATCTTCCTATGTGTTCTCGACTCATACTGCAATGGGGGTGATTTCATTGCTGCTGGTCAGTGGTGAACATCATGACTCTTCATTAGACCTCTTCTAAAACCTCTCCGGCAAAAAGAAAGGGGTGTTTCATTTTTGCCTATAGAGGGGAAAGTCTGCACTTTGCATGTGGTCTCCAGTGACGCTGTGGGAGGCGGGGTTTTGTTACCAGCCAGTGGCAAGTTTTATCTATAATGTCTTTGTCTGGCTTTAGTGTTAGGGTAAGTCTGGCCCCATAGAATGAGTTTGGAAGTACTCCTCCTTCTTTACCATTTTAGAATTGTTTGAGAAATGTTGGTGTTAATTAAAAATATATATATTGGGTAGAATTCACTAGTGATGTCATCTGGAAGAATGTTGGGAGGCTTCTGATTTCCAATTCACTCTCCTTACTAGTTATATGTTGTTATGGCCTGAACTGTGCCTCCCCCTCCCCCACCATTCCTATATTGAAGTCCTAACCTCTACTACCTCAGTATGTGACTATATTTGGAGATAGGACTTTTACAGCAGTAGTTAATTAAAATGGGATTTTAGGGGTGGCCATAATCCAATATGTGTCTTTATAAGAAGAGATTAAGACATGGACAGAGACACCAGATATGTGTGTCCTTTGGTATCAGGGTAAGGCTGGCCTCATAGAATGAGTTTGAAAGTGTTCCTTCCTCATCAAAAAAGACACAAAGGAAAGGCTGAGTGAGGACAAAGTGAGAATGTGGCCATCTGCATGTGGCCATAGGCCTTGGAAGAAATCAAACCTTCAGACACCTTGATCTTGGACTTCAGCCTCCAGAACTGTGGAAACATAAATTTCCATGGTTTAAGCAGCATAGTCTGTGGTATTTTGTTATGACAGCCCTAGTAAATTAATATGTAGGCCTATTCAGATTTTCTATTTCTTCATGTTTCACTGTTGATAGGTTGTATATTTCTAGGTATTCATCCGTTTCATCTAGGTTGCCAATTTGTTGAGATACAATTGTTCATAGTACTCTTTTACACACCTTTTGATTTCTGTAAAATTGGTAGTAATGTTCCCTCTTTCATTTCCTGCCATCATTTCTGTGGTTGTTGACGAGAGTTGAGGTGTTATTATCTGCCAGTTTTCTGTCTTGCTAGTCTGTCCATTTCCTGGTTCTTTGGCCTTCCCTAGTTTAGCCTGCCTCTTCAGCTCCAAGTCTGATATATATCAGGGAACTTGCCACTTTGTCATTCCTTGAATACTGAGTTCCTCAGTCTGTTATATTTATAATATGAAGGTAAAGAGTTGTACTTTCAGAAGGAATATGGAGAAGGACTTTTCCATCTTCCTGAGTGTAGAAGTGTCAGTGTTTATAGTTATTTGTGAAATGTGAGGACTAGATTAGATGGTTTCTGAAATCTCTTCCTGGTCTATTGATCTATAGATTTTTCTGGTTTTAAAGCAGCAAGATCCTAATGAAATAAGTGTAGCCACTTTTCCCTTTAGGTGGAGAGTAAGTAGAGTTAAGACTCAGCACTCACATCAAACCAAAGGCAGAGGCTTCATCATCCTATCCTTCTTTAGAGGAGCTCTAGATTAGAGTTAGGAGTGAATGTCTTCCTTTTTCATCCACCCTCTTCACTCCTGGTGAATGTGCACTGTGGGCAAGAATATCTTTGCTCACCTTTTGTTTGCCCCTAATATTCTAGTTACCCTGCTGTGAAACAGGAGCCTGATCAGTGACACAGGAGGTTCAGAGAGAGAGAGGCCAGGAGTCTCTCTTCCCTACGTGTCTCTCTCTTATTTGCAACCTTGTTATTGCCTTGGCCCTTCAAATTTCCTGCTGATGTCTACTCTTGGGCAGGATAACTTCAGTTCTTTTCTCACTATCAGGAAGAGTTCTCCATATCAGGACCCGTGCCTCTGTATTCCACTGCAATTCCGTGACTTCATCTGCCATTTCTTGCTGACCTGGTCAAGAGCTGGGATAAGCCTTTTTTAGGATGAAATCCCCCAGCAAGTCCTCCCAGGCTCTCTGAATACCTTTCTGTGTTATCCTCAAACCTCGCCGCCATCCAACAGACCCAGTGGTTTTCTGGGACTGGCTCCTACTGGCTCATGAGACTCAGTTGTTAAACTTTTAAAAAATATCTGAGCTGGTTGTTAAAAACAGCCGCTATTAAAAATTAAATTATATAAATTTAAATAAATAAATCATATTAAAAACAAGGTTACAAATACTCAAAATTCACCACTTCCCAGTGACGTATTATGATTTCCCAGTACCTATACTCTGGAGATTATTTCTCTTTATTGTATGTATATGGTGGAAATGCCTTAGAGTGGGGGTGTACTTGCCCAACTCAACTTTCAGTGATTTCACATTGGCAGCTTGAAACAAGTCACGGTGGGAGTATTTGTAACAAGGAAGTTAACAAATGCTACAAACCAGGGCTGGATTTATCATTTTGTTGACTATCTAGACTTTAAAATATGATGGAGAAATGTTAATAATGTGGGTTAAACTTAAGATTGTGCCATGTCTGTGACTGCGTTATGAACAACATAGAAACTGAAGAAATAGTCTTCCACTATTCAACACTATAGTTGACTTTTGGACAACATGCATTTGAGCTGCACGGGTCCACATATACATGCATTAAAAAAAAAAGTTACACTGGTGTGGCTGCCTCTCCTCCCTCCTTTTCCACCTCTTCTATCTTTTCTGCTTCTACTACTCTGATATACCAAGACCAGCCCCTCTTTCCTCCTCCTCTACAGCCTATTCAGCATGAAGATCATGAGGGTGAAGACCTTTACGACGATTCACTTCCACTGAAGTGAATAAACATATTTTCTCTTTTGATGATTTTTAAATTTTCTTTTTCTAGCTGACTTTACTATAAGAATACAGGATATAATACATGTAACATACAAAATATGTGTTAATTGGCTGTTTATGTTATCGGTAAGGCTTCCAGTCAGCAGTAGGCTATTTATTAGTAGTTAAGTTTTTGGGGAGTCAAAAGCTACAGGCAGATTTTCAACTGTGCCTGGGTTTGGCACCCCTAACCCCAGCATTACTCAAAAGTCGATTGCATTAGCCAATTCTAAAGAGAAGTTATGTTTATATCACTGATGAATGAGTGAAGTTCTAACATATATCTTGGTGGCTTTACTGTTGCCTTATTCATTAATGTAAATAAAAATATCAACCAACATTCATGTCAGAATTACATTCATATCATCAATGGCTTGAGTGGCTTCATTGTCACATTGCATGCTGATTAGGCATTTATTTATAGTCTGTCAGACTTGGTTGAATTGCAATTACAGGTTAGCAATCAACACAAAAGTTTGATAAAAATAAGCATAGCCATTCTGTGAATCAATTTTTATATAGAATTTACAATAGAATATGTTGTACATTTCATTAATTGTGCTGTAATCTTTTGTATCAGTAAAATGTATAAGATACACACACGCACACACACACACACACACACACACACACACAACGTGTATATATTTCTTTTCCTGGACAGCTGGTTGCTAAATATATATCAGCATACCATTGCTCAGATCTGAGCTCTATCAATGGCTAAGGTACCTTATTTTTAAAGGTTTCTTTTACAGCCAGAAGATTCACTTCAGGCAGTTTTAAGTGTGAACAAGTTTGTTCCCATGACTCAATTATTTTCAAAGCCTCCTTGTAGAAATGGGCTCAAAATGTCATCCATCAATTTACCAGCAGGTGTCACTGTGGTGTAGGGTCATAGTCAGAAGGCGTCTCAGGCGTCTCACCTTATGCCCCCAGAGGAGTGCTGTTGGAGTTGAATTGCTTCTAATTAAGTTACACACTGAACATCTCCTAAAGTCACTTTCTGGAAGGAATGAGGCATCCAAGTTCTCTGACAAAAAGAGCGAAGTAAAGAGAGACTGGTTCTGTTTGCTTATTTTGTATTTTTAACTCTGCTATTATGTTTATGTCCAGAAAGCCCTGAAGACTTGTCTTTAGCTCTAGAACTGTATATGGCCTTGCTATTCTAAATGTGGCTCATGGACCAGCATCATAGGTATTACCTGGGAGCATGTTAGAAATGCAGAATCTCAGACCGTGTCCCAGACCAGTGTACTGCTTAAGAATCTGCAACTTGGCCAGGTGCTGTGGCTCACGCCTGTAATCCCAGCACTTTATGAGGCCAAGGCAGGCAGATCACTTGGGGTCAGGAGTTCAAGACCAGCCTGGGAAATGTGGTGAAACCCCATCTCTACTAAAAATACAAAACTTAGCTGGGTGTGGTGGGTGCATGCCTGTAATCCCAGCTACTTGGGAGGCGGAGGCAGGAGAATCGCTTCAACACAGGAGGCGGAAGCTGCAGTGAGCCAAGATTGCACCACTGCACTCCAGCCTGGGCAACAGAGTTAGACTCTGTCTCAAAAAAAAAAAGAAATCTGCAACTTCACCAGGGGATTCTTATGCACAGTCAAGTAAGTGTGAGAGCACTAGTGTACGGGACCCCTATGTTGGCAGTTACTGTACACAGCTATGAATAAGATGGAATAGTAACTTTCAGCTCGTTGGCCAAGAGAATAAAGTTTTGGAAAAGGAAATGACACTTCCCAAGAGAGATGATATTTTCTTTAGTTCATGTTGGATTGTCTATTTTTTTTTCTCTCTTTCTTTTCCTTTCTTTTCTTTTCTTTTTTCTTTCTGATGTAGTCTCGCTCTGTGGCCCAGGCTGGAGTGCAGTGACGCGATCTTGGCTCACTGCAACCTCCGCCTCCTGGGTTGAAGTGATTCTCTTGCCTCAGCCTCCCGAGAAGCTGAGACTACAGGCACCTGCCACCATGCCCAGCTATTTTTTTTGTATTTTAGTAGATCCCAGGTTTCACCATGTTGGCCAGGATGGTCTCGATCTCCTGACCTCGTAATTTGCCTGCCTCTGCCTCCCAAAGTGCTGGGATTACAGGCGTGAGCCACCGCGCCCAGTCTTTTCGTTTTCTTTTTAAAAACATTTAGGAGAGAAGATGTTCTAGGTCTTTCCCTATATAACCTGGCCCCAGCGAATTTCTTCAGTGTTATATCTTGCCACTTCCCTTCCTCACTCTGTATTTCAGCCATACCAAATTTCTGCAGGTACGGTCTTCTTAGAACCCCGGTCTGATTATGTCATTCTGTTGCTTAAAGGGGCTTCCTCTTGCTCTTGGGTGTGGACCCAAATCCGTGCCGTGATTTGCAGGGCTTCCCCCAGGTCCAGTGTCCTCTTGCTCTCCAGTCTGACTTCAAGAGGACACTGGACACCTTATACTCGGTGCTCGGCTCCCCTGGGCTGTTTGCCCCAAGTGTACCCCACTATTTCCCAACTCTGGGTCTTTGCCTATTCCATTTGCTCTCCCAGGAATGCTCTACCCCTAGTTCCAGCTCTTCTGTTGCCAGATCAATACTCTGAAGAACCGGGGGAAGCCTTTTCTAAGCCCCTTCGTTTTATGATCTTCCACTATTCGCATTTTCCTTTCACAGAGTTTATTATATCTGGGATTATTCTTTTGTAGACATCTCTTTTCCCTGGTAGACTGTTTTTCTACAAAGGAAGGGAGTATGTCCGTCTGTTCATCCAAAGGTCCTACCATGTCCTTCAACTCCTTACGTGGTCTGCTGTCCTTACCTCGCTAGTCCATGATCTTAGCACTTTTGTCCCATCCTTTCCACTCTGCCTCTGTTCTCCTTCCTGTTCCTCAAACATACCAACTTTGCACTCGCTGATCCTTCTGCTTAAGTGTCTTCCTTGCTTTCTTCAGGCCATTGAGTCTTCTGGGTTGACCCCTAGTCATTCTACTAGAGGCAGAACCAATGGTGAGTTGGGCGATTTGCCTTGGTTTAGGGCTTGTACCGCCTCTGCCGTTCAGTGGAGCATTTTGTTGCCCACTGATAAATGGAAAATAGCTGATCTGTCTTGTGGACATTTTACAAAGGTATGACTCTGGCCAAAATTCTTTTCTCCCTGAACTTCATGTTGCTAAGATTGGCTTCTCACAAGCTCAAGCCCAAAGGTGAAAGAGAACAGATACGTGCAGGCTGTGGATGGAGTAGGGAAGAGGGCACCATTGGCCATGTAAACGATGTGCTAGGGCAAAAGAGACTTGGAAGTGGGGGGAGAGGTAGTGGCCATGAGACGTGTTTGTTGTATTTTGGCCTATCTGTTAAAGTCTGAGAAATGGTTAAGGCCCCTTCCTTCCTCATTACACAAAAGTTTACAAAAATAATATTGTTGATGTAGGAGAGAAGTTAAAATAAAGCCAAACAATCTATGTTGTGCTTTTCCTTAGCATGAAAACAGTGTTGCTTAGAGACAAAAGGTCCCTACTTAGCACCTACTTTCTTCTTCCCTCCCTCCCTCCCTCCCTCCCTCCCTTCCTTCCATTCTTTCTTTCTTTTTTTTCTTCAAAGTCTTGCTCTGTTGCCCAGTCTGGAGTGCAATGGAGCAATCTTGGCTCACTGCAACCTCTCGGGTTCAAGCGATTCTCCTACCTCAGCCTCCCAAGTAGCTGGGACTACAGGCAACGCCACCATGCCTGGCTAATTTTTGTATATATATATTTTTTTTTAGTAGAGACAGGCTTTCACCATGTTGGCCAGGTGGTCTTGAACTCCTGACCTCAAGTAATCTGCCTGCCTCGGCCTCCCAAAGTGTTGGAATTATAGGCATGAGCCACTGCTCCTGGCTTTCTTTTTCTTTTCTTTTTTTTTCCTTCCTTCCTTCCTTCCTTCCTTCCTTCCTTCCTTCCTTCCTTTTTTTTTTTTTTTTTTTCCTGAGACAAGGTCTTGTTCTGTTGCCCAGGCTAGAGTGCAGTGGCTTGATCACAGCTCACTGCGGCCTCGATCTCCTGGGCCCAGTTGATTCTCCAGCCTCAGCCTCCTGAGTATCTGGGACTACAGCTACCAGGTGTGGTGTGCCACCATGCCTGGTTACTTTTAAAATTATTTTTATAGAGACAGAGTCTCACCATGTTGCTCAGGCTGGTCTCAACTTCCTGGGCTCAAGCAATCTACCTGCCTCAGCCTCCCAGAGTACTGGGATTACAGGCGTGAGCCACTGCCCCTGGTAATACTTGTACTTTTCTTAAGCCAACTATACTTGCATAGGCCAAATCTCCATCACTTGACGAATTTATCTTTCAAAATTCACAACTCAAGTCATCTGCTTCTATGAGAAACCTTCCATGATTCATTCTCTACAAAGAATCCCTCACTCTTTCTCTACTTTGGTAGTGTATAGTTTTAGTTATACTATTCAGTTTTTTTTAAATTTTTTTGAGACAGAATTTCACTCTTGTTGCCCAAGCTGGAGTGCAATGGTGCGATCTTGGCCCACTGCAACCTCTGCTACCTGGGTTCAAGCAGTTCTCCTGCTTCAGCCTCCCGAGTAGCTGGGATTACAGGCGTGCCATCACACCCGGCTAATATTTTGTATTTTTAGTAGAAATGGGATTTCACCATGTTGGCCAGACTGGTCTTGAACTCCTGACCTCAGGTGATCCGCCTGCCTTGGCCTCTCAAAGTGTTGGGATTACAGGGGTGAGCCACCGTGTCCAGCCCTATTCAGTATTACCTATAGTTAGTTTAATTGAACACATATTTGTTAAATGTCTACTTCCTACTAGTCTAGGATGAGTGCCAGGTGCTGGGATTAAATAGGTGAAAAGCCATAGTGCCTTCCCATAGAGAGTTCACAACCAGGTTGGGAAGCCCCCTTGAGATGAACAAAATAGAAAGAAAACCACAGACTCAGAGGTGTGAAGCACCATGGCAGGCCTGGGAAGGGGCTCCTGGCTTGGGATGACTGGAGCATGGGTTTTTAAGGAAGGGAGGAAGAAGGGCCGGGGCAGGAGGTGAAGGGAGCCAAAGGCGACAACAATGATAATATGAAGGACGATTATATTTATGTGCCAGGTACTGTGCAGAGTGGCTCCCATTAAACAGAGATGATGAGTCACCTGTGCATCACCACCGAGCTTGTTAGTGGTAGAGCCAGAATTTGAATTTTATTATAGGTAAATCATGAGGCCAACAAGTATTTAAAAGACATCTTCTATGTGTGAGGCACTTTTCTTGCTAATGAGCATGTTTGTCTTCCCTGCTAACTTGTGATTTCTTTGAGAGATGGAAATCTTTTTGTTTGTTTTTGTTTTGAGACGCCCAGGAGTGCAGTGATACGATCTCGGCTCACTGCAGCCTCCGCCTCCCAGGTTCAAGCAATTCTGCCTCAGTCTCCCGAGTAGCTGGGATTACAGGCACCTGCCACCACACTCAGCTAATTTTTGTATTTTTAGTAGAGATGGGTTTTCACTGTGTTGGCCAGGCTGGTCTCGAACCCCTGACCTTGTGATCTACCTGCCTTGGCCTCCCAAAGTGCTGGGATTACAAGCATGAGCCACCACGCCAGCCCTGGAAATCTTTTTGTATTCATCTTTATCAACCCCATATTTAAGAGAGTGCTTGGAATGAAGCAAACATTTAAAAGTTACAGTTTCTTTACTTTCTTTTCCCTTTTTCCACTTTGCCTTACCAAAATGTTGTTCTCCCCTCTAATTGCTAAACACCAGCATCTTCCTCTCATCTCTTCCTTCTATTATTATTATTTAGTTAAAGGGTAAAATGGTCTGGGGTGGAGAAGACCTTCCTTCTATTATGAAGTATTTGTTGGATGAAGAGAATTACAAAGTAAAACGAAATATTATTGTTTTATTATTCCTTAGGTTAAGCTTTTGTTTAAGTGAATCATTGGAGAGAAAGTGACGAAAATGTTCTTTGAAAAGGAAAGACCGATTTATAAGAAATATCAAATCCCCACTGTTAAATTGATAGCAGCCTAGAAACACATTAAATCTTGCAAGAACACCTCATTATGAGCACTTATAATTCTTGGCTGTCCACATTTACTTAAGAGTAAATGAAAATAAGGAGAGGTGCCTCTTCCTTCTCTGTGGCATTGCTTATGGCACTGGGGACTCCAAGTCTCATTATACACGAATGTGGAAATCAGCCTAGGTTTCCCTTTGCAGTATTGAGCAGTTGTGCCATAGAAGTAATAGTTATGGGTCCAGTATTGTAAGACGAATAAAGAGAAGTATTCAGTAGAAGGCAATTTCCAGCTTTCCAGCTCCTACATAAAGATAACAACCTCTCCTTTAATAGACCCATGAGCATTAGTTTTTGTCTCAGAAAATTCTGCTAGTGCTTAGCTTTCTGGAAATGTATTTGAAAATAATCAGTTACTCTTAGACTCTCTAAATGTCCTGCTGTATTTCACATTTTCCCATAGATAAGTATGCTCAATCAATAGCAATACATCTTCCCTATCTTTTCCATCCTGAAATACTTGTTTATTTCTAAATATTTTTCATGTGACTCCTAGAGATGGGAAAAGAAAGAAATTGATTTGAAAAGACAGGACACTTGATGTAGAAATTTGACAGGTGGTATATTATTGGAAAAGCATAGAAGGTAGCCAGTGTGTTTCTTGGGTATGATATACACAGCCTGACAGTCTTTGGAAAAGTATATTTCATCGCTTCTTGGACTTTTGGCTAAGATCAAGTGTGGAAAAGTGTATTTCAATATGATATCCAATAGATTCACTAGGTATTACATAAAATACCTAAATGTCACATGAAATATCCAAATTATCTTAGATAATATGGTAATGAGAGAATTTGAATATATAAATAAAAAATTGTATAGAGGTCTTTATTGATGGGTGGGTGTCTGCCCAGCCTCCTCTTTTTAGGGGAATGCCCTCTCCCTTGCCCCCATATCTCTGTGGGTGCTGCTCTGCCATTCACTGGGTGCTCCTTTCCCCTTCACAGATTTGGGTGTGGAACACCCAATGGCCAACCCTTGTTCTGCGTCTGCCTGACCACGACAATTGGTTCATGCTTGGACACAAGACTCACCAGCTAATAAAGGGTTGTGACTTCTGTTTCTCTGCCAGGGATGGCTTTGGGCTGCTGGTAGTTTTTAGAACAGGCCTTACTCCATGCGTGAAGGTGAACAATACAGAAGGTACCTATGCAGAGGGGCTCTTGACTCATCAACTGTTCCCTCCATGGGATCTGTGCCCAGAGATCACTCTTCACTGCATACTTTCTGGAGTGCCCTGTGGAACCACCCGCATGTGAAAGGCTCTGGGCACAGCTGCAGACCTTCCTGTTTTCCACCTGTCTTCTGTTCCACCCCAACTTAGGGAATTCCGAATAAGTGAGCTGCTTTTTTTTGTTTGTTTGTTTTAGACAAAGCAGAAGTAAAACCTTCCTGGTTAATATCTCAGGTTTCAACCACTCCATGCTCTAATAGATGGAGTTAAATATGGACATGACTGGACCCCATAGAAAATCTTCTATTGACCCTGAGTCACTGTGGGTTCATCCAATGACACCGTAGGAGTCATTCCTCTGGACAGCCTGTCCTGAAAATTCTGTTTCACCAAGAAACATGTAAGCTGTCTTGAACGAATTTAATCAGCTTTAGATCCACTTGAGAGGTAAGAGAAGATTGCTACTTTTCCCAGAAAAGAATAAAAGACTAAATGAGAAGAGATATTTATACTTCTGGCCATCACCTTCAGCAGGCAGTTAAGATTGCCCTATTGAGTCGCCTCTGCTTATAATAGAAGGAGTGAAGGCAGAAAAATGGAGTTAATGTTGCCATGAGACATGATAAAGCCTCTGGTTTCCAGGATCAGCCTGAAATGAATTAAAGCTGAATTCTACCAACAAATCTGTCACGCTGCCCTGAAAACAGGAAGTCTAGGCTGGGCCAACAGGAATTAGTCACGGTACACACTGGCAAACCCTCCCAGATCAGGGCATGAAAAATGTGCTTCATCTGCAAAAATCAACTGTCGGAATTTGTGCAGTGTTTTCCATTACCCACTTTCTTTCCTCCAAAGGCCAGTGATCAAATATGCTTGGCTCACTTAGGCTTCTGCTGCGCCATTGAGTGTACACACTTGTGTGAAATGGAATCCCATCTAGCTGGGTGCCCTTGGATAAATGACCTCATTTTTCTGGACGTGAGTTTTGTCTTCTGAAAGACAGGTTGGCATCTCATGATCCTGAGACTTCGACTTTCTTGGGGGTCAGGAAATAATATATCAGACAGTCACTGAATACCCACAAAATGCTCAGAACTGTGCTAAGAAATGGAGATAGAAAATGAAGGAGATATATTCCTCTAAAGAGTTTCCAGTGTCTCCAGGGAGACATATACTTAGAGAAATGTATTATGGAAACAGTGCTAAGGCCAGCAGAAGTCTACATATCTAACGCATTTTACAGTGTGTTACATTGAGTTTTTTCCTGATCCTAAAGTTAGCCAAGGCCCAAAGCTGGAGAAAAAAGGCCCTACCAACGTTCCATCCCAAAGAAGCTCTTCAGCAAGCGAGGCCAGCATCAATTCTCCAGGGCTTACTGGAATAGACAAGAGCAATGCAGGCTCTACTTCACCTCCTATGGCACCACTCCCTTCTTTCAGGAGAAAGGAACCAAAAGGTAGGGGAGGGCTGGGCGCAGTGGCTCACACCTGTAATCCCAGTACTTTGGGAGGCAGAGGCAGGACCAGGAGTTCAAGACCAGCATGGGCAACATAGTGAGACTCCATCTCTACAAAACATTTAATAAAATTAGCTTGGCATGGGTCATGCTCTTGTAGTCCCAGCTATTTGGGAGGCTGAGGTGGAAGGACTGTTTGATAAGCCCAGGAGTTTGAGGATGCAGTGACTGTGATCTTGCCACTATACTCCACCCTGGGTGACAGAGGGAGACCCTATTTCTTTTTCTTTTCTTTTTTTCTTTTGAGATAGAGTTTGGCTTTTATTGCACAGGCTGGAGTGCAATGGCACTATCTTGGCTCACCTCAACCTTCGCCTCCTGGGTTCAAGCAATTCTCCTGCCTCAGCCTCCTGAGTAGCTGGGATTACAGGCATGTGCCACCATGCCCAGCTAATTTTGTATTTTTTTAGTAGAGACAGGGTTTCTCCATGTTGGTCAGGCTGATCTTGAACTCCCAACCTCAGGTGATTTGCTGGCCTCGGCCTCCCAAAGTGCTAAGATTACAGGCGTGAGCCACCGTGCCCGGCCATGGAGACCCTATTTCAAACAAACAAACAAACAAAATAAAGGTAGGAGAGTCTTGGCTATATGAGCAGAGCAATATTCCAGGTGAGAAGCTATGGCCTCCCATCCCTAAAGTCAGGCAAAGGAAGTTCTAAAAGAATTTCTTGTAAAGATTGGAGGTAACTTTAAGCTGTGGAGGTTGGCATATCACTCCTTGACTGGGTGTGTGCTGAGCTGTCTAGTTCCCAGAAATACCCTGAGCTCCTGAGCTCAGTAGGAAGTAGACGTTTAATAAATATTTGTTCAATTAAATTAAATATATGTAATACTGAATACTGAATTGAACAAATAACAAATATTTGTTCAATTAAATTAACTGTATGTAATACTGAACAGTATGACTAAAACCACTTTGGTTTTATATTTGTCACATCTGAGATGCTTATTAGATAATCAGATAGATGCAGAGTGGGGTTTTGGACACTGTGACTTAGGGCGCTGTGACTTAAGGGTGTTTGTTGGAGGACCAGGCTGGGGCCCCAGGGCAGTGCCTACATTGTCATTGTCCTTTTCAGTCCCAGACTCTCACATGTTCCCTGAGGTTTGGGGCCATCTGGATCTGGAGATTTCTGAGGATGAAATGCCCCCTGGAGTAGGCCATGCTAACAGGCTTGAAATATATTATGGTATAAAGTGTTAGGGGAAAAGATGGGATAATTTATATCTCATCCCAGTTCCTCATAGGCCTTACTTAGAAGGTGTCAGAGAGGACCTGACTCGAGCAGTTCCAGAAGCTCCATGGAAAGAGCACCAGGTTTAGTGGAGAAGCAACAGCTGCGGTCCGCCTAGTGAAAAATTGCACCGAACAGTGCATTGCGTGGCCTGGAAACACAGGTGGGCGGGGGGCGTGTACAGATGGTGGAACGCTTCTCAGGAGAGGCCCTCAGTTATAGAGGGGGCTGGATTAAAGTAATTATCTTCCTGGAAATACCATTCACACCATTAACTGGAACCCACATTAGGCTAAGTCCAGAGAGAGCCCCTACCATGCAAGAAGGTTCTCGTCCACTGACCCTTCTCCCAATACTTGAGGAACTTCAGGCTAGGAAAAGGAGGAGAAGGTGTCCTGGACATAGACCAAGAGATATTCTTGTATCTAACAGGTACTAGACATTGACCGAATCTGCTACAGTGTTGTAAATGGAGCCACTGCCTTTTGTGGTAGAGAAATCAACACAGTCCAGTTGAAGGTTTTACTGGGGTAAAAATACAATTCTCTATTTACATTTCAGTGAGCTGAGAAACTTTAAAAACTAAATTAATGTATCATGGTGGTGATGGCTAGCTCCACTTGGGAGCGTTCGAGTACTCATAGTCAAATAAAGGATACACACTCAGTTAACTTCAGGACAAATCATAACTGATAAGTGATAGATGTTTTAATAATATGTGAGTAGGGAAAATGAAGGCATACCAGATGAATTCTGACTGGGGGGTGGTATTTGAATTGAGCATGAGAAATTTAAGAGAAAGAAAAAAGAATGAACTTTTTAGGTACAAGGACCAAAATCAGCAAGACACAGAGAGAGTCAAAGGTGTGGTCGTTGGCTATGATTGAGACAGAGAAAGGGGAAGAAAGGGATGTGGGCACCAGGATAGAGTTTGGAGCCTTTCCGATCTGGCTTGACCCAACTTTTTAGCAATCCATACCATTGCATCATCTTACATAGAATTCATATTTCCTTCACAAGCCAGCATGTGCCTAGGTTGGACTTGTGGAATAAGTGGACTTTATACTTATAGACAATAAAAAGCCATTGAAGTGTTTGAGAACATCTTTTAGGACATTTTAAGCTATTTACTCTGGCAATATTGTTGAGGGGGGGGTTAGAAGAAGAGACCAGAGAAGAGGTGATTGCTTTGCAGGATTTTGCAACTGTGCAGCTCGGAAGTAGTGAGTGTCACTGGGAATGAAGATCAGGCAGCAGCTCTTCTAGTAATTTGAAAGTGACTGGATGAGAGTAAGAGCTGAGGAAGAAGGAGTGGGCAGCTATGACTTCCAGTTTGGTCTGTTACATAGGTGATGGTGCTGTGAAACTTGGGAGGGTTTGTGGGAGAAGACTTGGGGTGGGGCAGGAATAATAATAATAATAGCCAGTATTGATTATGCATTCACTATGTTCCAGGCCCTTTTAAGTGTTTTGCATGTATTCATTTAATCCTCACCACAACCTTATGAATAGATACTATTACTACCTCCATTTTACAGATGGGGTTTAGATAACAAATTTGGTTTTATATTTGTCACATTTGAGATGCCTATTAGCTAATCAGATAGATGTAGAGGAGGGTTTTGGAGTCTCAATCTTGAACTAGGAAGTGAGTTTTGGCTGGACATTTGAGATCACTGCATATATACCAATCCTTGCATCCAAAAAAAGTGTCCAGGGGAGAGCGTATTCTATGACAACATCGAGACAGACCCCGAGAAACTGGGAACTCCAACACTAAAAGGACAGGGGGGGAAGCAACTGCTATTTGCTCACCATTATTCACGTCTCTACCTCCTGGACTCCCCAGTTAGGTGACAGTTCCAGCCTCTCTTGCTGTGAGGTGTGGCTGATTTCTTCTAGCCGGAGGAATGTGTGAGGAGAAATGATTTAGCCATAGTTCATGCGACCTTTCACGCAGGCTTTTCTCTGCTTCTTACCACATCCAGCTGACGGGGATGGGAACCTCCAGGGAGTCTATGGACATCACGTGTTGAAAAAGCTTCCATCAGCCTCCTCTTTGAGTGCCTGGAGAGGGCAAGGCATTCCTGCCTACCACCCAGCCCTGATTCCTTGAAATTGCTCTGGGCTGTTAGGTGAGCAAGAAATCCATGTCTATTGTACTGGAATCATTATATATTTGGGGGTTTATTCATTACAGTAGTTACCTAAGCAGAGAGAACCTAAAGCATGAAAGAGGGGTGAAGACTTATCCATACAGTTGCATCGTCTTACACAGAGTTAATATTTCCTCCACAAGGCAGCATGTGCCTAGGTTGGACTTATGGAATATGTCAAAAACATTACTTCGCTTTTTGTGTGTGTGTGTGTGTGAGAGGGAGTCTCACTCTGTCACCAGGCTGGAGTGCAGTGGTGCGGTCTCGGCTCACTGCAACCTCCGCCTCCTGGGTTCAGGGGATTCTCCTGCCTCAGCCTCCTGAGTAGCTGGAATTACAGGCGTGTGCCACCATGCCCAGCTAAAACCATTTTCAACCAAAGTTCTTGTACATCCTCCACAGGAAGTATGAGAGAGGTTTGGTTTGTATTTTTAGTAGAGACGGGGTTTCACCATGCTGACCAGAATGGTATTTCACTTATTATAAGATTTCTGACAAGATAGGTAAAGATCTAAATTCTGGGGGGTGGCTGTTTTTAGAACTGATATCCCCCATATCCCTTCCCAAACTTCTGATTTGGTAGGCTGTTAGATATTCTCGAATTGAGAGTAAGTCTAGAGTGAAACCTTCCACCACCTATGGTAGGGACAGGCTCATTACTTACTCCGAGGCATCTGACTTGCACATGCTCTGTGCTGTACAATGTATCAGGGGTCCCCTTTCTTTGCAGGCACAGCACAAACTGAAGGTCAATCAGCACATAATTGTAGGGACATTGCGGTGTTGAAAGCAGACTTCATTACCCTTTGTGAGTGCTACCTGATATTGACTGAGGCGTCATAAGAAGAAAAAGCTTCACGCACCCTGCAGATTTTCAAGGCAATGCACTGTCATTCCTGTGGAGGATGTATGAGAACTATGATTGAAAATAAAGCACATTTCCAACAGCATTTTGCCCAGAATATTGTAATGGGGTTTGCAGACATGAAACATACTGTCCACATCAGCAAGACACATAGTTCAGATATTTTCTAGGACCAGCTGCTAAGTCATGACTCAGACACACGCCTTGATATGAATTCCAGCTCAAGCCACCTGCAAGTTTTAACTATGTGTGTGCGTGTATGTGTGCTCCTGCTTTCTCGCAAGCAGGAGAGCCACTGAGATGGGACAGGGAAATGAAGTGCCCAAACAGGCAATTAAAATAATTATTGCCCACTTGTGAAATTGGCATCCTCATGACTAAGATAAACTTGGGTGGCAAAACACTTAGTTGTCATTTAAAAAAAGCCCCGCATATCAGGAAAACCCACCTCAGAAACAGAATCTAACTCACAGTAAGCTCTAAAGGAAAAAAGGAGGAATTGAATACACCTCCCTCGCCAAGCATATCTGTGAGACAGCCAGTCTCGTAAATTTCACATCAACTTAGTTTGGCCTCTAAACCAAATCTGCCTTAATGCTATTTGTAGATATAGATTGCTGTCTTTTTCATTACCGTTATCAAATGATGCATTTGCGGCTCAGCTCTGAGCTCCTTGACCCATTAAGTGGATTAGATTGCCTGTTGCCTTTGTCCTTTTGGCTTCCGCTTTATCCTCAAATATTCTACCCTTTTATACTACGTATATAATATGCATGCATTATTATGTATGGTATGCACATACACAGGTTTGCTATCCCAATTAGCCTGACAACCCCGTCCCTTCTGTTTATAAGAGGACTGCATTCAAATCTCTTATCAGAGTCATCAGTCCTTCCCTGTAGCAGCAGCAACAGTTGAAATCCTCTGAGAAATGGCATGTCACAAGCCCAGCTCAGAGCCCTTGTAGAGCTACACTCAGCAAATTGAAGATCATGCTCCCTATTAAGCTCGTGGCTGGTGCATCATGGGAGATTCATTTTCAGGAGGAGCTTGGGGCCCCTCCCTTCTCTGTCTTATGCATGTTAATCACTCCTCCAGCCCACAGGAGCTACAGCAGAAAAAATGGGCTCCGGACAAGTCCTGATGATGTTATTAACATGAAAACTTGCTCTTATACATATAGGGAAAAGTTAAAGGGGGAGGAAATAAAAGGGAAAGATGGAAGACCAAGAATTCAGTCCTGACTCTTGAAACCAAATGATAGCTCCAGCACGGTTGGCTGTGGACATAATAAGTTTCCATTTTTATTCCATTAAGTTTTGTTGAGGGTCCATCATGTGCGGTGTACTATGCTGGTATTAAGCGTGCAGTGATGAGCCAGACAGATGCTCATTGCAGCAACTAGTCATACAGACACATAGTTAAATAAGCTATTTTATTAAAAGTTAGTAACAGGCCGGGAGCAGTGGCTCACGCCTGTAATCCCAGCACTTTGGGAGGCCGAGGTGGGCGGATCATGAGGTCAAGAGATCGAGACCATCCTGGCCAACATGGTGAAACCCTGTCTTTACTAAAAATACAAAAATTAGCCGGGTGTGGTGGCATGCATCTGTAATCCCAAATAGTTGGGGGGCTGAGGCAGGAGAATCACTTGAACCTGGGAAGCAGAGGTTGCAGTGAGCTGAGATCGTGCCACTGCACTCCAGCCTGGTGCCACAGCGAGACTCCATCTCAATAAAAAAAAAAGTAACAGTTGCTGTGATATGGGTGCTTATTATATAAGCATTCAAAAGGTATACCTAAGTATTCTAGGGGAATCAAGGAAAGCTGCCCCGAGGAAATGACATTTAGGCTGAGACCTGGGAGAAGAGTAGAAGAGTTATTTTCCTAGGAGAGCCCCATATTTTTGGTAGACAATAAGGAATACTTGTGAGTTTGTCTGCAAGATGGCCATCATCAATTTCTTTCTTCAGGCACATGCATGTCATTTCCCCATTGTGAAAAGGAATCTATTTCCTTCTCTTTGAATCTGGGCTGGTCTTAGTGACTTGGCCTGACAATATATGCCAGGAGAGATGTTCTGGGACTTTCGAGAACATCTTTGGGGAAAGCCAGTGACCAAATAAGAGGTCCACCTATCCTGAGACCACGCTGCTGTGAGAAGCCAAAGTCACATGAAGTTATCCTAGAGGCTGAGATGCTGTGGAGGGAGGGAGAGAGAAATGGGGAGGAGAGGAAAGAGATGCCAGGTAGCACTGAAGCATGAGTGAAAAAGCCATTTTGGAAGTGATGTATGAGCCCCAGCTGCTCTAGCTGGTGCCATGTGACAAGCCCTTCAGCTGTATCTTCTCTGAATCCTTGACTCATAAATAACATTTTGTCATAAGCCAGTGAGCTTTGAGTGGCTTGTTATGTAGTAATAGCCAACTGGAAGAGAATTGCTGCTACTTGAGAAATTGCACCTGGGCAACTATACTTAGCCTATTATTACCGAGACCTGGTTTAGATGATGAGATCCAGGACTTTCCTACCTGAGCCAGGGGCCATAATGGGATGAGATTTAGAGGTCCTAGAAGGAGTGAGTGTATTTTGCAGGTGGAGGTCTTATGAGTTGTTAGTAGCCAGAAGATTGATGGTGGTAGCTAGCCTCTAAAGATGGCTTTCCAATGAGCCAAGCCTCCCAGTATTCCTACCCATATGTAGCCCTCTCCCCTTGAATCCAGGCTCATCCTGTAACTAACTTACTGTTAACCAATGCAATGTTTCAGAAGTGATAATTTCTGGGATTAGAAGCTTTGTAGCTTTGGTCTGAGCCTCTTGGAATGCTTGCTTGTCTGACTTTAACTCCTTTTGTAACTCAGCTGCCATGAAGTCTAGCTATGAGAAGCCCAAGCCTCATGGAGGCCATGTGTTTTGGTTTTAAGCTCCCCCTCAACTTCTAGTCTTTAATTGACATCAACTGCCAGCCATCAGTGCTTAATTGTTTGGCCCAGTTAAGCTTCACATAGTCACGGCTCCATCTTGACGTGAGAGATCCCAACTGAAAACTACCTAGCTTGGCCAAAGTAACCCCAGAACTATGAAAGGTAAGAATTATTTATTGTTTTAAACCACTGACTTTTGGAGTAGTTTGTTGTACTGCAATAGAAGAGAAACTGGTGCAACTAGTGTTTGATTTGGAAGAATTTATTCTAAAAGCTAACATGCCAGAAAAATTTAAACTTGATCAACACCTTGGAATTAAAAAAAAAAAAGCAGCATTCTGGTTACTGAGGGGTAAATAAACTCTCTTAGGCTAGTTGCAAATTATTGAAAAATGATCTCATTATCATTGATCCTTATTTTGTTCCACTTCAGTGTTGGGTTATACTCTTCCCCCCTAATTTATTTTGAGAAGTGAACACAAAAATGTGTATCAGATGCCTCCCTTCCATATGTGTTAGCAATCAAAGCATCAATTCATCAGCAATTAAAAGTTTAAAATCTCATAAGATCATTTACAAGATCTCATATAAATGACATACCCATGGCGTAGCCTCTGTTCTTAGATACTCAATGCGTTTCTTAATATAGTCTTTCCAGAAAACACAAAGCTATAAGCAGGAGATGCTATAGTCTATCCCAGTGTCTGGCACATAGTAGATCCTTAGTAATGCTTTATTTGATGAATCATGAATTCAGTTATTTATTATGTCAGTGTGAAGAGCTGATCAGTAACTCCGGTCCAGGTGCAGCTCTGCCTTCTACATCTCTTAAAGACTATGCCTCAGGAGCTGACCTGCAAGTCTGAAAGCTCTTCAATTACTGTCAGTATCAGGTAGATCAGAACTAATAATGTTTGGATAAATATGTAAATATATGTTTATATATCATAATTATAATGTACATAACATATTTTATATATATATATTTTTATCTTGAGATGGAGTCTCGCACTGTCACCCTGGCTGGAGTGCAGTGGCACGATCTTGGCTCACTGCAACCTCTGCCTCACAGGTTCAGGCGATTCTCCTGCCTCAACCTCCCAAATAGCTAGAATTTCAGGTGCCCACCACCACGCCTGGCTAATATTTTGTGTTTTTAGTAGAGACGGGGTTTCACTATGTTGGCCAGCCTGGTCTCGAACTCATGATCTTGTGATCCGCCAGCCTCGGCCTCCCAAAGTGCTGGGATTACTGGTGTGAGCCACTGCACCCATCCCTGTAATATATAATGTAATTAATATTATATCATATTAACTATAATATAACAATAATTGATTAACATACTAGATAATTATATTATGATTATTATAATCGAATATATTATAATTTATATTATTTATTTTTATAATATATTCATACATACACACACACATAAATACATATATACATATGTGTGTGTATGTATAAAATCTTACTTTCCTCTCTTTTCCTTTTTGTGCGAGGGAATGTGCTAGACATTGTAGGATTTGTATAAATATTTATTTCTAGCCTGAGCTCTAAGCATGCCCAAGATGCTGAATTACTCAAACTTTCCTTTTTAGAAGGTTAAGTGAAACAGTATATTATTGTGGAGCAGTTTAAGCTTCAGAAGAAAAGACCCTGAATAAATACAAAACAGCATGAAATAAAATAAGCCTAAGCACTTTGCTGCTCTGTGGAATTCTGATATGTGGACTCAGATACAGAGACACAGAAGCTAGTCCAAAGCATAGATAACAAGCTATTTATGCCCAGAGTGTCAAAAGACCCCACTCTCCCACCTGTCTGACACTTTGCCTGCAATTCTACCATGAAAGGCATTTGAAATTGGCATTTTATTCAATGGACATTTGCTTGAAAGTATATTGCACAAAAGGGATAATTGAACCACTGAGAAATCAACAGAGAACAGGACGGTGAATACATGGAAGGCAACTGACATGAGGATGAAGGATGGAGAAGCAAGGCTGGAAACGTCTGGGGCCCTGATGAGGGAAATGAAGACTCTGGCAAGGAAGTCAAGTCTGAGGCTCTAGGCACGGAGGGGACAGCATGGTGAGTGGGTGGGTTACAGACCCAAACTGGGGTTTGCTTGCCTAGGTCAGTAAGGCTGACAGCCACACTGAAGTTTTGCAGTGGGAAGAAGGAGGATGTTTATTTGCAGGGCAACCAGCAAGGAGAATTGGGCAGCTCACACTTAAGACCTGACCTCCCTATGACTTACAAGCAAAGGTTTTAAAAGGCAGAGCTTGTACATTTCAGAAAAGCAGAAGTTACAGGCAAAATTCCAAATTAACATATGGAGGTTAAACATTGGTTTGGCCTAAAAGGGTGGAGTATCTTGAAGTGAAGGCTTACTGGTCATAGGTAGAGTCAAAGATTCCCTGATTTCTGATTGGTTATTGAAGTGAAGCTTTGTCTAAAAACTTGGGGTCAGCAGAAAGGAACATTGAGGTCTGGCCTGCAGGCATGACTTCCTCCAGAGCCCTCAAGAAGAAATGACAAAAAATGACTGTCAGAGTTCAGTCCTCCGTCCCCCCTCATCTGAAATTGATGTGCCTGTGGACAGTATTTTCTATTTGGTGAGGGTCCAGGCTTCTGAAAAACAACTCAAGGACATAAGTTGTTATCTTTAGTTTCTATGGGGGAACCAAGTATTTTGTGGCTGTAACTTCTTTGGCTATTGTTTTAAGCTATTATTACTTTCTTTCTTATTTATCAGGTTGCTCATTCACTTTTCAAAGCTAGCTAGGTGCCTGGCATCTTCCTTGAAGGAATTCAAGATTTTCCTTTATTTTCATGCTTAGTGGGGCCAGGCAGGGCCTTAGAGAGGGGTTGGGGGGGCGAGGGGGAGTCTGTCTCAGTCTCAGGCGGAGGACATTGAACCACTACTTGACACATTTGCTCAAAAGTTGCCTTTAAATGGAGAATAAGACAGAATAATTATAGCAAATCCCTCAAGATAGGGCCATAGGATCATGGGAAGGAAGTGGTGGGAAATACAGGAAGAAAGCAGGAAGTCATTGCTTCACTTTAATCTGTGTCACCTGGCCTCACATTCACAGACAAGACAGATTTTTGCTTTTTCTTTTCTTCTTCTTCTTCTTTTTTTTTTGAGACAGAGTCTCCTTCCATTGCCCAGGCTGGAGTGCAGTGGTGCAATGTCAGCTCACTGCAACCTTCACCTCCTGGGTTCAAGCAATTCTCCTGCTTCAGCCTCCCAAGTAGTTGGGATTACAGGTGCCTGCAACCATGCCCAGCTAATTTTTTTTTTTTTTTTTGTATTTTTAGTGGAGACGGGGTTTCACCATGTTGGCCAGCCTGGTCTCAAACCCCTGACCTCAGGTGATCCACCCACCTCAGCCTCCCAAAGTGCTGGGATTGCAGGCATGAGCCACTGCGCCTGGCCGTATTTTTGCTTTTTGAGACCCATTAGACCTTTCTAATATTATTTTCACTTACTAACTATAGATGCAACCTCAGGGAGATGTTACCCCTTAGTAACCACGTCTCTCTGTGCTTGCCAAGGTAAAGTGGGAAAGGTAGGAACTGTCCTTGCATAGAGAATCTTAGGAAGTACTCCTGACCCCAGGATTCTCACCAGCACCACAGAAGCAGAAAGTCAATTTTTTAAGGCCACGTCAAAGGGTTACCTACTCATACAGAACCCCTCTTATCCCCATAATGACCCATATCCTGTAATAAATAGTAGATAGGTGACGGGGAGTGCAGCATGAATAAGCCTGCACTCCTGGCATCGCTTCTTAATTAGCACTGGCTGTGTTTCCAGGTAGGGCCAGGTGTTCTTGACATTTAGCAGCAGATAATCCACTCCCAAGCACCACAATTAGACAGTATCAGGAAATGCCAAGATTGCATAAATCCTAGACACTCATCTCTAACTGTAACATAAACATGGAGGAAACATACATTACTTTAAAGGAAAAATAGGGAGATGTCCTTGGATTTAAATGATCCATCATGAAGGCAGTATCAAAGGGAAGAAGAAAACATATTTTTTTGAATTTCTTTTTTTTTTAGTGACAGGTTTCTAACTAGATTAATGAAAAAAACGGATCTTATTATTCAAACGCTAGGGAGTCTCATGGAATCTCAGAGCACGACTGCAGATGTGCTCTAGAAACAGCTGGAACAAGCAATAAAACTTATCCCAATTAGCTCTGTCTTCCTTCTTCATGTGTTCCCATCAGTTTCTCTCTCATTTTTCTGTTTCTTCAGATTGGTTGTCTCCATGTCTCCCGAAGACAAGGCAGGACACGGCCCCCTCTTCTGACCCCCTCTTCACGACCATCGAAGTTCTCTCCGCTTCTCACTCAGTGTTTACTAGATTGAGGGAGGAGGTATAGCCATAATGTCACGAAGAACCACCTTGCTGTTAGCAAGTGCTGCAGCTCCCTCTGATGTTTAATCATCCGTGGAAATCATTTGTTTAAGCAATTAAGAATTCGGGTATAGGGCATTTTTAGGCATTAATGATAAGGTAGTGAACACTGACTGCTTCTAGCTTCATTGAGGGCTGTTTATCCACAGGAAATGACCTACTTCAAGGTGACTGATATTTACTAGGAAAATTAGATGGACAAGGACACAAATTCATTTTGAGTGATCAGGGATGGCAGTATAGTGAAAGCATGTCTTGGGCACGACTCAATTCTGTGTTAGCTGTCTGAAGCATGTTGCCCTCGGTTTTACACGGAGGTACGCTCTATAAATACTCTTTGCCAGGCACCTCACTAGCTTTGGAAAGTAAATGAGCAATCTGATAAGCAAATATTCTCATGAAACACAAAGAAGTTTTGGTTCTATTGATGCATAATTGTTGTGCAATAATCTTCTTCCATCAAGGATGCGCATTACCATTTGTGCATCCAAAGCCATACACTCAATATGCATTTTCAATGGGAGCCTTATGAACACTCAACTCACCTAGTTCTCACCACAGCTCTGTAAAGGCGGTGTTATTATCACTGTTTGACAGATGAGGAGGTTGAGGCTTACCTAAGGTAAATAATGTTTCCAAGGTCATGCAGCTAAGCTCAGAGATTATTCATCTGTCTGACTTCAGAGCCTGCTATATCACTGTTTCTCTTAGGAAAAACACAGAGCAAGGAATCGTCCTCCAACCTAATTGGAAGTAAACCACAAATGTTATGTATTTAATTCTAACCCCAATGGAAGCTAACACTTACATGGTATTCGCTATGTGCTAGTTACTGACCCAGTGCTTTACACATGTGAGCTCATTTAACGCGTACAGTGTGCTTGGAAAGTAGCTACTATTATTGACTCCATTTAACAGAGGGGGAAACAGAGTCACAGACAGTTGAGTAACTTGCTCATGATTCCACAGCTAGTGACTGGTGGATTTAAACTCCCATGATAGCTATCTTATACTGTCTGTTAGTGCCTTTTTGATGTTTCATCCCTGTTGACTTTGAAAGGCAAAGAATACAAAAGAACACCTTGGGAGTGGATATTAGAGAGGTTTCACCTCCATCCCATGTGGTTTAATTGCTACAAGGCAGTGAGAAAAGAATGTGGATTTTCTTTGTGATCCCATCCTCAGCTGGAGAGGCTGCAGGGCAGTCACACAGCCTGTTTTTTCTTGGAAGCAGGTGGGATTCACCTCTGGCAAGAGAAGCAAAGGACAGAAACATGAGCTGCCATCAATTGATTTCTTTTTAAACATTAGCAGGGAAAAAATAGGCAGATGGTAAGTCAGCACTTTAGAGCTTTGCAGATTGAGATGGTGTTAATCAAATCTGGAGCATAAAGTAGGCAGAGTTATAGGGAGCACAAAGGATACCTAGAGGTCACGATGTGCTGTGTGTCCTGATTGCCACAGCTACTGCCCTAACTCATTAAATTTTTCCTAAAGCTAATAAAATCAAGAGGGGAGGAGACCCCACAGAGTGGAAAGAGACTGGGGTTAGAGTTGGGAGATAAGTATTTCTTAGCAATTTAACTGACTCTAGGTTCCATATGAGTCAACAGTGCAATGTGGCTAAAAAAAAAGAAAAGAAAAATGGGGACAAGTGTGTTTAGCCCTGCAAACATAAAATATGAGGAGTCTGTATTCAGGATAACTTGAATCTATGCTCTCAGGTAGCAAAATATTCTTATAAAAAAAGAAAGTATGCAGAACAAGGAATGTCAGAGGTGATGGTTCCATTTTATTCTGTGTTGCTCAGAGCTCATCTGGAATAGGAAGGATATCAGTTCTGTGCACCATATTCAGAGAAAGTACAGCTCAAGCAGAGCCATAAGAATGGTTGCAACCATTAGCTCCAAAGAGGGGAAAATGATGACTGGGGAAGGGCTAGGATCAGAAAAGAAGTTGCCTCAAGGAAAAAAGAGAAACAGGATTTAGGGTGCTGAGGAATAATACTTCCTAGAAAATCAAAAAGAAAACTTACCACCATTCAGAGCAATAAATAGCGTTTGTGCAAGCAAGTACTGTTTGTAGTTGTATGTTGCTGTAATAACGAGAAGTGGGTTTACCCTAACTGTCCTTCAAAAATTGTACTCCCGCTTAATCCCTTTCCCTATGTCATCTCCCTACTTAATTTTCCTCTATGGCCTCCATTAACACCTGGCATGCTTTGTTTGTTTGTTTATGATTTTTACCAATTAGAAATTATACTTCACAAGGGAATTCATTGTTCATTTTCTCCTTGCAGTATTCTTAGTGCCTGGAATAGCAGCTGGCACAGAGTATGTACTCAGTGGATACCAATTAATAATAGATGTTAATGGATTAAAGAATGAATAAATGAGATGTCAGTAACAGAAGTAGAAGGATCTGAGGAGACAGGATGGTATGCATATCTCACGACCTAGGTGCTAGAAGGAACATGTGACTCTGATCATAGGAAATTGCAAATGTGTTGTCAGGAGGAGGTTGACTCAGATGGCCATTTCTAGACCAGTAGCTTGGTGATGCTTCAGAAAGATGAAGAGAAAGGATGGACATAGTGTTCTGTGGATTTGATATAAGGTATGGCTCTGAGCTATTGCCACAAACTGCACAGGACGAACTCTAGAATGAAAACATGAAAGTTTCCGGTTGTGAAATAGCTGACCATCTGGGTGGACAAGGAGCTCCCTAGACTATTGTGAGCTTCCTTAATTTGGGTGGTCTTTGGTGCCGGGTGAGATTTTGGAAAACTTTACTCGGAATGTAAAATCCCATGTAAGTTGTTAGTAAAACTAACTCATCACAGTTGCATGCTAGAGACAGAGAGAGGAGAGGGGTGATATGGAAGGTGGTGGGACTCATCTTCTCTTTAAAAGCTTACGGGAGAATCCTGCCTTGCTTCTTCCTAGATTCTGGTGATTGCTGGTAATCTTGCTGGTAATCCTTGGCATGCCTGGGCTTGTAGACACATCACTGCCCTCTCTGCCTCTGACATCACATGGCATTCTCCTTGTGTCTTCTGTTTCTATGTCCAGATTTTTCTCTTCTTTTTTTTTTTTGAGATGGAGTCTTGCTCTGTCGCCCGGGCTGGAGTGCAGTGGCATGATCTCGGCTCACTGCAACCGCTGCCTCCTGGGTTCAAACAATTCTCCTGACTCAGTCTCCTGAGTAGCTGGAACTACAGGTATGTGCCACCATGCCTGGCTAATTTTTGTATTTTTAGTATAGACGGGGTTTCACCACTTTGGCCAGGCTGGTCTCGAACTCCCGACCTCAAGTGATCTGCCTGCCTCAGCCTCTCAAAGTGCTGGGATTACAGGTGTGATTGTGCCCAGCCAAATTTCTCTCTTCTTACAAAGACACCAGTCATTGGATTAGAACCTGCTTTAATTCAGTATGTTTCATCTTCACCTGATTATATTTGTGAAGATTCCATTTCCAAATACAGTCACATTCACAGGTATTGGGAGTTATGACTTGAACATATCTTTTGTGAGGGACATGATTCTATCCACTATAAAAATATATCAAAACAAAAGACAGGGCGTCTGAGGCTTGAATGAAGCAATTTTTCCTGGAAGTTCAAACCTTGCCTCCCTCCCTGACTTTTGGGAATTACTTATATAAGCAGAAATAGGGATTCTCCTCCTGCCTCTATTCCATGTTCAGAAATTACAGTGGGGTGCACCTATCCCAAACTTTAACCTTGTAGGGGAAGTAAAACAGACATTAACATAAAAATAATTTAATTTTAAAGTTTTTGCTTCAGTGTAGTGAGAGTGGGGCTCTCTAGAGGAAGATTTCTCTACAATGGGATTGCAGTTGAAGTATGGTCATTTCCTCTTGAATGAGAAACTAATGATGGTTATTCCCTTTCCCTTACCAGTGACTAATTCAGGTTTAAGGCAATGTGCTTCGTTTATTCTTTCATTGATTCAACATTTATCTATCGAGTTTTTATCACATGTTAGATACTTCAAATATCTGGCTAAAAACTCCGTGTACATAAGATTGTGACCTCTGCCAATTATTGATTTTTAAGCCTTGTACATAAGATTGTGACTTCTGTGGCTTATTGATCTTTCTGTTTTTTTTTTGAAAGGGAGTTTCACTCGTTTCCCAGGCTACAATGCAATGGTGCGATCTCAGCTTACCCTAACCTCTGCCTCCTTGGTTCAAGTGATTTTCCTGTCTCAGTCTCCTGAGCAGCTGGGATTTCAGGTTCCGCCACTACATCTGGCTAATTTTTGGTATTTTTAGTAGAGATGGGGTTTAACCATGTTGGCCAGGCTGATCTTGAACTCCTGACCTCAGGTGATCCACCCACCTTGGCCTTGCAAAGTGCTGGGATTACAGGCGTGAGCCACTGCACCCGGCCAATTACTGATTTTTAAAGCCAATCAGTGTTAATCTAAAAGGAAATGGAGAAAAATTAAAATTTGTCCAGGAAATGGGAATATGGAGATAACTTTCAGCTGGCATGCAGAAGGTCTTCATGGGTACCCTGAAGGTACTGATGATATAATAGCAAATAAAGCAAGGAGACTAGTCTTGCTTTAGGTTCCTGCAAAGAAAAGCCAGGACCTCTCCCACTGGATATTATCAAGTATATGTTTTCCCAGCTGCTACCGTGAGGGTACCAGCCCTAGGATGAAGTGAATACTTTGTTTAGCAGAGCAGAAAGAGAAAAATAGCTTAAGTCTCTGATGGCATTGTTGAGGACCTGAACTAACCAAACCTTATATTAGGACATTCTGTATTATAAGAAAATAAATTTGCAAATAAATACTGAATTGGGTTTGAGCTGAGTTTCAGTTTCTTGTCTGCTAAAGCATCTAACTCAAACAGGCATCATCTCTTTGCATTACTTAAGTTCTGCACAGTCTGAAAGCCACAAGAGAATAGAATGAAGTGGCATAGCTCTGCTTGACAATGTTCTGTCTTTGCTGTGGGAGGTTTTTTGTTTTTCGTTTTTTTGAGATGGAGTCTCACTCTGTCACCCAGGCTGTAGTGCAGTGGTGCAGTCTCAGCTCACTGCTCTGCCTCCTGGGTTCAAGAGATCCTCCTGCCTCAGCCTCCCAAGTAGCTAGCACTAGAGGCTAACTTTTGTATTTTTGTGGAGACAGGGTTTTGCCATGTTGGCCATGGCTGATCTCAAACTCCTGGCCTTAAGGAATTTGCCCGCTTTGGCCTCCCAAAGTGCTGGGATTATAGGTGTGAGTCACTGTGCCTGGATGGGATTTTTACTGTGTTTTGAAAAAGACACATTTGATGAGAGGAGAACACATCTGTGGACAGAGAAACAAGATGAAGAACTGAGTTGTGTCTTTAAGGAAACTGCATATCAAATGCTTATTTTGTTTTTGAGCTTTTCCTGTAAAGCACACAGGGTAAAACTTCTTTTTGATAGTAATTCTCGGTTACCTCCAATTTAGTAAAATCTCAGCAACTGTGAGTGGTTTGACGAAATCCTGGGGAGTAAAAGAAGGGAGCCCTAAGAAGAATTCTGATTCTGTTTGTCAGAGATAGAAGTCACATCAAATTTTAAGCCCAGTCAACAGACCCACATGAAAGTAGTTTCTCAAGTCGTCACAATATGCTGTGTTTCAGAAAATACTCCTCCCATCCCTTCCTACTTTTAATCTACTCAGGCATAGAGAAGACATTAATGATAAAAGCACAAATCATATGAAGAGTGGGGGTTGGAAATTCAGCAGGAGAATTGGGTCTTGAAGACTTCCCTCAACAGTTGGAATTGTTTGTCAGTAACCATGGTGATGGAAAGAAAGCATTGCTTTGGATAACCATTCAATTTCCCCTGCCAAGTTGCTGGTTGGCTTCATTCATTTTATCCAGCCAGGGCTTGGCTGAAATGTTTTTATCCACAATTGCCTAAAGGTTAATATAATTTTAAAACTATGCTCAGAGTTTGTGAGACATATTTTAATTTATTTTTACTGAGTACTAACTAAGGGCCTGGGAACAACTGATGATAATACCTAGAAACAGAAATTGAAATGTTGGAAGAAGCAAGGAGCTGAGGATTCATCAATCATCTGACTGTATGGATGAGGGTCCAGAAATCTAAAAGCCTGCTGTCATTAGGCTGGTCAGCAGAGGAGAAGACTTCAGTTCAGGGTTCTTAAATCCCTATCTAATTTTCCTTCCACAGGGAAGTTCTTTTTATTTTATTTTATTGCATTTTAGGTTTTGGGGTACATGTGAAGAACATACAGGATTGTTGCATAGGTACATACATGGCAATGTGGTTTGCTGCCTTCCTCCCCCATCACCTATATCTGGCATTTCTCCCCATGTCATCCCTCCCCAACTCCCCCAGCCCCTGCTGTCCCTCCTCTAGTTCCCCCCCACAGACCTCAGTGTGTGATGCTCCCCTCCCTGTGTCCATGTGTTCTCATTGTTCAACACCCGCCTATGAGTGAGAACATGCGGTGTTTGATTTTCTGTTCTTGTGTCAGTTTGCTGAGAATGATGGTTTCCAGGTTCATCCATGTCCCTACAAAGGACAGGAACTCATCGTTTTTTATGGCTGCATAATATTCCATGGTGTATATGTGCCACATTTTCCCTGTCCAGTCCATCATCGATGGGCATTTGGGGTTGGTTCCAAGTTTTTGCTATTGTAAACAGTGCTGCAATGAACATTAGTGTGCGTGTGTCCTTATAATAGAATGATTTATAATCCTTTGGTCGTATACATCTTTATCTTCTTACAGTCTTTGTTCAACTTATAGTATATTGCCACTTCACATACAGTGTAAGAACATTATGTTTCTCCCTTTCCAGTTTTCATGTTGTCATACATTTTACTTGTGCATATGCAATAAATCCCAAAATACATTGTTACTATTTGCTTTTAAACAGTTAATTATATTTAAAAGAGATTAAATAAGAGGAAGAATATCTTACGTATACACCCGGTGTAATTACCATTTCCTGTGCTCTTTATTCCTTTGTGTGAAACTATATTCTCATCAGGTATCCTTTTCCTTTGGTGGTACATTTCTTCAGCTTTTGTAGGTCTGAAAAAGTCGTTATTTCGCTTTCATTTTTATATATGTATAAATTTAAGACATAATTTATACATATAAATCACATATGTAATTTAATCCATAAAAATGTTCAAATCAAATTTTGTTATATGGATATATTGCATAGCAGTGAAGTCTGGGCTTTTGGTATATATATCACCTGAATAATGTACATTGTATCCATTAATCAATTTCTTGTTCCTCAGCCCCTCCCACCCTTGCAGTCTCTAGTGTCTATCATTCCAAACTGAATGTCCATGTGTACACATTATTTAGCTCCTACTTGTAAGTGAGAACATGCAGTATTTGAATTTCTGTTTCTGAATTCACACCCATGTTGCTGCAAAAGAAATGATTTTATTTTCCTTTTATGGCTGAATAGTATTCCTTTGTGTATTATATCACATTTTCTTATTTTATTTTATTTTATTTTACTTTAGGTTTGGGGTACATGGGCAGGTCATGCAGGGTTGTTGCACAGATGCATACATAACCAGGTGGTTTGCTGCCTCTATTCCCCCCTTTGACTATACCCGGCATTTCTCCCCATGTTATCCCTCCCCACCCCCACTGCTGTCCCTTCCCTAGCCCCACACCAACTGTCCCCAGTGTGTGATGCTCCTCTCCCTGAGTCCATGTGTTCTCATGGTTCAACACCCGCCTGCCTAGGAGTGAGAATATGTGGTGTTTGGTTTTCTGTTCTTGTGTCAGTTTGCTGAGAATAATGGTTTCCAGATTCATCCAAGTCCCCACAAAGGACACTAACTCATCGTTTTTTATGGCTGTGTAGTATTCCATGGTATATATGTGCCACATTTTCTTTGTCCAGTCTATCATTGATGGGCATTTAGGTTGGTTCCAGGTCTTTGCTATTGTACACAGGGCTGCAATGAATGTACGTGTGCATGTGTCTTTATAGTAGAATGATTTATAGTTCTTTGGGTATATACCCAGTAATGGGATTGCTGGGTCAAATGGAATTTCTATTTTTAGATCCTTGAGAAATTGCCACACTGTCTTCCACAATGGTTGAACTAATTTACACTCCCACCAACTATGTAAGAGTGTTCCTATTTCTCCACATCCTCTCCAGCATCTGTTGTCTCCAGATTTTTTAATGTTCACCATTCTAACTGGCGTGAGATGGTATCTCAATGTATACCACATTTTCTTAATGCAGTCATCCATTGATCAATGCTCAGCTTAATTCCGTATCTTGCTATCATGAATAGTGCTGTGATAAATATATGTGTACAGGTATCTTTTTGATATAATGATGACTTTTCCTTTGGATACATACCTAGTAGTGGGATTGCTGGATCAAATGGTAGTTCTCTATTTAGTTTTTTGAAAAATTTCCATACTGTTTTCTATAGAGGTTGTACTAATTTACATTCCCACCAATAGTGTATCAGTTAGTTTTTGACTTTTTAATGATAGCTATTCTGACTGGTATAAGGTGATATATTATTGTGGTTTTAATTTGCATTTCTCTGATAGTTAGTGATGTTGAACATTTTCAAAATATGCTTGGCCATTGTATGTCTTCCTTTGAAAAATGTCTCTTCCTTAGTTCTTCACCCACTTTTAAACAAGGTTATTATTATTTTTTTGAGTTGCTTGAGTTCTTTGTAAATTTTGGATAGAAGTCCCTTGTTGGTTGCATAGTTGGCAAATATTTTCTCTCATTCTGCAGATTGTTCACTTGGTGGGTTCTTTATTTTGCTCTACAGAAGCTTTTTAGTTTAATTAAGTCTCATTTATCTATTTTTGTTTTTGTTGCTTGTGTTTTTCAGTTGACTTTCATTTTTGTTTGTTTTTTAAGCTTATTTACATATGCATTTTTATTCTATTTTATTTTTTATTTTCATAGGTTTTTGGGGGAATAGGTGGTGTTTGGTTATATGAGTAAGTTCTTCAGTGGTGATTTCTGAAATTTTGTGCACCCATCACCCGAGCAATGTACACTGTACCCAATTTGTAGTCTTTTATTCCTCACCACCTCCCACCCTTTCCCCCAAGACCCCAAAGTCCATTGTGTGATTCTTATGCCTGTGCATCCTCATAGCTTAGTTCCCACTTATAAGTCAGAACATATGATGTTTGGTTTTCCATTCGTGAGTTACTTCACTTGGAATAATGGTCTCCAGTCCCATCCAGGTTATTACAAATGCTATCATTTGGTTCCTGTTTATGGCTGAGTAGTATTCCATGGTATGTATGTGTGTATGTGTGTGTGTGTGTACACACACACACATATATACACACATATATATCATATATACCACAATTTCTTGTTTTCCCTTTATTTCTTCTAAGAAAAATGGGATACATGTGCAGAACGTACAGGCTTGTTACATAGGTATACGTGTGCCATGGTGGTTTGCTGCACCTATTGACCCATCCTCTAAGTTCCCTCCCTTCACTCCCATCCCTCAACACGTTCTGGTATGTGTTGTTCCCCTCTCTGTGTCCATGTGTTCTCAATGTTCAACTCCCACTTATGAGTGAGAACATGTGGTATTTGATTTTCTGCTCCTGTGTTAGTTTGCTGAGGATGATGGCTTCCAGCTTCATCCATGTCCCTGCAAAAGACATGAGCTCATTCCTTGTTATGGCTGCATAGTATTCCATGGTATATATGTGCCACATTTTCTTTATCCATCTATTTGAGTTGGTTCCATGTGGGCATTTGAGTTGGTTCCATTTCTTTGCTATTGTAAATACTGTTGCAATAAACATACATGTGCATGTGTCTTTATAGTAGAATTTTTTATATTCCTTTGGGTATATACTCAGTAACAGGATTGCTGGGTCAAATGGTATTCTGGTTCTATATCTTTAAGGAATCACCACACTGTCTTCCACAATGGTTGAACTAATTTACATTCCCACCAATAGTGTAAAAGCATTCCCATTTCTCCACAGCCTTGCTAGCATCTATTGTTTCCTGGACTTTTTGATAATTGCCCTTCTGACTGGCGTGAGATGGTATCTCATTGTGATTTTTATTTGCCTAGATTAAACAGGAAGAAATAAAAACTCTTAGCAGACCAGTATCAAGGAGCGAGATTGACATGGTAATTAAAAATTGCCAACCAAAAAATGTCCAGGACCAGACAGATTCACAGCTGAATTCTATCTGACATTCAAAGACAAATGAGTACCAATTCTATTGACACTATTGCACAAGATACATACACATCTGATGAATGTAGATGCAGAAAAAGTATAGATGGCTTTTATTACTTTAAGGTATATCTTTTCTATGCCGATTTTGCTGAGAGTTTTAATCATAAAGGAATGCTGGATTTTGTCAAATGTTTTTTCTGCATCTGTTGAGATGATTATGTGATTTTTGTTTTTAATTCTGTTTATTTGGTGTATCACATTTTCTGACTTGCAGATGTTAAACCATCCCTGCATCCCTGGTATAAAACCCACTTGATCATGGTGGATTATCTTTCTGATATGTTGTTGGATTTGGTTAGCCAGTATTTTGTTAAGGATTTTTGCATCTACATTCATCAGGGTTATTGGTCCGTTGTTTTCTTTGTTTTGCTATGTCCTTTCCTGGTTTTGGTATTTGGCTGATACTGGCTTCACAGAATAATTTAGGGAGGATTCCCTCTTTCTCTCTCTTGTGAAATAGTGTCAACAGAATTGGTACCCATTCATCTTTGAATGCTTGATAGAATTCAACTGTAAATGTGTCTGGTCCCGGACATTTTTTTGGCTGGCAATTTTTTAAATTACCATGTCAATCTTGCTGCTTGTTATTGTTCTGTTCAGAGTTTCTGTTTCTTCCTGGTTTAATCTAGGAGGGTTGTATATTTCCAGAAAATTTATCCATCTCCTCTAGGTTTTCTAGTTTATGTGCATAAAGGTGTTCATAGTAACCTTGAATGATCTTTTCTATTTCTGTAGTATCAGTTGTACTATATCTTGTTTCATTTCTAATTGAGTTTATTTGGATTTTCTCTCTTCTTTTCTTGGTTAATCTTGTTAACCGCCTATCAATTTTATTTATCTTTTCAAAGAATCAGCTTTTTATTTCATTTATTTTGGTGTTTTTTTTTGTTTCAATTTCATTTAGTTCTGCTCTGTTGTTTGTTATTTTTTTTTCTTCTTTTGGGTTTGGGTTTGGTTGGTTCTTGTTTCTCTAGATCCTCAAGGTGTCACTTTAGGTTATGTCTTTGTGCTCTTTCAGACTTTTTAATACAGGCATTTAAGGCTATGAACTTTACTCTTAGCACCACCTTTGCTGTATCTCAGAGGGTTAGATAGGTTGTGTCAGTATTGTTGTTCAATTCAAAGAATTTTTAAATTTCTATCGTGATTTCATAGTTGATACAATGATCATTCAGGAACAGGTTATTTAGTTTCCATGTATTTGCATAGTTTTGAGGGTTCCTTTTGGAGTTGATTTCCAATTTTATTCTACTGTGGTCTGAGAGAGTACTTGATATCATTTCAATTTTCTTATATTTATTGACACTTGTTTTGTGGCCTGTCATATGATCTATCTTAGAGAATGTTCCATGTGCTAATGAATGAATGTGTACTCTGCAGTTCTTGGGTAGAATGTTCTGTAAATGTCTGTTAAGCTTATTTTTTCTAGCATATAGTTTAAATCCACCATTTCTTCATTGACCTTCTGGCTTCATAACCTGTATAGTGTTTTCAGTGGAGTATTAAAGTCCCCCACTATTATTGTTTTGCTATCTATCTCATTTCTTAGGTCTATCTCATTTCTTAGCAGTGATTGTTTTATAAATTTGGGAGCTCCAATGTTAGTTGCATATATATTTAGGATTGTGATATTTTCCTGTTGGACAAGTCCTTTTATCATTTTATGATGTCCCTCTTTGTCTTTTTTGACTGCTGTTGCTTTAAAGTTTGTTTTGTCTGCTATAAGAAAAGCTACTCCTGCTCACTTTTGGTGTCCATTTGCATGGAATGTCTTTTTCCACCCCCTTACCTTAAGTTTATGAGTCCTATGTGATAGGTGAGTCTCTTGAAGACAGAAGATACTTGCTGGGTGAATTCTTATCCATTCTACTATTCTGTATCTTTTCAGTGGAGTATTTAGGCCATTTACATTCAAAGTTAGTATTACGATGTGAGGTAGTACTTCTTCTTTGTGCTATTTGTTGCTTGAATACCTTTTAAGAGTTTATTTTGTTTTTGTTTTATAGGTCCTGTGAGATTTACGCTTTAAGGAGGTTTTATTTTAGTGTATCTTGAAGATTTGTTTCAAGATTTAGACCTCCTTTTAGCAGTTATTATAGTGCTGGCTCGATAGTGGCAAATTCTCTCAGCATTTGTTTGACTGAAAAAACCGTGTATTTCCTTCATTTACTAAGCTTAGTTTTTCTGGATACAAAATTCATGCCTGATAATTGTTTTGTTTTAGGAGGCTGAATATAGGTCCCCAATTCCTTCTACTTTGTAGGGTTTCTGCTGAGCAATCTGCTGTTAATTTGATAGGTTTTCCTTAAAAGGTTACCTGGTGCTTTTGTTTGCATCACAGCTCTTAAGATTCTTTTCTTTGTCTTGACTTTAGATAACCCGATGACTATGTGTGTAGAAAGTATCTTTTCCCAATAAGTTTCCCAGGTGTTCTTTGAGCTTCTTGTATTTGGATGTTTAGATTTCTAGCAAGGCCAAGGAAGTGTTCCTGGATTATTCCCTTATATATATTTTAAACTTTTAGATTTCTTTTCTTCCTCAGGAGCACCAATTATTCTTAGGTTTGGTTATTGAACATAATCCTAAACTTCTTGGAAGCTTTGTTCATTTATTTTGATTCTCTTGCCTTTGTCTTTTTTGGATTGGATTAATTCAAAACCCTTGTCTTCAAGGTCTGAAATTCTTCCTTATGCTTGTTCAATTTTATTGCTGAGAATTTCCAGTGCACTTTGCGTTCTCTAAGTCTGTCTTTCATTTCTGGAAGCTGTGATTGTTTTTTATTTATGCTATCTATTTCACTGAAGATTTTCCCCTTCATATGTTCTATTTTTTTAAAAAATTTCATCAAGTTGCATTTTACCTTTCTCCAGTGCACCCTTGATTAGCTTAATAATTGGCCTTCTGAATTCTTTTTCTGGCAATTCAGTGACTTCTTCTTGGTTTGAATCCATTGCTGGTGAGCTAATGTAATCTTTTGAGGGTGTTAAAAAACCTTGTTTTATCATATTACCAGAAATGTTTTTCTGGTTCCTTTTTATTTGGGTAGACTATGTCAGAGGGAAGATCTTGGGCTCAGGCACTGCTGTTCAGATACTTTTATTCTACCAGGTGCTCCCTTGATGTAGTTCTCTCCCTCTTTTCCTAGGGATGTGGCTTCTGACAGCTGAACTCTAGTAATTGTTATTGCTCTTCTGGATCTAGTTACCCAGTGGAGATACCAGGCTCCAGGCTGGTACTGGGGGATGTCTGCACAGAGTCCTATGATGTAAATTGTCTGCAGGTCTCTCAGCCTTGGATAGCAGCGCTTGCTTTGGTGCAGGTAGCAGGGGAGTGAAATGGACTCTGAGAAGATATTTAGTTGTAGTTTTGTTTATTGCACTAGTTCTGTGCTGGTTGGCCAGCTGCCAGGAGGTGGCATTTTCAAGAAAGCATCACCTATGGTAGTATAGGGAGAATCAGGCGGTCGTAGGGGTCCCTAGAGCTTTCAAGAAAATATGTCCTTTATCTTCAGCTACCAGGGTGGGTAGAAAAGGACCATCAGGTGGAGGCAGAGTTAGGCATGTCTGAATTCAGAGTTTCCTTGGGCGGGGCTTGCTGCAGCTGCTGCAAAGGGCTGGGGGCGTGGTGCTCAGGCCAATGGAGTTATGTTCCCAGGGGCATTATGGTTGCCTCTGCTGTTTCATGCAGGTTGCCAGGAAAGTGGGGAAAGTCAGCAGTTATGTCTCACCCAACTCTCATGCAGCCCAAAAGACCAGTCTCACTCTCCCTGTGCCCCAAAGCCCTCACCCAGCAGAACCGAGTTTGTTTCCAGGCAGTTGGTGAGCAGGGCTGAGAACTTGCTATAGACTATCAGGCTCCCAGGTGTGAAAGCAAGCAGGGCTTTCAGTTTTTGTGCCTCTCCACCGGCATGGCTTCTGTGCTATGTCGGCATTCCGGATTCACTCCTTCCCCTGAGTTCTGTCCAGGAAACTTTTGTTTGGTTGAAATTGTTACAGAGTTCAGCTGGAAGTTTCCTTCTCCCCTGTGGTCTTTTCCCAGTTCCTCTGGCAGCCCTTGCCAAAGACCTCTGTGAGACAGAGTCAGAAATGGCTTTCCGGGGACTGAGAGAGACCACAAAGCTCTTCCTGCTTCTTCTTGTATCACTGTATTTTGCTCATTTCTCTAAAATTGTCTCAGCTCCAGGTGAGGTCAAAACTTTCACCTGTGATCTGGACTTTCACATTACCCAGTGAGGGTATGTTTTTGGGGGGTAGACAATTCTTCCTTCAGACTATGGGCACTCAGAGTTTTTGGGCTGTCTCTTGGGTCCTGCAGGAGCAATCCACTTCTTTCAAAGAGTCTGTGAATTCTCTCAGATCTCCTGGTATGTTCCTGCAGTAGTTCTTGGAGTAAAAGTTCATGATGTGAGTCTCCATATGCTGCTCTGTTTTTCAGAGTGGGAGCCACAATTTAATCCTGTCTCCTATCTGCCATTTTCCTCCAACTCTGACCTTCATTTTTGAAGGATATTTTTGCTGGATATAAAATTCTTGGTTGATGAACTCTAGTTGCCTTTGTCTCTCCAGGTTTGTCTTAATTCAGGTAGTCTGCTGGGTTCTGCCTGAGTTCCTCCTCCCTGAATGCAGTCTGGAACCTGCTCTCAAGGCAGTCATCTGGGGCAACCATGGGACTTATGTCCTTTGTTTCGCATTTCTCAGGCACCATTGTCTCTCATTACTTGATGTTGAGTGGTTTTAGAATCATTGGTTTATATACTCTGTCTGTTTCATTTTTATTGTTGTCCTTTCAGGAAAAAAGGTAAATTTGGTCCTTGTTGCTCTATCTTGGCTCAGTGCAGATGTATGGGGTGGTGAAAATGTAATCTTAGTAAATTTGGAGGCATTTCTCCTGCTCTAGGGTTTTTATCAGGGGTCAGGGCACCTCATGTAATGCTGAGACATGGGCTGGCAGGAGCCTCTCTGGTCTGCAGCCAGTCTGTGCAGGTGGCTACTGAGACATCTTTTGTCTCCATGGCCCCTCCATCCTGGGATCTCTCTTGGCTGTATCTGGGCTATACTGGATAACCAGGAGTTTTTGTCAGTCTGTTTGCATCCATTAACCTCTAGACTTAGCAAACTGTAGCCATTTGATCTCTTTCTGGGATTTGTTAATCTTCCCAGGCCTTTACTGGAGAGGATGTGCAGGCTCCTCTTCCAGGAACACATTGATTTCTTGGCTTTCACTACCTCTCTCTCTTTCTCTCTCCCTCTCTCCCTATTCTTCTCCTTTATCCCTTCCTTAGCCTTGGAGAAATATTTTCTTATATAAGGTAGGAGTGGGATTGCATTCTTAACTATAAGTGAGTACTTTAAATTTCCTTAATGTCTTGGGTTTTGGGAACACAGAATGCAGAGCCTCTCAAGCTATTCTTGCTTTCTGCCTGCCACATTCTTCCCTGGAGGCAATGTAAAGCAAGCTGACTATTGGATTTAAGAGAATAGTTGGAAAAATCATGCCATGATTTTTAAAAACCCTCTTCAAAGCAATTATGCCAAAATAATAAGAATTACACATTTTTCTGGAAATCTTACCTTTTCTATGTATCTGTTTATGGTTATTTAAAAACTAACAAAGTATTTTTTAGGGAGGGTATGCTAAACAGAGGCTTAACTTCTTTAAATTTTTTTAGCATTGCTATATTTGCTTGCAAAGTGTAAGCTAGATTTGAGATATTTAATTACTTGGCTGTATTCAACAGTAGTGTTCAGCATGGCACACAAAGCTGGTATTTTTAGCATCCTGAATGAGGAGGTGTTTTTCTCCTTCTTAAACTCTAGTCTTCCCTGCAACATCCACACAAATTAAACTTGATACATTATTGATGTATCCTCAATGTTCAGTTTCTATACATAATTGTTATCCAATAAAATTGTTTAAACATTTAAGTTGCTTAATTGTGTAACTGTGGCACTCTTAAGTATTTGGCGTAGCCTAGATTCCAGTCTCTGCAATTCTCCTTTCCTTAGCTATGGCCGTGGGACTCTAAAATAGCCCTAGGCTGGTGTCTAAGGATCAATTGCTGATTCTTAAAATAATAGAACTTATGATTTACATATCCACACTATGAGATGAATTTTCTAATGGTTCCCAGGTTGCTCCCGACCTAGTGCTTCAAGTTCACAAACTGGGCCTTTGTTTCACTTCTGAGATGCAGACCACCCTGCCTCCCACTTTTGGTGCTTGAGCCTTTTCTCCACAACATATCCAGTATTGCTGTGTTCCCGGGGTTGAGTCACTGCCTTCTAGCAGAGTGGATGGGTTCTTCCATCTTTAGGCTATCTTCTTCAGGGTTAATGATGTGCCCACCCACCCAGATTTCTGTATATCTCCTATTCTCACATTCTTAAATTTAAAGGTCTGCATATTGGTTGGACACTATCATGGGCTTCAGGGGAAAACTTCTGAAGGTTCACTGAAAAATCAACTGACAAAAGGCAGATTAAAAGGAGAAATGGCCTACAAATGTATTAATGTGCTGTGGGACTCTTACAAAATAATATTTCAATAAAAATGGCCAGATGGTTGATGCTTTTATACCATCTTGAGGTTACTGAAAGAATGGAGGCTCACAGCATGGCCAAAAACAGATTATAGTGGTAAATCATGATATGGTGGCAACAAAGGTTATGGGAGGGAGAGAATAGGAGGCCTGGATAGCACAGGTGGTCCTGATGTAGACGAAACCTCAGAAATAGCAGCCCTCAGAGATAACAGATAACAAATGTCTCTGCAGACCTTTAAAAGTATCAGATCCCCAGTTAATCTTTAGTTAATCTTTCATAGATCCAGACAAAGGAGGGCCTCAGAGAAAACCTGGATGCATCAAATCAAATTCTTTATGGACACAAATCTCCCTTACAAAAGATAGCTTTGTGGGACTACTTCTGTCTGTGGGCCCTCTGAACAACCATCTCAAAATATGTCAAAGAAGAATATTTTGGGGTGAAATATTTTGATTTCCTTCACGATGGTGCTTAGAGGCGTATTTTTTCTTAAGAACGTTATGGCTTATATATAAAATCCTCTTCTTTAGTAAGTGCACCTGTGTACCCAGTGCCTCCTACCACATATTTCAGCTGTCTGAGATCTATGTCCCCTTAGCACCTCCTAGGATATAGCACAGCTCTATGCCTCTGTGTCACAATCTAACCAACAGTTACATGTCATATGTATAGATATGTGTTATGGTCTGAATATTTTTATCCACCTCAAATCCATCAAATCCACATTGTTGAAACCTGATCACCAATGTGATTGTATTAGGAGGTGGAACCTTTGGGAGCTGAGTAAATCATGACAGTAGAACCCTCATAAATGGCATTCGTGCCCTTATAAAAGAGGCCTGAGAGAACTTTGTCAACCTTTCCACCATAAGAGGACACAAGCTCATCTATGAGCCAGGAAATAATTCTTCACCAGACACTGAATCTGCTGGTGCCTGGATTTTGGACTTCCCAGTCTCCAGAACTGTGAGAAATATATATAGTTTTGGTTTCTATAAGCTACCAGCTTATGGCATTTTGTTTTAGCAGTATGAATAGACTAAGACAGAAAATTGGTACACAGGCAGAGTGTGAGGACCTGGAGGCAGAATAATTTCAAGGCACCATTCCCTGGTATTCTGATGCAGTGCTCCTTGGCCACCTATATGTGAGTTCAGTGGGCCCAGGTGTGGTGTGGACCATAGTGGCCACCCTTCTAGAGGACATGGGTTGTAAGCCTTGGTGGTGTCCACAAGGTGCCATCTCTGCCCACATGCAAAGTGCATGAGCCATAGAACCATACCACTTGTACCTAGATTTTGAAAGATGTTGCTGCCTGGAGCCTTCCACACATAATCCAAGCAGAGAGCAGCCACAAAGTCTGGGCAACTGCAGAGAATTACCACTAAGGTAATACTTAATGGTGCTGGCGAGTTGGGGCCAACACTGCTACCCCATATTGGTAGAGCAAGCAGCACATGTTTCTAGCCTGAAGGAGCTTCAGCTATGCAACTTCAACCTGTAAGAACGTGGTGACAGTTGAGTCCAGCAAAGCCACAGGGTGGGGCTAGCCAGAAAAGGGACAGCCTCCTACCCCAGTGTGTCCAAAAGTGGGACATCAAGTCGGAGAAGGTTATTCTTGAGTTTTAAGATTTAATAATGTTTGCCCTGTTGATTTTGGACTGCCTTGGCACCTGTTCCACTTTCTTCTTTTCTATTTCTCCCTTTTGGAATGGGAATGTCTACCCCATGCCTATCCCACCATTGTATTTTGGAAGCGCATAGCTTATTTGATTTAACACGTTCACAGCTAGGGAGCAATTTGCCTCAGGTTGAATTATACCTTGGGTCTTACTCATATCTGATTTAGATGATATTTAGATGAGACTTTGCACTTAGACCTTGAAGTTGATGGTGAAATGTATTAAGACTTTTGGAGCTATTATGATGGAATGAATATATTTTATATTTGAGAAGGACATGAATTTTGGGGGGGCCAGAGATAGAATGCTGTGGTCTAAATATTTGTCTTTACTCAAAGTTCGTAAGTTGAAACCTAATCACATATGATGATGGCCCTGGAAAGTGGGGCTTTGGGAGGTGTCTAAGTCTTGAAGATAGAGTCCTCATTAATGGGATTAGTGCCTGATATGGTTTGGCTGTGCCCCACCCAAATCTCATCTAGAATTGTAGTCCCCATAATCCCGTGTCATGAGAGGGACATGGTGGGAGGTAATTGAATCATGGGGGCAGTTACCCTCATGCTGTTCTCGTGATAGTGAATGAGTTCTCATAAGATCTAGCGGTTTTATAAGGGGTTTTTCCTCCTTTTGCTCAGCGCTTCTCCTTGCTGCTGACATGCAAAGAAGGATATGTTTGCTTCCCCTTCAGCCATGATTGTAAGTTTCCTGAGGTCTCCCTAACCATGCGGAACCATGAGTCAATTAAACCTTTTTTCCTTTATAAATTACCCTGTCACAGGTATGTCTTTATTAGCAGCATGAGAATGGACTAATACAGTGCCCTTGTAAAAGATATCTTAGATACACGCACATACACAGACACACACACACATCATGCCTAATCTGATGTATATTTAATCTCTCTCATTTTTAAGACATCCAATATTATTCTGGCAATATTTAACACTTGACTCCAACACATCCTATTTTATCCTTCCACACCTGATACTGTCTGAAATTTATCTAATAAGCAATTTCACCACCATCTTCCTGTCAGCAGCTGGAATAGTGACCACCATCCTTTGGCAGAAAAAATAATGGAGTGTTGGTGGAGGTGAGTCTGGGCCACTTTCTTTCATTCACTCATCCATTCAATCTTTTCACAAATATCTATTGAGCACACACTGTGTGCCTAGTACTCTCTAGGCACTCTTTGTACAGAAAACAGCAACGTGAGAAAAGTTCTTTTTTTTTTTTTTTGAGATGGAGTTTTATTCTTGTTGCCTCGGCTGGAGTGCAATGGTATGATCTTGGCTCACCGCAGCCTCTGCCTCCCGGGTTCAAGTGATTCTCCTGCCTCAGCCTCCCGAGTAGCTGGGATTACAGGCATGCACTATCATGCTCAGCTAATTTTGTATTTTTAGTAGAAACAGGATTTCTCCAAGTTGGTCAGGTAGGTCTCAAACTCCCGACCTCAGGTGATCTACTTGCCTTGGCCTACACATAATGCCACCTCCCAAAATGCTGAGATTACAGGTGTGAACTACCATGCCTAGCTGAAAAATTCTTTTTTTCATGGAGTTTATATTCTATTAATAGCTGAGGGAGAGAAAAAACAAAAGTTCAAGATGTCAGATCCAGCACAATATGATGAAGGAAAATAAGCAGGATAAAATTATAGATGAGAAAGATGTGTGTGTGTGTGTGTGTGTGTTGTGTGTATGTGTGTGCATGTGCGTGTGATGTGTATTAGATACAACATTAGATACAGTGATCATGAATCGCCTACCTAATAAGATTTCATTTAAACAGTGACCTAAATTAGAGGAGAGAAATGTGCCTTACAGATGTCTTGGGGAATGAACACTCCTGGCAAGGTTCAGAAAGTGGAAATACCCTTAAAGAGAGTGGGCTTAATGTGCAGAGGGAACATCAGGGAGACCAGGGCTGTTGGTGTGCAGTGGGCAAGGGCATTCATCCTGATATTGATAAGTCAGAGAACTAGGTAGGGCCAAACCATGTAGATCACTCTGCATGAGATGGAAAGCCATTGGAGATTTTGTGCAGAGGAGAAAAAAACGTTCAACATTTTAATGAACTCTCTGAATGCCCTGTGGATAGTAGACTGTAAATGGCATGTGTGGCATCTGGGAGGCCAGTTGGGAAGTTGTTGCAACAGTCCAGGTAAAGGAAGATGCTAATTTTGATGAAGGTCATAATGGTAGAAGTAGTGATAAGTATTTTGATTGTGGGTTTGTTTTCCAAGTAGATATGGCAGGATTTGCTGGCATCTGTATGTCCTTTGCAGGGACGTAGATGGAACTGGAGGGCATTATTCTTAGCAAACTAACACAGGAACAGAAAACCAAATACTGCAAGTTCGCACATATAAATGGGAGTTAAAGGATGAGAACACATGGACACTTAGAAGTAAACAACACTCACTGGGGCCTTTCGGAGGGTGGAGGGTGGGAGGAGGGGAGAGGATCTGGAAAAATAATGAATGCATACTAGGCTAAATACCTGGGTGATCAAATAATCTCTACAACAAACCCACATGACAGAAGTTTATCTGTGTAACAAACCTGGACTTTCATTCCTTAACCTAAAATAAGTTAATAAAAAAGAATAGTCAAGAATGGTGCAAAAGATTTTGGCCTGAGCAGTTGGAAGGATAGAGTTGTTATTCACAGAGTTCAGGATGCTGGGGTAAGAGCAGATATGAGCAGAGGAGGTTGGGAGGAATAACAAATCTGATTTCAAGCTTGTTAAATTTTTAGATGCCAATAGGCATTTATATGGGAAAATTAAGTGGAGAGTTGGAGAAATCAGGAACAGAGGTAAACATTTGGACTGGAGGCATAAATTTGAGGGTCATCAATGTAGAGATGGAATTAAAATCATAGGCCTGGAGGAGATTACCTAGGGAGTAGCCATGGATAGTGAAGACAGGAGATTTAAGAACTGAGCTCTGGGGTGCTTCAAAGTTTAGAGATCCCAACAGGAAGATAGTCCAGTCAGTGAGATTCAAGGTGAGTGGCCAAGCCTGAAAAAGAATTATTATTTTGGATGGAGTCACTTACTTCTGTAGGAGCTATAGAATTGGTCTTGTGAAAAAAAATGTGTTCTGTAAGGAACTCTGATCTATAGATTCCCAGTCCTCAGAAACCCAACCTCCGATCCCTTATCTGGCAGTACCCTTGGGAGAAGGGATGGAAAAAGGCCCCTGGTTGGCTGTATGTATGTGGCAAAAATAGAATTGCATGGTGTCACCAGTAGAGTCAGTGAAACAGCAGCAATGCCTTGATAACCTCAACTTAAAATATCCCTATTATAACTGCATCCTGTTCATATACATGTAGTAAGTTTCTTGTTGCTTTTAGATATGGGTTGACGGGTTATTTTGGTTGTGTTCAAGACCCCAAAGGGAGTCTGAGGTAGGGATGGGATGGAGGTGGCAGTGTAAGTCTTGAATAGAAACCTCTCAAGAGGTCAGTCAATGGGCAGGAACAATCTACTACCCTGATTAGGAAGTCCCTGTTACTATGATAGGAGGTGCCATTGGTTGCTTTGGCCAAGCCATGGTTTCCATAGCAATTGTCACCATGCTTATTGAAAGCTCTGCTCAAAGCCTCATGTTTTTGAGCCTAGTTCATCCTGAAGTCTTTCTCTGGGTATTTGTTTACCAAGACATGGTTTCCACATATATCATTATGTTAATATAAAAATGCCCATACTTGTGTTGTATGAAAGTGTAAATCTTTTTAGTATATCAGATTTGACAAATACAAAGTATTACTAAAAAGCGCTTTGACTATATCTCCACAAATCATGTAGTGGCATCATACATGAAAAAAGTGATAGAGGCTTGAATCCTAGTTCTGCCATGTAATAGCTGTATGGTTGGGGGGCAAGTTATATAAATTCTGTAAGTCTAATTTTCATCACCTGTAAAGTCAGGATAATAATATATATCTACCTCATGGAACTATTGTTTTTTTTTTTTTTTTTTTTTGAGATGGAGTCTCATTCTGTCACCAGGCTGGCATGCAGTGCCGTGATCTTGGGTCACGGCAACCTCCACCTCTCAGGTTCAAATGATTTTCCTGCCTTAGCCTCCTGAGTAGCTGGAACTACAGGGGCATGCCATCACGCCCAGCTAAGTTTTGCATTTTTAGTAGAGACAGGGTTTCACCATGTTGGCCAGTCTGGTCTCCATCTCCTGACCACATGATCTGCCTGCCTCAGCCTCCCAAAGTGCTGGAATTACAGGCGTGAGCCACTGCGCCCAGCCCTCATGGAACTATTTTGAGAGTTAAAGTGAAAATATAACTTTTAAAAAAAAGTATGTGATATAAAAATCAGTAACTTATGTTAAATAACTAATTTTGGTTTAAAGAGGATTTAAATAGTAGTAGCAAATATTATTGTACAGAAAAAGATTCCCGTGGTCATCCACTGTGCTCTTCTTTCTAATCAGACACATTGGAGGGGTGTACAGTTCACTATAGGGGCGCTGGGTGAATCTCGATCATTCCTGGAAAAACAACTCGAAGTATGCATCTTATTAACAACAGGAATGGGTGTCATCTTTGGTTTCAAAAATCACCCGTCTTCCTCCACGAGAAGGGTGAACTATTCTTTCAGGGGTTCTGTGTCACAGGTTTGAAGAGTCGGAAGTCATGTGGTGAAAAGCAACACTCAGTTCACAGGTTGAATGCCTTTAGCATCCCTTCTTGTTCAGACCTCTGGAGAGTCTCTTTGGGAAGGTAAGTTTGCTTCTCTTATAAAAGGACAGAGTGGATGTTCCTAGGAAAACCTGGAATGAGGCCTCTTCCTCCAGTTGAGAAGAGGGGATTTATAGCTCTTCTCTCATGGATGTTATGGAGGAAAACAATAGTTACAAAAAGGATATGCCTCAAACCGTTAACGTGGTTGCTTCTGAAGAGGGGAATTGTGTATATGTGAAGGGAGATCACTTTCAATTTTCTTCTTTTAATTAAATCACATAGAAAGAGAATATATTAATTTCATTAATTCCTTGTTGCAAAATTTTGACATTAAATGGATGAAAAGAGCAGGACCATTAGAGCTAGAACATTCTGGGCTTAATTCTGGGTTTTCTTCTTGGCAAATCTTTCTTATCCTCAGATCTCCCATTTGTACGAGGACTTTGGTTGATTAAATTGAATGATGTTTAGGTGTACAACAGGACCTCACCTCATGTGAGGTCCCTAAGCAATGTTCTTGCCATACCTACTCTTTGGAGCAATATTTATAAATGCTTATTTTTGAATTGTAGGATGACACTGATATCTCTGATGAAAAACATTAGATTTAAAACAGATGGACCTGGAAATATTTAGTTTCTACTAACACTGAAAACTTTTTTAGAAATATGGCTCTAAACAGAGTAACATTCAGAGACTGACGTCATTTCTTGGTTTCCTTGTGGCTGTAGAAGTTACAGAAGCTATGCTGTGTAGAGTAGAATTATTTATAAATTCTGCTCATTTACTCCCCCTCTCACAGAGGCAATGGACTGTACCTACCCTGGTGTTGTAGAGACTGGGGATGCAATTTAAAAAATTGTGTTTTCTCTAGACATTGAGTTTGGAGACAATACTAGTACACAATACCTCTCTGTCACACAATTGGACATATAGGGGAAAATTGTATCTATACGATAGGGATACATACAATGTGAGCCTCAACTTTCATCTTCACATTAAATTGCAGAAGTGTATTATTCAGGTCCCTGGGCCTTTGTATTAAAATGTGTTTTTAAAATAGGGAAACGTACTTTTTCCCTAAGTTGTAGGGTGATTTTCTCTTTTTTTGGAAAATGTGGGTATTGTGGGGCAGAGTGATGGGAGTCTGGACAGATAAAACCTTTTGCTCCTGTAACTAAAGCCTAACATACAAATCAGTGATAATAATTTGAAAAGAATGATGCTTTTGGACTATTTATTACTTGATGCCTTTGCATAAAGTATGTTGTTTGTTATCCATGAAATTGTTCAGAGACACCATTGTCCCAATGAAAGAAGAATAAAAGGGAATAGAGACAATTTGAGAACTCGTTTGGTTCAGGTGGCACCTTTGTGCCTTGTCAAGAGTCAGCAGGGATAACTGTGAATACTAGTTTCCTTCAAAACCGATCTGGAGCAGAAAAGAAAGAACATACATTCATAGTCATTTTTAATTACATAAAGGAATTCTGGCAAGGTATATTAAAAATGAATAAAAGTAGCTACCTCTACTGGGAATAAGGTGAACGAGGTCAGAAGTTGCAATGAGACTTCTCAATGTTAACCTTTTTACAGAATGCTGAGTTTTAGGCATGTGAACATAGTGCCTGTTCAACAATGAATGAGAGATAAAAACTGATCTGTGTGGCATAGCTGTGTGGGGCCCAAACTTCTCTCCAGTGTACCCCGGGGATGTGGATGTGAAGTCTTTTCCCTGCTCTGTGGCACTGAGACCCCTTTAGAGAATAGCATTTCTTCTTAAGGTCTCTGTTCCTCCAGTTGAAAAGAGAAGATTTATAGCTCCTCTCTCATGGGTGTTATGGGGGAAAACAATGGTTATAAAAAAGATACGCCTGAAACTGTTAACGTGGTTGCTTCTGAAGAGTGGAATTGTGTATGTGTGTGGGGGAGATCACTTTCAGCTTTCTTCTTCTTTTTAATTAAATCACATACAAAGAGAATATATTAATTTCATCATCATTATTATTGTCTTGGTAAAAAATAGAAAAAAGATTAAAAGAATAATTCAGGCTAGGGGTTAGAATCTCTTGCTTTCACTATTGGGCCAATTTTAAGGAATCTCTGATCTTTACTGTGGTGGAACTGATTACTGGTCTTCTTTGGAAACCACTCAGCTGTCCACCAGGCCTTTATAGAGGCATCTCTGGATTGAGAAAAGAGGGACAGCTGTATATAAAGGGGACATTCTGAAAAAGGACATGGAGTCTGAGCAGGAGAACACAGAGTCAGAATTGCTAGACTGAGCTTGCCCAGATAACAGAATAGACCTTTTGCTCAGACATACTGTTAGCCATTCAACTGTTCTTTTCTTGCTTCTTCTACTCTTGCTACTCTCAATCCTGTTGCTCTCTGGTAGAAAGCCTGTCCTGTTCTAGGGAGGGACCATCATACCCTCTCCCTGTTCACTGTGTACCATTCAAGTAGTTATATTACTGCTCTCAAGATCAACATAAGTCCTGTGTTGGAAGGAAAATTTTTCACCCTCTGTATTCAAGCTGCTGTCTTCCATCTGCCATTACGGACTCCAGGACACTAGACTGAAGGCATAGGGCCATCGGTACTGGCACCATCAGACTGGCATTCACATATTAGCCTTGCAACTTAACAGCTGAGTGTTTTATAGGCAACTTATCAAATGAATCTGTGCACCATTTTTCTTTGCCTGTAAAATGAATATAATTGTAACTCCGACTTTATAAGGTTATGAGCATTAAATGAGATAACACATGTAAACAGTTTAGCAGAATGAATGACACATTGTAAATGTGCTTGAAAAATTAGTTATTAATATTGTTTTTATTGTTATGCCCCTATGAGACAAAACACTGGTGAGTGAACCAAAGGGTGGTAATATTTCTTATCTTCATTATTTCCCTGTTAGAATACTTATGTGGTGCCTTATTTGAGGATTTAGTGGTTTCTCAGATTCTCTCAGAACAACATGTATTTGGTCTTCAAGGTGCCCCGTTTTGGGGATTGAATCACATCACTGAAAATTTTCTCCACAGCTAGTGAAACACTATGCCAGAGTTAGACTACGCCTTCCTGAACCATCACTCTTGCCAGAGGTGTTCAGACAGACATGCCCCTCCCAGGAAAACAGGAATTTCAGGCCCTGGCTCTTCAGCATATGTTCCACATTTCCAGAAGGGTTCAGGTTGAAAGTTAAAGGAAATGATAAGGTATATTAGTCTGGACAAGCAATTTTTATGTCAGGTAACTCTTTCCTGTATGCAGCTTTTTTTTGAGATGGAGTTTTGCTCTTGTCTCCCAGGCTGTAGTGCAGTGACACAATCTCAGCTCACTGCAACCTCCGTGGGTTCAAGTGATTCTCCTGCCTCAGCCTCCTGAGTAGCTGGGATTACAAGTGCCCACCACCACATCCAGCTAATTTTTTGTATTTTTAGTAGAGATGGGGTTTCATCATGTTGGCCAGGCTGGTCTTGAACTCCTGACCTGAGGTGATCCACCTGCCTCGGCCTCCCAAAGTGCAGGGATTACAGGCGTGAGCCACCGTGCCCAGCCCACGTATTCAGCTTTTTTGGACCGAGCCTGTAATCTGTACCAGGTACAGTACTGGACACTGGGTTTACAGAGGTGAATGCAATAGACCTGGTGCCTGCCCATCATGGAGCTCAGTATCAGTGAGTGAGAAAGTGGAGATCCACAGACTAATAAGTAGGTAAACAAATCCATACATACCTGATTATAAAATGAGAACATCCTACAAAGGAAACAAACAGCTGTCATAAGGAACAATGGGGTAGGGATCAAGGAAGGCCTATCTTAAACAGTAGTGTTTAAGATGCAACTTCAAGAACAAGGAGTTGGTCAGTAAGAGCATTCCAAACACAACAGCAAAATAAAGGCTCTAAGACAGTGATCATCTCGGTAAGTCCTAGGAACTAAAAAGAGTGAGTTTGGTTAGAATATAGTGATGAGAAAAGAGTGAGTGAAAGTAGAATGGAAGATATAGGCAGTGGGCAAGATCAGGCATATCTTTCTGACTGTAGGATTGAATCTGAGCATTAATAAAAAGGGAATGGCAAAAGGTGAAACTAGCCTGCCTGCCTGCCCGCCTGCCCTCCCCTCCCTCCCTTCCTTCCTTCCTTCCTTCTTTCTTCCCTCCTTTCCTCCCTTTCCCTTTCCCTTTTTCCTTTCCCCTTTCCTTTCCTTTCCTCCTTCCTTTTTTCCTGCCTTCACCAATTATTTAATGAGTGCTTACTATATGCCCATATTATTCTAGTCCCTGGAGATAATGAGCTAAATGAAAGGGGAGAGAAGTTTATCCTGAGTGGCTTTGACATTCTGAGAGGGAGGCTGGTGCTATTGTCCAGTGGAGAGGGATGGGGACCTGACAAAGGAGTGGCACTAAAGAGGGAAAGAAACTGGTGGATTTGGTACCTCTCTTCTCACCCTCTATCACCCCACACATCAGCTAGCAATACGTTCACTACCAGTGTTTCACTGAGTTCCTGACTTTGTGTCTTAGAAAATAATTCCTTTTACTCCCCTTCCTGATCCCTCCCTTACCAGCTTGTCATCTGATTTCATATCTCATCTCCAGAAAATGATGATGATGAGAAAAGCCAGAGAAAGAGACTGAAAGTACAAATCGATATATGAATTAGAACATGAATCAAATGAAAGGAAAGAAATGCTTGGAAAGAATGGATAGTGGCGGAATGCCAGGAAAAGGATGGATTAACCCGCTCCACTTGAAGGGATTAGGTGTGGGACTTTATACACTCAAGTTGCCCATTAATTTTCTGATTCTGACACTGATGGTGGGTTGAATCTTGAGACTTCTACCCTAGTTTTAATAAAAATGGCATGCATTGTTAGGAGCTGTTATAATCTAGGATCGAGGTTTTGAAAGGAAAAGGAGGCACTTCTACCCTGGGTTTCTTCTATTGTAACAACTATCTATCTGTGGTTCTTGAGCACTTAATAATCTGCCTAGTCTGGGTTGAGATGTACTGTAAGTATAAAATACACACTGGATGTTGAAGACTTATTACAAAAACAAGAACATAACATGATTACTGATTTTTATTTATTTATTTATTTATTTTGTGATGATGTCTTGCTGTGTTGCCCAGGCTGCATTCTAACTCCTGGGTTCAAACAATCCTCCCGCTTCAGCCTTTTGAGCAGCTGGGACTACAGGTGCATGACACTGCACTTAGGCATTAATAATTTTTAGATTGACTGGGCGCAGTGGCTCATGCCTGTAATCCCAGCACTTTGGGAGGCTGAGGTAGGTGGAGCACCTGAGGTCAGGAGTTTGAGGCCAGCCGGATCAACATGGTGAATCCCTATCTCTACTAAAAATATAAAATTAGCTAGGCATGTGGTAGAGCATGCCTGTAATCCCAGCTACTTGGGAGGCTGAGGCAGGAGAATTGCTTGAACCCAGGAGGTGGAGGTTGCAGTAAGCTGAGATTGCACCAGTGAACTCCAGCCTGGCAACAAGAGTGAAGCTCTGTCTCAAAATAATAATAACAATAATAATTTTTAGGCTGAGTATATGTTGAAATTATATTTTGGGTATTGGAGTAAATCAAGATGTATTATTAAGAATAGCTCCCACTATTCCAATGTACTCTTTTAAAATGTGCCTACTAAATTAGAAAATCACATATCAGCTCTCATATTTCCATTGGGTAGCACTGCTCTAGAGAAAAATAGTAATTAACACTTATTGAGCACTCGATGTGTTCCAAATATTGCTCTAAGCATGTTATGCGTAACTTCAAGTGATAATCCTCACTACCAATTCAAAGGTACATCATAATATAGTTCAATTTTAAAAAGAAACTTAGGCATAAAGGGATTAAATAATGCATCTGTACTCATACAATTGAATAGTGGCAGAGCTTGGATTCAAATCCAGTCAGGCTGGCTCCAGAGCTCGCATTTCTCATCATCCCATTGTCCCGTCTTCCGGTGTCCAGTTGAGCGTTGCTTTAGCATGTTGCACAGAGCTAGGTGAGTACAAGGGAGTGAACAAGGATTTGATGCCTGCCTGTATTAATTAGCAGTTTTAAGTTATAAGAAACAAAGGCACACTCAGGATGCCTGAGTTGATGGGGATTTTTTTTTAATGAGGATGGAGAAATAACCTAAGAGTCTTAGCAACGTCAGGTTTTGTGGAGAACTGGAACCCTGTTCAAGAGACCACCGTGGGCCGGGAGAGGTGGCTCATGCCTGTAATCTCAGCACTTTGGGAGGCCAAGCAGGTGAATTTAGGAGTTTAAGACCAGCCAGACCAACATGGTGAAACCCTGTCTCTACTAAAAATACAAAAATTAGCTGGGCGTGGTGGCATGCCCCTGTAATCCCAGCTACTCAGGAGGCTGAAGCAGGAGAATCGCTTGAACCTGGGAAGCGGAGGTTGCAGTGAGCTGAGATCACACCACTATACTCCAGCCTGAGCGGCAGAGGGAGACTCTGCCTTGAAAAACAACAACAACAAAAAAACCCACAGTGATTTTAGTATTTCCGTGAAAGATAGAACTCTCAGGCTACCATTCTTGGCTCTTGAATTCTATTTGCTGCTTTCTTAATCTATGACTGACTTACTGCCTCATAGCTTCTATTTACTTAAGACTTTTACTCACTGTTTTCTCTCAGCATATTTCTCATTTGGCTTCTATACATCTTCTTTGTCTATAAGATTCATATTCTACGTTGCAATCTATAGGCAACTGGGTTGGCTAGATTGGACATTCTTCAATACACACTAGTTCTAGTAAGATGGAATTTTCTGCCAGGTTTCCTCATAAGTCATTGAACTTCCTTAAGTTTAGCTAGATTTGGGACAGCATCCATCACAGGTTGGCTGCTATGGATAAAGTTACAGCATCATATGACCCACATAATAATATGATAGCAAGATATATTTGTATGTCACTAAGTGCATTTAGCTGCATTTATTCATTTGCCAGATATTTATTGAGTGTCTCCTATATGCCAGGCACTGTTCTTGGCACTTGGAATTCATCAGTGACAAAAAAAAAAAAAAAAAAAAAAAAGGCAATGATCCCTCCCCTTAGAGCTATAATCTAGCTAAGGGAGGCAGAGAATAACCAAAAAGCATAATAAATGAAGTAGAAAGCTTGTTAGAAGGTGACAGGGCTGTGGAGAAGAAAGCAGAGTAAAGGGATGGAGGATGCTGATGAAGTGAAAAAGTAGCCTGCAGGTTTGCATAGTGTGATTAGAGTAGACCTCACTGAAGTGTGAGGTTTGTGTAAAGATATAAAGAAGGAGAGGGAGTTAACTAAAAAGCAGCTGAAGGAAGAGCATTTGGACAGATGGAACAACCAAAGCAAAGGTCTTCAGCCTGGCATCTTTGAAGAACAAGGAGGTTAGGATGTCTGCTGTAGAATGAGGGAGAGGGGAAGTGGTAGCAGATGAGGTCAGAGAGGTCAGATAGGGTGGTAGTTTATAGGTGTTCATGAGGATCATGGCTTTTACTCCAATGAAACGGGAGTCATCACAAGGTTTTAGCAGAGAAGTGACAGGGTCTGATTTACCTTCTAAGAATATTCTGGACGTTGAATTGTGCTATGATTTGGATGTGGTTTGTCCCTGCCAAAATTCAGGTTGAAATTTCATCCTTAATGTGTCAGTTTTGGGGGGGTGGGGCTTAGTGGGAGGTGTTTGGATCATGAGGGCAGATCCCTTGTGAATAAATCAATATCTTCTCTTGGGGTGAGTGAATTCCTGCTTTCGGGGGAATGGACTGTTCTTGCAGGAGAGAGTTGTCCTCCTCATTTCTCCCTCTTGCTTCTTCTCTCACGGTGTGATATCTTTGCACATGTCCACTCTCCTTCCACTTTCCACTGTAAGTGAAAACAACATGAGAGAGGCCTTCACTAGATGCAGCTGCCCAATCCTGAACCTTTCAGACACCTGAATTGTGAGCCAAATAAACCTCATTTTTTAATAAATTGCCTGGCCTCAGGTATTCTGTTATAGCAACACAAACAGACTAAAACAGATTGCAAGTAAACCATAGGAGGCAAGGGTGGAGGTAGGAGGTCCTGTTGGCAGGCAATTGAAATGCTTTAAACAGGAGATCAAGGTTATTTGTGCTTGTGTGATAGGAATGGAGGTGGTGAGAAGTGGTTAATTCTGGACGTATTTTAAAGCTAAAGGATTTGCTCACAGATTGGATGTATGAAATGAGAGAAAGTGTGAAGTCAAAGATAACTCCAGGATTTTTGGCATGGATTATTGGTAGGATGAAAATTACCATTGACAGAGATGAGGAAAGCTGTAGGTGCCTTCTTTGGGGTAGAGGGAAGATCAACTTCAGTTTTGGTCACACTGGGTTTGACATGAATGTAGACATGCAAGTGGACATGCCGAGGAGGCAGTGGATTTGTGAGCTTGGTGTTTGCAAGGCTGTTCTGGGTTTAAAATACATATTTGAGAGAAATCAGAATGTAGATGATATTTAAAGCAATGAGACTCACTGTGGTAAAGGTAGATAAAGAAAAGAAGAAGACCAAAGACTAAACCCTGGAGTATTAAAATATTAAAATCTTGTACGTAAGATAAACACCTGGAAAAAGACATAGATAAGTCACTGGTGATATAGAAGAAAAGCACAATGTGGCATCCTGGAAGCCAAGTGAAGAGAATGTATCACAAAGGAAATCATGAGTAACTGGATGAAATTCTACTAATCAGTCAAGTAAGAAGAGGACTGAGAACTTACCATTGGATTCAACAATATGGAGGTCGTTGATGACTTTAACAAGAGTGGTTTTGGAGAAGTGGGATGGTGGTGGATGCTGATTGAAGTGGGCTTTATTTTTTAGTAGTTTGTTCTTTTTTTCCTTTTTAAAAAAATTTTAGGTTTACGGGTACATGTGCCAGTTTGTTACATAGGTAAGCTTGTGTCCTGGGGATTTGTTGTACAGATTATTTTGTCACTTAGGTACTAAGCCTAGTACTCAGTAGCTATTTTTTCAAATTCCCTTCCTTCTCCCACCCTCCATCCTCAGGTAGATCCCAGTGTCTGTTGTTTCCCTCTCTGTGTCCATGTGATCTCATCCTTTAGCTCCCACTTATAAGTGAGAACATAAAGTCTTTGGTTTTCTGTTCCTGTGTTATTTTGCTAAGGATATGGCTCCCCAGCTCCATCCATGTTCCTGCAAAGGACATGATCCTGTTCTTTTTTATGACTGCGTGGAATTCCATGGTGTATATGTACCACATTTTCTTTATCCAGTTTATCATTGATGGACATTTAAGTTGATTCCATGGTTTTGTTTTTGTGAATCGTGCTGTAATGAACATATGCATGCATATGTATTTATGATAGAACAACTTATATTCCTTTGAGTATATAACTACAAATGAGATTGCTGGGTCAAATGATAGTTCTGGAGTGGATCTTAAGAGATAATGAGAAGAGAGAGATGGAAAACAGAATATGGATATCTCTTTCCAGGAGATTTGCTACAAAGAAGAGTAAAGAAATTAGGTGCAATTTTGTCAGGGAAGTAGAATCAAGAGAAGATTTTACTCTTTCTTTTCTAAGATGAAACAAGAACAGTATGCTGATGGGAATGATCCAGTAGAGAGTGAAAAAGGGATGATGCAGGAGAGGAAAGAGAATTTAGGAGTGAAGTCCTGGAGCAGATGGAGAGCCATGTTGTTCATCCAGTGGATCCAGTGACAGTGTAGAGGACATGGTTTTAGATAGAAACATGAGACCCTGATCCATCAATAGCTGGGAATACGGGAGATGTGTGAAAGTCCATGGAAGGTCACTTTTCTGAGTGAAATGGGAAGTAATGTCATTAGCTGAGAGTGAGGATGGTGGAGGAGGTGTTCATTTTAGCTGACAAGAGAAGATTGGAACTAATCATCCAGGAAAATAGGAGAGTGGATGGGTTCTAGACAGTGACATAATTTCATAAGGAGCAAAGTGAGAACATTCTAAGGACAACATGTGAGTGTGTCCTTTTCTTCTTTTTTTAATGGGATGAAATTTGCCAGCTACTTGTTTGGAACATGCCAAATACTGGCCAGGTGGGACTGTTGGCAAGGGAGAAGAAAGGAGACAGCTTCTCAAAAGCAAAGCCAAAGCTGGGCGTTAATGATTAAAATGGGCACGTAATTCATGTCTTTTATTTTGCTAGTAAAAGCTTAATTAGCAGAGAGAGAGAGAGAGAGAAGGGGAGAGAGAGAGAGAAGGGAGGGAGAGAGAGAAGAGAGAGAGAGAGAGGAGCACAAGGCCCTAGTAGAATTTGGAGACCTGGAAAGATGTCATTATGCAGAAATTAGCATCCTGACTGTGGTATTACGGATTACAGAAATAGATGAACAGCTCTAACTGATCACAGCATGAGTGAAAAAATGTTTCAAATCTTCTGCCTACGAGTCTGTTGTATTATACTTTATTTCCAAGTTTGGAACCTCTATAGCCTCCAAATAAGAAAAAAAATTGCAAAGAGGGCCACTGTGAAAATGGCAATAGCAGCATGATGAGGATGAGATGTTTGCTTACTGTCTACCTCTCTTAGTGGTGAAAGTGATAAACCAGAACCTCTCCATTATGATTTCCAGAGAGCTTGACTATGAATACAAGATATAAAGTAATATCAGGGGACTGAACGTTATAAGAAAACCCACTCTATCTTTAGAGAAAATAGAAATGATTCTTAAGTCCCATTTACTTTGGGACTTAGTAGAGCCATATTAACAGGCTACTGTAATAGAAAGCCTTTAGCATATGTGTTTCTAGGGCTGAATGTACAATGATGTATATCTTCTACATTTTTAAAACCCTCTTGTTAAATTGAATTAAAATGGATGCTCTGGGCAATAATTTCTTTAGTGTCTTCACTGCTGCTCTTATAATCTTGTAGTTAATCCAAGATCTGGGGAGGACAGTCTTCTGGACTGAAAAGCCCTTCACACAGGTCTGACAGCATGACTCACAACCTGCGAAGGGCCTGATGTGCCCTCTGCTCTGTACTGTCCAGGAAAGAACTCTGTTTTTCTTTCTTCGAGGGCAAAAGTACAAGCCAACCTCTATAGTGTTAGGATTTCATCTCTGTTATCTATTTGTTTTAAATAAAAAACAGTCCAGGCACAGTGGATCACACTGGTAATCCCAGCACTTTGGGAGGCTGAGGTGGATGGATTACTTGAGGTCAGGAGTTCGAGACCAACCTGGCCAACATGGTGAAACCCCGTCTCTACTAAAAATACAAAAATTATCTGGTTGTGGTGGTGTGAGCCTGGTGAGCCTGTAATCTGAGCTACTTTGGAGGCTGAGGCAGGAGAATCTCTTGAACCCAGTAGGCGGAGGTTGCAGTGAGCAGAGATTAAGCTACTACCACTCCAGTCTGGATGACAGAGTGAGACTTGGTCTCAAAAAAAAAAAAAAAAAAAAAGATATTTGTGTCAAATAAAAAACATGGAGGCCATCAGTCAATCAACAGAATAAGATATGTACCACTCGGGAATGTGTTAGTAACCTCAGATTTACTGCCCATCACATTGTGCCTTTCAAAGGCTCAGGGAAACAAGGGATAAACCAAGGGAACATTCTACTCTTTAAGCATTCATTACGATGCCGGGATATATCGGGAACTCAAATTCTAGAGAAGGAGCTGAAAGGAAGACATTGTTTTCTAACTGTGTTTTTGCCAAGAATCTACCTTTCAATTCAACTGGTATTTGTTGAGTACCCGACACCAGGTAGTATTTCTTCAGTTTGATCTTGCTCCTAAATCAGGGCTAGAGGACCATCTATTTGATTGAGTTAGGTTTAACTTAGTGTAGAGGATTGCCTTCCATGATGGAAAGAGATGGACATTCACAGATGGATTAGGTTCATCACTTACCCATAAATGGATAGGTGGTCATTGTTTCATGACAGAAAAAACGAGTTTTTAAAAATTATTAGATGACTAAAATGTCTACCATGAAGACAAAAAATCCACTTGATTGAGCAACTCTACTGACTTCATAAATCCTTTAGAAGTTTAAATATCTTTGGGAAAACAGGTAACTATTTTCAGCAGTTAGACTTTTGTGATAGACGAGTTGTTCAGATAATGAACTATTTTTCTTTTTTCTTTCTTTCTTTCTTTTTTTTTTTTTTGAGACAGTTTCCCTCTTGTTGCCCAGGCTGGAGTGCAGTGGTATGATCTCTGCTCACCGCAACCTCCGCCTCCTGGGTTCAAGCGATTCTCTTGCCTCAGCCTCCCGAGTAGCTGGGATTACAGGCATGCAGTACCACAGCTAGCTAATTTTGTATTTTTAGTAGAGATGGGGTTTCTCCATGTTGGTCAGGCTGGTCTCGAACTCCTGACCTCAGGTGATCTGCCCGCCTCAGCCTCCCAAAGTGTTTGGATTACAGGCGTGAGCCACCGCGCCCGGCAGAACTATTTTTCTTTATAGCAAAGGAAAAGCTCATGAAGGAATAAGACAACACATCCAGAAGTCTTTTTGCAGAGCGCAGTGGGTTGATCAAGGTCAACATTATGACAAAGGATTCTGGGAAGAAACCTGGCTGCACTGAAGTTGTTTAGGTAAGAGAAGATCAATGAGAAAGCACTAAGGAAGAGATGTATGGATAGACTGAAGATCAATGTTTGATTACTCCAGAATTTGTCCTAGGGCTACTCCTTGACCTGACTCAGCTGAATTCTTCCCAACAGACTTTTTGGATTGTCAGAGCTATGTTCAATTCTTGGCTTGGTGTTGTGTAAAGATCAGTAGTTTATGAGCTTAGGAATCAGTGTCAGGCCCAAGCCCTGACTTCACTATTTAATGCCCATCCTGAGGTAAGTTACTTTTAATTCCACGGAGCCTCAGCTCTCAACCTATGGAAAGGGATAGCACACCAGAACCTTGACTTTGGGGAGGGATGTGTCATGAGGCCTTCAGAAATCCTCACTTCTGGAAATTCTATTCTATCATATTATTTATCTTTCAAGTTTTAATATATCATAACTACAGTAAAATTTTTAATGAACATATTAATATTTTAAATATTTAATTGATATACAATTGTGATAAGTTTTGACATACCTGTGAAACCATCACCGCCACAGTAAAGATACTGACCATAACTATCATCCCCACAGTTTCTTCATAACCCTTGGTAATCCCTTTCTCCTGACCTTTCCAGCTCCCTACCCTCCACCACATCCACATAACATTAAAACTTAAGTTACCCTTCAGATCCTTAATGAGAATAACCCATATTGGCATTAAGTAAAACACAAGTTGCATCAGGATGTGAGCGTTGAGCTGCTGGTTAAATTCATTCAGTTTTAAGAGCCTCTTTGACACATTCCATCATCATAGCCCAAACAACTCAAATATAGAAGTCATTATATCAGAAAGTACACCTGCGTGTGCATGTTTATTGCAGCACAATTCATAATGGCAAAGATGTAAAATTAACCTAAGTCTCCACCAACAGATGAGTGGATGCCTCTTGCCACATTATATCATCATAGCCCAAATAACTTAAATATAGAAGTCATTTCAGAAAGACAGCTGCATATGCATGTTTATTGCAGCACAATTCACAATTGCAAAGATATGAAATCAACCTAAGTTTCCACCAACTGAGGAGTGGATCAAGAAAATGTGTACACCGTGGAGTACCACTCAGTCATAGAAAAAAATGAAATAATGTCTTTTGCAGCAACTTGGATGGTACTGAAGGCCATTATCTTAAGTGAAGTAACTCAAGAATGGAAAACCAAATACCACATGTTCTCATTTATAAGTGGGAACTAAGCTATGTGTATGCAAAATCATACAGAGTGGTATAATGGACATTGGAGAATCAAAAATGGGGAATGGGGAGGGTGGTGAGAGATGAAAAATTATCTGTTGGACATAATGCACCATTTGGGTGAGGGGCACACCAGACTTCACCACCATACAATTCATCCATGTAAGTAAAAACCACTTGTATTCCTAAAGCTATTAAAATAAAACAATAAAAACAAATATATAACACAGCCAAATTCAGAATTAATCTCTGTTGTGTACCTTCAATGCTGCTTGTGACTGCCTAGCCACAACTGACTGCTCAACTGAGAAATGCGATGGTCTGTCTATTCACTTCATGGATTGTTTCAGGACAAATGCAATAGTGTATGTGAAATTTCCTCATAAGCCATAATGTGCCAAACTAACAAAAGGCATACCTGGTATTGTGTAAGTCACTACTTTTCCCATGTAGCCCTAGCACTGCCATGCAAATGAGCTGTTTGGTGGCACACGCAGCTTTTCTGAGTCCAGTATTAATCAATCATGGATTAGACATTCTTATAAGTGTTCCATGATGCTTATTGACATGATGAAACTGCTTTGAATTAGCTTCAAGAAAATAAAATTAAAAAGATCATGGGGGACTCCTAAGATTTTTTTGGACAGGGTGCAGTATATTCAAGTTGTAATTTAGATATTACTTAGATTGATAATACTAAATTAGAATATACAGCAAACAAAACCAAGCATGAACATTCCTCTACTCTGTTCTGTCTCTGTTAATCCTCAGATAATATTCAAAGTTTAGAAGCCCCCCTTCCTCTATGATACTTATATGGAGAGAGTGATGGTCTGAGAACAATAACAAGGAGTACCAAGAAGATGTCATGGGTGTTTATCAACCTTGTTAAATATAATCTGGGTAACTACCAGAGTCTATATTGTCATAGAGTGAAGTATTTTCAATCTAGGAAGGTTGTGCCAAAGCTCATTTACAACATTAACTGCATTCAAGGCTTTATTCCTGATCTAGGAAAGTAACACATATAAGGTACAGAAATCCTTCCTCAACCATCAGTGTTAGAATTCAGAAACCTCTTGTAGTAAAATAATTCATGGTTGAGGAATATTAGGGGACTGAGAATTCACCTAAGAGCAGGTGTATTTTTGAAAGTTTTTAATATATATATTTCAACATATAGATAAATAAAACAGAAAGACTGGTAAAGAGAATGCCAAAGACCTTAAAATGGCAATTAAATAGCTCTTAAAAGAGTAATAATGAACACTGTACAATATATTTCCATTTATTTTTTGTGCAGAGATGATTTCCTGGGAAGATGTATAGGTGACATAACAGAAGGGAGGTGGATTAGGAAGAGCCATGATCAGTGCCCTTCTCTTCCATCTGCTGGATGTGCACACTCTGAGGTCTGTTCTGGAAGGTGCATCTTCTGGTTTTGGCTTTAGCAGTGTACTTGCGACTCTCCAATAGCAGAAATGGTGCCGTGTGAAGGGCTTGAGACTCTTGAGTGAGCATCTCCTTCTTTGGGAAGCAAATATATTGGGCAGGCCAGTAGTCTATTGAAAAGATTGCTTTGCTCCTCTTTATGGGTTATAAGCAATCCTTCAAACTCAGTCTGTTTTGGGTTTGGCTTTTACATGTGTTTAAAGTGGTGTCTTTAAGTGCAAAGTTTTAGTCAATTGATTTCTTTGGGAGGTTTTGCTTCCTTCCTGTATTCTTTGTTAAATGCAGCCCACCTGCTTTGCTCGTCAATGGGAAGGGCTGGGTGATGGGCAAATGCCTCTCTAACACAAGGGCCTCCCTGTGCACAGTATACCCTTACCATAAGTCAGCAGGTTGAGGAGATAGAGGAAGTCATTTAAAGCCCTTTTATCAGAAACTCACTTCCAGCACTTGTGAAATCATAATAGAGCTTTTTTTTTCAGCTCTATGTATCAAGCCCTCTTCTAAATGCTTTCATGCTTTATCTCATTTAATAGTTATATCCACTGCACAAGGCAGTGATGGCTATTATCTCAGTTTTACATGGGACACAGGGTAATAGCAGAGAGGAAAAGTAACTTTCACACAAACATATGCTAAGTAGCAGATTAGGGCTTGTGTGTAGCATTCTCATTCTAAGCCCTTCCCTTTAATCCGTCTCTCAGGCTGCCTCCTTATGTTTCATCACTGAACACATTATTATTCTTCTTGAGATCACAAACCTCACCCTGATCTTACTCCGCTAGTCACTGCCCAGTAGCAGCATCTCAGGAGCATTACTATTTAATTACTTCACAAAGCCCCCAAAGCCCGAAAGAGTATTGCACAGATATCTGTGTCCATGAGAAAGCTCCAAAATAACCTCTGGTCTAGGGAGAAATCTACAAAAGAACCAGAGTAGAGGTGAGTAGCCCACAGATTCTCTCCTGAGACAATTGTGCCTTGATTTAGAGTAACTACTATGCGATGATCTGTTATTCAAGTGGTTGTAGAAAACGTGTCCAGAAGTACAGCTGCAAAAAACCCTCAAAATTTCTTTGAGAACTGGCAGACTGCTTTTTTTAATCTGTCACTTTTAGGGCCTGTCCACCTTAGTAACTGCTGATGATTTTAAGAGAAGGAACACCAGTGAAATGATTCTACATCTAAGGTCTGCCACTTTTTAGTTGAGCTGGGGCATCTGACCTTGTCTGGTGTAGCAGAGCACTAATAATATTAATTTATCCCCAAAATAATATTGATCTAAGAATATCTAAAAGCATATTAATAATATTATTAATAACTATTTCTGGCTTCACATAATTTCTATTTTTGTTTTATTTTTTCTTTTGCTTCACTTTTCTTCATAATCTTGTCATACTCCACATCCCATACTAAGCCTCTGGAATCCATTTTAGCAAGGCGAGTGATTAAATATTTTTTTTTTTTTTTGAAGACGGGGTTTCACCATGTTGGTCATAAACTCCTGACCTCAGGTGATCCGCCCGCCTTGGCTTCCAAAGTGCTTGGATTACAGGCGTGAGCCACCACACCCGGCCAAGCGAATAAATAAACTATTTTATAGCTCTTTTGGAGAATAAATGGGATAATGTGAAAATACTTTTGAAATAGTAAAATGAAAATAAATGCAGCACTATAGCTAAATTTATATAGCATTTCTGTTATTTCTCCTTCCTAGAATGTTTTCCTCAAATGTTCTATGATATTTGTTTGAGTTCTAGTTACTTCCATTTTTCTGGGCACACATGTTCATTATTCTATGATTTAAACAAGTTCATCTGCTTTTATTCACGTGTGTTCATGTGTACCTTTTCTTGACCTCCCTCATTATTATAATAACTTTTTCTAGAATTTCTTTCATCTTTAAGCTCTCACCCTATTCTCACTTTCTGGTGTAGTCTAAGTGTTCCTTTCTCATTTTGCTTTCATAAAATTAGAAAGATCAGAGGTGTTTTATTACATTTTAACCATTTTATTTCCATTCACTAACAGAAAAGCAACTGTTACTTCTTTTCTATGATCAGAATAGAATCAGGTTTTCACCCTTTGGTGATTCAGTATTGTTGGCAGTTGTTCTATTTATGAGTTCTTCACAGAAGAAGGCAGCTCCATGTGTGCAATTCTTTGAGAAAAGCACCCCAAAGGGCAATAGAGATTGAGAAAAATACTGTATTCAGCACACTTTGCCCTTTATCATTCATGATATTCCAGGGCAAAGAAGTATCATATTGTGTCATTTAAGTCTCAGAGAAAATGAACAGAGGACATTCCTCACACAGGCTAAGAAACTGAGATTACCCTATTATGTCCTTTGTGATAAAATGTTTAAAACAATGAAGATTTTTGTACTTTCATTTTGCATCCTCTTAGTAAATATGAGGATACTTCTTATAAGGACTTTATTTTATTTTGAGACAGAGTTTCCCTCTGTCACTCAAGCTGGAGTGCAATGGCATGATCTTGGCTCACTGCAACCCTCGTCTCCCGGGCTAAACTCATCCTCCCACCTCAGCCTCCCAAGTAGCTGGGATCACAGACATGTGCCACCACACCTGGCACTTTGTATTTTTTGTATTTTTTGATAGAGACAGGGCTTCACCATGTTGGCCAGGCTGGTCTCCAACTCCTTACATCAAACAATTCTCCCGTGTTGGCCTCCCAAAGTGCTAGAATTACAGGGTGAGCTACCGCACCCAATGGAAGACTTTAATATGGATACATGCAGATACAATTAAACAATAATAAAATACAGTGTTAAGGAAATCATATATACTTAACTTTGGTAAGTCAAATGGAAGAATCTCTAAATGAAATATAAAAACATCTATTAAGTCATGAATGTATTCTCCTGCCAGGACCCAGACATAATAAGACAGGTAATCAGGAAAGAACAATGCTGGGAAAATATTCAAAACTGCAACTGTAGATGCCCCCAAAGGTAACTGAGCTGCCTTCTTGGTTGACAGTTTTGAGACTGCGTGACTTTTTCATAAGGCTAGAGTCAACGCTGCCATAATTCTCTTTGTAATACAGCAAGAGGAATCTGTTTCTCAAGGGTTTAAGATTTCCTTTTATCACATGTTCATGTTCACAGGTTAACTGATGTTTAGACAAAGCTGATCTCTCTCTTTTTTTTTTTTTTGAAACAGAGTTTTGCTCTTGTTGCCCAGGCTGGAGTGCAATGGTGCAGTCTCGGCTCACTGCAACCTCTGCCTCCTGGGTTCAAGTGATTCTCCTGCCTCAGCCTCCCAAGTAGCTGGGATTACAGGCATGTGCCAACACACCTGGCTGATTTTTGTATTTTTAGTAGAGATGAGGTTTCACCATGTTGGTCAGGCTGGTCTCGAACTCCTGACCTCAGGTAATTCACTCACCTTGGCCTCCTAAAGTACTGGATTACAGGCATGAGCCACCGTACCCGGCCTAAACTCTTTAATAGAATTGTTCAAACTTTGTAAAAGGAGGGCAGAGAAGATGTGTAAAGGGGTGCCCTTTGAAGTTCGAATGGCCACTGGCATCTCTAGAATGGCTGAATTTTCATGGGTGTTTATCACAGAACAGTGCCTATGCTCCACTACACTCTTGGCTCCTGTGTTCCTCTCTCCCCCTAAGATGGCACGTGGATGGTGAGGGCCATGGGCAGGGGTGGTAGCACACTTGCCAGCCAGGCTGATGGTTGCTGGAGGTACTGTGGGAGCTGCTCACTCTTGTAGGAGGTCAGGGAGACCATCCCTGCAAAGGGGAGGCTGAGCCATTGGGCTGACTTTCTGCTGCCCTTGATGCAGTGAGGAAGACTTGGTCTAAGTTGAGGAGGAAGAAAGTCAGAGTTATCAACAGCACAGAGTGAAATTGAAGACTCTCTCCTACCAGCTCTGGAACCCCGTAAATAATTTGATCTTTATACTTTCATTTCTTCTTCTATAAAACACATACTAATAGAACCAACTCTTAGGTTGTAATAAGGATTAAATGAAAGAATTATGTAAGACTCTTAGCAGAGTGCCTGGTGTTAGTGAAGATTCACAAATGGAAGTTATTATTATTATTATTATATAATTTGAGCATTCCATCTTTTTTGCTTCTTTGGTGTGAGGCCGTAAGCTTTCACTAACAGAATCCTGTGCTGTTTATTTAAAAATGGCTCTTTCCTTGGAAGTAATAGAATTCGTAATACCAAGGCCAGGGGCCATGGCTCTCACCTTAATCCCAGCACTTTGGAAGGCTGAGGGGGGGGATTGCTTGAAGGCAGGAGTTTGAGATAAGCCTGGGCAACATAGCTAGACCCTGTCTCTGCAAGAAAAAAATGAATTTATAATTCTTGAATTGTATAGACTTCTTTAAAAACACACCCACACCTATATAGAATATCCATCTCTATCAATCAATCAACAGATTGATCGATCTACCTACCTACCTATCTACCTAATCTCTCTAAGTTTTTCATAGTAGCAATATGCCTGAGCCTGGCCTCTTACTATAAACTTGGCAGGATGCTGATTTGGAACAAAAATGAATCCGTTTTAGGCACTTGAGGGCTCCTCTCAGCCTAACTTGTCTCAGTGTTGTCATTCCCAACAACTTTCCCCTCTTTCTTATTACTTCTTTATTTATTTGTGGACAGGAGTGTCCACATGTTTCCCAGGCTGGTCTTGAACTCCTGGTCTCAAGTGATCCTCCTGCCTTGGCCTCCCAAAGTGCTAGGAGGACAGGCATGGGACACTGCACCCAACCCAACTTTCCCCTCTCTGCCACTGATCCGAGGAGTCCTAGAGAAGGAAGCCAGTTCAGGTGTTCATCCAGGGTGAAACAGATGAGTAGAGCCAGAATCAGAGAGGATGCTACTTGGGATGGAACAGTATCTGGGGCCAGTGGCCTGAAACTCTTCCTACAGACAAAGTGAGGGGCTGCCAATTTTTTTCACCAAGGTGGGGCTTAAAATGTAGGAAGGAGGACAGATTGAACCAGGCACAACAGGCCCCACCAATGATAAAACAGAATCCCAAAGGGCTCGACTATGTCTACTGGGGTGTGTGAGTCTGTGGAGAGTCATCGGTTAGAAATGAATGAAGTTGGCATGAAAGACACAATCTCCTAGGAGTGAGGGCCAGGGAAGTTCTGTGCCCTCCATCATCTCCCAAGGCTGGGCAGTCAGCCGCGTAGGGTGCGTGTCCTTGACTGGGCTTTGGGAGTAACTTATGGGCAATGGGTCTCTTTTTGCTCGGTGATGCGTGCCCCTAGTGATTTTCTTAACAAGGACACACCTCCGATTCCTCCCCCTCCCTCTCCCCCTTTCCAAAAGCTCCTTGCTGTATTATGTACTATAAACATTATAATCATATTCAGCATTTTACTCATGGGACTACACTATTCTACATATTATAATAATAATAAATCTGGCTGAAGGTTTATTATGCCCCAGAGGTGTCTAATGCCTTGGTAAACCTTTCCTCTTTGATTATGCTTTTCATTTTGTCCTTTCCTACTTCTTGAAGCCAGGTGGCTATATCAAGGACTCCAGCATCAGTTAGAAATTTAACTTTCTTTAAGCATTTAGTAGATTCTTGCTGATGACATTTAATAAATGTATCTTTTTTTTTTTTTTGAGATGGAGTTTTGCTCTTGTTGCCCAGGCTGGAGTGCAATGGCATGATCTCGGCTCACCGCAACCTCTACCTCCTGATTCAAGTATTCTCCTGCCTTAGCCTCCAGAGTAGCTGAGATTACAGGCATGCACCACCATGCCTAGCTAATTTTGTATTTTTAGTAGAGATGAGGTTTCTCCATGTTGGTGAGGCTAGTCTTGAACTCCTGACCTCAGGTGATCCATCCGCCTCGACCTCCCAAAGTGCTGGCATTACAGACATGAGCCACTGCCCCAGCAATATATACATACTTTTAAAGTTAATATCTGACATAAAAATGAGTAATAGATAAGCACTGAGACATCTGTGATAAGTGCAATAGTAACTTTAGGGGAGGATGGGCTCGCTGAATTAATGATGGCTTCTTCTGTGCTCCCTGCCACCCAAATGGAAAAACTTGGTTTCCTATTTTGTAAAACATGAACCTGACCCTTAAGCAATTGATTGGAACAAGAGTGAGCTCCCGAACTAAGATTCAGAGACTGAGTTTCACTAAGGGGTAAGACTTACTTATGTTAATTCAAGAGCAGGGGGTGCACTGAAAAAGCACCCCCCAAATGCTGGTGAGTAGAGAAAGAATTATTATAAATAGACATAAAAATCAGGGCAGAGATGAGGGAAAAATAGTGTCTAGATGACTTCCTACTTCCTAGCTCTAGTTCTCATTCCTTCCTAAGTTCAGCAGCCTTTAAATCTGTCCTTAGACCAAGCTGGGTGTGGTGGCTCATGCCTGTAATCCTAGCACTTTGGGAGGCTGAGGCGGACAGATCACGAGGTCAGGAGTTCGAGACCAGCCTGACCAACATGATGAAACCCTGTCTGTACTAAAAATACAAAAAGTAGCCAGGTGTGGTGGCACACTTCTGTAATCCCAACTACTCAGGAGGCTGAGGCAGGAGAGTTGCATGAACCTGGGAGGTGGAGGTTGCAGTAAGCCAAGACCGCTCCATTGCATTCCAGCTTGGGTGAGAGAGTGAGATTCTGTCTCAAAAGAAAAAAAAAAATCTGTCCTTAGACCACTGAGTTCAAATAACCAATTCCATTTCTTTGCTGCATCTGGGTTGAATATTAATTTTATTTCTTGTGTTTGCTGCCAAAGAAGCTTTAATGAATTAAATAAATATTCCACATAAAAATACCATAACCACTGGTGTTTGCTTAGGTGGGAAAGAGGGGGGGTGGGGTGGGCTGGAATGGGGGAATAAGTCTCTGCTGTCCCATCTCAGGCTGTGGTGCTGACCTTATAGCTTGTGCTTCAAAATTGTATTTCCCTTGAAGAGGCTCTCGAGAAGAAAATATTTTGACCTCGAGATTCCCTAAGGAATTGGCACTGAGATACGTAAAACCCAAGAAAAACAACATCTTTCTTTCCAGAATGTCATTGTTTCCTTGTGTTGTTAGAGCTGGAGCCTTGATTGCAGTTTTGGGGGCCAGTGGTGCTTTTGTTTTGGAAAAATACCCCATAGGTTTTGCAAAGTTAAAGTCCAGTTCCTGTGTTGGAAAGGAGACAAGGAGAAGCTGAGTTGCTGTACGGAGTTATGTGGAGGGTTGTCTTCCTCATGGGTAAAATAGCATCTCGGAGATGATGTGTGAGCAGTGGCTGGCCTGTGCTGGGGCGTGAGGGAGAAAACTGGCTTTCCTTTTTGTTTGTGTTTTTCCTACTCTGGGTGGCGGCGGCTGAGGCCACAGACTCTGCAGCTAGTCTGCCATTGTTTCTGTCAGAGCCCAGGCAGGCGACAGAACCACACCAGATTGAACCGGATTTCAGTAATAAGAATAATAAGATAATCATAAGAAAAAGCTGAAGCAAGCATAAAAAGAAAAAAAAAGTTGAAGCAAATTTCAGTAATAAGAATGATTAATTAAGTCTGGGTGTGGTGCCTCATGCATGTAATCCCAGCACTTTGGGAGGCCGAGGCAGGTGAATCACCTGAGGTCAGGAGTTCAAGACCAGCCTGGCCAACAGAGAGAAACCCCATCTCTACTAAAAATAGGAAAATTAACTGGGTGTGATGGCCATGCCTATAATTCCAACTATTTGGGAGGCTGAGGCAGGGGAATAGCTTGAACCCAGGAGGCAGACATTGCAATGAGCTAAGATTGTGCCACTGCACCCCAGCCTGGGCAACAGAGTGAGACTCCATGTCAAAAAAAAAATAATTAATTAGACATAAAGTTGTAATTTAATAACTTGGTGACTAAAAGGGCTTCTCAGAGGTAGCAACTGAAAGAAGCAGCTATCAATCACTTCTATGACTGTGGAAACAAGGAAGACAGTGTAATACTTAATATTTAGATGATTGGAGTAGTCCCATGGAGATGAAACTCAGGCCTCTGGGGAGGAGCCACTCTTTGGCTGGTACTGGGGTCTCTGAGTTGAAAGGAGGGGCTCATGGGATCCAGATCTCCAAAGTGGGGGTGCTGGTTGCCTGGTGCTGGCATCTTGGGAGGTTGTGGCAAACGAGAAATGCACAGTGATCCCCACTTATTTGTGGTTTCACTTTCCACAGTTTCAGTTACCTGCAGTCAATGGCCATCTGTAAAAGATTAAGATATTTTGAGAGACAGAGAAACCACATTCACATAGCTTTTATTAGTGATGGCAAAAACTGCAATTACTTTTGCACCGTCCTAATATGACAGTATTTTTAAAAATTTTATAGCTTATTATTGTTGTTGTGATCTCTTCTTGTGCCTAATTTATAAACTAAACTTTATCATAGGTATGTATGTATGGGGAAAAACAGCGTATACAGGGTTTAGTACTATTGGTGGTTTCAGACATCCACTGGGGGCCTTGGACGTATCCCCCATGGATGAGAGGGGGATACCGTAGTTCTGTGAACCGTGTGTGTGTGTGTGTGTGTGTGTGTGTGTGTGTGTGTGCATATAAGTGCATGTGTAGTAATTCCCTTATGTCTCTGTAGGGAAGGAAAGTTCGGGGCTGAGGCCCCTATAGGAAAAGACAGATTAACAAGAGAAAAGCATACACATTTATTTAACATAAGCTTTACATGGAACCTTCAGAAATGAAGACTCAAAGAAACAGAGAAACCTGTGTATTTTTTTATGATAGGTTTGATGAAGGGTGGACCATCATGGGGAATATGATTGGATAAAGAGGGTTTGATCTACCGGTGATAAGCCAGGACGAGCTCTGCAAGGCCTGTTTGTTCAGACTCTTCTCAGCATCTCTGTGTCTTTGGCTCTTTTTCTCTGGAAATAAGGAGGGTTCCCCTTGAATAAGGATCCTATGACCTGCTTCAGGGGGAGGGTCAGAAAATTCTTCCTATATTTGAAGACCTGCTTCAAGGGGAGAGGGGCAGAGGGAAAAGAAATAGTAAGCCTCTTGTTTCTGCTGTTTCCTCAAATGCCAAAGTACCAGATTTTAGGGTAGTGTGGCCTGAATTCCATCACATTCTTTCAGCTTTCAGCCAAAGCTTATTATAGGGTATACTACAATCTCATCTCGGCTCTGTTTTGTGAATTAATGTTTGAACCCATGTCCATGCTTCGGGCAACCCATGACAGAGAGAGCAAAAGTTGTCTGCAGAAGTTGGTTCTGAGATGGCCAGAGGTGAATTGTGGAAGAGCGCAGTTGAGAACCAGGTCCCCATGGAGGCCATGAAGACAGGGGACAATGGGATTTGTTTGTGAAAACAAACACATGCCTTAGGGGCTCCCTGAAATATGTGGGGGGAGAGGAACTGGTTCTAGTGGAATTGGGTTGGGAGGACTTAGACTTCAGTTACTTTTAAAGAGCCTCATTAGTCAATGAGGGAGCTGGGAAAATATGATTGCTTTGAAGAACATTTAAGAAATGTGGGCATTTATGCTTAATTTAACAAGAAAGTGTTAGGGTAGGATTGCTTAGTTACGTATAAATCTGTTTGATGTCCAACAAACCATGTATCTTTGGGTTTATCTCTTCCACTAGACAGAAATTATTCACATATCTAACCAACAAAAATTTACAAGTGAACAAGTAACTTCACTAGAGCTGAAAATGTTAATTTGTGGTCAAAAATGAGATGAGCTAAATATATTCTTCTAGGCAATCCGGGGGAGTTCCTTGTCTCCATATGATATTGAAAGGGTGTGTCACCCACCTTTTTGCCTTAATAACAAGTTTTGGATAAATTTCTTAACATTATTTAGGTGTAAAAAGAGGTATGACCTTGACAGCTTCTCTAGAGGCTGTACCGTAAGTATTCAGGGCAGCTGTGCTGGAAGCCACGAAGGTTATTCTCTGGGGTTCTATACCAGCCACCTTCTACTGCCTACGTGGTTACTCTTGACCTTTTTCCAGTTCCCTGACTTCTACCAAGTTCACCAGTATTGATGCCTTGCTTTACATTTAGATTATTTGATTAGCTTGACCAAGAGTAACTATTCTGGCTTTGACCTTAAATAAACCTATAGGTAATGACAAAAATTGCTGTTTTGGGGCATTATATACTTCTCATATCACTTCTTCTTTTATTGTCTATAAATATATGATGCATAACACATGTATTAATATATGCCATATATGAATATGGCATACAAATGAATGTTATATACACTGTATGGAATATTTATTTTGTATGATATGTATAGATATATAACTATATCAGTGGATTGATTGGTCAATCAATCTATATAAAATGTCTGTATATGTCCACATGAAAAGTTCAGAAGGGTAAAAGTTGGATCTAGATAAATGAATAGAATTCAAATTTCTAGTCAGTGGAATGAGACCTCTGCTATGTTCAAAAAAGGGCCCCACAAAATTGCATGTAGAATATGAACTCAACTGGGTAAAAAACTATGCATAAGAAAACCTGAGGGGCATATATTAAAATATTAAAATGATTAAATTGTGGTCATATGTATGTATATAATAAGCATATATTGTTTTGATAATTAAAGTCAAAAATGAAAAAAGAGGCTTTGGGCATTCTGGTAGCAGGGAATATGTGAGATGTATTAACACACAGGTTCTGTGATAAGTTTGAGGAAGAGAAAGCACTTTTCTTGGAATTAAAATCTATGAGAATTTTTATCATATGGGATTTCATAACAAGGAAATAAATATCTCCAGTATTTCCACATGCACAGATTTATACTTGTATTAGTAGAACTCATATTATTGTTTCTTGTAATGGCCTTTCATAAAAACCAAGGGCATAACATTAAAAGTGAAGCTGGTGAGAATGACTCTGGGAGGTTTCACACTGCCATAAATAGGTAGATTCCGAGTGGCTAAACCGGTCCAAGAATAGATCTTAGAGAATAATTGACCTAACCAAGGTCACAGAGTGTGTTAATGGCAGAGCCAGAATTAGACTTCATGTCTCTTGATTTTTCAGCCTGACACCAGTGCTACTCATCCTCCTGCCTTTCCCCAAAAGAAGAAATGTGGACCTTATTTAAGTTCTTGTGATCACCATCCATCATTGACTTGAATCCTTTACCCCAAAACACTCACTCACCTTTTTTACCCCCTTACATCAAGCTACTTTTTTCTGTTTTTACATCAAACCCCATTTTTCTCTGAATGGGAGAGAGTGGGAGAAAGACTTAGATTTACAGAGGCTTGAAGAGACTAAACCATATTTTATGCCCAAACTTCATCCATAAGAGATCAAACTGCAAACACTTGTCCTTCAGTGATTAATGGAGAGAAATTATGGTGTAACTGATGGGCAATTTACAAGATGCTTTTAATATAATTAAAAATGATGTCTCTATTGGCTCTTAACTCTGTTCCAAACCTAATATTGGCTTCTTTCCAGAACACAGTTCATGTAGCAAGAGGGGGGACACATTAAAGGAAAAGAAAAATTCTTTCCATCTTTGAATTTATACATATTTTTGACCAGAGTGGAGTTTGTAAAAGTTAATATTAGTTTACTATATTATGAAAGAATCACTGCTCTACTAATATTTTCATAAAATTGTGGAAAGTTTTAGAACAGAGAGAAGCACAGGGGTCAATCTAAATCTGTCTCATTTTACAGATTAGGAAACTTGAGTCCAGAGAGGCTTCTTCCTAGCTAGTCACTAATCCTTTAATTTTCTATTCTTCACTCTTGGATTTGAAAAATAATATTTGAACATCTATTATGTGTCAGATTATGGAATAGGTTCTAAAGAGGTAAACATCAAAAGCCTGGTTCATAGCCTTAACAAATTACAAACTAGAGAAGGTGCAGGACATGTTAATAAACACTAATCTATCATAGCCTATGTGACGTCTGTCATATATAGTTCTGTTCCTAGAATACAAAAGATGAGGGAATGCTGAAATTTGCCTGGGTGATCATGAAATAGTTACTAAAATGGGTAACGTTTTATTCAGGCCTTGAAAAATGACATTTTACATTTTGACATGGGCCCGCATTTGAGAGGAGTCACTGGTGGCTTTGTGGAGGATGCATTGGAGGAAGCAAAGGACCAGTTAGGAGGCAAGTCCAGATGGAAGTGATGAGCTAATAAACTAGGCTGATGAGAGTTTGCCTCATGAAGAAAATGTGATATTTATGAGGTTAGAACTGGCAAGACCTTACGATGATTGTGGGGGGCTAAGACACAGGCATCAACCAGGGAGGGAAAAAAAGTTTCTGGTTTTGAAGATTGAAGTCACAGTGATGCTACAAAATTAGGCTATCAAATACATGCAGAGGGTGGTAGCGAAAACGTTTGCATGCAGGTAATAGATTCAGCTCACCCACGATGGGATACTTAAAGGCAATATATATGGAAAATAAATAAAAATTTGTGTCTTAAGCTCAAAAGAAAAATCTGGCATAGTGTTATGGATTTTAGTTTTTGAAGTAGATGAAAGTTGAAGCTAGGGAAACAGAAAATAGAAGTCGTCAAAGTATAGAATCTGAGAGTCACCAGGGTTAAAGGATTTAAATGGAAGAAGGGAGCTAGTGCAAACCATGGTTTAAAAGAATTCCTGGTGAGATAGAAAGAGAATGAAGAAGGCAGTGATGTAGAAATTATGTTACTTATGATGCTTTCAGCTCAATTAATACTCAAACCAACTCAAAACAACTGTAACGATAAAGTGAATTTGCCTGCTTATGGAGCAAAATACTCTAGAGGTAAGTAGGGCCAAGAGCAGGTGCTGTAGTGACATATGCAGCTCCATTCGCCTTCTGATTCTCCCAGAAATGCTCTCCTCTAAATGTTGAGTTTCTCTCTAGACTGTTGGGGGAAATGGCTACAGAAATCTGAGGTTTTTCATCCATGTATCACCAAGGCTCCTCTTACAGTGGTTCTTTCACAAGTGTAAAGAAACTTCTCCCCAAGCCCCCTTGCTCTCCCAATTCCCATTGATCTTGCTCTTGCGTTTTATTGGCTTGACATACCTATTCTGAACCAACGTCTCTAGCCAATAAAATTCCATATGCCGAGTTGCATCAGACCTGGGTTTCTAAAACGGATCATGAGCATAGAAAGCAGAGTTTGGGCTTAATCTCATTAGGAGGGGACTCATTGATCTGTCTTTTGTCTTGTGAACTGCAACACCACTAACTAAGGAGGCTGAAGTGGAATGGGTGTCGGGTGGGAATGTATCTGACACAAAAGTCAAAGAAGGAGAGAGCTTCAGAATGAATGGGTAATCATTTATGCAAAAATTATAGTTGAAATCAAGCAGGATAGATGTAAAGAAACCATTAAATGTGTCAGTCACTGGGATAGATGGTCGTTGGTGACCTTTGGGTGAGACTTTTCGGAGAAGCTCTGGGGCAACCCTTGCAGAACACAAAGGAATCCAGTGGCACAGAGGCGAGAGATAAGGGATGTTAAGTCAGTTGCAATTCAATGCAGCCTGTAAATTTGCTTGAAAATATTATTTTACTTTGTTGATACATTCATAACAACTCACTCCTTTCTAGGTTGAAAGGAGGAAAATTAATCCTATATGTGAAAATAGTATGACAATTTGTGAACAAAAGGAAGAAAATGTAAGCACAGAGAGAGTGATAAATCACAGGGCATGGTGAAAGGTGACCACTAAAAGGTAAGAGATGGAATTTCCATCAAATGTTTTATCAGAGTTGGAATCATACAATGTTTCTGGAATATTTTGTGTAGTTGGTTTTTGGCCATTATGAAAAATTGATACGTTTTATTTACTAGGTCAGTTTTAGCAAAATTATATGCATCTTGTTATTGCACCATAATTACACTAAAAGGGGGAGGTGATTCTCTTTTGAGTGTACCAGAAGATTGGTGTAGGGAATGCAATAGGGCACATTTAGTCATTGTCAGGCTGCAGAGTTTCCAGATTTCCAAAGCTCAGTCAAAGCATAAAACCAGTTTTCAAACTCTAAGGTCAGCAACAGTTTTAAACCCTGAGGTCAACCCTAAGGTCACAATGACTAACATATATTGAGTGCTTACTGTGTGTTAGAAACAGTTCTAAGTGTTTTATTTGCATTAACATAATATGTGATAGTAATAACAATATTATTAAAGATATCCTCATGTGGCTCATAGTTGTCTGTCAGTTTTTAGGGAAAGTAATTCTAGTAATGGTTTCCATTTCATTTTTATTTGTATATCACTTTACACAGTTCATTCAATTTTCTCTTCAAGTCATAATAATTTTGTGAATTAAGAATAGCTGATATTCTTCAGAGTCCTGGAAGAGTTGCTAAGTGATTCGCTGAAAGCTACCAGTTATCCTGAAAGGTGACTTTGTGTCTGGCTTGCAGCTGTTCTACAGTAAATGTAGAGATAGCAAGATATGCAGAATGGGATTAAGGGAATATTATGTTAGGCATGATGAAACTGGGAGAGGTGAATTCTTGGGTAGATTTTTACTCAGAGTGGCCAGAGCAGACTGGGGTGAGGGTAAGGCTTCCAAAGTAAACGGCTGGTAGACACAGGCTTTGGCTAAGGATGAGAAAGTACAGAAAGTTCATTTCCTAGATTGCCGTGTTTGGAAATTATCTGAAAGAGCATTCTAATATACCCTGTCCTCTTACCAAGAGGATGCCAAGGCCCACAGAATTACTAGTAAATAAGACACAAAATCTTACCCATTAGCTTAGTGACTCCTATTCCAGTGCTCTCTCCACCACCCAAGTCATAAGAGAAGAAAAACCAGGAAAAGAAACAAGTGTAGAAGGGCAAGTGGTGTCATCCCGAGGCTTGTCTCCCATCAAAATTCAGAGGACAAAGTCATACCTATTTCCCTGAGGCCCGAGGAAGGGTTGGTCTGTCAAGTAACTGGTCATGGTCATGTATGGATGGTACTGAAGGAGAGTGAAAGGGATTCAAAGCCACAAGGAGAAGATCTCAAAGTCTTACTCACTACAGTGTCTGATCAACTATGAAGTTAGACAGTGGAATATATCCTACATTCTCTGCAAAGATACTGAAATATTTGGGAATTTTCTGTAATATTGGTATCATTTGTCTTGATTTTGGGAGAAACGGTCAAATTTAAAAAATTGCAAATCCTTTTCAGTAATAGATGGCTTCCTTTTGGGAGTTGAGGGAGGAGCAGAGAGTGCAACTGCAGGTTGATTTATTTCCCTTAGAGCCAGAAGCAAGTGGGCTTGTTTATTATTTGTCATAGTTATTACACTATTCATAATGTGTTTTCCCATAAGAATAGTATTGCAATGATGAATGACAACATATATATAGAACAAAAAAAATTTATTGCAGGAAGCATTTCCAGTGACATGAACAAGAAATTAGGTCTGTAAGATCTTCAGACTGTGGGGAACAACTCCAGTTCTGTTCCAGAACTCACCTTTGAAGGATAAGAATCAGTAGATAACATTCTTAACTGATATTAGATTGCTAGCTCCCCTCTCTGACGACAAGTCTGTGTCTTAATTTATTTTTTGATCTCTTAGAGCCTGATTCATGTAACATATTGAAGTACAAGTAGAGTAGAATATGTTGAATAAAAGTGACATTTCCTTGTGATTTTCCCCATCACAATGACTAACATATATTGAGTGTTTACCGTGTAAGAAACAGTTCTAAATGTTTTACATGCATTAAATCACTCAATTCTCCTAACAATCTGGTAAGGTAAATACCTTTGTTACTCCCTATGTATGTGCAAGGAAAACGAGGCACAAAGGGACTGCATAATTTGCAAGCCTAAGCAACAGAGCTAAACAAATCGTGAGCTGGGATTGAGTCCCGGGCATCTTGCTGTCTGTAGATTCTGCTGCTGTCATCACTACACTCCCCTGCCTCCTATCTGTAAGGGGTATGTGTGTGTGTATGGTGTGAGTGAGGGTATATTTTCCTCCAAATTACTAATAATTATGGAATCGTAGTTTATCTTATAATCTTCCTTTTCCTCATTGATTATATTACAATATTAAATTTTCACTTTAATATTTTATACCACTGATATCTACCATGCCATACCTCCATAAAATCTTTCAATATCTGCTTGTCTCATCCTTTCCCATGTCTTTTATTTTTCAAAAAGTTTTTCAATTTTCCATATTATTCTATTCTTTCTTGTTTTGCTTTTCACGTGTTATCTTGGGCTCAAGAAAAACTCTTCTTTCTCCAGAGTCTGGAGACCTAAGGCCAGGAACATTCTTTAAAAGTCATTCAGGGAATCCAAAGGTCAAGATGAATTTAAAATAACTTTAGGAAGGGGCCAGAGGCACAGGGTGTTAGGTGTGCGTGTTGAGCTGGGTCTTACCACTCTAGCCTTGCCCTGTTTGGTATCTGTTTGTGTGGGTATACACATACATATACATATGTGTACACACTTCTTTTTTCTCTGAGTTTCTAATACCATCTTCTTTTGATCCAGGGAAGGTAAAGGATTTGGGAAGTAATTTTATTTCACAAATAGTTCCTCTGAGTGGAGGGGACCTGATTGTTCTCTAGGCCAATGTGCCCTTGAAAAGATGGTACCAAACATGGAGGCCAATGGAATGGTAGAGAATCGATTCAGGGTGTTTTGATTTCTTTCTAATGGGATCTTGGCATACTGGGTTAGCAAAGGGTCTTCTGCATTTTGGGGCCTGCCTGTGGGGGAAGGCCAGTTTGTGGGAAAGGTGGAGGACCTTTCCTCTGTTTTGGTAATAAATAACTACAATTTATTACATGCTTACTATGTATTAGGGACATTCTAAAACCTGTATGTACTGTATCTCTTTGAGTGTGTCCAGTACTATAAGCTAGGTAGCATCATCCTCTTTTCACAGATGAAGAGGCAGAGGATTAGATTAGCTAGGTTATATAACCTTACTAGAGTTATATAGCTGATAATTCAAACCGAGGTTAAAATTTAAATTGATGTGGTTTACAAGACCTTTCACAATCTGACCTTTGCCTACCTATCAGCCTTACCTCATGCCACCTAAATTTAACCACACAGGATTTTTAGCTTCATTTAAAAAATATATCTTGTCTGTTGTGGCAGAGGCATAGCTATGGGCATAGCTATGTATTCCCCCAAAACTTCCTTTCTTCTCAAGCACACAGAAGACTTCTTTTCCAGCCTCCCCCTTGGATGTTGGTGGGATCGTATGACTAATGGAATGGGGGTGAATTCCAGATCTCGTCCCTAACACATTTCATATCCTCAACTCTGTTTTCTGTTCTCCGTCTGCACAGCTGGTGTGCAGGACCCTCAGATAGGAGGTGGTAAAAACCACAAGACAGTGTTCCTGCTTTTACTACTTGGACAAGACCTGCCCAGATCAGCTGCTCAGAGGTAGGACATGAGAGAGAAATTTTATTGGACAAGTATCTGAGATTTGGGGATAGTTTGTTATAGCATCTAGCATTACTAACCATGATTGAGCCACTTGCTCTAAACAGAAATATCAAACTTTTTTTTGTAAAAGGCCAGGTAGTAAATATTTTAGGTGTTATAGGCAATATGATCTCTTCTGCAACTAATCAACTCCACCCTGCAGTTGGTAGCGTGAAAATGGCCTTAGACCATATGTAACTAAATGGGCATGTCTGGGTTCCAATAAAGCTTTATTTATAAAAATAGGCATTGGCCAGGTTTAGTTTACCAATGTCTGTACCACACTAAAGGACTAGAACAGCCCATACTGTTTTCTCTGTTGCAGTGTCTCGGTCTTTCTCCAGCACCCTGACTCAATCCAACTTTTGCCTGGCTAAACTGTTACTCTCCCCAGCTCAGCTGTTCCACAGGGAGGATGTTCCCCTCATTTCCCCCTTCCTGATTTCTCTGCCTGATATGGTTTGGCTGTGTCCCACCAAAATCTCAAATTTTATCTCCTATAATTTCCATGTGTTGTGGGAGGGACCTAGTGGAGGTAGTTGAATCATGAGGGTGGGTCTTTCCCGTGCTGTTCTTGTGATAGCGAATAAGTCTCATGAGATCTGATGGAGTTCCCCTGCACATACTCTCCCTCTTGCCTGCTGCCATGTAATACATCCCTTTGCTCTTCTTTCATCTTCTGCCATGATTGTGAGGCCTCCCCCAGCCATGTGGAACTGTGAGTCCATTAAATCTCTTTCCTTTATAAATTACCCAGTCTTTGGAATGTCTTTATTAGCATCATGAGAACAGACTAATACACTCCTTCTCTTGTCAGTTGAGTTAGGCTTCTTTATCATATGTCCCCAGAGCAGCCACCTATACTGCCTTTTTCATAATAAACCTCTTTTTTATAATATTAGGTTGGTGCAAAAGTAATTGCGATTTTTGCTTTTAAAAGTAATGGCAAAAACTGCAATTACTTTTGCACCAGTGTAATAATTTGTTCAATGTCTGTCTTCCTTACTATGCTGAGAGCTTCATGAGAAAAAGAAGCCATATCTATTGTATTTCCTTTTTTATCTCTAGAACCTAGCACAGGACCTGGCACAGGACCTAGCACAGGTGCTATTAATATTTGCTGAGTCAATGAATAACTACAAGTCATATGTTATTAACCACTCCCTGCAATATATAGAATAGGTGAAAACACATCCTTCCTTCCCCTTACCTCTCCCCTTTCTCTTTGTCCTTCAGTCCTTGAGCTCAATATAGCCTAAAGGAAACTAAGCCTACAATTATGGTATGACAGTCACACTCTTGAATGAAGAAAATACTGCAGAGATATTTACCCTTAGGAATATTCCTTTGGTCTAAATACTGACTTTGTTTCTACCTCAGTCAATATATATTTTTTTCAGGACCATAAATCTCAGGGTGTCATCTCATAGAAGCTGATCTCTGTCACAGCTCAGAAAGTTAATTCCATCCTGAATCCTATAAACAGGAAGAGGCTGTTCCTGAGTTTCTGTCATCACATTGCTCTGACACTTACAAATCTGAAAAGCTGTCCAATTTTCTACAATATTTTAGATGTTAGGTTTGTGAACCACTCCAAATGGTCAAATATAGCTCTACAGAAAAGCGAAGACAGGAGAAAAAAATATTCTATTTAGATGTGTAAAGAATCTAACACAACAGCCAGTGTAGTCTCAGAGTTGATTAAGATAACTTGTAGTTCTGATAAGTGTTTGGTTTGATTTGATAAAATGTGGGTGTGGAGAACACAAACACTGTCCTGGACAAAATCACAGTGCAGCTAAAATTGCTATCATTCTACCCAGCTATAGCTGAGTGGTGGACAATGCTTTTGACTTTCCCATAGGTTTCTCAATGGGATCTGTCAACCTAAGGCAGAAAAGACAAGTTTACAAATTTGGGAAAAGCCCAAAGCATTTTACTCAAAAGGCAGCAATGAGTACATGCCTGTAATACCAGCACTTTGGGAGACTGAGGCAGGAATATAGCTTGATCCTAGGAGTTTAAGACCAGCCTGGGCAACATAGGAAGACCAAAAAAAAAAAAAAAAAAAAAAAAAACACAAAAAAACCCAAAAACAAAAAAAAAATTACAAAAAATTAGTTGAGTGTGGTGGCACATGCCTGTATTCCCAGCTACTCAGGAGGCTGAAGTGGGAGGATCACTTTAGCCTAGGACTTGGAGGCTACAGTGAGCTAGGCTCATGCTACTGTACACCAAGACTGTTTCAAAAATTTTTAAAAAGAGAGCATTAGCTTGCCTTTCCCTTGTCGTGTGGTCATGGAGAGTTGACAGGAGTTTGTGAGGTCAGTTAGAGAGGGGACTGAAGACGGGAGTGTTAATTCCTAAGGAATTCTTGCAGGGCTTACAGCCATTTATGTCTTTCAGTCTAAAATAAAGTCTAAAGAGAAGCTTAAATATTATATATTTTTGGGAATAAAACAAAATTACTAATACTTTTCATGTAGAAAAGCTTCACAGTCCTAGATTGGGAATTCATGAAAGAATATCTGACCCCAATTCATTTACAGAAATTAATCATCCCTCCCAAATCTGATTTCTTAATATCTGAAATCTTTCCCTCTGACAGGGAAGGTGTTGAGGTCTTCTAACTGCATTGCCATCATTCTGTTTCTAGAACTCAGCTCCCTGTAGTATGCCATAAATATTTGTGGGATATATGAATGAATGAGTGAATGAATGAATGAATGAATGATGTGAATGAATGAATTGTGTCAATAAATAGATGAACAAATGAATGAAAGAGAGCTGTCAAGATAGCCAAATTGCAGGGAGGGGCCAAGATGGCTGACTAGAAACAGCCACAATTGGAGGCTGCCATCAAGAAAAACAAAAATGGTAAGTGAATCCTGTACTGACGACTGAAGTATCCTGGTTCTTTCACTGGGACTGACTAGGTGGTTGGCATGATGCACAGAGAGTGAGGAAAAGCAGGGTGGAGTGACGGCCCACCTGGGAGCCACACAGGGCAAAGGGAACTCCTACCACCAGCCAAGTGAGGCAGTGAGTGATTGTGCTACCCTGTCCTGGAAACCACGCTTTTCCAGGGATCTATGCAATCTTTGGATCGGGAGATTCCCTCATGAGCCCATGCCATGAAGGCCTTGGGTCCCAAGTACAGAGCTGTGCAGATTCTCAGTAGACACTTGGCTGGAGACTGCCCAAGATTACCAAGTTCCCTGGGGGAGGGGTGGCTATCATCACTGTGGCTACCTGCTGACTAAGATGACTGAGCTCCCTGGGGGAGGGGTGGCAACCATCACTGCAGTTCCAGTTGGCCGTTTTTCCCCTGCTGGTGCCAGGGAGGTGAGGGATTTGGACCAAGAGGAATTTCCCACAGTACAGCACATTGGTTGTGGCAGAGTGTGGCTAGACTGCCCCTTTAGGCCAGACTCTGAACTATCCCTCCTCACTGGGTGAGGCCTCCCTGAAGGAATTTCAAAACCTCCAGCCAGCGGTTTACATACAGAATTTCTGATCTCCCTGGGATGGAGTCCCTCATGGGGGAGGGGTTGCTGTAGTCTCCATGAAGACTTATTCTATCCCTGCACTGGCTCTGAGGAATCTAGGCAGTCCAGATGAGTGGGATTCCTTCCAGTGCAGAGCACCTGCTCTGTCAAGGGGCAGCCAGAGTGCTTCATTAAGCAGGTCCCAGATCCCATGCCTCTTGACTGGGTGAGACTCAGGGGTTGCCAGATACCTTATACAGGAGCGTTCCTGCTGGTATCAGGTCAGTGCGCCTCTCGGATAGAGATCCCAGAGGAAGGAGTAGGCAGCCATCTTTGATGTTCTGTAGCCTCCACTGGTGACAATTCCAGGTGTGGGAGGAACCCAGGTGAATATGGTCTGGAGTGGACCCCCAGCAAACTGCAGCAGCCCTATGGAAGAGGGGCCTGACTGTTAAAAGAAAAACAGAAAGCAACAACAACAACAGCATCAACAAAAAAGTCCCCACAAAAAACCCATCCAAAAGTCAGCAGCCTCCAAGACTGAAGATAGATAAACTCATGAAGATGAGAGAGAATCAATGAAAAAATGCTGAACACTAAAAAGTCCACAGGGCCTCTTCTCCTCCAAATGATTACTACACCTCTCCAGCAAGGGCACAGAACTGGGCAGAGTCTGAGATGGATGAATTTATAGAATTAGGCTTCAGAAGGTAGGTAATAACGAACTTTGCTGAGCTAAAGTTGCCTCAAAGAAGGTAAGAACCATAATAAAACACTACAGGAGCTGTCAACCAGAATAACCAGTTTAGAGAGGAACATAAGTGACCTTATAGAGCTGAAAAACATAACACGAGAACTTTACAATGCAACCACAAGTATCAATAACCAAATGGACTAAGCAGAGGAAGGAATTTCAGAGCTTGAAGACTAGCTTGCTGAAATAAGACAGGTAGACAAGATTAGGGGAAAAATAATGAAAATGAATCAACAAAACCTCCAGGAACTATGGGATTATGTAAAAAGACTGAACCCATGCTGATTGGGGTACCTGAAAAAGATGGAAAGGATGGAACCAACTTGGAAAATATACTTTAGGATGTCATCCAGGAGACCTTCTCCAACCTAACAACATTCAAATTCAAAAAATCTGGAGAAGCCCAGTAAGATACTCTGTGAGAAGATCAGCTCTAAGACAAATAATCATTGATTCTCCAAGGTCAAAAAGAAGGGAAAAATGTTAAGGGCAGTCAGACAGAAAAGCCAGGTCACCTACAAAGGAAAGCACATCAGACTTAACAGTGGACCTCTCAGCAGAAACCCTACAAAACAGAAGAGATTAGGGGCCAATATTCAACATTCTTAAAAAAAAGAATGTCCAACCCAGAATTTCATATCTGGCCAAACTAAGCATCATAAGTGAAGGAGAAATAAATTCTATTCAGGCAAGCAAATACTGAGGCAATTCATCATCACCAGGCCTGCCTTGGAAGAGCTCCTGAAGGAAGTACTAAATGTGGAAAGAAGAAACTGTTACCAGCCACTGCAAAAACAAACTGAAGACAAAGACTGATGTCACTATGAAGCAATGACATCAATAAGTCTGCAAAATAACCAGCTAGCATGATGATGACAAGATCAAATTCACACATAATAAAATTAACCTTAAATATAAGTGGGCTAAATGCCCCAACTAAAAGACACAGAATGGCAAGTTGGATAGAGTCACAACCCATCAGTGTGCTGTGTTCAAGAGACCAATCTCAAGTACAAAGACACACATAGGCTCAAAATAAAGGAATGGAGGAAAATTTACCAAGCAATGGAAAACAGAAAAGAGCAGGGGCTGCAATCCTAGTTTCTGACAAAAGAGACTTTAAACTAACAAACATCAAAAAAGACAAAAAAAGGGCATTATGCAGTGGTAAAGGGATTAATTAAACAAGAAGAGCCAACTATCCTAAATATATATGCACCCAATATGGGAGCACCCAGATTCATAAAACAAGTTCTTGGAGCCCTACAAAGAGACTTAGACTCCCACACAATAATAGTGGGGCACTTTTAACACCCCACTGTCAATATTAGACAGATCATCAAAACAGAAAATTAACAAGGATACTCAGAACTTGAACTAAGCTCTGAATCAAGTAGACCTGATAGATAACTATAGATTTCTCCACCCCCAAAAAACAACAGAATATATATTCTTCTCAGCAGCACATAGCATTACTCTAAAATCAATCACATAATTGGAAGTAAAACACTCCTCAGCAAATGCAATCATAACTGCAATCAGAACTGAAATCATAACAAGCAGTCTCTCATACCACAGCACAATCAAATTAGAACTCAAGATTCAGAAACTCACTCAAAGCCACACAACTACCTGCTCCTGAATGACTCCTGGGTAAATAATGAAATAAAGGCAGAAATCAAGAAGTGCTCTGAAACCAATGAGAACAAAGAGACAATGTGCCAGAATCTCTGAGACACAGCTGAAGCAATGTTATGAGGGAAATTTATAGCACTAAATGCCCACATTGAAAAGCTGCAAAGATCTCAAATCGACACCCTATCATCACCGCTAAAAGAACTGGAGGACCAAGAACAAACCAACCCCAAAGCTAGCAGAGGACAAGAAATAACCAAGATCAGAGCAGAACTGAAGAAGATACATTAGAAACCCTTCAAATAAATCAATGAATTCAGGGTCTGGTGTTTTGAAAAAATTAATAAAATAGATAGACTTCTAGCTAGACTAATGAAGAAAGGAGGGAAGAATCAAATGACACACACAAAAAATGATAAAGGGTATATGATATCACCATTGACCCACAGAAATATAAACAACCACTAGAGACTACTATAAACACCTCTATGCAAATAAGCTAGAAAATGTAGAAGAATGGATAAATCCTTGACTCATACATTCTCCCAAGACAGAACCAGGAAGAAGCTAAATCCCTGAATAGGCCAAGAACAAGTTCCAGAATTAAGGCAGTAATAAATAGCTTACCAGCCAAAAAAAAAAAAAGCCCAGGACCAGACAGACTTACAGCTGAATTCTACCAGAGATACAAAGAGGAGCTGGTACCATTCCTTCTGTAACGATTCCAAACAATTGAAAAGGAGAGACTTCTCCCTAACTCACTTTATGAGGCCAGCATCATTCTGATACCAAAGCCTGGCAGAGATACAACAAAAAAAAAGAAAACTTCAGGCCAATATCTTTGATGAACATCAATGCAAAAATCCTCAATAAAATACTGGCAAACCGAATCCAGCAGCACATTAAAAAGGTTATCCACCAAGATCAAGTCAGCTTCATCCCCAGGAAGCAAGGCTGGTTCAACATATGCAAATCAATAAACATAATTCATCACATAAACAGAACTAGGGACAAAAACCACATGATTATCTCAATAGATGCAGAAAAGGCCTTTGATAAAATTCAACATCTCTTCATGTGAAGAACTCTCACTAAACTAGGTGTTATGGAACATGATTCAAAATAGTAAGAGCAATTTATGACAAACCAACAGCCAATATCATACTGAATGGTCAAAAGCTGGAAGCATTGCCTTTGAAAACTGGCACAAGACAAGAACACCCTTCTCACCACTCCTACCCAACATAGTATTTTAAGTTCTGGCCAGGGCAATCAAACAAGAGAAAGAAATAAAGGGTATTCAGATAGGAAAAAAGGAAGTCAAACTGTCCCTGTTTACAGATCACATAATCCTATATTTAGAAAACCTCATTGTCTTAGCCCCACAGCTTCTTTAACTGATAAGCAACTTTAGCAGTCTCAGGATACACAATCAAAGTGGAAAAATCACAAGCATTCCTATATACCAACAATAGACAAGCAGAGGACCAAATCATGAGTGAACTCTCATTCACAACTGCTACAAAGAGAATAAAATACCTAGGAATAAAGCTAACAATGGAAGTGAAGGACCTTTTCAAGAAGAACTACAAACCACAAATCAAGGAAATCAGAGAATACACAAACTAATGGGAAAACATTCCATTTGAACTTGGGTTCATGATAGGAAGAATTGATATCATGAAAATGGCCATACTGCCCAACGTAATTGATAGATTCAATGCTATTCCTATTAAACTACCATTGACATTCTTCACAGAATTAGAAAAAACTACTTTAAGATACATATGGAACCAAAAAAATAGCCGTATAGCCAAGACAATCCTAAGCAAAAAGAACAAAGCTGGAGATATTATGCTACCTGACCTCAAATTATACGACAAGGTTACAGTAACCAAAACAGCATAGTACTGATACCAAAACAGACACATAGACCAATGTAACAGAATAGAGATCTCAGGAATGAGACCACACATAGATGTTTGTAGACAACTATTTGACCTTTGACAAACCTGACAAAAACAAGCAATGGGGAAAGATTCCCTATTCAATAAATGTTGCTGGGAAAACTGGCTAGCCATATGCAGAAAATAGAAATTGGACCCCTTCCTTACACCTTATACAAAAATTAAGATGAATTAAAGACTTAAGTGTGAAACCCAAAACTATAAAAACCCTAGAAGAAAATCTTGGCAATACCATTCAGAACATAGGCAGGCAAAGATTAACAACGAAAATGTCAAAAGCAATTGCAACAACAGCAAAAACTGACAAATGGCATCTAATTAAAGAGCTTCTGAACAGCAAAAGAAAATATCATCAGAATGAACAGACAACCTACAGAATGGGAGAAAATTTTTGCATTCTATCTATCTGACAAAGATCTAATATCCAAAATCTACAAGAAACCTAAACAAATTTGCAAGAAAAAAGACAACTCCATTAGAAAGTATACAAAGGGCATGAACAGACACTTCTCAAAAGAAAACATTTATGTGGCCAAGAATCATATGAATAAAAGCTCAATGTCACTGATCGTTAGAGAAATGCAAATCCAAACCACAATGAGATACCATCTCACGCTAGTCAGAATGGTGATTATTAAAAAGTCAGGAAACAACAGATGCTGGCAAGGCTGTGGAGAAATGGGAATGCTTTTATACTGTTGGTGGGAATGTAAATTAGTTGAACCATTGTGGAAGACAGTGTGGTGGTTCCTCAAAGGCCTAGAACCAGAAATACCATTTGATCCTGCAATCCCATTACTGGGTATGTACCCAAAGGAGTATAAATCATTTTATTACAAAGATACATGCACATGTATGTTCATTGCAGCACTGTTCACGAGAGCAAAGACATGGAATCATCATAAATGTTCATCAATGATACACTGGATAAAGAAAATATGGTACACATACATCATGAAATACTGTGCAGCCATAAAAAGGAAGAAGATAATGTTCTTTGCAGGGACGTGGATGGAGCTGGAAACCATCATCCTCAGCAAACTAACAGAGGAACAGAAAACCAAACACTGCATGTTCTCACTCATAAGTGGGAGCTGAATAATGGGAACACATGGACATGGGGAGGGGAAAAACACACACTGGGGCCTATTGGGGGTGGGGTTGGGTGAGGGAGATCGTGAGGATAGATAGCTGCTGCCTGCTGGGCTTAATACCTAGGTTGTGGGTTGATAGGTGCAGAAAACCACCATGGCACATGTTTATGCAACAAACCTGCACATTCTGCACATGTATCCCAGAACCTAAAATAAAGTAACATTTTTAAAAAAGAAAGCCCAGTTAACACTTGGCCCCAGTTCCATTCTTTCAATTTTTCTGATACTATTTCTTCTATAATGATGATTTTTCAAGTGGCTTTATAATAATAATAACACATCTAACACCTATGCAGCAATTTTATATACTGTATTTTAAGTGATAGAAAGCATTTGGCCTAAGTGTTCTGGGTGCATTTCATTTGCTTGTGTTGACCCAGGTGACAGCTAACTAGTAGTCACTGTCTTCAGCTTCATGTGAGTAAGGCACCTTTGTGACCCCTCTTCCACTCAACCCTAAGTAGACAGAAAACGTTGTCATTCTGAACACAGATGACTGAATTAAAAGACCTTATTTAGTTACATTTAAAATGCAAGGCTTAAAGCATGCTTTCTGATGGAATTTATTGTGATCATTAGGATAAGTAAACACATCAGACATCAACTATATATGCTGAGACAAATGTAATAAAAAGAAAAAGAAACTCTTTGCTGTGTCATTTCATTTCGCAACTCTTAAGTGCTACTGCTTACTATAATTTTCCACAATAACATTTAATTTTTCAGCTAAACTGCTGTATCAGACATAGTTCAAGCTAATTATCTGGCATTACAAGATTATATTCTCTAATAGCTTTGCAACAAACTTTTTTTTGTTTTTGTTTTTTTTTAAGTTAGAGAATCAGTTATTTCCAAAGATTAAAAGAAAAACAGAAGACATAATGATTATCTGGCTGGGTCGCCTGGTCTCATTGCTGTGTGTGGCTGAGGCTGTGGTTTGGGAAAATCATCTTGTGCTCTGCTGCTTAGACACTGGGTTCCTCTCCTCATTCAATTGATAATATTGTTTTCTTTCTTCTTTAAAACCAAGTTCATTTTTCTTATCATGGCAAATCCAGGGAAAATACAATGAATAAAAGAACTAAAAAGTCCCAGCCTGGCCAACATGGTGAAGCCCTGTCTCTACTAAATACACAAAAATTAGCCGGGCATGGTGGCACACACTTGTAATCCCAGCTACTTGGGAGGCTGAGGCAGGAGAATCGCTTGAACCTGGGAGGTAGAGGTTGCAGTGAGCTGAGATTGTGCCACTGCACTCCAGCCTGGGCAACAGAGTGAGACTCCATCTTAAAAACAAACAAACAAACAAAAAACTAAAAAGTCATCCTACTCTCTTCTTATCAGTACTCATCCATTCTTTATTTATTGAGTAACTACTATATGTCAGGCACTATTCTAGGCACTGATATTTTTGTGAATCTCTAAACACCAATTTCAACTGAATGTAAGAATATCTGTGAGTAAAATGTCCTTCAATGAAAGTATACTTTGATAAGTTTGTCTTTAGTCCTCTGTCCCTGATTCTCAGCCTCAGTCCTTCTAAGACTTCCTCCCCTACATGCAGACATTCCCTTCCCAACACATTAGGTCTCTGGAATCCTCCCATGAACTTCTTTATGTTGACATAAAACTTGCTTTCAAGAATAGTTCTGGCTGGGTGAGGTGGCTTATGCCAGTAATCCTAACACTTTAGGAGACTGAGGCAGAAGGATGGCTTGAGCCCAGGAGATTGAGGCTGCAGCGAGCTATGATTGCGCCGCTGCGTTCCAGCCTAGATGACAGAGATTCTGTCTCAAAAACAACAACATCAACGAAAGAAACAAAAAAAACACCAGTTCTAATTAGTGATCAGAACAAGCTAAAATGACACTTGGTAGTTTATAGCAGTCTGGGGTTCTTGGACTTCTAGGGCTCAAAAAAGGCAGTTTTAAAATCAAAAGACCACGAAGAACATATGTTTACCTACGGTAATGCCAGAATGAGCTGAACGAGGCAGAAGAGTAGCTTGGCATTTTTATTCGTCTTAGGTGTATAAAAGGAGGAAGTCTTATTATTCAAGCACGGTTTGATAAACAAAGTCTTTGAAAACCATGTAAACAAGTGGTAAAAATAAAAGCTCATTTTCTCTATTTGTGACATTGCAGGCATAGAACTGAAGGCAGAAAAAGTGTTTGGGATTTGTGGGGAGCCTGGCAGGCAGGTTCCTCCAGCTGCTTATGGGTCACGCTGACCTTGCTTTTGCATTTTATTCGTGCATTCCATCCTAGAGGAAAGAAGGGGGAGCTAGCTGAGCATGGCAAGGGCAATTGCTAGGGACCTCCTTTCCAGGACAGGTCATTAGCCCTTCTGCTGTGCTTGCTTCTTTCATAACATGGAAACTGGCCCTCCTTGCTTAATGGATGTCATCTCAGCCAGCAGAAAGCTGAGCAGAAAGAGCGCCCACTATATAGCTTTGAATGTTGGAGCCTTGAGCTCCTCAGAGATCAAAGAGAAGAGCCCTTCCTCCAGATTTTGAATATCATGATTGTTCTCTGAACAATCATGATAGAGTTTTTCTTCTAGGCTTCTCTGAGCTGCAATATTAATTTGCAACCCAACTGAGTGGGTTAAAAATGTCTTTTGATCACACACCAACATGGGGCCATGGGAACACTGGTGACATTCAACCACAAAAGAAAATTGGGGAGGGAGGGATCTCAAAGTGAGCTTGGTGACATAAGGGACTTCCGCAGTGAAGCATGTATCTCGGGCGAGGGTAGCACACAATGAATAAACTGTGGCCAGCTGACATTTCATCTATGAGTCGCTTCTCAAGTATTTGGAGAGGGTGCATTGAGCCCACTCTCATGGAAACCCCCAAGAACTCTCATAAAATGCCTGCTTTCATTTAGCTTTTGTTAAAACAACTAAAATTCCCTTCTCACAATTGTTGAGACATCTCAACAACATAGTCCGTTCTTTCCCAGCTTGCAACTCAAACAAATATTGTTTCATTTATTTCTTGTGGGTACCCCAGCCTCATACCAATGCTAACAATTTTTGACATTGAGTGGCATTTCCCAGTACTCCCAGAGGGTGGCAGTATGGTTCACAAGTCAGTTATTAGCACAAGAAATTAGGTACCTGCTGGGAAAATGATGTAAGGGGCGTGGCTTTATACTATCAAAATGAACAAAATCTGTAATGGCGACTCCTTTACAATATAACATGCCTCCAAAGCCACATACTCCAACGTGTATAAAAGTGCAAAGAGAAAAGACGAAAACTGAAAGGCTCATGTCAGCAGAAAAATATGGACAAAAGTGGCAATGCTAAGATGATTTCAAATAGGGTCAATCCCAGGTAAGTAATACAATAATGCCTTAGGTTCTATGGGTTGTCCACAGATACCTGGCTGAGGAAATTCAGATGATGTCAATGCACCAGAAATTTTGCAGGAGGAGACAGGCTGCTATTGTTCTTGTCCAACGTAACCTTCCAATAACTGGCAGGCTCTGTGGCTTACTAGTAGACACCTTATTGTCTTCTGAGAGGCATGTGGCAAGACTGCTCTAACAAGACAGTTTACACTTATTCATATGTAAATAAAGGCCCTCAGTTTGGTCCAGAGTGGAACCAGGTAACTAGAACTTACTGATAATTTTAAATGAAAAAAAAAAAAAAGATTACCCATAGTATTGCTTGAAAAGGGAATGCTCATTTGTAGGCATAGTCAAACTCAGCTACTTTCTGCAATCGAGATGCTTGTGATGGTTTGGGTATACCTGGAGACGACATCACAGTGTCACTTACAAATCTGGTAAATGGTTGCTGTCAGATCTCGAGTGGAAATTTTGAAGGGATACAATCAGAGCAGCTGAAAAGGCAAAACTGCAGTTTAATTTCTACAAACAGGTCAGGGAAAGCCCCTTTGAATGGAAGGCTGGGAATATTCAGGTCTTCCCAGAAGATCCTACACTGAGAGAATTCCCAGACTTCCAGATGAGTCACTTCTACCTTTTGTTGTGTCTGGTCATTGGGGTTTTCCAGTTTTCTAGAACTCAGAAGAGGCACAAATACTTCTATTTGTATTTAGTTGATTAAACTTAGGCAGCATAAATTTTCCACTTTGCATCACTTGATTTAGCAGCGAGTTGCTTCATATAACTGTTATACATCAATGTCAGACATTTATTGAGTCATCCACAAACTCTTCCTTCCTGGAGGTTCACTGGTAATGATTTAGGAAAAGTCTTCTGGAAAGAAATGCCATTGAGACAAAATTCCAAGTCAATAAATAATATCTTCTATTTGCTGAGTGGTTACTAAATGGCAGAAACTATTATATATTTTGCATGTATTATCTATTTAGTACTATTATATACTTTTAAAAAATTTTATGGTTATTTTTATTTTATTTAATTTATATATATACATATATATATATTATTGTACTTTAGGTTCTAGGGTACATGTGCAGATCATACAGGATTGTTGCATAGGTACCTACATGGCAATGTGGTTTGCTGCCTCCATCCCCCCTACGACCTATATCTGGCATTTCTCCGTATGTTATCCCTCCCTAACCTCCCTACCCCTCACTGTCCTTCTCCTAGTCCCCTCCAATAGACCCCAGTGTGTGATGCTCCCCTCCCTGTGTCCATGTGTTCTCATTGTTCAACACCCTCCTATTAGTGAGACCATGCAGTGTTTGATTTTCTGTTCTTGTGTCAGTTTGCTGAGAATGATGATTTCCAGATTCATCCATGTCCCTACAAAGGACATGAACTCATCATTTTTTATGACTGCATAGTATTCCATGGTGTATATGTGCCACATTTTCCTTGTCCAGTCTATCATCAATGGGCATTTGGGTTGGTTCCAGGTCTTTGCTATTGTAAACAGTGCCACAGTGAACATATGTGTGCATGTGTCTTTATAATAGAATGATTTATAATCCTTTGGATATATACCCAGTAATGGGATTGCTGGGTAAAATGGAATTTCTTTCTCTAGATCCTTGAGGAATTGTCACACTGTCTTCCACAATGGTTGAACTAATTTACACTCCCACCAACAGTGTAAAAGTGTTTTGATCTCTCCACATCCTCTCCAGCATCTGTCTCCAGATTTTTTAATGATCACCATTCTAACTGGGGTAAGATGGTATCTCAATGTGGTTTTGATTTGCATTTCTCTAATGATGAGTGATTATGAGCATTCTTTCATATGTTTGTTGGCCTCATATATGTCTTCTTTTGAAAAGTGTCTGTTCATATGCTTCACCCACTTTTGAATGGGTTTGTTTGTTTTCTTTCTTGTAAATCTGTTTTAGTTCTTTGCAGATTCTGGATGTTAGCCCTTTGTCAGATGGGTAGATTGCAAAAATTTTTTCCCATTCTTTTGGTTGCCAGTTTACCCTAATGATTGTTTCTGTTGCTGTACAGAAGCTCTGGAGTTTAATTAGATCCCATTTATCTATTTTGGCTTTTGTTGCCATTGCTTTTAGTGTTTTAGTCATGAAGTCCTTGCCTATGCCTATGTCCTGAATGGTATTGCCTAGGTTTTCTTCTAGGGTTTTTGTGGTGTTAGGTCTTATGTTTAGATCTTTAGTTCATCTGGGGTTAATTTTGGTGTAAGGTGTCAGGAAGGGGTCCAGTTTCTGCTTTCTGCACATGGCTAGCCAGTTTTCCCAACACCATTTATTAAACAGGGAATCCTTTCCCCATTGCTTGTTTTTGTCAGGCTTGTCAAAGATCAGATGGTTGTAGATGTGTGGCGTTGCCTCTGAGACCTCTGCTCTGTTCTATTGGTCTATATCTCTGTTTTGGTACCAGTACCATGCTGTTTTGATTACTGTAGCCTTGTAGTATAGTTTGAAGTCTGGTAGTGTGGTGCCTTCAGCTTTGTTCTTTTTCTTAGGATTGCATTGGCCATGAAGGCTCTCTTTTGGTTCTGTATGAAGTTTAAGGGGTTTTTTTCCAGTTCTGTGAAGAGGGTCATAGGTAGCTTGATGGGGATAGCATTGAATCTATAAATTACTTTGGGCAGTATGGCCATTTTCACAATATTGATTTTTCCTAACCATGAGCATGGAATGTTTTTCCATCTGTTTGTGTCATCTCTTATTTCCTTGAGCAGTGGTTTGTAGTTCTCCTTGAAGAGGTCCTTTACATCCTTTTGTTAGTTGTTTTCCTAGGTATTTTATTCTCTTGTAGCAATTGTGAATGGGAGTTTGCTCTTGATTTGGCTCTCTTTAAGTCTGTTATTGGTGTATAGGAATGCTGTGATTTCTGCACATTGATTTTGTATCCTGAGACTTTGCTGAAGTTGCTTATCAGTTTAAGGAGATTTTGGGCTGAGATGATGGGGTCTTCTAAATATACAATCATGGCATCTGAAAAATAGAGACAATTTGACTTCCTCCTTTCCTAATTGAATACCCTTTATTTCTTTTTCTTGTCTGACTGCTCTGACTAGAACTTCCAATACTATATTGAATAGGAGTGGTGAGAGAGGGCATCCTTGTCTAGTGCCAGATTTCAAAGGGAATGCTTCCAGTTTTTGCCCATTCCATGTGATATTGGCTGTGGGTTTGTCATAAATTGCTTTTATTATTTTGAGATACGTTCCATCGATACCTAGTTTATTGAGTTTTTAGCATAAAGGACTGTTGAATTTTGTCAAAGGACTTCTCTGCATCTATTGAGATAATCATGTGGTTTTTGTCTTTGGTTCTATTTATGTGGTGGATTACGTTTATAGACTTGCATATGTTGAAACAGCCTTGCATCCGCGGGATGAAGCCTATTGTGATGGATAAGGTTTTTGATGTGTTACAATCGGTTTGCTAGTATTTTATTGAAGGTTTTTGCATTTATGTTCATCATGGATATTGGCCTGAAGTTTTCTTTTTTTTGTTGAGTCTCTGCTGGGTTTTGGTATCAGGATAATGTTGATCTCATAAAATGATATGGGAAGGATTCTGTCTTTTTGTATTTTTAAGAATAGTTTCAGAGGGAGTGTTACTTGCTCCTCTTTGTATGTCTGGTAGAATTCGGCTGTGAACCCATCTGGACCTGCACTTTTTTTGGTTGGTAGGCTATTAATTCCTGTCTCAACTTCAGACCTTGTTATTAGTCTATTCAGGGTTTCAACTTTTTCCTGGTTTAGGCTTTGGAGTGTGCAAGTGTCCAGGAATTTATCCATTTCTTCCAGGTTTACTGGTTTATGTGCATAGAGTTGTTCATAGTAATCTCTGATGGTGGTTTGTATTTCTGTGGAATTGGTGGTGATATCCCCTTTATTGTTTTTTATTGCATCTATTTGATTCTTCTCTCTCTTCTTTTTATTAATCTGGCTAGTGGTCTGTCTATTTTGTTGATGTTTTCAAAAAACCAGCTCCTGGATTTATTGGTTTTTTTGAAGGGTTTTTTTTGTGTCTCCATTTCCTTCAGTTCTGCTCTGATCTTAGTTATGTCTTGTCTTCTGCTAGCCTTTGAATTTTTTGATCTTGCTTCTCTAGCTCTTTCAATTTTGAGGATAGGGGGTCAATTTTAGATCTTTCCTTGTTTCTCATGTGGGCATTTGTTGCTATAAATATCCCTCTAGACACTGCTTTAAATGTGTCCCAGAGATTCTGGTATGTTGTGTATTCATTCTTGCGGGTTTTGAAGAACATCTTTATTTCTGCCTTCATTTCATTGTTTATCCAGTCAACATTCAAGAGCCAGTTGTTCAGTTTCCATGAAGTTGCGTGGTTCTGAGTTAGTTTCTTAATCCTGAGTTCTAATTTGATTGCACTGTGGTCTGAGAAACTGTTTGTTATGATTTCCATTCTTTTGCATTTGCTGGAAGTGATTTACTTCCAATTTTGTGGTCAGTTTTAGAGTAGGTTTGATGTGATGCTGAGAAGAATGTATATTCTGTGGATTTGGGGTGGAGAGTTCTATAGATATCTATTAGGTTTGCTTGGTCCAGATCTGAGTTAAAGTCCTGGATATCCTTGTTAATTTTCTGTCTCATTGGTCTGTCTAATATTGACAGTGGAGTGTTAAAGTTTCCCACTATTATTGTGTGGGAGTCTATGTCTCTTTGTAGGTTGTTAAGAACTTGCTTTATGTATCTGGGTGCTCCTGTATTGGGTGCGTATTTATTTAGGATCGTTAGCTCTTCTTGTTGCATTGATGCTTTTACCATTATGTAATGTCCTTCTTTGTTTCTTTTGATCTTTGTTGGTTTAAAGTCTATTTTATCAGAGACTAGGATTGCAACTTCTGCTTTTATTTTTTGCTCTCCATTTTCTCGGTAAATCTTCCTCCATCCCTTTATTTTGAGCCTATGTATGTCCTTGCACATGAGATGGGTTTCCTGAATACAGCACATCAAAGGGTTTTGACTTTTTATCCAATTTGCCAGTCTGTGTCTTTTGATTGGGGCATTTAGCCTATTTATATTTAAGGTTAATATTGTTATGTGTGAATTCGATCCTGCCATTTTGATGCTAACTATTTGTTTTGACCATTAGTTGATGCAGTTTCTTCATTGTGTCGATGGTCTTTACCATTTGGTACATTTTTGGAGTGACTGATACTGGTTGTTCCTTTCCATGTTTAGTGCTTGTAAGGCAGGCCTGGTGGTGACAAAATCTGTCAGCAATTGCTTGTTCATAAAGGATTTTATTTCTCCCTCACTTATGAAGCTTAGTTTGGCTGGATATGAAATTCTAGGTCGAAGTTCTTTTCTTTAAGGATGTTAAATATTGGCCCCACTCTCTTCTGTTTTGTAGGGTTTCTGCTGAGAGATCCACTGTGAGTCTGATGGGCTTCCCTTTGTGGGTAACCCGACCTTTCTCTCTGGCTGCCTTTAGAATTTTTTCCTTCAATTCAACCCTGGTGAATCTGACAATTATGTGTCTTGGGGTTGCTCTTCTTGAGGAATATCTCTGTGGTGTTCTTTATTTTTTGTATTTGAATGTTGCCCTGCCTTGCTAGGTTGGGGATGTTCTCCTGGCTAATATCCTGAAGAGCGTTTTCCAGTTTGGATTCATTCTCTCTGTCACATTCAGGTACACCTATCAAACGTAGATTCGGTCTTTCACATAATCCCATATTTCTTGGAGGCTTTGTTCATTTCTTTTCACTCTTTTTTCTCTAATCTTGCCTTCTCATTTATGTCATTGATTTTGTCTTCAATCTCTGATAGCCTTTCTTCTGCTTGGTCGATTCAGCTATTGAAACTTGCGTATGCTTCACAAAGTTCTCGTGTTGTGTTTTCCAGCTCCATCAATTCATTTATATTCCTCTCTAAGCTGTGTATACTTATTAGCATTTTGTCTAACCTTTTTTCAAAGTTCTTAGTTTCTTTGCATTGGGTTAGAACATGTTCTTCTAGCTCAGAGAAGTTTGTTATTACCCACCTTCTGAAGCCTGTTTCTGTCAATTCATCAGACTCATTCTCCATCTACCTTTGTTCCCTTGCTGGTGGGTTGTGATCCCTTGGAGGAGGAGAGGCATTCTGGTTCTTGGTGTTTTCATTTTTTATGCTGGTTTCTTCCCATCTTTGTGGATTTATCTACCTGTGGTCTTTGTAGTTGGTGAATATTGGATGGGGTCTCTGAGTGGACATCCTTTTTCCTGATGCTGAAATTATTTCTTTCTGTTTTTTAGTTTTCCTTCTAACAGTCAGGCCCCTCTGCTGTAGGACTGCTGGGGTCCACTGCAGATCCTGCTTGCCTGGGGGATCACCTGTGGCAGCTGCAGAACAGTAAGGGTTGCTGCCAGTTTCTTCTTCTGGTATCTTCATCCCAGAAGGGTGCCCACCAGATGTCAGCCTGAGCTCTCCTTTATGGGTGTCTGTGTGGATATACGGGGGTTAGGGAGTTGCTTGAGCAATGAGTCTGTCCCTTATAGGAGCTCAAGTGCTCAGCTGTGAGCTCCGTTGTTCCACTCAGAGCTGCTGGGCAGGTACTTTTAAGTCTGCTGCAGTGGAACTGAAAACCACCTTTTTTCCCAGGGTGCTCTGTCCTGGGTAGGTGGGGGCTTTATTTATAAGTTCCTGATGTGCTGCTGCTTTTTTTCAAAGCTGCCCTGCCTAGCAAGGAGGTAGTCTAGTCACAGTCTGCCAGCAGAGGCGTTGCTGAGCTGCTGTGGGCGCTGTCCAGCTGCTGTGTGAACTTCCTTGAGGTTTTGTTTACAGAGGTACAGTTAGAACTGCCTCAATAATGGCGGATTGCCTCAGTAAGGATGGATTGCCTCAGTAATGGCAGACTGCCTTGGTAATAGTGGACTGCCTCAGCAATGGTGGACTACCTCAGTGAGGACGGATTGCCTTGGTAATGGCGGACTGCCTTGGTAATGGCGGACTGCCTCAGTAGGGACGGATTGCCTCAGTAATGGCAGACTGCCTCGTTAATCATGGACTGCCTCGGTAATGGTGGACTGCCTCGATAATAGTGGACTGCCTCAGTAAGGATGGATTGCCTCGGTAATGGCAGACTGCCTTGGTAGTGGTGGACTGCCTTGGTAGTGGTTGACTACCTTGGTAATGGCGGATGCCCTTCCCCCCACCGAGCTGGATGTCCTGGGTCCAGCTGCACTTGCTCTGAAACTCTCAATCCAGAGCGTTTCAGATTGCTGGTCTTTGTGGGGCTGGGACCCACCAAGCGAGATTGCCTGGCTCCCTGTTTCAGCCCCCTTTTTTTTCAGTTGAATAAGCAGCTCTGTATCCCAGGTGTTCCAGGTGCCAGTTGAAATGGCGCCTGGATTTGTGTGAGCTTTTGTTTGGAGAACCATGGCGCTGGCTGAAACAGCTGTGCTGGAAACTTGTGGTGCTTTTCAGCCCAGGAATCTCCTGGTCTGTGGGCAGTAAAAACTTGTTTGGAAATGCAGTGATCACTCACCCTCTACATTGTTTTCACTGGGAACTGCACTCCAGAACTGTTCCTATTCAGCCATCTTGGATCTCCGTATTATATACTTTTATATATTTTGCATGTGTATCTACTATGTACTATTATATACTTCACATGTATTATCTCATTTAATCTTTACAAAATCCTATGAGGTAGGCACTAACATTGTTTTTTTGTTTGTTAGACAAGGAGATTGAAGATCAAAGAAGTTCAACTCACCCAAAGCCATAACTAACTAGTAAGTGGCACAGCTGGGATTCAAACTCTGTGCTTCCTTTTTGGAGGAGAGAGCAGGTAAGTTTATCAAACCATTGAATGGGCTTGTGAATGTCTTATACGTTCTTTCTCTTGTGCCTTTAGGTTAGCAGAGAGAGGCTGGTTAGCTTGGTTATATCATGTTATTAATTACTGCATGACATCAGATAAAATCCCTTACTTGATGCCCCTGCGTTTTGAAAATGTGTCCCATTGGCTAAAGGAGTGAGCTAGGGAGAGTGTTGAAGAGCTAGGATGAATCCACACTATGTAGAGAACAGGAATAGCAACTTTTTACATTAGAGGACAGTGTAGAAAGACCTGTGCTGGAAGATGCCCAATTCATTCAACCGCTGTTACCCCAGTGGCTCAGCTCTCCACCAGTGAACCTGTCACCTGGAGCTGCATCTCCCACTGTTCCTGAAGCCCCCGCTCTCCTGGACAGAGTTCCCATGATCACGTGTCCTGTTTTTTCCCCACAAAGGACACCTGGTAGATGTGCATGTGCCCAGCCATGGGCCACACAGTTGGATGAGTAATGCCTTGCAGGTGAGAAATGAAGAAATATGGGCCAGCCACCTGGCATCTAAACAAAAGAAGATCCTGCTACTCTTTTTTTTTTTTTTTTTTGAGACAGAGTCTCACTCTGTTACCCAGGCTGGAGTGCAGTGGTGCGATCTCAGCTCACTGCAACCTCTACCTCCCGAGCTGAAGTGATTTTCATGCCTAAGCCATTGGAGTAGCTAAGATTACAGGCATGAGCCACCACGTCTGGCTGATTTTTGTATTTTTAATAGAGACAGGGTTTCGCCACGTTGGCCAGGATGGTCTCAAACTTCTAAACTCAAGTGATCTGCCCACCTTGGCCTCTCAAAGTGCTGGGATTACAGAGGTGAACCACCCTGTCCAGACACCCAGACCCTGTTACATTTTTTTTTTTTTTTTTTTTGAGACCAAGTCTCGCTCTGTTGCCAGGCCAGGCTGGAGTGCAGTGGCGTAATCTTGGCTCACTGGGATCAAGCGATTCTCCTGCCTCAGTCTCCTGAATAGCTGTGACTACAGGCGTGCACCATCATGCCCAGCTAATTTTTCTATTTTTAGTAGAGACGGGTTTTCACCATATTGGCCAGAATGGTCTTCATCTCCTGACCTGTGATCTGCCCGCCTTGGCTTCCCAAAGTTCTGGGATTACAGGTGTGAGCCACCACACCCGACTGACCCTGTTGCTTTTAAAGAGATACCTTCTGGCTCAATTGCAGTGAGTCCCCAGCACAGCTAGTAGTTTGTGCTCACTGAGGGCTTTGTCATTGCTACAGTGACCAGTGATCATCAGTCTGCCACCAAGAATCAGTCCTGAAATCAAAGCTGGTGCTATGCCAGCAGAGACTCCAATTGGTTTCTTTTGTTAGATCTAGTTCATGGTAACTGTAGAATCAATAGATTCATTGGTCAGTCTAGGCATGGGAGACGCCAATTGCAAGTAAGCAGGGAGGAAGTCAGATTTTAACAGGGTTTCAAGACAGTAGGGATCATCTGGGATAGGCCTCTGCTATTGAATCATCTTGGGCATCCCAAGGATGTAAACGCTATAACCAGAAGTTAATATTAAAAATGTAACCAAGGATCAAGGATCCTAAATTGGCATTCTCAAAGTAACATTTGCATAGGAAACACTTGGGTGATTTGATAAAAATTTAAATCTCTGACACCCACTGAATTGGGGGAACTAATCCCGTAGCATCTGGTCAGAAATTAGAAGAGCTGGTTCATGAACTAAATGGAGTAATGGTTCTCAAAATGTGGTCCTCAGACCAACAGTGTGAGCACATCCTGGGAACTTGTTAGAAATACACATTTTTGAACCTCACTTCAGATCTACTGAACCAGAAACTGGGGGTGGGGCCGAGGAAGCTGTGTTTAACAAGCACTCCAGGGGATTCGATGCATGCTCAAGTTTGAGAACCATTGGAATAGAGAGTTCTCTACAGGCCTATAATGATACATGTTAGCTGTAGACTCAGAAATACATTAGGATGGGGCTCTGAAATCTGTAATTTTATTATGTTTCTCTGGTGATTTTGTTGTATGCCTGTTTGAGTATAATTGATCTAGAAGAACAAAAGCGCTCTTTCTCTTTATCTTTTGCCGAGGTACTTCCCTATTATCTCCAAAGCTAAGAACCAGAATCATTCCTTTCGTTACTAAATGTTCACCTATTTGGACAAAAGGCAGGATGGAAACATCATTCTGTATCTCCTATACAAACACAGTGTGGCCATTTGTAAGAGTGTGTGTGTGCACGTGTGCACATGTACGTGTGTGTGCAAACATTCAAAACAACAGTCAACTTCTGGGCAGATTATCCCTGTACTATGTCTAAAAATTAATAAATTCCTCCTTCACTTTATGATGATGCCTGAAATTTTACCAACTTGAGATATATTTGTGTTAAGAAGCATTGTTTTTCAAATTCAGATATGAAAGCGAATAGATGTTAACATTATGAAAACTCTTGGAAACCATCTAATCTTGAACTTTTCTCATGATGACGCCTGTTTAGCCCTTCAGTGTCTTTCCTTCAAGTGACATTAATATAAGCAAGTAAGTCACTCCCAGATGACAAGGTAGGCACTGCCTTCCACTCCTTGCAATTCTGTGCAGGAGGAGATACATAGATTGATCACCAACATGAGGCCAATACTACCATCCATGGGCAAAAGATCGAGTTGGGAGCCAGCAGCCCTTTGTTAGAGCTCTCTGACTCAAATAAAGAGGCACGTCTTGTGGGTTCAATTTTTAAAGAACCTGAGGGCGTGGTATTACAAACTGTCCAGCAGACCCAAACCTCTGGTCTCTCTGAGTAAGGTTGTGAGAGCAAGCCCTGTGGACAAGCATTTTGCTCAAAAGCACCTGAGATGCCAGACGTAATCATCACTGCTAAACACTAGCAGGCTGCCAGCAAAGTTCCGCTCACATCCGGATGTACCCTGCTTGCCAGCCAGGAAGGTGAGAACGGTGTTCTGCATCCTTGGAGAATTGGCACTGATGTCCAGGTCAAACATTGAAAATCCTAAAGTTTCAGACAAATTCTGAGGGTCAAGCCTCTTCTGACTGGAAACTAGGATGTCTCTCTTACTAAAATCCATGCTTTCCACTGACTCTCAGAGTCCTGCCACTAGTACTACCTCTGTTCCTTTCAGCCGGCCTGAGGAGATCTCTTTCAGCATCTATTGTGTCACCTCTTTTTCTGACAATCCAAACTGGCCATCTTCTAGCAGGTGTTTTTTTTTTTAATCAGGAAGCAGTTAAATGTACAGCTATGTTAGTGATTCTTAACTGATACTTGTGCACCTGCCAAGCATATATACTCCATTTCTGGGCTCTAAAGAAGCTTCTCCATTAATAAATAAGTCTTTTTTTTTTTTTTTTTTTTTTTGAGACAGAGTTTCACTCTTGTTGCCCAGGCTTGAGTGCAATGGTGCAATCTTGGCTCACTGCAGCCTCCGCCTCCTGGGTTCTAGCGATTCTCCTGCCTCAGCCTCCTGAGTAGCTGGGATTACAGGCATGTGCCACCATGCCTGGCTAATTTTTTGTATTTTTAGTAGAGACAGGGTTTCTCCATGTTGGTCAGGCTGGTCTCGAACTCCCGACCTCAGGTGATCTGCCCACTTCAGCCTCCCAAAGCGCTGAGATTACAGTCATGAGCTACTGGTGCCCAGCCAATAAACAAGTCTTAATTGTTTGAGACTGCTATCTTCTCTTGCTGATTTTTCATCTTCTAGTCTAGTACCACAGTGAACGTCTGTGAATGGAATTGGCATTTTACGGGCCCACCATCTCCTATAGAGTAGGGAAAATGAAAGATAGAAAGCTTTCAGAAGTAGAGGAGCAATTAATAATGCTCTTCAGCTTGTGTTGTGCTCTCACATCTGTCTGTGGTTATGAATCTGATCCTACAAGGACCTCCTGGGCAGAAAGATTATCTATTTGGATATCATATTAAATAATTCCTTGAACAAATTTTGAAGCTTGCAGTGTCACTCTCTCTGGGAAAACCCCAAGGGATATGAGTTTGGAAGCCCATAAATATGACATTGTGTCCAGGAAAGGCAACTTCTTGAGATCAGATAAGACGTGAGTGATTTTTCTGTAAGACTCATTCTCTAGAACAATCAAAGATGACTAGATACGATTTATTCCCCACTGTTACACCAGAAATAGGCTTCATAATTTCAAGAAGGAAAAGAAGAAACATATCTATTTCACATAGCCATGGTCTGAGGCCACAGGTGTTATTCATTTTTGACTTGAGTGGTTCTACCCAAACCTGGCCAATACCGATACCAGTTATAATGAAAGGGACCGTATCCTGCTGGGCAGGACTGTATTGCAATGACCTTGAGTCCTAAGTCTACCACTTAGCTACTCTCAGCCAAAGTTAGTTCTACTCTACATGAGTAAAAGTAACCAAAAATTATTTTCTGTTCATTTTTGGAGACATTACCTTGAGAAGATCTTGCCTTTCTTGGTAGAAGTGCTTTGACCATGCCAACTCAAAGCTGCTGGGATACATTCAACTGGGTTGGTCTGTTCCAGGTCAGCTTGGCTGTCTTCCTCATGTGGTTAGATCTTACCAAACAGTATGTGCCAACCGGCTACGATTGTAGGGTTAGTGTCTTCTCCTTGCAATGGGTGGTTCCAAAGAGACTCTCCCAAGAACAATCTCTATCCTGAGAATTTTCATCCCTTTAAATTCACATGGCATTTCCACTCAAGTGATGGAAAAATTACATAAAAGTCCACTGTGGGCTGGGTGCAGTGGCTCATGCTTGTAATCCCAGCACTTTGGGAGGCTGAGGCGGGTGGATCATTTGAGGTCAGGAGTTAGAGACCAGCCTGGCCAACAGGGTGAAACCCCATCTCTACTAAAAATACAAAAATTTGCTGGCATGGTGGCACATGCCTATAATCCCAACTACAGAGGAGGCTGAGGCAAGAGAATTGCTTGAACCCGGGAGGTGGAGGTTGCAGTGAGCCGAGATTGCGCTATTGCACTCCAGACAGAGCAACAGGGCAAGACTCTGTCGAAAAAAAAAAAAAAGTCCAATGTGGGCGTTGGCACCATGATGTCTCATCTTCCAAGCTTGGTTCCCTTCATTCTCTCTGCTCACTGTTACCCTTTCTGCGCATTCCCTCTTCTGGCTTCCCTTCCTGTTCTTGACTCTGAATTCTGGTTCTGACTTTTCTTTTGGTGATTTGAACTTGAGTCTCTTTTTGGCAACATATTCTGAATTAAAAATTGATTCCCTCTTGGTAAAGATTTTAAAATTCAATCATCCGTTCTACATGCTGAAACTATGGATACCAAGCTCCTTATCTTCTTCTCACTTGTATGGAAGGTTGGGTTGATGGGGTGCTTTCAGTTTTAGCACCTTAAAATGCACAAGACATACCCATGCCTATGGCCAGGAGGGGTCTCAAAGAAAGTCACTTCCATCCAGTGGCTCAACAATTCCTCTGTCTTAACCCTTCCCTTTCCCATCACTCCTATTGTTGGAGTGTCTGCTACACCTTGCTCGTTGGCTTCCCAGTTCTCTGTGATTATTTGGCTTTGTGCCACAGCTCCACCACCCCTTTCCTTTAAAGATTTGCAAACTCGGACTTTGAAAACTTAAAAAAAACTACCCATACCTTAGCATCATGCAATATACCCTTGTAACAAACATGCACATGTGCCCCCTGAATCTAAAATAAAAATCGAAACTGAAAAAGTAAAAAAATGAAAAAAACATTGTTCTAATTCTGATAGTGATCATCCCTGAGATTATTCCACGCTGGCTCTGGCTTCACTCAATGCTATTCTTTCCCAGCCAGCCCCACTGGTTATAGGCGTAGTAGCTCACATCCAGAGAAATGAAAGACAACAGTCTCCCTGCAACTTCTCTCCTCCTGCTAAGCAATTCTAGTTCCTGCATCCATTCCTTATATGACATAATTATTTTATGGTTATACCAATCTAACGTTCTCTAAGGTATGTACTCCAGCTTGTCAATATCCCTTATAGTGTGTGGTTCTCAGAACAACACAAATCAGCATAGAATTAAAGGTACCACCATGGCGTTTGTTTCATGAATTAACATACTACTTTAACAGAGCCTAAATTCACATTTATATTCTGGCCTCTCTTCCACAAAATTAGTATTAATGTTTTACATTTAGTGAAAACTGAGAAACCTTTCCATGTTGCTGCTCAGACATACCTCATCCTTGTATAGTTGGAGGCTTCTTAGCGTAGAACTGTATCTTATTTAAATATCAATCAAGTGTTCTCATTGTTTGAAGTCCTTTTAAAAATCTTGATTCCAAAAAAATAAATCTGGATACTTAGTACAATACAGTTCTTCTCAGACTATGCTCCAAGTGAACCCGGAGTTCTTCAGAATACACTTCTAAAATGAATTGATGTGCTTTCTTAGCAATTCACAGAATAAATTAAATTCATAGAATTTTCTCCAGATTTAACTCGTAATTTTTCCTTACATGTTTTTATCTGGTGGCATCTGTTGAATTGTGCTGAACCGACCAGGTAAAATAGTAAAATACTTTTTCTCAGAAAGCACCATGACTTCCAGTTACTTATGCCCAAAACAATTTAACACTTTTCCATTCGGTATATTACGTATTCCTCCCTTTTCTATGTAGTTCACACATCTGATTGAAATGGTATCATTTGTTATTAATTTAACTGTGAAAAAGACCTCCCCAATGCAAACAAAATGCATTCATTTTTGTAGTCTTTTGGCAATGTGCCAGATGTCATAATCATGAAATGGGAGTTTACTTTTGTTTTCTCTCTCCATATATGTTTCTACTTCTTCTATAAGGATGTCATGAGAGACCTTGTCAAAGACTTTTCTGCGATCCAGATTCATCTGAAGCATTTATTTCAACTGTTCTAGTGTGTTTGTGTGTGTGTGCGTGTGTGTATGTGTGTGTGTAATCATTTTGGCACGATTACATGTTCTTTATGGGTCCCTTGGTGTCTGCTAGTGTTCACCACTTCCCCTTGTACGTGCTCACAAATCAACCTATTAATATTCCATCCCAGAGATTTGCCTGGATTTGATGTCAAGATCGCTAGTCCATAAATGACAGGATCCATCGGCATCTCTTTTAGATAAGTGGGAACACATTTATCTAGTCTCCACAGTCCCACAAAGTACTGCACCTTCTCGAGGCACACTCCACCACGGATGTGTGTTTATTCAGCCAGGGAACCAAACCACTTCAGAGAGGCCAGGTGCTGCCTTATTAGACCTTACGTATCTATCAATATTTATTCTACCCTTTTCAGAATTGAAATCATGCTTGCTGACAAAGCAGACCAATGCAAAATCCAAACTGAGTTCCTTTCTATCTCTGTGTCATCTGTGAACATTACATCAGTAGCCCAGGCACCTCACAAATACATTTTTCCTTGCAAAATACATATTTACTTTCCAAAATGTGTGTTTGCTGTCTTAGCATGCTTCACATTTCTTAGCTCTTTGAGAGTTTTAGGTATTTTAATATTATGCTTAGAGATTCAAGCCAACTCCTTCTCTTTTCTTTCTTCTTCTGTTTTTCTCTTTGTATGCTCTTTCCCCCCAGCCCTCTCTTTATCTTTTGATGTTTGAGTTTCTAGAGATTTCCCTATTCAAGGACATTAGTCTCTTTAGTGATAATTTACCCTTGCTTCTTACTGGGATCATTGTGATTTCATTGTCAGTATATAATTTTAAAAGACTGGCTGAGGCAGGAGAATTGCTTGAACCCAGGAGGCGGAGATTGCAGTGAGCCAAGATTGTGCCACTGCACTCCAACCTGGTGCCTGGCGACAGAGCGAGACTCTGCCTTAACAGAAAAAAAAAAAAAAAAAGATTGGCTAGCTCTCATGAATCCTCTTCATGTCTGTCATATCAGACATGACTTATAGTGGAGGAGAACAGGGAAAAGAATTTAGAGGTGTCTTCTTCCATCTTGTTTGCTCAGATGCATGGAAAATGAGGTCAATTAAAAAGCACAATTTTTATACAACAAGAAAATGAAAATTTTATTAGAAATGCAGCTTTAGGCCAGGTGGGGTGGCTCATGGCTGTATTTGCAGCACTTTGGGAGGCCAAGGCAGGTGAATCACCTGAGGTCAGGAGTTCGAGTCCAGCCTGGCCAACATGGTGAAACCTTGTCTCTCCTAAAAAAACCAAAACAAAACAAAACAAAACAAAACAAAAAACTAGCTGGGCATGGTGGCCCATGCCTGTAATCTCAGCTACTCGGGAGGCTGAGGCACAAGAATTGCTTGAACCCGGGAGGCGGAGGTTGCAGTGAGTCGAGATCACATCACTGCACTCCAGCCTGGGGCGCAAAGCGAGACTCCATCTCAAAAACAGAAAAAAGAAAAGAAATGCAGCTTTATACTCCTCTGACAAATTCATTATTTAATTAAATAATAACTAATGACATTCACATTCAGTTTTAAGGAACATGTTTTGAAAAACATCAGATTTCAGAAAACAGCTGGTACCATGATGTTAGTCCCTGTCTGCCTCAACCCTCCTTTGCTGGCAGCAGCAACAGCTTGCTCCTTCCTGGCTCAGTTCTGTCCAGTTACAAAAACCAAATGGAAGCCTTACTTCAGCAACTACTTTGCCCAGTAGGGAGTAAGTGGCAAATATTTATATGCTTTTGTTTTTGATGTTTGGTCTGATTGGGAAGATTATCACTATTATTTAAGCTGGTATACTTGGCTGTCTTGACCCTAGAATATATATTTTTTTCTGATTTCCAGTCCACTACCTTATTGAGACAGAAGTCTGTCCCTGATCCCAGACAGTCAATAGGAGTCAAGACACTTCACATAATTCCTAAACGTTCCTTTCTGAGATGGACCTACTTTCCAACATCTCTCATATTGACCCAAAGGACATTGCTTTGTTTTTACAACTCAAACACGCATGGGACAGAATCTTTGGTCACAGTAGTGCCCCCTGCCCGTAGCAGTCTTTGGATATTGACATCCATCTGGATTTGTTAGTAGTTCGCTATGATCAAAGATGGCTTCCGCCCTGCCCAAGTGTTAGCTGGCTTCAGGCTCACTGAAGAGTTCTCAGAATGTCTGGAGTTTCAGAAAGAGGGGAAAACTTACTCCTTTTGGAATTGACATAAAATCAATTTTGTAAAGAAGCTTAAAATAAATCAATGATTCCATTCAGATTCTTGACATTTGGGAAGATTTACAGTTTTTCACAACCCCATTGAATTGAAAATGTGAAGAGTGTACTTGGCTACATGAAGAAGAATATGATAAAATAATGCAAACTCTTTGTCTGATGGGTAAAAGGAGGTCAAATGTAGAGTTTGGGTGAAATTTTAATCTTACTTAATATTTCTATCATTAGAACTGATTGCCAAATACAATTTGAACATCTCGGGAACTGTACTTTCATCTTAAGTTTTCACAACAACCCATGATTCCCATTTCAAAGATGAGGAAACTAGAGTTTGGGGTAGTGTTTGGAATGAGGTCCTCTGGCTAGAAAGTTCTACAACTAGAAACTGGGGTAATCAGCTGTCCCAATTTGCCTAGGACCAACCTGGATTTAGCCTGAATGTCCTGCATTTTGGGAAATCCCTCAGTTCCATGCAAACCAGGACAACTAGTTACCTTACAAGTGAGTCCAAATTTGCAAGAATCTGAAACGCTTGTTTTCTCCTTTAATTGCTCAGCTTTTATTGGCTTTTCTGAGCTTTGCAATATTTCTATAATACACTTCGGTTGAGGAATTATTAAAATACTGATACACATTTGTTGGAAAGAAAAACAGTGACTAGTCCAAAGTCTTTTAGTTCCTTCAGGGTCTATCAGTGAATTTTAAGACCACTTATTTTTAACATACTAGGACTTTTTCATAACTCACTACTTTCCTCTTTGTCCAAGTTTCATCTGAGTCAAGACACTTCATCGCTCTAAATATCCTATTTAAGATTAGTGACCTTATACTGGTAAGACTTGTTTTCTTGGTAGTTTCCCTTTTTACCCTCTTAAATATATACAAAGAGCTTGTTTGAATTTAACTCATAAACACAGCAAAGACACTGAAATTCTGAAAAGAGGCAAACATCACGGTGTTAATTCTCTCTCTCTTTTTTCTTTTGAGACAGATTCTCGCTCTGTTGCCCAGGCTGGAGTGCGGTGGCTCGATCTTGGCTCATTGCAACCTCCGTCTCCTAGGTTCAAGTAATTCTCGTGCCTCAGCCTCCCAGGTAGCTGGGATTACAGGCATGTACCACCATGCCCAGCTAATTTTTTGTGCTTTAAGTAGAGACGGGGTTTCACCATGTTGGCCAGGCTAGTCTCAAACTCCTGGCCTCAAGTGATCCACCTGCCTTGGCCTCCCAAATTGCTGGGATTACAGACATGAGCCACTGCACCCAGCCTATGGTGTTACTTCTCATAACATTTCAAAATATCTTAGCAATATGTCTTTGGTGGAATCAGAGTTTTATTAGAAGACTTTTGACTCTTCAGTGTGGATTTTTATATTTTCAAATTCATTAACGTGAAAGAAAGGGAGAAACCTTTTCTTATTACATTCTTATACCTTAAACTAGCAGTATCACTACAAAATTTTAATTAATGCAGAAGACAATGCTGCATTTCCAAGTATAAAATAAGGAGTTTCCATTTCAATTAAAAAAAAGATCCTTTAGGGTGTGATGGTTACATGGAAAATGCAACTTAAAGCTCATTTAAAAACTTTCCAACCGATTTGTATTAGTCTGTTCTCATGCTGCTAATAAAGACATACCCAAGACTCTGCAATTTGTAAAGGAAAGAGGTTTAATGTACTCATAGTTCCACGTGGCTGAGAAGGCTTCACAATCATGGCAGAAGGCAAAGGAGAGAAAAAGGCACATCTTACATGGCATCAGGCAAGAGAGTGTGTACAACAGCAACTCTCCTTTAGAAAACCATCAGCTATCATGAGACTTATTTACTACCACAAGAACAGTATGGGGGGAACTTCCCCCATGATTCAGTTACCTCCACCTGGGCCCACTCTTGACAAGTGGAAATTATTACAATTCAAGGTGAGATTTGGGTGGGGACACTGCTAAGCCATATCACTATTCTAGCTTATAGGGAACATCTTTGCTTGGCACAGAGGTGTTCAGATCCAATAATACCCATTATTATTTGACTCACTATCAGGCCTCATGTCATACTGTAGCCTCCTAGATGTGTTTATACCTCCCACATCATTTGTATAAACACATCTAGGAGGCTACAGTGTTGGGGCCTGATACTGAGTCCTTTCTGTGTTTGCTTGTCAAATTCCAGAGCACGCCACATAGAATCAGCACTGTAGCAGAGGATAATTACAAAAATTATTTCTTATGGTGAATGATGTTATAGCTCTTTTTCTCTCTTGCCTGGTATTTCCAGAGAAGTATCCGTGAAGAGGCAGTGGAAGTCAGACATCTCTGGAAAGACTATTGTAAACAATAATTTGGTTTTCAATATGTCCTTAATGGATACTTCTTTTTGCTAAGGACTGAATTAGAGTGGTGAATAGCAAAACCCTTTTCTTTCCTCATAGGCCTTCCCATCTAGAGAGAGAGAGAGCACGCTGGTTGTCTCTAGGTTAGAAAGTCAATACTAATACAACAAAAGGTCATTGAACACCTACTAGGTGCTAGAACCATTCCTAGGCATCATGGATGCAGAGATACATAGGAGAAAGACATTGTCCTCAAGGAATACTCAAAGCATAATGATGGAAACCAGCACAACAAATACTTACTAGAAAGTGTGATAGGTAATAATATAGTGATAAAGACAGTTCTGCAGAAGACAAAGAAGGGAATAGAAACTTCGACAATTGTATTTGACATGGGGCAAGATGAAAAAAGAGGGCTGGAGGTGAGAAGGGAGATTGGGAGAGGGGTGATGTGGTTTTCCATGGCCAAGACCAACTCTGGCTAACCCTAATCAGGAGCTGAGTGGGAGACCCGGGAGGAGACTGCTGCCTGGGGCAGGCCTTGCTTCTCTGCACCCGGCCTCATAGTATGTTGCATGCATCTGTCAGCTGCCTGTGATTTGTTCCTGCCCCCCGCTGAACTGCGAAATGAGTTTTAGGGTCAAATTCCCTAGTCAAAAATTTGTTAATCTCATCCAGTGGCTGCTTATGTTTTTTTCAGTTCTTATCCCCCTGAGCAAGAATACCTACGGTTTGTTCAGCTGTCATCCTCTCTATCCTTCTGTCTAATTTGCTCCCAGGGTGGTTTCTCTCCTTTGTCTGAGGGCCTTATCTGAAGCTGCATGAATGAACTCTGTGGGCATTTTGCAAACCCTGGAGCCAGGAGTTCATATCTGTGGACAATTTCCCTCATAGATTTCACACTGGGGGAGGCCAAGACAAGGTCTTGGTATGCACCAATGACAACTGCACATTGTCTTTTACCTTCAGTCAAGAGGACAGAGCTGCTGTGATAGAGAAGGGGAGAACCGTGATAAACTACTAAGCTTTCTGAGGTATGAAATGTTTTGAAGTAAGAAATATGTACAGTGTGCATTAATTTGCATCCTACTGGCACTGAATGCTTTTCATACATGCATTCATTATGTATATTTCAAGATGACAAAAATAGCTAACAGTTGACCCTGTTATAAATACCTCACTGAACAGTGAAAGGAATGCAAATCCCACATTCATAAATTTTGCCAGCAGAGAGTTATATTGATCTGTTCAAATGATCTAAGGACATAGATTTTCCATTATCCCTCTATAACAATGTCACATTAACCATGATCATCAGAGAGGAGGGAGGCTAGGAGTATTTCTATTTGGGTATCTGAGTTACTAAGGGAGACAACAGCACCATCAAAATGCTTAGAATCTTAAAAGCCTCAAAAATAAAGCAAGGACATATGGAAGCACCAGCAGGATTTGTGTTCAGATTCTGAATTGGTGCAGACCATGAGGTGTCTGGAGTCAGGCTCCTCTCGGAGCTCTGCCAGGCATCTCTTTGCTCTCAACTCGGGTGATTTCCTGGATGGTAAGGAGGGGGTAGGAATACTACCCCTTTGCAGCATCATTGAGTAGGGACAGCAAAAAACTATTTCTTTTACCATTTACACAGAGTAAGTTTAATTAAACAATACACATATTTTTAGCCCACGATTCTAACCCAACCATTGCTCTATTTTCTCCGAGTTTCCTCCAAAGCTTTCTTCCCATGCGTACATTGTTTCATGTTGTGGCAACCTGGCATGTGCAATTTTATGACTTGATTTTTTTTCTTTGGTAACATGATTTCAGAGACATTTTCTATGTTGTTACAAAGGCTTTATGTTTATCATGTTTAATGATTGAATAATACTTCACTGACCAGATACTTCATAATTTATATAACAATTCCCTTGTTTTTGGACGTTTAGGAAAACTATTGTTTTTGGCACACTTCTGCTTCCGCAGAACTCCCAGCTGTGTGGGCTGAGATGGGAAAGAAAAACCAATCTAAGCAAGCCAAGCTTGGATTCAGAGGAGCACATGCACGGGATGCCAAAATTTAGTTCATGAAAGAGAAGTCGAGTTGGTTGTGGACCAGGGTTAGATTTCAGGCTAATACAGAAGAAGTGTATTTCCCCACTTCTTCTTTATTTATTTATTTATTCCCTTTTATCTTCACTTCCCAATCCTATTCCTCTCACCCTTCCATAAAAAAACTATCCAAAGTGTTTTCCAGAAGCAGCTATTCAGAAAGTTATTTATAATTCCGGGGAGGGGGAGGGAGTGGTCACTAGCACAAGCTTTCTGCTGGGATCCTGCCAGTGTGGGGGATGAGGAGCGGGGAGAATGTGAGGAAACCCTGGTCAGAGGGGCTGGATGGAGAAGTCTGCCTGATGCTGAGATTTGCCTAAACACAGATGTAAGATGCTGTTTCCAACATCAGCCTCATCATGAATTAAGTTAGGTTAAGCTATGATAATAGAAGACACCAGCAAATCTGGTAACCAAAGGGGAGGAAGCTTATTTCTTTGTCTTATCACAGTCCAAAGCTGATGTTCAGGTTAGTGGGATGCCATTCCTGCAAGCAGTCATTCTGCGCTGCTCTCTTCAACGTGTAACTTTCAGGGTCTCCTTGAATATCCATTCCTGTTCACCAGAAAGGCAAAAGGGAGTGAAGCATCATGAATGGAAGGTTGCATGAAAATGGAGACATTGTAGTCACTCTCATTCCATTGTAGGGAACACAGCCGTGCTGGACTCACCTAACTTCAAGGGAGTCTTAGAAATGTGATCCCAAAGAGAGAGAACAGGTGGGGCAGTGAGTGGCATCTGTGCAGTCAGTAGTACATGGGACACCTTGGCCTTCCATCTGTCTTTCTCCTCTGTTTTATTCTTCAGTTGGTTCAGAATTTATTCAGAGAAGGGTGTTATTCAAAAGGCTCCAACAAAAACTAATTTGGCGGTATTCCGGTATTACTTACATGAGTATACTCTCAGTGATATGTATTGGAGTGGAGGAAGGGGATTGGCGAAAGCTGAGCAAAAGGGAAGTAGAAAGTATTTCTCTGCAGTAGGGTTTGCTTAAAAGTCTCACCCAACCAGGCATGGTGGCTCATGCCTGTAATCCTAGCACTTTGGGAGGGTGAGGCAAGAGGATGAACCGGGCGTTAAAGACCAGCCTGGGCAACATAGCAAAACCATGTCTCTACAAAAAAATAAAAATAAAAATTAGCCAGGTGCGGTGGTGCATGCCTGTATTCCAGCTACTCAGGAGGCTGGGCACAAGAATTGCTTGAACCCAGGAGATGGAGGTTACAGTGAGCCAAGATCATGCCACTGCACTCCAGCCTGGGTGACAGAGTGAGACTCTGTCTCAATAAAATAATAAAATAAAATAAAAGACCCACCCATCATGGAACCATATTCAATGTTCTTAAAGGTAAAACTTTCTACCATTTTTGACAACTCATAGGTAGATGTTTCAATAGCCTGGGGCAGTGTATATTTCTTGGCTAGTAATTTGAAATGTCAGCTGCTCTACACCTTTGTATACCTCACATTGATTCACTGGATCAACATTTACCGGGTACCTGGTGTCTATGAAATGTAGCTACTAGATACAGAACAAAGAATGTCAAAGTTTCAAGATAAAATATATTTGAAATTATTACAATTAAAAATAAACTATAGGTTATACAAGATTTTTTAAATAAGAGAGGTGATTGAAAAATTGATCAAATAAAATTTGAATTAAGAGCACCTTAAAGAGGGCTTCAGTTCTAAAAATAGATTGGGCAACCAAATGGTCAAAAAATAATACTCTCTTCTTAGAGAACATTTCAGCACTTTGGGAGGCTGAGGTAGGAGGATTGCTTGAGTCCAGGAGTTCAAGACCAGCTTGGGCAATATAGTGAGAACCTGTCTCTAAAAAGACAAAAATTAAAAACAAATTAGCTACACATGGGTGGTGTGCACCTGTAGTCTCAGCTACTCAGAAGTTTGAGGCAGGAGGATGGCTTGAGTCCAGAAGTTTGGGGCTGCAATGAACTGCAATTGTGCCACTGCACTCCAGCCTGGGCAACAGAGCAAGACTCCATCTCTAAAATTAATTAATTAATTAATTAATAGTAAAATAGAGTGCATTTCACTAATAGTGAACCACAGAGAAACAGCTAAGTGGAGAATTTAGCTTAGGAGGAGCTCAGAAAGGTGTTTGCCAATAGCAGTTTTTATGAGGCCAGGAAGAGAAGAAACTCCTTTAGCCAAGCTATCTTACCTTGTTTCCTTGCCATGATCCTGTTCTGTATTCCAAGCCCCTTGTGCCTATTAAGTAGCAATAAGCAGACTCCTAACCAACTCAATCTCAGCAGCTCCACCTGAACTGTGTGACCCGCTTCCCATTCCACAGGCTGTAGTCTCTGTAGTTCTGGGAACTACAGGCGAGAATCATCGCAGTGACCTCCTCTCAGTGCTATGTGCCAGGCACTGGGGGTGCCCACTTTATGCACAGTATGACATTCGGTTCTCATTACCTCCAAGAGGGAGATGTTATTACTTTCCCTACATCATATATTGGTAAAACTGAAGCCTAGGTTATTTAGCTTCCCTGAGATTATAGAGCACATCCAGGGAAAATCTGGGTTAGGAAGCTAGGGCCATCTAATGTCTGAGCATGAGCAAAAACTATTATGATGTGCAACCACAGAGCCCAGGCAGCCGCCACACCCCCAAGTTACGATACAAACACCCATTCTCTCTTTTTATAAAAAATACCGTCTTTTTAAAAAAAATTCTTCTTTCTATGTTCCCAACACCAAACCAAAATCATTTACATGAATGTCCCCTGACACTCATGGGTGTTTGCTGCACAAGGTGTTTAAGTCAAAGAGATGTGCAACTTAATTAAGTAAGACACTTGAACTTCTCACATGTGGAATTGGGTTCACCTACCTCATGGAGATCTTCTCCACTTTAAATGCTGGAGAAAACTCCGGGGAGATTGTCCTGTAATCACTATTGATGATTTTAGGCATATGTATGTGTTTAAAGACTTGGAAGATGTATTAATTCTTGGAAAACTCAAGCAATTAATATTTGACTTATATTCTGGAAAACTGTACAGAGAATTCCATCACAGACCTGACCCAACAGATATACCCCCAGGAGAGCAAGCCCAAGATGTAGCAAGCCGTCCACATAAGCACTCCTTCCAGAAATGAACACCCTGTGAATATAGGTATACTTTATTCAGGGATTGAGATGAGCTTTAAAAACTTGAAAAACAGTCTGTAAGTCTTTCAGCAGCAGCATCAACCTGCGTAGTAGAAATAGTAAGTGTATATTTTCATAATTATATTTGTATTTTTATTTTGAATAAAATGAAAGAAGTTTTGGGTTTTAAAAAAGATACTGCATAATAAAACCACCGGGTAGACTAAACACTTAGATGCAAGTGATTATTGTTATTGTTATATAAGACAATCCTGGAAAAATATGAATAGGCTATGAAATATTGTATGATGAAAAACAAAATTTAGGTGAGGAAATGCTCCCAGAAACCTTATAGGTCCCAGTTTTTTCCCACATGACCACTTATATGTTTACTTATCACTGTTAGCTTTCTCATGAGAGTTCCCTGTGCACCGTCTATCTTCTGATCCTCTGGGATTGCATGTAATCTGATGGGAGAGTGGATTTCAGTAGACAATCAGCAATGTGACTTTGTGTTTTTTGGCTGAAAGACTCTTCTAGATGGGTGCAATATTAGTGCTCTGCTAATGAAAAACTGCTAATTGGCTAGCAGGGAATTAGACTTGTCTTTTTTCATCAAGGCTTAAATCCGCTGGCTGTTCATGTTGAACTCTTAGTCTGGAATAGATCACCGTGTTAAAGTAAACACACGCTTATTATCTGAGGTGTTTTTAGCCTAGCAATTTGAGATAAAATGCTTATCATTTTACAAGTTCAAAAACTCTTTAGGTCCTGGGGAAGGATTTGTAGATCATATTCTAAAAAGGTAAAACAGAAGGTACTTATTAAATGTCTTATTAACAAAACAATTATGATGAGTATTTTGATCTACTGAGTGAAAGGTACGCTGGTTTGCCTCAAAAATAAAATAGTTGAACACTGTTAGAAAGAACTTTGAAGTTGAGAAGTCACAGCCCACCCCCTTTCATATCTCCAAACCCTTCCAGGTCCCTGTGCAGAAATACAAATATGTGGCAGTTTTCTCTTAAACAGAAGAAACCTGCATTCCTTCATCTAGCCCTGAAGTCATATTTATGGCAAAAGGGATAACTTGAACCCTGGTGAAGAGCGGTGCCTTGCTGGGACTCTTAGTTTTTGGTCTCCCCATGGGGAATTGGTTTCCAAAAGAAGTGCCTGCCTTGTTTCCCAGCTTTCTTAGCTAGTTATATGTGTGTGAGATGTCGTATATAGTATCAGTTATACCTCAGCCTCTATGCAAATTCAGCAGAGTTCCCATAGAGATGATTGGCTGAGAAGAGACAGAGGGTGGAGTCATCTAGTCCTCCACAAATCTTGCTGTACTTCTATTGCTGTAGGCGTGGTGACCTAAGCCAAGCCTAGCGTCACCATCATCAGTTTCCCAAGCTTCCAGCCAGCAGGGCATTGTCATCAACTTGGCACTGACAGCCTGTGTTACTGTAGTGGCCCCTAACTGTGTTCCTGATTCCATTCTCGTCCTCCTTATTTTCCACTAAGTAGACAGGGTGTTTCCTCAAATATATAAAGTCAATCATGTAAAATGGTGCAGCAACTATGGAAAATGATACAGCATTTCCTTAAACATTAAAAATGAAATTACCATACAATCTAATGATTTCACTCTTACCCAAAAGAATGGAAAGCAGAGTATCAGAGAGATATTTGTATATCTGCATTCATAGCACCATTATTCCCAATAGCCCAAAAACGGACATAACCCAAGTGTGCAACAATGGATGAATGGAAAAACAAAAAGCAGAACAGTTGGCCCTTTGAATTAATGAGTTCTTCATCCATGGAATCAACTGGCCATAAATTGAATATATTTTGGGAAACAATGTGTTTGTATTGAAATATGTAAAGACTTTTTTTCTTGTCATTATTTCCTAAACAATACTACATAACAACTATTTACATAGCACTTACGTTGTATTAAGTATTGGAAATATTCTAGAGATCATTTAAAATATATGGGAGGATATATCTAGGTGATATGCAAATACTATGCCATTTTGTATCAGGTACTTGGGCATCCTTGGATTTTGGTGTTCAGTGGGGTTTCTGGAATCAGCTCCCCCATGGACACTGAGGAACAGCTGTATATTTATACAATGGAATATTATCCAGCCTTAAGAAGGAAAGAAATTCTGGCACATGCTACAGTGTGGATAAGCCTTGAAGATATTATGCTAAGTGAAATAAGCCAGTCACCAAAGGGTGAAGACTGTATGATTCCCCCTTCTGTGAAGTTCCTAGAGTTGTCCAATGAGTAGAAACAGAAAAGAGAATGGTGGTTTGCCCAGCATGCATTAACTGCTTTTTTTCCCTAATGCTGTCCCTCAATTCTCTTAATCTAGGTTTTTTCCCTGTATTATACTTACTGCTCCCTGACAATATTTTGCATATGTATTTGTTTATCTACTTATTGTTTATCCCCCCCAACCAGAATGTTGGCTCAATGAGATCAAGGATTTCGTCTGTCTCATTTGTCACTGTATCTCCAGTGCCTGGTTCCAGTGAATATTTGTTGAATAAATGGTGCATGAATGAATGAATGAATGAATGACTGCATGAATCAGCACTCCAAGTGGAGTGCAGCAATCAGTATTGGAGGGTCTAAGGCAGAGGGCAGATTAACTAAGCATCCAAGCAGCTGTAGACTGACTGCTGGCTGTGGTTCCTTGTACAACAGTCCCACCCCCTCGCCCCCTCTCAGCTTAAGGCCACCCTGGGTATTTGGGGAGGCTGAGGTGTAGGACTATTATCACCTTCTCTTGTTCCCAGCATTGCCTAACACTCTCCATTTTACACTTTCCCTTTTCCTTCCCCCATCTGGTTCTCTGCCTCTCAACCTGAGTTTCAAAGAATTAAAATCTGAGCCTGCCACTTACACATTTTTAAAGCCAAGCCCAGTTGCTTAAAGATGATAGGATGCAATTATCCCCACCTCTAGCAGAGGTGCTGGGTCACTTTGCTGAATTTTGTTTGAAAAAGGAGGAAAATGCATAACCATTGTTTACACTTTTAGGCTTCAGTGTTTGAGAAAACGTTTGCCTCTTCTCCTGTCTTGAAGCTTTGAGGACTAAGCATGTTTTTAATTCAGACCTTCACCTTGGCTTTGACCTTTCACCTCTTCCTTCTAGGCCCAAGTGACTTTTTCTTTGCAGCTGGACTATTTTTTTTTAAAATAATATTTAAGGCTCCAGAGCAATCACCACTATCACCTAGAGTAATCTGCCCGCGTGCACTCTAGAACAGCTGTGATGACCTGTCAATTTCCCAGGGGTCACTTCAACTTTGTTTTGGTTATGACGTGGGATTGGGACCTGGGAGTCCTCATTTGGATCCAGGCTGATAGCCAGTCCAGACACATTTGCACTTGGAAAGGCAATCATGCACATATGGCTGAGTGAAGTATTTTTACTTTTTGTTCTCAGATGCTTTTGTTTTACCCATTAAAGCCAGAGTCTAGGCTGGAATGCATTTCTCAGGGTCTTACTAAAATGCAATCAAGTGAGTTATCGAATGTATCAACTGGAAATTCATAACATTCTGTTTTTAAACCTGAAGGTTGTCAGGACTTATTTTTGGCCAAACTGGGATGGTTTCTTAGAGGCAAAGATGTGTAAGGTGAGACTAGAGAAAGAATAGGATTTATCTGAGCAAGGTAGAAAGGAGTAAAAAACAGATGGGCTTGGGAATTTGCAGGCAGTTCAGCAGAGGAGGGAGCAGGTTTTGTGGGGAGTTGAGAGGCGAGTGAGGTCGTAAGATACTGATGATCCATGTTAAGGATTCAGAATCATATTCTGAAGACAATAGGAAACAGTTGAAATATTAAAAGCTAAAGAGAAACATGATGATGATGATGATGATTTTTTTAAATTTTATTTTAAGTCCTGGGATACATGTGCAGAATGTGCAGGTTTGTTACATAGGTAAACGTGTGCCATGGTGGTTTGCTGTGCCTATCAACCCATCACCTACGTATTAAGGCCAGCATGCATTAGCTGTTTATCCTGATGCTCTCCCTTTGCTCGCCTCCGTGACACGTCCTGGTGTGTGTTGTCCCCCACCCCCGTGTCCATGTGTTCTCATTATTCACCTTCCACTTATGAGTGAGAACATGTGGTGTTTGGTTTTCTTTTCCTGTGTTAGTTTGCTTCATCCATGTCCCTGTAAAGAACACAATCTCGTTCTTTTTATGGCTTCATGGTATTCCATGGTGTATATGTACCACATTTTCTTTATCCAATCTATCATTGATGGGCATTTGGGTTGACTCCATGTCTTTGCTATTGTGAATAGTGCTGCAGTGAACATACACGTGCATGTATCTTTATAATAGAATGATTTATATTCCCTTGGGTGTATGCCCAGTAATGGGATTGCAGGGTCAAATGGTATTTCTGGTTCTAGATGCTTGGGGGGAACCACCACAGTGTCCTCCACAGTGATGAAACTAATTTATATTACCACCAACAGTGTGAAAGTTTTCCTATTTCTCCACAGCCTCACCAACATCTGTTGTTTCCTGACTTTTTAATAATCAGCATTCTGATTGGTGTGAGATGATATCTCATTGTGGTTTTGATTTGCATTTCTCTAATGATCAGGGATGTTGAGATTTTTTTCATGTTTGTTGGCTACATAAATATCTTCTGTTAATAAATTCTGTTAATGTCCTTTGCCCACTTTTTGATGGGGTTGTTGATTTTTTTATATAGTTACAAAATATCACACTTGCTGCAGAGTGGACTATGTGTAATATAAAGATTAGAGGGGGCCTTTAAAGATGGGTAGGAGGTGGAAATCGTAAGTTAAAGGCAAAATGTAGATGTGGTTTGAACAAGGGTATGAAAAATGCGGTGGAAGAATGTGGATAGATTTTTAAAATAGACTTTCAAAAAACCAATGTATTATTTTCTAAGTAGGCTTTATTATTAAGAGCAGTTTTAGGTTTGCTGAAAAATTGTACAGAGTCCCATATACTTTTCCCCCATATCAGGTATACAGAGATTCCCCTGTTATCAACATCTTGTGTTAGTGCTGTGCGTTTGTTACAACTGATGAACCAATGTTCATGCGTTATTATTGCCTGAAGTCCATAGTTTGCATTAAGGTTTGCTATTTGTGTTGCAGAACTCTCTGGATTTTGACGTATGCGTGATGTCACGCATTTACCATTATAGTATTATACACAGTAGTTCCACTGCCCTAAAATTCCCCTGTGCTTCACCTGTTCCTCCCTTCCTCTTACCCCTGAAACCAGTGCTCTTTTTACTTAGAGTTTTTGCCTTTCCAGAATGTAATAGAGTTGGAATCTACAGTACATAGAACTTGGTCAGCTGGCTTCTTTCACCTAGCAATATGTACTTAATGTACCTCCAAGTCTTTTGGTGGGTTGATAGCTCAATTTTTAAAGTAGACTTTATTTATTTATTTATTTATTTATTTTTGAGCAGTTTTAGGTTCATAGCAAAAGTAAGCAGAAAGTACAGAGATTTCCCATATTCCCTCTGGCTGTTTTTTAAAACACTTATTAATATTTCATTATATGAATATATCACAGTTTATCCATTTACGTATTGAAGGACATTTTGCTTGCTTTCAGTTTTTAGTGATTATGAGTGATATTGCTATAAACACTCCTATGAACGATTTTGTGTGTGTATATAAATCTTTAGCTCATGTAGGTAAATACCTAGAAGTACAATTGCCAGATCATATGACAAGCCTATGTTTAGCCTTGTAAGAAACTAGCAACTTGTGTTCCAAAATGGCTGTACCATTTTGCATTGCCACCAGCAATGAATGAGAGTTTCTATTGCTCTAGCTGTTTGTCAGCATTTTGGTGTTTTCAGTGTTTTGGATTGTGGCCATTTCAACAGGTGTGTAGTGGCATTTCACTGCTGCTATAATTTGCAATTCCCTAATGACATACACTGTTGCGCATGTTTTCATATGCTTGTTTGCCATCTGTGCATCTTGGTATTATTCATCAGATTGTATATAATATTTAAAGACATGGAAGTAGATGGGATTTCCTCAGAAATATTATATGTAAATTAAAAGAAGAGAGATTCTAGAAAAGAAATTAGAGTACTCCTGGGTTCATGTGATTCTCCTGCCTCAGCCTTCTGAGTAGCTGGGATTATAGGTGCCTGCCACCATACCCAGCTAATTTCTTGTATTTTTAGTAAAGAGAGGGTTTCACCATGTTGGCAAGGCTGGTCTCGAATTCCTGACCTCAGGTGATCCACCCACTTCGGCCTTCCAAAATGCTGGGATTACAGGTGTGAGACACTGTGCCCATCTAGCAGTTTTAAGTGAAGCTAAATTATGTAGGATGTGGTCACTTAGGGTGGAATAATAAAGTGTAGTTAAAGTGAAGGCTACTAGAGATGAAACTGATCAAGAAATGTAGAAGTCAGGACCTTCGGTGAGCTGTCTCCCGTAGCTTTGCGTCTCCAGCACAGAAGTAATAGAAAGTGCCAAATTATGCATAAATGGGTATTTTACTCTGAATGTGCATATAAATCAATGCATTACTTCTGTAGAGAATGAGTCTGCATATTCAGTGTGACCTCTAATTACAGAATGACTGTGTCACCTCAAGGAATCCAGAGCTCCAGAAATCAGATCACTTAGGTTTTCTTACTCTGCTTAAGGTAAGGGCTGCTTAGCTAAAGGTACTAATTACAGTGGCATTCTTTTCCTCTGTATGAACAACTTAAAAATTTCTCTATAATACTGTTTTTATAATTAAGGTCTTCAGACTTCCTGCATCAAAATTACTTGGGAGTTATAGTTAAAAATGCATACTCCTGAGTATAATGCTAGACTTATCAATGAAGTTGGAGGATAGAGTGGGGAGCTGGGTTGTGTGTAGCTGGAATCTGTGTGTGTGTGTATTATATATATGTGTGTATATATATATATATGTATGTGTATATATATAAACACATATATATGTATGCATATATATACATATATATGTATGTGTATATATATATGTGTGTGTGGCTGGAATCTGTGTGTGTGTGTGTGTGTGTGTGTGTGTGTGTGTGTATACACACCTTTTTTTTTTTTTTTTGAGACAGAGTCTACTCTATTGCTCAGGCTGGAGTGCAGTGGCACAATCTTGGCTCACTGCAACCTCTGCCTCCCAGGTTTAAGCAATCTTATGCCTCAGCCACTGGAGTAGCTGGGTTACACTTGTGCACCACCAGGCCTGGCTTCTTTTTTTTTCTTTGTTTTCTTTTTTGTTTTTTGTATTTTTAGTGGAAACAGGGTATCACCATGTTGGCCAGGCTGGTCTTGAACTCCTTGCCTCAAGTGATCTGCCCCCCCTTGGCCTCCCAAAGTGCTGGGATTATAGGCATGAGCCACTGCGCCTGGCTAGGAATCTCTATTTTTCACTAGCTCTTCAAATGATTCTTATGCATATACCGTACACAGACACATACATGTGTAAGTGTGCTTTCGATGTGTGAGGATGTTGCTTATGCATGGGATTCATGCAGAGCTCTACATTCTCTGAAATATGGTCACTCTATGCTTCCCTGAAGCACACTCTCATTCCACCAACTCTGGTTTTTTTCTTACCTAAATGCTAATAGAGATAGCATAGAGAACAGTAAGGTGACTTCCTGCGTATTACTCTGAGGGATATGGAGTATTCTCCAGGATGTTAGCAATATATTTCTACAGATTTTACCTTTGATTGAATTGCCATTTGATTCCATGATAGCTACTTCCCCAGTGAGGTCATAATCTATGAACTCCAAAAGTAAATATCTTCACTGATTTCGTTTTTTCTTAAAGGAAAGAGTATATGAGTCAAGGGTGAGTTGGCAGAGAAGAATTTAAAGCTTCCAAATGTCGAAAAAAGGACATTGTAGCTTGCTTTAAGAAGAAACCAAATGTTCTAATTAACATTTTTTATCTTTGACATTTCCTGACTGCCTTTATGTATCCCTTGGGTGATTATTATAGTTTAAAAAATAAAAATTCAATATTCATTCTTACCCCCCACTTTTATAGTTGAGTTAATCTCACCTCGTTCATCTGTTTTGTTGATCTACATTGCTAATGCCACTTATGGAAGGCAGTCAAGGGTGCTTACAACATTTTTGTCTGGTTAGTTTAATGCTACAATCATCTGAGATAAAAAGTACTGGTTATTTTACTCCAATAGCAAAGTACTCAATAATTTTTTTTCCTTGGGGTTAATGCATTCTCTTATTTCAGTCTTTTATCCTCTCTTCCTCTTTATTTCCAAATAGCATCACATTTATTCCTATGCTTTATTTCCTATTCAGCTTATGGGTTTGGCCATTGACATCTATTATGATAACTTATTTGAAACTTCTTGAGTTCTTTCTGCCCCTGCCCTTTTAAGTAAGATTTGTGGAAAAACCCAGAAAGATGATATTATAGCAAGTTAACATCTTGTAGCTGGTTTGGACTTTACAGAGCAAGTAGTATAATAAAAAATGAAAAAGAAAGTAAAATAACTACAGTGGCTAGAATACATATTTTATTTCATGTAATTCTCATGCAAATTTCTGTAGTTGGGATTATGATTTTTATTTTTATAGAAAGGAAATAGGTGAGGCTCTAAGAAGCGAAAAACCCAAGTTCTCCTTTTTCACCAAGTATCTCCCCAACCACAGATATTTTTGGAATTCATATCTTTTCTAGCTCCTTTCTCTTATTCTACAGACATGTTAAAAATGTCAGATCCTAAAAATACAAATTTTCCTTTGACTATAATCCGTTATCACTTCTTTTCTTCACAGCTAAGTTCTTAAAGGAACAGTCTATATTCTTTGTTTCTGCTTCTTCGCTTCTCCTGATTCACTGTTAACCTATGGCAATGAGGCTTTAACCCATCCTTCTAACTGCTAAGCACCTCCTTTAGGGTAAAACAGTGCCACGACAAATACCTAAGGCATGCAGGGCTTAAAACCTAGGTGACAGGTTGATAGGTGCAGCATGTGTATGTCTATGTAACAAACCTGCATGTCCTTCAGATGTATCCCAGAACTTAAAACAAAACAAAACAAACAAACAAACAAAAAACCAATACCACTCTCATCCTCATCTGGTATGCAGCATTCAGGTCTGACCATGTCCTCACTAAAAGGCTTGACCTACTTCCAGGATTGTTATCTAAATTAGGAGAGTTAATTCAAAAAGTTTACAAGAGTGCCTAGCACATGAGAACCACCATTACATATGAGGTGTTGTTGATACATGGCTATTACTTGCTATTGTTGGCTATTATTAATACAATGACCAGGGTCTCTATTCACCTTATAAATTAAACATTTTCAGTTTCTTTTGTTTGTTTTTTTCTTCATTTCTGCCTTTATACTCAGGCAAAAGGGATCCCTGCTCTAGGCTTCACGCTCTTTAAAATAAGTTGCACTGAGGTTTCATGTACATAATATAACATTCATTAATTATTGGGGTACAATTTGGTAAGTTTCTACAGATCCATGGTACATTTCTACAATTTCGTAAGTTTCTACAGTCCTGAAACCACCGTCATAATCATGATATACAACATGCCCACCTCCCCAAAAAGTGTCCTCATGCTTCTTGGAATCAATATTCTCCCTCTATTCCTCATTCATGGCAAATATTAATCTTATTTCTGTCATTATAATTTTATCTTTTCTAAAATTGTGCACAAATGGAACTATACAGTAGGCAGTCTTTTGTGTCTGGCTTCTTTTACAGAGCAGAATGCTGTTGGGATTCATCTACATTGTTCCATATTAGAAGTTTCTTCTTTTTATAGATAAGTATTACGGTATGTGGCTATCATCTGAGGACCAGGTAATGGCCATTTGTGCTTTTTTCAGTTTGAATTATTGCTATAAACATTTGAATACAAGTCTTTGTGTGGACATATGTTTTATTTCTCTGGGTTAAATACCTACATGTGGGATTTAGGGGTCTCATGATAATTAGATGCTTAATTGTATAAGAAAATGCCAAACTGTTTTCTAGTGATTATGCCATTTTGTATTTCCAACAAAAATCTATGAGAGTATCCAGCTCCACATTCTTGCCAGCATTTTGTACTCAGTCTTTTAAATTTTCACTGTTCCAGAGAAGGAGCAGTAATAACTCTGGTTTTCATTTTGATTTCCTTGATGACTAATGAAGTTGAAGACCCTTTTGTGTATATGTTTGTCATTGTTTCTTGGTGATGTGTCTGTTCAAATCTTTTGCCCATTTTAAAAATGGGTTGTTTTCTTTGTTTTACCAATTTGTTAAGAGTCCTTAAACATTCTGGATATAAGATTTTCTTCTACATTTTCTTCTAGAAGTTTTATAGTTTTAACTCTAATATTTAGGTCTGTGATTCATTTCAGGTTAAGTTTTATATACAGGGGCGGTGAGGATGAAGGCTAATTTGTGTGTGTGTGTGTGTGTGTGTGTGTGTGTGTGTGTATGTGTGTCTAATTGTTCAAGTTCTACTTGGTAAAAGACTATCTCTTTCATGAATTGAGTTACCTTGGCACTATTGTCAAAAGTTAGTTGATCAAAAATGTATGGATTTATTTCTGGCCTCTATTCTGTTCTATCAATTTATTTGGGTTTGATTTGCTCTTCTTTTTCTAGTTTCTAAAAGTAGAATCTCAGATCATTGATTTGCCACTTCTGTTCTTTTCTAATATAACCATGTAATGCTAAAAGTTCTCTCTAAATGTTGCTTTAGCTGTATCTTACCAATTTTGGTATGTTGTATTTGCCTTTCCATTCAGCTTAAAATATTTTATAATTTCTCTTATAAAATTATTTCAATTTTTAAAAATTGATCCACATGTTATTTAGAGATGTGTTGTCTAATTTCCAAGAATTGGAGGAATTTTCCAGATCTTTCTGTTAGTTATTTTTAGTTTAATTTTGTTATGGTCAGAGAACATACCTTGTATGATTTTAATTCCTTTACATTTTTTGAGGCTTGTTTTATGACCTAGCATATGATCTGTTTTGGTAAATGTACTACAGTCACTGAAAATGAATATGTATTCTGCTGCGACTATGTGAGGTGTTTCATAAATGTCAATTAGGTTAAATTGTTTGAAATGATTATTCAAGGGCATTATCTTTTTGCTGATTTTCCATCTGCTTGTCCATCAATTATTGCTAGAGGAGTGTTGCAATCTTCTACTACAATCATAATTTGTTTATTCCCCATTTCAATTATATTGCCAGTTTCTTTGTTTCACCTTTTAATCCTATCAATTTTGGTTCATGTATTTTGAAGCTCTGTTATTAGGTGTGTAAAAGTTTACAATTGTTATGTCCTCTATATGAAATAGTGCCTTTATTATTATGAAGTGTTTCTATTTATGTCTGATAAATATCTTTTTTGTTTAAAGTCTACTTAGATAATAATATCCAGTTCCAGCTTTTGGTAGATTAGTGTTTTCAGAGTATATCTTTAAACGGTCAGTTATATTTCAATGAGGTTAAAAATGAGAAAAATACGTTCTATATTTTACCACATATTTATCATTTCTGGAATTCATCATTCTTTGCATTGTTCTAAATTATCAACTGTTATATTTTTCTTATATCTGAAGAACTTCCTTTAACAGTATTTGTAATTCAAGTCAGCTGCTGGAGGCTGGAGGGCAAATCTGATCTCTGTTACTCCCTTATGGTCAGAGGGAAAGTCAGGAGTTTCAGTCCCATTCTTCAGAGAGCCCTGCTCTGGGCTTCACATGGCCTTTCCCACAGTGTGAGAATTCTGGGGGCTGAGGAAAAGTGCCCACCCAGAATCTGTCTCCCTTTCCACCTAGACTTACATTATGGATAAATTTCCTATGAAACAGCCAGGCTGGCTTCCAGTCCCTACCCCTTCTCTGGAATTACCCTTATAATGAAAGACTGAGGACTGGCTATTTATTTCAGTGGTGTGGACAGAGCTCAATGTGGGCACTGAGATGTCTTCCCATATGTGTGAGAGGCCCTTTGTGGTATAAGATGAACCTACCAGAGGGAGAAGAAGGAAGGCAGGGTATCAGGAGCTAGGTCCTTCCCATGCTAACACATTCACCCATGAAATTTTGAGTTCCATAATTCTGTTTTCAACCTGGTATTCCAAGATATTATCTTTTTCATGGTAGGAGCATGAGGTATATTTTGTTTAACATCGTGCTGGCTTAATGTATAACTTTTAAGTGTTAGACATATGGAATGTGGGCCTCTGTTTGTGCTTTTGCTTCATGTCCTGCATATGTGAGACGTGGGCTGCCTTGTTCTTCTCACTACCCCTTCAATGTATCTCTTAATTGCCCTTAATTGCCTCTTCCCTTGTCACTTTATAAATTTGATGTTAATCTCCTAAAGGTTCACTAATACAGTTATAGAGCAGTACAGGAATGCATTAAGAGTAGACCTTTAGAGAACCACTAAAGGAGTAGAAACAAGTAGACAAGACTGAAAATGCCTCTCTGGGCAGGAGGGGATAAGAGAGAATATGCTGTTAGACAATAGTAACTAAACTAGTCACTTGAGAAACTCATGAAGAAATCTAAAAGGGTGAACAATATAATAAGTGAGGTCGTGCTCTAGAACCAGATTGCCTGGGATCAAATTCTGCTTCTGCCACTTACTAGCTGTGAGATCTTGGATGAGCTTCTGAATCCATTTGTGCCTCAGTTTTCTCATCTATACAGTGGGTTTAATAGTAGCAACTACCTCTTGGGATTATTTTAAGGACAATAATTTAATAATTATGAAACAATTGGAAGAATGCCTGGAAAATAGTAAATTCTCAATGCATTTTAGTTAATATATTAACAAAGAAAATTTTCAGGACTCTGTGTTTTTCATATGTTTCTGTTGCATGTTTTAGAATTGGATGATCTTCACTTGCCAACATTAGGATAATCTATGCCTCTGGCTGAATTTTACTCTAAAACTGGCTAGAAGCTCACCAGTCCTATTTCCTCTTCCTTGGCCATGGAAAGACTGTAATTCCTGGCTATTAAAGGTGTTAGGTAATTAGGACCTAATCACCTATCAACAACTAATCATGTTAGGACCTAATACCTAATCATGTGGTAGGACCACATGATTGGGTTCTGGAAAAAGAAACCTGTACAGAATTTATGTATATTAATGTGAGACACCATCATAAAATCTTCCATGTTAAACTCTTCTCATCTCCCCCATCTGCTGACTAGGTTCTTCCAGGATTGCCTTGAATTTGTAAAACGGCAAAACCATATGGTAGAAACCACTTGGGTTACTAAGTCACAGTTTGCAGAGGAACCACTTAAGAGAACCATCAAACTTGAATTAAAAATATATCTTATTTCATTAAGCAAATAAGGTTTTGAGATGTTTGCTACAGCAGTCAGCCTATTCTAATAGAGATGTTTGAATGTTGAAGTGGAGTGCTTTCAAAACAAAAATGTGTAATATGTGGAATTGGCTTAGGAATTTGTGGCAGTCAGTAGGAGACTGAAGCTGAGCACCGGAAAAATGATGATCTTCTTATGCAGTGGCAAAACATTTGGTAAAACTTTTTTCTGTGAACACTTAGAAGGTAGATCATGTGCCTGTTGAAACTGAACTCTAGGAAAATAAATGAGAAGCATAATTTTAATGGTGTGTGGTTTTTATTGGCTGTGTTTGGCCAAGAAAAACTCGGGAAAGAATTGGCTAGTTGGCAAGCATAAATGAGAGGGAATAGAGAGAGTCTGAAAATTTAGGTTTTGCAATGTTTAAAACTCAGCTGTTTCTAGAATGCGAACAGTGACAAATGAAACTGCAAAAAGGGAAGAAAAAGAAAGGAAGAAAACTAGCAACTAACAACCTAGTAAATATTTTCAGGTGAATAAACTGATTCACAAAAAAGAGATCAGTTTCAGGATAAGGTATTCCCATTCAGAAGTTACAACCTCAAGGTAGGGGGCTTTAAGTTGAAAGAGATTTACTAGTGTGGTGGCAATGAAGAGAGATAAAACATATTTGAGAATTATGTCTAGGAAAGATCTTTGAATGTGGTTTCTGACACACACGACTACCTGGAAGTAAAGTGATCAGAAGCCTATTAAGTTTTTGAGGAATTTTAGTCTCCAAATAAGCCATAAACTAAACAAATAGACAAAATTAAAAACCACCAAACACCAGTTTTGACCATTTCAGGGTTCAGACAACCATTCCACCTCCAAAATTCCATAAGCAGGAGGCTGTCTTCTGAGGGTCTCAAAAGGTGTGTTCTCCCCCTCCCACTTACCATGCAACCAAGAAGAGTAAGGGACAAGATGGAGCTTGCAGAGGATGCAGCCAGCCACAAGGAAGAGTGGTGTGCTAGTTCGTTTTCACACTGCTGATAAAGACATACCCGAGATTGGGTAATTTATAAAGTAAAAGAGGTTTAATAGACTCACAGTTTCACATGGCTGTTAGGCCCCACAATCATGGCGGAAGGTGAAAGGCACGTCTTACATGGCAGCAGAAAAGAGAAAGAATGTGAGCTAAGCAAAAGGGGTTTCCTGTTATAAAACCATTAGATCTAGTGAGGCTTATTCACTACCAGAAGAACAGTTGGGGGAAACTGCTCCCATGATTCACTTATCTCCCACCAGGTCCCTCCCATAACACGTGGGAATTATGGGAGCTACAATTCAAGATGAGATTTGGGTGGGAACACAGCCAAATCATATCTACTGTACAAGGACCTTCCTCCTGGACAGCATCTCAAACAACTTTTCTTACCACTACCTCAGGGACTCTTCACATTTTCTACTCAAAAGGACTTCAGAATTGCTGTAGATCATTGACTTCTAGGCTTTTCCCACTTGTTTTCTTTGTACCTGGAAGCATTTATTATTGCTGTCCTGCTTCTGTTCCACTATAGCATATTACCTGTGTGTGTAGTGGTGGTTACAGGCAGATTACTGATGTTTCAATTCATAAGCTACCAGAAGACAAGGAGCCATATCCAGCCCTGATGGAAGGACTGTGCATCATGTGGAGCTCCTGAACTCTGATGAAGATGTAGTGATTGGGTGTGACTTTGAGTTGTCTTCATAGGTGAGTGGATGAGTGATTTGCATGTAGGACAAAGAATGATGTGAAAATTTGGTGGTCAGAATGAAGTCTATGGCAGAAAGAGGCTGGGGGCTCAGAAATGACATTTCCTCTTCCTGAGCACACAAAACTACATTTCCCCATCACCCTTGAAATTGGACAAAAATCACATGACTACTACTTTCTAGTCAATGAAATGTTGTAGAGGTGATATGCAATTCCCAAGACTGGCTTCAAAACCCTTTGTGCAAACCTCTGTTCTCTCTTTCCTTTATTGGATGGCTGAAGATGTTAGAAGGACCTTGAAACCACAGAATGGAAGCAGCCTGGGTTCCTGAGGTTTTGTTTAGCATAGAGGTGCCCAGGAGAACCACCTGACCAGGAATGTTCACGTAGTGGTTTATATATGTGTTAAAATGATTAACTGAGAGACACCTAGACTGAGACAGCCCCAGGTCCTTGGGCTCCTACTTAAGCAAATCCAAATCCAATTTAATGTAAAATTTAATGTAAAATAAAATAAACTTTAAACTTAACCAATCAGAAACAACCAACTTACCTCTAATGAGACACTTTGCCAATCAGAGACCTCCAACTAATCTCTAATCAGGAACTTTTCATTTTATCTAACCAAATATATTTTCCCTTGTCTTTCTTTCACAAACAACACATGAAAGTTTCCTCTCTCACATGCCTCTCCTGGTGGGGTGCTGAAATGCTTGCCCTCCTGTGCTGATCAGTTCATGAATTGTTTAATGCTCAAACTTGTTACATTTTTAATATGCCTAAGTTTATCTTTTAACATAAGCAAGAAAACACTGTGATAATGTTTAGTGATTGTAATTTTGGGGATGTTAGTTCTAGCAGTTAGCATATCCTGAAGAATATACCACACTGAATATTGTGATGATGGAGAGTAATCACTTAAAATATTATCTTTGTTGTGAGAGATGGAGTGAACAGAGTTTCCCATTCTGTTCTTCAGAATAACCTTGAACTCTGAATGAGTTCAAAATTCTGAGTGAGATATTCTGAAGGAATATTAATGCTGATGGTGTTCTGGGAATTTATATCAGTGGTGGAGTCCTCTGAGATTTCAAGGGAGATATCTGAAGAAGGGTGAATATGAAAATAAATCGATGAGTTTACCAACCGAATCCAATGTTCTTAGGAAAATAAATTTTGTCTAGAGGAGAAAGGAAGGAATGTGACACATATGCCAGATTTGTTAGAGTCAAGGGTACCCCTTTCTTTCCAAAGTTCACAAGAGTTGTTTGTGTGTTTGTGTGGTTCTGAGCTCTGAAGCTTGTGTAGTGAATATTGCAGTTTGAGAAGAGGCCACTAGAAGTTGTGCGTGTGTGTTTCTTGAGTGTGCTAGTGTCATTGTGGGGGATGTCTCTGAATATTGGCTGAAATAGTCCATGGAAATGTTGTAATTCCAGAACTGAGAAAGCAGAGGCAGCTAAAAAGCCTCTAAAAGAGCTGCTAAAAAACCTTAGGGGCAAGTGTTTGTTAGAGTTCAGGTTTTAGAAGTTACTTACATTTTCATCACTGTGCAATCATCATTTTGCCTCAGCAGTCCAGATGACAGTTTGTGAAATCTGAAGAGAACACAAAATCTTAACAACTTACTCACGACCATTAACTATATTTAGTGCAAAAAGGTCTTCAACCACAAAGAGATCCTAGAGATAACTTTAAAGGAGGTATGTTTAAAGACTCATATAATCAGACTTGAGAATGCATGAATCATGCCAATCTGTTCCAGGAAATCAGATGAATTTTTTGTCTAGAAATTTCAATTACATAGACAGCAAGAAATAATTTCCTGATGTAGTTGACTGATATAGTGTGGCTCTGTGTCTCCACCCAAGTCTCATCTTGAATTTTAATCCTTATAATCCCCCGAATATCAAGGGAGGAACGAGGTGGGAGGTGATTAGATCCTGGAGCAAGGGGGAGCATTTCCCCTTGCTGTTCTCGTGATAGTGAGTGAGTTCTTACGAGATCTGATGGTTTTATAAAAAATATTTCCCTGTTCTTGCTCCCCCTCCCTCATCTGCCACTATGTAAGGCATACCTGCTCCCCTTCTGCCATGATTGTAAATTTCCTGAGGTCTCCCCAGCTATGCAGAACTGTGAGTAAATGAAACCTCTTTCCTTTGTAAATTACCCAGTCTCAGGTATTTCTTTATGGCAGCGTGAAAACAGAATAATACATTGACTAACAATAAGAGAATAAGTTCTCCTTCAATTTTATTTTAAACCCATTGTAATCAGAAATCTTCCACTCCTCCACTGAAATGATTCTTATAAATGCCACCAATGATTCCATGTTTCTAACTCAGTGGTCAATTTTCAGTCATCTTATTTGATTATTTGATCTTTCAGTAGTATTTGACGCACTATTGACTGTCTTTTTCTTGGAATAGCTTCTCCATTTGGATTCCAGGATATCATATTATACATATATCACATTCCTGGAATCCAAATGGAGGAGTAGATTCTTTTTTTAAATCTCCCTTACTGGGTCTGGTTTTTTGTTTTTGTTTTTTGTTTTATCTCCCTTACTGCTCCTACTTCTATTCTCCATAGATTAAAGAAGTACTTTGAACCACAAGCAAGATAAATACTAAGAAAACATACCTAAGTACATCATTACAAGGCTGCTAAACAATGACAAAGACAAAATCTTAAAGGTAGCTAGAGAAAAAAAAATGGCACTTTGCTGTCAAAGAATCAAGAGTTAGTCTGTCAGCTAATATCCCCAAAGAAATGGTGCAAGTCAGATTACAATAAAAAGGAATGCCAAATTTAAAGTGCTAAAAAATTGCAGTTGATTATACAACAAGCACTCAAGTTAAAAAAATGAAAAAGGCAATCGAGAAGGCCAAACTGTAATTTGTCAGCTTTGTTCTAAAGACAAGCAGTGTGGAGGCAGTCTGGTGGGAGATTTTGGTAAACATCAGACTGACATTGAGCATCCTACCAGACAATGCTGGAGATAGCTGCAGTTTCCTTGTAAGTGCGAACCATTGCCAGCAGTATTGTACTCTGGCTGCCTCATCCAAGTTTCCTCTCCCATCCTTCAGGAAATGATTACAAAGCCTCCTTTGCCACACTGTATAGTAGAAGGAAAATTATGTGGAACTTCCTCAGCAGAATAAAGACCCACGTATGAATGAGACAGGTGAAATGAATCTAGGAACTGTAAACCCAGCTAACTGGCCATCAGAATCCAACCATCCTGGAACTTGGGCTCTAAATCAGTAGATCTAGATTGCCACTTAAATGAATTCCTTTGATGAGGATTGAAGAGGCCAAAGAGTTCGTAAGGACCCAGACCTGACCAAATTATGACACATCTGGACAATGAGTAATGATTCTACCCAGCTGCTTAGTACTGCCTGCTGGCCTAGCGCAGAGTGCTACAACCTGGGAGGATCTGGGAAGAACAGATGAGATGTTTGGAAAGGAATCACTTGATTTGAATATATTGGACTTGACTTTTTTTGTATGATGCTTATTGCTAGGATTGAAATATTTTACTAGAGTATGGGCCCTTAGGGAGAGTGGCCTGAAGGACATTGCAAGCGAATTTCCAGAGGGACACAGAGATGGCAGTCGTGTGGTGGAACCAGTTTCTTCTGGCTATTGAGAAACAATTATGCACATCTTTTCCCAAACCCATGTTTTGTGATGTGTTTGGTAACTACAAATTTACCACTGGGGGTGTATTTACGTTATAAAACTTGGCAGATGCCACAGATCAGGGCTTTCCCTCCGCTCCCTGGAGAGCCAGTTACTAAACTGGCTGTACACTCTTGGAGATATCTCATATGGCAAAATTTCATAACATGAATTATTGGGACAATCTGAACAGATTAAGACATTGCATCTTTTTATGTGTGTGCTGATATCTGTCCCTGTAATTCAAGCTTAGATTCTTCTCTTGAGATTACCTTCTGAACCACCCCTGGTTTTACCATAAGCACTTCAAATTTGACTTTTCTAGAATTCAGGATCTTTTCTTCCCAATCATTTTCTCTTCTGGAATTCTTTACTGTATTTCTTGGTATCAACTTAACCCAGGGGACAAAAATCAGAAAATAAATGCCTTTCTCTCTATTATTCTCCAACGATTAATGAGTTTTGACAGGCTAGCCTAATTAGCATACGATATAATATATGTATTTCCTCATTTCCTCTATTGATCCTATTGTCTTGGTTCAAGCCTTCATCCTCTTCACCTCATCTGGTTTCCTCATGTAATCATTAGACTCGGATAAAGTATTAACTAAAGTATACATTTCTGGGCTCCTTTCCCAGAGATTAGGATTTGGTTATGGGAAGATGACTGGAGCCTACATTTTTAATGGTTGATCCAGAATTCAGACGAATTCTGATTCTTAGCTAAGTTTGGAAACTGCTCAGATACAGAATAAAAATCATAATTTTTAATCTTGGAATACAAACTCAACCTAATATGTTTTTTTCTTTGTTTTTCTAGCTTAATTTCTCACTATTTTCCCACACATCTTTTATCTTATTTGTTTTTTCACCAAATATTTATTGTCCTCAAACTATGTGTCTGGTACTCTCTTAGGTGCTAGAAATGACAGTGGTATAAACAGACAAATTCTTTGTTCACACAGAGTTTTGTATATAAATAAATGAAACTTTACTATCTTTGTGTTCCCAACATAGCAGTCTTAGGCGCGTCTTGACATTTTGTCATCTTCTTTTGTTCCAGGGTTCCTTTTCATTTAGCTACCTTCTCACATTACCTATTGGTTTGTGTTACCACTGTTCATTACTCTATCGTACATTATTTATTTTATTGCCTATCTCTCTTCTAGACTGCCGGTTTCTTAAAGGCAGAGCCTTTCAATCCCTAGTGTCTAGACCAATAATTGGCATAAAATAGTCCTCAACGATTAACTGAATGAATATTATTCAACTAGTAAGTGGGAAAGTAGAGATTTGAATTAAGGAATATCTGACTCAAAAGCCACATCCTTTATACTACACCCTCTCAATAAAATTTTGTTCAGTTTTTCAGAGGAGCCATTTAAAAAATTATTTAAGGAGAATCTAATGATACTCAAAGATAGATCTACTACCTCTCCAAAGTGAGACGTGCCAGTTAACCACTTTAGTTGATCAATATCTAGTCCAGATTGGAAAATTCATGCCAAAGTGTATTCTCTATTCTCTGACATTATTAAACCACCAAAAGAAGACAAATGTACCTCTTCTTATCTTGGCCTAATGCAAATATAACTTTACCATGTAGATATATCTATCCTGAGTAAGGCAGGCAACAGGCTAAGTCTAGGTGATGACATTTCCTAATATTAATCTAAGCAATTAGTCTTAAACTCATCTCTAGGTAAAGGTCAAGCACAGTACTTGGCACACAAAATTCCTCCAAAGTGTTTCAGAAATATTGGATTATACTAGGAGACAGATATAATTTGGCAGAAAATGAACATAACTATCAATTTAAGCATCCATTTCATTGAGGAAATTAATGCAACTCATATGTTTTTGATTCTTTAGCATAAAAACTGGGGCAGCAAAAGCTAATGGATAAAATTTAGAGAGTCTATTCTGTCATCTGATCTGGGAAATGTGTGCTGACTTTGCTAGTTCTATTAAAAATGCTGCCCATAAAATATACTTGGACTAGCTTGGCACAGGTTATTTTAGAGCTCTGATAAGGACTGTTACTAATAAAATCTTCTATTTCCCTTCTAATTAATTCATGGTGTTGCCACCAGAGTGTTCTTCCTATATTGTAAATTTATGTCACTTCCTCTGCTAAAACACTTCTGATGACTCTACATTTTCTATAAAGAATGATAAGCCAACTCCTTAGTTTAACATGTAAATTTTCTACAACCTCATCACTACCTGCCTTTCCATTCACAATTCATTTCACTCTTCTGTCTATCTCCAGTAATACATTACATTCTTTAATGACACCAGATTACTCGTCATAAATGCCTCTTGATTTCCCACCTGTTTGTCCTTGATCAAGCTGTTCCGCCTTCATGCCTTTCCTCCTGGTTTTATGGCAAACTCTTACTATCACTAGTGATGTTCTTATTCATTGCTTTCTCTTCTGTGTCCACACATGATTTATACATGTATGTATGAACCAACTCAAACACATGGTGTCACAGGTGCAAGTATAATTAAGGCAACAAAATAATCAAAGTGATTCCAGAAGGTGTGGGATATATTATTGTAATCATTATGACATTTATCCCTAGTACCTTGAGTCAAGCATTGTATTTTAGGAATCTATGCATAATTAACTGCCATCATTAATTCATTTATTCATTCAACAAATATTGTTAAGGGCCTATCCTGTGTGATGCACTGTCAGAGGTGACAGAGATATTGAAGAAGAAAGGACTTTCTGCTTTCATGCAATTTACATTCTATTGAAAGTGACAGAGACAGACAAGAAACAAATGACTAATAAAATAATTCCAAATAGTGGTAATTACTATGGAGAAAATGGAAAAGATTAGTATGATGGAAAGTTTTTAGAGGTGGGAGAGGGGAAATATCAGATATGAAGCAATTTCTGTGATATACAGATTACTTACAGAGTGACAGAAAAAAACCTGCAATAGAAAAATGAAGAGAGGATTTGAATAAACAATTGAAATTTTTTTTTTTTTTTTGAGTCAGAGTTTCGCTCTTGTTACCCAGGCTGGAGTGCAATGGCGTGATCTCGGCTCACTGCAACCTCTGCCTCCTGGGTTCAAGCAGTTCTCCTGCCCCAGCCTCCCGAGTAGCTGGGACTACAGGCGTGCACCATCATGCCCAGCTAATTTTTGTATTTTTAGTAGAGACGGGGTTTCACCATGTTGACCAGGATGGTCTCGATCTCTTGACCTCGTGATCCACCCACCTTGGCCTCCCAAAGTGCTGGGATTATAGGCATGAGCCACCGTGCCCGGCAACAATTGAAATTAAAAAAAAAAAAAACTTAATGCTTACCTAAACCACATGCAAAGATGCTTGGATTCACAAGTACTAAGAAAAATTAAAATGAAAATAATGACAACATATTATTTACATCCATTGGATTGGCAACATTAAAAATAACTATAAAACCCCTTACTGGTGGGGAATTGGGGAAATGGATTCTCTTGTATAATTTCATTTGTTTGTTTGTTTATTTATTTAGAGATGGGGGTCTCACTTTGTTGCCCAGGCTGGTCTCAAACTCCTGACCTGAAGGGAACCTCCCACATCAGCCTCCTTAGTAGCTGGGATTACTCAGCTACTGCATCTGGCTCTTTTGTACATTGTGGGGATTGCAGAGCCTTACATTCTTTCCAGAAGGCAATACAGCAACATCTATTTTAAGCTAAAATACACTTCCTCTTAACTCTGCAATTCCATTACTGGAATCTAACTCATAGAAACAAAGGTGTCCATTTGCAAGATCATATGTCAGAGGATGTTTATTGTACCATTGTTAGTATTGGCCAAGCATTGGATACAGAGAAAGCTCACCAATACAGGAAAGGCTGACTAAATAAATTGCAGTTTATCTATGCCATGGAATATTATGTGATCAAAGAAAGAATGAAGTATAGCCCTCCCAGATAATTTGGAGAGCTTTCCAAATTTTGACACCCTTCACGATATGTTTTGTATTTTTATTAAGCCATCAATTGAGAAAATATATCATGACCCAAAGGCTTTTTGGATTCTATTTGTTTTTGAAAAATTTGTATTTTAGTAATCCCAACATTATCTATACATACTTGAAATGTGACAGCACATGTATTTGTGAGACCTATTATTTATTCAGTCTATATGCAATGTTTAGTGTATGTATGGGTTTAGGAAATATTAGTTTTGCAGCCCCTAAGGAGTTAATAGTCCTCATGTTCGGAATGAATGAGATGGATTACAGAAAGAATGCATCTTAGATTATTACACAAAGAGTTGAGTGACAGCCAGTATCTTAACTTCCAGTGTCTGCATTTTAAGACATAATACTTACTAATCTGATTACATCTTTGGTCTCTTTTCAGGGGTGGTGGTGTGAAGGGAATGAGAGAAGAGAATCTCTTTCTTGATGTTGTCAATCACAATTCCTGTAAAAGTCTGTCTCTGATGTCCATCCAGAGTGCAAAATTGTACTGATTATATTTATTCTTCTAATTCATAAGCTGCATGTCAAAGCAAATTCAGAAAAACCTTAAATGTTTTTATACTAAAATATTTTATCATAAAAGGAAAAATGGAGAAAAATATAACAAATATTCACATACCTGACACAGAAAACAAACATGCTAAAGTTTCATCCTGTTTGTATCACATTATTTTAAAGATAAAATGTAATAGAATCTATTGAAGTTGTCTCTAAATCCCTTCCCAGTCTCTATTTCTATAGCTTAGATGGTATTCTAATAAATTCTAGCTATAGTTTCTCTCTCCATAGGGCATAGGATCCATCACACGTGCTCACAGGGGCCTGAATAACAACACAAAGCCATTATACTTCAAAGCAAGGGTAGATCATCATGTTGCATTTTTCTTAATTCCTCCTACAAAGAAGAAAGCAGCCCTCCCTTCTCAAATCAAAGAACAACGTTATGCATTTTCTCCGGTCACTTTGTAGTGCATCACAAAGTAAATAACTTCTGTGGTATGTAGGTATTACAGAGCTTCCATTAGCATTACACATCTGGGCCTTTTGGTTTTTATACTCTGCATAAATAGAGAAAGAATAAATCAAATACCTTACTCAGTCAGACCAAGTCTATATTACTTCAACACAGCCAGTTGAAATGATGTTTATTCAATCATCTGGTTAGTAAAATATTCAGCTGGCTTTTAAACATATTTTAATATGGAAAATTTCAAATATAATAAATACACATGGAATAGTCTAATAAGCACTCTTGTACCATCACTTAACTTAAAAATTATTAAGTCATGGACAATACTGTTTTCTCTCATATTCTACCACTTTTACCCTACTAGTGTCATTATGAAGCAAATTTCAAATGTATAATTTCCCTTATAATGTATCTGAATGGATTTTTGAAAGATAAGTATGCTTTTAAAAAATATAATTACAAAAAGCATTTTTAGCCTTAAAATATTATTTTCTTAATATTACATATCAAGTGGTGTTCAAATTGTCTGATTGTCTCACAATTCTTTTTTACAATATTGCAAATATTTTATAGTCCCAGAAAATCCTTCTTACTCTGTAAGTTCACCTCCATTACTCCCCTTTCATCCTCGTAATTTGTTGCTATTGTTGTTTAAGAAACTAGGTCTTTTGTCCTGTGAAGTTTCCCACATTTGCATTTTGTTGATTGCATCTTTCTAGTGTCCTCTAACATGGTCTTCAGTCCCCTGCATTTCCTGTGATTTGGAAGTTAGACATAAAGATTTAATCAGATTCAGGTTCAATTTGTTGTTTTGTTTCTAGACCAGATTTGACTGATTTTTAAAAGCAGCAGTTGATGAAATTTGTATATGCAAAAGTAAAAGGGGGTGAGGAGAGAGGAGAATTTTATAAAGAAAAGACCATTGTCTTCAAAATTATGATCTAAGAATTGGGTCCTTTTGAGATCTTTCAAATGGTCTGACCTTGGGCCAGTCACAGTTCAATGCCTTTAAAGTCAGTTTCACACTGACAATTCGATAGCACAATTTGTGTGCTCATTTGGAAAAAAAATGATACATAAGGAACAAGAATGTAAATCTGAATGTCACGGTGCTGATGGTGTTATTTTCTTACCTAATACAGAGATAAATCTGGGATGGTCCTTTTTGTCTGTAATAGGATGTTAATAAAAGACATCAACATGATATAAGTAGGTACAAAGGGAATGGAAGACCAATTGATATATTCAGAATCTAAGAATAGAAATTTTGAATACCAGTTCTTTAAAGCTTGAATTAACATCACTTAGTTTGAGAATACAAAATGGTGTAGGGAGATTTCTGAAGGAGAGAACATCTCCATTTACATAAAGAATGATGCCTGCTATACAGCTCATTTCTCACCTGATGAAGGCACTGTTCAGGAGCCATCCACAATGTGGTCCCTGTAATAGTTGAGCAGCAGAACATGGGAGATTTGACTCCCAACTTGAGAAATAGATAGGACAAGAGACAGGTGGAGAGAAGTGGCAGATTTCCCTGGTGGTAGAACTAGGAGAAAGTTGTCATTTTGGGAAGGGACTACATGCTTCCCAGAATTTGAGCAGATTCCTGGAGGGACAGAAGGTCTCTGTGTCAAGAAGTTGAAGGTGAACGTGAGATTCTTAGGTGCCGCAGAAAATATCTCAAGTCATATTCTAGAACTAAAGATGGATTTAGACAGATCAAGAAAGAAACTATGAAGAGAGGCTACCAGAAAAGCAAACTTTTGTGCAATTTAGGAAAGGGTCCTTCCTTCGTTTCTCTCTCCCTCCCCTCCCCTCCCCTCCCCTCCCTTTCCCTTTCCTTCTTTTCTTTCCTCTTTCTTTCTTTATTCCTTCCTTCCTTCCTTCTTTCTTTCTTTCTTTCTTTCTTTCTTTTTCTTTCTCTTTCTTTCTTCTTTCTCTCTCTCTCTCTTTCTTTCTTTCTTTATCTTTCTTTCTTTCTTTCAATGGAGTCTCACTTCTTTGCCTAGGCTAGGGTACAATGGTGAGATCTTGGCTCACTGCAACCTCTGCCTTTTCAAGCAATTCTCCTGCCTCAGCCTCCCCAGTAGCTGGGATTACAGGCATGTGCCACTATGCCTGGCTAAGTTTTATATTTTTAGTAGATATGGGGTTTCACCCTGTTGACCAGGCTGGTCTTGAAATCCTGACCTCAAATGATCCACCCATCTCGGCCTCCCAAAATGCTGGGATTACAGGCATGAGCTACTTCACCTGGCCAAACTTTAAGATTCCACCAAGACTGATGTTTTTCTGGTAGCTTCCCTATTATTTATTTATTTGATAAATAAAAGTTGCATATACTTATGTACAACATGATGTTTTAAAATATGTAGTTGTTCCATGACTAAATCTACATACTTAATATATGCATTACCTCACATACTTTTTGGGTGATAAGAACACTGAAAAGTTATTAGGTTGGTGCAAAAGTAATTGCCATTTTTGCCATTTTAAAAATACTTTTAACATATTTAATGTCATTTAAAGTACTTTTATCATTTAAAGTAATTTTGCCATTTAAAGTACTTTTAATGGCAAAAACCCCAATACTTTTGCATCAACCTAATATTCTCTTAGCCATTTTCAAACCTGAAATACTTTGTTACTAATTATTGTTGTACAATAGATCTCTCGATTTTATTTCTCTTAACTTAAATGTTTTATCCTTTGGCCAACATCCCTGCCCCCGACCTCTGGTAAACGCCATTCTACTCTCTGCTTCTATGAGTCTGACTTTTTTAGATTCTGCATATGAGATCATGAAGTATTAATCTTGCCATGTCATGTTCTCTGGGCTCATCCATGTTGTCACAAATGACAGAATTTCATTCTTCTCTAAGGCTGAACAGCATTCCTTTGTGTATGTATACCACATTTTCTTTATCTGTTTATCTATTGATGGACACTTAGGTTGTTTCCATATTTTATCATTCAATTATTATTCTTTACATTTTTTGATCCTTTAGTTTTTATGTATGTGCACACACACACACACACACACACACACACACACACACGGCCAATAGTCCAAGAAGGGTAGACATTGTTTCCTCCACTTTATAAATGAAAAAACAAAACAAAACAAAAACCAGAACTCAGAGGGATTCAGTGCTACCCAGGGCTTCATGGCTTTCAAGGTAAAACTGGAATCAAAACACAGATCCCCCTCACTGCTAGTCTGTATTCCTTCTGTATTTTGCCATGTCACTGGCTTGGTTATTACAAAACCCTCACCCCATTTAGCATTCTGATCTCTCTTGAACATTCCTTTCATAGATGGTTACACTGAAGAAATATTAGAAGTTTGAAAATCAGATTCAGTCTGTGGCTCAGGGATCCCTGCCAAATTTTTGCAAAGTGCTTTTCAATAATTCATAATTCCTTAAACCTGAAAACTCACTGCCTAAATATACCCTGAGAAAATGTGCTCCAGTGCTTAGTTAAGCCAAAAGCTGTGTATTTAAATACATTAAATTTCTCTTTCAAATCATATAACTACATCCAATGTCATCCATTTGTTTGTACAGAATACTTTAAAAATAACCCTTATTGAAATATTCAGGTACCTGTATGCCATTCTGTGGGCTTGTAATATTTGTGTTAGAGTTGCAATCTCAGCACTCAGAGCTTTCTTTCCCTTTGGTTTGATAAGGCTACATCAAATGTCTTGTGGTCGCAATCTCTGCTGAAGATCCTACAGGGCCAAAGGAAAAGGCTAATGTGGACTCTGGGGAAAGACCAATGGAAGAGTCCATAGAACCAGAAGAACAGCTTTCCCCAGACGCAGGAAACTTGAATTCCCCAGCAGATTTACAGATCTGCAGAAGGGATGTCACACTGTTGGCCAACATGGGTTCTGAAGGCCTCTGGGTAGATGAAGACAGGGCTTTGGACAGGAGAATTGAAGTCTTAACTGAATTGGTCTCTTTGAGATCCAGATGGGACCATGCTGAAAGGTGTCTCCGGAGGAAGACCAGAGGCTTGTTTCAAGTCTCCAATTAAGTAAAAGCTCACTGAATCTGTCACTGGAGTCAGACTTCCACTCTGCCTTAGATTCCCTATGGCTGTGTTTCTGTCTTACAATCAAGCCCGGCACTGGCCTTGACTCCTGATCCCTGTATTGAATCCCATTCATGGTCAATGTCAAGACTGCTTTCTCTGCTCATTCTTCAGGGACAGACTGACTGGCTGCTTTTCTACCTTCTAGAAGGATTCGGGTTTGCCCTATCTGCTTCCCACCTCCATGGTCTGTTCCATTCCTATGTTTCTGTTGAAGTGGTAATTCTCAGAGGACCTTTTCCTCAAAACCCAGTCTAAGCTAGTTCTCTTCTGTTATCTTTCAGACCCCTGTTTGCTTTCCTTCGTTGTACTTATCACAGTTCACACTTACTACTTTGTTTGTTGTTTTACCTAATTTCTGTCTCCCCCCTCCCCCCATTAACTCTAAACTCCATTAAAGCAGGAGTCAAGACTATCTTGCAGTGACAAGATGCAATAATACATTGTAGGTTATTATACGTATTTGTTGAATGAATCATTGAATGAATGAATTCTCATATCAAGTCCCACTTAAGTCTCATCTGTTTGCCTAATCTATTGAATCCCCTTTAACAAACCTATGACAGCGTGTAGTAACTAATCATTTGAATTAGGGCATGCTGGATGTGAAGATATGGCTCATGGTGAATTCTCCACAAATATTTTCTTCAATTTTTTATTGCTATATAATAATTATATATATTTATGGGGTTCATGTGGTATTTTGATACATGAGTATAATGAGTAATGATCAAATCAGAGTAATTAGGTGACCCATCACCTCAAACATTTATCATTTCTTTGTGTTGGGATCAACAAATGTTAAGTGAATGAATGAGCAGACTGAACTTTAGCGGATTGAAACAGGTAGCTGCAGAATTTTATGCTACACACACAGTCTCTGCTATTAAAGCAGTTGAATATAACAACAGCAACCAGGTAAGCAGATCATTCTTTTTATGAGCACACATTAGTTTTATTTGACAGAAAACCAATACAACTTGAATATGGCAGAGGCAGCCTTGGGAAATATTTCCAGCTGGAATCATTTCTGTTTAATCTCATTTATATTATCTAGTCACCTCCCTTAAGCAGATTATTTTTTAGCACAATTTTTAAAAATGGAAATGTTTCTTTGTAAATTAATTAGAAATCATAGATTAGATTAAAATATCTTTTCTCCTGGTCTTTAACCTTTGGATCTACATGGCAGCGAAGCATGCCTCATCTGAACATTATATCTCCCTCTTCAATACGGGACATGTATTTACCTTATGTAAGCTGAGCTAATTAAAGAGAAGGATTTTACTTGATTTTCTGGGTCTCTCGATAAGAAATACCTATACTATTTTCTTTATGCCCTTGATCTAAGTGGTTTCAAATTTCTTTGAAAAGAGAGTATTTCCAATACTGCATCTAAAATTTATGTGTTATAGGCTGGATATTTGTGTCACCCCAAAATTCAAATGTAGAAATTCTAACCTGCCAAGAGATGGTATTAGGAGATGGGGCCTTTGAGAGGTGATTAGGTTATCAAGATGGAGACCTCATAGATGGGATTTGTCCTCTTATCAGAGACCTTAGAGAGCTCTTTCTACCCTGTGAAGACACAGTGAGAAGATGGCCAGCTATGAACTGGGCAGCCTGCCCTTACCACACACCAAGTGTGCCAGCACCTAGATCCTGGTCTTCCTAGTGTCCAGACCTGTGAGAAATAGAAATTTGTTGTTTACCCCACCTAGTCTATAGTATTTTTGTTATAGCAGCCTAAACAAACTAAGATACTATGTAACATGCAAACAAATAGTTCATTTATCAACAAAGATTTATTACATTGGGAAATACTACAGGTAGGCAAAGATGGGAGACCGAGGCAGGTGGATCATCTGAGGTCAGGAGTTTAAGACCAGCCTGACCAACATGGTGAAACCCTGTCTCTACTAAAAATGTAAAAATTAGCCAGGCATGGTGGTGTGTGCCTATAATCCCAGATTCTAGGGAGGGTGAGGCAGGAGAATTGCTTTAACCCAGGAGGCAAAGGTTGCAGTGAGCCAAGATCACACTACTGCACTCTAGCCTGGGCAACAGAATGAGAATCCATCTCAAAAAAAAAAAAAAAAAAAAGTAAATAATATAAAAGTCTTTAATTCAAGAAAGAATCTTTTAGTATAGTAGGAAAGACAGGCATCTAAGCAATCAGAATACAATGGATAGGCATGAGAATAAGCAAACAAACATGAGATGTATTGGGAAGTCAGAAGGAGAGACTGACTTTGGAAGGTGTTCTATTTCCTGGCATACTTGCACATGTTCTGTGACAGCTGTAGATAAGCACAGCATATGGAAATGCATTCCACCTTTGGAAATGCTCTGGGCCACATTGCTTTAATCCACTCTGCTACTCTTTATCGTGGGCTTACACTTTTCCAGGTACTCTTGGCATCCACTCTGGAATGAGACCCTTGAACTGATTACCAAACATACGCTTTGCTTTCTAGCTTTGACCTTCATCTCCCCTCTAGCCAACTATACACTGCTCCACAATTTCATACACCAAATGGATAAGAATTACCTTGGAAGTTTTTAAAATGAAAATGATGCTTAGGTTGCTACTGAGATTCTATATTAATTGTTCTGGGTTGCAGCTTGAGTGTTAGAATTCTTTAAAGCTCCCCAGGTGATTCTAATGTGAAACCAAGGTAGAAAATTCCTTGGACGACAAAATCTCTGTGTAGAAAAGGGAAGAACTTTTTCACTATCTTCTTATGTTCTTTTTCCTAGGACCTGCAAATTAAACTGACAAAGATAGATTAACAGCAGAAAAAGCATATAAATAATATTTGATGTCAATATTTTTAAAATTTCATGTGTCTGGGGGGGCCTTCATAGAAAAGAAGTGAAAACTCCAAAGAAGTTGTTAATCTTTTTTTTTTTTTTTCTTGAGTCTCACTCTGTTGCCGAGGCTGGAGTGCAGTGGTATGATCTCAGCTCACTGCAACCTCTGCCTCCAGGGTTCATGCGATCCTCATGCCTCATTCTCCCATGTAGCTGGGATTGCTGGCATGCACAATCATGCCCGGCTAAATTTTTTTTTTTTGTATTTTTCATAGAGACAGGATTTTGCTTTGTTGCTCAGGCTGGTGTCAAATGACTGAGCTCAAGCAATTTCCCTGCCTTGGCCTCCCAAAGTATGGAAATTACAGGTATGAGCCACCATGCCTGACTTTATATATCTTTTAACAAAAGGTGATAAATTGTGGAGAAGTGACTAAATAGAGGATATGGGATTTTACGCTTCTAGGAGTGGCAAATTGTGGAAAGGTAAATATATGGGGGAAACTAATGATAGATAAGCGTTAATTAGTAAGGTTTGTTTATGCAGATTCATCTCAGTTCTGTCTCTATCTCTGGTGATAAGTCCTCCTGTTCCTCCTAGTATCTGAGAGGGGGAGGAGGGCACCTTCACAAAAGGAAATTTAGACTCTGCTTTTAGGCAGATAGGAGGAGGGAAGAGATTTCTTTCTGTGTTTGCTTTTTTTCCCTCAATCATCTTGAGATCAAAATAGTTCATATGCCAAAGCAGTATAGTTTGAGATGGCATATTCTGATCTCCTTCACCTACCTCTGTGCTTGAACTCACCTATATGGGAAACTTCCCTTCCTGCCACCCCAAATCTGCCCTACCTCCAGGAAACTAGATGAATTTCTTTTCATCTCTTAAATTCCCACTCATCCCTTGATTTTGATATAGGTAAATAAGCAATCACATAGAAACCTCATTCTGTTCTGGCAACATAAGCACAGGTAATAGACATGAGTGCTGGGTCAAAATCTCTCGAACCTATGACCATGACTGCTCACCAAAGGAGACTTTTACCTTCATAGACTCTCCAGGCCCTGGTTTCCATTAGTGGCTTCTATTTCAGCTTCAGAGGACTCATTTGAGATCTTCCATGCTTGCACCTAGTCAGGTGTCTACCCAACTTTCACAGGCAGGTGATTAAATAGTACAGATCAATGACGTGGCAATAGATTTACTTGCGAAAATCACAGGTACACTGGGAAAGTGAGTGAGATGATGGATTAAACTTGAGCATTCTGTCTTTTAGATGCTTTACTAGCTGAGTTCTTTTTTAAAAAATGATGGTTGTTCCTCAGAGTTGTAAACATTTGATCCTTCCCTAATTTACATAATGGAACAGAATCCTCCTAAATTAATTATTCTTTTTTTTTTTTTTTTTCTGAGATGGAGTCTTGCTCTGTCACCAGGCAGGAGTGCAGTGGCGCCATCTCAGCTCACTGCAACCTCTACCTCCTGAATTCAAGCAATTCTGCCTCAGCCTTGCAAGTAGCTGGGATTACAGGGGTAATCAAGCCTGGCTGATTTTGGTATGTAGAGATGGAGTTTTGCCATGTTGGTCAGGCTGGTCTCAAACCTCTGACCTCAGGTGATCCACCCGCCTCGGACTTCCAAAGTGCTGGGATTACAGACGTGAGCCATCATGAGCCATCATGGCCTCTCCTGAGTTAATTCTGTGAGAGCTATTCCAGGTGATTTAATGTGTTCATTCTGAGCTAGATTCACAAAAGCCCCTCTGCATTTCAGGTCAACATCATATTAATCTAATATTTCTAATTTAACAGCTTAAATTCATTATTTGTGAAGAATTTCTGTCTGTCACCAAAATTCCCCTGCCTTTACCTACTTCAACACTACAACTTTTGCCTGTTCTCATTTGCATCAGTACCCTGTGATGGTTAATACTGAGTGTCAACTCGATTGGATTGAAGGATGCAAAGTATTGTTCCAGGGTGTTGCCAAAGGAGATTAACATTTGAGTCAGTGGACTGGGAGAGGCAGACACACTTCCAGTCTGGGTGGACACCATGTAATCAGCTGCCAGTGTAGCTAGTATAAAGCAGGCAGAAGATGGAAGAGCGGACTTGCTGAGTCTTCTCACCTTCATCTTTCTCCTGTGCTGGATACTTCCTGCTTTCAAACATCAGACACCAGGTTCTTTAGCTTTTGGACTCTTGGACTTAGACCAGTGGTGTGCCAGGGGCTTTCAGGCTTTTGGCCACAGACTGAAGGCTACACTGTCAGCTTCTCTACTTTTGAGGTTTTCAAACTCACACTGATCCACTACTGGCTTCCCTGTTCCTCAACTGCGATGGCCTATCGTAAGACTCTACCTTGTGATTGTGTAAGTCAATTCTCCTTAATAAACTCCTCATCATACATTCATCTATCCTATTAATTCTGTCCCTCTAGAGAACCCTGCCTAATACACACCCCCAGGGCAACCCTGGCCATTCCATTCACAGCAGTGACAGCTCCTTTCCAGCTATTTCCCCCTACTTGCTTGTATCCCTCATGCCACAGAAATTAGCCAATACTGAGAAGAAATTTGTGGTCCAAGAGATTTCTGGGGAAAACTCCAGAATTCCAAATGTTGTCATGGGATTTTGTTATCCTAATCTATGTCCTGGAGGAAGGACATAAAAAGGGTGCATGCCATTTAGTTAGTCTCCAACTCAATCACATCGTTCATATTGAAAACTGAAGAACCATTTTCGGGGGGGCCTTTTGCATTCTTACTTCATCATGTTTACCATTTTCCCCGTCTGTTCCTCCTTGTGGGTTTGTAAGTTTTCTACACCACTGACTTCAGCTCAGTTCCTTGGTTCTTCCTCTCTACTCGCTCCCCTGTGATGATCACCCAGTGTCTACTTATCTCAGTTTTGACCTCTAGGATGTGAACTGGTGCTTTACTTCAGCCGTGGTGACAATCATAAGAGGAGATCTGCCTCTGGGCTCCTGGCCCTGAAGTAATTGGCCAGAGAGCTCTGCCTGCTTCAGACACCATCAGACAGGGAACTGGGGAATTGGGTAGGGCATCAAAAGGGGTTTGCTGGAGGAAATAATGCTAAGAAAACAAAGAGGAGAAAGGGTATTCCAGAAAGGAAGAACAGTAAGGATGAAGGCAAGAACATGAGAAGAAGATGACATACTTGGGAATCTCATTTATTGATTTCTGACAGAATGTAGAGAGAATATGGTGGGGTTCTAGTATATAAGGTCAGAAAAACAGGCAGGGCCAAAACACAGTTTAAAACTCTCTTTTGACCACGTTTGAGTCAAGCTCCTCCAAATCCTCTTTCTGATTAGTCCCCACACTTGGGTTCTGTCACTGGCCCATTTAGTCTCATTTTAGCAAGACTCCTACTGAGTTCAGCAAAACATTTTCAGCCCTATTATCTTGTCACTCTGGCCTGCCCTCAGCAAGAATGTTGTTGAGTTGGTCTAGCAAGAATCCATCTAACCCTGATGTTTCTTCTTAGTAATCTTTCATCCACTGATCCCTTACCATGCTCCTTGGCTATAAATCTTCATTATCCTTGTATTTAGAATCAAGGCTCATTTCCTTTCTCTCTCCCCTGCTACAAAACTCCATTGTAGTACTCCCCAATTTCCTGAATAAAGTTGTTCTTACTTTCTTTAGCAAGTGTCATGAATACTATTTTTTTTTAGCAAAACCTATGTATAGAGAAGTACATCAGGCTTTATGTAATAAAGTATTATGTGTGTAATAGAAATGCTCAGTGCTCCAAGAGTTTAGAGTTTGTTTAGGACTGAGATGATTGAGAAAAAAACATAAAGAAAATATTATTTGGATTGAGCCATAATTTAAGGTTATATGAGATTTTTATGTGAGAGATTGAAAGAAAGGAAGAAAGGAGTGAAATTTGCACTGATGGGTAAAAAGTAACCAATACTGGGTATAGCTCAGCACCCTGGTAGGACATTCTTTATCATATGCTAATCAATTTTTTGGTCTGAAATCAAAACAGCCTAACCTCACACTTCTTTAATCTCTGTCATGCATCTTTTTGTCTCTGACAGCACCTACCGTTTTGTGTTTTGTGTTCTTTATTCATGTAGTTAATGCATTTTTCCCCCTGGGTGCAAAGGTCTCTAAGGGCAGAGAATTTGTCCCACTCACCTTTGTATCCTCCAGCAGAGGCAAACATGGCCATAGCATGCACACTGTAGGGGCCCCATATCTGTCTGTTAAAGGTATAAAGACTGAGAGTTTTAACTATTTATTATTACTGCAGTTGTTTAGAGAGTCCCTTTTCAACTCCACATAAATATTGATTTTTGATTGGAGAGAAAACATGCTGTACTAGGATCCAGGAGATCCAAGTCCCAATCCCAGGCCAGCCACAAACTCACTGAGAGACAGTGAATCTAAATTTCCTCCTCTATAAAAGTTGATGATCTTGATTGTTTTTTTCCAGTGCTTTAGCCAACAAAAATGACTTCTGAGTTATTTATTCACCATGTTTTAACTTTTAATTGTAGAAATAGCAATTATTAATTTTTACATTAATTCTATCAGCCAAACAGAGTGTCTGATCAAACAGGGAGGGGGGTTACCAGGAGGGTATAAAGGTTCTGTTAAAATTATCAGGGCAGTTTAATGGCATATAAATATCACATTTCCATTTAATATAGATGATAGTGTTGTCAGTGGCAAGTTCGGGTGGGCTTTGTAATCCTCCATCCTTGTCTTCTTGGGAGAAAGAATTTACTCAAGAGACAAAAGTAGATTTAAGGTAGAAATGAGAGTTTATTGAAGCAAATAAAAGTGCACTTGAAAGGAACTGTATCAGTCCGTTCTTAACGCTGCTATAAGGACATACCTGAGATGAAGTAATTTATAAAGGAAAGAGGTTTAATTGACTCACAGTTCTGCAGGGCTAGGGGGACCTCAGGAAACTTACAATCATGGTGAAAAATGAAGCAAACACATCCTTCTTCACATGACGGCAGCAAGAAGAGCAAAAGGGGGAAAAACCCCTTAGAAAACCATCAGATCTCATGAGAACTCATTATCATGAGAACAGCATGAGGATAACTGCCCCCATGATGCAATTATTTCCCACCAAGTCCCTTCCACTACACATGGGGATTATGGAAACTACAACTCAAGATGAGATTTGGATGGAGACACAGCTAAACTCTATCAGGAACCAAGCAGGCAACTCAAAAGATTGAATGTCCTGCCTGGACATTAGCTCAGGGCTCTTATAGATATATTTCTGGTTTTTCCTGTTCTCTTTCTCTCATCCTTCCCCCTTGGTGGACTCTTGGCTAATTGCTGTATGTGCAGTATCTTGCTAGTATCTGGGAGGGACCACATGTGCCATTGGGTGGTTGAAGCTGTGCATATGCTCTTTTAGGGTAATTTCCCCTTACTGCTAGTACTAGACCACTAGTACCTTCAGAGGAAAGTCATATGCAGGTCAAACTCTACCATTTTACCCCTTACTACAGATGCTTGGGCATATCCTCAGAGGGAGGTCAAATTCCATCATTTTAAGTTCTTATCAGGAAGTGGTTTCACACAAGCTCAAGATGTTTCCTGTTTGTTAGGAAATTTTCCACTTCATGTTGTCAGCTGCCTGACAAACACCTGACAGTCACCTGACATTCTTTGGGGCCCCATCCTGCCCTATTAACATCTGCTTATCTACCTACTCTAATAATAGGGCTCTAAGAGTCTGAGTATTATAATTTAAGGACACTGAGCTAGATGGTCTTTCCTAACCATCATCTAGATTTTTTTCAAGTGATTCTCCATTTTGGATAAGAAAAAATGCATTCCATGAATTGATTTCAAAATGTCTTTTTATTTCCTCTAAAAATATTGTAAGACATATATTTCAGTGTTTTAAAGTGAATACAAAATAAACATAATCTGCTTTAAAGTATTTTGAGAAATGATGCAACACTATTTGAGATATTTAGAGAATTCCCTAAGTAGTAGGGACACCAAGGGTAAGAATCATTGAGATGTCAGCATCTGTCTGAATTGTATAAAGCCTGGAGAGGAAGACAGGATACAAGAGGCATTTCTTAAAAGTTTCTTTTTTTTGCTTGCTAAAATTTTAAACAAGAAAGCTAGACTTCCAAGTACTCAAACTCATTTAGGATTCTCTCCCAGTCCTTTCCTCTGCTCTAGGCTTCTTTTTCATGTCAGTCAATGCCCCCCCATGTTGGAGTAACCCCAAGAGGAAGTTGAATGTGCTTCCCTTTGCAGAACAAATCTCTACTTCTGCAGGATGACAAGTAGAGCAAATTGGGTTATGACTGAGAATGACATTAAGGTGTCCATGGAATAAGTTCTTATTTAGCTTTATTAGCTTCCATAGAAAGTACAAACTTCAATAGCCCTATGCGCTCTCCTGGGCAGCACTGAGTCTCTAGTGTTTTATTTTTAGCCTTGGCAAGGAAACTGTCTTTGCCAATTTGCCTCAAAACAAGTGATAGATATAATACTTATCCCCCAAGGAAAGCAGTAACAAAAGCAAAAATATAACCTTCGTTTATATAATATTTTTTCATACTTTATATCATTTGGTCTTTGTAGCAACTGTAAATCAAAAGTAAAATTCTAAGTCTCCCTTTCCACTGATGGACCATCCCCTCAGCCCAGGACATTCCAAAGTTAACCTGAAAAACTAATTCAGGCCACGATGGGAAGCAAAGTGAACATGCCTCCTTATACTCTCCTCCCTTTTGGAAGGTGCAGATGGCCAGCACTAACATCAACTCAGAGACCTTAAGACTGATAGAACTGACTCTTTAATTCTGATAAGAAACATTTGCAATCTATACACCATGGGATACTATGTAGCCATGAAAAAGAACAAGCTCATGTCCTTTGCAGGGACATGGATGGAGCTGGAGGCCATTATCCTTAGCAAACTAAGGCAGGCGTAGAAAACCAAATACTGCATGTTCTCACTTGTAAGTGGGAGCTAAATGATGAGGGGACACAAGGACACATAAAGGGGAAGAACACACACTGGGGCTTACTGGAGGGTGGAAAGTCGGAGAAAGGAGAGAATCAGGAAAAATAGCTAATGGATACTAGGCTTAATACCTGGGTGATAAAATAATCTGTACAATAAACCCCCATGACACACATTTATCTATATAACAAACCTGCACATCCTGCACATGTACCCCTGAACTAAAAATAAAAGTTAAAAAAAGAGAAACATTTGCAATCTATTCTCTCTGAAGACTGCTACCTGGAGGCTTCAACTTCATGATAAAGCACCACAGCCACTTAGTAGTTTCCATAACCCTTTATTTTAACCCAGACATTCTCATCTATTGATTCTAGGTCTTTAGACAATAACTTGACTTTTTCGGCCAGTTACCAATCAGAAAAATCTTTACATTTACCGATGACCTGGAAGCCCTCATGTATTAGTCTGTTTTCACATTGCTATAAAGAACGACCTGAGGCTGGGTAATTTATAAACAAAAGAGGTTTGATTGACTTACAGTTCTGCCTGGCTGGGGAGGCCTCAGGGAACTTACAATCATGATGGAGGGCAAAGGGGAAGCAAGGCACATCTTACATGGTGGCAGGAGGTTGGGGAGGAAGTGCCACACCTTTAAACCATCAGATCTTATGAAAACTCACTCAGCATCACAAGAAGAACCTGGGGGAAACTGCTCCCATGATCCAGTCACCTCTCACCAGGTCCTTCCCTTGACACATGGGGATTACAGTTTGAGATGAGATTTGGGTGGGTACACAAAGCCAAACCACAGCACACTGCTTCAAGTTGTGCCACCTTTCTGGACCAAGCCAGTGTACATCTTACATGTATTGATTGATGTCTTATGTCTCCCTAAAATGTATAAAACCAAGCCATAGCCATCCTGAGGTCTGTGCCATGGGCTATGGGCTATTTGTCACTCATATTTGGCTCAGAATAAATATCTTCAAATATTTTACGGAGTTTGACTCTTTTCATTCACACAACCTTGCAAGAAAAATTGGTATTATTCCTCCTAAGTAAAAATTTGAAGCCCATGGAGGTTGTCTTGTTTAAGGTCACTGAGTTTGTAAGCAGAGAAGTCAGGATTTGAATTCACATCTCTCTGTTACCAGTACCCATAATTTTCCTACCCAGGAGCCTTCTTTAAGCTCTGTTATTACCCACTCTAAGGGCAGGGAGGATTCACCTGCTTTGTGTACAGCTTGGGCAGCCGGCATGTACAATGCTCTATATAAGCATTGAATTGAAATGAGCAGAAAGAAGTGGTACAGTCTGAAAAGCATCATCATTTTCAGGGGAGGCTGACAAAGGAACGAATAAAACTATTAACTCGGTGTTTTATAGAGGCAATAAATACTAGTGAAGGCAGAAGCCAGCAAAAATCACTGAAGGGGTAGTGTTTGTTTTGCAAATACAAATGGTCCATGTGGAAATTATTCAAGCTTAATAGCTTAGAAATGCAAATATAGACTAATGAGAGACAAGTTAATTCCAGCAAAATGGCAAAGATTCTTAAAACGTGATCAGATGCGGTTTTGTTGTGAGTGAAGGGAAATGAACCTCTCGTAATTGCTTGTGGGTTTAAAAATTGGTGCAACCTGCCACAAGGGCAATTTGGCAGTATTTTTCAAAACCTATAAAGTTTCTATGTATTATTATACAATGTCTGTCTTCCTGTGCTAGGTATTATGCTGGGTAGTAGAAATATGATGGTAAGGAAGATATTGTCCCTGCCTTCTTGGCAGGAGACATGACTAAGTAAGCAATTACAATAATGTGATCATCTGATGAAGAATGTATAATAGATTTTCTTATAATAATAGCACATGTGCATGTGTTTATGTAATATGAGGTATACTGAAAGAATAATACCAAAGTTTTTAATGGAGCTTATCTCATCTTTTTATGGTGGAATAATAGAATATTTATTTTCTTTTTAAAATGTTTTCTGTATTTTTTCAAATGCTCCTACAATTAATATGTATTATTGGAATAATGACACTAAATCATGAACGTACCCCTTCACAACATAAAAATCAGTGGGTCTGGTCAGGCGTGGTGGCTCTTGACTGTAATCCCAGCACTCTGGGAGCCAAGGCGGGTGGATTGCCTGAGGTCAGGAGTTTGAGACCAGCCTCATCAATATGGTGAAACCCCGTCTCTACTAAAAATATAAAAATTAGCTGGGCATGGTGGCATGTGCCTCTAGTCCCAGCTACTCAGGAGGCTGAGGCAGGAGAATTGCTTGAAGCTGGAAGGTGGAGGTTGCAGTGACCCAAGATCACACCACTGTACTCCAGCCTGGGTGACAGAATGAGACTCCATATCAAACAAAACAAAACAAAACAAAAAAACAAAAAACAGTCAGTTTGTGAGTCAATAAGAACCAGGCCTGCAGGTATCTTAATATCCAGAATATGCCTGGCATATTTGGGGAAGGCTCTGCTTTCCTTACTGCGTGTGTGTATTTGCCCAGCCTGGTGACGTTGAACCCAGCTATCATTATTGGTTTCAAATGCAGTTTATCTCTGGCACAGGAGTTCAACCTTGAACCTGAGCTCTATTGCCCTCCCTCTTACCTCTGCCCAAGAATGGAACTTGGTCCCCAGGACTTCATTCTTCTGGCTTAATAGTCCTAGGCACATCTCTATGAATAGCTGCAAAGCTCTCTTGGGCTTAGGATCTAGAGATTTTGTAGAACATCCTGTTGTCATGTCCTTTCACCTCCTGAGTTAGACTCAAATGACTTCTTCCTCTAGGATTAGAGATTTGGAATTTTAGGTCCCTCTAGGGAAAGCAGTGTACTTACTGAATTAGTTCTTTAATTCCATCACCTGATACCGTGGGTCATCCTTTCTCCTCCACTGGGAGTTGGGAAACTCTAGAATGCCTTGGAGAATGTGATTTGTTACAAACTCCCATTTCAAGTTCTTTCTTCGTCTGTCCACCTGTCCTCTGTTTAGCGATAAGCTTTCGCTCAGTGACACCTCAAGCTTCTCATTAAAACTTCCTGATTCTGTACTCAGGCTGTGTTAGAACTTGATACTTACGACAATTGGCAAACTTGTCTTTCTCCAAAAGTTAAATTAAATAATCTCAAGATTGTGTGATTTTAAATATATTTTTGGGAAGTGATTAAATATCCTCATTTAGGCTATGAAATTAACCCAAGTATCTTAAAAGTCCTTCTAAAATTTATGTTTCCTGATAGTTCCATAATTTAAACAGTTATAAACTTTTTCTTTAGGAGCAGCTAGCAGTGACATAACTTATTTTAAAAAGAAGTTGAAGAAGCAAATTCCTTTGCCAAATATTCTTAGGAAAGTTTAAAACAAAAGACAAAACATATCTAGATATCACTATAACATTAAATGAGTTTGAAAGTTCTTTGATTTTCCTAAAAAACTACCTAAAGATATTTACATGTTATGTGTTATTTATATTTTCAGTACGGCAACACATTTGCCCTGAATGTCAAAATTCTAGGCTGGGCAGGGTGGCTCACACCTGTAATCCCAGCATTTTGAGAGGCCAAGGTGGGCGGATCACGAGGTCAAGAGATTGACAACATCTTGGCTAACATGGTGAAACCTTGTCTCTTCTAAAAATACACACACACACACACACACACACACACATACACACACACACACAACACAAAGTTAGCTGTATGTGGTGGTGCGAGCCTATAGTCCCAGCTACTCAGCAGGCTGAGGCAGAAGGATCACTTGAACCCGGGAGGCAGAGGTTGTAGTGAGTGTAGATAGTGCCACTGCACTCCAGCCTGGCGACAGAGCAAGACTGTCTCAAAAAAAAAAAAAAAAAAAGATTATTCTCAGTTAGTTTGCAGTGGGGTACTGTCTTTAGTTACAGGAGAGACAAATAGTGATACAATGTTAATTATTTGACAGTGCATCTCAGTAATGGTTTTGGTGAAATTCACTTATTTGCACAAAATAATTAAGATCAGCAATTCTTCAGGTTATTTATTTTAGAAAGATCAATGAAAATATATTTGTTGTTGAGTGCTTTAGTATTAGAGGATTTGCGCTAAGTTAGGTCATATTTGTAAAGGGGATTGACGGTTGACTAAAAGTGGACACAATTTTTATGAAACCCAATGAAACTTTGACTTCTATAGTTGCATTTCTGTGCGATTAAGCTTGAATAATTTTCATATAGGTCATTCATGTTTGCAAAACAATCGCTGTACTTTTAATGATTTTTGTCTCAGTCCCACTGAGATAATATTATTTATATTATCTCTCTTTAAGAGAGATAATATTATTTTCTCTTTAAGTCGCAGCACTTTAGTTAAGCTGCTTCTTCTTCCCTTTCTCCTTTACATCTTAATTTCTGGGCATCTCATCTTTCATCATTTCCTTTTATACCTGTTACCAATTATCTAAGCCACAAAAGTAAAAACGTTGCAAGTCCTTCTGTGCTAGAAATTTGATTACTTTGTTAGTAAGGGTGAAAAATGACTTTCCTATTCAACGCATCTGACACACATTGGCACACATACACACACCGACAATGCAAGTGTTAACTTCCATCCCCTCAAGAAGCAACTTCTTCTTTAAATATATTTGGGAAATTAAAGAAGTTTGCCCCATATCCACCCTAAGCCCTCCCTGTTGAAAGACTTTGCTGCTGCTGTACCTTAGGCTACTGGCATCACGGATGGTTATCCCTATTCCCCAGGCTCACCTTCTTATTAGGATAAACATTTGGCTCAGTCTGCAGAAGCATCTTGTGGGAAAGGCCAACCTTTTACTTATTATTTGAAGTAGATCTTTGTCATTTTTTTCCAAAGTACATGTGATCATTTAATCTATTAATATAATTTGTAAAGATCAAATTAGTATAATTTGGATAGCCATCACCTTAAATACTAGTCTTTCCTCTACACTAGAAATATTCAAATTATTTTATTCTAGCTATTTAAAAACATACAATAGGTTATTATAAATTATAGTTCCCTTACTGGTCTAGGGCAGCACTAGGTCTTACCTTATTCTATCAAACTGTAATATTTGTACCGATTAATTGATCTCTCTTTATTTTCTCATTCCCCCTAGCCTTCTTGGCCTCTGGGAATCACTGATCTCTATTTTCATGATAGCCTCTTTTAGTTCCTACATACTAATGAGAGCACATGATACTTGTCTTTCTGTGCCTGGCTTATTTCTCTTAGTCTAATGACTTCCAGTTCCATTTGTGTTGCTATAAATGACAGGATTTTATTATTTTTATGGCTGAATAATATTCTGTTCTGTTGTGCATGTATACCACGTTTTAAAATGGTAGTCATCCATAGATGAGCACTTAGGTTGATTCCAAATTATGGCTATTGTGAACGATGCTGCAAAAACATGGGAGTGTAGATATCTGTTTAATATATTGATTTTCTTCCTTTGGATATACACCTAGTAGTAAAATTGCTGAATCATACAGTAGTTCGGTTTTTAGTTTTTTTGAGGAATCTCCATATTGTTCTCAATAGTGGTTGCACTAATTTACATTTCCGCCAACAATGTACAGGGGTTTCCTTTTCTCCACATCCTTGCCAGCATCCATTATTCTCTGTCTTTTTGATAAAAAGCCGTTTTAACTGGGATAAGATGATATCTCATTGTGGTTTGAATTTGCATTTCTATTATAATATGAGGTTTAGCATTTGTTCTTATACCTGTTGGCCAAAATGATATGTATGTCTTCTTTCAAGAAATGTCTATTCAGATCTTTTGCCTATTTTTTAACTAGATTATTTGATTTTTTTCTGTTATGTTGTTTGAACTCTTGTATATTCTGGATATTAATCCCTTGTCAGTTAGTTAGTTTGCAAATATTTTCTCTTATTCTATGGCTTGTCTCTCAACTCTGTTGGTTGTTTCCTTTGCTGTGCAGAAGATTTTTAGCTTGATATACAATCCCAGTTATCAATTTTTGCTTTTATTGCCTGTGCTTTTGAGGTCTTATACACAAAATTTTTGCCCAGACTAGTGTCCCGGAGCATTTTCCCAATGTTTTCTTCTAGTAGTTTCATAGTTTGTGATCTTGTCCTTCTTTTTGATGACCCAACTTTGGTACTTCCTTACTATATTTGGGGAATCACCCACCTTTTGAGGGAGATTCTGCTTTTCACTATAAAAGCTAAAAGTGCTGGCTAACCACGTTCCCACAGTCCTTTGCAGAAAGGGCTATATCCCATGCCCTAGAGGCCATCCATCAGGTAGATACAAGCAGACCCTGAGTTAGAAGCTACTTTTGTGAAAAAGTAGAGACTATGCAGAAACTTTTTTTTGGGATCTAGGGAAGCAGTTACACCTAGCTCCAAGAGGCAACAGGGCAGTGATGACTGTGGTAGTGTGAGGTCTCCAGTGTCTGCAGTGCTGAGATTAGAAGCTGCAGTGCTGTGATGTCTTCATTGGACCAGATCTATGGTATTATTCAAGCCTTATGCCTGGCTGCGTGGCCTCAGAGCCTGGTTCTCCGGAGATTCTAGAAGGCACTTGATATCCTTTTGGATATTTTAAAGTTGATCAAAAACTCACAAAAACATACAAAAAATTACTTTGCACTCTTAGTGTAGGTTATCTTTTTTAAATGTTTACTTTAAAAATACTTTTTTAATTTAAAAATTTAAAAATTTTTTATAAGAATTTAAAAAAAATTGGAAATAATTTTAGACTCACAGAGAAGTGGCAAAAGTAGAAAATAGAGTTTTGTATATCCTTCACCCAGCTTCCCCAATGACAGTAACTTACAAAAGTATGGCATAATTGTCAAAACCAGAAATAAGACATCAATGCAAACAATTAACTAAGCTACAGGATTTATCTGGATTTCACCAGTTTTTTTCTGCACTAAAAATTGTATAGTATAAAATTTTATCTTACGTACAGATTTGTGAGGATACCACCACAGTCAGGAGGCCACGTCTCTATCACCCCAAAGAAATTCCCTGTGCACCTGACAGTCACACCCTTCTACCAAACTTCACCCGTGACAATGATCTATTGGTTCATGGTCATACTTTTATTATTTCAAGAATGTCGTATAAGCGATATCATTTAATATGTAACCACACACATCTCCCAAAGATGGACAATAATTCTTAGAAATAATTCAGCCTAACTCTGCAATAAAGAAGAGAAATATTTTCTAAAAACATCATATTCTATATAGATTCCCCTACCAATTGTTTCATTTTGGAAACAATGCTTTATGTTATCATGCAGAAGAGTTTTAGTGCCCACCTCCTGTTTTCAGATGTTGCGGGACATGGGGCTTCAGAGCTCTGTTTTGTCATCTGCCAGCCACAAGTTCGCGTACTCCTATTGCCACCTTTATGTAGCTAAATGTCCCTGAAAGTCTTTAAAATGGACTTTTCTTTTTCTTTCTTCTTCTTTTGGGCCATATTGAATTTTCTGGTGTCACATCCTTCTCATTAATTCCTGTACATGAAAAAGATGGTGTTAAGATTTATTGCCTTCTTGTCAATAGCAAACCCTAAAGGATATAAGTACATGTACTCCTTCAGTTACATATATAAAACACAACGAAGGCAATTACTAGTCTACAACATAATACACCACCACTTTTTCTTCACATTGGTACTAACATGTGTCCTCTTGAATAGGGAAATGATATCATAACTGACTCAATTTAGTAAAAACAGCAATTTCACATACTTCTCCTCGGACTGACTCATAGACACTCATCCACCACTTTGGTGTGTCTTCTAGTGCTTTTGTGCTGGAAAGTGGTAGGCATTTCTTTATCTCATTTGGCTCGTTGGTATCTGTGCTTACAGCTGGCGTTCAGTATAGTGTTAAGTGTTGGAGGTTGCAGATTCAATGGAGGCAGGACATTCAGAAGGGAAAGAGGTACATGAAAGGCATTTTATTACTTATCCATATATGAGTACTGAAATGATTTTTATTTAAAAAGTCACAGTTATACTCATTATATGATGAGTTAGTCTTAGACATTAACAGGCCCATGGGGGCTTTTAATATCTAAGACTAATTCCCTGTAATCAAATACGGCACTTTTAGATGAATGTACTTATAAGATGCTCCAGAGAGAAACTGAGAACCTGGGAATGATGGGAAGGGTTATAACTTGCCAGAGTTTTATTGTGGGAAATGTATTATAAATAGCCATTTTTAATAAATATGGGTGTTTTTCCTTCCAGAAAGGTGTATCAGAGTCATGTGGATGAAGTTTTAAAAATACACATTAACCCTACCTGTAAACATTCTGGGCTTCTATCCCTCTGGATTGACAATCAACTTTGCAATGATCCTTTCTTACCATACAGAGTTTGCACATCCTTGGTTATGCTAAAGATGAAACAGAAGTAAGAACCACTAGGTCAGAGCTGTAACAACCTCAGTTGAAGATTCAGTTTTAAAGCTGTGGATGAGGTCATAGACTGTAGATAGAAAAGAAACTTGAAACTGACTTATGAGGCTTTGTTTTTTTTTTTTGTCAGTTGCCTGTGACGTATGAGGAAAGTTGCTGAGCCCTTAAGAAATTCGCCTTTTTGTTTTCTTCAGAGTAAATGAGGGTCTGGCAGAAATGGATACCAGGATCTGTAAAGTTGTACCAACTTTCCTTCTTTCTTTTAACTTGGAATGTTAAAAACCTCTACCGTAGATGCAACTATCTTTAGTTCTTTGTTACTGATTAAAATAACTTCCTTATTTTTCTTTAGTATTAAACAACACTCTTTGACGTCATTGTCTTGCCTCTCCTAAATAAAAGTATTTTTTCCATGTTTAGGCTGGAGTTCTAATAGGCCATTGATGAACCCCTGAAAGTTGGGAATTAAATAAGAATTTTAGAGCAGTGCTGAACTTTCTCTGACTATAGAAATCTCTGTCTGTGCTGGCCAATCTGTTCACCCTTAATCACCATTGGCCAATTGATCACTTGAAATGTGACTAGTTATAACTGAGGAACTAAATTCTAAATTTTATTTAATTCTGACTTAAATGGCCACAAGTGTCAAGTGGCTACACAGTGAAACACTGCAGCTCTAGAGGAAAAACTCAAGTGAGAGACTCGGGGTTTCTTTAAATGAAATTGCTCTCACTCAGAGATTTTCTTTCTAGAGCTCTTCAACTTCTAAAATCTTAGAAATTTTATAATTTGTTTTATTGAAGGAGGCCACTTGTTTATAGTCTCTCTCTGAATTATTTTGCCCAGAGTTTTAGAATTTAAAAGTTTAGGCCAGGTATGGTGGCTCATGCTTGTAATTCCAACGTTTTGGGAGGAGGAGGTGGGAGAATTGCTTGAGCCCAGGAATTCGAGATCAAACCGGGCAACATAGCGAGACCTTGTCTCTTTAGAAAACATTACCTACATTAAAAATAAATAGATAAATAAGTAAATGTTCAGTACTCCTTCACAGACTGTTTTTTCTTCCAGGCATGCCTATTCTCTCCCCCACTTGACCATACTGCATCCTTCCCCCGTTTCATGAAGCACCCAGGGGTAAGCACATAGGAAATATGTAAAGAGCATCGTGTATGTAGGTATAGAGCACTTCAACTTGCAAAAGGCTGGCTTACAAAGGCTCATATGTGAATTACGGTTTTACAACTTCGGATAGGTTTCCCATTAACTGGGGATACCAGAGCAACCTCAAAAATGTAAGTGAAGTTATATGTGTTATATGAAACAATCAGAAACAATAAAGCTATAATTCCAATACAAATAAAAAATTAAAAATAGAATAAATGGACTTTTTTTTTTTTTTAAATTTAAGGCGAGAGACAAAAGAAAAAAGGGGTCTGAGTGTGATGGGTCACGCCTGTAATCCCAGCACTTTGGAAGGTTGAGGTGGGCGGATCATGACGTCAAGAGATAGAGACCATCCTGGCCAAGATGGTGAAACCCTGTCTCTACTAAAAATACAAAAATTAGCTGGGCATGCTGGTGGGTGCCTGTTATCCCAGCTACTTGGGAGGCAGGAGAATTACTTGAACCCTGGAGGTGGAGGTTGCAGTGAGCTGAGATTGAGTCACTGCACTCCCACCTGGTGACAGAGCAAGACTCTCTGAAAGAAGAAAAGAGAAAGAAAGAAAGGAAGGAAGGAAGGAAGGAAGAAGGAAGGAAGAAAAAAAGAAAAAGAAAGGAAGGAAAGAAGGAAGGAAGGAGGAAAGGAAGGAGGAAAGGAAGGAGAAAGGAAGGAAGGAAGGAAGGAAGGAAGGAAGAAGGAAGGAAGGAAGGAAGGAAGGAAGGGAGATAAGTATGCATAGTTTCCTTGAAGGCGGGGGGTCAGGGAAAAGGAATATTGGTGAAGAAGACATTAGATGAGAGAATTCAACTCTGAAGTAGCACCATCACCAGTTGTCAGCATGGAACAAGCATGGGTAGTGGGCCACGATCCAGTGAGAGTTATCAGATATTTCTGAGTTGACTGCTTTAAACTGGTAAGGGAGAGTGCAGTGATACCTACATTCTCCACAACTTTTTATTTTTTAAAACAATGGTCTCAGAAACATCTGAATAGCATAGGACTTAATTTCACCTGCATAAGCTCTAAGGAATAAGTCTTATTGGGCAGGCCTGGCAGGCCCTTCCTCCCCATGGGGTTGGAAAGAAGATAAAAATATGTGAGGAATGTCTTGATTGTAATCCTATCTCCAGTATGTGGCACAGGGTCTACTAGGGCAATTGTTGAATGCATGATTGCGATATTGGCTGAGTGAATGCTATGTCTCCTGTTCTGAGCAGTCTTGTCCATGAAGGAAATAAAACAGTGGCTCCCTGACCTGTGGACGCTGGTCACAGTCTTTTTTTTTTTGAGATGGAGTATTGTTCTGTTGCCAGGCCGGAGGGCAGTGGCATGATCTTGGCTCACTGCAACCTCCGCCTCCCTGGTTCAAGCAATTCTCTTGCCTCAGCCTCCCAAGTAGCTGGGATTACAGGCGCGTACCACCACACCCAGCTAATTTTTATATTTTTAGTAGAGATAGGGTTTCACCATGTTGGCCAGGATGGTCTCAATCTCCTGACTGGTTACAGTCTTTTAGGGGGTTGAAGGTTACTCCTATTTTGCCTCTAGAAACCAAATGTCAATAGAGTTTCCTTAGGCTCTTCTGTGGGGATGGAATAGTGTAGATATGCTTCTCTGAAGTCAATCGCTATTAAAATGTGTAGAAGTTTTTACTCATATGGAATCCTATGAGTTTATTTAATCTCTTTAGATTATTGGTACATACTCCTTTTTGCACTATGGTTGAATTTACAGGGTTAATAAATGAAAGATTATAAGAGGCTTGCCATCAAACTGACACCTACAATTCATCTCTGTTGACCCATGCATGGGAGAATCCTGGAGAAGTACAGCATTCAGCTGACTGTGGTGGTGGCTGCTATTTTTCATGGTCTGACTGAAGTTCTAGTTAGCCTTTGACTGTTTCCTGGAGTGCTACCATCATTTTCAGATAGAAAAATAATAGCTTACCTGAAACCTTAGAAATAGATTGTTTTGCCTTAGCTCACATCAATTGGTCTAAAGGTCAACCTTCTTTGAGAATTTCTATACTCTCAGACATCCTCTTTACCCCTATACATTTGAGATTTTATATTTTCAAAGCATTTTGATCAAATATACAGGGCGATGTCTACTTTCAGATAACAGAGAGAAACAGTGACCAGATTTATCTTCTTGCCCAAAACAACTAACTGAAAAAAAGGGAGACAAAGTATATAAAACAATGGTGTTCAGATACTGGGCATGAGATAGCACAAAGCACCGATCCCTAAGAGAGGGCAAATCGGTAAGCTGAGCCCTGTCATTGCTCCGCCGATCTTCTTGAGAGAGTCCTTGGCCACAGGGCAGAGGCGTGCCCTGGTGGGCTGATTATGGTCAATTCCTAGAGACTGCATCATCAGATTTGTGAATTTTCCAGCTGTACTGTTGTTCTAGAGATTATTTCCATGAAGGTTTACGTTCCTGCCATGCTCACATCCTTCTGAGGAAAGTGGTTTTCTTCAATTCTTTCTGCCTAAAGTTGCTGTTTAAAACTCAGTTGATTCAAAATTTAAAAATTTAAAAAAAGTTACCTTGGGCAGCATATGTGATGGTCAGTCTGTGAAACTATCCCTTACCTTCTGGCTTGGATTGGTGTTCCAAGTTGGGCTAGGGATTGGTGTTCGTGCTTAGGGTAGAAAATAAAGAAGTTACTTGAGAAGAATTTTGCCTTCTTGGATCATACTGGATAGTAACTAACTAACTGAGCAGTTCAGATCTTTTCCCTTAGAAAGCATAAACGCCAACCAAAAAGGTGGGACCTTAGAACTCAGGTTGTATCTTGAAAGGCTGAACAACTATTTTGGTTTTCCATGAGGCCTGGTATATATCTTAGTCATAACGCAGCAGAGGGACTGCATAGTTGTTGAGATGATTTTTTTTCCTGTTTTTCTCACAATAAATGGCTATCACCAAAAGTAATAGCTTTATGTATTTTGTAGGGAAGTATACAAAGTATATATATATAAAGTAATACCTTTATATAAAGTAATGCCTTTATATAGTTTGTAGGAAAATACAAACTAATATATGTTCGTTATTCTTACTAATATTATAGTGGTGATTTATTGACTTACTGTGAACTAAGCTCATTTAAACTACCTAATGGTCTTTTAGGGAAATATATTATTATTGTTATCATCATCGTCATCATCATCATCATCATCATCACAACTTTACAGATTGTAGCCCAAGGTCAGATGTGTGGTAAGCCTGAGAGTTATAATTCAAACTCAAGTTCAAGTTAATCTGAACCATTATTTTATGCTCCATTTCCTTCCTGGTTATGCTTCTTTGATCACTTTATTGATCAATATTTCTTCCACCTAACTTATTTAAGACAGCTGGAAAAAAACGATGAAACTCAGGGCATAGGTTTGATCTTTCTTAATTTATTGGACTCAAAACTTGTTTTTGATGTATTTTATTCCTGAATAATTATTACTAAAATTGAATTTGTTTTACTTGGGTAAGTTATCAAGTAACTGCTATTAAAATTCCAATAAGAATGTGTGTGAATCACCATTTTTCCAAGTAATTAAATAAGAGATTATCTTCTTTTTGAGAGAATGTTAGCCACCAGCAAACATGCTTTTAACTAATAGACTTTAAATGAAACTCATTGTAAGTGGTATTTTACCACTACATAGTAGAACTGAATTCTTAGCAGGAAAGGTTAATATTTCTAATCGAAGAAACACAAATACAGGTCTCACCTTCAGATAAAAGAAATTTTATTTAGAATTATTTCTGAATAATTGGTTAGAATCTATTAAATGTGGTTTGAAAAGGTGACTTTTTTAAAAAACAAAGTTCATCAGAAAAGTTCAATCCAGAAAATAGAATTTGTTTTTTTGTTTTTTTTTTTAGCATTGACACCATGATTTTATTTATATAAAATTCTAGAAGAAGTGAGCCTCATTTAGAGTGATGGAAATGAGATCAGTGGTAGGCTGGGGCCAGGGATAGACAGAACTGACCACAAAAAGACACAGGCACTTTTTGAGTGATGGCAATATTGAATATCTTGATTAAGGAGGTGACACAGATGCATGTATTTATCAAAACTAATTGAACTGTACACTAAATGAGTGCATCTTATGGTATATAAATTACATTTAAAGCTGATTATACACTAAATAAGAAAAATTTGGAAAGTTGGTGCCTGTTTTTATAATTACAGATTTTTTTATATTCTATTAATTATGAATAATGCTTTTAGCCTATGGAATCAATTCTTTATAAAAACTCATCACATAATTGTTTGATATTGCTTGTGAAATCATTCCTTTTGACCTATTGGGTAATAACGGATAGGTGAAGTAGAAGAAAGGTTATACATGAACAAGATATGTCCAGGTTGATCTGTATAGTGATTTATAGTCCTCTTCTGGTATCCGTGAGGGAGAGGGAGAGGAAGGGGGAGACATTGAGTCTAACTCATTTATTGACATCATTGGAGCTTTCTGAATTAGTGTGCCTATGATCAGTCTTAATCCTAGTCTTAACCCTAACTTTTCAAAGTACTTGAACCAATAAATTCTATTTTTGCTTAAGCTAATGAACCAATAAATTCTATTTTTGCTTAAGCTAATGAACAGAGACCTAATACAAATTAGCTTAAGCAAAAATAGAATTTGTTTTAGGAATTATCGTAGGTATCAGTACAGCCTAGATTAGCAAGCATAATCTTTGGGGCCTATTAATGAGATAAAAATCTGGCATGATTTGGAATATAAGGCAAACTGGAAGATGAGCTGTTGAACTAGTTACTTGACAGAGTGGCTTGAATTGATTGGCTTTTGTGGCAAAGGACTAATAATTATTGTCAGTTTTCTGAAGAATAACAGAAGGATACTAGGCAATGACATACTGTAAAAATTATTAAACCCTGCCATATTATTGCATCCATAAAATCTCACACAGTAGGCCAGATTATAATTTTTCTACGATTAAAAGAAAAAACAAAAAACCATATGTTAGAACTTCAGCACTCTGGGGCTACTGAGCAGAGAATGTCTTACAGAAGTCATGGTTAAGAAGAAAAAGAAATTAAAAGGCGAAATCCCAACTAGTTGCCTTAGAATTAAACTCTTTTTTTGAATATGATATGAATGAATTTGGGTGTCCTTTTTGTCATTTAATGGTTTAAAATCATATTTGTGAAGGTTCTTATTAGTATTATTATCAAAATTTTGCAGTACTTAGTAAAAAGTCAAACAGTACAACAAGGTATGCAGTGATTATCGAGTCTCCCTCCGCCCAGACTCAGGAAGGTAATCATTAACAACAGTTTCTCTGTGTCTTTCCTAAACATTTTCAGTCATCTATATTTACTTGCTTTTATACAATGAAGGTATATTCTGTTCACCAGTCTTCAAAATATATGTTTTCTACTAAATACAAAATCTTAGTGACATCTTCATATCAACATGTACATATCAACTTTATTCTCTTTAACTGTGGCTTACTATTCTTTTATGTAGTCATGCTGTCTTTTATTTAGCCAGTTCTCTATTGGTATATAGTTAGGGATCTTTGAGATCTTTTCTATCCTTATGATACAATGAACATTCCTGTATATATGTCTTTGGAATGTCCAAGTATATATGTTGGACAAATATTTATAAGCTGAATTACTATTGGCTTATTCAATTTTGATCTTGTCAAATTACCTTCCAAAGAAAACTTTAACCAATTATACTCCTATTAATTAGGAATGAACATGGCTCTCACCAACATGGTATATAGTCAAACTGATCTTCATTAGTCTTATAAGTGAAAATAGAATGTTGTTTTACTTTGCAAAATGTTGACTAAATAAAGCTGAAAACATTCCACGTTTTTATCTATTTGTTATTTTTTCTATAAAATGCATGTTTTACTCAGCTTTCTATTTTTTTCATTTTTTTATTTGTAAGAGTGTTTCATAAATCAAGGAAATTAGCAAAACACACTTTCTTGTTACACGTTCTTGAGGAAATCAATATACGTCTTTGGTTATAGATGATTTACAGGCAAAACCAGTGATGAGTATGGTATTCAGGTTTGATTAGCCCATGGTCAATATTGGCACACAAACTTCATACTAATTTATTTGATCAAAGTTAGAGGTTAAAACATATGTTTTATGTGCATCATTTGTGTAGTCATGCATGCCTTTTGTATAGTTTCACTGCAGTGGAGTTTATACAAAGTACAAGATATAGATGTAAATGTACAATACGTTTTGATAAATGCATCTATCCCTATGATCAATATACACTCATTACTCTCAAAAGTTTCCTCTTTCTTTCATCACTCCTCATTCCACCTCTTGTTGATACTTACTTTTTCTCCTAGAGGCAGCCACTAATCTAGCTTTTGCCTACTCTTAAACTCCATTTAGATAATCCAGAATATGGTTTTTCTTAATAAAATTTTCACATGTACTGAGAAGTGTGTGTTGTCAGGCACTCTGTAAATGACAATTAGGCCAAGGTGGTTGAAATGTTTTCCATTTGTTCCATCAATTATTGAGAGAAGATGGTGAAACTTTTCACTTTAATTGTTAATTTTTAATTTTGCCATTCATGCTCTCAGATTCTGCTTCTTGTATTTCGAGGCTGTTATTAGATGCATAAATGTAAAGAATTGTTATGTCCTTTTGACAAATTGACTTTTATTTTTATCATTATAAAATGCTTCTCTTTATGCCTGTTAATATTCTTTGTTCTGAAATCTACTTTGTCTGATAGTAAAAGTGTCACCCTGAGTTTCTTTTTATTAGTGTTAAGATAGTATATCTTTTTCAGTTTTTTGTCTTTTCACTTATTTGTGTTTTGCACGTAAAGTGTATTTATTGTAGGCAGCATATAATTGGGTCTTGCCTTTTTTTTACTGAATATACCAACCTGCATCTGTTAATGGGGGTGCCTAGACTACTTACATTTCACATGGTTATTGATATAGTTACATTTAAATCTATCATTTTGCTTTTTCTTTTCTATTTGTCCCACCTGTTGTTTGTTCCCATTTTCTTCTTTCCTCCCTTTTGAATTGTGTGTTTTTTTGTGGCTCCATTTTATGTCCTTTGTTGGCTTATTAGCTTCAATCCTTTGTTTTTATAGTGGATGTTTTACGGTTTAAAAGATACGTCTGTAACTTATCACAATCTTTCTTCAAGTAATAGCATACTATTTTACAAGCAGTATTTAAGAGTCATATATTCATATATTTGTACCACTTTAAAAATAACATAAGAGCGTGACAGAAGGATATTTTCATCACCACCATCACCATTACCACCTAACAGTCTCTGTGCTGTTGGTATCATTCATCTTACTTCTGCATATATTATAAGTCCTAAAATATATTGTTATTATTTTTACTTTAAATGATATAGTAAGGAGGGCTATAAAAATTTAAAAATGTCATTCTATTTACCCATATATTTGTCATTTCTGTGCTCTTCATTCCTTAGCATAGATCTAGATTTTCATTGGATATCATTTTCCTCCTGCTTGAAAAATGTCCTTCATCATTTGCTATACTATCGTTCTGTAGATAATAAATTCTTTTAGACTCTGTATGTCTGAGAAAGTCCTCATTTTCATCTTTGTTTCTGAAAGATATTTGCTTTGGGTAAAAAAAATGTTAGGTTGACAGTTTTTTTTTCTCTCAGTATTTTAAAGATGTTCTATTATCTTCTCATTTACATTGTTTCCAATAAGTCTGCTGCCATCCTTAACTTTTTTCTTCTGTATGCAACATATTTTTATTTTCTGGCTGCTTTTATGATTTTGTTTTTGTTGTTAATTTTAAACAGTTTGATTGTGCTATGTTTTGGTATGTATTTGTGTGTGTGTATGTACATATATCATTTATTCAATGTTTCTTGTGCTTGGGGTCTATGGAACATCTTGAACCTGTGGGTTTATGTTTTTCTTTTTTTTAATCAAATTTAGAAATTGTTCAGACATTGTTTCTTCAAATGATTTATTTGATCCATATTCAGCAACTGCAATTACATACACAATAGGTTTTTAAAAGTTGTTCATTGATGCTCTGTTCAATATTTCTAGTCCTTTTTCTCTCTGATTAATTTTGAATAGTTTCTATTGCTATATCTTCAAGTTTAATAATGGTTTTCTACTGTAAATCCAATCCAGTGCACTTTTTATCTTAAAAAATGCATTTTCATTTTTAGCGTTTGATTTGCGTCTTTTTAAATCTGACATGTCTGTACTTGACATGCTTGCTCTTTCCTCTACTTTCTTGTATAGATATAATAGTTTTAATGACTGTTTTGATGTTCTTTCCTACTTCTGTAGGCACATCTGTGTCACTTCTGAGTCTACTTCTATTGATTAATTTTTCTTCTTAATATGGAAAGTGTTCTTCTGCTTCTTTGGGTATTTGGTATTTTTTATTAGATACCAAGCTTTTACAATTTTACCATGTTTGGTGTTAAATCTTTTGGTATTCCTATAAATATATTTGAGCTATGTGCTGAGACACAGGTAAGTTACTCAGAAGAGTTTTGAGACTTGCTTTTAAGCCTTGTTAGGCAGGACTAGAGTAGCTGTTAGTCTAGGGCTAATTTGCTGTTACTGAGGCAGTGCCCTTCTTTTCCTTTGCAATGCTGAGTGAATTGTGAGGTTTTCTACTCTGATGTTTAACGGGTATGGAAGATTATTCCCTCTGCTCCTTTAGAGTAGATCTCTTCTTAACTCAAGCAGTTTCTTCATAAACTTGTACTGATGAATATTCAGCTGAGAACTTTTGAGAAGCCCTCTGCAGATCTTTAATCTTCAGTTTCTGTTCAGCTCTCATCTTCCTAGTACATTTTTTTTTTTTAGATGAAATCTTGCTCTGTTGCCCTGGCTGGAGTGCAGTAGCATGATCTCGGCTCACTGCAACCTCTGCCTCCCTAGTTCAAGTGATTTTCCTGCCTCAGCCTCCTGAGTAGCTGGGATTACAGGTGCCTGCCACCATGCCAAGCTTATTTTTGTATTTCCAGTAGAGACAGGGTTTCACCCTGTTAGCCAGGATGGTCTTGATCTCCTGACCTTGTGATCTACCCACTTTGGCCTCCCAAAGTGCTGGGATTACACATGTGAGCCACTGTGCCTGGTCACCTTTCTGGTACACTAAAAGTGAATTTTAGAAGGCTTAGGTTCCTCAGACTCCCAATTCTGTCTCCTCAACTCAGGGAGACTCACACCATACCCAGATTTCAAACATTTCAGTAAAACAGTAAACTATTTTTGATGAAACCAGATTGCACATGGATTTTTGTTACTTGCATTGAAATTCCACCTGTTTGTTGAGCTTCAAGATACGAAGACTTGATATCTTCATATAATCTTCCATGAATATTGTTTCTCTCAAACTATTAAATATCATACAAATAGGCTACTTAATTCATTTTATTATGATTATTATATAAACTCAGTATAAAACATACATGTGCATGTGCACATACACACACTACCACTCCCATCATCATTATAAAATATTGTAAACTGGAAAACAAGGATCATCTAGAATGTCCTAACCCAGTGATCATGCCTATTTCTATCTCACAAGGAAGTCTTTAATAATTTGATAGAGGTCCATAAATATTAGGTTATACAAAGTGAGTTCTGAGTCCCATTATCTTCTTTCTTTACATCATTATTCTTCAGAAGACTCAAATTTTAGTGTGTTCAATCTCCATTTTCTTTCTTTCTTTTTATTGTACTTTAGGTTCTGGGGTACATGTGCAGATCATGCAGGGTTGTTGCATAGATACATACATAGCAAAGTGGTTTGCTGCCTCCATCCCCCCATCATCTATATCTGGCATTTCCTGCTACGTTATCCCTCCTCACCCTCCCTTCCCCACGCTGTCCCTCCCCTAGCCCCCCAAATGACCCCAGTGTGTGATGCTCCCCTCCCTGTGTCCACGTGTTCTCATTGTTCAACACCTGCCTACGAGTGAGAACATGCCGTGTTTGATTTTCTGTTCTTGTGTCAGTTTGCTGAGAATGATGGTTTCCAGATTCATCCATGTTCCTACAAAGGACATGAACTCATTGTTTTTTATGGCTGCATAGTATTCCATGGTGTGTATGTGCCACATTTTCTTTGTCCAATCTATCATTGATGGGCATTTGGGTTGGTTCCAGGACTTTGCTATTGTAAACAGTACCGCAATCAACACACGTGTGCATGTGTCTTTATAACAGAACTATTTATTATCCTTTGGGTATATACTCAGTAATGGGATTGCGGGGTCAAATGGAATTTCTATTTCTAGATCCTGGAGGAATTGCCACACTGTCTTCCACAATGGTTAAACTAATTTACACTCCCACCAACAGTGTAAAACTGTTCTGATTTCTCCATATCCTCTCCAGCATCTGTTGTCTCCAGATTTTTTAATGATCACCCTTCTAACTGGTGTGAGATGGTATCTCAATGTGGTTTTGATTTGCATTTCTGTAATGACCAGTGATGATGAGCATTTTTTCATATGTTTGTTCACCTCATATATGTCTTCTTTTGAAAAGTGTCTATTCATCTCCCTAACCCACTTTTGAATGGGTGTTTTTTTTTTTCCCTTTTTTGCAAATCTGTTTTAGTTCTTTGTAGATTCTGGATATTAGCCCTTTGTCAGATGTATAGATTGGAAAAATATTTTCCCATTCTGTTGGTTGCTGGTTTACTCTAATGATTGTTTCTTTTGCTGTACAGAAGCTCTGAAGTTTAATTAGATCCCATTTGTCTATTCTGGGTTTTGTTGCCATTATTTTGGTGTTTTAGTCATGAAGTCCTTGCCTATGCCTATGTCCTGAATGGTTTTGCCTAGGTTTTATTCTACGGTTTTTATGGTGTTAGGTCTTATGTTTATGTCTTTAATCTATCTGCAGTTAATTTTAGTTTAAGGTGTCAGGAAGGGGTCCAGTTTCTGCTTTCTGCACATGGCTAGCCAGTTTTCCCAACACCATTTATTAAACAGGGGAATCCTTTCCTGATTGCTTGTTTTTGTCAGGTTTGTCAAAGATCAGATGGTTGTAGATGTGTAGTGTTGCTTCCGAGGCCTCTGTTCTGTTCTATTGGTCAGTGTCTCTGTTTTGATACCAGTACCATGCTGTTTTGATTATTGTAGCCTTGTAGTATAGTCTGAAGTCATGTAGCGTGATGCCTCCAGCTTTGTTCTTTTCGCTTAGGATTGTCTTGGTTATGCAGGTTCTCTTTGGTTCTATAAGAAGTTTAAAGTGTTTTTTTTTTCCAGTTCTGTGAAGAAGGTCATTGGTAGCTTGATGTTGAATCTATAAATTACTTTGGGCAGTATGGCTATTTTCACAATATTGATTCTTCCTAACCATGAGCATGGAATGTTTTTCCATCTGTTTGTGTCCTCTCTTATTTTCTTGTGCAGTGGTTTGTAGTTCTCCTTGAAGAGGTCCTTTACATCTTTTGTTATTTGTATTTCTAGGTATTTTATTCTCTTTGTAGCATCGTGAGTGGGAGTTCGCTCTTGATTTGGCTCTCTTTTAGTCTGTTATTGGTGCATAGGAATGCTTGTGATTTCTGCACATTGATTTTGTATCCTGAGACTTTGCTGAAGTTGCTTATGAGTTTCAGGAGATTTTGGGCTGAGATGATTGGGTTTTCTAAATATGCAATCATGTTGGACAATTTGACTTCCTCCTTTCCTAACTGAATACCGTTTATTTCTTTTTCTTGCCTGATTGCTCTGGCTAGAACTTCCAATACTATATTGAATAGGAGTGGTGAGAGAGGGCATCCTTGTCTAGTGCCAGATTGCAAAAGGAATGCTTCCAGTTTTTGCCCATTCAGTATGATATTGGCTCTAGGTTTGTCGTAGATAGCTTTTATTATTTTGAGATATGTTCCATTAATACCTAGTTTATTGAGGATTTTTAGCATAAAGGGCTGTTGAATTTTGTTGAAGGCTTTCTCTGCATCTACTGAGATAATCATGTGTTTTTTGTGTTTGGTTCTGTTAATGTAATGGATTACATGTATACACTTGCGTATGTTGAAGCAGCCTTGCATCCCTGGGATGAAGCCTACCTGATCGTGATGAATATGCTTTTGGATGTGCTGTTGCATTCAGTTTGCCAATTTTTTTGAAGATTTTTATTGAAGATTTTTACGTCAATGTTCATCATGGATATTGGCCAGAAGTTTTCTTTTTTAGTTGAGTCTCTGCCAGGTTTTGGTATCAGGATGATGTTAGTCTCATAAAACTAGTTAGGGAGGATTCCCTCTTTCTGTATTGTTTGGAATAGTTTCAGAAGGAATGGTACCAGCTCCTCTTTGTACGTCTGGTAGAATTTGGCTGTAAACCTGTCTGGACCTGTACTTTTTTTGGTTGGTAGGCTATTAATTGCTGCCTCAACTTCGGCTGTTGTTATTGCTCTATTCAGAATTTCAACTTCTTCCTGGTTTAGTCTTGGGAGAGTGCAAGTGTCCTGGAATTGATACATTTCTTCCAGATTTACTGGTTTGTGTGCATTGAGTTATTTGTAGTAATCTCTGATGGTAGCTTGTATTTCTGTGGAATTGGTGGTGATATCCCCTTTATTGTTTTTTATTGCATCTATTGGATTCTTCACTCTTTTCTTTCTTATTAGTCTGGCTAGTGGTCTATTTTGTTGATCTTTACAAAAAACCAGCTCCTGAATTTATTGATTTTTTGAAGGGGTTTTTGTGTCTCTGTCTCCTTCAGTTCTGCTCTGATCTTAGTTATGTCTTGTCCTCTGCTAGCTTTTGAGTTTTTTTTTGATCTTGCTCCTCTAGCTCTTTCAATTTTGATGACAGGGTGTTGATTTTAGATCTTTCCTTTTTTTTCATGTGGGCATTTATTGCTATAAATTTCCCTCTAGACACTGCTTTGAATGTGTCCCAGAGATTCTGATACATTGTGTCTTTGTTCTTGTTGGTTTTGAAGAACATCTTTATTTCTGCCTTCATCTCATTGTTTATCCAGTCAACATTCAGGAGCCGGTTGTTCAGTTTCCATGAGGTTGTGCAGTTCTGAGTTAGTTTCTTCTAATTTTATTGTGCTGTGGTCTGATAAACTGTTTGTTATGATTTCTGTTCTTTTGCATTTGCTGAGGAGTGATTTACTTCCAATTATGTGGTCGATTTAGAGTAAGTGAAATGTGGTGCTGAGTAGAATGTGTATTCTGTGGATTTGGGATGGAGAGTTCTGTAGATGTCTATTAGGTTCACTTGGTCCAGTTCTGCGTTCAAGTCCTGGATATCTTTGTTGAGTTTCTGTCTCATTGGTCTGTCTAATATTCACAGTGGAGTGTTAAAGTCTCCCACTATTATTGTGCGGGAGTCTAGGTCTCTTTGTAGGTCATTAAGAACTTGCTTTATATACCTGAGGGCTCCTGTATTGGGTGCATATACATTTAGGATATTCAGCTCTTCTTGTTGTATTGATCCGTTTACCATAGGTAATGCCCTTCTTTGTCTCTTTTGATCTTTGTTGGTTTAAAGTCTGTTTTATCAGAGACTAGGATTGCAACCCCTGCTTCTTTTTGCTCTCCATTTGCTTGGTAAATCTTCTTCCATCCCTTTATTTTGAGTCTATGTGTGTCTTTGCACATGAGATGGGTCTCCTGAATACAGCACACTGATGATTCTTGACTTTTTATCCAGTTTGCCAGTCTGTGTCATTTGATTGGGGCGTTCAGTCCATTTACATTTAACATTAATATTGTTATGTGTAAATTTGATCCTGCCATTTTGTTACTGGTTGGATGTTTTGCCCTTTGGTTGATGCAGTTTCTTCACTGCGTCTTTGGTCTTTACCATTTGGTTCTTTTTTGCAGTGGCTGGTACTTGTTGTTCTTTTCCATGTTTAGTGCTTCCTTCAGGAGCTCCTGTAGGGCATGTCTGGTGGCGAAAAACCTCTCAGCAATTGCTTGTCAGTAAAGGATTTTATTTCTCCTTCACTTATGAAGCTTAGTTTGGCTGGATATGAAATTCTGGGTTGAAAGTTCTTTTCTTTAAGGGTGTTGAATATTGGCCCTCACTCTCTTCTGGTTTGTAGGGTTTCTGCTGAGAGATCTGCTGTGAGTCGGATGGGCTTCCTTTTGTGGGTGACCTGACCTTTCTCTCTGGCTGCCCTTTGCATTTTTTCCTTCATTTCAACCCTGGTGAATCTGATGATTATGTGCCTTGGGGTTGCTCTTCTTAAGGAGTATCTTTGTGGTGTTCTCTGTATTTCCTGTATTTGAACGTTGGCCTGCCTTGCTAGGTTGGGGAAGTTCTCCTGGATAATATCCTGATGGGTGTGTTCCAGCTTGGATTCATTCTCCCCGTCATCTTCCAGTACACCAATCAAGTGTAGATTAGGTCTTTTCACATAATCCCATATTTCTTGAATGCTTTGTTCATTTCTTTTCACTCTTTTTTCTCTTTTTTTGCCTTCTCATTTTATTTCATTGAGTTGATCTTCAATCTCTGATATCCTTTCTTCTGCTTGGTCAATTCGGCTATTGTAACTTGTGTATGCTTCACAAAGTTCTTGTGCTGTGTTTTTCAGTTCCATTAAGTTGTTTATTTTCTTCTCTAAGCTTCTTCTCTAAGTTATTCTAGTTAGCATTTTGTCTAAACTTTTTCCAAGGTTTTTCGTTCTTTGCACTGGGTTAGAACATGTTCCTTTAGCTCAGAGAAGTTTGTTATTACCCACCTTCTGAAGCCTACTTCTGTTGATTTGTCAAACTCATTTTCCTCCTGTTTTGTTCCCTTGCTGGTGAGAGGTTGTGTTCCCTTGGTGGGGGTGAGGCATTCTGGTCTTTGCTGGTTTCATCCTTTTTGTGCTGGTTTCTTCCCACCTTCTTGGATTTATCTAGCTTTGATTTCAGGTAGCTGCTTGGGGAGGTGGCCTTTCCTTTGTCTACTCTGCAGAGGCATTCCTGGGCTGCCATGGATTCAGTGGAGCTGCTGCATAGATTGCCTGCATTTTTGTTTACTCAGGAAGATTAGGCCCACCTCTGCAATGGCAGCTGCCCTTGCCTCGCTCAATTGTTACTGGTTGTGCTCTAACTGATGTGTTGGCTGCAATACTGTCAAGTATTCAGCCTGCTGTCAGGCTTCAGCCTACTGTCAAGCTTCAGCCTACTGTCAAGCTTCAACCTGCCGGGTTTTGTGGGGGAGGAATCCTCCCAGCCATATTGCCTGATTCCCTGCTTTCAGTTCGCTTTCTTTCTGGGTGTCAGGTAGTTCCGTCCTGTGGGCATTCTTGGCATCAGCCAGTGCTTCCGCCTAGATCTGTGCCAACAACCCCGGCACCACTGGAGTTGCTGTTCATCCGTGTTCAGGCAGCTTGAGGGGGCTTTTCAGCCCGGTGAAGATCTCTTGTTCTGTGAGTTGTGGAGGGCTTGGGTGAAGTGCAGTATCTGAACTGAAGTCCCAGAGGGGGAGAGTCCCCGATCCTCCGGTCAGTTGCACATACCTCCAGGTGAGGCAGTGCCCCACCCTGCCTCAACTTGCCCTCTTAGTTTATACCCACTGTCCAACCAGACCAACAGAATGAACCTGGTACCTTGTTTGGAACTGTGGAAACCACTCAGCTTCTGTGTCTCTCTCACTGGGAACTGCAATCCAGAGCTACCTCTATTTGGCCATCTTGGAAACCCCCTCCATTTTTTTCTAAGTTGGCCTTTTTCATTTATCTTATCTTATCTTATCATTATATCTGTTTTAGATTTCCCCACACCAACATCATAGCTCTATTTTCATGTAAATTATACAATTAAAAAAATTTTATTTTCCTTTTAGAAGTTGAATCTACTTGGAATTAATCTTTGTATATAGTGTGAGATCGAAATCTAATATATTTTATACAAATAATAAATGTTTTCAACTTGTCTATTGAGAAGTCTGCTCTTTCCCCATTGATTTGTATTACTCACTTCCATCATATATACATGGACCTGTTTCTGGGTTCTCTGTCCCAATTCATTGGTCAATTTGTCTGTACTTATTTCATAGTCTTAATTACTAAATATCAAAAGAAAGTATTGATACCTGATGAAATAAGTCTCCCTATTGTTAAAATGTGCTCGCTGAATGAAGAGAGACCCCCCAAACAGGCTTTGTGTGAGCAACATGGTTGTTTATTCATCCAGGTGCAAGTGGGCTGAGGCCAAAAAGGGCATCAGCAAAGGGTGGTGGGTTAGGAGTTGGTTTTATAGGTTTGGGGTGGGCAGTGGAAAATTGCACTTTAGGGTGTTTTTTTGAAAGCTGGGAGGGGGTCATAGGGTGGAGGTTGACCAAGGTTGGTTACAAAGTCCAATGGCCTTATCAATTAGGGCTGGGATAAGGAACAATAGAGAATGTCTCAAAGTTAAATAGGCACAGGGGTTGATCATTTCTTCCTCTTTCATTGTCTTTCAGTTACTTTAGATTTCCCGGTACTCATCTGGAGTGTCCATGCAGGTCACAGAGGTTAACATGGTATCCATGGCACCATCAGTCAGCCTAAAACACCTTACACCTATTAGTTCTTCATCAAAATTGACTTGAATACTCTTGGTCCATTGCTTTTTCATATGAATATTTGTTTATTTATCTGGTTCCTCACACACATGAAGAAGTTTGTTAGAGCTTGGTTCAAATTTAACCGAGTATATGGATTAATTTGAGGCAAATTGATATCTTTCTGACACAAGTCATACAACTATTGAATATAGCATAACTGTTGATTTGGATCTTCTTTTATGTGCTTTAATATTGTATTGTGTGAACCAAATACAATATTGTATCATGAAGACCAAAATAGACATTCCTTTAACAATTAAAATGAACCCTAAGGTTAAGAAAAGTTACCTACCAGTTGAGGGTTTAGGGCTTAGGTGACAGGACAACTACCTAAATCCCTATGGCTACAAAAAACAACCACATTCTTACTAAACTCCCTAACAACAGACATTCACATCCCTCTTCACTGTAATTTACAACCGAGACCACTACGACTTTGTTTGGACAGAGAACTGGCCTTACAAATATTCTTTCTTTATAAACAACTACAGTCCTCAAGCCAGTTTCAGCCAGATTACAGAGGCTGTGCACAAACTGTCTTGGTGTCCCATAGTTCATCTTTTGACATAAAGAAACAAATTCAATTTCAATGTAATGCTAAATCCCCATCCCAAAGTGAATGTGGGTTGTGTGTTACATTTATGTTTACCCATTGCACATGCACTTAACCTCCTTCATGAATATGTATAAGTTTTCCCTGAAACTTGCTGAACATGTATGACTCTACCGAGTGATATGGGCCCTATAAGGCACAAAAACCAATCTTCTCTTCCCTTTTCTGAAGAGAGAGCACTTTTAGTCCACACCAGAGACTGTCTCTTCCCCATTTGCAAGCTGATATTGCCAATAAAGTTCTTCTTTCTACTATTTAGCCACCCTGGTGATCTTTTGGGTGACAACTATAATTTCCTTCATAAGGGTTTTAACATTTATGACTTTTTGTTCTTATTGTTCTTTTGAGGGATAACTATCTATTTTTACCAATATATTGGATGACTATTGATTTTTTTTGATTTTTATATCCAGAAAGATTATAAAATAAATTTTAATATTTTATTTTTTCATGTATTATCTATGAATAAAATCATAGAAAACAAGAATGTCTTATTTAATAAGAAAATAAGATGTTTTTGTTGTACAAGCAAAAAAAATTGATTTTAAATAGGACCTTAGTCAACATTTAAAACTTTTTTACTTCAAACAAGACTGTCAAGAAAACAAAATGACAACCCAGAGACTGGGGGAAGTGTTTCACAATCACATATCAGATAAGGGACGTGTAGCTAGAATATATAAAGAATTCTTTCAACTCAAAAGGAAAGATAGTCCAATTGAAAAGAGAGCAAAGAATCTGAATAGCGATTTTTCCAAATAAAACATACAAATGGCCAGTAAGCACATGAATGGGCAAGCAAGATAGTAGCGTCCCCATTTAACCAATAAGGGATTTACAGTGCCATCTACCTCCCACCCCTGTAAGCTCTACATCAAACACAAAAGAGAAAAATAAGATCAATTTTTAGCACCTAGCATTCAAAGCCACATAGGCAACTAAATTTTGTGCCATATGTGTGCCGTCGCCCCACAAACATTGTGGCATCTTGCCCAACTCAGTGATTCCTTTTTTTTTTTTCTGTTACATCTCAAGGATGAGCATCAGTTAGAAAAAAAATTTAAGAAGCATCACCTTTCCAGGGATGACAGCAAAACCCACAAAATAAATGATAGCATTAAGATAATACTATAGAGAAAATGGTATAGTTGAAATGACAAAAAACTTGGGGACAACTGATTTTTAGGGGGAGGTAGGAAAATGGGAAACCAGTAAAGGAAACATTTCTCTTTAGCAAATCAGTAATGAGAAATTTGAAGGTGAAAAACATTGTATTGTATCAATCAAGAGAATGCTGCTTCAAGAAGAGGGTGATTGACAATTCCGACTGCTACTGAAGAAGGAATATGGAAAAATGGCTGGTGCATTTGACAATTAAGAAGACAATGGTATAGTTGGAGAGAGCACATATTAACTTTGGATTCTGATTTATCTGGGTTTGAATTCCAATGCCGCCTCTTATTAAGCTATATAAATTTAAGTCCTCATCTAAGTCTATAAAGACTGAATCATGAGATTATTGTGTAATCTAAATGAGATAAATGTGTAACATTTCACACATAGTAAGTTATGACTGAAGAAAAGAGAAAGATAGGGTGGAAGATAAAAAACATTAGAATGGGGCCAGGCATGGTGGCTTATGCCTGTAATCCCAACACTTTGGGAGGCCGAGGCAGGTGGATCACCTGAGGTCAGGAGTTTGAGACCAGCCTGACGAATATGGTGAAACCCCATCTCTACTAAAAATACAAAAATTAGCCGGGCATGGTGGTGGGTGCCTATAGTCTCAGCTACTTGGGAGGCTGAGACAGAAGAATTGTTTGAACCTGGGAGGCAGAGGTTACAGTGAGCCGAGATTGTGCCACTGCACTCCAGCCTGGGCAACAGAGGGAGACTCCGTCTCAAAAAAAAAAAAAAAAGAACATTAAAATGGGTAGGGATTTTTCGGGCCATCAGAGAGTTAAATCATGGGTAGAGAACAGGGTGAAGTCTAGTATGTAAGTGGATCCAGAAGATATTCAACAAAGGGCTGATCAAATAGAAACAGAGTGGGTAACTCAAAAGCAGACAGTGGGGCAGAGCAGAAAATGGCATGGAAGAAGGAGACACTTGGATCAAATGGAAAAACATGATATTTTGGAGTCATTTATTATTATGTCTTACATTTGTCTATATATTATAAACATATATTTGAATTGACTCATACTATGATATTTTGTTTTAAAATGATATCAAAATAGTCGTAGTGTACCAATGACTATTAAACTGAAAAGAAAACATTAGCAGTTATGGTTGGGTTAAAGATATCTGGAATATTCAGTAAATCAGAATCCCTTACTGCCTGGTGATGGTATACAGAGAAAGTTTCCTTACAGCTTAGTGGTGTATTTTTTAGGTGAGTAAGTCCACTCCAAAGAAGAACTGGGGCTGAGTAGATGACAAACTTGGAAAGAATATAAAGTTAAGAACAAGAGAAGGTAAAATGGAAGTAATAGATCCTAATCCTTTGTTCAGGAAGTGTTCAGTCTTACGGCAACTGATAAACCAGGGTCACACGATCGAATTGTCAAGTTTCAATAAGCATCATTCTCTCTGTAACTCATTTTTATTTTCTTTTTCCCCCAATATCTTTTTTTTTGTCCCAAGATGGAGTTTCGCTCTTGTTGCCCAGTCTGGAGTGCAATGGCACGATCTCAGCTCACCACAAACTCCGCCTCCCGGATTCAAGCGATTCTCCTGCCTTAGCCTCCCGAGTGGCTGGGATTATAGGCATGTGCCACCACCCATGGCTAATTTTGTATATATATATTTTTTATTTTAGTAGAGACAGACTTTCATTATGTTGGTCAGATTGGTCTCGAACTCCCTACCTCAGGTGATCCGCCTGCCTCGGCCTCCCAGATTGCTGGGATTACAGGTGTGAGCCACCGTTCCTGGCCCCCCAATATTCTTCTTAACAGTCTTAACGTATTAAGAACTTCTTAACAGTTTTCTGTATTTCTAGTTTTAATCAGGCCAAGGCTACTTTGCTGTTCTATGCATTTTAAGTCACATTTACATGATAAGATGACTATAGGTTAAAAAAGAAGAGAAAGAAAGAAGGTAGGAAGTAAGGATGCAGGAAAAAGGATAGAAGAGAAACCAGGAAGAAAAGAAGGAAGGGCTAATTTAAAACATAGCAGAAGGATGCAGCAGAAAATTAGACTCTACCACTTCCTAAAGTTTGATATGCTCTTTTAAAACATTATTTTTCAATCCACTAAGAACACATTCTGCTCTCTTATACTCAATGCATGTTTGTACATTATGGACTCTGAGAAGGAAGCGGTTTACTTTTGCTTAACTTGACATTTCCCAAATGTATGCACTCATGGTTCCCTGTGGAACAACTTTTAATAGCCACAGTAATTTAATTCCCCTGGCACACACTTTAGGGAAAACCTGGAGTTCATAGTTTCAGTTGCACAGATTGTTGAATTGTATTTTCTTCTTCTTAAGCACAACTTTTTATTATCTTTGACTGGCTACTGTGATGTACCAGTTGGGTTGCATGTCATTACATAATGCTCAATATCTATTATTCTAGGAATGCTGTCCATTGATTATATATTTCACAGCTCTCTAACCCACAGTTCTTTAGTCTTTGAAATTATTATTTGAGCAACAGGAGAAATGAGATGAGCTGAGACACCAACAGGCATCTATTTTAGAAAGATATATGTAGTAGGCAGATTAATGACCTTCAAAGATATTCTTGCCCTGATTATTGGGTTTGTGACTATGTTACCTTACATGGCAAAAGGGACTTTGTTATGTGATAAAGTTACGAATCCTGAGATAGAGAAATTATTTTGGATTATCCAGGTGGGCTCAACTTAATCACTTGATTCCTTAAAAGTAGAGAACATTTCCCTTGTGCAGACAACCAGAGAGATGGTAGCATGAGAAGGACTCAGTCCACTATTTAACTTAACTTTAAAGATGGAAGGAGACCAAGGAACGTGGGCAGCCTTTAGAAGCTAGAAAAGACTAAGGAAGATATTATCCCTAAAGCTTCAGAAAGGAACATAGCCCTGTTGACATCTCCATTTTATCCCAGTAACACCTGCATCAGACTTCTCATGTACAGAACTATAAGAATACATTTGTAATGGTTAAGCCACCAGTTTAGTGACATTTATAACAGTAGCAATAGAAAAATTATATGATCAGCAAATACAAGAGGCAGTATAGGAAATGTCTGTACTGAGGAAAATCATCTAGAAGGAGATTATTTTAAAAGCTGCATTCTGGCACTGTGGTAGGCAGAGTTCTACAATATCCTCTAAGATTCCTCGTTCCTGGTATATACACATATTTCATAGTTATTCCATCAATCACTAATATGGGTGCTGCTACCAAAGGATTTTGCAGGTGTAACTAAGTTCCCTTGTCCACTGGCCTCAAAATAGAGATTATGCTCTATGAGCCTGATCTAATTAGGTGAGCCCTTAAAGTGATGGGACTCTTAAGTATTTGACACCGGGACATTCTCCACTGCTGGCTTTGCAGATGAAGGGGTTCACTGTTTGTTCCAAGATTGAGGGCAGGCTCTAAGAGCTGTGAGTTGCCCCCAGATGACAGCCAACAACAAAATGGGAACCTCAGTCCTACAACCACAAGGAACTGGAACTCTGCCGAGCTTAAAAACAGCTCCAGATGAAATCACAGCTGGTTAACTCCTTTATTTCAGCCTTGTAAAATCCTGTGCAGAAAACCTAGCCTTGCTGTGTCTAGACTACTGACTTTCAGAACTATGAGTTAATAAAGAGTCTGGTTTTAAGCAGCTAAATGTGTGGGAATCTGTTACATAGCAATAGAAAATGAATTTTGGTGCATTATGATGTAATATTTAGGAGTTACATAAAAGTCTATTTTAGTCAATGATAGCATTGACATAGGGCCCTAGGAAAGGTACTTTCCACAGGATTATATACATTTGAGGGTAGTTAACTATATGTGTGTCACAAAGCCTATGGACTGTAGATGCAAATGAATACTCTTATTTGAGATAGGATCTCACTTTGTTGCCCCAGGCTAGAGTTCAGCGGTGCTATCATAGCTCACAGTAACTTTGAATGCCTGTACTCAAGCGATCCTCCCATCTCAGCCTCCTAAGAAGCTGCGACCACAGGCATGTGCCACCACCTGGCTACTTTTTCTATTTTTCATAGACATGGAGTCTTTCTGTGTTGCCCAGGCTGGTCTTGCACTCTTTGGCTCAATAAGTCCTCCTTCCTTGGCCTCCCAAAGTGCTGAGATTACAGGCATGAGCCACTGATCCCAGCCTGAATACATTTTGATTTAAATTTAAAAGAATCACAAATCTCATTTTATGTTAGGGACCTGTTTAAGGGATGTTCAACTTTAAACACCTCCACTCTTATGATGTTCATTTTCTCTTTCCATTTGATAAAACAAGGCTAGCCTGTTTATTAAAAGAGGAAATACATTCCCATCAAAAGACAAATACTGATCATATCACTCACATATGAGAACAGACATCAGGGCACTGCATAGGGAGAAGCTGTGCAGAGGACACCAGCAGTCTCCGGTGCACAGTTACTGGGAATGCACCAGCCAGATTGTTGATCTTACTAACAGAAGTGACCAGGATTTGATGGAGAAGTGTCAGAGCTTTGTATCTTAGCAGGTTGTACACATGTCCTAAAAGAATAAATGCCTGCCTGCTTTTGTGTCCTGATTGACTCTCTTGTACTATACACTAGAAATCAAGCCATACTTAAGATAAAAGTATTCAGAGGAGGGAATGAGCAGGTAATTCTCAAGACTAGAAGGACAGTGTTAATGCTGAATTCAGGATCCATGTCTAAAAGGGTAAGACTGGTGTAGCGAACAGAAGATGAACATCAGTTTGCGTATTTGTAAAATCAGAGTTGGCAAAAGAACCTGGTAGAATCCCGTTGAGCACAAATCAGCAAAACTTCCCTTTGGTGGATTTCAACCTGGACTCCAGATTGTAGACCTACAAAGAGATATTTATGGTGGAAACAATAGTTTAATTCTTATCAGAAGCAGAACACATGTAGAATAGTATAGGTCGTATCAATATTAAATTTAAACTGTAGTATTAACATGAAACTTAAGAATTTTTAGGCAGATATAGTAATTAAAAACAATTTCTATTTAACAAAAAGAAGAACTCTCACAATTAGGAGGGTTTTACAGGCAAAAAATGTCTTGCTCATTTAAATGTGTTTGCTATGGAGACAGAAATTTTAAACCTGTGGGGAATTAATATTAAGTGACAGATGGTCTAGATCAACTCTGTAAATGTAAGACATTATTTGATTTAGATATAAGATTTTTCTCGCTATTTATCATGCAATTCAGTGAGATGTCTTTATCCTAACCTGAACAACTTTTTAGAAAAGTTGAATCACAAATAAAGATATGGGCAAGAGATAATGATTTGCTGACCTTACAAGACAATTGTTTTAAAGATTGATGTTATAATACAAAATCTATCATTTGAAGATATGATTGTATGGCAAATTTATTTTGAGTCAGAAAGCTGAGAAGAAATCGTTTTTGTATGCTTTATTATGGCATGCACTGCTTTAATTGTTTTTCTTTTAGGGGTGCTACTTAAAAAGCATTACCATTATCAAAAAGCAAAAGCTGGCCAGGTGAGGTAGTCTCAGTGCTTTGGGAAGCCAAGGTGGGTGGATTGCTTGAGTCTAGGAGTTCGAGACCAGCCTTATCATCACAGTGAAACTTCATCTCTACTAAAAATACAAAAATTAGCTGGGCATGGTGGCAGGCACCTGTAGTGCCAGCTACTTGGGAGGCTGAGCCACAAGAATCACTTGAACCCAGGAGGCAGAGGTTTCAGTGAGCCAAGAACTCACCACTGAACTCCAGCCTGGGCGACAGAGTGTGACTCTTTCACACACACACACACACACACACACACATACACACACACACACACACACACACACACGGCCATTAGTTATACAGAAATTGTTCAGTATAAATGACAAATTGTACCTATTGCAATCTTCTGAGTCAGAAGTGAGTGCCCCTGTCCCTTGCTAAAGAAAAAAGCGTATTTTATTTTCTCCATCAAGGGACAGGCATATTCATTTTTGAGTGGGACAGTTTGGGACACTTCCTAAAATGATTCTTGGAGACTAAAATGAAAGACGATTTTATATGTATTCATAGTTATTTATTTAGAAAACATAAAAACACTACAAAAATGCATGCCCCACACATGACCTTGGGAGGTCCAAAGAACTCTAAAAGGTATAATGGCAATATGTTTATTGGGCATCACGGAGGGATGCCCGATATCAGGACAGGTCTCATTGCCAAAGTCCTCACTGGAGTTGTGGCCTTAGCAGGTGGAACATATATGGCAGTAATAATACTGAACTATGTTTAGAATAATTTGGAATCCTCCAACTGGAGCAATTTTGAGTGAAAAAATCAGATTTGGATGCCATTAGTTATCATACTAATAGAAACTTTGGTATTCACTCAATTTTATTGATCATAATTCACTGATGTTATTAATTGCATGTCATTGCTGCTATGGTGTGCCTGGGTGATAGCTTGACACGTGAGTACCATCTGGTACAGGTTTTGTGGAGTAACCAGGCAGTCACGCTAAAAGCACCAGCTTTTGCCCTTGGTCTTTTCCCTGGGTTTACCTTTAATTTTCATGGGCTTGACCCTGCCAAAGGGTCAAATCTTTAATAATCTGATGTGGGGGAATGACACAGAATTAGTAAAACATGCAAGAGTTTAGACAAAGAAAAAGGAAAGAGCTAGACTCTTAGTTACTGAATTATTATAAAACAAATAACTTCTTAGGACATGTAATGAATAGAAGTCCTGTGGGTTGCACATTCGAGAATAATGAGGTGGAAAATATTAAATGGCATTTAAGACTCTTCCACACAGAGAAGAAGCTCTAGGAGAATTTATTTTGGAGAAGAACTGTTTTTTAATCTTAGATTTCTGTTTAGACTTACCACTAGCTGACTTGTGGATATTATTTAAACTTGAAATTGTTTATTTTTATAACCTTTTGTCTGAGATTTTTCTCAATTTATTCTCAGCGGTCTTAGAATGTTAGTTAAAAGGTTGGCTAGTAGCTGTGCATGATTTTAGTCCATGGTCATTTAAGGCTTCACAGAAATATAAACAATTGAGTTTACATTAAAGGAGATAGTCTGAGACCTACCATTCTTGATAATTCCAGGTGTTAAAATTCCACCTAATTTAGAATTTACAGGATTATCATTCCACAGTGAACATTTTCATAAGCAAACATTTTTTAAAAAGGGATATTCAGGATCCTTTGAGATATTCACCTATAGTTTAGATGAACCTTTACTGGGCTGTAGGATTGGCAGAAGTGTCCCCTAAGAACTTCAGAATTTGTTCCTGTGGGCACTGCTGATGTGGCCAGATTCTGTTTCAACCAGCCTTTGACTAAGCCTCACACAGACCTGTTTTCATAGCTGTCAGCACTGGGCTCTTCCCAACTAAACTTAGACTAATTCTACCTCCAGCAGCTTGGCAACTTGCCCCTCGAATCCACCATCTGTTACTCTTGCTGCTTTAACAGATAAACTTCCAAATCTCATACTTAACCTAATAGAAGTGTATTTCTTGCTTATAGCATCCTAAACAGGTGCTTTAATTGGCAGGCAGCATTCCCCAGGCAGTGATGCTAGAACTCAGGCTTCATAGATCTACAACATCTATTTTCCAAGTTGGCTGTGCTTGTTGGAAGGGGTAAGAGAATGAAGGACTTGTGGTGAAGGTTGTTATGGGCCAAGCCTGGAAACTGTTCACCTCACCTCCACTCACATTCGATTAGCCCCAACTTAGTCACATGACTACTTCTAACTTCAAGTAGAAGTTGAAGGGAGGCTGGGAAATACAGTCTGACTTTGAGCCAAAGAAGACGACTTGGGTTTGATGAATAACCAGTTAGTCTCTCCCACACAGACTCTTATCCAGCTATAAGTTTCAGTAGTGTTTAAAATGCAACAAGCTTTTACCTTTGTTGCATTATTTCTGATTTTTACACGTGTGAATTTCTTAAATTATTTTAATTTGCCTCTAAAATATCTTCATTATAGTTTTGGCGTATATTTTTTCAAGCTATACATGACTTAAAGAAATATATATATATATATATATATACACGTATATATTAGGTATCTATGTACACTCACATACACATGTACATATACACACACACCATACACATAAAATATGCACATGTGTGTATGCGTGCGTATTTCAAAGTCACACAGTTAGGGCCAGATCCAGAGCTTGAGAGAATTGATAACTTTGAGTCTACTACATAGTTTTGTTTTGTTATTCTTCAATCTCAAATTTGTAGAGAAGAAGAAAAGACATCTATGAGTCAATATTTTTGATAACTATCATCTCTACTTTAAATTCCAACAGTGGGTAGGAAATATCTAGGAAAACATATTAAAATTAGAGCCACAAGGACATCAGATATTGGGATATTTTTATAATTACTTTTGCCATTTCTCTCAATATTTTCTTTCAGTATTAATTATTTCTTTACCAGATTGGCTCAGAAATTTATTACAATCATTCTGAAACTTTAGGAGCTGGAAAGAGGTACAGAAATAAAGAGAAGATAGATAGATATGATATAAGGTTGAACTTTCTAAAAATTACAAAGATACAAAGACTAAACCCATTTCACTCGCCTTCTTTCCCCTACATCCAATAAAGTCTATCCAATAGGAGAATGGTAGAAAAAACAATAATACCTGTTGGTACAAAAATTCATTTGGAGCTTGAATCAGAAACCTGGCTATAAAACAACAAAAGGAGCAGGTTCATCTAGATGGGTATGACAAGCTTTGAACCATCGATGATGACACCACTATCTCTGTGCCAATTCCCAGGGCAGACAGCTGCTTCTCATTATTGCTGCCAAGTAGGAGTCCAAAGAGAGTAGAACATCCAAATGTGTTGTTCATAAAGAAACAAACTAAAATTCAAATAAACTCAGAGAGGAATTAGCTATTCAGTGGAAAACGCTAAAAAGGCAGAACCACCTGGTGTAAGGAAAACTACCCTAAAACGGACTGTCAGTATTACAAATAGCAAGAAGGACAGATAGTCCTCCCAGGGTAGAATGAGGAGAGATGTTTTATTGTGGTCTGATAAGTTGAGTAATATGGAAAGATTGTTTCCAGACAGCTGCTGCCCATTAGGCAAAGGTGGTGAGAGACTCCACCGAGAGCCCGTCAGACCAAGTTATGTGAAAGTATGCACACACCAGAAACCCTACTGAAGATGTTAGATTGATCATGCTCCAAGTTTTATTGCGACTAGAATGTTCTCTGGATAAAGAGGAAAAGGCCAGGCTTAGACTGTCCATATGTCTTAAACACTTAATGCAGAATTATATTATACTAATTCTTTTAGATCCTCTGTTACTTGTCCAAGAAACTGGACATGATTCAAATTGTCTTTATAGACCTCTACTGATTGAAATTGACATTTCTTGGCTTTCTTTTTCTCTTTCAATTTCTTAATTTTATTTTTTGGATTTAAGCTTTAAACTAATTGAAGGTAGCATCAACTTTTATTGATCTCTTACCATGTGCCAGGCCTTGTCTAAATGGTTTATCTTTTGCAATCCTTAGTACAACCCTGTAAAGAAAGTAATTACAAAAATCACTTCTGACAAATGAGGAAGCCTCTTTAAGGACACGCAGCTAGTGAATGGCAGAATTAGAAAATATATTGTATGTCTTTGTCCATAACCCATGCCATTTTCCCTAAAAGAGATGTTAAGTATTCTGGGTTCGGCTTGAACGATGTTCTATTCCTCTTTTTATAATCAACATAGATGCTTCTTCAACTTTCTTCCATTCTATGCTTTCGAAGCAATGTTGGAGCTCTGGTCACTGTGTTTCTTGTAATCTCGGGCAAGTCACATCACTTAGTTTCTCCAGTGGTAAAATGATGGCATTGGACTAGGTGAGCTCATGGACAAATCTCTAGTTTGAGGAACAGGATGTGCCATATCCCAGCCACACTCCTTGCTGAGATAGCTAGGAAGACTCTAAGAGAGCATTTTCCATTGCCGGGCAATGTCCCCCTTCCTTTCTTTCCTCATTGTGAGTAATGCTTTTTCAAATGGAGAGACTGAGAAACTTTCCTGTTTGGCATCTACAATCAGAAAGCCAAGCGTGACCATAAACATCAATTTCCCATTCATCAAGCTGAACTCAAGCCCTGCTATCAGTCAGTTCACCCATCTGCTATCATCAGGAAAATATCTAAGTCACAGTAGGAAGACACATTCATTCTTCCAGCAAAAAAGAGTGTTCGCTTCCTTTCTTGACTGATAGCTGACTCAGAGTGCTTACCCAAAAAGAGTAATGTCTAAACATCACTGCCAACCTGGCTGCGTATGTAAGTGTATGCCTCTCTTTATCCCTACCAGTTCAGTAGGTGTTTTGTGATACCTGTCTCAACACAAGAGCAAATCATAGGTGAGATGGTAGTTTCATTTACCCACTTTATGGAAGCAGTTCACAAAGACAAGATAAGAACAGACCTGTTTCTCAGTTGTGCTTGTGAATTTTCTCAGCTGATGAGGCATATCTTTTGTGTAGCACAAAACCCCTCCAAACCTCATGTACAGTGGTCTGCTTATCAATCATGCATTCAATCATTTAAATAGCTCTTGAACACATTTAAGGGCAAGTCACTTTTCTGATCATACATTTACTCACCTATAAAGTGGCCCAAAATAATATAAACTTCTAGAGAGCTAAAACATGAAGTAATTAGGAAAATGCATGAAAGTGCTTCCCTTTGCTGTGTAAGATACTTGTCATTGTGGAGAATGAAAAAGATGGTTTCATAAGAAAATGGATTAGGTCCTCAAGAAGTTGCAGTCCCATAAGATAAATAATAATGTACACCCATAAATCACCAAAGTTAAAGAATGTGGCATGTATGTAAGAAATACCGATAAATGCCATGGGAGTTTGAAGCAGAATACATGTAGGATTATAAAATGCCATGTTTCAGATGAGGGGCTTGAATTTAGCTTTAAAAGATGAATAGGGGCCAGGCACAGTGCTCATGCTTCTAATCCCAGCACTTTGGGAGGCCGAGGCGGGTGGATTACGAGGTCAGGAGTTTGAGACCATCCTTGCCAACATAGTGAACTCCCGTCTGTACTAAAAATACAAAAAATTAGCCAGGAGTTGTGGTGCGCCCCTGTAATCCCAGCTACTCAGGAGGCTGAGGCAGGAGAATTGCTTGAACCTGAGAGGTGGAGGTTGCAGTGAGCCAAGATCACACCACTGCACTCCAGTCTGGCAACAGAGCAAGACTCCATCTTAAAAAAAAAAAAAAAAAAAAGATGAATAGGATTTGAACTATTCCAAATCCTACTGGGGGAGAGAGAACATAATTATTTTCTGAAGGTACAACAAGGAACTAGAATTAAGGAATATAAATGAAGGAAGAATAACCAATCGTTTGGTTTGACGGCAGTGTATGACACATGAAGGCAAATAAGGCTAGAAATGTAGGTGAAACCAGATTGAAGATGGGCTTGAATACTAGTCTAAAGTTTGCTTTTTTTATTTGCTTATTTTTTGAGATGTCTTGCTCTGTTGCCCAGGCTGGAGTGCAGTGGCGTGATCTCGGCTCACTGCAACCTCTGCCTCCTGGGTTCTAGGGATTCTTGTGCCTCAGCCTCCCAAGTATTTGGAACTACAGGCGTGTGCCACCATGCCTGGCTAATTTTTGTATATTTAATAGAGACAGGGTTTTTCACCATGTTGGCAAGGCTGGTCTTGAACTCCTGGCTTCATTCAAGTGATCCACCCAACTCAGCCTCCCAAAGTGCTGGGATTACAGGCATGAGCCACTGCACTTGACCAGGATTGCTTTTATTTTGGAGACCACAGATTAGGATGATATTTGTAGGAGTAAGAGTTGGAGCAGATGTGTGACAAAAGATAACGGGAAATTCAATGAGGGGCATATTGGATTTCAGGTGTGTCAAGGGGCTTCTTGTTGGGTTGCTAGGGAGACTTAGAACAGGTGAACCTGGAGGAGAAGTAACATGGCATGGTGTGATTCCCTTGGCTGTATCTTGAAGCAACTTCCAATATAATTCAATAGAACAAAGTGGGCCCTGTAAGATTGCTGTAAACACAAAGCCTTAGCAGTTCCACAGCTTATCTCAATCCTCAGCCATCTAAGAAAGTAGAGGTGACACAGGAATGAGAGTAGATGGACATTTAAGATAAAATTTTAATAAATGCATTAAAGCTGTTGATAACAAGAACAAGAAGTGCTATATTGCATACACAATGGATTTAACTTATAGGGTCTTTATGATAGTATAAGATAAAGAAAATCTTGATCTCTCAAAACAATTCAGTGAAATAAGTTATTGATCAAGCACAAATAATAGAAATAATACACCTTAACTATAAATGTGTGAAGAGTAACTGAAAGGTAAAAAAATCACTGTTATGTGAAAGGCAGTAAAGTCCAAAAGAAAAAATGAGGTGCTAAGCAGTTGCTAGCTTTTATGTTTTAATGTGGTAAGTTGCTTCTTTTCATCGAAGAATTTTCTGACTTGAGCATCAAAAAGAAATTTCTGGCAGCAAGAATTACTGAAATAGAAAATTTAAGGGAAGCAGTGAAAACCCCATTACCATGGCAGTGAGCCTTATCTGTAGTTTATTTTCTGCAGCTTGACTTTGTTGATGGAAGCTGGTAACAGAGATTAGGAGCCACAAAGATAAGGAAAGTTGGTAGAGAGGGTAATCTGAATACAGTCCACTATACAGTCAACAGGGCAGAATATGATCATAACACCCTTTCACACCGAAAAGAGTAAATAAAAGTCATCCTCCCATAAAGCCTCAGTAAAATAACTTTGTACGGTGATACAGGGAGACTATTATTGAAAGTCCAAATTCTGCACACACAGTGGGCACAGCGACTAATCTAATAAAAGGTAAAAATTTCTGTCATTATTTCTTACAATTTTGTGTCTCACAAGAGAAGGATTTTCTATAAAATATGAAGGCTTAGGCAGTAGACTTAGAGTGAACTTCCCCAAAGGTCAGACAATGAAGTTCAGGGTAAGACTAACACCAAACTCATTTTCTCACAGTTAGGAGAACTGGTTTACACCGGGCCTTTGTGTTGATCCTGTGAAAAAATGGGGGAAGCCAAGTCTGGAAGGATGTGTAGAGAGTTTTTAAACTTTGGGTTTTAAGGGGTTTTAAACTTTGAAAACATTAAAAGCTTTGGCTATAATGTTCTGAAGAAATGGATAGTTATGTGAGGTTTATTTTGGAGGATGGGAGGAAAAAATATGATATAATCTGTATTTTATGAAGAATAATCTGGCAGGTATAGCTTAGGCTGGAGGGAGAGATTTAAATTAGGAAGATAAGAAGTTCTTAGGAGGCCTGTCTAGATAGTGTCAAAGAGGATGGTCCAGGAAGTATTTCTGATACGGTTATTGTGGTGGTGGGGACGGGTTGGAAGAGAAGAATTTGGAACAGATAATGTCATTGAGAGGAATAGAACAGAACTGAAGAAGCAGATTTGCAAAGAAATAAGTGATCAACAACATTTTCAATTTAAAATTCATTGTAGATCATTTTTGTCTCAAATGGATGATAAGGGAAAGAAAATGCATGATGTTACCCAAGGAATCTTTGCTTTGGCTAACCAAGGGTCCATCTAAGCTCAAAAGGCCCTGAGACTGGGAAGGATATTTGAACTGGAAGCCTCACAGCAGGCCCAGTAGAGGCGGCTGGTGGGTAAGGTGGCAGGATACAAGGATATGAACCAAAATGAAAATTTTACAAGAATTCAAATAGTGACACAAGATCTTGCAAACTTCACAAATGGGATGTCTTCACTCCCATCTACAGCCTCATTCATGCCCAATCTCTGAGACCAACCCAACTCGTAAGCAGGGGAGAATTATTAATAAAAACAATGTAGAGAGCTTAGCATCAAGACAGCCTCCCTGCTTATCCTACTCTGACTAAGTAACTGGCCCCTCTCTTTCTCTTTTTTTCTGACAGGGTATCGCTTTGCCACCCAGGCTGGAGTGCAGTGGTGCAATCACATTTCACTATAGCCTCAAACTCCTGGGATCCAGTGATCTTCCCTCTCTGACCTCCCAGAGGTTTGGGATAAGAGGCATGAGCCACCACGCCCAGCCTGGTTCCATTAGTTGTCCTCTTGGCTGAATGTACTGATTTAGTTAGGTGAGTTGTGCTCAACATTACTCAGAGCTCAAGTCCTTTTATCCTTCAAGACCTTGCAGGGCTTTGCCTTATGTTCCTGAATCCCACTGACCACAAAGGGACCTTGTTAGATACGCTAGATGATGTGGTTTGGCTGTGTCCCAACCCAAATCTCATCTTGAATTGTTGTTCCCATAATCCCCCACATGTCATGGGAGGGACCAGGTGGAGATAATTGAATTATGGGCTCAGTTTCCCCCATCCTGTTGTCGTAATAGTGAGTTCTCATGAGATCTGATGGTTTTATAGGGGGCTTCACCCTTTGCTGGGCACTCACTCTCTCTCCTACTGCTATATAAAGAAAGACATGTTTAGTTCCCTTTCCACTATAATTGTAAGTTTCCTGAGGCCTCCCCAGCCATGGGAAACTGAGTCGAGGAGACTCTTTCCTTTATAAATTACCTGGTCTTAGGTATTTCTTCATATTGAGGTGATAACAAACTAATACACTAGACTTCTCTGTCACCATCTTCCTGACTCTTTGCTTACACATCCTGCTGCCTGTTGATTGCTACTCTAGTTAGGCTATAGGTGAAAGCTGCTGGAATAAAAAGGTACCCAAGGATAGATGCTTAAGCAAGGTAAAAATTTATTTTTATCTAAAATAATAGTCCAGAGGTGAATGGTCCAGGCTGCCAGGGCAGCTCTGCTTTGTGTATCCATTCAGGGACATAGGCCTGTTTTATTTATATTAATTAATTAAATAATTAAATGAATTAACACCTTCTGGGGTGTTGCTCTTGATTACCAATTTGAAGCAAAGTCACTGCCACATTTGAAATTCCAGCTCGTATAAAGGGGAAAGATATGTAGAGGACAAGTTATTCTCTTTGAAGCAAGTAAGATGGAATTTGCACATATCATTTTAATTCACATTCCATTGGAAAGAAATGGAATTAGTCATTACCACAACTAGTCACACGGGATGCTGTGAAAAGCATAGCTGAGTGTTTTCTTGCCTAGCTAACATTCTGTTATTATAGAAGGAAACAGACTTTGGAGGACAATGAGTAACCTGCCACATACTTTCTGATATTATGAGTTTATTTGGATGGATTCAGCTCATTATTTAATTGATCAGACATTAACTATGAACAACAATATTCATTTTAAAAAACCAGCTTTACAGGGATGTCAACCTATACATATCTATGCATTCAAATGAGCAAATTTCCTACTTTCTTCTGATTGATATATATTTATTTGGCACTGCTAAACACTATATTTCCATATGTAAAGTTTCCAACATAGTAAGTGTCTAGTAGTTGTTGCTAAAGTTGAACCCCTAGCATAGGAGTAGTAACTTTATGACATAGAAGCTACTATTCCTCTCTTTGTTCCTGGCAGACATTGCTTATGAATAATTGCACACTTTTCCATGCAGTGTGCAGGCAACTTCAGGGTCATTTTTAACACAGCACTCTAGGGAGCCATTCACTAGAGGTGAAAGCAATTTGCTGTCTCCAGGTGGTTGGAAACCATCTAGGTTTCAAAAATCATTATTGGTTTGATGTTGCTTCCTTCAGGCCTGCCACTGATAGTTACAAATACCATTTTTCCCCCTTCATTTCAGACATTATTTTGGGAAACGATGGAGGAAATATGTCTTTTGTTTTTTTTTGGTCTCCTGACTTGCTTTTTAATTTTAATTAATTAATTATTTCCAACTTTTATTTTATATTCAGGGGTACATTGCTTCATGCTGAGGTTTGGGGTAGAAATGATTCCATCACCTAGATACTGAGCATAGTACCCAATAGTTAGTTTTTCAACCCCTGTGCCCTGTCCCCTTCTCCAACTAGCAGTCCCCAGTTTCTATTGTTGCCATATTTATGTCCACGAGTACCCAATGTTTAGCTCCTAGTTATAAGCGAGAATATGTGGTATTTGGTTTTCTGTTCTTGTGTTAATTCACTTAGGAAAATGGCCTCCTACTGCATCTGTGTTGCTGCAAGGTATATGATCTCATTCTTTTGCAAAACTGTGTAGTATTCCATGGTATATATGTACATTTTTTTATCGAATCCATCATTGATGGGCACCTAGGTTGATTCCATGTCTTTGCCATTGTGAATAGTGCTGCAATGAACATACAAATGTATGTGATTTTTGGTAGAATGATGTGTTTTCTTTTGGCTATATACTCAGTAATGGGATTGCTGGGTCAAATGGTAATTCTGTTTTAAGTGTAATGAGAACTCTCCAAACTGCTTTCCACAGTGGCTGAACTAATTTACATTCCCCCCCAGCAGTGTATAATTGTTCTTTTTTTCTCCATAGGCTCACCAACATCTGTTGTTTTTTGACTTTTTCATAATAGCCTTTTTGACTGGTATGAGATTATAATCTCACCATGGTTTTGATTTGCATTTCTCTGATAGTCATGTGGAGGATTTTTTCATATGTTGTTGGCTGCTTGTATGTTTTCTTTTGAGAAATGTCGTTTCATGTCTTTGGCCCACTTTTTAATGCGGTTATGTGTTTTTGCTCATTCAATTGTTTAAGTTCCTTATAGATTCTGCATATTAGCTTTGTCAGATGCATAGCTTATGAACATTTTCTCTCATTCTGTAGGTTTTTTTTTACTCTAATGATAGTTTGATAGTGCAGAAACTCTTTAGTTTAATTAGGTCTCACTTATCAATTTTTGTTTTCTTGCAATTGCTTAATTGCAATCATAAATTCTTTCCCAAGGCCCATGTCCAGAATGGTGGTTTTCTAGATTGGCTTCTAGGATTCTTATAGTTTGAGGTCTTACACTGAAATATTTAATCCCATCTTTTTTTAAAAACAAAATTCACATCTTATTTAGATTGAAATAAATGATATGAAATTGATTTTCTTCATCAATAATAACAGCAATATTTTTCACATTTTTCTAGATAAACCACAACACTTATTTTTGTAGGTTTTTCAGGTTTTGCTTATAAATCAAGATGGGACAATAGACAAGAGTCATGGAAAAAGACAGGAAAAAAAACCAGGCAAATCAGCTGTCAGTATCCATGGCCTCTGATTCTGTCTTAACCATGAAACAAAAGTGTTCAACATATACCCGCTGAAAAGCTTAGGAAGATGTAGGCTCCACAAAAGAATGTAAACATCAACTACGAGATGCGGAACAATGGCAGGGTCTTCCATTCAAACTTTTAGTCATTGTTCCTTTAAGTTCATTTTAGAAAGACAAAGTCCACACTGAAATCCTTGTTTAGCAAGCTCACAAGCTTTTCCTTCTCTGGTAATTTCTTGTAACTGTCCAGGATAGATTTTTAAAATACTTAAAACTTCTATTAGTCAAAGGTCAGTTGTGGGCTTAATCCCATCTTGAGTTAATATTTGTGTTTGGTGAAAGGTAGGGGTTGCAGCCACCTGGGCGGGAGTTTGGACTAATGCCAGCATGACCCACTGTCCCACAGAGGGAGGCAGAGTTGAAAGCAGGGAAACATCATAAGGCCTGGCAGGCCCCACCAACACAGAACTCAAACTGAAGCCCTCGCTAGAGAGCTTGGCAGCAAATACACCAGCTTGACCCTAACCAGGAAGACCCAGCTGAGGAAGGAGAGATGCTATTGGGAAGGCGGGGCCGATCTCACCTGTAAACAAACTCCAGGGAAGGACCACCCACCCCAACAACCTGACTGAACCCGAGAGAGCCCAGCAACGCCCTCTACTGGCCAAAAAAGATATAGCTCCAACCTCAACAGAAAAAAAAGATCCACTCAAAGACTCCTCCTGAAATCACCAACTTCAAAGATTAAAGGGAGATAAATCCACAAAGATGGGAAAAAAAACAGTGCAACAAGGATGAAACCATCAAAGAACAGAACACTTCTTCTCCTCCCAGGGATCACAACTCCTCACCATCGATGGAACAAAAAAGACAGAGAATGAATCTGATGAACTGACAGAAGCAGGCTTCAGAAGGTGGGTAATAACAAACTTCTGTGAGTTAAAAGACCATGTTCTAACACAATGCAAAGAAACTAAGAACCTTGAAAAAAGGTTAGATGAAATGCTAACTAGAATAACCACCTTAGAGAAGAAAATAAATGACTTGGAGCTGAAAAACACAGCACAAGAACTTCATGAGGCATACACAAGTTTCAACAGCTGAATCGACCAAGCAGAAGAAAGGATATCAGAGATAGAAGATCAAATCAATGAAGTAAAATGAGAAGGCAAGATAAGAGAAAAAAGAGTGAAAAAAAATAAACAAACCTTCCAAGAAATATGGGATTATGTGGGAAGACCTAATCAAAGCTTGATTGGTGTACCTGAATGTGACAGGGAGAATGAATCCAAGTTGGGAAACATTCTGCGGGATATTATCCAAGAGAACTTCCCTAACCTAACAAGGTAGGCCAACATTCAAATGCAGGAAATACAGAGAACACCACAAAGATGTTCCTCAAGAAGAGCAACCCCAAGGCACATAATCATCAGATTCACCAGGGTTGAAATGAAGGAAAAAATCCTAAGGGCAACCAGAGAGAAAGGTGGAGTCATCCACAAAGGAAAGACCATCAGACTCACAGCAACTTCTCCACAGAAACCCTGCAAGCTAGAAGGGAGTGGAGGCCTATATTCGGCATCCTTGAAGAAAAGAACTTTCAACCCAGAATTTCATATCCAGCCAAACTAAACTTCATAAGTGAAGGAGAAATAAAATCCTTTACAGACAAATAATTGCTGAGACATTTTGTCACTACAAGACCTGCCTTACAAGAGCTACTGAAGCAAGTACTAAACAGGGGAAAGGAACAACTAGTACCAGCCACTGCAAAAACCTACCAAATGGTAAAGAACGACGATGCAATGAAGAAGCCACATCAATTAATGGGCAAAACAACCAGTCAGTAACAAAAGGGCAGGATCAAATTCAAACATAACAATATTAACATTGAATGTAAATGGCCTAAACACCCCAATCAAAAGACACAGGCTGGCAAATTGGATAAAAAGTCAAGACCCATTGGTGTGCTGTATTCAGGAGACCCATCTCACATCCAAAGACTCACACAGACTCAAAATAAAGGGATGGAAAAAGATTTTCCAAGCAAATGGAGAGCAAAAAAAAGCAGGGGTAGCAATCCTAGTCTCTGACAAAATGGACTTTAAACCAACAAAGATCAAAAGGGACAAAGAAGGGCATTGCATAATGGTAAAAGGATCAATGCAACAAGAAGAGCTAACTATCCTAACTATATATGCACCCAACACAGGAGCACCCAGATACATAAAGCAAGTTCTTAAAGACCTACAAAGAGACTTAGACTCCCGCCCAGTACTAGTAGGAGACTTTAACACTCCACTGACAATATTGGACAGATCAACGAGACAGAAAGTCAACAAGGATATCCAGGACTTCAACACAGATTTGGACCAAGTGGACCTAACAGACATTTACAGGACACTCCACCCCAAATCCACAGAATACACATTCTTCTCAGCTCCACATTGCACTTACTCCAAAATTGACCACATAATTGGAAGTAAATCACTCCTCAGCAAATGCAAAAGAACGGAAATCATAGCTGTCTCTCAGACCACAGCACAATCAAATTAGAACTCAGGATTAAGAAAAGCACTCAGAACTGCACAATCACATGGAAACTGAACAACTTGCTTCTGAATGATGAATGGATAAACAATGAAATGAAGGCAGAAATAAAAATGTTCTTTGAAACCAACGAGAATGAAGACACAATGTACCAGATCCTATGGGACACATTTAAAGCAGTGTCTAGAGGGAAATTTATAGCAATAAATGCCCACATGAGAAACAAGGAAAGATCTAAAATCGACACCCTATCATCAAAATTGAAAGAGCTGGAGGAGGAAGATCAAAAAAATTCAAAAGCAAGCGGAAGACAAGAAATAACTAAGATCAGAGCAGAACTGAAGGAGATCGAGACACAAAAACCCTTCAAAAAAACCCAGTAAATCCAGGAGCTGGTTTTGTGAAAAGATCAACAAAATAGACAGACCGCTATCTAGACTAATAAAAAAGAAAAGAAAGAAGAATCAAATAGATGCAATAAAAAACGATAAAGGGGAGATCACCACTGATTCCTCGGAAATACAAGCTACCATCAGAGATTACTACAAACAACTCTATGCACATAAACCAGTAAGTCTGGAAGAAATGGATAAATTACTGGACACCTGCACACTCCCAAGACTAAGCCAAGAAGAAGTTGAAACCCTGAATAGGCCAATAACAAAGTCTCAAGTCGAGGCAGCAATTAATAGCCTACTGACCAAAAAAAGTCCAGGTCCAGACGGGTTCACAGCTGAATTATACCAGACATACAAAGAGGAGCTGGTACCATTCCTGTTGAAACTATTCCAAACAATACAAAAAGAGGGAATCCTCCCTAACTCTTTCTATGAGACCAACATCATCCTGATACCAAAACCCTGGCAGAGACACAACTAAAAAAGAAAACTATAGGTCAATATCTATGATGAACATTGATGCAAAAATCTTCAATAAACTACTGGCAAACCAAATCCAACAGCACATCAAAAAGCTTATCCACCACAATCAAGTCGGCTTCATCCCGGGGATGCAAGGCTGGCTCAACATACACAGCTCTGTAAACGTAATTCACCACATAAACAGAACCAAAGACAAAAACCACATGATTATCTCAATTGATGCAGAGAAAACCTTTGACAAAATTCAACAGCACTTCATGCTAAAAACTCTCAATAAACTAGGTATCGATGGAATTTATCTAAAAACAATAAAAGCTATTTAGCACCAGCCAATATCATACTGAATGGGCAAAAATTAGAAGCATTCCCTTTAAAAACTGGCACTAGACAAGGATGCCCTCTCTCACCACTCCTATTCAACATAAGTATTGGAAGTTCTAGCCAGAGCAATTAGGCAAGAAAAAGGAATAAAGGGCATTCAGTTAGGAAAAGAAGAGTCAAATTGTCCCTATTTCAGATGACATGATCATATATTTAGAAGACCCCATTGTCTCAGCCCAAAACCTCCTTAAGCTGATAAGCAACTTTGGCAAAGTTTCAGGATATAAAATCAATGTGCAGAAATTACAAGCATTCCTATACACCAATAACAGAAAAGCAGAGAGCCAAATCATGAGAAAACTCCCATTTACAATTGCTACAAAGAGAATAAAATACCTAGGAATATAACTAACAAAGGAGGTAAAAGATCTCTTCAAGGAGAACTACAAACCACTCATCAAGGAAATATGAGAGTACATAAACAAATGGAAAAACATTCCATGCTCATGGTTAGGAAGAATCAATATTGTGAAAATGGCCATACTGCCCCAAAGTAATTTATAGATTCCATGCTATCCCCATCAAGCTACCATTGACCTTCTTCACAGAACTGGAAAAAAACACTTTAAACTTCATATGGAACCAAAAGAGAGCCCGCATAACCAAGACAATCCTAAGCAAAAAAAAAAAAAAAAAAAAAAAAAAAAAAAAGCTGGAAGCATCATGCTACCTGACTTCAAACTATACTACAAGACTACAGTAATCAAAACAGCATGGTACTGGTACCAAAACAGAGACATAGACCAATGGAACAGAACTGAGGCCTCAGAAGCAACACCACACATCTACAACCATCTTATCTTTGAGAAACCAGACAAAAACAAGCAATGGGGAAAGGATTCCCTGTTTAACAAATGGTGTCAGAAAAACTGGCTAGCAATGTACAGAAAGCAGAAACTGGACCCCTCTCCTGTCACCTTGCACTAAAATTAACTCCAGATGGATTAAAGATTTAAACATAAGACCTAACACCATAAAAACCCTAGAAGAAAACCTATGCAAAGCCATCCAGGACATAAGCATAGGAAAGGACTTCATGAGTAAAACACCAAAAGCATTTGCAAAAAAAGTCAAAATAGACAAATGGGATCTAATTAAACTTAAGAGCTTCTGCACAGCAAAAGAAACAATGATTAGAGTGAACTGGCAACCAACAGAACAGGAAAAAAATTTTGCAATCTACCTATCTGACAAAGGGCTGATATCCAGAATCTACAAAGAACTAAAACAGATTTACAAGAAAAAAACAAACCCATTCAAAAGTGGGCAAAGGATATGAACAGACACTTCTCAAAAGAAGACATATATGAGGCCAGCAAACATATGAAAAAATGCTCATCATCACTGGTCATTAGAGAAATGCAAATCAAAACCACACTGAGATACCTCTCAGGCCAGTTAGAATGGTGATCATTAAAAAATCTGGAGACAACAGATGCTGGAGAGGATGTGGAGAAATAGGAACACTTTTACACTGTTGGTGGGAGTGTAAATTAGTTCAACCATTGTGGAAGACTGTGTGGCAATTCCTCAAGGACCTAGAAATAGAAATTCCATTTGACCCAGCAATCCCATTACTGGGTATATATCCAAAGGATTATAAATTGTTCTGCTGTAAGGACACATGCACACGAATGTTCATTGCAGCACAGTTTACAATAGCAAAGACCTGGAACCAACCCAAATGCCTATCAATGATAGACTGGACAGGGAAAATGTGGCACATATACACCATGGAATATTATTTAGCCATCAAAAATGATGAGTTTGTGTCCTTTGTAGGGACATGGATGAACCTGGAAACCATCATTCTCAGCAAACTGACACAAGAACAGAAAATCAAACACTGCATGTTCTCACTCATAGGCGGGTGTTGAACAATGAGTACACGTGGACACAGGGAGGGGAGCATCACACACTAGAGTCTGTCAGGGGGAATAGGGAGGGACAGTGGGGGGGTGGGGGAGTTGGGGAGAGATAGCATGGGGAGAAATGTCAGATATAGGTGATGGGGGAGGAAGGCAGCAAATCACACTGCCATGTGTGTACCTATGCAACAATTTTGCATGTTCTTCACATGTACCCCAAAACCTAAAATGCAATTAAAAAAAAAAGAATGGTGATCATTAATAAATCTGGAGACAACAGATGCTGGAGAGGATGTAGAAAAAAAGGAACACTTTTACACTGTTGGTGGGAGTGTAAATTAGTTTGATCATTGTGGTAGACAGTGTGGCAATTCCTCAAGCATCTAGAAATAGAAATTCCATTTGACCCAGCAATCTCATTACTGGGTGTATACCCAAAGGATTATAAATTGTTCTATTATAAAGACACATGCACATGTATGTTCACTGTGGTGCTGTTTATAATAGCAAAGACCTGGAACCAACCCAGATACCCATCGAGACTGGACAAAAAGATGTGGCACATATACACCATGGAATACTATGCAGGCATAAAAACAATGAGTTCGTGTCCTCTGTAGAGACATGGATAAACTTAGAAACCATCATTCTCAGCAAACTGACACAAGAACAGAAAACCAAACATCGCAAGTTTTCCACTCACAGGCGAGTGATGAACAATGAGAACACTTGGGCACAGGGAAGGGAACAACACTCACAGGTCTAGGTGGGGGGTGGAGGGGAGGGGAGGGGAGGGACAGCGGGTGGAGGGTGGGGGAGGATGGGGAGGGATAACACCAGGAGAAATGCCTGATGTAGGGAATGGGGTGAGGCGGGGATGAAGACAGCAAACCACCATGGCATGTATGTACCCATGCAACAATCCTGCAGGATGAAGGATGTGCACATGTACCCCAGAGCCCAAATACAATAATAATATTAAGAAAAACTCATTAGATGGCCTCAAAAGCAAAATGAAGAGGATAGAGGAATGAATCATTAAACTTGAATATAGAACAATACAAATTACCCAGTTTGAACAACAGAGAGAAAATATACTGAGCAAAGAAATGAACACAATCACAGAGACCTGGGACTATAGTAAAAGTTCTAACATTTGTGTCATCAGAGTCTCAGAAAGGGGAAGAAATAGAGTGAGCCTGAAAAAGTATTTGAGGAGATAAATAATAGGCGAAGGCAAAAGATATAAACCTACCTATTAAAGGAGCTGAAAAGAAAAAAACCCATAAAGATGAAATCAAAGAAGTCCCTATTAAAATATATAAGAAAACTTCTGAAAACTAAAGACAAATCCCTTGAAAGCAGCCAGAGAAAAATAACACCTAAAGGGGAAAACCACATAGATGACAGATTTCTTACTAGAAATATGAAAGCCAGAAGGAAGGGGCACAATATTTGTCAAATGCTGAAAGAAAGGAACTGTCAACCCAGAATTCTATAGCTAGTAAAATTAACTTTGAGGAATAAAGGAACCATCAAGACATTCTCAGGCGAAGGAAAATTAAGAGAATTTGTTTCCAACAGATCTACCCTAAAATAATGGCTAAACAAAATTCTATAAACAGATAGGAAATGATAAAAGAAGAAATATTGGAACACCAAAAAGGAAGAATAACTTTGGAAAGAGTAAAATTATGGGGAAATACAATAGACTTTTCTTCAATTCTTTAGTTTCCTAAATTGTATTTGATGGTTGAAGCAAAAATTGTAACAACAATGTCTAATGTCATTCTCAATGCATGCAAAGAAAAATTTAAAGAGAATTATAAATGAGAGAGTGTAAAGGGATGCAAAGAGAGAGTTCAGGATTCATTTGAATGGATAAAATGTTGTTGGCTGATGACCATAACAAGATGTGTATATAATATACTATAGTATAGTATAATATCATGTAATATACCTAGAGCAAACTCTAAAAAGGCTATCCAAAGTAATATACATAAAAACACTATAGGTAAATCAAAATGAAACTAAAAAAAGTTCAAGTAACCTATAGAAATGTAGGAAAAAGAAATAAAATTGGAAACAAAAAAAGGATAAAACAGAAAATAAAAAGTTAAATGACAAATAATTTCTAACATGTCAATTATATTTGAAGGGCATTATATTAAAAAAGTATATTTTAGAAGGTCATGTACTATATGATTCATTTCTAGAACATTCTCAAAATGAAAAATTATAGCGATCGAGAAGAAATTATGGATTCTAGATGGTGGGTGGATGGTGGGGGTGACTACAAATTAGTAGCATGAAGATCATGTCATGATGGAACAGTAATGCAACTAGACTCATGGTGGTGACATAAGTCTGTATGTGTGAATAACAAAGCATAGAACTATAAACATACATTGTACCATGTCACTTTATTGTTTTTATATTTTACTACAGCAATGTAAAATATAACCATTGAGGAAACCTGGATGAAAGGTCTTGGGGTGTCCTCTGTACCCTGTTCGCAACTTCCTGTGAATGTATAATTATATCAAAATTAAAAGTTGAAAAAAGAATGCTGGGCGTGGTGGCTCATGCCTGTAATCCCAGCACTTTGGGAGGCTGAGGCAGGTGGATCATGAGGTTAGGAATTCGAGACCAGCCTGGCCAAGATGGTGAAACCTCATCTCTACTGAAAATACAAAAATTTGCTGCCTGTAATCCCAGCTACTCGGGAGGTTGAAGCATGAGAATTGCTCAAACCTGGGAGGCGGAGGTTGCAGTGAGCCGAGATCTCGCCACTGCACTCCAGCCTGGTGACAGAGAGAAACTCTGTCTTAAAAAAAAAAAAAAGAAGAAATAGAAGTAATTAGAAAAACAATGTTTTGAAAGTTATAAAGTGAATAAGAAGCCAGTGATGCAGTAATAAGGAGAAATAAGAGTCTGATTCAATATAACACATGTTATATATACATAATATATATGTATCAAAATATAATATTTATGTATCAGAAAAGGCAACACGTTCCCTGAAACTTGAAGAATGAGTAGGACTTTTTCAGATGCTATGGTTCGGCTATGTCTCCACCCGAATCTCATCCTGAATTGTAGTTCCCATAATCGCCATGTGTCATGTGAAGGACCAGATGGAGATAATTGAATCATGGGGCCATTACCCTCATGCTGTTCTCATGATAGTGAGTTCTCACGAGATCTGATGATTTTATAAGGGGCTTTTCCCCCTTTTGTTCAGCACTTCTCTTTTCTGCTGCCATGTGAAGGACACATTTGCTTCCCCTTCTGCCATGATTGTCAGTTTCTTGAGGCTTCCCAGCCATGCATAACTGTGTCAATTAAACCTCTTTCCTTTATAAATTATTCAGTCTCAGGTACGTCTTTATTAGCAGCATAAAAATGAACTAATACATCAAACACAAAGCTGACCAGAACATTTCAGGTTTATGAAATTGATGTGCCCAAAAGAGGTAAATGGAAGAAAGGAGTATGTTTGGAGAATGGCAAGTACGTCATTACGAATAGGGTGTGTTATATTAGTGGGAGATCAGCAGCAGGTCTGATAAATTAACATTACCATTCCTATGAACAGTCAATAAAAACTCATTTATTTGCCCATGTCTATGCTGCCCTAGGTCCTTTCCCTGAACTACAAATTGGATCACTATGATTTTATGATAGAACTTTGAGAAGCAGAAAACTTCTTTTGCATTTTTCATGTCTCATGCCACTGACCCAGTTATCTTCTTGATCATGTGTGTGCTTAAGATTGTAACAGAACAAAGAGAACAGAAAAAGCCAGGTAGAAGTGAGAAGAAGTGGAAGTAAACTTTAAACATGTATTAAATAATAGGTAAAGCTACTACTTTAAAAAAATACAACTATCAGAAAGCACTGATCTTATGGCATGGAAAATTTTAAGACTGACTATCTAGGGATTGGATGTGCAAAAAATGTAGGATCTTGGGCTTCGTTAGAGGCTCCTGTTAGGGAGCTGATATATTGTGGTAATTCCCCAGATATTGACTACGTTACTATCAGAAATTCAGTACTAATGCCAAGTTTTCTTGTAGTTTCAAGTCATATTTAAATGACTGGGAGAATTGACCAGCTCTGTAGAAAAAAGAATGGGGCTATAGTTTGTCAGTGTAGGTCATATATTTCATTAATTTATTGCCCATTCATTTGTCAAATATTTATTGAGCATTCATTATGTGTTAGGCCTTCTTCTAAACACACGGAGTTTTCAAAACTTAAAAGCAATGAAAGAAATTTGCAACATTAAGAATTTCATAACTTTTGCATGTATTAAAGTTGAAACACAAGTAAGATATTCAACAAACTGGAGAATATGTTTGCCAAAAATCATAAAGACAGATGTTTAATATCCTTAAAATTGAAGAGCTTATATAATTTTTCACTTGAAAAATGTTTACAGAACTAAAAGAGATAGTTCAGAGGTAAAATGTAAATGATGAATAGATACAGTTGATCTTTGAACAACAGAGGTTTGAACTGTGCGGGTCTACTTAATATGTGGATTTTTTTCAACCAAACGCAAATTGAAAATACAGTATTCATGGTAAGGGAAACCCACATATTTGAGGGCCAGCTGTTCAAGCACAAGGGATCCATAAGGCTGGCTGTGTGACTTGAGTATATGCGGATTTTGATATGGAAGGGGCCTTGGGGAACCAATCTTCACCTATACTGAGGAATGACTGTTTATGAAGTGCTGTTCATACTCACAATTAATCAAAGAAACACAAATGTAAATAAAATATTTCCACAATTAAAGAAACTAAGATCTATGCTTTTGCAAAAGGTGAACAAATATGTGTGCAAATAAATTCAGAAGATTCTTAGAAAGTCTTCTCTTAATATGCGTTAAGAATCTAAAAATGGGCCAGATGCCGTGGCTCATGTCTGTAATCCCAGCACTTTGGGAAGACGAGGTGGGCAGATCACATGAGGCCCACAGGGCAAAACACCTTCTCTACTAAAAATACAAAAATTAGCGGGGCATGGTGTCATACACCTGTGATCCCAGTTACTCGGGAGGCTGAGGTGTGAGAATCCCTTGAGCCCAGGAGGCGGAGGTTGCAGTGAGCTGAGATCACACCACTGTACTCCAACCTGAGTGACAGAGCCAGACCCATTCTCAAAAAAAAAAAAGTGTAAAAAATGTTTAGTAGCTTTGTTCCAGAAATGGTACTTCTAAGAATTTGCCATGAGGAAATAAAAAGTCAGACAAAAAATTATATATATGAAATTTTTTTAGGTGTTAGAATAAAAAATTTTAAAAACAACCTAAATTCCAGTGAATCAGTGAGAAGACAAATAATGACACATTCACGGATTGTTCTATCATGTAGACACTGAAAATTATATTTTAAAGATTGACATTGTAAAATGTTTAAAGTACAGATAATGAAAAAATTCAGAACACATGTACTATGAATCATCAGTAAAATAATATTATGTATATTTTGATTTTCCTTTTTATACTTTTTGTACCTTCTAACTTTTCTACAATAAACATTTTACTTTTGTAATTAGTAAAACAGTTATTAGTTTAACATATTTAATTATGTAGCAGTTTAGGAATTATACATAAGAATTTTTCTAGTAATACATTTTAGTAACTGAATGTAATATGTTTCTTCATAAAGATAATTCATAATTATTATGTATTTATGTGTTTAATATTTATCTTCTATAGTAGAATGCCAGCTTCATGGAGGCATACTGCTGTCTCTGTATTTGTCGTTAGCTCTGTCCAGCAGAACTTTTCACCATGAAGGAAATTTTCTTTATACTGTCCAACATGGCAGCCACTAGCCAGGCAGTGAATTGGTTCTTGAAATGTGGCCAGTGCACCTGAAGAACTGAATTATTTTACTTATTTTTAATTAATTTAAATATGAATTTATATGGCCATACACTGTATTGGACAGTGTAATTCTAGCGTATAGTGTCATATAAACGGTGGATACTAAATAAACACATGTATAATATTTGGGTAGGTTGAGTGAAGTTATGTGATGATTTGATGTCATTTGATAACTCTGGAATAAGAACAGAGATGAAACTTGATTTTATCTGACCTATAACGTTAAAAATGTTTGGAAAGTTGTTGGAAGTTTTGGAAGTTGTTGGTGCTAATAAAATGAAATGGGAAATGATGGCTCTAATGATAATAGTAAGATTAACACTTATTAGTATTCTTAAGTGCCCAATAAATATGAATTCACTTAATCCTCCCAACTCCAAGAAATACTCTCAGTTCTTTACCCCCATGAACTCGACATCCATGGATTCAACAAAATGTGGATGAAAAAATATTTGAAATTAAAAAAACAATAGAAAATAATATAACAATTTAAAAATAATATAAAATTTAAAAACTCACTATAACAACTATTTACATAGCATATCCATTGTATTAAATATTATAGGTTATCTAGAGATGGTTTGAAGTATACAGGAGGATGTGGATAGGTTATATGAAAATAGTATGCCATTTTATGTCAGAGAACTGAGCATCCATGGATTTTGGATATCTTCTGGAGGTCCTGGGATTAATGTTCTGCAGATACTGAAGGATGAGTGTAATATCATTTCCCCTTATTTTACAAATATGGTAATCAAGGCACTGAGAGGCAAGGTAACTTCTTCAAGGATACACAGCTATGGGAGCCTGTCCAAATTCAGGTAGCCTGGGTTCATCTGTGCTCCTAGCCTCTATGCTGTAATGTCTAAACAAGCAGTACTTATTTAATGACTTATCTAATTACATAGATAATTAATTAAATAGTCTTATTTAATGCCTTATCTAATGACTAGGGTGGTGTTTAATGTTAAAGCTACAGGTCTAACTTGACAATGGACTATATGGATTTAGATTTTTTAAATTGGGCTGTGACATAGACTAAATGTTTGTGTTCCTTCCCAATTCATATATTGAAAGCCTGATCCCCACTGTGATAATATTTGGGGATGAGGCCTTTAGAAGGTAATTGGGTCATGAGGGTGAAGCTTTCTTATTGGGATTTGTTCCCATGTAAGAAGAGATATGAGAGCAGTTGTTTCTGCCCACCATATGAGAAAACCAAAAAAAGGATTCTCACTGGAACCTGACCATGCTGACATCCTGATCTCAGGCTTCCTAGACTACAGGACTGTGAGACATAAATTTCTGTTGTTTAAGGCACTCAGTCTATAAAGTCTTGTTCTAGCAGCCTGAAAACTAAAACAGCCCTCATACATTAGAGCACATAGTGTTTTTGTTGTTTTTTTTTCAGTGCATACACATGAACACTTGAAATTCATCCAACAAATATTTACAGCATGAAACTAAGTGCCAGATACTGTGTTCAGTTCTAAAGCTACAAATGTAAAAAAAAGCTGAATTATCTTCTCTCCAGTAGCTCAGAAACCAGTAAAGACACATGCTATGGTTTGAATGAGTTGCCTCCAAAATCAGGTGTTGCCAATGTGATGATAGTAAAAGGTGGGGCCTTTGAGAGGTCATTAGGTCCCGTGAGCTTCTTCCTCCCAGGTGGGATGAATGCCTTTATAAAAGAGGCTTCAGGCCTCGTTCAGTTACCACTTGCCCTCTTGTGTTTCCACCCCTGAGGATGCAGCAGCAACAGGCGCCATCTTGGAAGCAGAGCAACCTTCACTGGACGATGAACCTTCTGGTATCTTGGACTTCTCAGCCTTCAGAACTGTGAGAAAATATGTTTTTCTTCTTTATGAATTACCCAGTCTCAGGTATTTTGTTATAGCAGTACAAATGGACTAAGCAACATGTAAAATGAAAACAAAATGTGTTAAGTACACAAGTGAAAATATAAAAGTAGTGTTCTGGAAGCATGGAGGAGGGTATGGCTGTGTGCATGCATTGTGGAAAACTTAGTCCTGAAGGAGTGGGGGTTCTGGTTTCTACCTCACTTTCTGCTCTGCTATTCACCCTGGCCCTCGTTCTTGCTATAAGATATCCAGAAATCATGGTCAGAGCTTGAAGATTTGGGTTTGATTCACATTTGCCATTTACTAGCTAGTGACTTTGGGGTGAGTTGTTTTGAGGTTTATATAATGAATTCAAATGCCCCTACCTTGTAGATCTCATGAGGTTTTCTTGAAAGTCAAAATGAGATCTTGCCTAGTACAAAATATAAAGCACAATGCCAATTGTCAGCCAGTGTTAGAAATGTCTCTGATTTGTTAATCTATACCATCTAAACAGGATGAGAAAGGAAGCTTTTGTCATAAAGAGCTTGGATAACTAAATGGCAGACCTATGCATAAATAATGAATGGGGCAGGCTCACTGGAATGTGTCTAGACTTCAGGGAAATATCAGATCTAGCATGCCAAAGGATCTCATTTGCAAAAGGTACTGTCAGTGACCACGAGGCACTAGTGGTGTTGCATTACAGAAGCCTGGCTGGGAGATTAAAGATAAAGGACGGCAAATGGAGTGTGCGAAGGTGGTGTCTGGAAGGGCACCATAGGTATTAGCGTTGGATCTCAATTCGATATTTCTATTGGTGGACCACAGAAGGAGAAAAACAGAGAATCTGGGGACATTTGAAGAATAGAAATCTGTCAGCTATGACTGCTTATCAATTTGGCATAAAATATTACCTCTGTAAGATGCCTTAAAGCTTTCAGAGTATGCTTAAAAAGACCTTCCCCTTATCCTAAAAACAAATAAGACCTGACACTAAGCAGTTTGTTAGGCATTATCATCCCATTTAATACCCAAAGAAACAAGACCCAGAGTGGTTAAATGATTTAAGGCCTCACAATAAAACCAACAAATGAGAAAGGATTTCTGATCTGAAGACCAGTTATTTCCACCAGTTATTTATTTCCATAGAAAACAGGTGTATTGGGAAGGAAACGAAGTTCACTAAGTTGGCTAATTGGAGAATAAAGTGAAATTGTAACTTTACAGGAGGACGGTCCGGTCTGGAGAAGCTATGTTTGCCAATAATAAATACTTATGACTCTCCATTAAGATTAATATTTAGAGTTTCTTCAAGTTTTTCAGTGAATTAAATGGGAAAATAAACCTAGAGTCAGGCTGTAGCTCATCAACCTTCAGCCATACTCAAGGATTTCAGGCAAGGAGGCGGCTGCTTGGCCTTTCCCCAGGCAAGTTCTCTTTCACAGAGCAGCTGTCTGCAATGCCCGAAGGCTGTCGGCTCTGTCAGCAGTGCTCTGAGAATTTGCCTTAATATAAGAATTCCTCAGGCAGCCTTGGGGGAACCTGGCATCTCTTAAAATCCTATCAAAGATGGCTTTTGCCTAAAGCTCTAACTATCTTGTAAAAGGCAAGGGAAGAGAGTAGCAATTACCCAAGTGATTCAAGCAAGAGAAATGAATTTGGCCTTCGTTTCCTAACTTCTCAGGCAAAAGTCTGTTAGAACTGTGCTTCTCAATTTTCATTTCACAGAGAATCACCTGGGGATCTTATTAAAATGCATATTTTAAAAATTCAGTAGGTTTGGTGTGGGGGGGTGGAAATTGTGCATCTCTAACAAGCTTGCAGGTGATGGCTGAAGCTGGTTTGTAAATCACACCTTGAGTAGCAAGGTTTAAGAGCATCAGCTTACTCTAGTAATTCTCCCCCTGTAGAATCTACCCCAATTCTCTACTTGCTATCTTTGCAGCACAGGTTCTCAAAATTTCAGATGCATTAGAACCACCTGAGAAGCATGAAAAATGCAAATTTTGACTTGGTAGAGTCCAGGACTTTGCCTTTCTAACAAGCAACTTGCTTTTTCAGGGGCTTTAAAGGAAGCTCAGATTCCCAGAAATAGTCAATGAAGCCTGTCTACTCCCTTTGGAACTACTAAGTCTTAGCTAGTGAGACGTTTCCTTAACGGGGGAAAGGTAACAATATAAAATTCAGTTAAGGAACTTCTGCCTATAAATTTAGCAAAATAATGTAAGGCTAATGAGAGAGCTTGCATGATTTCTGCATTGCTGGGCAGGGAAAAGGAGTCTCAAATCCCTTCTAATAACACCCCCTATAATTTCAATCTGAGGGACCCCAGATATGACGAAGTAGGAGCAAGCTGAACACACACCTGAGATCCCAGAAAAGGATTTACAACAGACCCTGAAAGGTCCACTGCCCCAGCAAGAAGTCAGAGGACACATGTGGCCCTAGAACCAAACCTGAGTCATATTTTTTTGTTTTCAGAAACTGCTCCTATGGAAACTCACTAGAAAGGTCTCTGGGTTTCTGTAAGCAGAGATCATTTTGAGAGAGATGTGTTTTTGGCGACGAATGGACTTTAAAGTAGCAATATCAAAATGGACTCATGGTGAAAATAGAATTACGCTCTCCTATGATGTCCTGAGTCACTTGCTTAAATGACCTCTCGGGGGAAGAGAGGAACGACGTGGTTTCAGCTGCCCCATACTGAACTACAGGAGGTCATAGGGTGTTGGAAAAAACCAAGGTGGGGCTGAAAGGGCTGTGAATTAGGACCCAGAAGATACTAGTTGCAGTCCTGGCTCAGCCACTCTGTGGCTTTGACATTATGTCCTGTCACTTCATTGGACCTTCGTGTCCTTTGTCACGTATGAGAATGGCATTAAACTAGGCCAAAAATAATGTTCCAACTAGCATGGGAATTCTGTGTTTTCATGACTGCAGCGATTATTATCTTCTCACTAGGGCTATGACAAACTGAGGACAGCTGGGGGAGAACTTTTATAAACACCGAAGAATTCATTAATGCAAATATGTCAGTTGTGTGTGGAGACTTAATTATCTACTTTTTAAATTTCAGTATGGCACAGTTCTTTGCTCTGAAATGCCTTATACTTGAGAATGTTACTTTTTTCCTTTTTCTTTTTTTCTTTCTCTTTTTTTTTTTTTTGAGAGGGAGTTTTATCTTGTAGCCCAGGCTGGAGTGCAGTGGTGCAATCTAGGCTCACTGCAACCTCCACCTCCTGGGTTCAGCTGATTATCCTGCCTTGGCTTCCCAAGTAGCTGGGATTACAGGCACTTGCCACCACACCTGGCTAGTTTTGTATTTTTAGTAGAGATGGGGTTTATCATGTTGGTAAGGCTGGTCTCAAACTCCTGACCTCAGGTGATTCACCTACCTGGGCCTCCCAAAATGCTGGGATTACAGGCATGAGCTACTGTGCCTGGTTTGTTGTCTCTTCTTATGATCCAGTCATTGCCACAGACCATGTCTCTGATTTCAAAGCATTGAAGTCACAGATCTAAAACAAATTGGTCAAGTGATGCTTGATTTTTATAATGACCTTCTCATCTGTAGACTTTTGTAGTTTATAATAGTCACATAATGTTGTGGGTTTTTTCCCCCAAACTCTTATTAACAGATTAATAATTTCTATATCTAAATTCTGGGGCTTGGGAGTTAGATTACAGAATAGATTTGGTATCCTTTAGGGCAGTGATCCCCAGCCTTCTTGGCACCAGGGATGGGTTTCATGGAAGACAACTTTTCCATGAATCAGGGCGAAGGGGGGGCGGAATGGTTTCAGGATGATTCAAGCACATTGCATTTATTGTATATTTTATTTCTATTATTACATTGTAATACATACTACAACTTGTCATAACAAAGAATAACTGGGAGCCTTGAGCTTGTTTTTCTGCAACTAGACGATCCCATGTGGGGGGTGATGGGAGACAGTGACAGATCATTAGGCATTAGATTCTCATAAGGAGCTCACAACCTAGATCCCTCACATGCGCAGTTCACAATAGGGTTCATGTTCCTATGAGAATCTAATGTCACTGCTGATCTGACAGGAGGCAGAGCATAAGCGGTAAGGTGAGCAGTGGGAAGTGGCTGTAAATACAGATGAACTTTGCTTGCCTGCCGCTCACCACCTCCTGTGCGGCCTGGTTTCAGGTCCCTGTTTTAAGGAATGTATATATGTATATAAAGTAAGGTCTTAAGATTCAGCTTAAAACCTCAGCTGCTTGCCTCGATTCCCTTAAAGTATAACAAATTGGTCCTACAAATCACTTCTCTTCTATTATCCTTTAGTGTATTTGTTGGTGTAAGTGAGTGATCTTAAGTAATGTGTCATCCAAGTTTCCACCAAACACTAAATTGACTGAATCCACCATTTCAAATTGATTTAAAATGTGACGTAATAGTAAATGGATTTGGTTTTTGCCCTTGGTTCCTGGCTGAGAGGTTCTAAAATCCTTGTAACTCCTTGAGTAGGAGGGGTGATGGAGTGTCTGTTATTCATCATAAGCCCTTTTCAACCATATCTAAGTTAAGCTAAGTAGCTGACTCTTAGAGGATGAGGCCTGGTTGCCAAAGAAATTGACCCTGTGATGAGAGGGTCATAACTTTCAGCCCCATCCTAAAACCTCTGGGGGAGATTGAGTTAACAGGTGGCCAGTGATTTAACAAATCATGCTAATATAGTGGAACCTCTGTAAAAACCCTGAAGTTCTTGAGCTTGTGAGTTGGTGAACACAAGACAGGAAGGTGATGTACCCCACTCACAGGGACAGAACTCCTGTGCTCAGGAACCTTCCGTATCTTGCTTTATCCACCACTCATCCGGCTGTTCGTCTGTATCCTTCGATAAACTGCCGATTAGTAGGTGAAGTGATTCCCCTGAGTTCTGTGAGCTGTCACAGCAAATTACCAAAACTGAGGAGGTGGTTGTGGTGAGACAGAAGTGAAGCAAGGTGGTCGCAAGAGAATAGACACTTTAAGGCAGGAGTTTCACTTGAGCAGCAAAAGGAAACTGTTGAAATAGCTGTATATAAATTTGGGGCTAAGACTCTGAAAAACCAGGGTGTGGATCAAGCTGGCTAAGAATAACTGGACCCCAGCACGGTACTGCATTTGACCTAGGCTTCATCTATCTGCTCATCAGTGTCCTAAATCACATATCCATCAATGCATGTTAGTTTCAGCAGCACCCATATTTGGTGTAAAAATGGGTGGCACCACAGTTCCAAGAAATCTCCACCTTTTTCCAGGAATCTTCATGAATATCCCACCCCCTGGTCAAAGAAACCCATATAGAAGACCCAAATCCTACTGTAGGACTCACTCCCTTGTATATGCCCATACTCCCCTTCCTTGTGTAGTGTTCTTTGCAATAAATCTGTGCACTTTGACTTTCTTCTGACTCATGCTTGAATTCCAACTTGTGATGGTGTCATGAGCCTGGACAACAACTGGGATAGAGATCCCAATGGCATTTGGGGGACCTTCCGTAGCCTACCAGTATCAGTAGGAACCTCTGATTTGTAGCAAGGTGGGACAGAACTGTGAGTACCCCAGGAACCTACTACTTGCCATAGGCATTTGAAGCTGGTGCATTCATGTAGGACTGAGTCCTCAACCTGTGGGGTCTGCACTAACTCCAGGTGGTTAGTCAGAATTAAACTAAATTGTGAGACTCTCAGTTGGAGTCTGCAGAGAATTGAATTGCTCAGTGTGGAAATCCCCACATGTTTGGTGTCAGCAGTATTATGAGTTTAGAGAAACAGCTTTTCCTTTAAAAAATACTTAAACCACCCAGGATTTGGTAGAGAGCTCTAAGGTGTCTTGAATAAGTTTCATAGGAGAATGAGTGTCTTAGTTGAAAAAATCTGGATCCCTCAGGAAGAAGCTGGGCAAGTGGAAAGGAAGATTTTCTAAACTGTCACTCTGGGTAGCCCATGTGAATGCAGGAGTCCAGTCCCAGCCCTGACATTCTCAACTCTGGAAATCAGGGAGGTAAATCAACTCCCTTGGCTTCGGTTTTCTCGACTGAAGATAATAATAGTGTAACAGCCCAACACGTTCACCTTGCCTACTGCCTAGACAGAGCCGGTTTATTAGACAGGGGAATTGCTATAGAGAAAGAGTAACTCACGCAGAGCTGGCTGTGCATGAGACCGGAGTTTTATTATTACTCAAATTAGTCTCCCTGAAAATTTGGGGATTGGAGTTTTTAAGGATAATTTGGTGGGTAGGGGGCTAGTGAGTCAGGAGTGCTGATTGGTCAGGTCAGAGATGACCTCATAGGGAATGGAAGCTGTCCTCTTGCACTGAGTCAGTTCCTGGTGGGGGCCGCAAGTCCAGGTGAGCCAGTTTATTGATCTGGGTGATGCCAGCTGATCCACTGAGTGCAGGGTCTGCAAAACATCTCAAGCACAGGTCTTAGGTTTTACAATAGTGATGTTATCCCCCAAGAGTAATTTGGGGAGGTTTAGAATGTTGCAGCCTCCAGCTGCATGACTCCTAAACAATAATTTCTAATATTGTGGCCAATTTTTAGTCCTGGAAAGGCAGTCTAGTCCCTAGGGAAAAAGGGGGTTTGTTTTAGGAAAGGGCTGTTCCTCTGTTTCAAAGCTGAACTATAAGTTCCTTCCAAAGTTAGTTCGGCCTACACGTAGGAATGGAGAAGGACAGCTTGGAGGTTGGAAGCAAAATGGAGTGGCTTAGGTCAGATCTTTCACTGTATGTAATTTTCTCAGTTATGATTTTTGCAAAGGGGGTTTCAATACCAGGTTCCTCTGGTGAATACGATGATTAAGTGACACAATGCACATAAAATTCAACAGAGCCTGGTCCGAGGAACTCAGTCAAAATACGCTAACAGTGATGAAAATGATATTGGAGGAAGGTACCAGCTGAGAATAAATGGGGCTTGATCTACTGCCAGATGGGACAGGTCACGGAGACAAATTCAAGAGACAAATTCAGGCAAGAGTGAAACCTAACTCGGGAATTAAGGATCATGAGACATCTTCTGAAGTTGAGCTGTTTTTGTATACTTTCAACTCACTCTTTGGGTCCTTCATTTGTCTTAAAGCCATGAGGTTTAAGAGCAGCTGTCTAATTACTACTATGCAGTTTTTTTTTTTTTTTTTTTTTTTTTTTTTTTTTGACGGTCTCTCAGGCTGGAGTGCAGTGGTGGGATCTTGGCTCACTGCAACTTCCACCTCTGGGGTTCAAGCCTCACCCTCCTGAGTAGCTGGGATTACAGCAGTGTGCCACCGTGCCCAGCTAATTTTTGTATTTTTAGTAGAGACAGGGTTTCACCATGCTGATCAGGCTGGTCTGGAACTCCTGACCTCAGGTGATTGCCTGCCTTGGCCTCCCAAATTTCTGGGATTACAGGTGTGAGCCACTGGGCCGGGCATAATTATTACTATGCTTTTATTGTAACACACTCAACAGAGGAGACCCAACTCAATTTAGGGGAATAAAAGAATAATTTGCAGTATTATTTCTCCAAGGCAGAAACTACTTGAGACATATAATTATTAAAATTGTAACTGGCTATTGGTAAGTTGAAAATGGAAGCCAAGAAATAAATTATAAATGAATCGAAACCCTGTGGATAATTTTTGTTCTTCTGAGTAGTTTATGCTACTTAGTGGCCTTCAGAGAAACAAATCGATAACTATTATTTAGAGCTTCCCTGTAGCTTTCAGTGCGTTAGCAGCCCTTTCTCTATCAGTGATCCTGTAATTTCATCAATGTGATATCATTAGCACTCCACAGTTAGCAATTAACCTTTCTCCAACAAGCTCAGTTATAGCTGTAGGGGAAAAAACTGCCAGTCACATGGAATATACTCAGATTTCAGCGGTATAGCTAGTTCTATTTAAGATAGATGAAACAGCTGTTAAAGTTATAGTTAGAGCTAGAGTCAGTATTGATTTGCAAGAACCAATTTCCTGTTTTTAAGACAGTCTGAGGAACCAAGGGGATATCTGTATCAGTCATTTTTAATCTTGGTGAGAGGTTAAGAAGTAAAGTGCTCTCTGATAGGGCACCACAGAGTTCTGGTTTCTTACAGAGCTCATTAGTGATTGCTCCCTTTTAGATATCAAAATATGTATTAGTATTCCACTGGCAAGGCTGCTGTATTTGTAGGGTGCTTTCACACAATTACTTCAAATTAACTTCACACGATGCTGGGAGGTGGTGATAATTATGTTCTTTGTTCTGCTTGGAAATGAGAACTCAGAGAGGTTAAGTAACCTGTCCTCCCTTCCAACAGCTATTAAGTACAATAACAAAGTCCAGGTCATTTTCACTCATTTTCATGAGTTCTTCTGAGCAAAAATATATTCCTGGATCCTTGCTCTGGATCTACCAGTGAATTTCTAGAAGAGCTTGAAAGTTGCTTATCTGTTCCTCAGTTTCCTCAACTGTAAAATCAACTGTAATAACGGGGTTGGCACAATGGGTTTCATCCAGATAGGAGATCTATGATTCCAGGCATCTCCAAATTAACTTTGTATCTCAGCAAGAGCACTTTAGTATTAATTATTGATGAAATGACATCATAATGTCCTAGCCATTGTCCTACAGTATATTTTGTTAGGGTAATAATGTTTTTAGTAATATGAGCACACTACACTGTATTTGTCTTTTAAATCTTTGCAAAGGGTGTTTGGTTTTTTTTTTTTTTTTTTTTTTTGGTGAGTCTTTTAAAATAGCATTCAAGACTTACAGATTATTCTTGTAATCATATTCATTTTTCCCCCCAAGTTCTAAAATAATTCGCTTTTGACATGTAAGCAACTGGGATGATTTAAATAGTCAAAACAAAGTAAGAGATGGACAGATTTGCTCTTACTCTATTAAGCAGGAATTCATCCATGTTTTTAATATTAATATAAATTGGCTGCATATAAATGCCATCAGTGAAGGAGGAGATGATTCCAGAGACTGGTCTACAAATAATCTACATATTAGATGAAAACTTTCCAAGTAGAGGAAGAAATGGCCTTTTTAATTTGTCATGGACTAAGTTAAATATTAAAAGAAATAAAAGCTTTTGTAAAGATTAACTTTCTGTTTGATATATAGAGACAGTTGGTCTCAAAGATTAAATACAATTCAGTAGAGAAATAAGTGACTTTTATTAATCCAAAAGTATTTTGCAAAGAGAAAGAAGGGGAAAATAACCCATGAAATAAATTCAAAACCCCAGAGAATGTTCTTTGGGTTGTCTAGCTTTTCTGAAGAAAATTTCCATAGACTTTTATTCCTTCATCTCATCGAAGCTGAGCTGTAAAGGGAGTTAGCTCTTCTTCTATTGCATGTTCTGCTCACAGAACATGAGGCCTGAAAAGAGTTTAAAGGGAATAGAGGAGGTCTGGAATATACTGATTAATGTGATTGAAACACTTTATATGAAGGAAAAAAATTCTGATCAGGACTTTCCTTAAGTCAATTGTTAAAACTCGATCATTTCTGTTGTGGATTTTAATAATGAAACATACATGTAGATTGTCATTTTTCTATAATTGGTACATTGACATTGTTTCTCCTTGTCTTATACATCAAGCACTAAATGACATTTCTAAAGCCATCAGTAGTATTAGTGATTAAAAGTCCTCAAAAGCAAATGCAAGAATGTTTTATAATTCTAACAAAAAATGTGGAGAAAAAAATAAAACTATTATGGAATATAAGAAATGTAAGAGTGCAATATATACATATGTAGTAAATATACATTACACACAGATAGGAGAGGGTGTATATGCAGTTCTTTTTAATAAAAATCTCTCCATGATTTCAATATATACAAGAGTTAAAAATGAAACCACTCCAGTTGAACTGAGGCTCAAGAGCTTAGAATCTTTCCTTCATTCTGGGTGGAGGTCACTGAGATGCTGCCTCAGTTTGAGGGGGAAAAATGATGTAGTCTGTGTTCATCCCACTTTATACATGAGGAAACTGAGGCTTGAACATGGTAAAACACGTGTTCCGATGAGTCGCTTATTCACCCACCTGGGACAAATACTTAAGGCTTCCACTCCACAGCCCCTGATAAGCTATTGCTAAATCCTTTCCCCTCTGAATATTGTGTCCTGTCTTCTTGTCACAATGATGCTACTTAGTGATTTGAGTCTGTGACCCTGAACAAGACTTCCTGAATTGTTGCTTTCTTGTCATAAAACAAGACTGATGCTGGGAAGTGTGTCATCCCCCCCCCCCCCCCCCACCCCACCCCCCAAGATGGAATCTTGCTCTGTTGCCCAGGCTGGAGTGCAGGGCCTGATCTCGGCTCACTGCATTCTCTGCCTCCCAGGTTCAAGCAATTCTCTTGCCTCAGCCTTTCCAGTAGCTGGGATTACAGGTACCTGTCACCACACCCAGCTAATTTTTGTGTTTTTAGTAGAGATGGGGTTCCAGCACGTTGGCCAGGCTGGTCTAGAACTCCTGGCCTCAGGATCCACCTGCCTTAGCCACCAGAAGTGCTAAGATTAAAGGCGTGAGCCACCACACCCAGCCACCAAGTAGTAAAAAGGACAAAAGAAGAGCAGATCTTCTATAGGACACCTTTATTTCTACAAAGTGACTCCAGGCAAAACCTTCCAGAAATCATGAAAAGCCTTCAACTACAGAAAATCAGACAACAAAAGCACTAACAGGAATTTCAAAGAAAGGAAACACTTAGAAAGACCCACTGTTCCTCTTGACATTCACACTGGTATATGCCTTAAATACAGAATGGAATGAATGCCTGCAGTACAACAATGAGTATTTTACTACTGCAAGCTTTCCAAAGTTTTCCATGGAATTAACTATCAGCAGAGAAACAGGAGTGTTGGTTCTTTTCCTTCCACCAATCTCTAGGGTATGATTTGATATGGCTAGTGTCAAAAATTAATTGGAATCTGATGTTTTATATAAACATATACAATCTTTATCATATTTTGCTTTTCTTTTGTCTTTAAAATTATTTTAGTAGAAAGTGTGTATCCTCTGAGATCTATTGCTAAGTTTTAGAGCAGAACATGAGAGAAAGGGGGAGAAATAAATTATTCCAAAATATCATTTAATTATATGATCAAATAGTATACATGCTAATTTCATCTATGATGAACATCCGTGAGTTACTGTTCTCTGTTCTCCTTTGATCCAGTGGATTACTTATGTGGGCATTAATAAATACTTTCTAAGGAATCCTCCTATATCTGAATAGTCTTGCCATAAACTGTTTTAAAAAATCATGATCTATATAGCAAAATTACTGCCTGGAAAAATGTTATCTGATCACAGATCTACAAATTTGAGTTTGCAAAGTATTACAGTCCCTTAAAGTTTTGTCCATTGCTATCATTTAACAGAAAGAAATACATATAAATATGTTTAAGAACATGTGCTATATATTAAGAGCAAAACTCTTAAACAAAAAACCTATCTGGTTGAATCATATTTCTATAAAGAGGAGTGGGGTTGAGGTGTGCTTGGTATTATAGCTCCTGCTGGATCTCTTTTTTGAGATGGAGTTTTGTCTTGTTGCCCAGGCTGGAGTGCAATGGCATGATCTCGGCTCACTGCAACCTCTGCCTCCCAGGTTCAAACGATTCTCTTTCCTCAACCTCTCAAGTAGCTGGGATTACAGGCACGTGGCACTACACCCAGCTAATTTTTTCCATTTTTAGTAGAGATAGGGTTTCACCATGTTGGCCAGGCTGGTTTCAAACTCCCGACCTCAGGTGATCCACCTGCCTCAGTCTCCCAAAGTGCTGGGATTATAGGCATGAGCCACTGCCCCTGACCCTGCTGGGTCTTGAGAGCAGGTTGTGAACATATTTTCCCAGCATCTCTTCCCAACTCCTGGTTCAGTGATAACATGTTGCTAGCCTGAATCAGCCTAGGAGGGAATATTTGCAACACAGGAATACACATACATCACAAATTGTGATTTGTTTCCCCCAATCTTGGATAGCTGGTTTTAAATACTTGTCGTCGTACCATTGTCTGTTTAAAAACTTGACCAGAAGTTTCAAGATCTCTTAATTCATGTAATGAACAGACTGACTCACTTTATGATTTTTGTCTTCCGGTTCTCTGGGTTTACCCATTTACATGTATTTACAACAAGTTTAATAGCTAAATGCTGCCCCCACAATTCTTTTGTGCTATATTAAACAGAATGCTCCAGGAAAACTAGACTCTCATCACACAAGGTGAAGAGAAAATAAGTAATAAATACTTGAATAAAGAATGAGAATCATATAACTAAAAGAAACTGGGAGTATATTTGTAGGCTTTGATTTTGTTTAGTATTTTTTAGTGCAAAGATTTGCTTTTCTACAAGATATTATTTACATGCAGGGAAATTCATTCTTTTAAGCACTACCACAAGCAATTTATGAATAATAGTATATTATCATCAGCTCAAAAAATTCTCCTGTGCTGCTCCTTTTATTCAATCTCTTTCCTCGCAGCCCCAGTTTCTGGCAGTAACTGATCTGAATTCTGTCCCTATAGGTTGTGGGGTTTTGTTTGCTTTTTTGAGACAGAGCTTCACTCTTGTTGCCCAGGCTGGAGTGCAATGGTGTGATCTTGGCTTACTGCTACCTCTGCTTTCTGGGTTCAAGTGATTCTCCTGCCTCAGCCTCCCTAGTAGCTGGAATTACAGGCATGTACCACCACGCCTGGCTAATATTGTATTTTTAGTAGAGATGTGATTTCTCCATGTTGGTCAGGCTGGTCTCGAACTCCTGACCTCAGGTGATCTGCCCACCTTGGCCTCCCAAAGTGCTGGAATTACAGGTGTGAGCCACTGCTCCTGGGTTTGTTTTTGAGACAGGTTCTGGCTCTGTCACCCAGGCTGAAATGCAGTGCATGATCAGGGCTTACTGCATTATCGACTTCCCTGGCTCAAGAGATCTTCCTGCCTCAGCCTCTCAAGTAGCTAGGACTACAGGTGTGTATCACCATACCAGACTAGGCTAATTTTTTAATTAAATTATTATTTTATTTTTTTGTAGAGACAGATCCTCCCTTTGCCCAGGCTGGTCTCAAATTCCTGGGCTCAAGAGATCCTCCTGCCTTGGCTTCCCAAAGTCTTGGGATTGCAGGCCTGACCCATGGTGCCTGGCCACTGTCCCTACAGTTTTGTTTTGTTTTTGTTTTTTTTTCAGAATATAATCTAGTGAAATCATACAGGATCTAGTCTTATATGTTCAACTTCTTTCACTTATGACACTTTCGAGATACCTCCATATTTGTATATATATCAGTGGTTTTCCTTCTTACTGCTAAGTAGAATTTTATTGTGTGATCTATCAGTCACCAGATGATACACACTTGGGTTGCTCCTAGTTTTGAGGTTCAGATCTTTGTGTGGACATGTAATTTTATTTATCTTGGCTAAATATTTAGGAGTAGACATTTTGGATTATATGGAAAGTGCATGTTTAACTTTAAAGAATCTGCCAAACTGTTTTTCAAAGGGGTGGTTCCATTTTGAATTCTCACCAACAATATGAGAGTTCTAATTACTCTGTATTCTGGCCAGTACTTTGTACTGTGAATTTTTCTTTTATAATTTTCAGCATTACATATGCAATAGCATCTTATTGTGGATTTAATTTTACATTTCCCCAAGGACTAATAGGGTTAGGCATTTTTCATGTGCTTATTGATATTTTGTAATACTTTACCCAGGGTTTTATTAGAATATTTGTTTTATTATTGAGAGTTCTTTATATATTCTGGATAAAACTCTTATATGTTTCTAAAAATATTTTTCCCAGTGTGGTATTATTTCTTAACATCTTTTGAAGAGCAGAACTTTTACATTTTGAAGTCTAATTTATCAACTTTTTCTTTTATGATTCATGTTTTTCTGTCCTAAAATTTTTTTTGCCTAACTCAAGTTCACAAAGATTTTAGCCTAAGGTTTCCTATAGAAGTTGTGTGGTTTTATTTTTCATTAATTTGAAGTTCCTTTTTTTGGTATGGTTGAAGTCCATTTTTTTCCATGTAGATATCTAGTTGTTTTACCACCATTAATGAAGTAGTTATTTTTCTCTTCTTTTAGAGTCTTCTGATCCATGAGCAGTAGATACATTGCCATTTGTTTAGATTACATTAGTATCCTTATCCATGTTTTAGTGTTCAGCATACAAGTCTTGTATATTTTATGAGATTTATTCTTAATTGTTTTGTGTTTTTGATGTCACTGTGAATGGTACTTTGTAAAATTTAAATTTCTGGTATTTCATTACTAGTATATAGAAATGTAACTTATTTTTGTTTATCAACCTTGCACCTTGGGTACTTGATAAACTCTGTTAGTTCTAGTGTTGTTTTTAGTAGATTATTTGGGATTTTCTTTGTAGATAATGCCATCTGCAAATAAATACAATTTTATATATTTTTTTCAAATCTGTATCCACTGGCTTAGATTGACGTACCTGCCAGAATCCCAGTAGAAGGGGTTTTGTGGAAACAGCATACAGATGTGTTTATAGCTTCTATGTGAAATAACTCCCAAAGCAAAAAAAATTACTCTCACATCGTGTTGCAGTGGTGTAAATACTACAAACTTTCTTGGCAATAGCTTTAAAAATGTGCATCCCATTGACTAGGTAATTTCCAATTTTAAAGCGTCTTTTTCTTTAACCTTTAAGTTCAGGAGTACATGTGCAGATTTGTTATATAGGTAAACTTTTGCTATGGGGCTTGTACAGATTATTTAGTCACCCAGGTATTAAGCCTAGTATCCGTCAGTTATTTTTCCTGATCCTCTCCCTCCTCCTACCCTCACCCTCTGATAGGCCCCAGTGTGTGTTGTTCCCCTCTGTGTCCATGTGTTCTCATCATTTAGCTCCCACTTACAAGTGAGAACAAAAGCGTCTATCTTAAGCACATAGTCTAACAAGATGTGGACAGATTAATGCACAAAGATATTCAATGCATTATCATTTATAGTAATGAAAAATTGGAAATAATTACATGTTAATAGAAGGAAGATTTATAGAGAGGGATGATAGAATATACTGCAGTTTTTAAAAATGCTAATGTTTGAAGTCTTCACTATATGTGAAATGACAAAAGCAGCAAGAGGAGAATAAAAATTGTATATGGTATAATCTTTTCAAAAATTACACATAAGAAAATGTTTTGAAGGATATATATCAATATGTTAAGTCATTTTATGGTTTCCGCTTTTCTCAGTTGTATTTCCTGAAAATTCAATTGTATTTTCTGAAAATAAATGAGCATTATTAATGTGCTAAATTAATACATTAAATCATTAATATGTTAAGACATTTTATGGTTTCTGCTTTTTCTCAGTTGTATTTTCTGAAAATAAACAAGCATTATTGTGCTAAATAAATATTAAAAGAAATACTAAATCAGTTGCATAGTATTCTCTTGGCTTGGTTTATGTTTCCCAGACACAAGGGTTCTCTGCATGTAAGTGAGTTTATGTGATTCCTTAGTCTTGAGAAACAGAATGTATTCAAACATTCCTGTTATGGATATAATTTTAATTGTGAGCCCTGCCATTTGTGTGAGGCTTGTTGGAACAGTTTTTGCTATAGGTAATGTTCACTCTTTCAGCTATGCTTTAGAGTAATTACGACAGAACCGACAGCGAGCTTGTCAATTCTGATAGCAAAAGAAAACAAGGTCCTGGGAACCTGGATACTTCCTAAACCTGCATAGAAAGCCAGAGACTTGAAAGGAATGAGAACCAGAGTAAAAAGATTTATTGAGGTAAGACCTCATTTCAAAAGGTCAAAGTCCCACTATTGCCTTGGGTTTCAACTAACTCACTAAGTCAGGAAGGCTTCAACACTGTCCAATATTGGCAGGACATTAAGTGAAACGGTGACCTCAGTCAACAGTAGGCAGTTCTCTCTTAAGAGAGAGCCACACAGAAGAAAGCCACTGGGAGCCCTCCCAAAACAACCCCACCCACACGTAGACACTGACACAGGGTCCTGAGTGTGTAGAGTTTAAACAGATCTCATTGTTTTCTGAAGAAAATGGAGTTTGTTCTCTATTTTTATTTTTCAGTTAATAGAAAATTGTATGATTCAAGTCTTTAATCCTGCATGCTTGAATAAAGTTCCTTCTAAATGGGTCTGCTCACTTCTGATCTATTTACCTTCTACTGCTGAATCACTCATAATAAATCCCATGCAAAGCCCATCAGTGGCTGAAGCATCAGCTCCTGGATGTGTATCTTGGCTGTGTAAGTCTTTCAGTGAATGGTCTAGCCCAGCCTACTTCTCCAACATTAAACTCTCTGGTACCTGAAACAAGCCCTCCAGTACAACTAATGACATCTCTTTCAAACACACTTTTGACATTTATTTGGTCCTCTGTGAGTTGTACCAGTCATGTCTTTTATAAAAACAAAATCTGTATTCTCCCAAAGTCAAATCCTTTTATGTCAAGACTCAATCCAAATTCTCCTACCTTTCAAAATCTCCAACCTCTGCCAGTCTTGCCATTATTGACACGTTGTTGTCTTTATGTGAGAGCTATTGATTTGATACCATCTAAAAACGACTTTGAATTGATTTCTTCTTTGGGTTGTTAATCTTCCTATCAGTTTTATTATAAACTCATTGTATGTGAATTTATGTCAATCATAAATTTTATCAAAATGAAAAAAGTAAACATTGTTGAACACTTAATATTTGTAGGCATTTAAAAAATACCTTGACATGTAATACTTAATTCTCGTAACTGTGAGGCAGCTAATGTTTGCATTTTGCTTGAAGAAACCAGGGTACAAAGAGGTTAAGTAACTTGCCCAGACTGTCTTCATTAACCAGAACCTCTGCATTACACTATTTCTCATCAACATAATATAATATGGAATAAAAATACTGTAGTTCATGTGAATGATACCTGGGCAATTATGAGACATCCCTGCCTCTGTTAACCTTTGGCCATTTTTCTTTCCAGAGCTTGATTGATTTATTTGCCTATCATTTACATGCGTAAGTACCAGGTGTGAGTCTCGGTCCACAAAGTATGTAACTTTGTCTATAACTGAACTTAGTTGGTCTTAATTTTTCTTATGGCAAAAACATAATCCTGTATAATTCTCACATCTCCCTCACACTTTTTCTGAGGTTGTGTCTAGATTCCGCTGGGGACCCCAGGTACTACTACATCACAGGGAGCTATCAGGGCCTCTGTCCTTTGAGATACTCACGGTTCCATCTGATTCTTAGTTACCACAAGGACTCTCCACATCTAGATGTCTCTCAGCTGCTCCTTTACAGCTCAGAAGCAGATTGAAAATCATTTCACTCTAGGGAAGGAAGCCAAGTGGGGCTGCCTGATGCTCTTCACCACTACAGCATCTGCATTCCAGTGCTCCCGTACTCTCTTGAACAGGAGGAACTCTGTAGCCTTCTCCTTAAGGGACCCTACACTTGGGAATGTCACTAGAAAGCAGCTCAGGGTCACTCAGCTCTTGGGTTCCTCAAACATTGGTAGAATTTTTATTCTGTCATTTCTAGTCTCCTCCCTTCATCTCTGACATAAGGAAGAAGCTGACTCAAGTTACATATAACTTGTTTCCCTCCTTTCTCTGATACTTTTATTCTCCTATTCAGGGAAAAAATTAATGTTAACTGATTATGTTTTCTACCAAATATTCCAAAACTCAAAAGATAAGACTTAACTCTTCCAATGTTTATGCTCTGTCATATTGTTCCTTCCTTCCTTGAGGCAGTGGGGATGCTCAGTTCCTCAACCAAGAGGAGGGACCATGGGATACAGAAATGAGCAAAGTACCTTTATCTAAAAATACCAACCTACTGTTGACATTCAGGTACATAATCAAGTATGTTATTTATAGCAGCCATATGACTGGTGGAGTTGACTCTACCTCTAAATCTTGGATGCGTTTTAGTTTGGCTTCACCTATCAGGGTCTCTCTCTGCTACTGTATGGGCTTAACTATGGGTCTACTGCATAAGGTGATATGGGTCTACTGCAAAGAGAGTGATGATCAAGAATTTTATTCAGTGCGGTATGGAGAGACTCTCTTCTGTATATGTAAATTAAGATGCTTGTGTGAACCCCAAAAATCTGAGACGGGTCTCAGTTAATTTAGAAAGTTTATTTTCCAATGTTGAGGGGACACACCTGTGACATGGCCTCAGGAGGTTCTGATGACATGTGCCAACGGTGGTAAGGGCACAGCTTGGTTTTTTACATTTAGTGGGACATAAGACATCAATATATATAAGATGTACATGGGTTCTCTCTGGAAAGGTGTGACAACTTGAGCAGGGATTGGTTCTCTCTGGAAAGGTGTGACAACTTGAGCAGGGAGGAGGCTTCCGGGTCACAGGTGAGAGACAAACCATTGCATTCTTTTGAGTTTCTGATTAGTCTTTCCAAAGGAGGCAATCAGATGTGCATTTATCTCTGTGAGTAGAGGGATGACTGAATAGAATGGGAGGCAGGTTTGTCCTTAGCAGTTCCCAGCTTGACTTTTCCCCTCTAGCTTAGTGATTTTGGGGGGGGCCCCAAGATTTATTTTCCTTTCACACTGGTAACCCTGGTTTCTGCTTGCAGCCATTTTGTGAAGTACAGTTGTCAGACTGAACAGAAAGCTACGACTTGCAGAAGAGTGAAACCCAGATTATCGAGGGAAACTAGATTTGAGTCATGATCGTACCATGCTTGAAGCTTCAACTATCTTTGCACATTTCAGTTATTATGCTGATCAGTTAACTTTATTATAAAAATTTAAATATCTGCTCCAATAATTGAATTTGAGAACATCTTAGTAGATATAGATAGATTAAAAATGAAATTGATAGATGTGGGGCATGCCGTTTAAAATTTTGATAGTGAGACTACCCTCAGAAACATTTAGTCAATGTATAATACTTCTGAGTACTTTAAATTGTTTCTTTGCACTTCCATCAACAATAAATAGTATTGATCTTTTTTGTCTCTGCAGATCTGCTGGGAGAAACATAACCTGATGTCAATCCTCTTCACTCCCTTATTTTCTATAACAGGTTTCATCTTAGGTGAAACCTAACTTAAATTTGTCAATTTATGGTATATCATTATCTTTTGGTTAAAGACGATTCAGTTTCAAGCAATTACGTAGTCAATTCAAATTTTAACTTGCTATCAGGGCTACTTTTCCTCTTTTTTCTTTGTCTGCCATAAGAAAGGACATGGTAAATAAATGCTGTACAGACAGGCTTTCCTGACCTCATGGTATGGAGAGGAAAGACTATGGACCCTTGCATTGTCTTCTAACCCTCTGTGGTCTCTGCTCATGGCTGCCCTCTCTGACTCTTGGACTGTGGTTGAGGATGGAATCTGCAACTGTGGATGCATATAGGTGTTGACTTGAATTTTGTCGTGGCCTGTTTTTCCTCCCAAATGATACAGTTCCACCTTACTTTTGGCTGGCACTTGTCCATGTCTTCTAAGGTCTCTGAAATAGCCACTAGATCTCCAATCTGGGACATTTGCCCTGGAACGCAGAACTGTCATGATACTTCCTCTAGGCCATGACAGCTCCATCAAGAATTGTAACCTGAATCATCTGTGACCTTTCACAACCATGTCAGCACATCCATGCACCTTCTGGTCTCCTGTGATCAGAGTAATTCAGATGTAATTCTGGCTATCTCTAACTAATTGAATTCCATGTGACCAAACACTATTGCCATGGACTAACCTTCTGAGGTAATACTTCTCATTATAGTTAACTCACTCCTACCTCTACCACACATAGATTTCCAAACTGAGTGTGGGGCACAAAAGCCCATCTACTTTTTTACCTTTCATAGGAACTAATATGACCTCAGGGATTTAAGCTTGTTAAGGAAGCCATAATGTACTTGTCTGGGCTTGTTTTCCCTCTCTGATTTATTAGGTTGGTGCAGAAGTAATTGTGGTTTTAATACTTCTTCTTCACCATAAATCTATTACATTAATGAAAATGGAAAAGATGGGCGTTCCATTCAGTTTTTCTAATCTAAAACTTTCTTTTCATAATTCAGCTTTTTCCTGCATTGACATTTGTCTGACTCTTTCTGAGATCATAAGGTGCCAAGGAAGAAGCTAAGATCTAAAAGTGTTCTCTTAATAGTGTGATGAAAATTGTTGAAGTGTTTATTACTGGCAGTCTTCTAAGAATTACCTGTTTATAGTCCTTTCCTATGATTGTGAGGTATTTAATTGTTTTGTTAATCATAATTGTTTTACATATACATATATTACAGGGTGAATGAAAAATCTAGCCTACCTATGTATCATAATTTTTATATATCAATTATATATAAAATATATAATTACATATATTTTATATGTAGTCTAGATTTATTTTCATTGATTTACTCAACAAATACTACTTATTGAGCCTATTATTTTCCAGAATGTATGCTGAGGGTCCACATTCTCTTAGAGTCTCATAGAAGAAATTAATTGAATAACTAATGGGATAATCACTATAATGAATGCATTATTCTAAAGTGAGATACATGTTTTGAATAATGGGAATAACAAGAGTTATAGTATGACCAAGACATGATTGTAAAGGAAGCTTTTCTTTAGGAAATGATATTTGAACTGAATAGTTGCAAGTATTTTTCTAAGTCTCTTCTCTTTTCAACTTTTTATGACATTTAATTTCAAAGTTGTATATAATTGGATAACACCCCCATATTTGCATCAAAAACCCCAAAAGATACTTCGAAATATATATAATCATCTCAATAGCTGTTAAACATTTAATAAAATTCAACTCCTATTCACATGACTTGGATATTTCTCACTTGGTTTGTTCCTAAGCATTTTCAGCTTGTTTGCTTTTTTGTTTTAGTTTGCTTTTTGTGTTTACAGTATTTTTCCTTTCCTGTTGTATATGGGATTGATTTCTAATTGTATAGGAAAGCTATGTTTATACATTTATCTTTGGTGCTACTTACTGTCTCATAAGCTCTGATTTAAAAATAATTTCTTTCAGACCTTTTGGGTAAACAATCAAATTATACCAATTCGATCTTTGTCTTACTGCATTGCCTCAAGTACACTGTTTAATTCATAGTGATAATAGAAATACTGGCCCTATTAATGTGATTGGAAATAATTATGTTTCACCAATATATGTGAGGATTGTTGTAGGATTCTTGTATATTCTTGTGTAATTCTTTATCACATTATGGTAGCATCCTTTTACTACTAAGATTTAATTATTATCAAGAATGGGGTTGAATTTTATCAAATGCTTTTTAAGCATCTATTGAGATAACCAGGCATTCTTTCCTTTCATGTTTGCTAAAGTACTGAATCACATTAATAGGTGAGTATATGTTTAATCCTCTTTGCATTTCTGAGAAAAGCTCTCCTTTGTCATGAAGTATCATTCTTTGAATATGGTACTGGCTTATTGAAAGAGTCAATGAACTTAGATTTTGAAAATCTATAATTGAATTTGAGTTTTTTAAATATGTATCTGACTCTGCTCAAGTCACTTATTTTTTTATTAACTTTAATTCCCTCATGTGTAACATGAGTACATTCTACACGAAGTAGCTATTAGAAGTATGTGAAATCGTTAGTTTTCATATAGTAAAAAAAAAGGTTCATTTATTACACTTATTACTCAAGAGAACTGAGCGATTATACTTAAATTCCCCCACATAGTAGGCATGAGATACATGATATGTTATCAATGAAGATGAGCTGAGTGCATTGAATTACCACTTTGGGCAGCTATAGTTCATTCCAATGGCTTAGCTCCATCAACTGAATGAGGAGCCTCAGGCGCACAGATGGTACCTTAATTTTCCCCAAGATTGCATCAATGTTACAAATACTATTACAGATTTTTTTTTTCTGAGGGTTCAGTGATCCCAACCAATAATTATTACCTAGTAGCTTGGCTACTTCCTCAAGACTAAAGACTTATTTTGATGGTTACTTAGAAAGAAAATGGCCCGTGGGATGATATTTTGAAGACTGTCCACTAGATGGCATTACAAGCCTGCTGGAATTGTTTTAACTAGCCATTTCTTTACCAGTTAAATACTAATTAAAGATATTAGTAAATGGAAGTTAGTGACATAGCACTATCTTTGAGAAAGTTGTCTGTCCCTATTTGTTTGAATACAAGCTAAAGGTGGCAATGACATAAAGCCATCTAGGGACAGATTCCTTTAGTCCTCACTTGAAAGCAATCACTTCTGTAAGGAAAATAATTAAACTATAGCAAATGGACAGGACTCCCAGAAAAACAGAAAGTTGAAGATACTTTATCAAGAAAACTAAACATATTTTTGTACTCAATTGAATTACCTAACCTCTTTATGAGATAAGTGGATTCCAAAAAAAGCTTAGATAAGTATGTCAATGACAGCATTAAACATGGCTTTGAAAAAAAGCTGAGCAGAAGGACAATGATGAAATAATTTTAGGTTTAACTCAGAGGTAACTTACTCTGTCACCTCTTTGGGATTGCTGTTAGCAACAGAATACTTAAATGAATGGAATTAAGATTGTAATAACAAATAATATGAGGATTATTCTTACTAATTTTTATGACAGGAATTAACTGAACTTAGAGCCAGGACTTTCAATGGGGATGCTAAGCATTTTTCCACCCTAAACAAGCTGGCTGCTTTTTGTTTTATTCTACTCTAACACTTCATTCATTCCCTCCACACATTCCCACCTCCTCCTGTTCACTTTACTCACTTTTATATTAAAAAATGACACTTGCCCCGGCGCAGTGGCTCACGCCTGTAATCCCAACATTTTGGGAGGCTGAGGTGGGCAGATCACTTGAGGCCAGGAGTTCAAGACCAGCCTGGCCAACATGGCAAAACCCAGTCTCTGCTAAAAATGTAAGAAATCAGGTGGGCGTGGTGGCATGCATCTGTAATCCCAGCTACTCCGGAGGCTGAGGCAGGAGAATTGCTTGAACCTGGGAGGCAGAGGTGGAGGTTGCAGTGAGCCGAGGTCATGCCACTGCACTCAAACCTGGGCAACAGAGTGAGACTCCATCTCAAAACAAAACAAAAGAATAAGACACATTACCTCCCTTGCATCCCTTGAGGAAGAAAGAACACACCCAAATCAGAAGTTCCTACTCTCCACAGTAAAGTAATCTACGGTGCCATTTTGAGTCACTGGTGGAAATGCCTTCAGTACATGTCCTGGAACCTTCAGTTGTCAGCACAGCTCATGCCCTGTCCTCATACTTTGAACATTCCTATTATTACAGGCTTGAGACAGTTGCCTGATAGGTTTCAAAGGGGTTCTCTTTATAGTGAGAATAGATATTTCATCAACAATTTATGATTTTTATAAATGGACATGCCTGAAGAGGAACAAATGACTTTCCAATGGCTAGGGAGTCTTAGAAAAAGCAAAAATACCCCAAAGACATAATGTATCATGATCTTATTACCTAGAGTCAAAATCTCACAGATCTCAGGAAACCTAAGAGAATTAACACAACCTTCCTATGTTAAAATTTTAGCTGCAAACTTTACCTCACAGTTTGAGGAATTCTGTCTTCCCAGTTAATGAGTAAATGGTCAACATTTTAAGACATGCCACTCTCCTGAAATCAAAGTTCAAGTAGAAAGTTCTCAGTCAGGTTGCCTAGTTTACAAGTGTTGAGTCATGCTGACTAAGGGGCCAGGGGTACTGAGAGGTAAAGGGGAAGGAGTCACACCTTCACACAAGTCATGTGAATAGTAATTGCTCTGTTCTAGGACTGGAGAGCTCTCCCGGGCTCTGGTCTGAGTTCCTAACCAATAGGAGAGGAAGAAGTTAGAACCGCCCCTTTTAATTCAGTGGGAGAAAAATGTTTGGAATGTTACTTACGTAACTGTGACCTTAATTCAGTATAACATGCCCAGGCAGGTAAGACAAAATCTACCATCAAGTAGAGAGCTGTCTGAAGGGTGTACTTTTAACTTTGCAAATACAGAAGTACTTATCATGGACTAATACTGTCATAGACGCAAAATGAGACTATAATGTGATGTGATTCATTTTTAAAAATCAAGCATAAGAGAATGGCACATACTCAATAACTCTTTTTCAGAACACTTCTTGATGAATCTTGATAACTCTTGTCTTTTTGATATAGGAGTTAAAAAAATTATTGAGGCAGATAGTGAGGGTGAGGAAATCCTTGGTAAGGTTTTCCCTTCAATGAAAAGCAGTCCTCAGATCATTTTCTTCTCTATCAAAGAGTAGCCAGTAGACTCGAGCTGCAGACGTTGACACGCCAGCTAGAAGCTTGCATGAGTGAATGCCCGCAGTTGAAACAGACAATAGAAGAAGGCTACCTGGGATTAGGCATAATGAAAATGATGGCTCCACCTTCCCTTTCTCCTTGACAGCCACTTGTACAGAAAGAAGCAGACAAGATGGCGCTGGCCAAGTGGAAAGCCTATTTGCATAATAAGACTAGGGTGGGGCAACTGGCCTTCCCTGGATGCTATGTGAACGCCATACCTGGTGGGAACAAACTGTGGGCCCTACATAAATCAGACACTGCCTCCTCCAGCCTGCCTATAAAATCTGTTGCAGTTTGCTGCAGGCTGCCTTTTCCCTTTTGGACCTCTCTCTCTGCTCTTCTCTCTCCTTTCTTCTGTCTATTAAACTTCCCCACTCCCTAACCCATCCATATGTGTCTGTGTGGTTAATCTTCGTGCCAGGTGACGAACCCTGGGTACTTACCCCAGACAATGATGCCACTTCATTTTGAGAATAGATTGGAGTTTTGGAAACAGCTGCCATGTAGGAAGCTTCAAGGGGATGGAGAGAATCACATAGAAAGCTGAATCACTGGAAAGGGAGAAGCTACAGTGCTTTTGACCCTTTGTTTCTGTCTTTGCTTTTTCAAATAGGAGCTTCTTTAGATTTTCAAAGATTGATCCTGCCTGTGGTAAGGGTAGCTTGAGATACAGAGTTGATATGGTAACATGTGCTTCTCTCCCAGTAAAAGTATTCCATGACAAACGCAGCAATTTGGATGGTCACCCTCGACGGCCTTTAAAGGACTCAGTACATCAAAATTGGATGTGCTGGTGGAGGGAGCCTAGAGCTAAAGAGTTGAGATTTTTGGGTCATGTTTCATTCTAAGGAATTCCAAAGATCTTGTGAATTTATCCTGATTCTGAAATTTCATGCAATTTTCTACAGTAAAGTCTAATGCTCCAGGAATATGTTTTGGGATTACTTTTATTAAAGTGAAGTGTGCTTTATTTGCATTTAGGATAATTGGATTTGGCATATAGGAACCATGAGAAAAGACTAACAAGAAACCTATGCTTTGAGATTAAGATCTTCCATGGAAAATTGACTTAATCCAGCCTCTGTCTTTTTTAGTGATAGAATCATAGGATTTAGACTCACAGGATTTAGACTAACACTGAAAAAAATGAGAGATTCGGATTGGGTGAAAAGGAAGCTTCTGAACCTTCTGCCCTGGTGATGTTTGAGTTGGAATGTGATATATAGCAGCCTATCCAGAAAGCTTTAAATTTTGTGTTGCCCAGTTTCAGGAAGAATAATGACTTCTTCACTGGCATGTCATCATCATCACTGTTTTTAAAATTCAAGCAGAGTTTATTGTTTGCAGAGGCTGGGAATTTGTCAGTCTTGATCAAAATATTTGTGAAAGATACCTGAGAAGAAATAAGAAAAAGTAGCATCCTTTATTGATAATTGTAAATTTTTATTATTTGTTTTTGAGACAGGGTCTCACTCTGTTGCCCAGGCTGGAGTGCAGTACTGTGATCTCAGCTCACTGTAACCTCTGCCTCCTGGGCTCAAATGATCCTCCCTCCTCAGCCTCCTGAGTAGCTGGGACCACAGATACATGACAGCATGCCTATTCTTTTTTTTTTTTTTTTGTAGAGGTAGGGATCTCACTGTATAGCCCAGCCTGGTCTTGAACTTCTGAACTCAAATGATCCTCCTACCTTAGCCTCTCAAAGTGCTGGGATTATTGACATAAAGCACTGTTCCCAGCCTGATTCTTATAAATTAAAGCAAGCCACGATGAAGCTTTGGAGCTACACAGATCACCTATATTAGCTATATCTAATAAGCTATATATCATACATGTGATGTGTATATGTGACATATGTATAAAACTATTAAATTTGGAAAATGTTCTCTTCAAGAATTTGTATGCATTTGGACAAGAATTTCTTGCTTTATAATTTTTGTCTTTCCCTTCTTATTCAGATACTCTCCTGCCATAAAACAAGTAGGTGACTAAAATATGATCGTCTTCCTCATTAAAGGAAATCGGACCTTTTATATTATAAGCCTCACACTCTCTACCAAGTCAAAAGTTGCCTTTGATTTCATCCTAAAAAGCTTTTAGGAGCAGAAGCGAAGAGGCAGCTAGAAAAGGGTAGACAGGAAAGAATCCTGAAAGTGGGAGTGAATGCCACCTTTGTTTTTGAACAGCCTTGTGCCTTGAGGCAAATCACACGACTTCTGGCTTCAGTTTTCTGAACTGTAGAATGTGGAGTTTTGAACCAGAGAGTTTCCAAGACAGTGGATCTGTAACCAGTCTGCACATTAGAATCACCTGTAGGCTTTGAAGGAGATGAATTCCTCTTAGTAAAGAATAGTGATGTATCCCTAGAGCCTGGGACATGGCACTTAGTTAAGGTTGCCAGACTTGGCAGATAACCCAGAACATCCAGTTAAATTTGAATTTCAGATAAACAATGAAAAAATGTTTAGTATATATGGATCCCAAATATTTATCTGACAACCCTATATATAATGGTCAAAGTTTGTTGGTGGAATGAATGAGTATCATTGAGCCTCTACCCATGGAAATTTCAGATAAGGAATGCCATGTAGCAGGGGCATATGTTTCAATAGCGTTTTCAGTTACATCCCTTGGAAATCTCGTATTTACTCTTTTCCCAAGCTTTACTAGTCTTGATTGAAGCAGTGCAGTTTTTCACCCTCTGACAAGAATTATTATATCAATTGGGATGCTTTAGGTCCTAAGTAAAGTATACTGTGATTAAAATAGCTCAGACCATAAGGAAATTTATGGGTTTACTTAATGAGGGGTCTGGAGCTAAGATGACATCATCCAGGACCCAGGTGTTCCCATCATCTTTCTGCTGGAACATCCTCAGTGTGTTGGCTTTCACTTTCAGGTTTGTTGTGTTACATTTTCAACATGGCTGTTGTATCTCCATATATCATGTCTTCACATAAATATATTCAGAGAAAAAAAGGAAGGGCCGTTTTGTGTTGTACATGTCTTTTCAACAGGAGAAAGAAATCTTTCCTAAGGATTTCTACCCTGGAAAATGTTTTCTTAATAATCACTGGCCAGAATTGGCTCACATGCTCATGCCCAAGTCCAAAGAAAGCCTGCAATGGAACCTTCAGATGTTTTCACTCTTCCTGTTGGGAGGCAGACTCTGTAATAATGAAGGAGGTGGCTGAAAATTAAATGTCACGAAGGCAACTGGGTGTCATTCTTATTACATCTAGGAATCTAGGATAATTTTTCCTTTCAGATTACACCAATACTTGAATGGGTTCTTGGCTGATAGACCAGTCTGGAGGAGTGGGAAATACATCACTCTTCAAGAGGTGTGATTTCTTTGAAGGCATCGATGCATTAAAATCTCACCGGAAACAAAAGAACTCTACATTGGTCCCAGTGTAGTCCATTAGCTGTGCTATCATTTACCTAGATTGATCAGAGCCTTTAAAATACACAATGACATCCCTTTGTGCACAGAAAGAAAGAAACTTAAGGAATGCTTTTTTTTTTTTCCTGTTTTTTGAGGCAGAGTCTTACTCTTGTTGCCCAGGCTGGAGTGCAGTGAAGGAATCTTCGCTCACTGCAACCTTCATCTCCCAGCTTCAAAAAATTCTCCTGCCGCAGCCTCCCAAGTAGCTGGAATTACAGGCATGTGCCACCATGCCTGGCTAATTTTTATATTTTTTAGTAGAGATGGGTTTCCCCATGTTGGCCAGGCTGGCCTCAAACTCCTGACCTCAGGTGATCTGCCCGCCTCTGCCTCCCAAAGTGCTGGGATTACAGGGATGTGCCACCACATCTGGCTTAAAGAATGCTTTTTTCTGGTATTCACCTCAGTTTTTCATATCGAAACCATGCAGAAAATCTCACTGTATATACACACACAAATTTTAGAACTGCCAGAATCCTCATTTCATGGTGGGGGGGGCAGGGGAGCTGCTTCTCAGTTGGAATTCATCCAAGTGTACTTTCATTCTTAAGTACACTATTAGAGGAAGGTAATATAGATGATGATTTTTTTTTTTTTTGATAGCAATGACTGCTGAAGATTCTGAAAGTGCTCTGCATGCTTGTTTTAACCTGCAATCGCTTTGATCAGGGGACGTAGACAAGGTGTTGGAGTGCAAGGAATACTTAACTAGCCTCAAGGCCTGCAAAGGCGCTTTGGCCCAGATTTTCACACCATGTTACATGCTTTTGTTCATCATGTAAGCGGGGTGGGCCACAGAGGTGAATTCTTCCACGGTGCTTCTAAAACACAAATATTCAAGTGTATTTTCCCAAAGCTTATGTAAAATTCCAAGTGGTATACAAAATTTTAAATGCCACATACGGAGAAAAGAGAAAATAAAACTAGTATTTAATGAAAAGCTTCGGTATGCCAGACGTGACGCTAAATGTCCGATACCTTTGGATTTATTTAATCTTGAAAACAATGTTTTGAGTTATTTTATGAGCTATTGATTTACCCAAGGTCATACAATCTAATGAACATCAGAGACAGAATGAGAGCTATTGCCAAACACTACATCTGCAAAGGAAGATATGTGGAGTTTTTACAAATACACACTTGATAAGGAAGGTTTTTCTTCGGTTGTATATTTGTCTATTAAAACAATTTCTGCTTAGAGTTGAATGTCAGAGTGGGCTTTATACCCAAAACAGTATTCACGATCATTGGTGAGATACCCAATCAGAGATTATTTTCTAGAATGATCTGCACATTTTCTTTTGCCCACTGACAAGGATAGGTACCTTCTCTGGAGTTCATTACTCATTCCAAGCATAGCAAATCAAACATTAATTATTCTCAGGAAGAGTCGTCAAAGTTCTCTTCCTTCTTGGAGTGACAGGATGGAACAGTAAAAACCAAAACCGTGGGTACTCAGTAGTTAAGCAGCATCTGATCCAGTAGCCCATTTTTTTTTCCTGAAATTTTAGTTTAGATTCAGGGTATACACGTGCAGGTTTGTTTCCAAGGTACATTGTGTGATGCTGAGGTTTTGTGTACAAATCACCTAGGGTAGTGAGCATAGTACCTGACAGGTAGTTTTCTGTCCCTTGGTTCCCACCCTCCCGCTCTTGTATTCTTCAGTGTATCTTGTTCCCATCTTTAGGTCCACATGCACCCAACGTTTAGCTCCCATATGTAAGTGAGAACATGTGGTGTTTGCTTTCCTGTTTCTCAGTTCACTTAGGATACTGACCTCCAGCTGCATCTATCCAACATCCTAATTGTTACAGATCCTATAATTCTATGCTGCTCCCTCACTTTCTGAGGGTGAAGGAGGGGGGAAGAAGATGTTTTTTTGTGCTGAAGGAATACATGGCTTTGACTCTTCTTAAGCTAGTAAATTTGAGTTGTAGCACAAAATAGCATAGTTTTTTTTGTTTGTTTGTTTGTTTTTGAGACAGAGTCTCACTCTATTGCCCAGGCTGGAGTGCAGTGTTGTGATCTCAGCTCACTGCAATCTCCGCCTCCTTGGGTTCAAGGGATTTTCCTGCCTCAGCCTCCCAAGTACCTGGGATTACAGGCATCACCACCACACCCAACTAATTTTTGTATTTTTAGTAGAGATGGGGTTTCACCATGTTGGCCAGGCTGGTCTCCAACTCCTGACCTTAAGTGATCTGCCCACCTTGGTCTCTCAAAGTGCTGGAATTCCAGACATGAGCCACTGTTCCATGCTTGAAATAGCATAGTTTCTAAATCTTGAGCTGTGCGTTAGCTCCTCAAAAAGCTCTGATGTATGCATAGGTGTGTGTAGTGGTCATTTGAAAAGAGGGTTGGACTTTTGAGAATACTCTGAAGAAAATCATGCCATGGATTCTCATTATTGCTGGAAAAAGATGGAAGGAAGAATCTAAAGGTAAATTAGTCCAGTAAGAAAACAACAACAACAACACAAAACACCGCCCAAAGATTCTCTTACAGAAACTTTTCCAATTCCTGGTAACATGGACATAGTAAATGTTTAATTTGCTGTTCAACGTAGAAAATGTATTTATTCAGCAATCCTTTACTGAACACCTATGTATCGGATACTGATCTAGAAATGTAATAGCATTGTAAATTAACATACAGAGATAGGAAGTGTCACAACAAGACAGATACCAAACTTCAAGGAGAAAGGTGGAACAAATTCTAAAGCATTCATTCTTTAGTGTGACTCATGAATGCCAGGTCAACTTTATACTGTCTCACCCAGATTATTATATAAGCTATCAGTGAGGCCCACGGCCCTTGAAAATTCTGCTCACTTAAAAAAAAAAAAGTGTCTGTTTTTTGCACATTAATGATGTGCAAAGAACCTGTGAGAAAAGTGGTTTTGAATAGAACTAATAATTACAGGGAGTATGAAGAAATGTGATCTTGGTGATTTAAATAGTTGAAGTCAAAGATTTCAGCCTAGGACATCAATTTCAACTTTGTTACCCAAAGAGATAGCTATGGATTTCAGTATTTACAAAAATTTAGCTCACTCTCAGAACTCTAATTTAATGTTAACTTTCACTTAGGTTAGATTTCAAAAGCTATTTCTCTGAGCCAAAGACAAACATCTGATAATTCTCTAGCTTGGAGAATGATTCTGTGCCACTCCCAGTGTTTGTCTTGTCTATATCTGATTTGTTGCCAAACTCAGAGGTGGGCAGGATGTTATGCTTATTTCAAACCCCAGCATTACCTAGAGCTGCAGACCAGGTAACCCTAGGGCAGGCCCTGCCCATACTTGGCATTGGTGGCAGGCTGACTCAGACAAGAGAAATCCTTCATGGGTTTCTTACTACTAATTCTTTTTGGAGGAAATTTTCTCTGAACTGGAAAAGAGTTCATTGAAAGTGTGTGAAAACGCTATTGTACCCTGGTTCATTAAGGGGTCACATTGGATTACACAACTAAAAGGCTGGGTTCCCTAATGGTTCATGAAACCAGGAAGAGGGCTCGTCCAAAAAAATGCTAAACAAATGAATTAAAACTGAGTAGTAGATTGCCCCAGTATTCAGAAAACGGCTGCGAAGATTTTCAGTTTTCATTCCAGGATTGGGCTCCTGAAGATAGAGCCTTGAACAGGTCTCATGTATGCTTTTTTAAAAATAAAATTTTAGCTAAAACAGCTGGGTGACAAGTTTCCTTGACATCTTTCTAGAATCCCTTAAACCTGTTCAACAAAAATATACTGAAAGACCCCATGTAAAAGGACTTTGAAAGGCCATTTAGCCCAGTGTGTCTCAGCTGCTGTGTCACACCCCACAATCAATTCAAATATCTCATTGTCCTTTTAAAGATTCCCATTGATCTTTCATTTCTCTACTAGTCTAATCTCATCACTAATGTATTCCATAGGTGTAAGGATCATTCTCCTTGCTCCTACAATGTTCGGCAAATCTGCAATACTCGCAAAGGGAAAACCAGTTCTGAACTTGATGTTACAATCGAGACTTTGGTTTATCGTAGAGTGATTTAGTTTCTCTCTCTCTGGCTGAAAGCAGGACATCTAATACCTTTTAAGGTCTCTAGAAAAGAGGTATTGCCATCTTCACAGATTTTTCATGGACAGTCTTCTTTGAGTTTTAAACCTTGCATCTGTTTTCTCCATATTTTCTTAACCAAAGCATATCCCACTTCGTCTGGGCACCAAGTCTCCTGGGTTAAGGCTTTAATTCGTGTTTCTATTTTCCTTTCCAGTGTATTTCTGTGATTGGCTCTCATTCATATCCCATAGCATCTAGTGCCCATATAATGCAAAGAGCTCACCATGTTCCCTGGTGCATTCATATTTGTGCATATGGTATGTATCAAAACAGTTTTTAATTTCATATAGCTGTGCAGTCACTGCTGGTGTCTACTGCTTCTAGAAACCTTGCCAGTACCATCTGTAGACACTTTAATTATGTTTTCTGACCAGAGGGCAACTGGCAGGAATTAAATATGTTATGATTGTATTTAATGAAATTTCAGGGTTCCAATGCTTTAGCTCAGAAACAATACCAGCTGGCCTTCAGTAGGAGACAGAGGTTAACAAGACCCCCACTTCAATGGCAGTGATCTGTCTCAGAGTCAGCAAATACTGTTGACACTGAAGAGTAGCAGAACTCAGATCCTACACAAATATCACCCATTGGCTGGTCAAGAAACTAGAACTGGGTATGTAAATGACAGTAACAGAAAACTTCTCTGGGTGCTGGATGTACCTTTTTGGGATCAGGAGGAATTACTGTGACTAGCATCGGGATCACAGCAAATTAGAGTTGGGCTGACTTACTGCTGCTTTAAGGACTCTCCATGAAAAAAAAAACTCTCTAAATTGAAGGAAATGAGCTTGGTTAGCTGACCCTCTGTGTAGCAGGTGACCTGGATGTAAGGGTGGGCAGGATCTCGATGGAGCCATGTAGACCAATGTTGATTCAGCTGATCTGCAAAATTGTCCCCCTCCCTCCTTCAGTAGTCTCACCCTAAAGTGGCATGATTCACATATGACCACAGATTAACAGTTACATTCCTTCTACAATTTACTTAACTTTCCGATCATTTTGTTATATATAACTACTTGTCTCCCCATATAGCCCTCCATATTAAGAGTAGTTTTTGGGGAAAGATGCACATGCACCATATACACACATTGTGGCAGGAACACCTGGGTATCTTGCATTTGTTGAAAGGGCCCTTCTGCTTTTCTTATTTTGCGAGGAGAATGTCAAGTGAGTGGAACGTGGAGTTATGTACAAGAGGGAGGAAAGGAAAGTAGACCTGGAATGAGTCTCTCATATGAGACTGGTGAGGGAATTTGTGCTATTTAGAAAGAAAATTTGAGTCCAAATTCCAGAGATTAGTTTGCAGAGACAAAGGACTGGTCTGCTTGTCCTTTGTTTTAAAATTAACTTTATTGAGGTATCATTTGTGTACAATAAACTGCATTCATTGAAAATGTATAACTTGGTGTGTATACTTGTTAAACCACTGCCACAATCAAGAGAATATTTCTATCATCTTCCAAAACTACTTCTTGACTCCTTTCTGTCCATCCCTCCCTTTACCCTTGACCCCAGACAACTCAGATCTGCTTTATCGTCACAGCTTTTTGCATTGTCTAGGATTGTGTATAAATGGGATCATACTCTTATTTCTGAATTCTTAAATTCAACATAATGATTTTGGCATTAATTCATTTCTTTGTGTGTAAATTAGTAGTTTTTAAAAGCGTTGCATAATACCCCATTGTATAGATGCACTCCTTTTTGTTCATCCAGCACCTGTTGGTGAACATACAGATTACATCCAGTTTTGCTTCTAGTACAGAAAGCTGCAATAGATTGTTTCCAATTTTTGATTATTTTGCATAAACTTCTATAAATATTTGTGTTCAAGTCTTTGGACATATGTTTTCATTTCTTTTGTGTAAATGCTTGGGAGTGGAATGTTTGTGTCATATGTTTAACTTTTCAAGAAATTATAAAACAGCATTTTCAAAGTGATTGTACCATATTACCCACTAGCTAAGGATGAGAGTTCGTTGCTTGACATTGTCACTTACATTTTGTATTGTTCATCTTTTAAATTATAGTCATTCTAATGGATGGATAGTGGCATATCATTGTAGTTTTAATTTCAATTTACCTGATGAATAATAATTTCAATTTCTCTGAATAATGTACTTTATATCTTTTTATGCCATTTATATACCTTCATTAGTGAAATGTCTGTTCAAATTGTTCATTTCTTACTGAATTCTTTACTTTCCTATTATGAAGATGTAAGGGGTCTTTATATAGTCTGGAGACAAGTTCTTTGTTGATTACATGCTTTGAAACTTTTTCTACTACTCTGTGGGTTGTTTTTTTCATGTACTTAACAATGTCTTTTTCAAAGAGCAAAAGTTTTCAATTTTGGTAAGTCTGATGTTTTCCTTTAGAGTTCATTGTTTTTGTCCTAGCTAAGAAGTCTTTAGAAAACCCAAGGCCATAAAATTTCTCTATCCTATTCTTGGAATTTTATTGCATTAGGCTTTAACTTAGGCTTGTGATAATTTTGAGTTAATTTCTGTATGCAGTTTGAGGTAAGAATTGATACTATTTTCAAGTATGGATATCTGACTGTTTCAGGACCGTTGAATCTCCTTGACACATTTATTAAATATCATTGACTGTATAAGTATGGATCTACTTCTGGACTCTATTCTGTTTCGTTGTTTCATATAGCAGTCTTTATGTTGATACAACAACACTGTCTTGATTACTGTAGATGGTACAAGTTCTCCACTTAGGTTTTTTCAAAAATTGTTTGAGCTATTCTAGATCCATCAAATTTCTAAATAAATTTTATAATCAGCTTGTCAATTTCAGTGTTTCACTGAATGCCTGTTGAAATATTGGGATTGCTTTGAATCCATAGATCAATTTGGTTAGAACTGACATCTTAACAATTGATTCTTCCAATGAACTAAGACTTGGAATCTTCCAATAAATTGATACATGTATTATTTTTCCATTTATGAGATTCTTCCATCATTTCTCTCAGCAGTGTTTTGTAGTTTCCCATGAGGAGTGATCACACATCTTAAATACATTCCCAAGATTTTTTTCCTTTTTTACTCTTAAAGATCAAATATTTAAAATTTATTTTCCAATTGTTTACTGCCAGTATACAACAATACAGTCTTTTCTGGTATTAACCTTACATTCTGCAACCTTGGTAATTTCACATAAATTTTAGTAGTTTTTGCAGATTCCTTGGAAATTCCCATGTATATACTCATCCTATCTGTAAATAGAGTCTAATTTTTTTCTTCATTTGCAGTTTTGGTTTGTTTTGTTTTAGATGAAGTCTCTCTGTCACCGAGGCTGGAATGCAGTGGTGCAGTCTCGGCTCAACTGCAACCTCCACCTGCTGGGTTCAAGTGATTGTCTTGTCTTAGCCTCCTGAGTTGCCAGAACTACAGGTGTGTGCCACCAGGCCTGGCTTGTTTTTGTATTTTTGGTAAAAATGGGGTTTTGCCACATTGGCCAGACCGGTGTCAAACTCTTGACCTCAAGTGATCTGCCTGCATCGGTCTCTCAAGGTGCTGGGATTACAGGTGTAAGCCACTGTGCCTGGCCCTTCATTTGCTTTTGATGTGATTTTTGTTTCACTTGTTGGTTTTTCTTTACTCTTACTTATTCATTTACAGGCAGTTTTCACTGTTGTTCACAGGGCATAACCCAGCACTATATAGAAACCCTGTCTTGGAAATGACAGTGGGAAGAGGATATGAACACAGCAGATGCACAGGAGCACGTGGGGGCAACAGGACTTTTAAAGTAGGGTTGGGTATTGTTTGTTTTTGAATTTCCTAAGAAATTTAGCAGAGATCCCAAACTGCTTATCATTGAGGGGCAGGAAGACAACTGATTGAATAAAGAAAATGAAGATGCTGTGAAAGGTATACAGTTAGCTAGGAGCAGGGCTAGACTTCAGCCTTGTTTTGCTGTTGCTCATGGGTCTGTCACACTGAAGTCCTTGGGAGCTGATTGGAAGGAAGCAGAAAATGTGTTAGAGATGTGAATGGAACTGGATTCCCTGTGGCTGGAAAACACTTAGACTTTCAAACTATTAGTGATTTCCAAGTCAGCTATCGGCAAAAATGCCAATTGGATCCCTCGTCTCCCTCCTCTGCACGTTCATCACCAGCCGGAGAAGCAGTCTCAGTCTCTCAAGTCTTAAATTCTGGGCCATTCTCTCTCCTCCAGCAGCATTTTTCTCACTTTCCAGAGTCTGTTTCCTTCTTCCACCCACCAAAAGCTCTCAATTAAATTCTACCCCGTACCCAGCCCTTGATCTTAGTTACATTTTAATAATCTGTGTCTGGAGATGTCTTAAGTTCCAACCAAGTGAAAGCAGAAATATAAGAACAATGCATATAAAAAGGGAAGGAAATAGCAATTATCGAGCAGGTACTGCATAACATCCAGAAGCTGTTATTTAATCAAAATAAGATAAAAAATCAGATTTTTGTCTTCATCATAGATAAAAGGACTGGGTTCAAGAGGTTAAGCATCTTGTTCAAGACTCTATAAAAATGAATTTGAGAAAGAATTTGAACCTCAGTCTGAGTTTTAAGTAAAGGCCCTTTTCATTGCACCCTTTTAATTCTTCAATATTACTGAGTACCTTCATCATATAATATATCTGCTGACTTACCACTGACTCTGTGATATGAGATTGTAAACTTGTTTGCAGGAGTGTATTTGCCATTTTATTCCCCACTCCTAGCGTGGGACAGGGCAAATAGTAGGTACTCAATGCTTGCTTGTCTAATTAATGTAAATATCCACAAACCATGATTCTATTTGTGCTATTTATTTTAAATGGCTGAGCACATACATTTTGCGTGGGAGTCAGATAGGTAAATAAGCAATTCACTGTACATAGTGATACCAGCTATGCTAGAGGAATGAATCAAGTGTTAAGGAAGCACAAAGAAGAGTTATCCAATGGGAGGTTAGCAAAGGCTCTCAGAAGAAGGGATATTTTGATACTAAATGTGAAGAATGGTGCAGTGTCAAAGACGTTCCAAACAGAGGGAGCAGTTGTGCAAGATTGGACGGTGAGAGGTTGACACATCTAAGAAAATGTAAATAGCTCAATATGGCTGGACACAGAATGTAAGCCATAGAATAATGAGGGATGAGGGCAGAGAATGAAATAGGCACCGACTCTGAGAAGACTGTTACGTTCTGTTAGGCTTTATCCTGAGGGAGCCACCAAAGGTATCTAATCAGCAGATGGCAGGGTCAGATTTTTACTTCAGAAAGAACTTGGTGTTTTTTTTTGTTTGTTTGTTTGTGGAAAGTGATTGAAAGGGAGAGCACATCATGGGGAGACCATGGCTGATTTCAGGTGAAAGAGGATGGTGATCTACTCTAAGGTGAAGAGTGTGGGACTGTGGCAAGTGGGCAGATTGGAGAGAAAATAAAAGTAAAATTAATAGAATTTGGATACTGATTTAATTTTGAGAGTAACGGAGAAAGAGTTGATAAGGATGATTCTTAGGTTTTGGGTTTGAGAAAATGGTGGGCATAGTGTCATATAATGACCTCTCTTGAACCCAGGTGAAGAATAGAAGAATATCGCCAATGACTGTCTTCCCAGATAATTTACTAAAGCATTAAATTCATATTTATTTCACTAAATTATTAGGTCCTGCACCCAGGTAATATGTCATATCTCTTTATTATGCCATCCTTTTCTGTGTAAGGCTGCAAAGCTTATGTTCTTTATTGGTTCCTCCTCTTCTCGGCGCCTCCCACCCCTCCACTTTCCATTAGTCACCAAGGCCTGTTAATCATTGCTTATCAATCAATGTCTTCTGAGTCAGCCTGTCTTCTATCCCCACCAGTCTAAGCCTGTATCCCTTGATGCCCACACTATTTCCCAGCCAGCGGAGTTTTCTAGTTTGTCTCCTTACCTCCAGTTGCGCCCCAATGCACTCCATCTGGCATCCACAAGGAGCGATTTTCTTTAAACAGTGTTTTCATCACCTCTCTCCCTCAGATGTGTTCAGTGCCATCTTCTCTAGCCAGATGAGTTACTCATCAGCTTCCCAGCATGCCTTATGCATTTGCACCTAGGGAACCTTTGCATGGAATGTGGCTTTCTCCTAACATTCTCCTCTGCCTTCCTAAGCAGTCTTCGTTCTTTTGGGCTCAGTCGAAGCCTCCATGAGCCTTCTGTGACCATCCATAACAATTTCTCCAGTCCCTGAAATCCTCTGGCACATAAAACCAATTTTGTTCAATTTCTTGTGTTCTCTATGTAAGTCTTATCTCCCTAGCTGAGCAGAAGGCTCCTGAAACCTGAGATAATAGGCCACTGCCCCAGCCTGTGGTGCACATGCAGAAGGGATCTGATTCTGATCAGTCCACTTGCGTTATTTCTTGCTGCCAGTTGCCTTTGTAACTGAACACAGATTATGCTAGTTGGATGGATAATTGTCCACTGCATCTGAGATATACATGCCAGTCTAGGTCCCTGCCCAGTTAATAGCAGTGACCTATGTTTAGTGCCGTGATCACAACTCTGGTTTACATTCCCACACTCAGCCATTGTTCCTCACGCACACTGCTTGCCCCGAGTGGCTAGATCTGGAGATTCTTCTATTTTGGCCAGTCATGGTGCAAAATCAGCTGTCTTATAGGTACGTCTATCCAGGAAGCCCTGTCACTAGCCCAGGTGCCTTCTCTCCTTTTGGATAGCTCCCCCTTTAGGAGTCCTCTTAGTAAACTAGTATAATTACTTCTTCAGAAATCACATTTTCCTATCAAGGTTTATCTCAAGTTGTGTATTTTTCTGGCTGCTGTGGTCTTCCTTATTACTTTCCCCTCCTTTAGCAAGGAATACCTATCTGCCCTACAGGAACATAGTTAATAGAGTGAGCAAAGGTATTGGAGGAGGGTCAGTGAATAACGTAAGTGACCCTAACCAAAACAAAAGTGATTCACCTCAAGGTAATCTATAGTCACACCTTACACAAAGGAGAGTGGCTTTTGCCAAACATTATTTTCTGTCTGCCTCTTCCTCAACCCCAAATCTATTCTCAACTCTACTAAGGAGGCTGCTGTGTGCAGACAGCATCCCCAGGGAACATTTTTCCAGTGCTTTCCATGAGTTTGGGCAAAAGGTAGGGGCACCTTCAGGAGACTGCAGGCTGGGAAGTGAAATGAGAAGGGCCAAGTATTTATTTCCCGATTGCCTGCTTGCCTCATAGCAGTTCTGGAACTGCCTTAATAATCTATGGTGGCTGGGTGCAGTGACTCACACCCATAATCCCAACACTTTGGGAGGCCGAGGTGGGTGGATCACCTGAGGTCAAGAGTTCGAGACCAGCCTGGCCAAGATGGTGAAACCTTGTCTCTACTAAAAATACTAACATTAGCTGGGTGTGGTGGTGGGCACCTGTAATCCCAGCTGCTCAGGAGGCTGAGGCACAAGAATCACTTGAACCCAGGAGGCAGAGGTTGCAGTGAGCCGAGATCACACCATTGCACTCCAGCCTGGGCAACAGAGCAAACACTCTGTCACAACAACAAAATTATCTATGGCAGAAGGACTGGGCAGGTGCCCCTCTTCCATGACTTTAACTCTCCTGGCTTCAATAACACCATTGCCTCCCTGTGACCTTTAGGATCAGGAGTAGTAACAGTTTCCCACTGTTGATAGTCCCTGAGCACTTGAACATCTTTTGACAGTTATCTTAGCCCTGTTTCTTCACCACATTCTCTTTGGCTAAACTATCTTCAACATACTGTCTGTCTGATGCATAGACCCTCATTCCTACAATGCCCTCTCAAAGAGCACCCAGATTTATCTTTACTGCTATTGAGGGATGGATCTGGGGTATCTGTCTCTCCCATGACACAAAGCATGTGGCTGACTACTATAAAATCATTTAATACCCTAAAGAACAATATTAATAAGCTAGACTTAGTTCTTCTGTGTGAATCCAGGGTTCCTGTTGAAGCCAGCCATGCTTTCAGATGTGATCTCTGTTAGCACTGGTGTTCTGATACTGCACTGTGGATTTGGCCCTTCACCCTGCAGGGCCTTCAACTAATAATGAAAGATTGAGACTATATTATCTTACACTCTGATAGTGCTGGCACATTGAATAGATTCAACAGCCTATCTAAAATCCAGCAAAATGTCTCTTCCATTTTTCAACTCAAAAATTCTAAGACATTGGGATGGATATTATTGATGAATCTAGCTAATTTGCAACTGTCTGAGACAATGGCTCTGAAAAAAATTATTCCAAGAAGGCTGATGCTTAAACATTGCTACCTTTGGGATAACTTGGAGGTGATCTGTTTGCAGTCCTTCTTTCTGTTTAACAAGGACAATGTTCATTTTCAGCACTGAAAGGACCACTAATCATCTGCCATAATCCAAGACAAATTCCAAGCAAATGCCTTAGCAGATATTGCTGCTCTGCTGCTTGTTGGAGGCCTCAGTGATTCTTGTTTCAATTATCTTGTCTCCATAGATCATGTTCCTGTAAGAAATTTCCAACATATTTTCAAGTTATTTTAGCTGGGTATTTTCTCTGCCAATCTTTAAATCAGTGTTCCTGTTTTAAGAAGCAAAGTTTCTACTTTTTGCTTCTTAATTATTCTTCCCAATGGAAAAAAGGAAGGAAAGGATCTCGGGATCTTTCTTTCGGAATGTAGTGTACCTGTCTCTTGGGAAGAGTTTTTTTCAGCCATATGTAAAGCTGAAGCATCCAGAAGGGTCAACACATACAAATTTGAAGCATGAGTTTCCAAAGCAGAAGTCCAGCACCAGTCCTGTCACACATGCGTAAAACAAATTATCCAATGGGAGCAGCACATAAATCACTCAATAGAGAGTGCCAAAAAAATTTCCTTGCATTCTTTCCAGAATCTGAAACCCAAACATACAAGAGTTCCAAACTCTTACCTAAAAATTCTGAAGGGAAAATGAACTGTGAATAGCTATGGAGAAAGCATAAGCAATTCATCCACCTGATGGGACCACCTGCTAAGCAGCATTCACACAGTATTTTGTGTCCAGCTATGAATCAAAATTCTTGAGCTAAGTTTAGGGCTTAAAAAGCCAAAGACTCCTGTCATCATCCCCCACTGTTACCTACCAGTGATTGAGCCAGAACTGGTGTGAGTTGCTATGTTTCTTTAAGGCTGTTGATCTACGTGGGTTGTATCTGATTTGAGGGAGGGGCATGGGCTGGTTCCAGGCGTGAAGGTTAAGGGGTAGTGCAGTAAATCATGGTCATAGAAACTAAGGGCCTTTGGAGGTGAGGACTTTAGTTTCTTAACCCACTGCATGTCCATGGAAGAGAGAACTCTGTGTTCGAGATGTCTAAGGAAAAGTACTTCCACATATTTTTTAGTAAGTGTGCTCTTGTACAAGACACAGTATCTTGTATAAACTTTTCTAAAAACCACTTATGGAGTAGACAGGAATGTTCATTTTCTATGAGAAATAAACATTTCTCATAGAAAAATGTCTGCTCTACCAGGTATAGGAAGTACATAGCTCAAATATGAGGGGCTAAAAAAAAAACTGGAAAAAGAGAAACGGATTTCCTTCAGTGTTCTGCTATAAAATCAGTGCTCTGAAATAGATTGGGGGTACACAAAGCCTTGCACAAGATGTGATTAAATGTTTTATGTTTTAGTTTGCCAGGGCTGCTATAACAGAGCACCACAAGCTAGGTGGCTTAAACAGCAGAAATTTATTGTCTCACAGCTCTGGAGACCTAGAGTATAAAATTAAGATGACTTCAGTGAGAGAGGGACATCAGCATGATGGCAGAGTGGGAGAGAACAGTCTTCATCCTTCCACAAAAACGAACAAATAGGCAGTGATCCATGAACAAAAATAGCCTTAGGAAGGGTCAAGACCCAAAGGAAGAATCTGCAACAACACGGTGGGGCAAAAATGGAGAATAAGCACACAGACAGGATTGTTGGGGGAGCTCCTGAGATGTCTGGGCATGGCTAGGATCAAAGAAAAAGGGAGAGGCTATCAGGATCCACTATACAGGAGGTGCCACTGTGGTTCCCAATGGCTGCCTTTGCAGAGGATGCTGGCATCTTTCTTTGCTGAGGTTACTAAGTTACTAAAGCAATTCCTGCTGTTGATCCTCTCTCCTGGTAAGGGAGATGCTATTGCACCTCCCCCCCGCCCTCGACAAACACTCAGTTGTGCTGCCCTGGGACTGGGGCCACCACCTCTCCAAACCCTGCATGTACTTCAGACCCTGAACCTGCAGTCACTCTTGTGTATGTCAGCACTCCAGACCCCAGCTCCACAGCTGTTCTCTAAGTACCTACATTCCAGTCCCTGGGTCTGCAACCACACTGCATGTGCCCACACCTCAAATGCTGACAATCCTGCTGAAACCTAGCCCTGCCCTGGGCTTTGAAGCCTTGGTTGCTCTGTGTGAACCCACACTAAGGACACCAGCTCCATTGCTGCTTCATGAGTGCCTATACCTCTGACACTTGAATCATCTCAATAGCGAGCCAACCCCAGATCTTGGAAGTGATGCAGCATCTAGTGTGTCTGCACTCCAAACCTGGCTCTGTGGCTGCACCATATATACCCATGCCTGAGAAGCTGGAGCCACACTGCAATGAGTTAGTCCACACCATGGACCATGGAGCTATGGTCTCTCTGGGCACATCTGCACTCCAGACACTGCCTCTGCTCCCACAGTGAGTTAGCCCATATCCTGAACTCTGGAGATGCTATAGGTCTATATACACCTATGTTTCAGATTCCAGCTTTTTGGCTGCTCCAAAAGCACTCACATCTCTCACACTATTATCAATGAGGCACCAGTGCCATTGTTGCCCTGGATCTTAGAGCTGTGGTCCCTCACATGTGCCAGTCACCTAGTTTCTGGCTCAGTGACCACTCCATGAGTGTCACACATTAGACATCAGTGCCACTGCCAGGAACTATAAGCTAGACCCAGAACCAAGAGGGGGATTTCTCCAGAACCAAGAGGGGGTTTCTTGGCCACAGTTTCCATGGTGGAATAAAAAGGTGGAAATCAGTAGCCTTCACCACAACACCCCAAAAGCCCTCGTTGCCACTGAAGATGCCTACAGCACTGGCTGCAGAGGACAACTGCAACCTTTGCTAATGCCAACTTCAGCTGACAGACCTGTATGGAGATTATGCTGCTGCACCCTCACTGGAGCCAGAACCACTGCACCCCAACCCAGCCAGTGCCCTAGAATGTAGCCATAGCATAGGGCCTTTTCCTACCAAAACCAGTCTCTAAAATCTGAAAGAAATGATTATGCCATCAAATGCACAGATTTCAACACAAGGCAATAAAAAACATGAAAAACCAAGGAAACATAACACCAACAAAGGAATGAGATAATTTTCCAATAATCAATCCTTCCAAAATAGAGATCTGTGAACTGCCTGACAAGAAAAATCAAAATAATAATTTTAAGGAAGCTCAGTGAACTACAGGAGAACACAGACAACTCAATGAAATCAGAAAAACAATACAAACAATACTAGAAATTTAACAGAGAGGATGGAATAATTAAAAAGAACCAAACTCTGGAGCTAAATAATACAATGAATAAAATAAAAAAGTACAATAGAACTCATCAAGCAGAAGAAAGAACTGGTAAACTCAAATGCTGCATAATTGAAAATATTTGATCAGAGGAGAAAAAGAATGAAAAGGAGTGAAAAGCCTACAAGATTGATGGGGCCATCATCAAAAGAGCTAACATTTACATTGTAGAATTCAAGGAGAATGGAGAGAGACAGAAAGTTTATTTAGAGAATTAATGTCTGAAAGCTTCCCCGATCTTGGAAAAGATATAAACACACAGGCACAGGAATCTCAAAGATGTCCAGCTAGATTCAACCCAAAGAAGACATAAACTGTCAAAAGTCAAAGAGAATTTTAAAAGCAGCAAGATAGAAAATGATTCTCACATACAAGGGAACTCCTTAAGCCTATCAGTGAATTTCTCAGCAGAAATCTTTGCAGGCCAAAAGAATGGAATAATATTTCAAGTGCTAAAAGAAAAAAAAAATTATAAACCAAGAATACTTTACCTGACAAAGCTGTTCTTCAGAAATTGAGAGAGAAGATGTTCCCAGAAAAGGAAAACAGGGACTTTACCACCACCTGACCTGTCTAACCAAAGAATGAAAGAATTCTTCAAACTAAAATGAAAGGATGCTAATTGAAAATATATAAATTATAAAACTCACTGGTAAAAGTAAGTACATAGTTAGATTCAGAATACTCTAAAACTGTAATTGTAGTGTGTATAATCACTTCTAGTATAAAATTTAAAATTATTAAAAATATTAAGGGATACACAATATAAAAAGATATACATTGTGACATCAAAACCAAAATGAAGTAAACATTTGTGTGCAATTAAAGTTATCAGCTTAAAATAAACTGTTACAACATGTTTCATAATAACCACAAAGCAAAAATCTATAGTAGATGCACAAAAGATAAAAAGAAATGAATCAAAGCATACCACTACAGAAAATTATAAAATCATAAAGACAAGAAAAGGAAGAAAGGAACAAATAATCTACAAAACAACCAGAAGATAATTTTAAAAAACTTGAGACAGGGTCTTGCCTTGTTACCAAGAGTGGAGTGAACTGATGCGATCATGGTGCACTGCAGCCTTGACTTCCCAGGCTCTGGTGATTCTCCTACCTCAGCCTCCCAAATAGCTGGGATCACAGGCACGCACCATCATGCCCAGCTAAATCTGTGTATCTTTGGTAGAGATGAGGTTTTATCATGTTGCCCAGACTGGTATTGAACTCTTGGGCTCAAAAAATGTACCCACCTCAGGCTTTCCAAGTGCTGTGATTTTAGGTGTGAGCTACTGTGCCTGGCCCAACCAGAAGATAATTAATGGCAGTAGTAGGTCTTTACCTATCAAGAATTCCTTTGAATGCAGGTGGATTAAATTATCTAATGTAAATAAATAGAGGGGTCTAAACAATTTTTAGCTGAATTAAAATGCTACCTATAAGAGATTTGCTTTATCTGTAAGGACACAAATTAAGACTGACACTAAAGGGATGGAAAAAGATTCATGTGAACAGAAACCAAAAGAGGGCACAGGATACTAAGCAATCCTTAGTAATGAGATGTTAAAAACTGTAAAAAGAGACAAAGCAGGCTGATACATAATGACAAAAAGGTCAGTTCAAGAGGATATAACAGTTGTTGCTGGGCATGGTGGCTCATGCCTGTAATCTTAGCACTGTGGGAAACTGAGGTGGGTGGATCACCTGAGGTCACGAGTTCGAGACTAGCCTGTCCAACGTGGTGAAACCTCATCTCTACTAAAAATACAAAAATTAGCCAGGTGTGGTGGCGCCGCCTGTAGTCCCAGCCACACGGGAGGCTGAGGAAGGAGAATCACTTGAACCCAGGAGGCAGAGGTTACAGTGAGCTGAGATTGTGCCACTGCATTCCAGACTGGGTGACAGAGCAAGACTCCACCTCAAAAAAAAAAAAAAAAAAAATTGTAGATATGTAGGCACCTAACATCATAGCACTTAAATATATAACACAAAATTAAGAGTTCTAAAGGAAGAGATAGACAGCAATACAACAATAGGTGACTTCAACCCTCCATTCTCAACAATGTATAGATCACGTGGACAGAAAACCAATAAGGAAAGATTGAATTTGTCTCTACTTTCGACCAAATGGACCTAACAGACATATAGAACAGTCCATCCAACAGCAGCAGAACACACATTCTTAAGTACATAGAAAACATTATCCAGGTTAGATCATATGTTAGTCCACAAAACAAGTCTTAATAAATTTAGGAATATCGAAATCATATCAAGTATCTTATTGACTATAATAGTCTGAAACTAGAAATTGATAACATGAACATAATGGGGAAATTTATGAATATATGGAAATTAAACATCCCAAACAACAAATGAATAAAAAAAAAATCTTGACACAAAATGGAAGCAAAACATACCAAAACACATAAGATGCAACAAAATCAATTCTAAGAAATTTATAGCAATAAACACCTACTTTAAAAAAAAAAACATTTCAAACAGCCTAATGTACTTCAAAGTAGTAGCAAAAGAACTAAGGAGCAAAGTTGGCAGAAGGAAGAAATAAGATCAAAGTAGAAATATAAAAAAACAGATATGAGGTAAAGCAATATAAAACATCAATAAAACTAAGAGTTGGTTTTGTGAAAAAGATAACCCATAGCTTGGCCAACTGAAAGTCAAGTAAAATAATAAATGATTGAGGAGACATTACAACTGATAGTACAGCTGCAAAAGATTAGTAGAGACTATGATGAACGGTTATATGAACAAGACCTGACTGGCCAGCAGGTATGTGAATGTGAAAAAAATGCAGTATCATTAATCGTCAAGGAAGTGCAATTGAAAGCACAATAAGATATCACCTCAAACCTGTTAGAATGGCTATTATCAAAAAGATGATCCTAAGTGTTGGCAAGGATGTGGAGATAAGGGAAGCCTTGAACGCTGGTCGTGAGAATGTAAATTAGTATAGCCATTAGGGAGGACAGTATGAATGTTCCACCAATAATTAAAAAGAAAACTACCGTATCATTCAGCAATTCTACTTCTGGGTATATATCCAAAGGAAATGAAATCAGTAGGTTGAAGAGATAGTTGTACTCCCATGTTCATTGCAGCTTTAATCACAACAGCCAAGATACAGAATCAAACTAAGTGTCCATCAATGGCTGAATGGATAAAGAGAATGTGGTATACATATGCAATTGAGTACTATTTAGTCTTAAAAGAGAGGGAAATTCTACCACTTGTAACAACATAGGTGAACCTGGAGGACTTCATGCTAACTGAAGTAAGCCAGGCACAGAAAGATAAATACCACATTATCTCACATGTGCAACCTAAAAAAGTTGGACTCGTAGAAAGAATGGAAGGGTGGTTACCAGGGTCTGGAATGCAGAGGGGAATGGAGAGATGTTGGCAAAAGGGCAGAAGTTTCAATTGGAATGAATGAGTTCTGGAAACCTTTTCTACAGCGTAGTGAGTGTAGTTAATAACGTACTGTACACTAGAAAATAGCCGAGAGTAGATCTTAAATATTCCCACCAAAAGCAAAGTGTGTGAGTTGATGTGTTAATTAGCTTGCTTTAATCATTTCACAGTATATGCATATATCAGAATGTCATATTATAAACCACAAATACATGAAAATTACTAATTATACTTTAATAAACCTGCAAAAAAGATCACAGCAAAGCCTTACTCCCTCTGAAGTCTGTAGGGGAATCTTTCCTTGGCTTTTCCTAGCTTCTTAGTGCCTGGTGTTGGCTGCAATTTTGGGCATTTCTTGCCCACATCTGCATCACTCCAATCTCTACCTTCATCATTACATGTCATTCTTCTGGTGTGTCTCTCTTCACAAGGCCATCTTCTTTTTTTTTTTTTTTTTTTTTTTTTTGAGATGGAGTCTCCCTCTGTCATCCAGGCTGCTGAAGTGCAGTGGCATGATCTCCGCTCACTGCAACCTCTTCCTCCCGGGTTCAAGTGATTGTCCTGCCTCAGCCTCCTGAGTAGCTGGGAGTACAGGCGTACACCACCACACCCAGCTCATTTTTATATTTTTAGTAGAGATGGGGTTTCACCATGTTGGCCAGGATGGTCTCGATCTCTTGACCTTGTGATCCACCTGCCTCAGCCTCCCAAAGTGCTGGGATACAAGGCTATCTTCTTAAAAAGACAACCATCATATTGGATTAGGGGCCCATTCTACTTCTATATGACTTGATGTTTAAAGCTTCAGCAACCCTATTTTGAAATAAGGTCACATTCTATGGTAATGGTAGTTAGGATGGCAACATACCTTTTATAGTGAGGGGTGTATTTCAACACATACTAATTTACATACCGAAATATAGCAGGGATAAGATTTTAAAATCACAAGTTTTTTTCTGTTTTCTTTTCTTCCTGTCTGTTCTTCCTCCCTTTCTACCCTCTTCTCTTTCTTGCTTGGTTAGCCATGAAATCTTTGTGAGGTGTATAGAACATAATTAGGAGGAGCTGAGCAAAACTAAGTTGATATATATAAGAAACAGCATTGTGATGCCCAGAAATAAGATTTAAAATAAGAAAGGTGGTGGTATGCCTGTGTGATGAAAAAAGACTGAAGATGAAAAGTAAAATATTGAAGAGGGAGAAAGACATTTTTTTTTTTTTTTTTTTGAGACAGAGTCTCACTCAGTCACCAGGCGCCAGGCTGGAGTGCAGTGGCGCGACCTTGGCTCACTGCAACCTCTGCTGCCCGGGTTCAAGCATTCTCCTGCCTCAGCCTCCCGAGTAGCTGGGACTACAGGTGCGCGCCACCACGCCCAGCTAATTTTTTTGTATTTTTAGTAGAGACGGGGTTTCACCATGTTGACCAGGACGGTCTCGATCTCTTGACCTTGTGATCCGCCCGCCTCGGCCTCCCAAAGTGCTGGGATTACAGGCGTGAGCCACCGCGCCCGGCCCCGAGAAAGACATTTTTAAAATTTAATATGGGGAAAACAGTTAAGATGATTTTCAAAAATTTGCTACATTGCAAAGAGTAGCTACTCTTTACTACCAGTTGAGATCTTGAGTCCACATCTGTGTTACACTTCATGGCTTTGATATCATATCTGTATTTTTTTTTTTTTTTTTTTTTTTGAGACATAGGCTGTTGCCCAGGCTGGAGTGCAGTAGCGCAATCTCAGCTTACTGCAACCTCTGTCTCCCAGGTTCAAGTGATTCTCCAGCCTCAGTCTCTTGAGTAGCTGGGACTACAGGCGTGTGCCACCATGCCTGGCTAATTTTTTGTATTTTTTAGTGGAGATGGGGTTTCACCATGTTAGCCAGGATAGTCTCGATCTGCTGACCTCATGATCCACCCGCCTCAGGCTCCCAAAGTGCTGGGATTACAGGCGTGAGCCAGCATGCCTGGCCATATGTATATTTCATTTAATTGTGTCACTGTGTCAAGGTGGGCTCCTGGAGGGAGGAAACATGAACAATTTTGTTTATGCTACATAAAGAATTTATTGATCTGACAGGAATTATTCAGCAATGGAGACACAGTAACAAAAGAAAGAGAAGTAAATATTGGCAATGTTCATTCAAGTATAGCCCAAAGGAAAAAAGAAGCTTGATCTGTGGATTTCATGGGATGGCTTCCCTAGCAAGATGCTCCCTGTAATAGACAACTGTGTCTCATGCTTTCTGAGCTGAGAACTACTCCTTCATACTACTCAAGGAAGCTCACCTATTCTGTTCCTTTGCTCACTAAGCAAACTTCTCACTCTACCCCTTCAAGAAGGGGATGTGCTAATTGTGTTGACAAAAATATTCTCATCAGGGTTTAGTAAACTTTTTCTGTAAAAGGCAAGGCAGAGTTTTAAGTGCTTTAGGCTTTTCAGGCTACTTTGCCACTGTTGCTACAATTAAACTCTGCCACTGTAGTGGGGAAAGCCACCACAGACAGTAGGTAAACCAGTGGACAGTGCTGTGCTCCTGTTAAACTTCATTTATGCAAACAGGGGTCATAAAGAGCTGGCCCATAAGCTGTAGTTTGCTGACATTGTCTTAGACCTTTTTTTTTTTTGCATTTTTTTGGTAAAAAATTTGAATTTTTTAAATACGTAAATCTCTTAGGTTGGCTAATGTGCACTGCCTTCGAGAAGCAGCCTCACTTTCAATGTGCTGAAAAATTCATCTGAGTATGTGAGACTAAAGATCAGATCTGACATCATGGCTAATTCACAGGCACCTTATTTCTTCACAAAGTATCATGGTGGTAACCAGCTGGTTTCTCCACAAATAAGAGTAAGATCTCATAAAATTTCATATCAGGGATTTTCTGGTTTTGTTTTTCCCATGCTGAGTGGGTCATCAAAGGCCATCGAGACTAATGGTTTTACCTAGGGCTAAGTGAGCCTTAGAAATGTGAACTGGCTTGTTAAAACTAGAAGCCAGGATGTGGCTCCAGGTTTCTCAACTCTAGTCCACTGGCTGTCCTATTGCTTCAAGTGGTCTATGATCCACTTCTGTGGTTTGCTGTTTAGGACTTTGCTGCTAAAAATAATCACCAAGCTTGAGATCTGAGACTTAAGTCATATTGTAGTAGTTATATAGTGTTGATGATGATAAGCTAGAAGACGGCTTGGCCCAAAGGAGCTGAGAGCACCCAGAGTCTCTTAAGATTCCTTATTATAGTTTGTATAATGTCCTTGAAGGATCTGTAGTGCCATATGCATTTATTACCCAGGTATTTATCTAAACCTGTCTTGGACCTGTTTATGTTTTGGCTTTTACAACTAGTTTAGGCAATAAATTCCATATGCTTATTTACCTTCTAGACAAGAAGCCGTTGTTAATTTAGGGCACATGTTTATTAAAACTAAAGGTGAAGTAACTGAGAGATGCCCAAGGCTGACTGCCCCAGAAAGTTCTTGAAGAAAAGTTTTTGGAGACCTTTCGTAGCACATGACTTTAAAGCAGCACAACCAAACAGTGACTTTCCAACATTTTTTAGCCACCAACCTTTTAAAGGAATTTGTGTGAGTTCTTAGGTAAAATTACTAACAGATGCACTTGTCTACTCGTAGCCTTCATTGCAGAATTTAACATATCATTCATTATCTCTCTTTTTAAAAAATTGTCTTCCTTCACTACAATTCAAACAAAATGAAGGCAAGGACTTTGTTTATTCCTATCCACTAAAATAGTCCCTGATGCAAAGTAGGCACCCAATAAATATTGCTCAGTAAGTAAAATAATGCGTAAGGTTTGAAGCCAAGCTGGAGTCTGAGGCTTTCTTTTCTGCCATGCCCCACTGTTGTTGAGGATGCTCATGGAGCCCTTGCTCGTCTGTGAAGTGAATTTTGATTTGTCTAGAGCTTTGGTATAAAGCTTACACACACATGTCGTCATTGGGGTCCTCTCAAAAATCTTACGAAGTATGTAGAGCACATAATATTTCCAATTTGCAGATAAGAAAATGAAGACTCGGAGAAGATAATAGACTTGCTCACAATCGTGTCAGTAGGAAATGATAGGGCAGCAGAGTGGAGATTCCACTCCAAATGCACCACACAAGTGGTTTCCAACTATTTTGACTGCAACTTAGATGAAAAAGTGCATTTTAAATTTTGACCCAGAATGTGCACGTGTGTGCACACAAACAGGTGCACACAATGAAAGCAAACATATCACAAAAGAATGCCCTTACTTAATGTAATATACTCTGATATTTTTAGTCTCTTCAATATTTTAAAAATTGTGATTGCAACCACGAGTTGAAAAACACATTCTCTACCATACGCATTTTCCCCTCTCATAATCTTTTCTCTCCATTTCACAAATGAAATAATCATTGCCTTTTCCCTTTTTGGGCTGCTTAGTCTCTACTTCACTCACCCAGTCTGGGGAGCAGGAAAGTCCCTCCATGCTGGAGTCGGAGACCATCAAACAGCCAGGTCACTGTGAGAGGAAATTGAAAGCTTTTATGAGGGCAGAGAGGGAGAGAAAAATCCAATCTGAAAGCCTGGACCTTTTGGGCAGGAAACAGTTAAGAGCCCACTAAATGCATTGAGCTGCCAAGACCACCACAATGTTCATACAAAGATTAGACAGAGAACAGATGTGAAGTAACCAGAGTCCTTCAGAGTAAGATAGCAACGACATAAATTAACCTTGTCAAGGGCCTGACAAAGGGACCCTGCGCTTTTTGAAGTCTTAAGAGTGAAGCCATTTTTTTATGGACTCTCCAAGGTTATATACCTTTAGCTAACAGAAAAAGTTTAATTAGAGCCAGTTGCTTTCAGGGAAGGGAAGTGAGCCCAGTGGGGCTATCAGGGTGACCGCATAGAAAATAAACAAATGAGCCTGCAAAACAGCTGAGGTTTCCTTGAGTTCTCTTCGGCTGATAAGATTCCCGTCACCCCTTGAGATTACTTTTGTCTATTTTCCTGAAACTGGAGAAACAAAGAGGTGAAAACATTCCAGACTCCTGATCCTTTTAGTCTGGCAGGAGTTTGGTTATGATCTCTTTCAAAGTGGTCCTTTCTGGTTGTGGTGGCACCACGCCCAGCTACAGGAGGATGAGCTTCAGTGACCACTAGCCCACGTGGCAGGAACCACCCACCGCCTTGAATGTGGGCTAGCCTTGTTTGTGGATACATAACTCAAGGCTTTGAGGAGAGCCTGGTGCTTTAGTTTCCAAAAGATTAATTCTCTATTCGGAGGGGTCCCAGCTGGGGTGAGATCTGAGCCAGAGAAGGCTTTGTCAGGACTATGTCCCAGAAGAAGATACGGGATTTAGTGTACCAATGATAGGGACCTAAGGCCTCCTAGAAAGTCCTAATTAAATTGGAAAATGGGGCAAGGGCTGAGCACCTAGTGGCTAAGAGAGAAGATGTTAGAATCTGGACCAGATTCCCCTGAACACACTGGAATGCTTGGTCACCTGGGAGAAAAGCGAGGCAATCTAGTAAGGCGGGTGGGGGATGGAAGAGGAATAAGAGGGCTTTCTGAAGCAGCAGGCCTTCCATGAGTCCCTGGCTGAATGCACTGGTTTTTGGTGGCTGGGAACTGATAAGGGCAGACCTGGGTCCTGGAAGCATGTTTGCCTTGCTTCTGGGCTGCTCCCTCCCATGGCCTTTGTCAAACAGGACTTGGTAGGCCTTTATGGAGAGACAGAGAAGCCCAGAGCAGCCTAGGGCTCAACATGGCACAGATTCCAGAAAGAGAACAGCAGCAACTGTCTACTCTCTCAGGTAGATGAGCAAATGAGAAAGCCCTAAGAAGCCTGGGCAACATAGTGAAATCCTGTCTCTATAAAAATATATTTAAAAAATCTAGGCAGGTAGGGTGGCACACACCTGTAGTCTCAGCTACCTGGGAGGCTGAGGTGGGAGAATCACTTGAGCCCAGGAGTACGTGGCTGCAGTGAGCCATGATGGTGCCATCTAGACTCCAACCTGGGCAACAGAGCTAGAGCCTACCTCAGGAAAAAAAAAAAAAAAAAAGGTTCAGAAGGATTGCTTCCCTCCTGGTTCCCAGGGTCAGCTTCCATGTGGGTAGTACATCCTGTGTTCTGGTTGTAGACTACATGCATTGCTGAAACAAGTCCCCATCCTGAGACATTCCCTTCAGACTACCAGAAATGCCACCTAGAATTTGAGATAAACAGTGCTATTAAAAGAAGCAAAAGATTAGTCCCCAGGGAGATCTGAGAGAATTTGCATCATTTACAGATTACTAAGAACTATTTCACTTTGCTCATTTTCTTTTAATATCAAGCTGAGGTCCCTGTAGGTGAAAGGATAGAATTTTATTGGGGAGAAAGGGCACAATTTTTGGGAAAGGTAACAGATTACCTTTCACAGATTTCTGGAAAAGGTAACCTATGATATAGTAGACTTGGGGTTGTTGCATATTAGAGGCCCAAAGGGTTGTAGGTGATCCTCTGTTGGGGGTAGGGGGTGACAAGAAGCAGATGGTAAGAAAAATGAGATCTAAGTAAATCCAAAGATAGAGGCATGCTTTGCTATCTCAGAAATTGTGCCTAAGGCTTACTTTGTGCTTCTGTTCCACTTGCTCCTAAATCCCTGGCTGATGGGGTGGTGGGGGGAGAGAGGTGCTTGAATTTCCTTCTGTGGGATGCTCATGCCCAGGGTAGGAAAAGAGCCCTTTCTGCTTCCTGACCTCCAGCTCAAGTGTAGGTGAGACCCTCACCGGAGTTCCTGAGCAGGCTTCACAGTGATGGCTTCTGGGCAGATCCCACATCTGATTGCCATTTGCATCACCCCCACCCAGTTTGGGGACATGGTGCCTCACTCATCAAACAGCATACCATGTTTGCCTGAAGATCAACTCACCCAGTAGATGGAGTGGGTGCATTTTACAGCTGTGTGTAGTTAAGGAACTTTGTTCATGCTGCTCTTCATCCTGCAACGTGCTCCCTTTCCATACCTTCAGTAGGTGAGCTCCTGTTCATCCTTCAAAACTCAGCTTAAATGCCATGTCCTCTTTCTAGCCTTCTCTTGCTATCTGAGATTTCTTTTCGGATAAACACCTAGCAATACATGTGTCAATGTATTACTGCTGATATTTCTCTTAATCTTACCCACTTGACTTAGATTTTCTTGAGGTCATTTGTATCTTATTTCTAGCACATAGCATGACACTTGGCACCTGGCATGTTCTATGGTAACCTTTTGGTGAATTGACTGGACTTCGTTAAAAATTACTTCCAAGGGACCTTGCGAAATTCCTATTGGTTTTTCAGCCTGTATGTGGCCAGATAAACCCTCAGCAGCATAGGGAAAAACAATGCCTGGGTTGGAATATCACTGGGTCTGTCTACTCACTTCAGTTTTCCATGAAGAGCTACCTTCTCATAGTTACCAAGTCAAATTCCCTTAGTTCTCCTTCTAAACATCTTCTGAATTTAGCTTCTGAAAAGGCAGGTTCCTAATCTGGCATAAACAAAGCTAACATTCATTTCTGGGCTTGCTGAGTAGTGAGAGTCTATACAGCGATTGCAAATAGAATCTATAATGTAGTACCCCACAGGTGCAGCAGAAGGCAGATATGCAGGGTTTGCCTTTCTGGTGGCACAGAGATTGATAGAGGACTCAGCATGGCATATTTTGATTTTACGTCTCATTTTCTGCTTTTGTACAGATCTAGACTTTCCCTATTGCTGAACCTCTCAAATGGGTTACTTGTTTCCAAGAGTTGAGGCAGTTGGTGGGACAATCTCCACAAAAGAGAAAAACCCATCGGCAGGGCCAGAATGTGGGTTGTGGTTTATTTCAACATAGCACAAAGGCAGAGTATTGAGAGCAAAGTCCTTTGCAATGGCATTTACTATTAGTTTAAGGGGAAATGATCAGTGTTTCTCTTTCATAGGACTTGAAGCCTTTTGTTCCTCCTTCTTCTATTGTAAACATTTTAAAATCTACATGAACTAGTGAGAATACTATAATAAAACCTCCATGTTTCTATCACCCAAATTCAATAATTACCAAACTTTTCTTTAGCTCCTTGTGTGGCCATCAGACTGCAGACCTGATGATTTTTTTAGATCTCTTCCAGCTCTAATAATATAGAAGTTTTTCTTCATGTCCTTTGTTCCTGCATTAATTGTTTCTCCAACCTAAAAAGTACAAAAGGGAGTACATGTATATTCAAATTGCAGTGGCAAATCTAAATGGTGGGCTGTGTAAGGGCACTTCGTTCCCCCTCCACCTTTTTTTAATCAGTGCCCCATTCTAAACAAATAAACACACAATCTAAAGGTAATAGTAATGCACTCACTAAATGGAGCTTCAAGACTAAGTACAATTTTGATATTGCCCCCAGTAGTGGGCAATATTAATGTCCAGCTTCTGGAAGTCAGATATCAGCATCACTACAGCTTTAAGAACTGATCTTGACAAGGCACAGTGGCTCATGCCTATAATCCCAGCTCTTTGGGAGGCCAAGGCGAGTGAATCACTTGAGGTCAGGAGTTTGAGACCAATCTGGCCAACATGGTGAAACCCCGTCTCTACTAAAAATACACAAATTAGCTGAGTGTGGTAGCATGTGCTTGTAATCCCAGCTACTTAGGAGGCTGAAGCAGGAAAACTGCTTGAACCTGGGCCATTGAGGTTGCAGTGAGCTGAGATTGTGGCACTGCACTCCAGCCTGGGCACTGCACTTCAGCCTTTTTTTCTGGGTCTCTGTCTCAAAGAAAAAAAGAACTGATCTCTTTCCTTCATCTTTCCTTTTCATGAAATGTCTCTTTAATTGCTTTGGTGCATGATAAAGGCTATTTAATTTTTTGACTTCTTCCCTTTCCTTCTTTTATCTCCTCTTTTCTTTTAGCAGATATTACTGGACATTTACAAAATTGTAAAAATCAGACTACAGAGTTAAAGTTCTCTAATACATTAGTAGTATTCAAAACTAACTTTGACTTTGCCTTTGATCTTCCAAGCATCTGTATAGTAAAAATGCTTCTGCCTGAGCAACTCAGCATTTTATATCCTCTTGATAGCTCATAGCTTTTGTAAATAATGTCAGTGTTCCTTAGAGAACTGGGCTACAAGGAAGGTGGGTGGGAGATGTATGCCATTTAAGAATATTCCCATTTGTAACTCCTGACTAGTCCCTGGAAAAGCTCTATGTTAAGATATCACTGTGTGTGGCTTTCATGTATATAAAATATGTCACAGTTATTCATTAACTCTTTGTCTGATCGAAAATTTGAGTCATAAAAGAAAAAAATGGCTTGACTAGCATTGCAGCTATCAAATTAAAAAGGTCAGTGAAAAAAGGCAGAATACAGATATCTATGTCTATAGGTGTATACTTCCAAATTTGGTATTACAGAATGAACTGAATATATGAGGTAGAGAGACTCCTTTCATTAGTTGAATAAAACGTTTCTCATCTCAGCATTACTAGCTTGAGTTTGAGGTTTCACTTTTAATATGTTAATGAGTAAATTAAAGTGAGTTTACATTTCTATAACACGTGTTCTTCTTTGTGTTAGCTATATACTTAACAGAACTTTGGGGAAAGGAGGTAACCTCTCTGGAACCTTGTTCCTCAAGTGTTTTTAAAAAAAATTAAAATATTTCTATCATTCCTTTCACTTGACATACTGTACTTCAAAACCAGGATATTAGTCTGAGTCATTTTGTCATGTGCCGACAGTTCTTAACAAGGACATACACATTCAAATCAAATAATTAAGTTGCCTAGAAGCTAGAAGTATAAACACAACTATAAATAAGAAATACGCGGCTGGGCATGGTGGCTCACGCCTGTAATCCTAGCACTTTGGGAGGCCAAGACTGACAGATCATGAGGTCAGGAGTTCCAGACTAGCCTGGCCAGCATGGTGAAACCCATCTCTACTAAAAATGAAAAAATTAGCTGGGCATGGTGGCAGGCATCTGTAATCCCAGCTACTCAAGAGGCTGAGGCAGGAGAATCGCTTGAACCCAGGAAGCGGAGGTTGCAGTAACCCGAGACCACATTATTGCACTCCTCCAGCCTGGGCAACAGAGTGAGACTCCATCTCAAAATAAATAAATTAAATAAATAAATAAGCATGCTTGTATATCTTTTCTACTGTGGTGTTAGTTTAACCTCCAGGTATTATTGTGTATGCATCACACATAGATTTTTGGATACAGGTACACAATGAGAATTTGGCCTGCTATACATTATAAAGCAAAAGTATTTGGTATTCAGCTATAAAAGATGTTGAAAAACTTTTTTTCCTTCTTATCAAATTAATGTTACTCCAGGGAGATGTATGACATCCCAATTTTTTTTGTGCATATACTTTTTCAATAGTTCGGCCTTTTTTTTCTCCCCCAGAGCTGTGAGGCAAAATGTCAAGTCCTCGCAGCCAGCCACTTTCCATAATTTTCCTGTTTATTCCAATGAGTGCTATCAACAATATTCTCATGGCAGGTGCATACCAATGTACCATATGGCAGTCTCCTGTATCAGCCCTGTCACCAATTCCTCCAGGAAATGAGAAATTATATTCTCAGGACACAAACAGGCCCCACGTCAGACAGAAACTCTTGCTCATTTCCAAATTTATGACTTCCCAAATCAAAACATTTCATCAAAAAATTAACAGAGGGAAGAATTGGGGAGTATTATTGAGCCTCACATTAGGAACACAGGCTGTCATTCATTACTTTCTTTCTTAATATATTTATTTATTTACTTATTTTTGGAGAGGAAGTTTCACTCTTGTTGCCCAGGCTGGAGTGCAATGGTGCGATCTTGGCTCACTGCAACCTCCGCCTCCCAGGTTCAAGTGATTCTTCTGCCTCACCCTCCTAAGTAGGTGGGATTATATGTGCCTGCCACCACGTCCAGTTAATTTTTTGTATTTTTAGTAGAGGCTGGTCTCGAACCCCTCACCTCAGGTGATACATCTGCCTTGGCCTTTTAAAGTGCTGGGATAACAGGCATGAGCCACCACTCCTGGTCAATTTCTTTCTTAATATTTATTAAGTATTAATCATGTCTTTACTTTGTACCAGGAACTGTTCGAGGTGAACAGGTTATAAAAGTTAAAAAAAAGATAAAAAATACAAAAAAACATGTAAGGCAAATAAAGTAAAAATGATCAAGATAGTTTGGTTAGAGTTGGACAAAGAACTGAAATTAAGTGATATGAGAAGCTGGATGGCCATGTGAGAGAGTTTAGTTGGGAATGACCTCTTGGAGGAAGTCATACTGATGTTCAGGATTGAATGTCTAGAAGGAATTGGACATGCAAAGTTCATGAAGTAGAGAATTGAAGCTCACGGCACAGAAAGTGCAAAGGTCCTAAAACATGAAGGTGCCTGATGTGTTTCAGGAATAAAAGCCAACTCAGTATGACTGGAAGGAGAAGAAGGGAGTATACAAATCAGAAGTCAGATCATGGAGAGTTTCATATATATTTTTTGAGACAAGGTCTCACTCTGTAGCCCAGACTAGAGTGCAGTGGCATAATCACAGCTTACCGCAGCCTCAATCTTTCAGGCTCAAGGAATCCTCCCAACTCAGTCTCCTGAGTAGCTGGGACTACAGGCATCCACCACCACGCCCAGCTAATTTTTTTTTGTTTGTGTTTTTGTAAAGATGGGGTCTCACTGTGTTGCCCAGGCTGGCTGTGAACTCCTGGGCTCAAATGATCCTCCCACCTTGGCCTCCCAAAGAGCTGGGGTTACAATTGTGAGCAATGGCACCCAGCCATGGAGGGATTTATAAAATCTGGGTGAAAAGTGTGGATTTTGTTCTCACAGTAATAAAACTAATTGTAAGGTATGATCTGAATTACTGTTTATATTAAAAGTCAGCTATAGTATGGGAAATGGACCATGGAGGCGAAGAGTGGATGTAATAGCACATACTAGCTTACAGCAGTAAGTCGAGCAGGTGAGAGAACAGGGTGGGTTTCAGAAGCAAATTTAATAGGAGTTGCTGATGGGTGTGAAGCGTGGGTGTTAAGGGAAAGAGAGGAATCAAGCATAACTTCTAGATATGGGGCTTGGGCACTTGTTGAACAAAAATAATTAAAAAAAATCATAACCAAAAATATCACAAGCCAATTTGTTGTAGGGTAGGAATTAAGAGTTTGATTTTAGGATTGTCTTATGATTGGGTTGCTGTTTAGACAACCATGCAGAGATATGAAGAATGTTTCTGGATATATAAATCTGAAGTCAAGAGATGTAGATTTGGAGTCATTGACATATAGATTGATTTCCAGCCATGGGTCAAATGATGTCACCTGGGGTGAGTGCATACAGAAAAAAAAAGCTTCAAGATGGAATCCTGGGACATTCTCACATTTAGAGATCCACCAGTGGAGAAGGACACATCAAAGACCCAGAAACTTAGGAAGAAGCTCAGGAGCCTGTGATTTCACTGAGGACAAGATAAGAAAGAGTATCTTTTCAAGGAAGAGATCACTGGAATCTCAGAACCTCCTGGTCACTGGCGATGCCAAATTCCTCCTAAACCTCAATCTCATCTCATGACTTATTTTTCCATTAGCCAAGTCTTTCACTTGCACTTCAAATTGGAGTGTGGGTTTTTATCCCTCTCTTGCTTGTAACGTAGGCCCGCACTGACTAGTTTCTATTTCTCCATTCTGGCAATGATGGTTGATTTTCTCCAGTCTTAGGCAAGGCCCCTCTGGCTCTGTGTCTGGCTCCTCCCACCCATCTTACAGGTGTGCCTTCCCTGTAGCAAGCATTCCCCACCCAGGCAGTTTTTGCCTCATGGGCAGGACATGACAGTCAAGAAAGGAGCTCAAAGGAAATCCTAAGAGGAGAAAAGTAAGGACAAGTAAACCAAGGGTAAGCAGACTCAGGGATAACACTCTGCTTTGAGGCTATACCTTTCCCAGAGATCTATTTGTGTCTTTCTTTTTAACTTTTAAGTTGAGAGATACAAGTGTAGATGTGTTATATAGGTCAACTTGTATCGGGGGGTTTATTATACAAATTATTTTGTCACCCACGTATTAAGCCTAGTACTCATTAGTTATTTTTCCAAATCTTCTCCCTACTCTGACCCTCTAAAGGCCCCATGTGTGGTGTTCTCATCTATATGTTCATGTGTGCTCAGCATTTAGCTCCCACCTATAAGTGAGAACATGCCATATTTGATTTTCCGTTCCTGCCTTAGCTTGCTAAGGATAATGGCCTTCAGTTTTATCGATTTCTCTGAAATGAACATGATCTCATTCTTTTTTGTGGCTGCATAGCATTCTATGGTGTATATGTACCACATTTTCTTTATCCAGTCAATCATTGATGGGCATTTGGGTTGATTCTGTCTTGGCTATTATGAATAGTGCTGCAATGAACATATGTGTGCATGTGTCTTTACAAAAGAATGATTTACATTCGTTTGGGTATATACCCAGTAATGGGATTGCTGGGTCAAATGATACTTCTGCCTTTAGGTCTTTGAGGACTCGCCACACTGTCTTTCACAACGGCTGAACTAATTTACATACCCCAACAGTGTATTAGCATTCCTTCTCTCGACAACCTCAAAAGCATCTGTTATTTTTTGACTTTTCAATAATAGCCTTTCTGATATGTGAGATGGTATCTCATTGTGGTTTTAATTTGTATTTCTATAATGATCAGTGATGTTGAGTTTTTTTATATGATTATTGGCTGCATATATATCTCCTTTTGCAAAGTGTTCATGTCCTTTGCCCTTTTTTCTTGTAAATTTGTTTGTCTCTTACAGATGCTGGATATTAGACCTTTTTCAAATGCATAGTTTGCAAAAATTTTCTCCCATTCTGTAGGCTGTCTATTCACTCTGTTGATCATTCTCTTTGCTGTGCAGAAGCTCTTTAGTTTCACTAGATCCAATTTGTCAAATTTTACTTCTGTTGCAATTGCTTTTAGTGTCTTCATTATAATATATTTGCCTATTCCAGAATGGTATTTCCTAGGTTGTCTTCCAGGGTTTTTATAGTTTTTTGTTTTACATTTAATTTTTTAATCCATCTTGAGTTTATTTTTGTATATGGTGTAAAAAAGGGGTTCAGTTTCAGTCTTCTGCATATCGCTTGCCAGTTATCCCAGCACCATTGATTGAGTAGGGAATCCTTTCCCCATTGCTTTTGTCAGGGTTGTTGATGATCAGAAGTTGTAGGTGTGCAGCCCTGCTTTTGGGTTCTCTATTCTGTTCCACTGGTCTATGTGTCTGTTTTTGTATCAGTACCATGCTGTTTTGGCTACTGGAGCCCTGTAGTATAGTTCGAAGTTGGGTAGACTGATGCTTCCAGCTTTGTTCTTTTTGCTTGTAATTGCCTTGGCTATTTGGTCTCCTTTTTGATTCCATGTGCATTTTTAAAAAGTTTATTCTATTTCTGAAAAGAATGTCAGTGGTAGTTTAATAGGAATAGCATTGAATTGATAAATTGCTTTGGGTAGTATGGCCATTTAAGGATATTGATTCTTTCTGTCCATGAGCATGTAATGTCTTTCCATTTCTTTGTGTCACCAGAGATCTATTTGAATGTTGGAATCCCCCAAATAAACATCTCTGCTACTTCAGAGTGACATGCATTACAATAACTCTAGTAATGGTGAACAGAAACTTAACATTTCTTTGGGAGAAATGAAAGTATTCAAAGAAAACTGATCCTGCAATCCATAAGTAAGCAAGGGACAGGAACACACCTGTCTTACAATCCACCTCCATTAGTTATCTTTTGCTGCATAGCAAATTGCTGAACTTAGGAGCTTAATACAATACACATTTATTACCTCAGAGTTTCTGTGGGTCAGAAAGTTAGGAGCAGGTTAGGTAGATGATTTTTTATTAGAGTTTCTCATGAGGTTGCAAAACAGGCATCAGCCAGGATTGTAGTCATCTGAAGGCTTCATTGGGGCCGGAGAGTTTGCTTCCAAGATGGTTGACTCCCATAGCTATTGGCAGGAAGCCTACCTTCCTTTCCCTGTGGGTTTCTCCACAGAGTTACTTGAGAATTCTTATATCATAGCATTGATTGTCTCCAAAGTGGTTAATCCAAGAAAAAGAACAGAAAGAATGTCACTATGCCTTTTATGACCTAGTCTCAGAAGTCTAACAACATTAATTTTACCACATTATATTCATTACAAGTCACTAAGTTCAGCCACACTCCAAGTTAGGGGAACTCGTCTCTACCTTTTGAAGAAAGCCAAATCAAAGCATTTGTGGGCATTTTATAGAACAACCACACTGGCTATAATTAGAAGTTGAAGAAATGGTGAGTTGTAATGTCAGTACAGTGAAAAAGAATTGGAACAGACCAGGTATTTGGAATGGAGTGTCAAGGATGGAAATTTAAAACTCATAAATTTTTGAGCAAATATTGAGAACAAGTGTTCATAAAGATCTCTAGAGAGATCAAAAAGGCTAATTTTGCAGCAGGGAAGACCAATCCTTATCCTTGGGTCTGGCAGCAACAGGAGAGACAAACCTGCAAAGGGCCATTCCTGAAAGGAGAAACAACACTGTGCTTCCTACCAGATGCTAGCCCTCAAGAAAGAAGTCTCTGCCCTAGAGAATGAACATGTTGTATCAGGCAATATGGGGAATTAACAGACTGACAAGCCTAAGATGTGGTCAATTATAATAAAAGTTGGCCATAAGCAGCCCAGAATTTGAACTCTGTAGCAAATATGCAGTTCTAATCCTTCCCTTCCCCCCTCTTATGATTTAATACTTGGCAAGGAAAAGGTCACTTGACAATATTTATTAGCTCATTAACTGTAAGTGTCCTTGCTGCCATGGGGGATTTTTTAAAATAATAATTCTGTTCTACAAGCTACACTGCAGGTGTCTCTCCATTGTGTAAATGAAATGGTGAGCACTAGCTCTCTGCTGACATGCCGAATCCCTAACTAAATATTACTTTTTTTTCCAGCTGATGAAAAGGAACATGATCAGACTGAGTCAGGCTTGGCTAACTTACATCAGGCTAACCATGCAAATATTAGTGTTGCCTGAACATGGGCACTACGTCAATGATGATGAGCTTGGGCTATCTCATTTCCCCCTTCTCAGAACCCTGTCCCCCAAGGACAGGGAAAAAGAGGAGAATCAACATGTACTGTATGCCAGATACTATATTCGCACCCTTATAAACATGATTAAAGTCTATCAACAGCTCTATTAAACAAGAAATGTTGCCACTATTAAAACAGATGAGGAAACTGAGTCTCTGAAAAGTTAATGTGCTACATCACAAAGCTGGTAAGTGGGGAATCTGGGATTCAAACCTAAATCTGTGCTTTTTCTTTCTCGGTCGTTTTTTTTCTCTTGAGATAGTCTCGCTCTGTTGCTCAGGTTGGAGTGCCATAGTGTGATCTAGGCTTACTGCAGTCTCTGCCTCCTGGGCTCAAGCAATCTTCCCATCTCAGCCTCCTGAGTAACTGAGACTATACACATGTGCCACCACACCCGGCTAATATTTCTATTTTTTTGTAGAGATGGTGTTTTGCCATGTTGCCCAGGTTGGTCGCAAAGTCCTGGGCTTATATGCTTTGTCAAACACAATATTCTGTGTTAAAAAATAGTAATGTATTCTCAAACATCATACAGTTTTTCATTTGCTTTCTGAAAAAAATCTGAGCTTGGTTTTAGATAAATCAGTAGTAGCCAGAGAATAAAATGTCACTGGATCTCCAATGGAAAAATTTTACTTAGGATGAGTGGTTTTTTTTTTAATTAACAAAATATTTTCATTGTCTTCTAATATACATTTGATCATAATTTAGTTCTGATCTGTTTTTTTTTGGGAGGGGGGTAGTCTCTGCCCACCCACTCTAATTGGTAGCAATATAATGCCCACTGACTAAAAAATACTTGATGACATTATTCATTCATTCATTTATCCTCTGCATTCACATTATACCCCTGGTTTAACTCCTAATCATTCTTAAAAACTCAAACGTCAACTTTCCTGAGAAAGTTACTTTCCCTCTCATAGTATGATGTATATACAGTCTTTTGTTTTATATGGATCACACTACACTTAATAATGAGATAATTATTAGGCACCTGTAGTCTGTAACAGTATTTCACATCCTGTCAAATGTTGGGGGCCACTGCGTTGGTGACATTTGAATCTAGGACTCATGGCAATGATGACAAAAGTAGAACACTAGGGATGAACATATCAAAGATCAAGTCAGTCTCTTTCATCCTGTCTCTTCCTCCTCCTCTCTCTTACACTTTCTCAGATCGGGGAATCAGTAACATATCCCATTGCATTGCTGTGGGATGAAGGACGTTTGAAGTTCATTTGTGTAGGTCTGATCTGGAATGGATGTTGACTCTACATGACATCGATCCATAACTAGGGCCCTGGTAAACTTTGGAAGAAAATGCTGTCCGTCGGAAGAGAGCTTTGTCAGCATTAGGAAACTATCCCACAGGACATGGAACTGAGAGTTCATATTCTTGCGAGTTGAGCAGAAAGTGTTTGGTAGAAGAGTATGATTAATCATGACAGGCCAATTGGTTGAACTTTTCATCATTTTTAAACTTTAAAGTTAATACCTATTTAGAGTGGATCTAGCTATTCCAGAAGGTAAGAATATAACATATTTAAATAGAATCATCACATAACCTTAAAACAAAGTCTTTCTAGGGCTTTGAGATAACTTGATTTTATATAATTGATTCCCCTACTTATCCTATTCCTTTTGATTGGAATGTTGTGCAATCACTTTTTTTTTTAAAGGAAGCATTAAAGATTATTTATCTAACTTTACTAATGGGGGCTAAAAAAATGGATGGTTTTCGCTGTGCATTACTCCATGTTTATGATCAGAGAGGATGTAACAAGCCCAGCTGAACAGAAAGGAAAACAGCTTGTTATTCAGAATCAGCCCTGAGGTTGTGGGGATGGTAGAAAAGCAGAGAGGAAATGGGGTGCTAATGATATTAGGGAGAGTACATTTACACGTTTCAGGAGAATTCTGGAGATAATTAATATTGGCAGCCGCGTTCATTTTGTGCGAGGAGGACTTAAACAGCAGCTGACTAGATGCCAGCAGATGTGCAAGTAATAGTCCTTTGAATTGAAAATGCTGCCTCCATTCACACGAGGGAGAATGAAGAGTTCTTGTTCTGCGGATGTTCAGTACCAGCAGCTATAGTTTTGTAAATTACCAGCTGTTATTTTTTCCTTCACGGAGTTCCTCAGATTGCCTTTTAGAATTTTTCCTCCTTTCTGAAGCAATGTGCCCCACAGCCAGAAAGACCATATGTCCTGAAAGTTTGAGATCAGTTCCGATTTAAAATAATCTATCCTGTCATGTACCCCCCCACATGTTAGACTGTGTGACCAATTTGGGGTTCAGAAAAGCATGGTCACCACAGATTCAGCCATTCCAGATGAACACGCGCATTCCATCAACTCTCAGACGGTTTTGATCATCGAGTGCTTGCTGTAGCACCCCCTCCGGCTTGGACCCCGTGTAAGCAGAAGAAGGGCATTGCTCTCTTACAATATTATAGGAATAGTATTCTGTAAAAATTTTCAAATGCATACAAATAGTTTAATAAACTACACAATGCATATTGGAGAAAAGTTAGAAAATATAACAAAGCAAATAAAATAAAAACACCCTGACCCTACCAGTTATAGATCATCACTATTTAATATTTAAATGTACACATATATTTGATGGTTCTTTTTTTTTTTTTTTAAATGTGATTCTAATGTCTGTATACAGGTTTCTCACCACATTTTGCATTCAGCAATGAACTGGGAACATCTTTCTACATCTTTAAATATTAACACCAGCATTTTAATTGCTGCGTAGTACTCTGTAGTAAGAATATACAGTGAATTCCTTTACTTGAATGTTGTTATTTTGATACCTTATTATATACAGTGCTCGGGGAAAGCACGCTTTTTTTTTACATAAAGTATGTGAGTGGTGATATGGGACTTTGTCCTGCAGAAATCCTCAGATCTTCCTGAAAAGTGCCAGGAATCATGGCTTGCTATAATGGAGGTTAGTCTAGTCCTTAAAAGTGCACACGCATCAAGGTCATACTAATGTCTCAATTTAATCTTTGCTATCATTTGGTGGTGGCTTCTCTTGTGTGTCTCAAGGATCCTCTGGCATTCAGACCAACTTTCTTGATCGTCGCATTGCCATTATTTGGCTGGCTGTGGCATGCATTGTTCTGAGGTCAGTCTATGGCTGAGTCTGTCTGGATTGCATTTTTGGGTGGTGCATCACTTACCATGTCTACTCTCTGGCTCCCACTAACAAGACTTTAAAGAGATTTTTAAAAAGGCTCAGAAAGTTTCTTGGATATCAAACAGCCCTTACAAAAATAACATTTTTATGACTTAAAATGTAAATGAATCAGAAACATACGGATTAAATTTCCTTTGAAATGCCCAAGGGTTTAAAAACTGAGAGAAGAGCACTTACAAAATGAGTTAAACCAAGTTTTGCCAAAAATGAAACACTTGAAAAATTGTTTGGGATGTTTTAACGGATCCCTAGGTGCTCATGGGTCCTCTATTCTCTATTTGAAAAGTACTTAGATTTTTAAAATTTAGGTCACTTAATAAAATGCACTTAGAACTAGTTCAATGGGCATTTGGCTCTCTAATTAAGGAAATGATATTAAAAAGTCAAATTTAGATGAAGTGTACTTGAAATATACCTACTACTTCAGTATCTTACAATTTCCTCCTCTAGCTGCGATCATACCCTTCCCACGTGAAAGGTGCACCATGAGAGTATTAACTACATTGGGAAAAGATTGATAGTTTCTGTCAAACAACTACAAATTAACACTGCTCTCACTTTCCCTTCTAAGTCAATTGGTCCAGTATTTCCCTACTCTTCTATCTTAGGTCAGTATCCATAGAGACAGAGCCTAGGACAGGGATCCTGGCAGAAGTGATTTATTAAGGAAGTACTCTCAGGAGAAATCTGGAAGAAGAAACAGATAAGGCAAGAGCAGAAGGTGAGCAAGATGTGGTTTCAGTCAAAGTCTAGCCTCAGCCTGATCCCCACAGGGAACACTGAAGCAGGGCTCAGTGTTGTCCCACAGAGTTGTCCCACCACGGAGTTGTCCACAGAGGGCTCCACAGAGTTGTCCCACCTTGAGGCATATTTCAGGACAGATAAGTCAGTCATTAGCTGTCAGCTGTCCCTGGATAAAAAGACATAATTTCCCTGGCACTTGGAAGATGGATGCAATAGGCACATAAAAAAGGATCTGGGCAGAGCCTGAACAGTGTCCACTACATCCCTGTTTTTCAAAGCCTTGAAGAGCTCTTTAATTCTCCCCCTACCTCCCATGCTTCCCCCTCTATTCAATGAGGCTTCAAATTCTTTCCGTTTATTTTTTTGCAATTATCTTGCATTGATCTCTGCATATTTCCCACTGCAGTCATGTTAGCCTAGACTTCCACCTCTAATAGTTGGACTCTCCTACCCAGTTCCCAACAGAATTCTCAATTTAGAATATCCCCCACAATGCTTCATTATTGTCTCTAAACATCATTTTCAGATGCTTTAGGATCAATTATAAGTTTAAATATCTATGGGAACATTTTTCAATTATTTAAGATAAAGAATACCTTTGAGGATGGGTGCAGTGGCTCATGCCTGTATTCTTAGCACTTTGGGAGGTTGAGGCAGGTAGATCACCTGTCAGGAGTTCGAGACCAGCCTGGCCAACATGGTGAAACCCGGTCTCTACTAAAAATAAAAAATTAGCTGGGCGTGGTGGCTGGTGCCTGTAATCCCAGCTACATGGGAGGCTGAGGGGGGAGAATTGCTTGAACCTGGGAGGCAGAGGTTGCAGTGAGCTGAGACTGTGCCATTGTACTCCAGCTTGGGTGACAGAGCAAGACTCTGTCTCAAAACAAAAACAAAAACAAAAAATGACCAACCCTTTGAATCATAGTGTTCTCTTTGGAGTCCTCTTAAAGGTTAACATAGCAATTTTTAAAATGATACTGTTTTGCTATTATACTAAAGTAGATTATAATATCAAAAAGTAATGCTTAAGAAAAAGCAATTTGAAAAGTATCAAATTTACCAGATAAGTTTGTTTAAATAAGACCATATGTGAAGCACTTAGACTCATGCCTGAAAAGAGTAAGTACTCAATAAATATTGGTAATATTATCACTGTTGTTGCAACAATCTTATAAGTGATCTCTATGGTTATACTTTTGTCAAATTTTAATAGTTGTTTTACACACCGAAGCCAGCATGATTGTGTTTAAACCCAACTATTACTGCCTTGCTTGTATCTCTTCCCAATTCATTTATAATAAAATCCAATCTTGACCTTGACCTATGAGACACGGAACAACCTTGTCCTATTCATATCTCCAACCTTAGCTTCAGCCACTGCCCAACTCAGGCTTCCAGCATATGGACTTTAAGTTCCTTGTATGTCAGCCTCTTTCTTGCCTCGGGGGACTTTGCATCTCTTTCCTCCACCTGGAAGAGTCTTCTCTCACCCCCCGATATACGACTGGCTCCATATTTAGTTCTCAGTTTAAATGTTTATTTCTCAGAAAGCCTTTTCTGACAGCCTCATTTATTCAGTAAGTATTTACTAAGCACTTACAATAGTCTCCCTTAACTGCTGTTTTGCTTTCCATGATTTCAGTTACCTGCAGTCAATTGTGTTCTAAAAATACCAAATGTAAAATTCCAGAAATAAATAATTTGTAAGTCATGAATTACACACCTTTCTGAGTGGTGTGATGAAATCTTGCACTGTTATGTTTCATTATGCCCAAAATGTGAGTAATCCCTTTGTCTAGCTTATCCATGCTATGTATGCTACCTACCTGTTAGTCACTTAGTAGCTGTCTTGGTTATCAGATCAACAACAAAACAGCATACAGTTGTTCATCAACTTACGATGGGGCTACATTCTGATAAACCCATAGTAAGTTGAAAATATCATAAGTCAAAATCATACTTAATAGACCTATTCTACCAATATCATAGCTTAGTCTAGCCTACCTTAAATGTGCTCAGAACACTTACATTAGCCTACAGTTAAGCAAAATCATCTAACAGAAAGTCTATTTTATGCTAAAGTATAGAGTATCTCATGTAATTTATTGGATCCTGTAACTGAAAGTAAAAACTAATAATTATCTCAATAGATGCAGAAAAAGCTTTCAATAAAATCCAACATCCCTTCATAATAAAATAAACCCTCAACTGACTAGGCATTAAATAAACATACCTCAAAATAATGAATCATACATGACAGACACACAGCCAATATCACACTGAATGGGCAAAAGCTGAAAGTATTCCTTTTGAGAACTGGAAAAATAAAAGGATGCCCCACTCTACCACTCCCATTCAACATAGTACTGGAAGTCCTAGCCAGAGCAATCAGGCAAGAGAAAGAAATACAAGGCATTCAAATAGGAAGAGAAGTCTCCAAATTTCTCTTTGCTGACAATATGATTATATATCTAGAAAACTCTAAAGATTTCTAGAACTATTACAGTAGATTAGATTTCAGGATACTAAATCAGTGTACAAAAATCAGTAGCATTTCTATACATCAATAACATCCAGGTAGAGAGCCAAATAAAAAACACAATTCCATTTACAATAGCCACAAAGAAAATGAAATACCTAGTAATAGAGCTAACCAGAGTTAAAAGAGCTCTACAAGGAGAACTACAAAACACTGCCAAAAGGAATCATAGATACCACAAATAACTGGAAAAACATTCTATGCTCATGAGTAGGGAGAATCAATATCTTTAGAATCGCCATATTGCCCAAGGTAATCCACAGATTGAATGCTATTCCTATCAGACTACCAATGTCTTTTTTCAAAGAATTAGAAAAAACTTTTCTAAAGTTCATATGAAACCAAAAAAAGCTTGAATACTTAAGGCAAGCCTAAGCAAAAAGAACAAAACCAGAGGCAACATACTACTCAACTTCAAACAATACTACAAGTCTACAGTAACCAAATCAGCATGGTACTGGCACAAAAACAGACACATAGACCAATGGAGCAGAATAGAAAATTCAGCAATGAAGCCACACACCTGCAATCATCTGATTTTCAACAAAGCTAACAATAACAAACAATGGGGAAAGAACTCCCTGTTCAATAAATGATGCTAGGATAACTGGCTAGCCACACGCAGAATAATAAAATTGAATACTTCCCTTTCACCATATGCAAAAATTAACTCAAGATGGACTGAAGATTTAAATTTAAGACCTCAAACTATAAAAATGCTAGAAACATACTTAGGAAATACTCTTTTTGACATCAGCCTTGGAAAATAATTTTTGGCTAAGTCCCCAAAAGCAATTGCAACAAAAACAAAAATTGACAAGTGGGATCAAACTCAAGAGCTTCTGCACAGCAAAGAAACTATCAAGAATAAACAGAAACCTACAGAATAGAAGAAAATATTCACAAACAGTGCATCTGACAAAGGTCTGGTATCTAGAATCTGCAAGGAACTTAAATCAACAAGCAAAAACCAAATAACCCCAGTAAAATATGGGCAAAGAACACAAAAAGACACTTCTCAAAAGAAGATATATACGCAGCCAAAAAGCATGAAACAAATGCTACATTATTATCAGAAATGCAAATCAAATCACAGTGAGATCCATCTCATACCACTTAGAATAGCTATTATTATTTAATTCTTTTTATTTCAATAGCTTTTGAGGTACAAATGGTTTTTCGTTACACAAATGAATCATGTAGTGGTGAATTCTGAGATTTTGGTGCATCTGTCAGCTGAGTAGTATACATTGTACCCGATATGTAGTTTTTTATCTCGCACCCCACTTCCCACTCTCCCACTTCTGAGTCTCCAAAGTCTGTTACATCACTCTGTATGCCTTTTGGTACTCATAGCTTAGCTTATACATGAGAACATATGGTGTTTGGTTTTCCACTCCTGAGTTACTTCACTTAGAATATTGGCCTGCAGCTCCATCCAAGTTGCTGCAAAAGACATTATCTCATTCTTTTTTATGGCTGAGTAGTATTCCACAGTGTATATATTCTACATTTTCTTTATCTACTCATTGGTTGATTGCCACTTGGGTTGACTCCATATCTTTCCAACTGTGAATCAAGCTACAATAACATACATGTGCATCTGTCTTTTCCATATAATGACTTCTTTTCCTTTGGATAGGTACCCAGTAGTGGAATTGCTGGATCAAATGATAAATATACTTTGAGTTTTTAAATGAATTTTCATACTGTTTTCCATAGAGAGTGTACTAACTTACATTCCTACCAACAGTGTATAAGCATTCTCCTTTGAAAATATCCATGCCAAAATCTATTTTTTTGTTTACTTTTTAATAATGGCTATCCTTGCAGGAGTAAGGTGGTATCTCATGGTGGTTTTAATCTTCATTTCCTGGATGATATGTGATGTTGAGCTTTTTTTTTTATGTTTGCTACTTGTATATCTTCTTTTAAGAAATATCTATGTCCTCTGCCCATTTTTGGATGGTATTAAGTTTTCTTCTTGCTGAATTGAGATCCTTGTAGATTATGGATACTAGTCCTTTATTAGATGCATAATTTGAAAATATTTTCTCCATAGAAAGGCTATTATTAAAAAGTCAAAGAATATCAGATGTTTGTAAGGTTGTGGAGAAAAGGGAACACTGATACACTGCTGGTGGGAATGTAAATTAGTTCAGCCCCTATGGAAAGTACTTTGGAGATTTCTCAAAGAACTTAAAACTACCATTTGTCCCAGCAATATCATTACTGAGTACATACCCAAAGAACAAATCTTGCCAAAATAAATTTTACCAAAGAGACATGAGCACTCATGTGTTCATCACAGCAATCAACTTAGGTGCCTATCAATAGTGGATTGGATTTTAAAATGTGGTATGTATACAGCATAGAATATTATGGAGCCATTGCTGCAAAAGCATGAAAACATGGTTTGTTTGTTTATTTATTTATTTTGAGATGGAATCTCGCTCTATTGCCAGGCTGGAGTGCAGTGGCACGATCCCGGCTCACTGCAACTTCCATTTTCTGGTTTCAAGCAATTCTTCTGCCTCAGCCTCCTGAGTAGCTGGGACTACAGGCATGCACCACCACGCCTGGCTAATTTTTTGTATTTTTAGTAGAGATGGGGTTTCACCATGCTGGCCGGGATGGTCTTGATCTCTTGACCTCATGATCCTCCGCCTCGGCCTCCCAAAGTGCTGGGATTACAGGTGAAAGCATGTTTTTACAGCATTATGAATGGAGTTGGAAGCCATAATCCTGAGTGAATGAAGACAGGGACAAAAAGCCAAATGCCACATGTTCTTACTTACAAGTGGGAGCTGAATATTGAGCACACATGGACATAAACATGTAAAAAGAAAAAGACACTGGGGGACTACTAGAGTGGGGAGAGAGGGAAGAAGGCAAGGGTTGAAAAACTACCTATCAGGTACTACGCTCATTACCTGGGTGACAGGATCTGTACCCCAGATCTCAGCATCATGCAATATACACATGTAACAAACCTGCACATGTACTCCCTGCAGCTACAAGTTGAAACTCAAAAAATGAATGGTTGTGTAGGTACTCCAAGTACAGTTTCTATTGAATGCATACTGCATTTACACCATCGTAAAGTTGAAAAATCTTAATTTGGACTATTATTGTTGGGGACTGTCTGTTTATAGAGTTTGGTACCATCTGCAATTTTAGGTATTCACTGGTGGTCTGGGCACATATCCTCTGGGGATAAGTGAGGCAACAACTGAACTGTGTGCCAGGCATTATTTCAGTCCTAGAAAAAATGAGTAAAAACCACTACAATAAAAAGGCATCAATCTCTATCCTCATAGAGCTTACATATGAGTAGAGAGAGCAAAAGTCAAAAGTAAACTGATCATATGTGTGTGTATGAGAAAAGTGAGGAGATAAGGAGTGCTGAAATAAGTGCTAATTTTACTTCATTATACTTTAAGTTCTGGGGTACATGTGCAGCTCATGCAGGGTTGTTAACATAGGTTTACACATGACATGGTGGTTTGCTGCCTCCATCCCCCCATCATCTACATTAGGTATTTCTCCTAATGCTACCCTCCCCAATCCCCCCACACCCTGTCATCCTTCCCCTAGCCCTCCTGCCCCTCAACAGGCCCCAGTGTGTGATATGTTCCCCTCCCTGTGTCCATGTGTTCTCATTGTTCAACACCCACTTATGAGTGAGAACATGTGGTATTTGGTTTTCTGTTCTTGTGTCAGTTTGCTGAGAATGATGGTTTCCAGCTTCATCCATGTCTCTGCAAAGGACATGAACTCATGAACTCATCCTTTTTCATGGCTGCATAGTATTCCATGGTGTATATGTGCTACATTTTCTTTATCCAGTCTATCATTGATAGGCATTTGGGTTGGTTCCAGGTCTTTGCTTTTGTAAACAGTGCCGCAGTGAACATACATGTGCATGTGTCTTTATAAAAGAACGATTTATGATCCACTGTTTTCCATGATGGTTGAACTAATTTACACTCCCTCCAACAGTGTAAAAGTGTTACTATTTCTCCACATCCTCTCCAGCATCCAAAGGTATTAATGATCGCCATTCCAACTGGCGTGAGATGGTATCTCAGTGTGGTTTTGATTTGCATTTCTCTAATGAACAGTGATGATGAGCTTTTTTTTCATATGTTTGTTGGCTGCATAAATGTCTTCTTTTGAGAAGTGTCTGTTCATGTCCTTCGCCCATTTTATGATGGAGTTGTTTTTTTCTTGTAAATTTGTTTAAATTCTTTGTAGATTCTGGATATTAGCCCTTTGTCAGATGGGTAGATTGCAAATTTTTTTTCCCATTCTGTTGGTTACCAGTTCACTCTACTGATAGTTTTTTTTTGCTGTGCAGAAGCTCTTAAGTTTAATTACATCCCATTTGTCTATTTTGGCTTTTGTTGCCATTGCTTTTAGTGTTTTAGTCAAGAAGTCCTTGCCTATGCCTATGTCCTGAATGGTATGGCCTAGATCTCCCTCTAGAGTTTTTATGGTGTTAGGTCTTACGTTTAAATCTTTAATCCATCTGGAGTTAGTTTTTGTATAAGTGCCATGTGGTGCTGAGAAGAATGTATATTCTATTGTTTTGTGTTGGAGAGTTCTGTAGGTATCTATTAAGTCTAGTTGATCCAGAGCTGAGTTTAAGTCCTGAATATCCTTGTTAATTTCCTGTTTTGACTATTGAATATGTTCTTTTGTATTTTTCCCCTTTAAAGCTACTTATTAAAATGAATAATTATTTGAATATTTTTCCTGTTTTTCAGGGTGTGTTTTCCAATAGACTATAAATTTAATGAAGACAGAATTGTCTGTTTTGTTCACTATTATATTCTCAGCATGTAACATTGTACCTGATGCATAAAAATTACTCAATGAATATGTAAGGTTGTTATTAATGAACCAAAAATTAGAAGTAACTCACGAATGCAATCTATTATATTTGAGTAAAATGAAATGTTATGTGTGAAAGTACTTTTTGTCATAACAAAAGTTTAAAAGGGCAAAGTTAAGTTGTAATGCAATGTTGCCTCAAATAATTTTGAATTAGAAATATGGCATAAATATTAACATCTGAGGGACCATCTTAGCAGTATGGTACACCTCATTATACTGCAACAGAGAGCAAAAGTGGAACTGTACTCTCCAAAACTCTGATCTCTATATCCCCTTTGTCCTTCTTCAAAACACAGTAGTACCCACCAAATCTTTATATCTATCTCCCTTTTCCTATGAATGCCTAAGATGCTGAGAAGATATGCAAAAATGATTCATTAATACCATTTGAGGTGGATGAATGGGACTAAAACGAATTAAATTCCTTGTTAATGGTTGAATCATAGATTAATGGGTAAATTAGAAAATGTTCCACTTTTGAGGTAAATTATCCCTACCTCTGGCATTAAACTTCATTGTCCTGGGCCTTGTACTTCTGACAGCTTCACTTTATTGTCTAGCTGAGCTCTCTCCACAGGGCAGAGTGGTAGGGCCAAGAGACTTGGTTCACTGAGAGAGCTTACTATGCCTTTCATGGTATGGTCCCTACAACCTCAGAGTTCTTTGCCCAAAACAGCTCTTGCTTCATTGCTGGGCCTGTACAGGCTCTTCATCAGGCTCTACTTCCAAAGAGGAGATCCCAAAGCTGATATGCCTATGCCAAAACCCAAGGAAAAATGGCTTAAGATTGGCTCCTTGTGAGATGAATACAGGGCTCAATGGCTGGGGGGTGTCTGTATACATGTTTGTGAGGTCCTTTGCAGTACAAGATAGAATCCAGGAAGGGAAGAGAAGGGAGAGCTGCCAGTTGAAGTCCAGGGCTTGGGCAAAAGGGGACCAGCGCTCTCAGTGCTGCCCTATTCTGGCTCAGGATTTAAGAGAATCTATAGGAATTTCTACAGGAATTCTGTTTGAATCTGGCCTTCTAACCTGGAACGGTTGATATAAACAGAGGTGTGAGGTCGGCCCAAGTTGCAAACAGGAATTGGTTGGCTTGGCTTGAGGGTCTCACTGTTCATAGTGTGTGAATCCTTCTATACCCTTGACTAGATTGTGTAAATGTCAGGGCCAGGCCTGTCCATTTCCCAGTCTCAGACCAAGCATCTAATTCTTTTGCGAATATTCCATTGAATGAAAAGAGAAACTGTGAAGACAATAACTCAATCCAGTAGAAACATATCTTAGGAAAAATAAAACTATGAGGCACATTCAAGACTTGGAAACCTATGAGGTTGCCTTATCTTTGTAATAGTCTATAGCTGGAAGGTACCACCACTCCCAAGGGTCCTGCGAGTGTTATACCTAGTGCTTGTGAGTGGGGTGTGCCTCATGAAGATATTATTTCTCACAAAAATACGTAACTTCTTTGAGGTTTATGTTGTAGGCCCTTTTCCTAGACTGTTATTATTTCCAGTGAGAGAGACTTGAGAATTACACTAACAGTAGGATGCTAGTGGGTATTTTCTAAGTAAGACTGAGAAGGCAATCAGGAAGCTGCAGGCCAGGAAGTCAGGGGATGTACAATGTCTTGTCAATTATTCTAGTAAATGTATTTAGAGAGAATAGTTATAAACTTACTTGGATTGAGGAAAAATGATTTAGCAAATGAAATTCCAGGTGAAGTGGGAAGTTTCCGTTGGGTCAGTGCTTTGCTAGAGACTTGAAATGTGTGCAATGTTATTTTATTTCATGTTTCATTGATAGCTAATATTAGAAAAACTTGTAATGTTTATTCACCATATGTACTTCCCCTTTTGTAAACTACCTGTCCATGTGTTTGCCTACTGATACCTTGGGGCACTAGGGTATTATTTAAATTAGTGTTTTATAATTTTTGTTCTTTTATTTTGTATTACACAGGATTTACATCTCATCAATTTAAAATACAGATTTTAGGGGATTGTGATTTCTGTTGTACAAAATCTGCATATTAGAACAAAAATAATCCTTAGCCAAATTTTGTCTTTTACTCAGGTGTGTGCTATGTAATGTTTATTTAATCCTTTTTAAAAATTAAACCTTGTTATTTTGCTATCATTGCAAATACATAATCAGTAAGAAATAATAGAGAGATCCTGGGCACCATTTACTCAGTTTTCTCCCATAGCATCTTGCAAAACTGTAGAATCATAGCACAACCAGAGATTGAACATTGATACAGCCTTGGCTGTATCAGAACATTTCAATCATCATAAGGATCCTTAAGGTTATCTTTTTATATCCACAACTCCTATCTCTGACCCATACTCCCTCACCCCTAACAACCACTAATCTGTTCATTTCTATAATTTTGTCACTTCAACAACGTTATATAAATGGAATTACATAGTATGTAATCTTTTGGGATTGGCTTTTTCTCATGGAGCATAATTCTCCAAAGATTCATTCATGTTGTCCTATATATTAATAGTGTTTTCCTTGAGATTTTCTAGGTAGACAATCACACTTTTTCAAATACAATTTTATTTCTTCTTTTACCTGCCATTGCTTTCCCTTTATTGCCTAATTGCACTTCATAGAACTTTGAGCACTATGCTGAATAAGAGTCATTAGGGATGATACCCTCACCTTTTTCTCAAGCTCAGGAAGAAAGCATTCAATCATTCACATTAAGGATTATGTTAGCTGAAAGCTTTTTGTAGGTGCCCTTTAATTCCTTTTTTTCTGAGCATTTTTTTCATAAATGAGTGTTGAATTTTGTCAAATCCTTCTTCTGTATTAATAATATGATATTTCTTCCTTAGCTATTAAAGTTGCACTACATTGATTGATTTTTAAATAGTGAGCCAGTCTTCCATTCTTGGAATAAGTCTTACTGGGTCATGGTATATAGGTCTCATATATTACTGAATTCTATGTCATAATATATGGTGAAGCATCTTTTGTGTCTCTATTCATGAGATACTTATCTGTGGTTTTTTGTTATGCTCTCATTCAATATCCAAGTATTTTTATAATTTTTATTTTGAAATTTTATTTAATATGCAGGGGTCTATAATTTTATCAGTTTGTAGCACACATTTTGGCATCAGGGTAATACTAGCTTCCTAAAATGAATTAGAAAATATTCCCTTCTATTTTCTCAAAGAGACTGAATAGAATTACAATCAAATCTTTACCTATTTGGTGGAATTCTGAAGGAAATCATTTGGCCCTGAAGACTTTCTTTTTAGAAATTTTTAAATCCCTAATGAGTTTATTTTTTTTTTGTACTTATAAGACTATTCAAATAATCTATTTTATATTGCATAAGTTGTAGTAGTTTGTGTTTTCTAGGGACATGTTTTGTCTAAATTGTTAAATTTATGTCTGTACAGTTCATAGTATTTACTTATCCTTTTGATGTTTGGAGTATTGGCAGTGATACCACATTTCACGTCTGGTATAGGTAAGTCTTGTCTTTTTTGACAGTCTTACTTGAGGTTTGTCAATTTAATTGATCTTTTCAAAGAACCAGCTCTTTGTTTTATTCTTCTCTGAAGTGTTTCTCTGTTTCAATTTTATTGGCTTCTACCTTTTGTTATTGCATCTTTCTGCTTGGCATTGGGTTTAGTTTCCTTCTTTTTTTAGGTTTTTGAGGTGGAAGCTTAGGTTATTGATGGAAGACTTTTCCAGCACATGCATTTAGTGCTATATATTTTCCCATCAGTTCTGCTTTATGTGTCCCACAAATTTTATGTTGTTTTAATTTTCACTCAGTTCAGTGCATTTTTAAAATTTCTTTTGAGATTTTCTCTATGACCATGGGTTATAAAACTACTGTTGTTCAGTTTTCAAGTGTTTGGAGATGTTCCCATTATCACTGCTATTGATTTCTAGTTTGATTCTTTTGTGGTTGGAGAAAACACTTGTAGTATTTCAGTTCTTTTAAATTTGTTGAGGCTTGTTTTATGGCTCAGGGTCTATATTATATGTTGTTCTGTGAGCACTTGAAGAACATGTATTCTGCTGTTGTTGGAATGTTCTGTAGACATCAGTTAGATCTTATTGTCTCATGTTGTTGAGTTCATATTCTTATTGATTTTCTCTCCAGTTGTTCTATCAATTGTTGAGTGAGGGGTGATAAAGCCCCCAGCTATAATGAATGGATATATCTGTTTCTCCTTTCAGATATATCAGTTTCACTTCACATATTTTCCAGCCTTGTTGTTTGCTGCATGCACATTTATGATTGCTATATTCTTTTGGTAAATCGACCATTTCATTATGTAATGTTCCTCTCTGATAATTTCTTTCGTTCTGAAGCTGACTTTAATGTTATTAATATAGCCATTCCTGCTTTCTTTGATGGTTTACATTCTATTTTATTCTTCTTAATTTCAACCTGACTATGGCATTATTTTTGAAGTGAATTTATTGTAATCTTTTAACTTTTTTTCTAGTAATCACATTATAGACACATAATTTATCATAGTCTATTGGTGTGTCATATTAGTGGCTATCTCATGTTCCTTTACCCTTTCTCATTTTTAACAGAACCATCTTCAATTTTTCCTTTACATATACATCAGATAATGTTATGATTTTTGCTTCAACCATAAGTCATAATTTAGAAAATTCAAGAGGAGAAATTAAACTTAGTGTACTGACCTACATTTTGCTTACTGTGTTCATTGTGTCTAACTGAAATTTCAAGATTCCTTATCAATTTCCTTTGTGTTTGGAGAATGTTAGTCATTCTTTCAGGGAGATATGCTGATAACAAATCCTCAATTAAAAAAAAAGGCTGTGCATGTCCTGATTTCCCTTTTTTCCTGAAAGTTATTTTCACTGGATAGAGCATTTTGTATTGACAGTTGATTTATTTCAGCACTTGAAAATTATGTTACTTCCTCATGGTCCCTACAGTTTCTGATGAAAAATCTTCTGTCATTCGAATTCTTTTTACCATATAGAAAGTGTGTCATTCTTTTTCTTGCTACTTTCCAGATTTTTCATTTTCTTTCTTAATCAGAAGTTTAATTACTGTGTTTCTTGGTGTGAGTGTCTTTGGTTTATCCTGGTTCGAGGTTTGCCCAGTTTCTCAAATTGTAGGTTTAAATTTTTGCAAAGTGTGAAAAGTTTTGAAGCCCTTATTTAAGTACTTTTTCATTTCCTTCTCTTTCCTGGAATCCAGTGACATAAATATTTTCTCTTTTATTATAGTGTCACAAGCACAGGGTCTTGTTCATTTCTTCTAGTCTATTATTCTAACTTGCTATATACTACTTCTTTCCTCTGTCTTTTCCATGTCATTGTTGAGTCCATCCCTGGAGCTCTGCATTTCAGTTACAGTATCTTTTAGTTCTATAATTTCTATTTGCTGCTTCTTTATGTATTTCTTTTCTGAGCTTTGTAGCATTTTTTCATTTGTCTCAAGTATGTTTATAATCACTTGTGGTAGCACTTTTAGTATAACTGCTTTAAAATCTTTGTCAGGTGATTCTAACAACATTGTCATCTCAGTGTTAGCATCTATTGTCTTTTTTTCATTCAGTTTGAGATCTTGTCCATTGATAACACATAACTTTTGACTGAATCTTTGACATTTTGTAATATGAGATTCAGGTTATTATTTAAAGCTTCAGCCTGGAGTGGTGGCTCATACCTGTAATCTGAGGCCTCTTGGAGGCCAAGGTGGGAGGATTACTTGAGCCCAGGAGTTCCAGACCAGCCTGGACAACATAGGAAGATCCAGTATCTAGAAAAAAATGTTAATGTTAGCTATGTTTGGTGGTGCACACCTGTGGTCCCAGCTACTCAAGAAGCTGGGTTGGAAGACTTTCTTGAGCCCAGGAGGTTGAGGCTGCACTGAGCCCGGATTATGCCACTGCACTCCAGCCTGGATGGCAGAATAAGATCTTGTCTCCAAAAATACATATAAAGAAGGAAGTTTTACTTCAGCTAGCTTTTTGTGACATTGCTCAGCAAGGGAAAGTGAAGCCCTAGTTTATTACTTGCAGAGAGAGGTACAAGTTCAGTTTCCTCACTCAGCCATCTGTAGAGGGGTTTTCTCGTTACTTCTGGGCAGGGTGCAAGTCCTGGTTCTCACATGGTCTCCACTAACACCATGGTGGGAGTGGCCTCATTACTGAAGAGTAATGCTAAACATTCTCACTCTGCACTGAGCTTCTTTGACACCAAACAGTACAGAAGGGAAGGAAGGCCGGGCACAGTGGTTCATGTTTGTAATCCCAGCACTTTGGGAGGCTGAGGTGGGCAGATCATGAGGTCACGAGATTGAGACAATCCTGGCCAAAATGGTGAAACCCCATCTTACTAAAATACAAAAGATTAGCCAGGCGTGGTAGGGCACGCTTGTAGTCCTAGCTACTTGGGAGGCTGAGGCAGGGGAATTGCTTGACCCCGGGAGGTGAAGGTTGCAATATTAAAAAAAAAAAAAATGCGGGGGAAGAATACCTCATTAATGCTGGGTAGGTGTTGAAATTTAGGCTTTCCATGTGGCCTCTCTTAAAATAGCAGGTAAGGACTCTTTACTCTAGAGGGGAATGAACATTACAGCTTCTTACTTTGCCTTCTGTGACACTGTCCGTGTAGGGGTATTGGAGTAGCTTGTTGCAACCTCTTGGGGTGAAAGTCCAGACTTTGTTTTTATCCATGTGGATTGGGTGATGGCTCACTTTTTCCTTTTTTTGGTAGTGTTTGGCTGGGGTAGGTTGTCTGAAGGTTTTCTGTCTTGTTGGGCTGCCCTATTGTAGTCCTTTGACTAGAGAGAGCAGGCTTCTATTAGAGCTGGTTTTTGGTCTACATATATTGGCATTTGGGGGTTGTCACCTTCTTCAGCTTCTGGAGTGGGAAAGCACAGAAAGCAGGAAAGCATTGCAGTGTGGTCTGAAACCTGCCCCATCTCATTGAAAGCTGCATCTTCTAATCTTTTGACCACGAAGACTCTTGTTTATTGCCCTTTCTGCTTTGGTATCTGTGCGTTTCTGGTGAATTTGTGGGCAGTTTCCTAACACCATTGGCAGTGGAATACTTTTCCAATGTGCTTTCTAACTGGTTATTATGAGATATGAGACAAAGAGAAAAAACACAAATATAACTCACCACGTTATTCCTTAGGTTGTGAGATCCATAGCTTACTTGACTTCTCTTCATTTTCCTAAGGCTCCTTGTGTTTGTTCTGTATATAATGTCCAAGCTTGTTGCAATTAGAGGGAGGAACAGGAAGGAGTGCATGTACTTTAGACTCCCTGAAGTGAAAGTCCTTAAAGCTTATTTTATTGCTCTCAGTTGGTTTGTAGGTATTTTATTTTTATTTTATAGGTGCCACATGGTTCATGTTATGTTCATTCTTAAGTTTATAAATACTCATGTATATAGTTACTATATTTAATTCTAGTGTATGTAGGATCTAAAATACTTGAATTTGCCATCGTTTCTCAATTTTTCTTAACCTGCAGGGAGAGTCCCAAGAAGCATATATATGTATGAAAAACATTCCAGATAGCATCACATTTTATTACTAATTGCAGCTTTGATTCCTCAACCTTGTAAAACTTGGCATTCTGGGCCCGAATATCTGTGAATCTTAAAAATAGTGATTGTCTCATTATGGCTTCCTTATGCATAGGATTAAGAACAAAGATCCTGGAATCAGACAGCTTGGCTTCCATACTCTAGCTGGGTGACCGTGAGGAAGTTCCTGAATGTTCCAGTGTCAGTTGATTCACCTACAAAATGAAGATAATATGAGTATTATCTGAAGAGGACTCTGCTGTCATACAAAGTTTTTTTTTTCCCTGTAGGTAAGAGGAAGCTGAGATCATTTTACTCTGGTTGCTTTCTGTATTTTTTCTTTGTCTTTATTTTTCAGAAGTTTAATTGTGTTGTGTTTGGATTTGGATTTCTTTGGTTAATCCTGTGTAGGGTTCACTTAGCTTCGTAAGCTTACAGGGCTAAGTCTACAGTAAGGTTAAGTGTATTAGTATGTATGTAGCATTTACAACAGCGTCCGCCTCATAAGAACCAGGTAAGTATTAACGATTAGTATTACCACTGCCTTCCCTCAAGGCAGCACAGAAAGCAGAAAAGCACTGCAGTGTGGTCTAAAACCTGCCCCTCCCATTGAAAGCTGTGTCATCTAATCTTTTGAACATGAGGGGCTCTTGTTTATTGTCCTTTCCTGATTTGTTATCTGTGCCTTTCTCTTGAACATGTGAGCAGTCCCTAACACCATTGACACTGGAATACTTTTCCATTATGCTTTCTAACTGGTTATTATTATACTAATAAAGATTGTATCTTCATATCTTTGTAATTGTAGTAAAGTGCACTGCTTTCTTAGGCATTCTAGGAGCTATTCAGTGTGTATGTGTGTGTGTGTGTGTGTGTGTGTGTGTGTGTGTGTGTGTTTTTCCATTTCCAGGTAGTCAGTTATTTTATAGGTAAACAATAGCTCCAGTCATTGTATCTTTTACTTCAGTTACGCTGTCCAGGACTTGAAAAAATAAGATTTTCTTTGCTTTCTTTGTTTTCAACTTACTTTTTCTGAGACACGCATAAGTGTCTTGCTTTGTCAGCCAGACTAGAATGCAGTGGCGTGAACATAGCTCACTGCAGCCTTGACATCCTGGGCTTAAATGATCATCCCACCTCAGCCTCTCGTGTAGCTGGTACTACAGCTGTACACCAACTAACCCAGTTAGTTTTTTGTTGTTGTAGAGACAGGGGCTCACTATTTGGCCTAGGCTGTTCTTGAACTCCTGGGCTCATGCGGTCTTCCTACCTCGGCCTCCCAAAGCACTGGGATTATAGGCATGAGCCACCATTTCCAGCTTGTTTTGATTTCTTATATAGGTAGAATATCCATCCTTTAATTTCCATGTTAACAACTTCTCTGTCACAATTAACATTTTTTCTCCCTATGCTCTGCATTTAGGCATCTTCATTAATGATTTTTTTACTGCTTTTAACTTTTTTTATGGATAATTTTATTGCTGGGTAAACATCTCAAGAATATTTTCAGACATTGATGCTCCTTAATTACAGAATTAGGATGATCAGAGAAGATAAACCAAATATTCTTATCTTCTGGAGGTCTATCTGCATAGGTAGAGAAAGTCTCTATCTCCTTCAGTTTTGCTCTGATCTTAGTTATTTCTTGTCTTCGCTAGCTTTTGAATTTGTTTGATCTTGCTCCTCTAATTTTTTAAATTGTGACGATAGGGTGTCGATTTTAGATCTTTCCTCACTTCTCATGTGGGCATTTAGTGCTATAAATTTCTTCTCTAGACATTGCTTTAAATTTGTCCCAGATATTCTGGTATGTTGTGCCTTCCAGACATACAAAGAGGAGACATGCATTCATGCTCATTGGTTTCAAAGAACATCTTTATTTCTGCCTTCATTTCATTTTTTACCCAGTAGTCATTCAGGAGTAGGTTGTTCAGTTTCCATGTAGTTGTGCAGTATTGAGTGAGTTTCTTAATCTTGAGTTCTAATTTGATTGACTGTGGTCTGAGAGACTGTTTGTTATGATTTCCAGTGGTTTGCATTTGCTGAGGAGTGATTTACTTCCAATTATGTGGTCAGTTTTAGAGTAAGTGTGATGTGGTGATGAGAAGAATGTATATTCTGTGGATTTGGGGTGGAGAGTTCTGTAGATATCTATTAGGTCTGCTTGGTCCAGATCTACATTCAAGTCCTGGATATCCTTGTTAATTTTCTGTCTTGTTGATCTAATATTGACAGTGAAGTGTTAAAGTCTCCCACTATTATTGTGTGGATGTCTAAGTCTCTTTGTAGGTTGTTAAGAGCTTGCTTTATGTATCTGGGTGCTCCTGTATTGGGTGCATAGATATTTAGGATAATACCCTTCAAAAAAATCAATAAATCCAGGAGCTGGCTTTTTGAAAAGATCAACAAAATGGATACACCAATAGCCAGGCTAATAGAAAAGAGAGAAGAATCAAATAGATGCAATAAAAAATGATAAAGGAGATATCATCACCAATTCCATAGAAATACAAACTACCATCAGAGATTAGTACAAACAACTTTGTGCACATAAACCAGTAAATCTAGAAGAAATGGATAAATTCCTGGACACCTACACCCTCCCAAGACTAAACCAGGAAGAAGTTGAATCCCTGAATAGACCAATTACAAGGTCTGAAGTTGAGGCAGCAATTAATAGCCTACCAACCAAAAAAAGCCCAGGTCCAGAGGGACTCACAGCCGAATTCTACCAGACATAGAAAGAGGAGCTGGTACCATTCCTTCTGAAACTATTCCAAACAATACAAAAAGAGGGAATCCTCCCTAACTCATTTTATGAGACCAATATCATCCTGATACCAAAACCTGGCAGAGACACAACTGAAAAAGAAAATTTCAGGCCAATATCCGTGATGAACATCGATGCAAAAATCTTCAATAAAATACTGGCAAACCAAATGCAACAGCACATCAAAAAGCTTATCTGTCATGATCAAGTAGGCTTCATCCCGGGGGATGCAAGGCTGGTTCAACATACGCAAATCTATAAACGTAATCCATCACATAAGCAGAACCAAAGACAAAAACCACATCACATGATTATCTCAATAGATGCAAAGAAGGCCTTTGACAAAATTCAATAACACTTTAGGCTAAAAATTCAATAAACTAGATATCAAGGGAACATATCTCAAAATCATAAAAGCTATTTACAACAAACTCACAGCCAATATCATACCGAATGGGTAAAAACTGGAAGCATTCCCTTTGAAAACTGGCATGAGACAAGGGTGCCCTCTGTCACCATTCCTAGTCAACATAGTACTGGAAGTTTTAGCCAGAGCAATTAGACAAGGAAAAGAAATAAAGGGTATTCAATTAGGAAAGGAGGGAGTCTGATTGTCTCTATTTGCAGATGACATGATTGCATATTTAGAAGATCCCATCGTCTCAGCCCAAGATCTCCTCAGGATGATAAGCAACTTCAGCCAAGTCTCAGGATACAAGATCAACGTGCAAAAATCACAAGCATTCCTATACAACAATAACAGACAGAGAGCCAAATTATGAGCTAACTACCATTCACAATTGCCACAAAGTGAATCAAATACCTAGGAATACAACTAACAAAGGATGTGAAGGACCTGTTTAAGGAGAACTACAAACCACTGCTCAAGGAAATAAGAGAGGACACAAGAAAAACACTCCATGCTCATGGTTAGGAAGAATCAGTATCATGAAAATGGCCATACTACCTAAAGTAATTTATAGATTCAGTGCTATCCCCATCAAGCTACCATTGACCTTCTTCACAGAACTGGAAAAAGTAATCTTAAACTTCATATGGAACCAAAAGAGCCTGCATAGCCAAGTCAGTCCTAAGCAAAAAGAATAAAGCTGGAGACATAACGCTACCTGACTTCAAACTATACTACAAGGCTACAGTAATCAAAACAGCATGGTACTGGTACCAAAACAGAGATATAGACCAATGGAACAGAACAGAGGCCTCAGAAATAATGCCACACATCTACATCCATCTGATCTTTGACAAACCTGACAAGCAATGGGGAAATGATTCCCTGTTTAATAAATGGTGTTGGGAAAACTGGCTAGCCATGTGCAGAAAGCTGAAACTGGACCCCTTCCTTACACGTTATACAAAAATTAACTCCAGATGGATGAAAGATTTAAACATAAGACCTCAAACCATAAAAACCCTAGAAGAAAACCTAGGCAATACCATTCAGGACATAGGCATAGGCAAGGACTTCATGACTAAAACACCAAAAGCAATCACAACAAAAGCCAAAATAGATAAATGGGATCTAATTAAACTTAAAAGCTTCTGTATAGCAAAAGAAACAATCATCAGAGTGAACCAGCAACCAACAGAATGGGAAAAAAATTTTGCAATCTACCCATCTGACAAAGGGCTCATATCCAGAATCTACAAAGAACTAAAAATTTACAGGAAAAAAACAACCCCATCAAAAAGTGGGTGAAGGATATGAACAGACCCTTTTCAAAAGAAGACTTTTATGTGGCCAACAAACCTATGAAAAAATGCTCATCATCACTGGTCATTAGAGAAATGCAAATCAAATCCACATTGAGAAACCATCTCATGCTAGTTAGAATGGCGATCACTAAAATGTCTGAAGACAATAGATGCTGGAGAGGATGTGGAGAAATAGGAATGCTTTTATACCGTTGGTAGGAGTGTAAATTAGTTCAACCATTGTGGAAGACAGTGTGGTGATTCCTCAAGGATCTGGAAATAGAAATACCATTTGACCCAGCAATCCCATTACTGGGTATATACCCAAAGGATTATAAATTGTTCTATTATAAAGACACATGAACATGTATGTTCATTGCAACACTGTTTACAATAGCAAAGACCTGGAACCAACCCAAATGTCCATCAATGATAGATTGGATAAAGAAAATGTGGCACATATACACCATGGAATACTATGCAGCCAAAAAAGGATGAGTTCATGCCCTTTGCAGGGACATGGATGCACCTGGAATCCATCATTCTCAGCAAACTGATACAAGAACAGAAAACCAACACCACATGTTCTCAATAGGTGGGTGTTGAACAATGAGAACACATGGACACAGGAAGGGGAGTTTCACACACTGGGGTCTGTTGGGGGTGGGGGGCTAGAGAAGGGCTGAGGAGGTTGGGGAGGGATAACATTGGAAGAAATACCTAATGTAGGTGACAGGGTGATGGAGGCAGCAAATCACAGTGGCATGTGTATACCTATTTAACAGTCCTGCAAGATCTGCACATGTACCCCAGAACTTAAAATCTAAAAAAAATATGTATGAAAAGTCTAGGACATTTCTTTGTCCAATTTTTGGGGGGCTATAATCAATACAATTTCTATTCATATTTTTCTTTTATTATAGTTTTACATGTACTTTTATGGTCTTTTAAAGGAATTTTAAAAGATGGTGTATCAGGTAAAACTGGTGTGCTACCATTTTAACATAGATATCTATCAAGTAACAACACGCTATAACAGTTACTCATGTGTGAACTTGAGGATATACTTCTCTGAACTCAAGTTTCATTGTATTTAAAATGGGGAGGAAGAGAATATTAAAATTATGTTTTCCAGTTGCAAATATAATCTTTACTTTTCTGTTTGTACTTAAAGGAATGTTTAAATTGTGAGGTAGAGATGATGACATTTAACGTATGAAGATGATTAAAAATACATATGTTTAGCCCAGATTCAGGCAATTGATTACCAAAACCTCCACTCAAAAATAAATGCCTATGTAAGGTATAGCAATTCTGATACCACTACACATCTATATGGGAATTGAACAATTAAGTAAACAGGTGGTGAATGGAAAGATACAGGCTTCTCACTACTGAGGTGAGAGTTTTACAGGTCAGCAAGGAGAAGAGGCCAGATTAGAACTAAAAGCATTCTAATAGATTAGAATTGAAACCACCTTTATAAACTCAGGTTCAGCATAACATATAGATAGTTATGTATAAAAATATTTATAAATATGTCTATTTACCCATAGATTTCCTTGCTCTTTCAACTGAAAGAGTCTGGAAGCAAAAACACTCCAGGAGTGACAAGCACATTTAGCACCCAGATTTGGGTTTTAATACCTTTCTTTAATAAATAGAGTCAGGGCTCCTTGGAAAATGGTCTGATTCTAAGACTGAGGCAGAATATATCTATGATGATCCTGGAACATCCTTTGGTGCCAAAAATGTAAGGAAGTGCTCAAATAAAATACAATTCCAGAAGCATGAGGGCATACCAAAGGGACTCCAAAACCAAAGAAAGCCCAATCGCCAAAACAGCAGCAATTTGAGCAACAAAATAAGTAAAGTGGTATTAGATTATAAACTAAAGTATAAAATAAATATCCATGAGTCCATATGGATATAAATAGTTGAGTGAATTAGTAAATTGGTGAGATTAGATAAATCTCCCATGCAGAAGAATCCAAATAATTTATGTAGATGTTCTGTATTCAAATAAATAGAGTGTAACTTCCTCACTCCTTAAGTATGAACTGTGGATGGTGATTTGAAGGAATACAGTATAGAATGGAGGAAAAAACAGTACCTTTACAGAGAAATAGGTAAACACTACCTCAGTCAGGTAATCAAGTTCAATATTCAGCAATAAGTCATCTTGTTAGTGTGTACTCTTGATATGACATGATGACAATTGCACTTCACCTCTGTGATATTCCTCCTTAAAACACATAGCCACAGTCTAGTTACGAAATAAAAAAATAAACAACAAATCCCAAGGGAGGAAAATTTTACAAAATACCTGTTCAGTACTTCTCAAAACTTTCAAGATTATCAAAAACAAGGGAAGTCTGAGAAACTGTCACAGCCAAGAGAAACCTAAGGAGATACTACAATTAAATGCAATGTCGTATTCTAGTTGGGATCCTGGAATAGAATCAGGACATTTTGTTAAAAGAAAATATACATAAATAAGTTAATAATTTATCAGCATTAATTTATTAATTATAACTAATGTACTATACCAATGTAAGATGCCAATAATAGAGCAAACAGGCTGTAGCATATGTGGGAACTCTATCAGCTGTAAATTTTTTCCTGTAAATTTAAAACTGCTGTAAAATAAAAACGCCTGTGGAATAAATGAGTGAATGGAAGGAACAACACAGGGTAGGAAACAAGGATAGAGATTTTTTAAAATTGACGTGCTGAAGAGACCTCTGCAGAAAATATATTGGGTTAGTTTTTAAACATAGACTAGAATAATTTATTCTTTTCTCTTGCAAAAATAGATGCAAATAGAAGACAAAAAAATTTGAACACTGTGTAACACAGTCAGCATGTAGCCAATAGCATTTGATTTCAGTAAATAGCTTATAATCACAATAATCAAGGCAGGGACAATGAGCCAAGCTATTAGAACTATTTTTTTCCCAATACAATAATTGTCTTAATTCAGACTGGAAAATATTTGGGAAAGGAGGGTTAGAGTAGTAAATATACCCCCCCAAAATTATTAATTACTTTTACAGAGCCATGGCCAAAGACACAGAAATAACTGGCTATTAGGAAAATAAACCAAAAGAGGATATAAACAGTATTGTACAATTGTGTTGCTTTGAAACTGTGATAGTTTCTCAGACTTTCCTTGTTTTGGTAATCTTCAAGTTATAAGAAGTACTGAAAGCCATATTTTGAATTCCCATTTGATACAGAATCATCTTAAAATAATGTGTTTGTCATGTAATTGTTTTTCATAATATAGATAAATGATACATCAATGTCTTACATTTACAAATATTTCTGGGTAATCTAATAATCATATGCTATTTTTATGCTTCCTTCAATTTTCAAGGAATTTTTAATGCTGAATGATTTTTAGCCAATTCAGTTTACTTTTCCTCCATTACAATAAAATGTTACCAAATTAAAATACACACATACACAGAAGAAAACTACTCATAATCCCATGTTAACTTTTTAAAATGTATTTCCCATTAGGCTTAAGTGCTGGGATTATAGACATGAGCCACTGTGCCTGGCTTATTTTTTAATGTTGAACTCTAATTGTGACTACATGTATACTTAATCTGCATTTTGCTTTTTCTCAGTTTACTACAATATTTTTATATATTTTAAATTTTTAATCAGTTATATATGATTTACTAATTTACTGGATATTTAAAGTTTTTCCCAAGGATATTTTATTCATGTACGTCCCAATTTCAGAAGAAAAATCGAAACCCAGTGATTTTGTGTCAGTATGTGTAGTGACTACAGCATTCTTACACTGGAAACTCAGGAAGGGAACAACTAGGGTCCAAACAGTCAAATATGGAGGTCTAAAATATAAAGGCTTTTTTTTTTTTTTTTAACTCCCACATTGATTCCCTTTAGCATCACAAAGTTTGAGCTCACATTCCGGTTGGCTGTATAATGAAGTGGCAAACGCTGCATCTCAGACATCAGAGAACAAGTGCCTATGAAGTAGGCTTCTGACTTCACCTTCTCTTGCAGGGTATGATTCCTCTCAGGAGAACAGTTGTCGGAGCCACATGAATTCATGTGCTTTGTGAGTTTCCAGAGGTAGATCTATGACAACCTCTGGAAGGACCAGAACAAACACAGCAACGCACTTCTAGTCAGCATCGCCACTTAGTTTTCCAGCAAGTCAATGAAAAGACCTTTCAAAGTTGCCATTGCTTCTGGCAGAAATATCACAGTACTAGAGCTATTTGTTGCACTGGAAGACAATGAATTTTGCCTTAATTTTCCTGTCTTTACTATCCATTACTGAAGCAGCTACATCGTCTAGGGTAAACCAGGTTCTTGTCCGGTGCCAGGAAAATTTAGGAGCAGAGGTTTAACAGGCAAGAGAAAGAGAAAGGAAAACAGCTCTCTCCAGTGACAGAGAGGGGGAGTTCTGAGAGTAAAAGGCCTGCTGGTGGTGGGTGCGCTGGATTTTATAGTCTGGCTTGGGTAGGTGGTGTTTACTTAGGGCTCAGAGATTGGTTTAATCGGGTATGATGTTTACAAAGGGTACTGGGGAAGGCTGGCTCCCCCACCCTAATCTTTTTATGAACTTTTCCCTTGGCCAGCGCCATCTTGTCTGCTCCTTACTGTACATGTGGCTGGCAGAGAAGGGAGGATGGAGCCACCATTTTGAACATGGTTGGCACCACTGCTGGCATCTATGTTTACAGCTCAGTTTTACAGGCTTCTCTGTTAGAAAGCAAAATGATTTGGGGCTGCTTTTCATTAAAAGGAAAACCTTACTGAGCACTTCTGTACCCACACTATCTGCCTAACTCCGATGTCATTGTATCGTTACATGATGTGATGGGATGTTTCCATACATTGCCCTCTGACTTCAGTGCCAATTGGGTGCATACTTATAAACTCTTATCAGACATGATAATCGTACACTGGACTTCGAATGAACAGCCATTTATCACACCACCAAGTGTATATTCAGTACGTTGAATTTAAAAGGTCTAGTGTTGGTAGAAAACACAGGTGATGGACCTCAATAACTAAAGTGACTTATACTTCTCAAATGACATTGACATTTCTCAAATACAGTTTTACCAGTACTGCCATCACCAACCAAAAGATGTTCAAGTAAAATTTAGGAATGTCCTTGGGCAACCATCATAAAGACTCTTCCAGAAGCATCTGTTCCTCACCTGACTGAGCTGAAATATGTTTGTTTTTACATCTCAGTTCATGATAAACATAAGAACACTTAAAATGTCAAATATTGCAGCATGAAAATGCCTTTAGATATTTTCATGATAAAACTTAAAAATGATGAACTATTACTTGAGTTAAAAACTTTCCAACTCATTAGGATTGTATGCATTATCTCATATATTTATTAAGAAGCTACTAGGTGCCAGGTACTGTTTTACATGCTGGAAAGAAAGCAGATGAATTTCCTGCATTTATGGAGCATATCTTTTTCACAGACCATTATTAAGAAGTCACTGCCTCCTGAGGTAATGCCAGGAAAATGACCAGTACAGGAAAAAATCTTGACCAGACACTGGACACTGTTTACATTCTATTCTGGGTTCACCTCTATTGACATTGAGTGAGCAAATACAAAGATGCCAGAAGAGGAAATCAAGAACTTCTAAAATGAGAGAGAGTGGGGGAACCTATGATGCAAACACTGATTCTCTGATCAGTGAGCAAGTTCCCAATTTCATGTATCTGGGGACTGGGGAAATTTTTTGGCTAAAGAGGGTGGGAGGGAAACCAGCAAGATTGAGTTGGATACACTCTATAAAAAACTCTACCATGTAAGAAAGAAGACGACAATGCTTAACAGGCAGTAAAATCTGGATGTAAATCAGAGTTCAGATCAGAACAAAGGCCACATATTGCCAAAGTAGAAGCAAAAGTTGGAATACTGGGTTTTATGACTGGTTTTGAACTAGGAAGTGGCTCAGGCTTTTAAAATTTTGTGGGGTAGTTTTTGGTGGTGGGAGGAAGCAGAAGCCAATACTTCAGAAACCACAGAGGGCTGGCCACGAGGAGTGAGGAAGTTTCATGGAAAGCTAAGGGCCAATACTGTCAAATTAGAATTTTTTTAATCCAACAAGAACAGTCACTAAATTTAGAGGGTCAGCCCTATGTTTCACGCTGCATTTCAAGGATGAGAAAGCAGGGCCACAGCTTTGGAATTATTCTCTATCTTGTCTGGATGGGAAAAGGAAAGTCATTTGGGAGCCTGCCAAACATTGCATAGAGAATGCAAAAGTGAGCGCAGCAAGAAAATAGATTAATCTTCCCCAAGAAATATAGACAAACAAAAGGAAGAAGTAAAGAACTAGAGTATATGACAGAGACAGAACATATTAACTTGCATCCCTTAAACACAGTCTTTCATTACATCCTTGAAGATATTATTTGGATAATTTACCACTGTTGTGTCAAAAGAAGCCAAAGAAAAGGACAGGTTGTGAAAAGGGGCTCAGAAGAAGTTAGAGAAACACAGACCTTTGTATATTTTCCTGTCATAAAATACTAATTTGTTTGGGATGAAGCAAAATGGATTTGAACTTGGTTAAAGGAAAGGAAGTGAAATGAAGGGTGGCTTGTCATTCAGTTGCACAGTGCCTGTGGATTTCAGCCAAGCCACAAATGTTGCATTACCAGCATAATGCTCCCCTACCAGAAACTCGATGAATCTTTGTGGAATTGTGTTCACTGCATGTGGTTTGGCCCCTTTTAACACACGAAGAGTTACTTTTGTCGTATAATTTTTGTCCCCTTAGATGAGAGTGACTCCAATGAATTTCTCTTGAAACTTGAAGTGAAAAACTGTAAGGCATGAATAAACAATTTCTTCTGAATTGGTATCAAGTATCATCTTGATCTGAACATGCATCTTCAAAGTGGGAAGGAGAATTTTAGAAAGGTTTATGTGAAACATTGAGTGAAACAAAAATCTCTGATATCCCTCCATAAGTGGCTACCCTTTAATGGTAATTTCATACTGAGACAGGAATGGTTGCCTGGTTCGTCAGCATCATGAGGTTCCAAATATTAGCTAGGCATGAAGAATGATACAGTCACTAGCTATGAACTGAAAGAAAGGATTTTTTCCGTATCCTTAAGGCCGTACTGTGATTCAAACACACACACAGACACACATATAATCTCCAATGACATCAGTCGAAACTTCCTGTGAGCAACTGGGAAAGGGACTTGGCTCAGAATTCCAAGAAACCCAACCTGAGATTTTAAACCACACTTCTTTCCAGCACTTTGCAATTGATTCAATTTCAATGAAATTATCATTGTCCCTGGTTCCAATAGCAAACTGAAGGGAGAACTGCATTAGGAAGGAAAAATATTTTGTTGGATAAAAAGACATGATCTGTGAAAACATTTCAGAGGGGCCCCAAAGAGATGAAATGTAAAGGTGCTATTCCCATGATCTGCCAGGTTACCTGGAAACAGATGTTCCATGGAGCTATGGCAGTGGCTGAGGGTGAGCAGGGATGGGAAGATGAGGGCAAAGACACACTGACACCTTTTCTTTCCCTCAGCCTTGTTTGTGTTCTTGAAACTAAAGCTAAACTACTATCTGGCAAAAGGAGAAGAAGAAGAAGAAGAAGAAGAAAAAAAAAGAGAGTCACAGTGTATTTCCGTTTCTTGTCCTGTTTCCAGTCTCTTGTCAGTGGAGCTGAACCTTGGATGGCCTAGCAACATCTTATGGAGGATCTGCTTGGCACAGTGAAGGAGCTTGCGTTAAAGGACAGCCTTCTGTGGCTCTCAGTCCACAAGCTGTCCATCCCCTCTGACCTCCATCAGTATTACAGTGATGGTAGCAAGATAAAGAAAATTCTCCTTTTCATCAAAAATGCAAGAATTTCATGTAGGGCAGACACCAGACAGTGCCTCCTTGGCCAAAGCCCAGTCTGGCAACAGGAATTTGTCTGCAAAAAGAAAATAAAAGCTACCCTGTGTCTCAAACAGTGGGCAGTCTAAGTCCATACACACAGCAGCTTCTCCATGACTGACAAATAGCATAATTGGTGGATTGCTGGTGTAGTAACGTGAAAATGTCCATTAAAGATAATATGGCTTAGCCAGGCATGGTGACAAATGTCTGTAGCCCCAGTAACCCAGGAGGCTAGGGCAGGAGGATCATTTGAGGCTATCGTGTGCTTTGATCATGCCTGTGAATGGCCACTGCACTCCAGCCTGAGCAACATATCACGATCCCATCCTTAAAAAAAATGGATAACATAGCTTATCACTTACCAACACTGACATAACCAGAATATCTGACTCTGGTAGATTTTGAATTGTATTATAATGTGAAATCAGTTAATTGCCAAAATTAATGAACTTTTTCACATGAGGTTCTGAATTGCAGGGAGCTGAAAAAAATTGCCTATGGTATAGTCAACTATTTTTGAGTAGCCAGCTAAAGAATTCAGGTGTCCTGTTGGCTATTCCAGGCTTAATGATTTACCTTTGGTAGACACAGTGCTTGTGTTGGATTTCACACAAGTTGGTATGCAATCCAGAAATCTTTGAACAGATGGCCCCCAAGGCCATTATGTCCTTAAGACTTTGATGAAATGTCTTTTGCTAACAAGATGTATGTGAGAGGGAGAAAGTTTCTCAAAATTTTAGAGAAATGTCTTTGGATATACCCAGGCCTGCCACCACCTCACAAACAGCCTCATTTGAAGGCTTCATTTCTGGGGTACCCCTGAAAGTCTTATCTGGGACCATATCAAAGAAAACTTCTCAATTCCTCAAGTGTTCTGAGGCTTTCAAAGAATATCCACGGCAGTGTGGAAGCGCTGCTTTCTAATGGAACTTCCTGAAGTTGTGAGCCTTGTTTTAATTATTTTTACTTGACACATAATATACATATTTATGTGATACAGTGATATTTTCATACATGTATACAATGTGTCATGATCAAATCAAGGTAATTGCATATCCATCACATGAAACATTTATCATTTCTTTGTGTTGGGAACATTCAAAATCCTATCTTGTAACTATTTGAAAATACACAGCTAACTATTGTTAATTATAGTCATCTCACAGTGCAATAGAGAACTAGAACTTATTCCTCCTATCTAGCTGTAATTTTATATCCATTAACCAACCTTTTTCATCTTCCCCTCCCCTTCCAAGCTTCTAACAACCATAATCTTATTTTGATGAGCTCAACATTTTTTAGCTTCCACATGAGTGAGACATGCAACATTTATCTTTCTGTGCTTATTTTACCTAACATAATATCCTCCAGGCTCACCCAGGTTGCCATGAATGACAGGATTTCATTTTTTTTTATGGTTGAACAGTATTCAACTGTGTATATGTACCATACTTTCTTTGTTTATCCATCTGTCAATGGACATTTAGCTTGATTTAATATATTTTCCATTGTGAATAGTGTTGCAATGAAACGAGGTTGAGACATAACTTTGATACATTGATACCTTCAGCTTTGGATACATAACCAGCAGTGGGATTGCTGGATCATATGGCAGTCCTGTTTTTGTTTCTTTGAAGAAGTTCTATACTGTTTTTCATAATCGCTGTACTGTTACATTTCCAACAACATATAAGAGCTTCCTTTCTCTGCCTCCTCATGAACATTTATTTTTTGTCTTTTTGATCATAATCATTCTAACTAGAGTAAGATGATACCTCATTGTGTGGTTTTCATTTGCATTTCCCTTATGATTAGTGATGTTGAGCATTTTTTCATTTACTTGTTGACCATTTGTATGTCTTATTTGGGAAATGTCTATTCAGGTCTTTTGCACATTTTTAAATCATATTATTTGATTTTGTTGCTGCTGTTTCAATTCCTTTTATATTCTGAATATTAGTTCCTGGCTGGATGAATGTTTGCAAATATTTTCTTCCGTTTCACAGGTTGTCTCTTCACTTTGTTAACTGTAGTCTTTGCTATGCAGAAACCTTGGTTTGACATGATTCCATTTGTGTATTTTGCTTTTGTTGCCTATGCTTTTGAAATCTTAGCCATAAAATCATTGCCTAGGCTACTGCCTAATTTTCAGTGATACATTTAAGTCTTTAACCATTTTGAGTTTATTTTTTGTATACAATGAGGATAGGAGTCTAGTATCATTCTTCTGCATATGGGTATCCAGTTTTCCCAGCACCATTTATAGAAGAAAGTATCCTTTCTCCAATGTAAATTCTTGATGTCTTTGTCAAAATTCAGTTGGCTTTAAGTATAAGGATTTATTTCTGAGTTCTCTGTTCTATTCCATTGGTCTATATGTCCTTTTTTATATCATTCCCATGCTGTTTTGGTCACTATAGCTTCATAGTATATTTTGAACTCAGATGGTGTGATATTTCCAGCTTTGTTCTTTTTACTCAGGATTGCTATGGCTCATCAGGGTCTGTTGTGGTTCCATACAAATTTTAGAATTGTGTTTTTTATTTCTGTAAAGGATGTTATTGATATTTTGATAGAAACTGCATTGAATCCATAGACTGCTTTGGGTAATATGGTTATTTTGACAATATTCTTATAATCTATGAGCATGGAATGTCTTCCTATTTGCGCATGTGTGACCTCTTTAATTTCTTTTGTTTTTGAGATTTTCTTGTAGAGATCGCTTACCTCCTTAGTTAAATTTGTTTTTGTTTGTTTTTAGCTATTGTAAACAGGATTGCTCTCTTAATTTCTTTTTTTAGCTATTATGTTATAGAAATACAGAAACGCTACTGATTTTTTATTTAATTGAGAAGGAGTCTTGCTATGTCGCCCAGGCTGGAGTGCAGTGGCGTGGTCTGGGCTCACCGCAACCTCTGCCACCCGGGTTCAAGTGATTCTTGTGCCTCAGCCTCCTGAGTAGATGGGACTACAGGTGCACACCACCATGCTCGGATAACTTCTTTGTATTTTTAGTAGAGATGGGGTTTTGCCATTTTGTCCAGACTGGTCTTGAACTCCTGACCTCAGGTGATTTGCCTGCTTTGGCCTGCCAAAGTGCTGGGATTACACACTACTGATTTTTGTATGATGACTTTGAATCCTGTAACTCTACTGAATTATTAGATCTAAGAGTTTTTTTGAGGGGAATCTTTAAGGTTTCTATAAAGAGGGACAATTTGACTTCCTGTTTTTCAATTTGAATGCCCTTTATTTATTTTTATTGTCTAATTGCTCTGGCTAAGAATTCCTATAATATCGTGAATAGGAGTGGTGAAAACAGACATCCTTGTCTTGTTCTGGTTGTTAGAGAAAAGCCTTCAGCTTTTTGCCATTCATTATTAGGTTAGCTATGGGTTTGTCACATATGGCCTTTTTTGTGTTGAGGTCTGTTTCTTCTATGGCAATTTTGTTGTTTTTCTTATAAAGGGATGTTGAATTTTATCAAATGCCTTTTATTTGTCTATTGAGATGGTTATATACTTTTTGGTTTTCATTCTATTGATATGATGCATCACATTTATAGATATGGGTATTTTGAACTATCTTTCCAGCTCTGGGATAAATCCTGCTTGATCATGCTGTATTATCTTTGTGATGTTATTGGATTTGGATTGCTAGTATTTTGTTCAGAGTTTTTGCATCTTTGTTTATCAGAGAGATTAGCCTGCAGGTTTTTTTGTTGTTGCTGTCCTTGTCTAGTTTTTCTTTCTTTAAAAAATATTATACTTTAAGTTCTGGGATACATGTGCAGAAAGTGCAGGTTTGTTATATAGGTATACATGTGCCATGGTGGTTTGCTGCACCCATCAACTCATCATCTACATTAGGTATTTGTCCTAATGCTCTCTCTCCCCTAGCTCCCCAGCCCGCAACAGGCCCTGATGTGTGATGTTCCCCTTCCTGTGTCCATGTGTTCTCATTGTTCAACTCCCACTTATGAGTGAGAACATGTGGTGTTTGGTTTTCTGCTCCTGTGTTAGTTTACCGAGAATGATTGTTTTCAGCATCATCCATGTCCCTGCAAAGGACATGAACTCATCCTTTTTTATGGCTGCATAGTATTCCATGATGTATATGTGCCACATTTTCTTTATCCAGTCTATCATCAGTGGGCATTTGGGTTGGTTCCAAGTCTTTGCTATTGTGAAGAGTATTCAATAAACATAAATGTGCATGTGTCTTTAAATAGAATGATTTATAATCCTTTGGGTATATACCCAGTAATGTGATTGCTGGGTCAAATGGTATTTCTGATTCTAGATCCTTGAGGAATCTCCACACTGTCTTACACAATGGTTGAACTAATATACACTCCCACCAACAGTGTAAAGTGTTCCCATTTCTCCACATCCTCTTTAGCATCTGTTGTTTCCTGACTTTTTAATGATCACCATTCTAACTGGTGTTAGATGGTATCTCATTGTGGTTTTGATTCACATTTCTCTAATGACCAGTGATGATGAGCTTTTTTTCATGTTTGTTGGCTGCATGAATGTCTTCTTTTGAGAAGTGTCTGTTCATATCCTTTGCCCACTTTTTGATGTTTTATTTTTTCCTTGTAATTTAAGTTCCTCATAGATTCTAGATATTAGTCCTTTGTCAGATGGGTAGATTACAAAAATTTTCTCCCATTCTGTAGGTTGCCTGTTCCCTCTGATGGTAGTTTCTTTTGCCATGCAGAAGCTCTTTAGTTTAATTGGATCCCATTTGTCTATTTTGGCTTTTGTTGCCAGTGCTTTTGGTGTTTTAGTCATGAATTCTTCACCCATGCCTATGTCCTGAATGGTATGACCTAGGTTTTCTTCTAGGATTTTTATGGTTTTAGGTCTTATCTTTAAGTCTTTAATCCATTTTGAGCTAATTTTTGTATACGGTTTAAGGAAGTGGAGTAGTTCATTTTCTGTTACATTTCAGCAGTGAAGCCATCAGATCATGTACTTTTCTTTGTTGGGAAATTTTTATTACTCATTCAATCTTGTTACTTCTTGTTGGGCTGCTCTGGTGTTAGGTGTATATATATATTTACAATGGCAATATCCTCTTGGTGAATTTCTTTTTGTCATTACATAATGACATTCTTTGTCACTTTTTATGTTTTTAAATTTAAAGTATATTTTGTCTGATGTAAGTATAGCTACTCCTACATGCTTTTGGTTTTCATTTGCATGGACTATCTATGCCTTCACTTTCAGTCTATATGCATCTTGATAGGTGAAGTGAGTTTCCTGTAGACAGCATATAGATGGCTCTTGTTTCTTATCCATTTATCCAATCTATATCTTTTCACTGAGAAATTTATACTATTTATAGTCAAATTGTTACTGACAGCCAAGGACTTATTCCTATCATTTTGTTAATAATTTTATGGTGCTTTAAAAAATTTATTCCTTTTTGTCTTACAGTTTATCCTTGTGGTTTTTAATAGTGAAAACTTTTGATTCTTTTATCTTTGTCAGTGATTTGTGTATCTGCTCTACAAGTGAGTTTTATACTTTTCATAATGGAAGATATGACCCCTTCTACAGGTAGAACTATCTTAAAATTTTTTTGTAGCATTGGTCAGGTGGTGATAAATTCCGTCAGTTTTCTGCATCTGGGACAGACTTGTCTACTTTTTTCCTGAGATTGCTTTGCTAAATATGGTATTGTCTGGCAGTTATTTTTCTCTTGGCAACTAAAATATATCATCCCATTTATTTCTGCTGAGAAAACTTTCATGAGTCTGATGGGGGATTCCATTATACGTGATTTGATGTTTTTCCCTTGCTGTTTTCTAGAATTCTTTTTTTATGTTTAACAGTTTCACTACAATGTATTTCAGAGAAAACCTTTTGGGTTGACCTTGCTTATGGGTCTTTGAGCTTCCTTTATTTGGATGTCTATATTTGTTTCCAAGACTTGGGAAATTTTCATCTACAGTTTCATTATGTTTTCTATGTCATTTCCCATATCTTCTTCTGGAACTCCTAAAATGCAATTTTTTTTCCCACTTAATGGTCTCCTATATAGCCCATAGACTTTCTCCATCCTTTCTCATTCTTTTCTGTATGACTGGGTTATTTCAAGAAGAGACCCTTCTTCAAGTCGAAAAATTCTTTTATCTGCTTGATCTAGTCTATCATTGAAGTTTTCAAGTAGATTTTTATTTATTGATTCAATTTCTCATTCAGATCATAAAATGTTTTCCAAATTTTTTAAAATTATCCATCTATGTTCTTGTGTATCCTGCTGAATTCCCTTAAAATCTTCATTTTGAATCTTCATGTATTTCATAAATTTTTTCCATTTGTGTCAACTACTATAGGATTGTGTTTCTTTGAAAGTGTCATGTTTTCTTTTTCATTTTTCTTCTGTTTCTATGTTGATATCTATGCATTTGATAAAACAGTCACTTCTTCCAATTGTACAGAGAAGATTTTGTAGGAAATTATTTTTCCCTTTTGATGTGTCTGTAAGTGTCAGTTGGGTAGGGTGCTTTGGTTTTGTTGCTGGGCATAGTGATATAGTCTCTGTGTGAATTCTTTGGCTGTAATGAATGTGCATGCTGTGAGTGCCTCAGTGGTAGAGGCTATTGTTATTTGTGGAGGCTGTGGCATGGCTTTTCTTGGAATAAGAATGCAGAAAAGCCTGGTTTTGTGGCTTCTGGGGGGAACATGAAGGTGTACAGCCCCTCTGCTACAAGATGGGGCAGGGTTGCCAGCAGTGATAGGCCACGGATCAGTTAGTCCATGGGCCCCTGGGAAGTGTATGCAGGTGCCAGTAGTGGTGGCAGCAGGTCCTGGGTGGTCAGCCTTATTTTTAAATAGAATAGGCCAAAGAGAAAAGCATAGACATAATTTGTTTTTAAGGGGCTCAGAAATATAGGAAATAAGATGAGGGGAGAAAATTTATAAAGACATAAAATATTCAAATGGCAGTGCAATAGAAATATGTAGAGTAAAAGTTACATAAAGTTTGAATGAGACCTGGGGTAGAGAATGTAAGGCTAAATACATACAGAAGAATGGGATAGCATCCCCTAGTGGTTGCAACTACAGTTTCTGAAGTCAGACAGACCTGGATTTGAATCCCAGCTCTCTTATTCATCAGAGGTAGCTTTATGAATGTTACTTAAGACGTGCTAGCCTAATTTCTTAATTTATTAAAGAGAATAGTAAACTACCCTCATAGAATCTCATGAAGCTTTTCAATGAAATTGTGTATGTATGTAACTTGGTATGAAGACTGGCACAGAGTAAGTGTTCAATAAAATGTTGGTGAGAATTATCTTGAAATAAAGTACTCACACTCTGAAGAAGAGTAAATAGAAGGGACAATTTATTTGGTGGACAATAATAGGAAGCTTAGGTATAAGAAATAGCATACAAAATGCCAAAAGTTATGATGAACCATATTATCTGAAAAAAAAAATTAGCACACATTGATTTTTCAGTAGAAAGTATATTTATAAATAAGAAATTCTTGGCTGGGCACAGTGGCCCATGCCCGTAATCCCAGCACTTTTGGAGGCTGATGTGGGCGGGTCATGAGGTCAGGAGTTTGAGACTAGCCTGGCCAACATGGTGAAACCCCATCTTTACTAACAGTACAAAAAATTAGCCAGGTATGGTGGCACACACCAGTAATCCCAGCTACTTTGGAGGCTGAGGCAGGAGAATCACTTCAACTCAGGAGGTGGAGGTTGCAGTGAGCTGAGATACCACCATTGCACTGCAGCCTGGGCAACAGGGTGAGACTCCATCTAAAAAAAAAAGAATATTCTTTTGCTGAAGGCTATATAAAATTTAACATTGATCCTCAGATTACATTTTTGAGTTACAGCCAATTCTAGGTAAATTTTTTATAAATTGGCTCTTTTTCTTCCTTGCTACACAAATTTTGGCCATTTAACTACTTATTAAGATTTTTACCAAAAGTACTTACATGAAGAAGAGGTTAAAAGTCAAATAATCTTGAATTGCCAGGTGGTTATAATGCTACCAGGCAAAGAATAATCACACCTGCTCAATTCAAAAACATACCATATCAGAGTATATTAGACAATTCTGATCCTAGTTCCTAGTGAAATCTTTAGATACTATGCCTACAACTTGGTTCTGCCCCAGGTGCATATGCCCAATTTCATGAAATGAAGCTTTTGAAGATTATCAAGTACAAACATTGTGTTAGGATACAGAGGGTTTAAATAAGAACCACAGTCGTCTTATGCTACTGGTAGCTAGTCAGACATGAGCAGGGGATCCCCACCAGGAGTGTCAGGTGACCATCAAATGATGGTCAGGCAGTTGTCATACTGTCTCTCTAAAAACTGGTCACAGCTGGTGCTAGAGAAAGGCAGTCTCCCAGTAGAAAGAAACACCTAAAATGTGACCATCAGCTTCCTGTTAAGATCTCAGGAGGTGGGTGAGTGGACTCACACATGCACACTAAGAGGCAAAATGGTAGAACTTAACAGGTATGTTACCTGCTAAAGACATCTGACTCGTAAGGGAAGAATGCCTCGAGTGAGTATGCATACAGCTTTAGTAAGCACACTGTGCTACTAAATCCACGACAACATTCTGTGAATAAATACACAATTCTAAAAAAAAATGTGTAGCCTCAAAGAAGTCAGGAAAAAGGAGACATACAATAGAACAAAAAACAAAATGGTAGACTTATGTCCCGATACATCAAGAATTTGACTAAATGGTGTAAATGACAACAATTGGCAAAGGAGAACATCCCCAACTCTGTGTGCTTTGTAAGAAACTCATTTCAAATAAAATTACATAGGCATGTTGAAAGTAAAAAAAAAAAAAAGGGAAAATACGTCATGCATCAAAAGAAAGCATGAATGGCCATATTATTATTGGATAAAGTGGACTTCAGAGCCACAAAAACTACCAGAAACAGAGAGAAACATTATATAATGATAAAGGGCCAGTCCACCAAAGGCTGTGGCAACTACAAATAAGTAATAAGCAACAGAGCTATAAAATGTGAATCAAAAAGTGGTAAAACTGGAATGAGAAATAGAGATATCTACATATATGTCTGGAGACTTAAACACTGCTTTCTCAATATTCGATAGAACTAAACATTATCATTCAACAAAATCTAATCAGCATTTATAGAACACTCCATCCAACAACAAAATAAATGTACTTTTCAAGTAGACATAGAATATGTACTAAAACAGATGTCTTGAACCATATAAAAGCTCAAAAATTTAAAATAATACAAATTATGTAAAATGTGTTCTTCAATTGCAAAGAAACGTACGTAGAAATCAATGACAGAAAAAGGGAAATCTCAAAATGCTTAAAAATAAAACAGACATTTATATAATCCATGAGTCAAAGACTAACTCTCCAAAGAAGTTAAAGACTGCATTACATTTAATACAAATGAAAATTTAACATAAGATTTGTGTAACACAGTTAAAGCAGAGAGGGAAATGATAGCACTAAATATACATGTACATCAAGATAAAAAATCCAAAGAAAGTATAAGGAATGAAATAATTACTAGCAGACTTCAATGAAATTGGAAACAAAAATTGTCAATGAAACAAAGCTGTTTCCTTGAATAGGTCAATAAGTTTGAGAAAATTTTATCGAAGACACAACATACCAGTATCATTAATAAAATAGGAGTTATCACTACAGACCCTGGGGAAATCAATAGCATAATAATAATAATGAACAATCATATGCACATAAGAGTTTAGATGAAATGGACTACTACTTTGAATAACACAAACTACCACAACTCACCCAATATATATAATAGATCATTTGAACAGGTATTAATGAAGTTAAAATCTGTATTTAAAAATGACCCCCCCCCATGTTAGAAATCATTAAATTGTAATGGTTTCAAGGAAAACGTATACAGACATAAGACTGGTTTAATATTTAAAAATTAACGTAACCTAATATATTAACAGACTAAAAAAATTATGATGTCAGAGAAGGTAGAAAAACATTTGACAAAATTCATCACCCATTCATAAAGAAAATTCACAGAAAAATGAGGTAAAATTTCCAACTTAATAAAGGGGATCTACAATAACCCTATAGCTAATGCTAAATGATAAAAGACTGAAAACTTCCCTCTAGAACTGAGAACAAGACAAAGATGTTCATTCTTACACTCTTTTTCAACATAGTGCTGGTAGGTCTACCCTGTGCAATAAGGCAAGATATAAAAATTAAAGGGCACATTTTTTCAGGAAGGATTAAACTATTCCTGTTTGTAAGGACATAATTTTCCATGTAGAAAATTCCAAGGCATGCACCAGAAACAAAACCCTCCTGGAACTGAGTGAGTTTGACAGAGTCACAGGGTACAAGATAAACATATAGAAATCAATTTTATCTATATACTGACGGTAAGTAGACACAAAAATTACAGTATTATTTATAATTGTTTAGGAAATTAAAACACAGGTGTAGATCTATAAAACATGTACAGGACTTGAATGGGAAAAATTATGCAACACTGATGAAACAAATTCAAAGTCAATATAACAGACATACTGTGTTCATGGATTCGAGGACTGATCAGAGTAAAGATGTCAGTTCCTCAATTAGCATGCATGCTTATTACAGTTCTTGTAAATAATCCAAGGGTTTTTTTTTTTTTGCAGTTACAGATAAGAAAGCTGGAATAATAAAAGGAATATGTCTATGTGATTTCAACACCTTATATAGCTACAGTAATCAACTATATGATCAATATATCGATACAGCCCAGTAAAACAGACTAGATGATCAATCAATACAATTATACAGGTATGCCCAACTCATTTTCAAAGGTAAAAACGCAATTCAATGGAAGAAAGATAGCCTTTTCAACAAATGGTGCTGGAGGAATCACACATTTATACTCCAAAATAAACTCTAAATTGTTCAAAAACGTCGATTTAAACAAAGTTATAAAACTTTTAGGGAGAAGATCTAGGTCAAAACAGAGTTCTTAGATTTATAACAAAAAGCACAGTTCATAACAAAAAACATAAATTGGATTTCATCAAAATATAAGAATTTGCTTTATGAAACACCCTCTGTTAAAAATTAAAAGACAAAGTACAGAGTAGGAGAGAATATTTGCAAATGATGTATCTGACAAATAGCTAGTATCCAGAATATGTAGAAAAACTCTCAAAACTCAACAGTAAAAAATAATCTTATTTAAAAATAGGCAAAAGGCATGACATATTTCACTGAAAATGATATACTGATGGCAAATAAACACATAAGATGTTTGATATCAGTAGATGCAAACTAAAACCACCATGAGATATTACTACATACCTATCAGAATGGCTAAATTAAAAATACTGACAATAAATGCTGGTGAGGATGCAGAGAATGTGTTAACTCATGTGGTGTTGGGAATATAAAATTATATAGCCACTCTGGAAAACTGTTTGGCAGTTTCTTAAATAAACATGCAACTACCGTAAGACCCAATAATATGGAGCATTTGTCTATCCCAGATAAATGAACATGTGTTTACATAAAACCCAGCATGAGAATGTATATTAATTTTATTCATAAGAGCCAAAAACTGGAAACAACTCAATGTTGATAGGTGAATTGTTAAAATAGCTGTGGCAATTTCATACCATGGCATAGTATTCAGTGCTCAAAAGGAACAATGATTTAATTCTAACTACAACTGGGGTAAGTTTCCAGAGAACTAAACTGAGTGAAAAAAACCTAATCTCCAAAGGTCATATGATGTATGACTCCACTGATAACACCTTTGCAAAATGACGTATCTATAAAAATGGAGAACAGATTAGTGGTTGCGATGAAGTAAAAGGGAAGTGAGCATACCTACAAAAGGGTAACATGAAGGATCCTTTGGTAATGGAAATGTTCTGTATCTTCACAGTATTAATGAAAATATCCTGTTCATGATATTGCACTACAGTTTTGCAAGATGCTACCATTGGGGGAAACTGTAAAGGATACGCAGATTCTCTTTGTATTGTTTCTTACCACTGCATGCAAATATACAGTTATATCAAAATAAAGGTATAATTTAAAAAGGACAAAACTGGAGAACTCATAGATCTTTCCAACATTTTCTATAAAGCAACAGTAATGAAGAATGTCAAATACGTAACTTTTGGGGTTAAAAAACCCACAACAAAGTTTACCATCTTAAGTGTACAGATTAATAATGCTTAGTATCTTCACATTGTTTTCAAACAGATCTCCAAATTTTTTCATCATCTTTGAAATCTGAAACTGCAACCGTCCTTTTCTGCCTTCATCTAGTCTCTGTCACTGCCATTATACTTGCCACCGCTATGAATTACTTTAGCTACCTTAAGTAAGTGGAGTCATACGCTATCTTTTTTGACATGCATATCTTACCTAGAACGTCTTCGACTGATACATGTTATATAGCATGTGACAAGACTTACTTTTTAAAGGGTGCATTATACACACACACACACACACACACACACACACACACACACACACACACACACACACATATTTGGTTTGTCATTTCATCTATTGATGAACAGTTAAATTGCATCCGCCTCATAGATGGCAGATAATGCTGCTATGAATTTGGTTGTGTAAATATATTTCGAGATTCCACTCTCAGTTCTTTTGGATAAATCCTCAGAAGTGGAATTTCTGGATCACTGGTGGTTCTATTTTTAATTTTGTTGAGGAACTTCCATATTGTTTTTCATAATACTTGCATCATTTTGTAGTCCCACCAATACCGTATAAGGGTTTTAATTTCTCTGTATCTTCACCAACATGTCATTTTCTGGTGATGCTGTTTTGTTTTATTGAAACTAGCCATCCTAATGAGTGTGAGCTGATATCTTATTGTGGTTTTGATTTGCATTTCTCTGCTTACTAATGATGCTGAACATCTTTTCATATGCTTGGTGGCCATTTGTATATCTTCGTTGGAGAAATGTCCAAGTTCTTTGCCCATTTTATAAAATTCAATCATTTGGGTTTTTGTTGACTTGTAGGAGTTTTCAAATATATTCTGGATATTAACCCCTTATCAGATAATTGATTTGCAAATACTGTTTCCTATTCTTCAGGCTGACTTTCACTTTGTTGATTATGTGCTTTGATGCATAAAAGTTTTTAAGTTTGATGGACAGATGATCTTTGATATGCAATAGGGTTATATCCCGGTAAATCCATCATAACTTTAAAAATATCATTGTCAAAAAAGCATTTAGTAAACATAATCTACTGAACATCATAGCTTAACCTAAGCAAAACCATCTAACACAAAACCTATTTTATAATGAATTGTTGAGTATCTGATGTAATTTATTGAATACCAAACTAAAAGTGGAAAACATAATAGTCGTATGTGTACTTTAAGTACAATTTCTGCTAAATGTGTGTTGCTCTCCCACTATTATAAAGTGAAAGAACAATAGGTCAAACTTTCTTCAGTGGGGACATCTGTAGTCTCATTTGTGTATTGTTACCTGTGCTTTTGGTGTGGTATCCAAAAAAATCCTTGCCAAATCCAGTGTCAGCTTCTCCCACATGTTTTTCTATGTGGTTTATAGTTTTAGGTTTTATATTTAGGGATTTATTCTATTTTAGTTAATTTTTGTATATACTGTAAGATAAACACCTTCATTTCTTTTTTGCAGGTAAATATACGCTTTTCTTGTAGCATTTGTGGAAGAGATTTTTCTTTTTCAACTGAGTGGTCTTGGCACCCTTACCAAGGATCGTTTGTCTATATACACAAGGTTTATTTTGGTGCTATTTAGTAAGTCAGTATTTCAGTCTTTATGCCAGTACCATCCTATTTTTTTTACTATAGCTTAGTAATATTGCTTAAAATAATAAAGTCCTCCAACTTTGTTCTTTTTCAAAATTTTTTTGGATTTCGTGAGGTTTGATAAAGATATACAGATGTATATCTTTAAAGATTGGGTAGAATTCAGCCATAAAGCCTCTGGGATATGGGTTTTTCTTTAATAGGGGATTTAAAAAAATTACTCAGTTTCTTCATGATTCAGTTATGTAGGTTGTATGTTTCTTGGAATTTATCCATGTGTTTCAGGTTATGTGTTTTGTTGGTGTACAACATATCTAGATAAGTATAGATATATAGATAAATATATATATAGATATAGATATATGTAATTTTCTTTATTATACTTTAACTTCTGGGATATGTGTGCAGAGCATGCAGGTTTGTTGCACAGATGTACATGTACCATGGTGATTTGCTGCACCCATCAACCCCTCATCTAGGTTTTAGTTCCTCATGCATTAGGTATTTGTCCTAGTACTCTTCTCTCCCTTGCCCCCAACCCCAACCAGCCCCTGTGTTTGATGTTCCCTTCTCCGTGTCCATGTGTTCTCATTGTTCAACTCCCACTTACCGTGAGAACAATATTTATGTATTTTTTTATATGTGCAACAGGTTTTTAAGTTCAGTGCTTGGCAAAGTTCATTCCTAAGTATTTTATTCTTTTTAATTAGATTAGATAAAATTTCCACTACTATGTTGATTAGAAGTGCCAAGAGTAGGCATCCTTTTCTTGTTCCTGATCTTAAAGTTTTCACTTTTCACCACTGACTATATTAGCTGTGGGATTTATTATGTTGAGGTAGTTTCTTCTATCCCTAGCTTGAATGCTTTTGTCATAAAAGAGTGTGTTGCTAATTGCCTCTTCTACACAAATTGATATGAGTTTTGTGCTTCATTCTGTTAGTGCTGTGTATAACACTGATTTTTGTATGGTGAACCATCCTTGCAATCTAGAAGTTTCACTTGATCATAGTGTATAATCTTTTTAATGTGTTGTTGAATTTTGCTAGTTTTTTTTGAGGATTTTGATACCCATATGCATCAGGGATATTGGACTACTGTTTTCTTTTGTATTTTTGACCCTCCTCTTTATGTTTTGGAAGAGTGTAAGAAGAATTAATATTTGTCCTTTAAAGATTTGGTAGGATTCAGCCATAGTGGGTTTTTGTTTAATAGGGGATTTTTAAAATTACTGAGTTTCTTCATGATTCAGTCATATAGGTTGTGTGTTTCTTGGAATTTATCCATGTCTTTTAGGTGATCTATTTTGTTGGTGTGCAATTATTACAGTAGTTGTTTTATCATCTTTTGCATTTCTGTCCTATCTCTTAAGAATTCTCCTTTCATTTCTAAATTTAGAGTGTTCCTTTTTTCTCAATTTAAAGCTTTGTCAAACTCTGATCATCTTTAAAAACTCAGATTGGTTGATTTGAAATATTTTTTGATATACACATTTACAACTATAAACTTCCCTCTAACACTGTTTTTGCTGCATCCCACCAGTTTGATATGTTTTTATTTAATTTGTGCTTTTCATTTGTGAAATTTCTAATTCCCTTTTTTATTTCTTTGATTCACTGTTTTTTTTTGGACTATGGTTTTTAATTTCCACATATTTCTGGATATTCCTATTTCATTTGTTCTATTGATTTCTGGTTTCATTCCACAGTAATTAGAAGAGATAGTTTGTATAATTTGTATTTTTTTGGATTTGTTAAGTGTGGTATTTTGGTCTAATGTGATCTTGGAAAATGTTTCAAGTATACTTAAACAGTGTTCATTCTATTGGGTGGAATGTTCTGCACATGTCTGTTAGGTACTGTTGGTCTATGTAGTTGTTCAAGGGCTCTATTTTCTTGCTGATCCTCTGGTTGTGGTGTAGGATATTTAAATCTACTATTTTGGTATTGCTATATATTTCTTACTGCACTTCAAAGCACAAATATAATTGGTGTATCTTCTTGGTGAATTTACTTATTATATGATATCTTTTTCATGATACCGTTTGATAAAGTCTATTTTGTCTTATATTACTCCTGTACTGTTTTTGTTACCATTTGCATGAAATATGCTTTTTTATTCTTTCAGCCTATGTGTGTGCTTAGTTATAAAGTGAGTCTCTTATAGATAGCATGGGGTTGGATCCTCTTTAATTCATTTAGCCAATCTCTAATTAATTGAGGAATTTAACCAATTTACATTTAAAATTATTACTAATAGAAAAGGACTACTGCCCTTTTATTAATTATTTTCCCCATTTCTTATAGTATTTTCCCCCTACTTTTCTCTCTTACTGCCTTTCCTTGCATTTCATTGATTTCTCCATAATGATATACTTTGATTCCCCTCTTATACCCTTTTGTGTAAATTCTATAGATATTTTCTTCATGGTTATTATTGCAATTACATCAAACCTATTTATCATTATCAGTTTAAAATTGTATGACTTCAATCACATAAACTCTACACTGTTAGAACTTCACCCCTTCAATTTATTTCACAAATTACATCTTTATACATTGAATATTAACATAGATTTATAGTTATTTTTGTGTTTGTCACTTTAATACACTAAAATTATTCTTGCATAGGTTACTAATTTCATCCATGCCTTTACTTTTACTAGAGAACTGACATTTCTGTACAACTTCCCATTGCTGCCTATCATCCTTTTATTTCAACTTGAAGGACAGGCTCAAGAGTAATGAACTTCCTCAGATTTGGTTTATCTGGAAGTCTTAATTTGTCTTTCTCTTTTGGAGATAATTTGGTTGGATGTAGTGTTCCTTGTTGACAGTTTTTACTTTTAATTCTTTGATTATATCATCCTATTCTCTTCTATCCTGTGAAAAATATGATAATCTTATGGGAGCTCCCTTCCTTCCATGTGACAAATTGGCTTTTTTTCCTGCTTTCAAGAGTTTGATGATTATGTATCTAAGTATAGAGCTTCTTGATTCTGTATGTTCATTCCTTTCCTCAGATTTGAGGAGTTTTCAGCCATTATTTTTTAAAATAAGTTTTCTATCACTTTCTTCTCTATGTGGGACTATTATAATAAGTATATTGGTCCGCTTGATAGTGTCCAATAAGTCTTTTAGGCTTGTTCACTTTTTCTCAGTTTTTACTTTTTGCTCTCACAACTTGATGAATTCAAATCATCTGTCTGAAAGTTCGTTGATTCTCTCTTCTGCCTGCTCAAGTCTGTTCTTGAATCTCTCTAATAAATTTTTCAATTCAGTTTTGTACTTTTTAGCTCATTTTTAATAGTTTGTATTTCTTGATATTCTTCTTGTTCATGCACCAGCTTCATTTAGGTAACTGTCTCTTCTCTCTTTAGCTCATTGAGCATCTTTATGATAGTTATTTTAAGTTCTTTGTTAGACAGCTCATAGATCTACATTTCTTAATGTTGATTATGGAGATTCATTATTTGTTTTATGCATTTGGGTCATGATTCCCTGTTTCCCTTTATACCTTGTGAGAGATATATATGGTTGAAGTTTGGGCATTTGAGGAAAACTACCTCTCCTAGTCTTTGTGTACTGGCTGTGTGCAGGGAAAGGTCACCCACCAATCATCTCAGATCTTCTCTCCTGGCATCTCTGTGAAACTGCAGCTCTAATATGCTGCTTGCCTTTATTTTCAGCAGCTTCAAAACTTGGGTGCTGTTCTCTTCAGTGCTCTGAATCAGGTAAGTCAGAAACCATTCCCTTGAGCAGCCAGTTATTTAGAGTGTTTAGCTGTTAACTAAATTTTTGTGGGCTTAAATTCCACTAATCTAGCAAGGGCTTAGCTTAATTAAAGTGGTTAATTGGCATTCAATTGATGCAGAAATAGAGTCTTGCAGCCCTTAGGTGTGTTACATAAATTAAATGTAATTTACTTACTCAGGGCTTTCAAGGCCCTTGGTCTTATGTAACTAAATTTCTAAGTTATCATTAGTATTAATGAAGAGATGGGTAGGGGAAAGAATAGTATGGGTTTTGTGTTTTCAAATTGTCATTTTATTTTCATATTATTAGATGTGGGGAATAGTGTCACTGAGATGGAATAAATTAGGCATATGTAAAAGTACAGGTTAGGTAGGGTTATGATAGCTATAATGGTCAGAGTAATAAGGCTATTTTTTGTAAATTCTTGGATGATGATTTAGGCAGGAACACTGTTAATGGAGGTAAATCTCCTAGTGATAGCAGAATTAGTGGAATTACAGGTGTCAACCATGTTAATTTGTTCAGGTATGAGACAGTGTCAGGGTCGTGGTCCTTATACTCAGGTTGGGTGCTGAGTATAAGGTGCAGGAAATGCAGTTGTTAAGATAATCAGGTTTAGAATGGTAATGTTTGGGTTATATATTAGTACTGCTGTTCTTCAACCTATGTGAGTGAGGAGTAGATAAGATTTTACACAGTTGTGTTTGGTTAAGCTCTCTTCAACTGCCTACTATAATGGATAGGATTATGGTTGTATTTGTTGATGGGAAAATTCAAAACATAATCGATATAAGGGCTAGTTTTTGTCATGTGAGGGGGAAGTATGCCAGACATTAGAGAGGTTCCTTGGGTTACCTCTGGGAATTAGAAGTGAAAGGGTGCTATTCCTAGGGTTGCTATTATAAAGGATAAAAATTGATTAATAGTGTTTATTATTCATTGCTTGGAGGACAGGTTATTGGAAAGGATACCTATCATGAGAATTATAGATATGGTTGCTTATGTAAGGAAATATTTAGTGGCTGCCTCTGTAGGGAGGGTATTTATTTTTTTATTTAAGATTGGGGTAAGGGCTAATATGTTTATTTCTAGACCTCTTCAGATGAGAAACCAGTGTGAGCCTAGCATTGTGATAAGAGTTCCTTTGAAAATAGTAAGGGAAATAAGTTGAACTAAGGGATTAATTAGTATGGGGAGGGTGTAACCAACATTTTTAGGATATTGGCTTGATAGCTTATTTAGCTGACCTTACTCTAGGACATTGTGTAACAGGTAGCATGGAGAATTTTGGATTCTCAGGGGTAGGTTCAATTCCTATAGTTCAAGAAATAAGAGGATTTTAACCTCCATTGTTTACTCTGTCAAAGTAAGTCTTTTGTCAGACATTTACCATGTTTGGGGTGGGATGCTGGAAATTAGGATAGGCATTGAGATATAAGCGGAATGCTAAAGATTTGAGTTGGTAGTAGTGGAGTTGCGGGTATACTGTTCAAATTCTTAAAAATAGGGTGGTTAAAAGAAGAGTCTTGGTAATGAAATCTGCGGTATAGAGTTCTGGTGAATATATAGTGTGTTGGGTTCCTAGGATGACAGTAATAGTTCGGGTGTTCATTACAATAATATTCATGTATTCTGCTATAAAGAAGAGGGCACATGAGCCTGCAGCATAGTCGATGTTGAAGCCTGAGTCTAACTCTGCCTCTCCTTCTGTTAGATGAAAAGGGGGCTCAGTTAATTTCTGGTAGCGTGGAGATAAATCATATTATGGCTAGGGACCACAGTGGTAGGAGCAGTCAGAAGAATTCTTGCATTGTGATAAATGCATAAAAGTTAAATGAGCTGCTTATCAGTAGAATGAATAGCAGGATAATGGCTAGGGTGACCTCATGTAAAATTGTCTTGGCCACAGCTGGTGATTCACTGATTAGTGCGTATTTTGAATTAGATGCTCATCCTGATCACAGAATAGATGGTTAGGCTTGATGTGGCTAGTATAAATAGGCGGCCTATATTGAAATTAATTAGAGGACCTGGTATAGGGAGGGGAGTTCATAAGAGGAAAACTATAGAAAGGTCTAGGATTAGAGCAGTAATATACAGGGTAATAGTAGATGTTGAGGGCTGTAAGTGTTCTTTGGCGAAAAGTTTTGTTTTCTCAGTGAATGGTTGAAGCAGCCTGTAGGAACCTACAATGTTTAGTCATTTGAGTCATTTGCATAGTTGTATATAGCCTAAAAGTTTTCATTGGATGAGTGTAAGGAATACTACAGCGTTTAGAGTGGGAATAATAAGTAGGAGAAGGCTAATTATAGGCATAATGTTAAGAGGAGCTGAACCTCTGATGATAAAGTTTTAAGTTTTAAGCAATTGCCGGGTTCTGTCATCTTAACCAACCCTGTTCTTGGATAGGGTGTGTGATGATGTATTAGATGGAGACAGCATCATCTGTGGAATGAGGGCGCTTTATGAAGTGAGCCCTATTTCTCTTGTCCATTTGTACTAGGAGAAACGTTAAATAGAAAGAACCGACCTGGATTACTCCGATCTGAACTCACATCATGTTAGGACTTTAACTGTTGAACAAATGAACCCTTACTGGCGGCTACACCATTAGGATATCTTGATCCAACGTTGAGGTCATAAACCCTATTTTCGATATGGACTCTAGAATAGGATTGTGCTGTTATCCCTAGGGTAACTTATTCCATGGATCAAATTATTGGGTCAAGTGTACTAACTTGCTTAGTCTAGTGTGATCTTAGTTTAGGTTCTTCGGAGGTCGAATTATGCTCTGAAATGACTCCAGCCAAAATGTTTAATGCAGGGAAAGTAGGCTAGGGCCTATAGGCCTGTTTGAGTTTCATTTGCATTAATGAATTAAAGCATCATAGGGTCCTTCTCATCTTATTTGTTTATATCTTCCTCTTCATGGATAGGTCAATTTCACTGAACCTCATGTGGCCATGCATACAAGTCCCTATTTTGGGAACAAGTGATCATGCTACCTTTGCATGGTCAGGATACTGTGGCCGTTGAACATATGTTACTGAGCAGGCAGTGCCTCTACTTGGTAATGCTAGAGGTGATGGTTTTGGGAAACAGGCGGGGTGAGATTTGACAAGTTCCTTTTACTTTTTGTAATCTTTCCTTGGAGCATTCCTGGGTTGGGTGAACAGTGTAAATAATAGAGTGCTTATTATATCATTTATAAATATTAGGCTGTTAACTGTCAGTTCTCGGTGTAAAGTTATTCCTAGTTAATACATTATGCAGAATGTATACAGGTTTGTCTTTGCTTTTTAATGCTTGATACAATTGTTTCATCTTTCCCTTATGGTACTATGTCTATTGCACCAGGGTAAAAGTTCCTATCATCTATACTTTTATATGAAGTAAATGGTTTGATTAAGATAGTTAGAAAATATTTTTACCGAGGTTTGGGGCTAGAGTTGGCTCTAAGTGATCAGATCGTGATGAAAACTGGGTGTAAGCCAGATGCTTTCGGTTAAGCTATACTTTGGTTTCTCCAAGTATGCTTACCATGTTATCTCCTCTATAAGTGCATAAAAAATTTTTAGTAATAGTGATTTCTAGAGTAATATTTGAGGAGGGTGATGGGCAGTGTGTGCGTGCTTCATGGACTTATTCAAACAAGCACTCTGCTCTTGGTTTACTCCTTAATCCTCCTTGAGCCCTTAGATTTCATAAAGGTTGTTGTTGAGATTTTTGTGAATATAGAAAATGTAGCCCATTTTTTGCCACCTCATGGGCTAAGGTTTTACATGTGTACTTGTGCTTACTCTATAACCTTTTAAGGGTGTGCTGAAGATGGTGGTATATAGGCTGAGGGCAAGAGGTGGTGAGGTGTATTGGGGTTTATCGATTATACAAAAGATTCCTCTAGAAAAATATGAAGCACCACCAAATCCTCTGACTTTTAAGCTGTTGCTTGTAGTACTTTGGCAAGTCGTTTTGTTAATGCAACTATTAGAGTTTAGGGCTAAGCATACTCTGAGGTATCCAATCCCAGCTTGGGTCTTAGCTATTGTGTCTTCAGGATATTAAAGCCACTTTCATGGTATATTTTATTTCAGCTGGAATTTTTTACAACTTAGATGGGGTTTAGCTTTATTGAGGGCAGATCTTAAACACTTTTTAAGCCGAGTCTATTAGCGCAGGTTAATTGTATGGCCACCATGGCTGGCACAAAATCGACTAACCCTAAATATTAGTATAGCTTATTTAAACTTGCGTTTATTACTAAATATTTATCACTGCTTTTTCCACTGGGGGGTGTGGTTGAGCAAGGTGTTTTGAGCTGCATATCTGTTCCTTTTGATCCGGTGATCTAGAAGGCATTTTCACTGGAGCAGGGATGCTTATATGTGTAATCTTACTAAGGTTTGGTCCTGGCCTTTTTATTATCTATCAGTTTAGGGGGTTGTACAGACCCATCTAGAAATTGTCAGTGTCTTGCTTTGAATCAGAATCGTTAAGCTACCTTAACTGCATAAATAAAGAAATAAGTATAAATAGTTGCTTACGGTTCTGGAAATTCAAGGTCTTTAAAGTTGAATTGGCAGAGAGGTTTGGCTGAGAGGATTACTTAGAGTATGATTGATTTAGGATATGACATATGGGGTGGAAATTTAGTTATATTTGTTATACGAAATGAAGGATTAATTTAGTGGAAGGTCTTAAGATTTGTAGAAAAATTATTGAGCGGTAGCTGTTGGGATGTTTGCGGTTAAAAGCTCTGACTGGGTTGCATGTTAGTCTCTTGTTTTTGGGGACTGGCAATGGTATATTTACCTAGGCTGATTGTAAAGTCAGAGAGATGGGGGGTGTTGTAGATCTAATAGGAAATAGTTCTTGAAAGTAAGCGTACATGCATGGGTGAGCATCTATTGATTGTTATGTCCTTCAAACCCCTTATGGTTACTCTGCCAGCCCAGAATATTGAATATAAGCTCAGCTTCTACAATTGATTTGGCAGGAATCAAATCCAAGTTCATTTACAATCGATTCAGTAGGGAGCAGGCCTTCCCCGATGGTGAGTGATACCAGCCCTCACAATTAAAAATACCACATGCATGACAGTGTTCCCATGACTGGTTAATAGGGTGGTAGTCTTTAGTCTATGGAGATGCCTTATTTAAGGGGACCATGTGGGTGATCTTAGTTATATCGCCCTGAAGTAAGAACCAGGTAGAGTTTCAGTATAGTCACCCCAGGTGTCATGAGCCCGGTGCGAGGAGGTTAGCACTCCTGAGAGGAGTATATGTAAGTTTACCTGGAAAGAGTCTCACTCTGTTGCCCAGGCTGGAGGGCAATAGTGCCATCTTGCCTCACTGCAACCTCCAGGGATTCTCCTGTCTCAGCCTCCTGAGTAGCTGGGATTACAGGCGTGTGCCACCGCACCTGGCTAATTTGTGTATTTTTAATAGAGACACGGTTTCACCATGTTGATCAGGCTGGTCTCAAACTCTTGACTTCAGGTAAGCCACCTGCCTCCCAGAGTGCTGCAATTGCAAAGACAATTCTTTTAAGAAGAAAGAAACTGAAATATAAAAACATTTGCAGTCAAACAAAAATGACGCAATTCATTACTGAAAATACCAAAGGTAGTTATTCAGGCAGAAATAACAAATGCAGATGTTAAGTGAAACTCTCATAAGCTGCAGGTGGCAATGTGAACTAGTGCAATGTTTAAGACTACAAAACCTATGACCCAGCAATTCCACATCTCTTCACCTACGACTAAACCTTAGAAACTGGGATTTTACAATACAGTATTCCATGTATATCTGTAGTCTTGATAGAATAGGAGAAATTTAGGCATAAAATATATTAAGTAGAATCTCTATATAGGTGGTAAGCCTGGTAGACATTAGCTTGTGATGGAACCTGGACTCCTGAATTGGGCTGAGTATCAAAGAGGGTAAACATAAGTTCATAGAAATTGCTGACCCAGACAAGCAGTATACCACCAAAGTCGTGTATGGGTCTGTAGTTTTCTCCTTATACTATTGTAGAAATGGTTCAATAGTCTTATTAGTTTATATGGTGATTTTTAAAAATCAGTGAACATATTTTGTTTTAACCAAAAGGAACGGCACCTTTCTATGCGTAGTTTTTCTACTCTAATCTTTGTCTTTTATTTCAAAAACATTTTAGTCAGCACTTACACTTTTCTGGTAGAGGAGCTTGCAAAGAAAGTGGCAAAAGCATAAAGATGAATGAGAAAACAGTGTAATGGTTAGTGAATTAAAAGTAGTTCCATCTTGGTGGACTTGAGACAGCAAAAGGGACAGGGTAAGAGATGAAGCTGGAAAGATAAGGCAACCCTACTTGTGATGGATCTTGTAGATATGATTGAATTTTCAATTTTGTGCTAAAGAAATTGTCACAAGTTTTTACAACTTTACTCAGACTTAACGATTGAAGAATCCAATTACTCTTTTACCTACCTAAAATTTTCTGAAAAGCAAAAGCTCTCCAGAAGTTTAAGGATTGTCTCTCCATAAATATATTCACATGAGGAATATAAAACTATATTTTGGAAAACAATGTGGATTTTTTCTATTTAATCTGTACTTGACATAGCGTAGTGTGAAAAGATCCAGTTTCCTCCCACTGGTCCTGGTTTTCAAACCATAAACACTGATCTACTTAATACCAAGACCTCTCTCCACAGACTTCATTATCTACTTCCTTTGCAGGTTTATGTTGGCATGTTTTAAAAACTCTATCTAGGGATGCTTTAGCAAAAAGACAGATCAAATTTATCTGAAAACTGAAAAAGCACTTCATTTTCTTCCTCTCCCCGTCTGCCTCATTCATTCCTTTACCAGTTCTTCAATGTTATGATCTCTATTACTGTGATCTTTTTCTGTTTTTCTGGCGTCTATGACCTTTTGTTACCATTTCTTCTGTTATCTAGGTAAGATGTGCGGATCTTCACTTCAAACTCTCTCTTGGTGTATCCTTTTGTTTTTTACCCCGCCTTCGATGTCTACCCTGTAAGAGCCCAATGAATACCTTCAAGTCCAAGGATCGAAAAAAAATTAGATAGGGACCAGACTGAAGTATGAAGTACACTATGGTCCTCTACCTGTAATCGAGGCAAGAAATTAGGGGGAGTCCAAACTATGGCAGTGGAAATACAACAGGGGGAAATCAAGAGGTGGAAGCACAGGACTTTGTTTCTGGCTTCCGCAGCTAGATAGTGGCCAGCCATTTGCTTAGAGAGGTAATAGAGAAAGAGTAGACTTTGGAGGGCTCAAATTCTTAGCTACGATGCTCTTGACCAAAGGGAGCTTTTCAGGAGCTCAGGGAAGAATTTCTGAGATGCATGTGTGACTTGGGAGTCATCCACATGTAAGTAGTAATTGGAGCCATGGGATTTAATTAACCTACAAAGAGAAAAAAAAGGAGAGAACCCAGGATCAGGGCAGCAGGATCCATGAAGGAAAAGGTGTCAAGAAGCCAACGGAAAAGAGAAAATAAGAAAACTAATGAATGAGTAGAATCGAATGCTATCCCGAGTTCAAAAGAGATGAGCCTAGAAAACATCCTTCAAGTTTAATAACACACAGTTAATTATTGGCATGGTGAGAATATTTGATTATGCAGAGGGGTGGAAACTAGATTTTCTAATAGTTTGAAAAGTAAATATAATGATTGCTGTTGAGTAAATTTTATAAAGGAAGAGGCCAAAGCAGAGGTGAGACAATATTTTAAAGGTGGAAACAATTTGAGGTTTAGATGTTTTCTTCTGTTTAAATTAGAAACAGGATCTCACTGTATTATACAGGCTGGAGTGCAGTGATGTCATTATAGCTCCCTGCAGTCTTGAACTCCTGAGGTTCTTCCATCTCAGCCTCCTAAGTAGCTTGGACTACAGGTATGTGCTGGCATTCCCAGCTAGAAGTGGGGTCTTGCTATGTTGCCCAGGCTGGCCTAGAACATCTGGGACTCAAGCAATTCTCTCACCTTGCCCTTTTAAAGTGCCAGGATTACAGGTGTGAGCCACTGCACACTGCCATATTTAGATGTTAATGGGAAAGAATTTCAAGACAGGAAGAGAGATATTTAGAAGACGGGGAAAACAGATGGAGTGAAAACGCTGGAGAGGGTTGAGGATGGGAGATTAAAATAAAAAATTATTCTTCTGTTGCTTTGATTGATAAAGATTAGAGATGAAACAGAAGTAGGAGAATAGGGAGGGTCTGGATAAAAGCAAGGAGAAGCTGCAATTTCTTCCCAATGGCATTTATTTAAAGGAAACGTCAAAGAATAGAACAGAGAAGAAGCAAATGTAAATAAGGACCCAGCTGAGACTGGCAACCATAGATGAGTACTCATTTCAGATTCTCAATCCCTCCTTCATAATAGAATTACTTGGAAAGTTTAAAAATATATATATATGTTCTTAGTTGCTCACTTGAAATCTACTGACATAATTTTTTTTCCCCACAGGTCCCTGGTTAGTTCCAACGTACAGCCAGAATTCAGAAAGTACATTCTGGTGCATTTGACTTTGTGAATTTGCACCAACAGGGTTCAGGTATGTAAGTCAGAGATGGACATTAGTTGAATTGACGCAAATTTGGAGGAGGCTGTGCAGGTTTACAGGAAAGACATTGAAGGGATGGTCCATTGGGTCTAGGCTGACACTAGAATAGCCAAGTAGCGGCCAACGGGTGGAGAAAGAATAAGGAAGGATTGATCTGGACACAATGGAGAAAGTAGCATTTCCTTTCAACTTTTCTGGTGATGTAAATCCACTCCTTCATTCCTTGGGAGGCTGAGTTGGGTAATTACTTGAAACCAGCCTGCCCAAACCCCAAGTGTACTAAAAGAAGAAATGAAATAATAGGCATGTGCCTGTAGTTCCAGTTAATCTTGAGGTGGAGGCAGGAGAATCACTTGAACCCAGGAAGCAGTGAGCCGAGATTGTGCCACTACACTCCAGCCTAGGTGACAGAGTGAGACTCTGTCTCAAAAAAAGAAAAAGAATAAACAGACAGTGTTTTAAACATTTCAGCACAAACTTAGAAAAGATGATAGAGGGTATACAGAACTAGTGCAATTAGTGTCTAGCTCAGTGCTTAAAGTCTGGGGAAGCAGAAAGCATACATATTGACTAGGGCCTTTGCATCTGACCATCTTAAATTACGTCAGATTGAGGAGAAGATTCTTCATCTATCAATAGTCTAACTTTATTAAAGGACAAGTCTAGTGATTAAGAATATTTAGCAACTAACAGTGTTTAAAATCCTCAATTTTAGTGGTTACTAGGAAGTCACATGATTTGGGCATAATCCCTGCTCTGGAAGTAGAGATATGAGTAATGGTTTTCTCTAAAGACATGATTAATGAAACGTAGGGACTCTGGCTATATTACATTATTTAAATGATCAGAAGTTATCTGTATATAATATAAGGCTTTAAGTAGTAGGGGCCCCAGAATGAGACAAATGATAACGAAGGCAAAATAGGCCTCAAGACCAAACCTGTTCTGTATTTCTGTAAGAATCTAGGAAAAAATTGTGAAATATTAACAGATGATGTGTCAACAAAAGGGAGAAGAGAAGAAAAAATGAGTTCTAAGAATTCTCTATTTCGTAAGGACTCTTAGAAGCAGGATAAACATTATCCATTAGGATTCTTTTTCCATTGTTTTTACTTAATAAACCTAGCCTTGTTTGGTGTAATTCTGAAGCCCTCTGAACCTTGTCCTTTGACAAAAGAACATGCCACACACCACTCTGAATCTGACATAACTTCCTGACCTGTGCCTAAAAAGACAACTGTTTAAACTTACCAGGAGGCAACATGTAACATATTTCCAGAAAGAATTTTTTTTTACAAAACATCTTTACCATTCCCATTAGCCTGACAAAGACAGAAGAAAACATTTAGCAAGGTTGGTTTCCATCAAAACACTTTCACCAAAATGGTTTCTGGAAAAAGTAATGTTTCTGTATGTTCTTCCTTAGAAGATGGTGCCTTTTAAATAGCCTAACATTGCACATGTGACACATTAGGGAGAACATACAGGAGATTTTGTTTCTGCTGATTTTTCTACCCTCAATCTTACTCTATAATTTTTTTCTTCCTCCTTACAAATGGGTAATTATAAATGGAGACATTTATGATTTAGAGTTCTGTTTTATTTAAACACTTTTATACGTGATAGTTTAAAGTGATGGAGGTCTATATTTCTTTCCTCTTCTCAACAGACTCCTTCTGTGTTCATAAATTTATGGTACCATTCTCTTCCAACTGGCTGGCTTGTGTTGCATTCACGCTACTCACCTCACTCTTCCTCATAATAATTGAAATGCATAAAAGCTAAATATGGCTCAAGGGATCTCAGCTGAACCTCATATATTTGAGGAGAATTTTTCAGCATAGATTCAATGCCTCTCTCATGTTCTCAGGGATCTGATGCGACATAAAACAGAACCAGAAAGAATGCCTCTTACTTCTAATGGTACACAACCAGAAGAACTGACCCCTTGAGTTCCATTTGGGAGGAGGACAGATGTTGGTATCTAGGCTAATGTACTCCACTGTACCCTGACCCAGGAAGTAAAAGGATGATAAGGTCATCTGTAATAACTGGAATACAGGGACTGTAATCTGTATAATTAGCTTTCCATAGGGAAGTGAACACAACCCTCCCTTCCATAATTCAGTTTTCTCAAAAACACTGAGAAAAGGTAGATTGGAATATTCAAAATATTAACCCAAGAAGCAAACACAAAAGTCAAAAGATAGTATGTTAATTTCTATATAGCCCCCAGAGTTATTTTTCAGTATAATCACCTCTGAACTCACTCAACACAATTAATCTAGTAATTGGCAAGTTTTCTGAATTTGCCAGAGAAAAATGTATTTAATAAGAAAATTATTTCAATCAAAATTTGCTACATTGTTAATGTCTGTATTATTGTTGGACTTTTAAATTCACAGGAGTAGTTAGCTAAGTTATTGAATCACATGCAAATAAGGACATGAACCATGCAACTGTTCTGGTAGTCCACAGAGCTAACCTTACTTTTCTCTTGGAGCAGCTGTTTTTGATGGCAAAAAACAAATGATATTTTATGTTAATTAAAATTTGAGAGGAATGTAAATCATTCTATCCTAAAGACACATGCACATGCATGTCCACTGCAGCACTATTCACAATAGCAAGGACACGAAATCAATCCAAATGCCCATCAGTGACAAACTGGATCAAGAAAATGTGGTACATATACACCATGGAATACTATGCAGCCCTAAAGAATGAGATCATGTCTCTTGCAGGAATGTAGATGGAGCTGCAGGCTATTGTTCTTAGCAAGCTAATGGAGGAACAGAAAACCAAATACTGTATTTTCTCACTTATAAATGGGTGCTACATGATAAGAACTTATGAACACAAAGAAGGAAGTAACAGACATTGGAGTCCACTTGAGAGGGGGGAAGAAGAGGAGCAGAAAAGATGGGTACTGGGCTTAATACCTGGGTGATGAAATAAGATGTACAACAAACTCCTGTGGCCTATTTAACAAACCTTCACATGTACCCCTCAAACCTAAAAATTTAAAGTGGGGATGACTTTGCACCTAAATGAAACATAGTGATAATACCAAATGTTGGCAAGGATGCAGAAAACCAGGGTTTTGCATATACCCCTGGTAAGAATGTAAAATTGTGCAATTACTCTAGGAAATAGTTTGGCAGTTTCTTTAAAAATTATACATATGCCAACGATATGACCCAGCAAGCACATGCCTCAATATTTATCTCAAGGAAATGAAAACTTATCTGTATACGAAGACCTATTTACAAATTTTCATAGCAGCCTGATTTGCAATAGCTAAAAATTGGGGTGGTGTGGGTGGGGATCCCAGTTGTCCTTGAATGGATGGATGGTTAAACTGTTACACGCATACCATGGAATACTGTTTAGCAATAAAAAGGAAAAACTATTAATACACACTATAGCTTGACTAAATCTCAAGGCAATTGTGCTGAGTGGAAAAAAGCAATCTGAAAATGGCAAGATCACAGAGATTAGAGATGGGCAGAAGGTGGTACATGTGACTCTAAAAGGTAATATGAGAAATAAGTCATGATGGACTAGCTCTCTATCTTGATTGTAGTGGCAGCTATGAATCTATACATGACAAAAGTGCATAAACCTATAAATGCGTGCACCCCCACACCCACGAGAGCAGGTAAAAATGGTAAGATCTGAACACAGTACAAAAACTATGTCATGTCAGTTTCCTGGTTTTGCTATCACCTTATGTAATATAACTTACGTACCTAAGACTGCCCAGAAGATTTCCTTAAAACCTGACCACTTGGAGCCAGCTCTAGCTCCCAACTTTGCTAAAGAACGTCTAGTATTTTTGCAATTTCCTGTGAATCTATAATCTTTTAAAAATAAGTAGTTTTTAAAAAGTGGGTTATGACATGAAAATGGGACTGTCCTTTAAAAATAGACCAACTTCATGTTTTTGGACATAACAGAGCCAAATTGACAATATGTGAATGTATGATGACTATAAAAGTGGAAGTTACTCACAAACTTATTTCTATGTATGAACAGCCTATTTTCATGTTTCTGAAAGTTCAATAATGTGACTTAATGTGTTTATTGACATTTTCTTCTACTTGTGAAACGTCTATCTTTCCTACAGAAAAAACAGTTCCAGAAACCCTAGCAATGACATCTATTATTGTACAATGTCAAGATGCCATCTTAGTGTTTGCTTCTCACCCTTGTCATATCTACTTTCTGAAGATACGCAGCAGTTGGTAGCAGCCACTGGGGGTCAGACTTCTACATGGCACATACTAAACTGATTTCATACCCAGTGCACCACTAGAAGCCCAGACTCACAGACTAGAACATTTATCTTCTTTCTTGTAAAAGTTCACCAAAGCAGACAGATGCATGTGTGTCCATGTTCATGATCTAGCTCAGAATACAAATATATCCTAGTTAATGAGAAATTCAGTGCTAATGTTTTCTTCTAACATCAACACCTCTCATCTATGGCCCAGCAATGTGGGCGAGAGGATCCCCTCCCTTTGGAATCCCTACTCTGGTCCGCATCCCCAGTCCCACGTTCTTTATCATGGGACAAGGATCTCAAGTTTCTTACAGATGGCTAAAAAGTCCTGGATTTTTTTCAGTAGTCAGATTACCACAGGGTGCAATTTTTGACCAATGATGAGCAGAAGACAGCTCTTCAAAGCACAGCAAGAAGATACTATTATCCTAGGGCTATGGACAATGAAGCGAATTTTAAAAGGGAGAGTGTTGTGAATTACAGGAGATAAAAGAGGAGAAAAATCAACCAGCGACCTTATTTCCAAATTCTAGAAGTTGGTTTAAAATCCTTCCAGGTTAAACAACAACCTGGAAGGATTTAAAACCAACTTCTAGAATATTGTCAAACAATATTACTGAATCTAATTGGAAGAGCATGACACAGACCACCAATAGCTAAGCTCCCGCATTGCAATTAGATGATGACAAAGGACAGGACTCCAAACACAACACCATGCACGGTGACCCAGAAAAATGCTGATCATCATTGGTTCTAGCTTTTAAAGGAACCAATTACTTAAATCCCCTCAGAGGGGGAGAAGAGCGTGTGTTTGCCCAGGGACTACCAAAGAGATTCCCAAGTGCTTAACTTCAGGCATTACTTGGATTAACAGCTTCAATATTCACATTTCTTACTGGTGTTCAGATGGTGCAACATACATGTAACTGAGGTGATTTGAGAGATGAATGCCCCTTGTTTTCATACTTAGAGCGTCGAATTTAGTTTGTACTAACATTTCCAAGATCCCAATTTTCTTTTTTGCCTTTTTTCATATTCTTGTTTTGCAAGGTGAGTTATGATGTCATCACTTAAGACTCAGGAGTGCTATGCTAACAGGCTAGCATAGATTAAAAGAATTTTCTTGAGATCATGGCCTTGGATACATAGCTGCATCAAATGTTAATAAATATGATCGTGCTGTAAGAGGAGTAATAACAATTAAACCCATCAACTTTCACTGAGGTTGAGAAAACAAAAGACGTTCCAGTTTACAGTGGCCCCATGCCAGGAGACTGCTGAGACTGGAGAATAATCAGACTGCAGACCGAAGAATGCTATCTTCCAAGAAGAATGTGCTAATGAAAACTTTCAGGAACAGTGGTTTCCTCAAGGTTTCTACCAGCATGTTAGTCAGTCAGGACCTCCAAGTATTACTGGTCAGGTAAATATTTTCTGGCAGGTGCAAGGAAGAAGAACACACAAAATCTCCTCTGAGAAAATTTACAGAGAATAAGATCTGATGTTATATGCTGCCTGTGAACTTTTTTCAATAACCGTAAATCAGCCTGTTATTAATGAAAGATTGAAATATCACCTAGACCTTTGAGAATATAAGTATAGCTTATGGAGGAAGCAGGAGAAAAAAGGAAGAAAAATGCTGCCCAGAAAATGAACTTGGAGTTTTCTGGCCTACTCAAGATTAAATAAATGTTCCTTGCCTTCGCCAAAACAGTTAATTTTAAGTCTCAGCTTCTATGAGGTAGTATCAATCTCTTCTTCTTTTGATAAAAGTTCCAGCTTGAATTTTTTTTGAGGGGTCGGGTAAAAGATTGTGATCGTCAGTAACATATTTATCTAGCGATGACTTCTAAAAGCTCTGAGCTGCATAAGCAGGTATAATGGAGTCAAATTCACATGTAGCAAGAAGAGCAAAAATCCACTTTGTCAAAATCTAATACCTCAAGTGAAACCCTGAGTTGTAAGTCCAAAATTTCATGTTTTTCTGTATTCAGAGAGGTTAATATCTCCATTTCTGAGACAAAGTCTTCCATCCTATGCTAATAGTTGTTCATCATCTGTGAGGTAGGCAGAGAACTGCCATAATCCCAGAACAGCCTGAATATTCTTGCTGCTGTCAACTGCCATTAGGCACCTTTCTGACACTCAGTTTCATATTGGCAAGTGAAAATAATCACACCTATCCCATTGGGTTGTTAGGAGAATTAAGAAAAACACAGGGTCTTGCAAATAATAGGTGTTCTATAGTTGGCAGCTATTTTCCCCTCAGCCCACTAAATGAATGCACTTAAAAAATAATCAGGCTTGAATACGTATTGTCAGAAATTATTCTGGACATGTCTTAAGCTACAAACTCGATTGGTTGCCTTTTCTTGGAGAAGGATTCCCCAAAACTCACTTTCTTCTTAATAATGAACTGTCTAAGCCAGGAGCATGGGTTTGCTTTTAAGAAGCACTGTTTCTCTCCCTGCTGTGGCTACTTCAGAAATACTGGAAAACAGAGTAGAAGCTAAAATTGAAGTCACTGGAGGTTTTTGGATGCGAAGGCCTTGCAGTATTCACTTATTTTTAAACTGCGCACACATGCTTATATCTACTGTGGTCAGGGTTCCTGTTATCTGCCACTACCATGCATGATTCTTTTCTTCTCTTCCTCCTCCTTACCATCATGGAAACTAACGTGACCCTCAAACGTTTTTGTGCCCTTTCTCTTCTGGTTCAATGTCACACAGTCTGTGTGGAGAATTGGAGGTTACTTCAATTCATCTTTTATTCTGTACGTTTTGCCCTTCAAATCTGCTAACTGCTTCCTTCCTTGAAAAGATAAAATTCCAGAGCCTCTCCTCCCACTAAGCTACATTCTCCTTTCACTTCTGAACAGTGAACTACCACGTAATTATTATTCTCCACATGAAACTTCCTGTTCTTTTTTGCTCTGTGGATAAGAGGATAAATGTGAGCCAGAATATAATATTTTAAAGTCTACTTTTATCTGAGTGAATAAGGTACCATACCACTTCTAATTAAGTCTTCAGGATCAGGCTGGAAGTGGGAGAGAGGGTGGGGGTCTTTAGTAGAAGGCCACAGGCTCCTGTCTTGTTTAGAGTATTTATGTCAATACAGAGGACACATCAAATTTGCTGATGAACCAAAATGTGGAAAGATAATTAAAATAAAAATTGAAAGAAGAGTCACATCATTTCAGCATATTAGAATAATGAACCAAAGCCAAGAGAACAGAAGTTAACAGGACAAGCCTCTATTTCATATGACCCAAAAAAAAAAAAAAAAAAAAAATCAAACTATTAGAAAGAGGATATGTCAAAAAGACACCAGGGCTAACTGGAAGACCTCCCGGTGACCAAAGATGGGACAAATTTGAGCAACAAAATATTGGATTATAACTCGATGTATAAAATAAATGAGTTCATACTGCTGTAACTATGCTATAAATGGTTAAATCAAGTAATAACTTGGAGAGAAGAGAAATCTCCTGTATAGAAGAATTCCAAATCATTTATGTAGATTCTCCACCCTCAAGAAATGTATCATAACTCCTCAGTCAACTTATGCATAGTGACTTTCTTCCAAAAAGTATATAAGAATCTTAAAATGGTCAAGGTCAACAGCAGTGATAAGTCATGTTGACTGTATGTATGCCGGCATGCTGAGCTGAGACTGGCACTGTCTTAGTCCATTTTTTGTGGCTGTAACAGGTTACCACAGAGTGAGTAAATAATTAAAAACAGAAGTTTATTTGGCTCAGGGTTCTGGGGACTAGGAAGACCAGGAGGATGGATCTTTTGAGAGTTATCCTGTGGGGGAAAGGCAGAAGATGGAAGATAGCATGAGACACAGGGGCCTGACCTGCTATATAGCAACCTACTCCCACAATCCACTCCCATGATTATGACAGAAATTCATGAGGGCAGAACTCCCATGAACCAATTACCTTTTATTAGGCCCCACCACCCATCACTGTTGCATTGAGTAAGTTCCCTACATGAACTTTTGTGGGACACATTCAAACCATAGCAGGCACTTGACCTCTGCGTTGTTCTTCCCTAAAACACAAACCCTAATATAATCATAAGAAAACCATCAGACAGATCCCACTAGTGGGATATTCTACAAAATACTTGATCAACACTTCTCCAAACCTTCAGGATTATCAAAACAAACTCAGAGAAACTGTCATAGCCAGAGGAATCTAAGGAGACATAACAACTACAAGTGCATCAGGTAAAAACTACAGACCTCTAAGTAGAGTGTGAACTTTACTTCATAACACATGATATTGATTCATTGGTTGCAATAAATGTAGTATGCTAATATAAAAACTCTTCACTACCAGCACAATTTTATGTAAATCTAAGCTATTACAAAATAAAAGGTTTATGTCACAAAAAGGTGAGGGATGAAGTAGATTTTATTTTGAAGCATGTAAAAAGTATTTGGGGGATGTTAACTAGGTCAATTTTAATAGCTGACAAAGTAGCAAAGTTTTGTCCAAACTACAAGCAACAAAAGTCACATCCCATTGTGTGTTTCTGGTAAAATGAAACCTGGAGTATTACATTCAATTCTGAGAGTTATAGAACTATTCCTTTAAAATGAAGTATATCTAGACAACCTCATTAAGGGAGGTAAAGATTGGAATACTGTTGCACATAAAGAATGTTGTCTTAGCTTGGGTTCTCTCTTGAAAGCAGAGCAGCACTTAAAGGCTTATGAGTTGGTAGTTTTTTCTTTGAAGTGTCCATGTAACAGGAGTAGAGGCCTTACGAGAATGAAATAGGAAAGGAGAAAAAGTTGATACGAGATGTTTTCTTGCTGTGGGCACCTGGAGTTCATTTCTACTGATGCTTAAGATGAGCCAAATACAATGTACTGATCATTTTCTCTTGATGCACAGAAGCGGGGCTATTTATATATGCACTTGTATCTCCCACGGGCTCGGTGTTGCCTCATGAACTCTGAAGGCTCTTGTCCTTTCCAAGTTGTGCAAATAAACTCATACCTGGTTTTATGGAAGCACCAAGGCAAGGAAGAAGAGCTATGCAGTGGAGAGGAGGTGAGATGTTATCAGATTATGACTGTGTCTAGCTGGTTACAGCAGCAACAGATGGAGTAAAAGGTGTGAGGCATAGGTGTGAGGATAGGTGTGAGGCAAAGAAGAGAAGGGAATCTATACACAAGGAGAAGAGATAATGGCTGTCTCGAGTAGGAGAGGGAGAAATATCTTTGTCACTGTAGAGGAATGGACCAGGACCTTTGATGGAAGTCACAGAGACACAGCTTTTATCTCAATCAATCAGTCCTGTTCAGGTTAGCAGTGGGAGATAGGCGAAGAAGAGGAAGAAAAATGAGGATAAATAGAATACACTAATATGATGCAAAATCCAGATGCAACAATTATTCTAATGTGTGAATATTTAAACTTATTTAAAAATCTGACATTAACATTTTTTTAAATTAAGGTACATGAGGAAAATATACAACAAAAACAGTATCAAAAGCTGGACTTTGTAATAATATGAGACAAAACTGGACTCAAACAGAAAACATTAATTTTGTTAGCATTAGGTTTATCTGTTTATAACTGAAAAGCTTTAAATAGCAGTAGCATAGAATTAATAACAGTATTTATCTCTCACTCCCATGAAATGGTGGGGAGAAAAGTCAGGAAATGGCCTGCAATGGCAACTACAAGCTTTATCAACTCAAATCAGGTTGAAACCTGGGAAGCCTCAAAAAAAAAAAAAAAAAAAAAAAAAAAAATTCCCCATGGCCATTTCAGATGGAGCCATGGAAATGAAATGATTTCAGTAAAACATTCTAGAAGTCAAAGGTAAAAACTGGCAAAGGGCAGAACCAGGATCTAATCAAGAAATTTTCTGTATCCCACAGTGGAGGAGGCTTTCCCCATGTGTGTCCACTGTATTTTAAAACTGTGATTAAACAGTGGATGCTCTTTTTATTCTTTCCTTTTCAGAAGGAGAGGTTTTATTGAGGCTACCCTAGCCAGGCTTCATTGTTGTATGTTGGGCATGTGTGTATGACACATATAGCTGCCTGTTCATAAGCCATGAAACAAGGCCACATGCAGACCTGAAGGAAAGTGTTATGCATGAACCAAGGATTTCAGACTTTGAGCTTAAAATAGTCAATGGATGGGACTTTGAGTTCTCTCTCCTGTGGCAGGAAGTTCTTCTGTGTATGAAAAGAACAAAAGGAGTGGAGCAAGATGGCAGAACAGAAGGCTACAACAGTTGTCTTCCGTTGCAAGGACACCAGTGTAACAACAATCCACACCAAAAAGCACCTTTGTAAGAAGCAAAAATCAGGTGAGCACTTATGGTACATGGATTTTACTTCAAATCACTGAAAGCACTGAAAAGGTAGGAAAAACAGTCTGGAATCACTGATGCCACCCCCTCCCCGCAATCCTCGGCAGTAGTGGTGTGGTGTGGCTGTGCCCTGGGGTTGGAGAGAGCAAGCAACTGTGAGATATTGAATTCAGTGCTCCCTTGTTATGGCAGAAAGCAAAACCAGATCAAACTCAGCTAACAACTACGGAGGGAGCATTTAAACCAGCCCCATCCAGAGAGGAATGGTAAGGTTAGTGGTCAGAAATTGAATTCCCAGAAGGCTTGCCATGACAAGCTAAAGTGCTTTGAGGCGCTAAATAAACTTGAAAGGCATTCTAGGCCACAAGGACTGCAATGGCTAGATGAGTCCTAGTGTGGACTAGAGGAGCATGTGACATACTGGGACACCAGCATGGGCAGCTAAGGGAGTGCTAGTGTCACCTCTCTCCTTACCCCAAGCTGCACAGCACACAGCTCCAAAAGAGATCCCTTTCTTTCACTTGAGATGAAAAAAATGGAAGAATGGGAAGGTCTTTGTCTTACATCTTGGACACCAGCTCAGCCACGGTAGGATAGGACAATGATCAGAGTCATGAGGTCCCCTTTCCAAGCCCTAGCTCTCATAAGACATTTCTAAACACATCTTAGACCAGAAGGGAACTCACTACCTTGAATGGAAGGACCCAATCCAGGCAGGATTCATCACTTGCTAACTAAAAAACCCTTGGGCCCAGGTTCTCCAATGAGGACCTTGGGTGAGACTCTGAGACTTGCTGGCTTCAGATGAGGCTCAGTACATTCCCAGCTCAGCACATTCCCAGCTGTGGTGGCTATGGGGCAAGTCTCCTGCCTGAGAAAAGCAGAGGTAAAAGAAAAGGGGACTTTGTCTCACACCTTAGGTACCAGTTGAGCCACAGGAGGGGAGAGCACCAAGCAGCCACTCGGGGTCCCTTATTCCAGGACTTGGCTCTTGGATGCCATTTCTGGACTTCCCCCTGAGCCAGAAGGGAGCCCACTCTCCTGAAGGGTGTGTCCCAGACCAGGCAGCATTTATCACAAGCTGACTAAACAGCCCTTGGGCCTTAAGGGAACATCAGAAGTAGACTGACAGTATTCTGTGTGTGTGTGAGGTGGAGGTGGTCAAGAGGTGAGGCTCCTCTGCCTTTAGAAAGGGGAGGAAAGAGTAGGAAGGACTGTTTTGTGGTTTGAGCCCCAGCTCCTCTGCAGTATAATAGAACACTGGGTAGACTTCTGAGGTTTCTGCCTCTAATCCCTGGCTCCTAGACAACACTTCTGCATCTTTCCAGGGCCTGGGGAAACATGGTGCCCTGAAATGAAGGACATAAGCCTGACTGCCGTTGTCACCTGATTGTAGAAGCCCAGGGCTTTCAGTGAATCTATGTGATAGTCAGGAAGTGGTTACATCAGGCCTTGGGAAAGATCCAGTGGTGTGGTAACAGAGTTGCTTGTGCCACTCCACCACCAGCTCCAGGTGGCTCAGAAAAGAGCAAGACTCTGCTTGGAAGAAAGTAACAGAAGAGAACAAGAATCTCTGCCTGATAATTCAGAGAAGTCTTCTAGATATTGTCCAAGACCATCAAGATGGTACCTCTATGAGTCTGCAAGAACCACAGTGTTACTGGGCTCGAGGTCCCCCCTAAAGCAGATGCAGCTTACATTAGAACACCGAAGTCCTTTAAAATATATGGAAAACCTTCCCAAAAAGTACGGGTACAAACGAGTTCAGACTGAGAAGACTACAATAAATACCTAATTCTTCAATGTTCAGACATGGATGAACATCTACAAGTATCAAGGCAATTCAAGAAAACATGACCTCACCCAAGGAACTAAATAAGCGATTAGGGACCAATGCTAGAGAAAGAGAGATATGTGACCTTTCAAACAGAATTCAAAAAAGCTGTTTTGAGAAAACTCAGAGAAATTTAGGATTCTATCAGATAAATTTGACAGAGATTGAAATCATTAAAAATCAAGCAGAAATTCTGGAGTTGAAAAAGCAACTGGCATACTGAAGAATGCATCAGAATTTTTTAACAGCAGAATTTATCAAGCAGAAGAAAGAATTAGTGTGCTTAAAGACAGTCTATTTGAAAATACACAGTCAGAAGAGACCAAAGAAAACTGAATAAAAAACAATGAGGCACACCTACTGGGGATCTAGAAAATAGCCTCAGAGGGGCAGAGTTATTGGCCTTAAAGAGGATGTAGAGATAGGGGTAGAAAGCACATTCAAAGGGAAAATAACAGAGAATTTTCCAACCTAGAAAATGATACTAATATCCAAGTACAAAGAGGTTATAGGACACCAAACAGATTTAAACCAAAGAAGACTACCTCAAGTTTTATTTTATTATTTAATAATGAAACTCCCAAAGGCCAAAGATAAGAAGAGATCCTAAAAGCAGCAAGAGAAAAGATACAAGTAACATGCAATGGAGCTCCAATACATCTGGCAGCAGACTTCTCAATGGAAACCTTACAGGCAATGAGAGAGTGGTATGACACATTTAAAGTGCTGAAGGAGAAATAAAGACTTTCCCAGACAAACAAAAGCTGAGGGATTTCATCTACACCAGACCTGTCCTACAAGAAATACTAAAGACAGTAAGTTGATCAGAAAGAAAAGAACATTAATGAGCAGTAAGAAATCATCTGAAGATACTAAACTCACTGGTCATGTTAATTACAGAAAAGCCAGAACATTATAATACTGTAACTGTGGTGTGTAAACTACTCTTAAGTAGAAATACTAACCAATGAACCAATAAAAAATAACTATGACAACTTTTGAAGACATAGAGAGTACAATAAAATATAAATAGTAAAAAAAGTTAAGGTGTAGAGTCTTTATTAGTCTTTTTTGTTTATGCAAACAATGTTATTATCAGCTTCAAAAAATGGATTATAAGATAGTATTTGCAAGCCTCACAGTAACTTCAACCCAAGAAGCACACAATGAATACACAAAAATAAAAAGCAAGAAACTAAATTGTATAACCAGAGAAAATTACCTTCACTAAAGGAACGCAGGAAGGAACGGAAAAAGAGAGGAGGACAGAACAATTAGAAAACACATAGCAAAATGGCAGGAGTAGTTAATTACTTTTCAATAGTAACATTGAATGTAAATGGACTAAATGCTTTAATTAAAAGAGTGGCTGATTGGGTGAAAAATCAAGGCCCATTAATCTGTTGCCTACCAGAAACACATTTGACCTGTAAAGACAAAAACAGACTGAAAATAAAGAGATGGAAAAAGATATTCCATACTAATGGAAACCAATAAAGAGAAGAAATAGCTATACTTATATTAGACAAAATAGATTGCTAAAACAAAAGCTACAAGAAGAGACAAAGAAGGTCACTATATACTCAGAAAGGGTTCAATTCAGCAAGAGAATATAACAATTTTTAAAATATATGCATCCAATACTGGAACCACCTGATATATAAAGAAAATATTAGAGTTGAAGAGATAGATCCCAATACAATTATAGCTGGGGACTTCAACACTCCACTTTCAGCACTGGACAGACTTACCAGATAGAAAACCAAAAAGGAAAAATCAGACTTAATCTGCATTATAGAACAAATGGATCTAATACATATTTACAGACTATTTCTTCCAAGAGCTATAGAATACACATTCTTTTCCTCACCACATGGATCATTCTCAAGGATAAACCATATGTTAGGTCACAAAACAAATCTTAAAACATTCAAAAAAATGGAAATAATATCAAGCATCTTCTCTGACCACAAAGGAATAAACTAGAAATTACACAATATGCTCCTGAATGACCAGTGGGTCGATCTGAAAAATTTCTTGAAACAGATGATAATGCAAACACAACATATCAAAACCTGTGGCATGCAGCAAAAGTAGTACTAAGAGCATAGTTTAAATCTACAAGTGCCTATATTTCAAAACAGGGAAAAACTTCAAATAAACAATCTACTGTTATATCTTAAAGATAAAAAGGGCAAACCAAACCCCAAATTAGTAGAAAACCAAATAATAAAATCACCACAGAAATAAATGGAAATGAAGAAGACAATACAAAAGATCAATGAAACAGAAAGTTGGGGTTTTGAAAAGTTAAAGTAGACAAATCTCTAACCACATTAAGAAAAAAAAAAAGAAAATCCAATAAAATCAGAGACAACTGGTATTACACAATTCAAAGTATCATTAGTGGCTACTATAAGCAACCGTATGCCAATAAACTGGAAAATCTAGAAGAAATGGGCCAACTCCTAGACATATACAACCTACCAAGATTGAACCAGGAAGAAATCCAAAACCTGAACAGACCAATAACAAGGAATCAGATTGAAACTGTAACAAAAAGTCTCCCAGTAAAGAAAAGCCTGGGACCCAATGGTTTCAGTGCTGATTTCTATCAAACATTTAAAAAAGAATTAACACTAATCCTACTCAAGCTATTCCAAAAAACAGAGAAGGAGAGAATACTTCCAAACTCATTCTACGAGGCCACTATTACTTTGATTCCAAAACCAGACAAAGCCACACTAAGAAAAGGAAACTACAGGTCAGTATCTCTGATGAATATTGATGCAAAAATCCTCAACAAAATATTAGCAAACTGAATTCAACAATAAATTTAAAATATCATTCATACGGATCAAGTGAGATTTATCCCTGGGATGCAAGGATGGTTCAATGTATGCAAATCAATCACTGTGATACATCATATCAACAGAATGAAGGACAAAACCCATATGATCATTTCAATTGATGCTGAAAAAGTATTTGATCAAATTTAACATCAGCCATAAGAACCCTCCCAAAACTGGGTATGAAAGAACATAATTCAATATAATAAAAGCTCTGGATGACAGACCCACAGCTAGTATTGTACTAAACAGGGATAATCCTTTCCTCTAAGATGTGGAACACAACAATGATGCCCACTGTTATTCAACATAGTCCAAGAAATCCTAGCTAGAGCAATCAGATAAGAGAAAGATGTAAAGGACATGCAAATTGGAAAGGAAGAAGTCAAGTTATCCTTGTTTGCAGATTATATGATTTTATAGTTGGAAAATTCTAAAGACTACAAAAAAAAAAACTATAAGAACTATTAGAAACAAATTTAGTAAAGTTGCAGGATACAAAAATCACCATACAAAAATCAATACTATTTCTATATGCCAACAGTGAGCAATCTAAAAAAGAAATAAAAAGCCACACATAAAATTAAATACCTAGAAATTAACCAAAGAAGTGAGAGATCTTTATAATAAAAACTGTAAAACTCTGATAAATTGAAAGACATGCAAAAAATGAAGATAATCCATGTTCATGGATTGAAAGAATATTGTTAAAATATCCATACTACCCATAGCAATCTACAGATTCAAGGTAATCCCTATCAAAATACCAAGGACATTCTTCACAGAAATGGAAAAAAAAACTCCTAAAATTTACATGGAACCACAAAAGATCCATAATAGACAAAGCTGTCCTAAGCAAAAAGAATGAAATTGGAAGAATCACATAAGCTGAATTCAAATTATAGCTGACTATAGAGCTATGGTAACCAAAACAGCATGGTACTGGCATAAAAACAGACCCATAGACCAATGGAACATAATAGAGAACCCAGAAAAAAAATTCATACACCTAAGTGAACTCATTTTTGACGAAGGTGCCAAGAACAGAAACTGGGGAAAGCATAGTCTCTTCAATAAATGGTACTGGGAAAACTGGATATCCATGTTCAGAAGAATGAAACTAGACCCTAATTCTAACCATATACAAAAATGAAAACAAAATTGATTAAAGACTTACATCTAACACCTCAAAGTACAAAATTACTACAAGAAAACATTGGAGAAAGTCTCCAGTACGTTGCTCTGAGCAAAAATTTCTTGAGTATACAAGCACAAGCAAACACAGCAAAAATAGATAGATGGGATCACATCAAGTTAAAAACCTTCCACGCAGCAAAGGAAGCAATCAATAAAGTTAATAAAAATCCCACAGAACAGGAGAAATGATTTGCAAAGTCACCATCTGACAAGGGATTATTAAGCAGCATATATGAAAAGCTCAAACAATTCTACAGGAAAAAAGTCTTACCTATTTTTAAATGGGCGAAAGATTTGAATGCCTTTCTCAGAAGAATATTTACAAATGGCAGTTAGACATATGAAAAGGTGCTCAATATCATTGATCATAAAAATACAAATCAACACTAAAATGAGATATCATCTGATCCCACTTAAAATGGCTTACATCCAAAACTTGGGCCAATAACAAATGCTGACAAGGATGTAAAGAAAAGGGAACCCTTGTACACTGTTCATGGGAATGTAAATCCGTAAAACTACTATAGAGAACAGTTTGGATGTTTCTCAAAATACTAAAAATAGAGCTACCATATCATCCAGCAAACCCACTGCTGGACATATACCCAAAAGGAAATCAGTGTATCAAACAGATATCTACAGCCACATGTTTGTTGCAGCTCTGTTCACAGTAGTCAAGATTTGAAAACAACCTAAGTGTCCATGAACAGATAAATGGAAAAGAAAATGTGGTACTTATACACAATGGAGTACTATTCAGTCATTAAAAAAAGAATGAGATTCAGTCATTTGCAACAACATGGATGGAACTGAAGATCATTATGTTAAGTGAAATAAGCCAGGCACAGAAAGACAAATATTGCATGTTGTCACTTATTTGTGGTATCTAAAAATCAAGATGACTGAACCCATGGAGACAGAGACTAGAAGGATGGTTACCAGATGATAAGAAGGGTAGTGGTGGGGGTGGGGAGAGATGGGGATGGTTAATAGGTACAAAAAATAATTAGAATGAATGAATAAAGCCTATTATTTGATAGCAAAACAGGGTGACTATAGTCAATAATTTAATTGTACATTTTAAAATAACTAGTAGAGTAGAACTGTATCATTTCCAACACAAAGGATAAATGCTTGCACGGATGAATACCCTATTTTCCATGATGTGATTGTTACACATTACATGCATGCCTGTATCAAAACATCTGAGGTACTCCATAAATATATACACCTATGTACCTATAAAAATTACAAATAAATTATTTTAAAACTAAAAAGAGCAAAATAGGTTATTTAAAAACAACAAGCATGGGCTCTATCAGAGACTGCTTCTTTGTTCACTGAACCCATTTCCTCTTCTTCCTGGACCTACAGATAAACTTTCACTTTTTTTCTTTTCTTTTTTTTTTTTGCAGTTCTAGTTAATGAAATATGAATGGAAGTGATATGCACCAGTTCCCGGCCTGGACCATAAAACCCTGGGACACATGACTCCTCCATCCTTTTTCACCTTCAGCCAGCTTGATACACATGAGCATGGTAAGTCTAGAAGCCAATAGTCGAAGATGGTGGAGCCATGAGATGGAAGGAGCCTGGATCCCCAAATCACCACATGGAAATTAAAGCCCTAGCCTTTTGTCTAGGACTATATTTTAGACTTTATGTGAGCTAAAAATAACCTTTTGTTTGAGCTATAACACATTTTTTAGTTTTATTACAGCATCTAGCAAAAACAGCAGCCAGCAATGTCTCAACTATTGCAACAAAAGCAAACTGTAAATTTCTTGTGGGAAATTATATTTTCATCTTTTCGCAGAACAGAGAATTCCCTTTTATCATTTATATAAACAACTATATCTAATAAATGATTCCTGATATTTACAACTAAAATAGTATTGCTTACTTTTGTGAAGAATCAAATCCTTGCTTGTTATACTTTTGTTCCCATGTATTTCTCTAAAGTCCTCCCCAGCTTTATTATTCTCCCAGAGCTGTAACTGGGCTCTTAAGTAGTTAACTTTAATCTTATCCCCATCTCAGTCCTGATATATGCTAGATTTTGCCTTATATTTTTCTTTCCCCCCAAAACTTCCATGCCACTATGTGGGGAAGAGTGTTTATTATGCTTCCTCCAATGTTCATTGTCCACTTGAACCACTGTAACAGAACCCCTTTTCGATAAATAGCCAACCAAAATAAATGCTACACTACCCAGGATGCCTTGTCTCTACATACAGAGTTTTGGCTAGGCTGCTACCAAATGGATGTAAACAGAAATCTGTGCAACTTCCAGAGGTATCCTCTTTCTCGATTGCTAGAATGTGGATGTGATTGCTGGAGTTCCAGCAGACATCTCAGACCTTAAGGTGACCTTGATGAGCATAGAAGCTCCGCGTGGCAGAAATACAGGATAAAAAGAGGTTGAACTATACCAAAGCAGAAGATCTTATATTGCTTTTCATGTGAGAGAAATCAATTTCTCCCTAATACAGCTCTCTTGTTTTGGGTTTTTCTCATAAAACTCAAACATAATTCTAAGTATATATCTAAGTATCCTAAATAAATATACCTGCTAGATTTTAGTTGGATGTCTGTAGTTCTAAATCATTATTCAGGAACCATTTATTTGATGGAAATCTTTTTCCCAATTGGAGACAACTCATTGTGCATTGCTTGTAATGTAATAAGGTTGTATGATATTCAGCCACAAAAAAGAGAAAAACAGATTTTTATTTGAGGATTAATTCAGAAAGACTCATCTTTTCTCCCAGAGCTGTAACTGGGCTCTTAAGGAGTTAAGTTTAATTCATGAGCTGGTCTTAGATGTTGATGTTAACTCTCAAACTCAAGCTGCACACACACACGCATGCCTGTGCACACACATACACACAGAGAGATAGAGAGGTAAAAAACAGATTTGTTTCTCCAAATGGATGGAGAACTTTCTGAGCATATAAACAATGAAAACGTGCATCTCACCCAAGCTCTGATTCTACCATTTAACTCTAAATTCCATCAGTACCCTTCTGCAGACAGTTACTCAAGATACTTCTGTCTCCATCATTTACTATTTTCGCATATTTTTTTTGCTCAGTATAGTCCATACATCAAAGATGATATAATAAAAAGAGCACTGGAATCAGACTGACCTGAATTTACCAACCACATGGTAATTTGCGTGTTACTTCATCACTTAGTTTATTTAATCTATTAAATACATTTTCTACCTCAGAGTTGTTGAAAGAAATAAATGAGAAAAGGTAGTACATGCAAAAACATGCCTTAAAGTGTTTTACATAATATTTGTGCTAAATAATTGTTAACAGATTGCCTTTTTAATTGAACTTCTTTCTGTTTTACCCACTGTTTTCCTCTTAAAAGCAACCATTCTAATAAAATATTCACAATGGAGAAAAAATTAAAGAGGATCATCTTAACACTTTGAAGGGGCTACAAAGTGTGGGTTATCTACAAGGAAACTCAATAATTTTTTTTACACTATCCATTGTTGATCTCAAATGTAACTATTACTGCTCGCGGATAAAATAATCCATAGGAAATAACTGAGGAAGAACTGCAACCTCTGAAATAACTATGCCAATGTCTAGAAAGCCACTTTAGAAACACTTCTGGCTTCTATTAAATCTCTATCCAGTACTAACATTGGCTTGCATTTAATGCAGGAGGTAATGGGAGGTCATTTGAGTTGTGCCTTGAAGCAGCTAAGAACTTTTATGGCCATTCTCAGAGTAGAGCCGAGAACTTAATTCTCATCTGTAAACTGAAGACATTTGATTAGGTAACTTCCAGTGGTAAAAATTGTGTGATTAGCTAATTATTCATTATAGAGATCTAGCCCTTTAAGTTTATCTCAAATGAATCAGTTTATGTCAATTCAAGCCTGGCAGAACCAAACCATTAAAAAAACAACAAAAAAAGGTGTTTTGCATTTTATCTTGGCCTTACACAGAGTGCACTACAAAAAAAACTGTTAAGGATATTTTATCCTGAAGATAATTTAAAAATGTATAGAACAGTCAATATAACCAGTCTATATGGACTATGGTTAAAAGAAGTGGGGGTGGGTTGGGTGAGGAGGAAGAAAAGAAAAAGAGAAGTCTCAGAATTTCTTCCATCATTACTTAACACCATCTTTTTCTGCAGGCAATGATGAATGTAACACTTTTGTTCCTCCCATGATAGCCCTTTCTGTCAGACAAGAACAAACCTCTTATCTTGGGGTTGAATTTTTCTCAGTAGTAAGTATTTCAATCTAATATATTCCATGATGAGGAGGAGAAAGGAAAAGCAGACATGGAATCTCTCTTCCACCATTCTAACATTTTCAGCATTGCTTTAGGACAAGCTTTAGGACAGCATTTCTTTAGGATGTGGCTTTCCCCTGAATACCTTCCCAATCTTCAGCACCAACTAAAACAATTGCTTCCCCACCATGGGCTTCTGGAAGAAACTGTAGGAAAAACAGTGAAAATGTTTCTTAGGCAGCCATAACCTTTGGGGGAATAAATTAGAGGTATTTCCATTTCTTCCGATTAGTAGTGCTATTTTGTAGAGCATTCCAGGTAAATGTTAACACCTGGGATCACTGCAGCCATGCTGCATTGAATGCTACATTGAACAGCCACTAGCATTTAGTCTAACATTTACAAACTCTTAGAAAGCAAGTAGGAAGATGACCCCAGTGGAAAATTTGCATAGTCCTTTCCTGTGGGGAAAGGCCCTGACACTTTTAACTAAATGTATACAGACTATCCCATCACAATCAACTTATAGGCAAAGAAGGTAACACAAAGTGTATGTTTATCTCACCATGACTGTTTTCTTGTTAACTAATACACTTTGTAATGACACAGAAAATAGCCTTTTGAAAGAAAATTAGACGAGAAGTCCAAATATTTCTCAAATATTTTGATTATGCAATTGAATGCCATGACCTCACATTAAAATCCAGTTTTGTACTTAAAGCTACTACTTTCTGGAAAATTTTATGACAAATTTATTTCTTGAGATTCACAGTTAGTCAATATAGCTTTTATTTTGAAGCAAAGAGGACTCCGAACAGAACTGTACTATGCAATTCAAATAAGTTTTTGCTAGGATTAAAATATATGATGAGATTGAGAGATGCTTGCATGTACACTTCAATTATTTTTCAAGCTTGAGGTATGGTTGACAATTTAAAATCGTATATATTTAACACATACAACTTGATGATTTGATACATGCATGCATTATGAAATATTCACTACAATCAAGCCAATTAACATATCTATCACCTCATAGTTACCTGTGAGGTAAGAACACTTCTGCTCTAACCTCGTAACAAATTTCAAGTATACTATACAATACTGTTAACTATAGTTACATTGTTGTATATTAGGTCTCCAGAATTTATCTTGTAAAAGTGGAATTCTGTAGCTCTTCATGAACATCCCCTCATATTCCCCACTCCCCAAACCCTTAGTAACTACCATTTCACTCTGTTTCTATGTGTTTGACATTTTTAGATTTGACATTTTAATTTATTTTTTTGAGACAGAGTTTTTGCTCTGTTGCCCAGGCTGGAGTAAAATGTCACGATCTCGGTTCACTGCAACATCTACCTCCTGGATTCAGCCTCCAGAGTAGCTGGGATTATAGGCACCTATCCCTACGCCTGGCTAATTTTCGTATTTTTAGTAGAGATGAGGTTTCACCACGTTGGCCAGGTGGTTCTTGAACTCTTAACCTCAGGTGATCCACCTGCCTCGGCCTCCCAAAGTGTTAAAATTACAGGCGTGAGCCATCGCACCCAACCAGATTTCACATTTTTAGATTCCATCTGTAAAGAACATGTACTTCCTTCAGCCAACAAATATTTATTAAGTAACAATTATGTGCCAGACTGTTCTTAGCATTGATTACACCGTGGTGAAAAGAAAAATCCATCAGATAAAATCTCTACCTATGCAGAGTTCACAGTCTAGTGGGAGAGGCAGACAATAGATGTTTAAAATTTTAAATAAATATATAATTATTAAAATAGGTTACTCCAAAAGGGGATAAATGTAGAGAGCTAAATTTGAATTACTTTAGAGAGGGAGATCACATAAGTTCTTTCTGAGAAAGAAACATTTAAATTAAAACCTCAAGGTTGAGTAAGATTTAACCAAGAGGAATGTTTCAGGGAAGAATTCCAAGCAGAGAAAACTTCACCATCCAGTAGTGCTCAAGGATTCAAGTTTCACCAACATCAACTCTCAGGTGAGATAATTCTTATACTGTGTTTCTAAAAGTTGGAAATTTGCTGGATGACATCATGGAGCTGGATCATCATAGTGTATGGAATTCACAGTGATGAAACACTCCAGTGATTCTCTTGACTGGATAAAATTTGACATTTATAATAGCGAAAAATAAACTTCAGCTTGTAAGACTCGTTCACCTAATTTCACAAAAATGAAAGTAGTAGCTTCACTTAAGATTATAGTTTCAGATATATGGTCTTGCCAATAGGGTCAGAAATCCCTAGGAAACACACACAAATATTTATAGATGATTTCAGATACTAGGAAAATCATGCAGACTGTTATGTTTCTTTCCAGGAGGACCACCCTGTCATTCAAAATCTTTTTGAAAAATGCCTAGAGGGTCCATAGCATCATATAATTATATCATTTCTTATTCTGAAAAGGCTGGTAGTTCTGCCATGTTCACAAGTTCCACGGTGTTCAGAAATACTACAATACTTACAAGAGAATACATATATAAAGTCTGCATTTTATTTTTTTATTTTTTATTTTTATTTGAGACAGGGTCTTGCTCTGTCACACAGCAGGAGTGCAGTGGCACAAACATGATTCACTGCAGCTTTGAACTGCTGGCCTCAAGCGATCCTCCCACCTCAGCCTCCTGTGTAGCTGGGAATAAAGGTGTGTGCCACTGCAACCGGCTAATTTTAAAACTTTTTTGTAGAGACAGATCTCACAAAGTGAGATCTCAACAAAGTGAGAGGCCCAGGTTGGCCTTGAACTCCTGACCTTGAAACAATCTTCCCGCCATACCCTTTTAAAGTGCTGGGAGTATAGGCACAACCCACCACTCCTGGCTAAAAGTCTATTAAATTACATTTCAAATCTCTGCAAAAGATATGGAGATTTCTAGGCTGCATCATATGCAACAGAGCTGCCTCTCAATTCATTTAAATAATTTAGTATATATGTTTTTTTATTAACTTCCTTATTACTCTCTTAGCCATTTTCCAAAGTGTATTTCATAAAACACCAGATTCAAGGGATCAATAGATGTTATATTAAAAGAAAAAGATTTTTTAATAGTGTGGAAAAGCCAAATTGAACAAAGTAAAGAATTATTGCATAATTATTCAGATCCTTTCATACGCTAGTGTTGATTGATAAAATCAAAACAGGTATTGCACTTGATGGTGTTTCCAAGATACTTTTATCTACAGAACCGTTTTTTTTTTTTAATCAATACCTGTGGGAATCAGCATTCTGTGAACTCTTTGGAAAACCTGGCCTAATAAAAAATTTTAAGTTGAATGAGTGAAGCAGATATCTAGGAATTATCTTACATGAGAAATTTTACCAAATGTTAGTAAACAAGGTCTTGCAAGTTTCATTATTCAAAATGTCACAGTAAAGAATAAAGAATTGCTACTCATAAAAAGTAATAGTGAATATTAATAACTCATATCTGAAGACTACCTTTAACCGAGTTCACGTAGAGTTAAATGAGAGTATGAGGACCTTACAACACATTAGTATGATTTATGCTGCAACTGCTTTGCAATTATAATGATACCAAAATTTCAGACTTTGTTAGAAGCTATTACATTAGGCCAATTTGTTTTCTGCCACTATATTCCATGTCACAGGTCTAAAGAATGCATCAGCAGATATAGCACAACAATGTTTATCAGAATGTGTTTCTTCCAATGTTAATAGACAAGAACATGCTCAAACCTTAATATCTATCCTAAGCCTACCCCGACATTGATTTGCCAAGTATGCTTTCTGGAGGCTCCCAAAAATCACTGAAGAAAGAGGTTTTTTTCTAGTTAGAATGTCAAAGTTTCACACATTATTGTTCTCATAAAGACAACTAGAAAAACTGGACAATTTGGAGAGTTATGAATGCAAACTAACCAAAATAACTAAATTCCAGAAAGGGACAAGACTTTCCTAGGTCAGGTATCAACAGGTATTGTTCAATGTCCACTGCCTGTCTCTTGACACTTCTGTTTATTAGAGAAAGCTTTATTTATGAGGAGGTGAACTGAGCTTGGAAGACAGCATTGGATTAGGTAGATGGCGAGAAGGCAAGAATTTCAAGTTTATGGAAGAACTGACATGGGGGAGTCTCGCTCTTTGTTAATGAGAAGACATTTTATGTGTGTATGTGTATATATATGTATATATACATATATATACACACACATATACATATATATATGAGAGAGAGAGAGTGCTAAAGTTGTTTACTTTCATTCTCAAGGTCTAATTAAATTATTGAAAATTTTAAGGAGATAATCCAGACCCTTTGAAGGAAGTGGATTGCTTCTTCAGGCCCTAGGAGATAGCTGAAAAACTGTGAGTGCCCAAACTGTGAAAGGGGGATTGTCTGCCCCCAAACACATACCTTCAATGGGGAACCTGAAGGTTGAGATCATGGGAGAAGGATTTAACCTCACCTGGAGCTGAGACAAATTTAGAGGCCCAAGTGAAATATGGGGTAGAAGCAGCAGCAGGAAGAGTTTTATGAGCTCTCCTGGTCCCCAGGGAAGCCATTTCTGACTTTGTCTCACAGAGATCCTTGGGGAGGGCTGCCAGAGGAAGTGGGAAAAGACCACAGGAAGAAGAAAACCTCTGGCTAAATGAACAATTTCAATTGAACGTGAATTTTCCTGGACTCAATTCAGGGCAAGGGGTGAATCAGGAGTAGAGACACAGCACAGAAGCCCACAGGCTGGGAGGCACTAAACCTGACAGCCCTGCTTGCATTCTTAACTGGAAGACTGGTAGCCTGGGGCAAGTCTCAGCCCTGCTCTCCCACTGCCTGGAAATAAACTCAGTGCTGTTGCCTGGGGTGGGGGCCACAGTGGGAGTGAGATGAGCCTTTTGGGCTGCATAGGAGCAGGGTGAGGCCTGTAACTGCTGGCTTTCCCCCCACTTCCCTGGCATCCTGCATGACTCAGCAGAGGCAGCCATGATCTCCCTGGGAACATAACTCCATTGGTCTGAGAACCACAACCCTATCCTCCACAGCAGCCACAGCAAGCCTGGTCCAAGGAGAGTCTGAGATCAGACACACCTAACCCTGTCTCCACCTGATAGTTTTTCTCTATCCTCACTGGTAGCCAAAGACAAAGGACATAATAGTTTGGGACCTCTCGGGCCCCATCCACCACCTGATCCTTCCTATACTACCACAGCTGATGCTCTCTTGAAAGTGCCACCTCCTGGCAGGAGGCCAACCAACATAAAACTAGTGCAATAAACAAAACTACAACCAAGGACCCTTACGAAGTCCATTTCATTCCCCTGCCACCTCCATCAGAGCAGGTGCTACTATCCATGGGTGAGAGACCTGAAGACAGTTCATATCATGGGACCCTGGGCTGACAACCCTCAGTACCAACTCGGAGCCCAGTAGCTCCGCTGGGTGGCTAGATCCAAAAGAGAAATAACTATCACTGCAGTTTGGCTCTCAGGATGCCACACCCCTAGGGAAGTGGGGGAGAGCACAACATCAAACGAGCACCCCATGAGACGAAAGAATCTGAACAGTATCCCTTGAGCCTCAGATCTTCCCTCTGGCATAGTCTACCCAAGTGAGAAGGAATCAGGAAAACAATTCTGGTAATTTGACAAAACACAGTTCTTTACCACCCCCAAAAGATCACACTAGCTCACCAGCAATGGATCCAAACCAAGAAGAAATTCCTGAATTGCTAGAAAAATAATTCAGAAGATTCATTATTAAGCTAATCAAGAAGCCATCAGGAAAATGTTAAGTCCAACTTCGTGAAATAAAAAAAAATGATATATGACAGAAAAATCTTCAGTGAAATAGCATAAATCATGACTTCTGGAAATGAAGGACAAAGAGAAATGCAAAATATATAGAAAGATTTAGGGATAATTTTCTCTTTATCTGGTGGAATATTGTCAATAGAACTACTATCAGTTCCTCTTTGAATGTCTGGTAGAATTCAGCTGTGACTCCATTTGGTTCTGGCCCTTTTTTGTTGGCAATTTTTTGTTACCATTTCAATCTTGCTGCTTGTTATTGGTGTGTTCAGAGTTTCTATTTCTTCCTGATTTTATCTAGGAGAGTTGTATATTTCCAGGAATTTATCCATCTCCTCTAGGTTTTGTAGTTTATGTTCATAAAGATATTCATAGTAGCCTTGAATGATCTTTTGCATTTGTGGGGTATCGGTTATAATATTTCATATTTAATTTCTAATTAAGCTTATTTGATCTCTCTTTCTTTGGTTTATGTTGCTAATGTACTATCAATTTTATGTATCTTTCCAAAGAACCAGCTTTTTATTTTATTTATCTTTTGTATTTTTTGTTTGTTTGTTTTAGTTTCTTTTCGTTTTGCTCTAATTTTTGTTATTTATTTTCTTCTGCTGGATTTGGGTTTGGTTTGTTCTTGTTTCTGTAGTTCCTTGAGATGTGACCTTAGATTTTCTATTTGGGCTCTTTCAGACTTTTTGATGTAGGCATTTAAGGCAATGGACTTTCCTCTTAGCATTACCTTAGCAGTATCCCAGGGGGTTTGGTAGGTTGTGTCACTATTATCAGTCAGTTCAAAAAATATTTTAATTTTCATCCTGATTTTATTGTTTACCCAACAATCATTTGGGAGTAGGTTATTTAACTTCCATGTATTTGCATTGTTTTGAGGGTTCCCTTTGGAGTTGATTTCCAATTTTATTCCACTGTGGTCTGAGAGAGTATTTGATATAATGTCAGTTTTCTTAAATGTACTGAGACTTGTTTTATGATCTATCATATGGTCTGTCTTGGAGAATGTTCCATGTACTGATGAATAGATTGTATATTCTGTAGTTGTTCGGTAGAATATTCTCTAAACACCTGTTAAGTTCATTTGTTCTAGGGCATAGTTTAAATCCATTGTTTCTTTATTGACTTTCTGTCTTGATGACCTGTCTAGTGCTGTCAGTGAAGTATTGAAGCCCCCCCACTATTATTGTGTTGCTGTCTGTCTCATTTCTTAGGTCTAGCAGTAATCGCCTTATACGTTTGGGAGCTCCAGTGTTCAGTGCATGTATATTTAGGATTGTGATATTTTCCTGTGGGAAAAGTCCATCATTGATGTCCCCCTTTGTATTTTTAAACTGCTGTTGCATTCTACTGAATGCATTCTACTGAATCAATGTTGTATTCATTCTGTGAAGCCAGTATCACCCTATTACCAAATACCAGGAAAGGACGTAACACAAAAAAGAAAAGTACAGACCAATATCTCTGATTAATATAGATGCAAAATCCTCCACAATGTACTAGCTGACTGAATCCAATAGCATATCCAAAAGATAATCCATTATGATCAAGTGGGTTTCATACCAGAGATGCAGGGGTGGTTTAACACACACAAGTCAATAAATGTGATACACCACATAAACAGAATTAAAAACAAAAATCACATGATCGTCTCCACAGACACAGAAAAAAACATTTGACAAAATCCAGCATCACTTTAAGATTAAAACCCTTAGCAAAATCAGCATACAAGGGATATATCTTAAGGTAGTAAAAGTCATCTATGACAAACCCATAGCCAACATAATAGTGAAAGGGGAAAAGTTGAAAGCATTTTCCCTGAGAATTGGAAAAAGACAAGGATGTCCACTCTCACCACTTCTATTCAACGTAGTACTGAAAGTCCTAGCCAGAGCAAATCAAAACCACAATGCGATACCATTTTACTCCTCCAAGAACGGCCATAATTAAAAAATCAAAAAATAATAGATGTTGGTGTGGATGTAGTGAAAAGGAAACTCTTTTTATACTGCTGGTGGGAATGTAAACCAGCGCAACTACTATGGAGAACAGTATGGAGATTCCTTAAAGAACTAGAAGTAGAACTACCACTTTATCCAGCAATCCCACTACTGAGTATCTACCCAGAGGAAACGAAGTCATTATAAAAAAAAAAAAAATACTTGTACACACATGTTTACAGCAGCACAAGTCACAATTGCAAAAAAACTGCAACTTTATCCAGCAATCCCACTGCTGAGTATCTACCCAAAGAAAAATAAGTCATTATGCAAAAATAATAATAATAATAATACTTGTACACACGTTTACAGCAGCACAAGTCACAACTGCAAAAACACGGAACCAGCCAAAATGCCCTTTAATCAAAGTAAAGAAATTATTATATATATATATACACTACATTATATATATATGTACAGTATATACATTATATACTACATATAATGTAGTGTGTATGTGTGTGTGTGTACACACACACACACTACCGTGGATTACTACTCAGCTATAGAAGGGAATGAAATAATGGCATTCACAGCAACCTGGATGAAATTGGAGACCATTATTCTAGGTGAGATAACTCAGGAATGGAAAACCAAACATCATATATTCTCACTCATAAGTGGGAGCTAAGCTATGAGGATGTAGAGGTATAAGATTGCTATGATGGACTTTGGGGACTCGGGAAAGGGTGAGAAGGGAGTAAATAAAAGACTACACATTGTGTATAGTATACACTGCATGGGTGATGGGTGTACCAAAATCTCAGAAATCACCACTAAAAAATTTATTCATGTAACCAAACACCACCTATTCCCCCCAAAAACCTATTGAAATTTTTAAAAAAGAAAAAATATTGAATGTTTTAAAACAATGAATGAACATGAATCTGTTACTTGAGGGAGATTAATTTGACAATAAGCAGAATAAATTGGAAAAGACAAAGCATGGAGACAGGGAAAAAACTAAAATTGTTGAAGTATATCATATCTTGGTATCAGGATATAATTCCTAATTCAAAGTGGGTAAAGCAGGTTGGGGGAAGGGGGAGGGAGGGAAGGAGACTGATCAATTCGCCACAAAGTACATGTTCCGTTTTAACTCACTATAACTTTTTATTGTAGAGTCTAAATCTCCAGGTGTGGTCTATGCAACCTAAACTTTTCTAAAATCTCAACCAAAAAGCTCTCATGTTCAGCAACACCAAACTCAATTGCATGCCCATGCAGTGAACAGATGTCCAGGCTTTTAATAAATACAATGGAAAATCAAAACCTATGGAAATATTTAAAAATGAAAAATGCCTTGACACATCTAATGTTCCAATTTCTATATTTTGCTCTCCAATTTTATTCCAGATGTATTCCATAAGGAACAAATTTAATACCCATATATTTGCAACTCAGATTCTGCTTGATGCAAAGCTTACAGTAATTATTAAATGGTTAATAATCAGAAATTTAACTGTTATTTTATGGAGACTTTCTGATTTTGATTTTATTTGACTTCTAAAGAAAAGTGTTTTGAACTTCATGACAGGCATGTTATTTATAGAGAATTTAATTTCATAAAGAAGCAAAATAATCTAGGTCTATGGAAATGGTTCAGTGAATACTTTATTTGACTACTGATATCCTCCTGCTCACCCCCAAATGCTATTCCAGTAATTTTTATCTCCTAAATTGTGATATCGGATACTGAAGTAATGAAGTCTGTGATTCAAACAGGAGCCACAGAACACATAACCTCAGTCAGGTATTGACATTATTGCAATTTTTAATATACTTGCTGGCATTTTCCTTCTTTTGTATGTTTATTTTTTCTTCTTTCACAGCCTCTCATTTCAATTTTGAGAGAACCTACATTTTCTTGTCTCTCTTTCAAACTTACCAGCAAAAGCAGGATTTATTTTGAAGTTTCAGGAAAAGTACTAAATGGATATTACAATGTATTTGCTGACAATACAAGGTACAGTGCTTAAAAGTGATGAACACCTGCTTTCATCAGGCTTCCAGAACTCCTAGGCTCACTCCTTTAATTCCAAGTAAACAGCTAAATTGCTGTGAAAAGGTGAAAAATTATTCAAATAATTTTCTTAGAATAATCCTTCCACTCGAAATAGAGTTTTCTACAAGATGCACACTTTTTTTAGCCTTCTTAGGACTTATGCAGCTTCAAGACATTTTTACTACGTGATAATTTCCCAACTATAAAAAGCTCCTTAGACTTTAAATCAACCCTTAATAATTAACAAAATTGTACTGAGAACTATGTGCTTCTCACTGTGCTGGCTGCCATTAGAACACAAAAATACAGACGACATCTCCCTTTTATTAAGGGGATGAAGGCCCACTTTGGGAGACTGACAAGACTCCAGCCTAAAATCATTGGAGTAAAGTTTCAGATGACTTGTAATGTGGTAAAGAAGAATCATGGTGATAGCTACCATTTGTTACGTGTGTGTTACGTGCCAACCCCCTACTTAAGCACTTTAATGTATTCTATATGGTTCCAATTACAGGCACTGTAGGAATTCAAATGGGAAAGATTTGTATGAATAGAAATAGCTTGAAAGAAAGATGAAGGAGCTAAGCTGCAGGTCTACAAACGAATGGAAGATGTGGAAAGCAACCTACATAGGGAGGGCAACACAATCACAGGTGTGGCTTGTGGAATTTTGAGGAGAGCCTCCTGATAGAGACTGAGCTTAAGAATGTTAAGAACTGGTGTCAAGAGTGATTGCAAAATATTTCCAAATTTTACACCTCTCTATATCCATGACCTATGCATAGTGACTTGCAGTTCATCTCATCAAAAAGTTGAATGTACCTGAATACATCTTGAATACAGACTGATCTTGTGACATGTTTTGTCCCATATAAAGTAGCAATAGTGACAGTGTTCCAGTTCCAAGCCTAGGACTCTAGATGCCTGTACCTTTCATTCCTCCCTTTCTTTTGTTCTCTCTTGAACTCCTGCCTTCTGCTATGAGAACAAGACTGAAGCATGAGATAGCATGTGGAACAGAGAGAGCTGAATCAGCCAAGCTTAGATCATCCTAGACCAACCAGCCCCCAGGTGACCTTCCAGCCGGCTGTAGTGAGACCGAGCAGGAACCCCTCTAAGGGCCCTGCAGGGCCCCCTGAGCCTGAAAACAAAGGAAAATCTTGAGTTCCTGCAAGAGAAATTCCAGGCACTCAGTTAGCCCTGAAAAGTTGAATGTACTTTCTACATCTTGAATGCAGACTGATCTTGTGAACAACTTGCTAAGCAAGAAAGTAATAGTAGCTTGAAAGAATAGCCAAGAAGGAACGAAGCTAAAATCATGGGACATTTTGTTCCCTGTAGAAACTAAAGATAACATCTTAACATATGTCCTTGAGTTGTGTTTCAGAAACCCACCCTCCCCCTCCAACTACCACCAAATAGATCTGTGGGCACAGAGGCCTCAGATAAGGAGAAACTAAGGACTGAATTCTGCATGCCATTCTTTGTTCTAAATTTCTTCCTGAGGTGCTTGGAGGAGGTCACGTCCATGAGCCAGAGCTAACATTCTTTTCTGCTGATCTCAAACTTTCAGACAAAGCTTTGCCTCCTTAACCAATCACATATCAGAAAATCTTTGAATCCATTTATTACCTGTAGGCTCCCACTTTGAGATGTCCTGCCTTTTTAGTTTGACCCAATATATAGCTTCCATGTTTTTATTCATGACTTTGCCTATAACCTCAGCCTCTCCACTTTGAAAAACCCTTGTCTATTGGAAGTTCGGGTCATGAGTGTTAGACTGCCCGATTTTCCTTGCGTGGTGCCTGTAGTAAATGTCTCCCTTTCTTATGCTATATTCCCAACGTCAGTGTTTGGCTTTGTTCCACTGGGCAAATGGTTCCTAGCCTGGTTTAACAACGCAGGCTCATGAGTGAGCTCAGCCACAGAAACACCAATAGCTGTCTGATATAAATGACAAGCAACTGAGTGGTGAAAATAAGGCCTGTTTACCAAAGGCTTAATTTAAAAAAATACTCTGAGATAGGCTTTTTACTTGCCTTGCAGAACATCAGTTGATCTTCTCTTGCCTCACTTGTTTGTTCCTTCTTAGTTTCCTTTGCTGGTTCCTCCTGTTAAAGTGAGACTATCCAAAGCTAGTCCTTAGGCCTTCTCTCTAGCGATGTCCACTAGCTTATTAACCTCATCCAGCCACACGGGTTTCAATTTCATTTCTGTGCTGAACTCAATGTATCCAAACTTGAGTTCTTGATCTTTTAGCTCTGTCCCTGGTCCACATTAGCCTTCCCCACATCAGTTTATCAGGAACTTCTTACTTTTATTCTTGCCCACCTACAGTCTATTCACAATTCAGCAGACTGATTCCTTAAAAAACAAGTCGGATTATGTCATTTTTCAGTTCAAAACCCTGCAATGGTTCCCCATTTTACTCAAAGTGAAAACCAGCGTGCTTACTGTGGGCCTTATAAGGTCTAGTCCCTGTGACCATCTGTATTGCTCCGTTCTCACATTGCTGTAAAGATACTACCTGAGACTGGCTAATTTATAAAAGAAAGACGTTTAACTGACTCACAGTTCCACATGACTGGAGAGGCCTCAGGAAACTTACAATCCTGGCTGAAAGCAAAGGGAAAGCAAGGACCTTCTCCGCATGGTAGCAGGAGGGAGAAGGGCAAGCAAGGCACATGCAAGATGCTTATAAACCCATCAGATTTTGTGAGAATTTACTCACTATTATGAGAAGAACCAGTCACCTCCCACTGTGTCTCTCCCTCGACATGTGGGGATTAGGGGCATTATAATTCAAGATGAGATTTGGGTGGGGACATAGCCAAACCATTTCACCATCCTGACCCTCTGCTTCTCTGCTCCAGCTGTTTGTCCTCCTTGTCTTTCTCAGACATGCTCAACATGATCCTACTCTGGAGCCTTTGCTCAAGCTGTCCCTTCCACCTGGAATTTTCTGAAACATGTACTTCTATCTTAGAACTTGATTAACTGTCCTTCACCTGAAGGACTTCACCACTCTTTCTTGGATTCAGAATTTCTGTGACACAAATCCTCCCACTTGTATTCAAGTCATCGCTCAGATGAGGCCTGTGTTGGGTCATTTTTGTGTTGCTATCAGGAAATACTTGAGCCTGGGCAATTTATTAAAAAAAGAGGTTTAACTGCCTCATGATGTTACAGGCTATGCAAGCATGGCTTTGGCATCTGCTTCTGGTGATGACCTCAGATGCTTACAATCATGGTGGAAGGGGAAGGGGGAGCAAGCACATCACCTAGTGAAAGCAGGAGCAAGAGATAGAGCGGAAGTCAGGGAGTAAGAGGAGGGGCCACCTCTCAACGTGAACTCACTCATCACCAAGGGGATGGCACTAAGCTCTTCATGAGGGATCCATCTTTATGATCCGATCACCTCCCACCAGGCCCATTCTCCAACATTGGGGATTACACGTCAACATAAGATTTGGAGGGGGAGAAACATCCAAATTATATCAAAGAGACAGCTAGAATGGTGGCTCCATAAGAGTAGAGAACAGTCAGTTGTGGTCACTGAGGTTTTCCTGGTCATAGAGCAGGACCTGACCACACTGGCCCTCAATAAATATCAGTTTGTTGAGGAAATGAATGAAGATACCATAAATCTCTGTTTTGGAAAAGGAAAAAATAAAAAACCCATCACAGACTTAATAGGTTCCACCTAAATAATGGCAGTATGGCTTAGTGTCGCCTCACAATTCAGACTGCCTGGGTTCAAATCCTGGCACATCTACATCGTGGTGAGATACTCTGGACAATGTGTTTGAGATCTCTGTGCTTTGTTTCCTCTTCTATAAGGATGTTAGTACCTACTTCTCAGGTCATAATGATCGCTCAAAGAGAAAATTGATCTAAAGTAATTAAAGTAATGCTCAGAAAATTATAAATACTAAATACATATTGCATTTTATTATTTTGAGTACCTATCTCATAGATTTGGTATAAAGATGGGTTAAAATAAATGTAAAGTTCTTAAAATAATAAGTGCTCAATTGATATTAGCTGATGATCTAGTTTCTGTATTTCCAGGATGCTTGCTTCTCCTCCCCCAGGCTGTGGTTTTTAAAAAATTCCATTTTAGTGCACAATAAATTTTTTAGAATTAGAAACAGGGTCTTGTTATGTTACCCAGGCATGGTCTCAAACTCTAGAGCTCTAGTGATCCATTTCAGCCTCCTGAGTAGCTCAACAATTTTTTTAAAAAATAACCTTTCCTTTATGAAAACCCAAATACATCCCATTTTCACACTATTTATCTATTTAAGGTATTTTTCCCTAGGAAACTTCCTGGTTAATGGTTAAGGTCAGTTTTCTTCTTTTCTTCTTCTTGCCAGTAAATATTTTATGAATATCAGTTTTCTCCTAGGAAGCCATCATTTGTTTCTTCAATGAAGGGGTTGTGTGTGTTTAGCTGTAAGAGTTAACACTAACCAAGAGACTACACTTAGTAAGTTCTTCAAAAGGGATTGTTAGTGTCTTTCCTTATTACTATTATACTTATTACTATTAGTTTTTTGAGTCCTGGAAACCAGCTAGAATTGATAAAGGCTAAATAAGTGTGATTTTCTTAGTGAATTTTGCTTATACTTGTTAGTAAGCAGAGTGCCTGATAATATATATTTGCTATCAGATTTTCTTCTAAGAGAAGGGATGACCCTATTATGCTGCTAACACTCATTACTTTAGACGTCATGCTGAGAGGGGAGCAGAGAAGGCATTTGGGGGGCACTGCTTTCCTACAGGTCATGGGATCATCTGATTATTGTTCTCTTCTTTATTGATCCATATGGACTCTCTTTGCAGGTAGGAACAACTGCTAAATTCAATAAAAATAAAATTTAAAACCCCACTAGGAACTAGAAATATAATAATAGAATATCTCATTCTGCTGGTCCTGGGAAGTGTCCTACTAACTAACTTGTCTGCTATTTCATCCCCCACCTCCCTCGTAACCCTCCCTGGGTAGGCTGTGTGTTCTTTCTTCCCAGAACAACCAAGTCTATCATATTTCAATTCCTGGAAACAATTCATCATGCCAGCATAACAGTTACTACCAATTCATGATATCTAAGACACTCATTTTCTCAGTTCCGGCATCAGAGTGGGCAATGCTGATAAACTTCTTAGAAGATTTATATCACCATACACTGAACTGAACCATACACATAATGATCCCAACTTTTAAGTCAAGGTAAAAGTTAAGAAAGCCAGTGTGTGGATGAGAGCACTGATGTTTTGAGTATATCATCACAGAAATAGATAAGAATTCAAAGAATTGCACAGCTAAAGCAAATCTGAGAGTTTTCCTTCTGTTATTATCATCACCTTTATTAATAACTATATTGAAATCACCACTTCAAACAGATAGTAGTGTGTATGTGTACATAAATGTATGTGTATTTCGCTCAATATGTCAGGAATAGAAGTCAAGCTTTTTCATAAACCTGGCAATGAGGCTGGAGATTCTTAAGTCCTCCAAAGGTTATTATATGAATGTAGACTTTAGCCATTTTTCTTTTCCAATGAATGGAAACTCAATTCTATTAAAAAAGAAAAAAAAGGCACCTGACCTATTGAGTGGTGAAGAGAGTAGTGAGCTAATCAAAAGACACAGGCCTTTCCGCTTACCAAGTGTGTGACCCTAGGCAAGTCACAGTATCTCTCTGCCATTCCTGTTTGGATAATCTCTAAGATTCCCTCTCAATTTAATATTCCTTGACATCAAATAAAAAGTCAGAGCTACAGAAAAATCTTTTTTTCTGTAGCTCTGACTTTTAATTTTATGAACTCCTTCCAATAACCACCATGGACAATCTACTTATCTCTGCAAGAAATGATTTTGGGGAAAATTTTGCTACAAAGAAAAGTTTAGTACATCGATATTAGTTTGTATACTGTAGTTATATTAAGTTGTCAAGTTTAAGTTTAGCTAGAATTATTATAATGCTGAAATACCCAGACTTTTTTCTTGCATTCAGCCTCTAGTAAAAAAAAAATATATATATGGTAAAATGATTCAGATGAATGTATTTTTCCTAAAATAGCCATGACTTGGAGTCACTACACATTAGACTGGACATAATCTACCTTCAATTGCCTCCTCTATCATTCTTTCTGTATGGTGATCATAAATGTTCATAATGACCTCAAGTTACCATGAGATCTTTGGGCATAAAAAACAAACAAACAAACAAACAAAACAGACTATGCTAGAAATACACTCTACCTACTAAGGAGGAAAGTCATTCAATATCTTTTTTTTTTTTTTTTTTTGAGAAAGGATCTCACTCTGTTGCCCAGGCTGGAGTGCAGTGGTCCCACTGTAGTTCACTGCAGCCTTGATGTCCCAGCCTCAAACAATCCTCCTACTTCAGCCTCCTGAGTAGCAGGGACTACATGCGCATGCTAAGCCTGACTAATTTTTTATTACTTGCAGTAGATATGGGGCCTTGCTATGTTGCTTACGCTGGCCTCAAGCTCCTGGTCTTAAGCAGTTCTCCTACCATGGCCTCCCAAAGCACTGGTATCACAGGCATGAGCCACCGCACTAGCCCTAGGCTCAATAGTTATCTAGACACCTGTCATTCAGATTTTTTGAAAGCCATTGCTACTGTGTCTGCCACTACTTCTCCACAGCCAAAGAATTAGTGACTGGAGGCTACGATGTAGTCATAGAAAAACCCATCTCCACAGTCTGGCTTGCTGGCAAAAACAAGAGTAGGAGTAGTCAGATGAGGTTTTTCTCTCACTTCTGTCAAGTCTCATAAAATGGGTTTCTTCCAGCACTCATAATGTGCATCCAATTGGAAGAATCTAATTGGAATGCAGTGGTGCCATGAACTACGATGGCATTGCTGCACTCCAACCTGGGCAACCGAGCAAGATCCTGTCTCAAAAAAAATATTATATATTGACCCTAGAAATTCCCATTCTCTGTTTGGAATGTAGGAAGGGTAGGTTTTCCCTCTGATAGGCTGGTTAGGAGGTCTGATTCACGGTACTCCTAGATACTCAGCCTAAAGCTCATTCTGGTAACCCTTCCAACAATGCTATGAGCATCCAAATCTCTGTATTAAATCCCTCTCTGCTTAAAATAGCTGGAGTGACTCTGCTTACAGCAGAAAATATTTGCTGATTATAGACCAGTGTTCATACTATAGGAATTCAGAGAAGAAAATAAAAACCGAGTACAAGAATTACAAAGAAGAGTCTTATGGACTAAGCATGAAAAATCTACACCCTTATGAATAGGAAAATGTACATTTGATAATTATTTGAAAAGTCTGGGTAAGATTTGAGTATAGATTCACACTTGCACTTCATATATGTAATAATAATTTGGGTTTTTGAACCAGTCTGCACGGTCTCCAAAAGACCTTAGAAAATCCCAAGAGCCACTGCTTTCGGACATTTCATTTTACTAACTTCAGTTTTAAGGGATTCCTAATTTTCTAGACTCCATTGTGTGAAATGATCCCCAAAAGAGCAATTTCTGCTGGTTTAGCCCGAGACCTTCAGAGTAAATCACAAATGATCAAAAATGTCTTCCAGATATTTTAAGGATAACACATAAGCCAGCAAAAGCCAGAAAATATAGGCTTACGGATAAAAATCCTCCTGAGTCCACCCTCTTGTGCCAAAGTTTTATAGGATTGTAGTTTGGTTTTGTGGTTTAAGGCCTCAAATCACGAAAGGTCAAATTAGGAAGAAGTGCTGGGGGATTCTAGGAATGCTGCTCAAATTGACAGAAACCTCGGTCATGTTAGGAAGCACCCGTGTGCTGCTTTCATCTTATTTTCTTGGACTGCTGTAGAATTTTCTTGCTCCCTGAGGTTAACCACTCCAAAGCAACCTGGTCTTTTACTGGGCCTAGTTCTCTTAATTACACAAAGCAATTGTTCTTGGCCTCTTTTCTCTAATGTATAAAGTGATAAGCATTTATTTTTCCTACTTATTCCTCCAAATGACTAGTCAGCTCTGGTTTAACCTCTTTAGTAGAGGTCTCCTTTTGACATAAAGCCACAGAGAACAGTGTCTTGGTTATCTGCATCTGAAAGCAGGGCTTAGGAGGTAGTTCTACCTCTAATCCTCTGGCCAGTTACACATCAGCAACCACAGAGCACACCAAAGCTAAGACCAGGACAGGGCTAAATATCTGATCTTCCCATTTGCTTGGGTCTTGACAACTGGCTGAGGTACAGAAAATAATTTCCTTCAGGAACCACCAAAGAGCCAAAAGATTTTCCTGCTCTGTTATTTTCTAGAAAACACAAGTGTCTGTCCTTTGTCCCTTGTTGGCATTGTGCTTACTCTCATTCTATTCCTCAATTAACAGAACCATTAGGGCAATAATAAATGCAGCATGAAGGTAAAGAAGGCAGAAAGTCACAGTTGTTAACCCCATGAAATTGTTAGTATGAGCCCTGGCATTCCAGGCTCAGCACTCCAGGGGCTTCCAGCTCCAAGTGCACAGGAATGTGAGAAGCAGATGGTGGTGAGGCCATCCCATTTCTTCAAAAATGTTTCAAAAGTTTTTGCTAATAATCTTAAAGTAGCTGTTAGTCATAATAAAGAAATAGTGCATCCCGTGTTCTTCATTCTTAACTTTAATCTAGATATTTGCCCTAATATGCCTGGACAAGCCCAGGCAAGTCTTAGGTGATAGCTTAGTCCCCTTCCTTATTTGGAAATGTTATCGCTTCTCTAAGCATTCCTGAAGTTACTTCCTCTTTTCCTTTGTTCTCCTCTGCCTTTACCTTTTTAGAAAATTTCCAAGTTTTTAGCCAATCAGGCCAGAATGTGAGGTCCCATTCCAGCCAATGAAAACTGAACACAGCAGTAGGGCGATTGTGTCAGGTTATGAAAGTTATAAATGTCCCTCTCTCCTTGTTCAGGTGTGCTCTCGTGGCAAGACTGCTGGCAAGTTGCACCCTTCTTGCAGGACGTAAACTAGCCTTGCTGAGTGATCCATTGCCTCGGTGTGGATTTTTCCCGATGTTATAAACCTGTTTCCAACACCACAGATTGGGCAAATTAAAAACTACAGAAGTCTGTTTCTCACAGTTGTGGACGCTGGGAAGTGCAAGATCAAAGTGCTGGCCAGTTCAGGGGCTGGTGAGAGCTCCTCTCTGCTTCAAGATTCCTCCTTGTTGTTGCATCCTCCTTAGGGGATGAACACAGTGTTCTCACTTAGCAGAAGGGAGGAAGGTGAAAAAGGGCCCAGCACTGTGTGAAGCCTCTTTTTTAAGGACCTGAATTCCATTTACAAAGGAGAAGCCCTCAAGACCCAGTGACCTCCTAAAGGCCCTACCTCTTACTACTATTGTATTGGAGATTGAGCTTCAACATGAATTTTGGAGGGACACAAACTTTAAAACCATAGCAGCGTTCAGCCAGTAAATGCTTTATGTTATTATCATTTCTATCCTAGGATGTATCCAAAATATAATTTTAGTTTTTTATTGAGGCTTAAAGAGAGAGCATGAAGGCACCAGGTGCTTATAAATTGAGAAACCCAAAGGATACTTGGAGGGTGAGTGAGCAGATTAGAGAAACTGGGGCTTATTTCAAAAAACTTTTTTTTTTTTTTAACTTTCTGAGTCGGGGAAACCTACATTGGCTCCCAGGGTAATATATTTTAGTGCTTGCTTGTTTTATTTTTCTGATGACCTATAAAAGGATTCTTTCAGTGTTAAAGAATAACCCACTTTAATCCCTCTAGAAATATGAAGAGCATTCTCTTTGTATTCTCCTTGCTGGAGACCACTCTTCAGCAAATGGAATTTCCCACATTTCCTAAAGATGAAGAGAGTCTATAAAGGAAGCAGAGATGCAAGCAAAAATGTCTTCACAACTACCCAAAAGAAAATATTAGAAAATGAAAGAGAGGAAAAACAAAAGGTATCCTGAAGATAAACATACAGAGTGAACCTCTGTAAGTTTACAAGGAAAAATACTTATAGTAGCAAACTTGTTTCTGGTTAAATAATTTTTTATAGAGTTTTCCTATGATATTTGTTCTAATAAGATTGTTACAAATGACAAATAATATCTGTTTGTTGCTCAGTGAATTTACATGCCTTTTCCAATGTCTTCAAAGATAAAATCTGTTGGAAGAAACTTAGATTTCTAAAGTTATTTGCAGAGAGAAGACTGATCATATTGGAAATACTAAAGGTAATACTCATTTTTGTAGAAGACATGGGAATTCTGAGGTGAAATGTAAGTACCAGGAAATCCCAGAGATCACCACTACAGGGAGAAACATTTCATGTTTGTTAAATTAAGAAATGGCATATGACAGGGAGTTCTCCCTCCTTAACTACATACAAGCTGCTGACTTAACTCAAATCTGTACTAATTGAAGGTTTTGTTTGGCTCAAAAATAGGCTCTTAAAAAAAAAGAAGGCACAAATGTCCATATATTACACTCCATTCCTAATTATAAAATATAAATGACAGTACTGAATCGGCTCAATTTCCCATTTCAGATATCACATATGGTATTAAGTTCAATGAAGTCAAAATGTATTGAAGGTACTAGAAACATAAAACTTGTATTCATCAAATATGCTTTATCATAGGTTTTTATAATATGAAATGAAGTTAATTTCATACTTATTCCATGTAACCAGAATGTGAACATTTCTGAACCTAGAGGACTCCTGGGATTTGGGGACATTGAAAGCATTTTATTATTTTAAGATCTTACAACTCCTTTTTCATGAGTGTATTAAACTTACTAAACATGACCCTGCTAGACTTATGAACTAGGATCTCAAAGGCAGTCCTTTCCTCTTTGGAGAAAATTATGAAAGGTACTTCCCCTGAAAGAGGGTTTGATCACCTATATCTCACACCAGGTATCCTGACCTTATCTACCTGGAATCAGCATTCTCTGCTCTTGTGTTGTAAAGTGGAACATTAAGACATGAGAATGTGATATCAGAATTAACAGGAGGATGACTCTTCTCAGGGTCCACGTCCTAATCTGTTGTACAGTTCAAAAGAAAGATGGGGAAGATTTTCATCAACTGACAGTTACTCACTTATCTACCTGTATCTCATGTCTCTCCAGAAATTGTTAGGTTGCTGTCAAGAACACAAGAGAGAAGACAGAACTGCCTGGCATGCTATTTTTAATTGTATTTTTTTGTTTGGGGAAAATCCAAATTTTAAAAGTCAGTTATAGAGTTGTCACCACATTCCTCCTTTTTTTGAGAAGAAACTCATCACTTTGATTAATATTTACATCTATTGAATACCCTTTTCCGTTGAGGCCTATTTTCACAAACTAGTAGTGCTGAATTTCCTTTCATAACATGGCTCTGTAGCTCATTTCCCTCCCTCCCTTCCCTTGTCAAGGATCTGAGTTTAAGATTCTGAGAGTAGAAAAGGATGTTTGAAAACATCTGGCTTAGTCTCCTCATTTTATAGTGAGCAACCCTAGACTTGGGCATTCACATAACTGGTTCAAGGTTACTCAGCCACCTAGCGGCAAAGACAAAACCAGAGTCCACAGGGAGTCCTCCCATGTTCCCTGCTTTTAAAATTCATCCTGTATGGTCTCTTTAAATCCTTAAATTTCCCATATATCCAGCTTTTTCCTTCTGGATATTGGTCAACGTGAGTGAACACTAACGTAAGTCATGGACCCACTGGATTCAGTGCAGGCTTTGTAGGGGTATCCAGACATAATATTACTGTTGTTGGGAACCTCAGTCCATTTTTTTTCATCTTTGACTAATAGACATCTGTCCTCTGCTTGAATTGTTACAATGTCAGAGAATGCTGGAATTTCCAAGATAGGTCACTCCTTTGCTGAGCAGAGCTTTTTATATGGTGAAGTCTATTTTGAGCAAAATATGCCAACTTACAACTTCCACCAATTGGGCAGGGTTTCCCAGTAAAGAGAAAGTGGCTCACTTCCCTACCCCAGCACAACAGAAGAGCAAACTGCCTCCCTTGGGTCTCAGTACTTGAATCTTTGAAACTTAATAAGACATTTCCAGCCCAGAGGGCATTCTGAGAGAAATCTCAAACCTAAGGCATGTCTTCTGTTCCTGTGAGATTGACGGTTGCCATGGGAGTAGGGAGGAGGGGTGCTGTCCTCAGGCACTACATGATTTCATCCCAGCAGAGCTCCTGCTGGGACCTAAGTGCCTGCTAAGATTTTATGGAGGTCAATCAGCTGGGCGTAGCACAGGAAGTGCTGGGTCCCTCTGCCCCAGAGCGAGGGAACATGATTTATTTAGTGTGTATGGAATGACTCTAAAATCCTTGCTTTGTTTCCCTCACAGAAAAACATAGAAATTTCAGTTTTATTAGAACTCTAGGCTCCTGTTTTCAGTCATAATTCTGGGGTGGATTTCAATGATTTATAATTAAAAAACAGTATCCCAATAAACCCTCCACTGATCAAGCAGCCATCAGTCCACTGGATGCATCTAAATGCAGGTCAGACTCTACATGTTAAGCTCTTGATTCTTCTGTGGCCATACCCATGGGCAAGCAGCCCAGACTGGCTTCAGTAGGCTCCTGAGCATGACTCACCAGGGCTGGGAATTTCGGCTGAGAATTCAGTTAGTCCAGCAGGCTATTTCACAAACTAATGAGAAAGTCTGCTCTTGGAGAGAAACACCACCCAGAAGACAACAGGGCCATGTTGTTTAGAAGGACACTGGCAGCTGAGACAGGCAGCCAAGAGACACCTAATGTAAAATCCAGGGCCGGATTTTGTAATGGTTCTGTATCCTAGTGGGGCGGGGGAAGAGCATTTCTTGATAGTAAAAGCCCTATCTCTAGAGACTCTGAAGAACCCTAGGAAAGCCTCAGTCCCATTCATCACCAGTATTTTGTCAGGAAGTAGAAAAACTGGACCTATGTTAGGTCCTTAAATAGATTTAGCAATATCTTTGCCAGTTCAGACAGAACACCAGCTAGCATTACCAAAGTGACTATGTCGCCTAGGTGTTCTTGATTATATGGATGTGATCAAGAAGTAGACCATTCCTAAGACACTTCCCCAATATAATCTTAAATTAAAAAGCATCATTATATTCCATGGTGGCAGTTCTTGCTAGCTGTAATTCTTCCCTGGAAATTTCAGTGTCCAGTAAAAAGCCACTTTCTTTAAATAATATGGAGGTTTGTTGTGCAGGGCAGAAATTTCCTGAAAAAGTGTGTTACCAGCCAGCTTCTCAACATTAGACTACTGTCATGGGTCCACGATGTGCTTATTATGAGTTAGGTTTTCAAAAATTATTAAAGATATACAAAAATATATAAAGAATACAGTGAACTCCTATGATTTACTACCTAGCATAGGAAACTTAAAAATGACCTATAAACTTGAAGCCTCTCTATACCATCCCTAATCTCATTCCCATAGACTCCTGGAAGTAATTGCTATCCTAAATCACATGCTTTTTATTCTCAAGAATTTCTTTGTAAAATTAATACACAGCTTTGATTTGAATGACTTCATATTTTGTATAAAAGATATTTTACAGATTTTTCTACAGTTTGCTTTTTTTTACTCAGCATTATATTTGAAGGATTCATCCACATTAATACAGCTCCAGTTGATTCATTTGCATTACTAATTAGTTTTTTTCTCTATTTTCCTGTTAATAAATATGTAGGTAGTTTTTATTTTGGTCAAAGAATATATTCTTTCAGATTTACTCATTTTTGTCAGATTATTCTTCAAAGCAGTTATACTAACATACACTCAGACGGGCAATTATTAGGGTCCCTGTTGCTTTACATTTTTGCTAACACCTGCTATTGTCAACCACTTACAATTTTTGCCAACCTGTGTGTCTCATTATGATGTTAATACCGTATCTCTGATTTAGAGTGATTTAAGCATACTATTACATCTTTTATACTAAATTTGTTTCCCAATTTTCTCTTCCATTTCTTATATTAAATATTGGCTCCCTTTTCATACACAAACACATACCCAGAACTTTCCACTGATACTTGTATTCTGGAAGGCAGGAACATAGAGGCATTCTCAATTCTTAATACAGGGTCTGACCCAAATAAGGTGCATACTATATATTTTCTGAATAAATGAAATTGTATTTTGTTGACTCTGAATTCATTACAAGTTTTGATGACAGAAATTTTCAACTAGCCTCTCTGGCTATAGCAACTTCCTGCTGTGTTTGCTTCTGGCACACCACTGCTAGTTATTTTTGTCACTTCCATGTTAAAGGATCTCCCACAGCTCCCTATGGCTGAGCAGGACAGGTTAAACTTCTCATGCAGACAGTTATGGCCCTTCCTTGAATGGAGCCCCTTTGTCTATTCCACTTGTATTTCATGGTGGCTCTAATATGAGCCCTCTGTTCTGTGCAAGTTGGTTTTCTTACTCTTCCCCCTCCTGAGATAGCTTATGGACTATGAAGGCTATTCATAGAATCTCCGTAATTTTGTACATATAGGAAATACTGCACATTTTATATTAGCTTATAAGAACAATGAAGGGCAGAGTCTTCATCTTTTCATACCTGGAACACAGTAAGTATAATCATTGATTTTTAGATGAATGGACTGTGGGTTTTTTGTTTCCTCAGATAAGTTTTGGAAACATCATCCAAAAACTCATCTCTAGTATAAAACTGATGAAGTGAGTGTAAAAACGAACCTAGGGATTAACAATCACAATTCTCATGATAAAAACATGCTGTAAGTAGATACCAGGCACTGTGCTCTATAAGAAAGATAAAAGATTTTTTTCATCAGTTTTCTGAAAGGACTTAGAATATAAAAGACAAGACAAACATTTTCATAGCTACATCTCCCTCTCTCTCTTCATATATATCTACATCATCTTCTCTAGGCACAGAAAAACTTATCCTGTCTGGGGTGTTTAGGCACAAACTAAGGACCAGAAAATGTGATCTTCAGAATGGTGCTTGGAAATCATTCCTGTGACTTAAAAAGGTCAGCTACTTTTTTTTTGTTTTGTTTTGTTTTGAGATAGGGTCTCACTCTGTTGCAGTCACAGCTCACTGCAGCCTCGACCTCCCTGGGCTCCGGTGATCCTCCTACCTCAGCCTCCAAAATAGACCACAGGTGTGCACCACCACACCTAGCTTATTTATTTTTTTCTTTTTTTGTAGAGACCAAGTCTTGACGTGTTGCCCAGGCTGGTCTCAAACTCCTGGGCTCAAATGATCTGCCCTCCTCTGCCTCCCAAAGTGCTGAGATTACAGGTGTGAGCCCCTGTGCCCAGGTAGGTCAGCTACTTTCTTTCAGAAAATGATAGGCTCACAGAGAGATTAAACTAAGAAAGCACTAAATGCAAATAGCTGAGATCTTGCCTTCTCTTCCCTCTTACAGTGAATAAATATGCACCCAGAATGAAGTGAGGCAACAAAGGTCCTTTATATAGGAAGATTCATAAAGGACAGAAAGCCGAATAGAGATCTAGAGTTCAACCTGTTTTTCCTTTTACTATATTTTCTATTGGTACGTGCTGAACTGACATCTTTCTTATACTAAAAGCAGAAGCTCTATGCTGAGGGAAAGAACATGAAGTCTGCAGAAAGCTGAGGTTCTAGTTCTGTACTACTCACTATCAGAAAGGAGAAATGAAGTGGCACCATTGGTCTCCAGGGTCTATCTAGGTCTAAAATTCTGTGTCGCAATGATTCTAAAGTCAGAAATGTCCTAACTGCATGTTACATTTATTGACAAATCCAATATTTTGAAGATATTCTGTGTGTATATTTCAAGTTTTGAAGACACAAATATAAGTTTTTTCTCAAAATATAGACAGTAGTTAAAAATATGAAATCACTTAATAACCACACTGAATACTTGGTAGAATTTCAAAGTCTCTAATAATTTTGAAGGGAAGCACTTGAATTTTCCTGGAACCTGTACTTTAAAACCAAGATCTTTCAGTAGACAGTTGCTTGCAAGGGGAAATCCAAGGGAAAACAAATGTTCACCCACTTAAAAGAAAAAATTTCTTCACATAAATAGCCGAACTCATGCAAAAATGTTTGACATCAACAATCATCAGAAATGCAAATCAAAGCCATAACGAGATACCATCTCACACCAGTCAGAATGGCTGTAATTAATATTAAAAAGTCAAGGCCGGAAGCAGTGGATTATGCCTGTAATCCCAGCACTTTGGGAGGCCAAGGCAGGTGGATCACTTGAGGTCAGGAGTTCCAGACCAGCCTGGCCAACATGGTGAAAACCTGTCTCTACTAAAAATAACACAAATTAGCTGGGTGTCATGGCAGGTGCCTATAATCCCAGCAACTCAGAAGGCTGAAGCTAGAGAATTGCTTGAACCCAGGAGGTGGAGGTTGCATTGAGTGGAGATCATGCCCTTGTACTCCAGCCTGGGCGACAAGAGCAGAACTCCGTCTAAAAAAAAAAAGGTCAAAAAACTGATGCTGCTGATGCTGCAGAGAAAAGGGAACACTTATACACTGCTGGTGGGAATGTAAATTAGTTCAGCCACTGTGGAAAGCAGTTTGGGGATTTCTCAAAGAACTTAGAACTACCATTTTACCCAGCTATCCCATTACTGGGTATATATCCATAAGAAAATAAATTGTTCTACTAAAAAGACACATGCACTTGAATGTTCATCACAGAACGATTTACAATAGCAAAGACACAGGATCAACCTATGTGCCCATCAACAGTAGATTGGATAAAGCAAATATGGTACATATACACCATGGAATACTATGCACCCATTAAAAAAGAATGAAATCATGTCCTTTGCAGCAACATGTATGCAGCCAGAGACCATTATCCTAAAGAATTAATGCAGGAACAGAAAACCAAATACTGCATGTCCTAACTTATAAGTGGGAGCTAAACACTGGGTACATACACATGGACAAAAAGATGGCAACAACAGACACTGGGGACTACTAGAAGGGAAAGGATGGGGCAGGCAATAGTTGAAAAACTAACTGTTGAGTACTACACTGACTACCTGGGTGAAAAGATCAATCGTAGCCTAAACCTCAGCATCAAGCAATATACCTACGACGCAAAGTTGCACATGTACTCCCTGAATCGAAAGTAAAAGTTGAAATTATAAAAGTAAAATAAAATTTCAGATGTCTTTCCAGTTAGCTTACATTCTGTTGGAAATTCTGAACACTATTAAATGGACTGGATATAAATAAAAAATGTTCACTGTCCTTGACAAATGTTGTATGGAGAGGAAATACTGTCAGTCATTACTGAAAATATTATTAACTTACTTTGACAGGTCTGAGACTCTGAGGGAAGGAAAAGAGGTATGATTCATTTTTATTTATAATGGGTATAAAGAGAAAGATCAGTTGTTTTCTGGAAAGCACAGATAAGGTACAATGTATGTGTGGAGATCTTAAGTGGCTTAAACACACAGATTTACTCTCCCAAATAAGTGTAAGTCTTGTATGAAAGCCCCGCAAAGCCTCATCTGAAATTGAAGCGCCTTTTGTCTCTCTGCTCTGTCACTGTAGGCTTTAGCTATGGAATCTATATTCCAGACCTCCAAAAGGAGAGGAGAAAAGGAAAAAACACCCATCTGTAAGCTGAGTTAGATCCTTTTAAAGATCCTTCTTAGCTGTTTCACACAATAATTCTGCTTTCATCACATTGGGAGGAACTTAGTAGTATAGTCACACCTAGCTGCAAAGGAGGCTGTGAAATCTAGTGTTTTAGCTGGGTATAATATGTTCTGGAATAAAATTAAGATTCTGTTATGAAGGAAGAGGGTGATACTTGAGATTGGTATCAAGTATCAGAGGCTGCTTGATATAGACAACTAGCAGCCTCTGCTTTAATCACCATAAGGGGAAATTGAAATTGAGCATTAGAAAGGATGAAGTGGTGTATGAAGTTGGACAATAACTTTTCTTACATCCCAAGTTTGTGCGGTATGAATGCTACTGCCTGTGGGTCACTGAGGCTCTAGATTTATCTACAGTACCATGTTGAGTAGCAAAATAATAATGAAAAGTCATTATTCCCTCTTTGTCTCAATTATTTCCACATAAAAATTGAGAAGATCTATTATATATGAGTTTTCAGACTTTTCTTAGCAGCAGAATTCTTTCTTCAAACAAAATTTGTGCAGATTCCCAGATAAGATTGACAAAAGGAAGAACTTACTCCCACTGAAATGGGGGTTGCAGATTAGGAGCTTCATACCATGATCCTTGTTCTCCAGTATGGCCTCTGAGATACCCCAGGGCTCTAAGGATGAAAATGTGAAATACACTGGTCTTTATGTTTTTATACTTCAACAATTTAGGGTTTCATGACTCAGACCCAAAAAAAAAGAGCTTTAGAAGCCTTTGTCTTTTTCTTCTAATACCTACTAAACAAAGGATTTGGGGGGAGAAAACTTCTCTGAGAAGCCTTCTAATATCTGACCTTGTTTGGATAAAATTAAACATAAAATGTGACCCTCTGTAGGGTTTCTCTGGAATTCCTTACAGGCACAGATATCTACATCTTGCATATCTTGCCATTTATTAGAATTAGATAAGTAGCTGAATTAGATGTGTGCTATTAACGTTCTCAATGTTTCCCTCCATGAAGTGTTACTTCTAAAGACCACAAAAGCATTGTTTAGCTAATGTACATCTGATGACACCTGAACTTCTATACATTTCTTAATGCTTGGATTCTATCCAAAGGTGAATATTGGAGGGAGAAGTTTGACTCTCTTCCATGTAGTCAATTTAATATGGTTATGCAGAGGGGGAAGATATTGCCCTACAGGAATTTTAACCAAAGTGCTGGAGTTTAAATTTCATGTGTGGCTTTTCCTTTATGAGGATTAGCTGCTGTGCAGGTCCAAAAAAATGCTGGGGAGAAGTAAAATTATAGATAGAGATGGTGTAAAACCAAGGGTGGCTTTTGAGTCACACTTAATAGGAATATAGAACTCTTTACACTTTCCAAGTTTTCCCCATTCTACTGGGACTCTTAAACTAAAATAATAATCTCTTTCCCCCTTTAAATAATTCTTGTCCTAGTTTTAAGACTACTAGGGGGAATAAAATAAAACACATGCAAAACTTAACATCAGCATTACTAAAACATATGTAACAGCACGCAGAAACTCCACAGATCTTGTAAAAATCCACTTAAGACCACAGAGAAAATCACCAAAAGCATGGGCCAAAATATACCTGAATGGAGAGTGTGTGTTTGGAGGGCAGGAAACTCACATTTTACTCTTGGTCTTGTCATTACCCAAATCTGGACCTTCTGTACAGTCATTTTTATCTACCTGAATTTTTCTCTCACGCTTTATATAACTGAGTGATAGTCCTCTCTTGTCTTTCAGCAATATTGGGAATATTTTGTTCATTAACCTAATATTCTTGGGTCAAATGAAAGAAAGTGGCTCAATAACTCAAGGGGTATTATACCCGCAACAAACACTAATGAAATACAAGATGATATGGTTCGTGTAGTCATGGGACTGGCATTAGATTTAAGGTCATTTATAGAATACACAAGTTCATGATTATCTACTATTCTGCATGAATCCATAGCTCTTTGGCCAGGTTCTCAATTAGTGCTTTAGATTATTTAGTCCTCACATTCCCCTGACTTCCAGATGTTATCTCCTTTATTTTTAACCAGAGGTTTAAAAACATCCACTTTTACATGCAGTGAATTTTCTTGCATCCTAAATCTAGTGCTCCAAGTGGTGAGAGATGACGTGCTACAAATCAATGGACTTTCAGATTTTTCTCTTCACTGTTGAGGTCACTGGGGCCCTTTTCTTCTCAATTCAAATAGTTCCAAACAGCCCAATGTCTCTAGTCCCTTGACCTTGAAATTTGGGCTTGGGTCCACAATATTCAGATCTGGGAGGCAGCCCAAGTATAGCTGTTGTCTGGCTGCAGCCCAAAAGTTTGGTGAAACTCCTAGAAACAAAATATCTATAAACAAACAAAATTAACTAATGCAGTACTTTTATGCCATTCGAATTTAAATCAAAGTAATTATTTTTTAAAAGTCACATAAAAGTATATAAGGAATTTTTTATTGGCCAAAAGATATTCTTTAGCAACATGGTGGCTTTTAGGAACAGGGCAGATGAGTTTGTTTTGTTTCGTTTTGTTTTTTATGGTAGTTGGGATTGGCTTATTATCAGTGGACATCTGGACAGTAGGCAAACTTGAAATGAAAGCTAGATTGCCCACCAATGTCACACTGCAGAGCATTGCTATAGAAGCCACTGGAAAAAAGTGTTAGAAATATATTTACATTACACATGCAGCTCAGATCATTGCTGGGGTAGAGGCTGCATGTTTTCATTACCTAATAGTTTTTGCTATATAGAGAACCCCAGGACAATTCACAAATTAAAGACTAGTAGCATGGGAGAGAATTCTCCCTTTGAAAATAAGAGATCTCTCTCAATTATAGCTCAAGTAACACATGCAAATTATATATTTCAACTACAGGTACTAACAATATTTTAGTAAACATTATGAGCTAAAGAATTCTAGTCATGAGTTTTAAAACTCTTATTTAGATATTTTCCTATTTGTAATGTCCATCTGCTAACTCATTGATTTCTTCATTAATTTATTTAGCAAAGAGTGGTTGAATATTTTTTATGTACTAGCAAAATGCTACACATGACAGTTGCATAAGCAGTTAGAAGATACAATCAAATCTTATGTGGTGGTTTTAAAATAAGCCCATAAATTATTTTATGCTTCTCTCTCTTCAAATAGTAGAGCTTAAATCCCTGCCTCTTGAATGAGGGCTCGATTTAGTGACTCATGTCTAACAATAGAATATTGCAGAAGTGACACAATGTGTCTTCTAAGACTAGGCATGGTAGTGTGACCCTGTAGTCCCATCTACTCAGGAGGCTGAGGCAGGAGGTTCACTTAAGCTCAGGAGTTGGAGTTTACAATGAGCTATGGTTGTGCTACTGCACTCCAGACTGGGTGACAGAGTGAGACTCTATCAATCAATCAATCAAATCAATTAATCAATAGAAATAAAGGGCATTGTGGCTTTGTCCCTCCTTTCTCTTTTCTATTACACACACTGGGGAAGTTATCTGCTATGTTGCAACGGCAGTCAGGCATCCTTATGGAGATGTCTTAATGGTGAGGATCTGATATTTCCAGCCAATATCCATGTGAGTGATCATCTTGGAAATGGCTCCTCCAGATTCTCAGGTAAGGCTATAGATAATGTAGCCGCAGCTAATATCCTGATCACAGCAACATGGGAAATCCTGAGCTAGAATCTTCAAACTAAGGTGCTCCAGAGTCCTAATCTTCAGAATTCTGTGAGATCATAAATGTTTATGACTTTCAGATACTTGGTTTTGGGGGTAATTTGTCATGCACTATTCAGAGGTTTCATAAGTATCTCACAAAATGATGCTTATCTCCTCAACATCCATTCTGCTTTCCTTCATTGTTTAGAGAGTCATATATAAAGACTTAATATGCCTAAAAGTAAGAATTTACTCTTCTTGCTATGAGAATAAAGAGATTATTCACCAAGCATCAGGACTTGGCTGATACGGTATGCTGGCAGGAACTAGAGGAACATGTTTTGAATTGAAGCTTGAGGGTAGCAGACCAGGAAGGATGAAATACAAGGCTGGATAGGGAGAGTTTACTGATACGGGATCCGCTTTCTTGAATCACGATTTAACATTTTGGCAAGAATGCCTGGAGTCCATACTCATGTGTTATGAGAATGGCTCTTTGAAGCCTGGAAACAATGAAGACCTACAGAAAATGAGGTGGAAACTTTTCTAATACTCTGCCTTGGCAAGGCAGAGTATGAGAGAAGAAGTCAAATAGTTCTGAGAGGTGAATGTACCAGAATGGATTATTTAAGATCTCTACTTAGAAAATCTGCCAACTTATTATATTTCCAATTCTTTTTATTAAAATAATAAGAAATTTGCCAGTGAGAGTAGTGTTGTAATCTCTGAGAAGCACAGGAGTGGCTCTCCTCTGTATCCAGGTTTAATGACAGGAGGTACAGCGGAGGATCTGGAATCCCTAAAGGGGGCAGAAATGTAAGATTCTGAAATTTCAGAGACCATATGGTAATACTTAACTATTTAGGTGAAATAGACATTATTACATGATGGAGAGCAACAGGGGTCTTGGCTCACAAAGGTGTATGGCAAAGGCCATAGATCATAATTTTCTTTGGGGTAAGACAAATGAACAACCAATGAAAATATTGCTTGACTTATAAAATAGAAAATATCAAGAATAAGTGAGAAACTTGTTCTTAGGCACTACAATTGTAAGTCACAATCCTTTACCCAGTTGCCATACCTGTGATAGTTCTCAGAAGCAGAGCCTATTTACTACATGGAAATCTAGGTCTCTTTGAGGAAAGTCCCTGCAATGCAAGTGTATATAGTGGCAACTCCCCTAATTTTTCCCTAAAAGAATCTACACCCATTTCCCAAATAAATTCTATGGTAAGGAAAGAAGGTGCGGGATAATGGGCCTGAGTTAACACTGATTTCAGGGAACACAAAATGCCCTCATGACCCCTCTGATAAAGTGTCACAAAAATATGACAGTGGGGTGGCTGAAGTCCATTTCACAGTAATATTGGGTCCACTAACACACTCTGTGGTTTTTCCTTAGTTCCCCGAGGCACAATCAGGATGGATATATTTAAAAACATTTCCTAAACTATGGAAAAGACCCATTATAAAAGGATAGAAAAGACCAAGTGTAAGATACTAAAATTCCCTCACAACTCTACCAAGATAGCAAATCAGGAGCAATACTATATGCTAGATAAAATGGCAAAGACTAGTGTTACTCTCAAAGACTTAAGGAAAGCAGAAGTGGTGGTCCTCATCACATCCCCATTTAATTCACCAATCTGGTGAAAATTAGATAGTGAAAGTCATGGAAGATGATGTTGGACTACATCAACTTAACCAACTGGTAGCCACAAGCACAGTCAACGTGCTGGAAGTGGAAGATTTACTAGAAAGATCAAAACATCCTCTGGAATTTGGCATACAGCTATTGCTATAGTTCATGTCTTCTTTCAGTGCCCATCAAGAAGGAGCATCAAAAGCTGTCTTCATTCACTTAGAATGAACTGCAAACCTTATATATCGACTTGTCCTAGACTTTTGTTAGCTTTCCTTTCTTAATAAGGTAGCTTGATCATCTTGACATTTTGCAGAACATCATGGTGAACTCCTCATTAAAGTAATGACATCATGCAAGCTAAATGATAGCAATGTCATGATAGTAATGACATCATACAAGTTAAATCTAGTAAATAGGAAGTGGTAAGAACTCTGGATGACCTAGTAAGATACAGGCACAACAAAAGATCAGAAATATCTGCACAATTCAGTCACTTTCCAAATTTTTGGGAGAAAACCAATAGTCTGGGGCATTTTGGGATATTCCCTCCAAAGTAAATGACAAGTTATTGCACCCTGTACCTCTTACTACTAAGAAAGTACTTGGCAAACCTCTTCACATTGTGGAGAGAGCATATGCCATGCTGGGGAATACTGCTTAACTTAGTATTAATTTAGTGGCTGATATGAAAGACTGCCAATTTTGAGTGGTGACCAGAACAAGGAAGACCACTGCAACATGTACTAGCTCTGAAGAAACTGGCCTTGCCACTAGGGATATATGACTTGGCATAACTAGTGTTGCCAGAAGTTACCACAGTGGATTAAACTTTCGAATTTCTCCCAAGCATTAATAGTTGAGTCACAATATAGTCCCCCTGGGTTTCAGGAACAAAGCCATGTCATCTGAGGCAGAGAATTATTCCTTGTTTAAATAAAAATCTCCTGGGAGAGTTATATCAGCAAAGATGGTAGAACAGAAAGCCCCAGACCTCCTTCTCCCTTAGACATTGACTTAACAACAATACACAATTCAAAAAGCTTTTATGAGGAATTCAGAAACCAGTTAAGACATCACAGTACCATAGGCAAGCACAAAACTATGAACAGTTGCACTGAAACAAGAAAAACAATTGCATTTCACCCACTATAGTTCTTTCCTCAAGCCAGCACAGCTTGGTGCAATTGAGAGGAAATGCCCAACCCACAACTTCTCCCTTGGGAGAGAAGAGAAGCGGGGAAAATACATCTAACCTTCTAGTTTGGGCAGGGGCTGCAAAAGTACAGATTTATAGCTTGATTTACTTGAAGCTCTGATGTGGAACTGGCATACCTTTGATACCTAGGATCACTTAGAACAAAGAACAACTCAGTGGCTTGTTGTAGCACCACAGAACCTGCAGTATGACAAACTTTAAGACAGGTTATTTGATATGACTGAGCCAGAGGAACAAAAAGAAAAATGAAGAAAGCCTAAGGAACTTATGGTACATTACCAAGTCGAACAATATTTACATGAGAGTCCACAAAGAAGAGAGAGAAAAAGGGATACAGAGCTTATTTTGAAGAAGTCATCGATTTCTCTCTGATATGGTTTGGATCTGTGTCCCCACCAAATCTCATGTTGAGAAATAATTCCCAGTGTTGTAAGTGGAGCCTGGTGGGATGTGATTAGATCATGAGACTGGATTTCTCATGAATGGTTTAGCAGCATCCCCCCTTTGTACTGTCCTTGTGACAGTGAGTGAGTTCTTATGAGATCTGGTCATTTAAAAGTGTGTGGCACCTCTCCCGCTCACTCTCTTGCTCCTGCTCCAGGCACGGGACAAACCTGCTTCCCCTTTGCCTGCTGCCATGATTGTAAGGCCCTTCCAGAGGTCAAGCAGATGCCAGCATCATGCTTTCTGTATAGCCTGAGGAACCATGACCCAATTAAACCTCATTTCTTCATGCATTACCCAGTCTTGGGTATTTCTTTACATCAATGCAAAAAACACTCCCCAGACCAATTGGACTAAATGGGAATTCAAATGTGAGAAACTCAAAGCACTCTAAGATGAATTTAAAGCAACACACACTGAAACATATTGTAATCTAACTGTCCAAAGTCAAAGGCAAGGAGAGAATTTTGAAAGCACCAAGAAACAAATGACTCATCACATACTAGGGGCTTAAATAAGATTACTAGTGGGTTTCTCAGCAGAAACATTACTAGACAGAAGGGAATGGGATGATACATTCAAAGTGCTTTAAAAAAAAAAAAAGACAAAAAAAAAAAAAACAAAAAAAAAAACCCCACCTGCTAATCAAGATGTTTCTATATCTATATATGCTATATCCAGCAAAACTGACCTTTAAAAACTAAGGAAAAACCAAGACCTTTCCAGGTAAACAAAACTAAGGGAGTTCCTCACTGTGAGACATGTCTTAAATTAAAAGCTAAAGGAATGCTGCAGGTTTAAATAAAACAACTGTAGACACCAACATGAAAGCATATAAAAATATAAAAGTCTTTTATATGGGTAAATATACAGAAAAATATAGAATCCTGTTTTTCTGTAATGGTGGTACATAAACAGCTTTAATTCTGGTATACAATTTAAAATATAAAAGCATAAATGTAACTATAAAATATATTAATAATAAAAAATACAAAAACATGTAATTTGTGACATAAATAACTTAAAGTGATGTAGGGGATAAAAGGAGCAGAGTTTTTGTATTCAACTGAAGTTGTCACCCATTTAAAATAAATTGTTGCAACTAAGATTTTTAAAAATCTCAATGATGACCAAAAAGAAAACACCTATGGAAGATACACAAAAGAAAATAAGAAATAAATCAAACCATGCCACTACAAAATAATAAAACACAAAGGAAGGAAGCAAGGGAGGAAAAGAGACACAAAATTAAGTCATACAGAAAACAATTAACCAAATGTCAATAAGTCCTTCCCTGTTGGTAATTACTTTACGTGTAAATGGATTAAACTCAATAAAAAGACAGAGTAGCTACATGGATAAAAATAAAAATAACAAAAGATCAAAGTACTTGCCTGTAGGTGAGTTACTTCAAATCTAAAGACTCACATAGGCTGAAGACAAAAGAATGGAATCGGACAATCTATGTAAATGGCGACCAAAAAATAGCAGAAGTGGTCATACTTATATCAGATAAAAATCAATATAGAAACATGACTTGGATATCACTATAGACTAATTGAACCCAACAGACACAGAACATTCCAATCAGGAACAGCAAAATACACATTCTCCTCAAGCACACATGAAATATTCATCAGGATAGATCACATATTAGGCCACAAAACAATTCTTAACAAATTTAAGATGAATGGAGTCATACCAATATATTTTCTGAACAAAATGGAATAAAATTGGAAACCAATTAAACAAATCAAACAGGAAAATTTACTTATATCTGGAAATTAAGCAGCATACTTTTAAACAACCAATGGGTAAAAGAAATCATAAAGAAAATTGGAAAATATCTTGGGAAAAATGAAAACACAACAAACCAAAACTTTATGGGATATAGCAAATGTCCTAGAAACATACAACCTACTAGGACTGCATCATAAGTAAATTTTAAGTTGTCAACAAACCTTCATCTAATACGGAGACTAAATCAGTAATCAAAAATTTCCTAACAAAGGAGAGACCAGGACCAGATGGCTTCACTGGAAAAGTCTATGAAAAATTTAAAGAAAAATTAATCCCAATCCTTTTCAAACTTCTCCAAAAATTAAGAGAAAGCAACACTTCCAAACTCACCATATGGTGCCAGCATTACCCTTATATCAAAATCAGACAAAGATATTTTGAGACAGGAAACAACAGACCAATAACCCCAATGAATATTGATGCAAAAATCCTCAACAAAATATTGGCAAACTGAATTTGCTAACACATTAAGGGATTATGCACCATGACCAAGTTGGATTTATTCCTAGAATGCAAGGATGGCTCAGTAAATAAAAAAAATCAATGCAATACACAACATTAACCAAATACATTAAATAAAAAGCAAAACCACGATTATCTCAATTGATGCAGAAAAACTATGTGACAAAATACAATACCCTTTTCTAATAAAAGCACCCCACAAAGTATGAATAAAAATTACCTTAACATAATCAAGGCTATATATATGCAAAGTCCAAAGCTAACATACTCAACATTGAAAAACTGAATGTTTTCATCTAATTACAGGAACAAAGAAAGATGCCCCCTCTTACCACTTGTATTCAACAATACTAGAAGTCTCAGCCAGAGAAATTAAGCAGAAAAAGAAATAAAACGCATACATTTGATGGCATGATCTTATGTGGACAACCTTAAAAATTCCACCAAAAACAAGCCTGTTGGAATTAATAAACAGATTCTGCAAAGTTGCAGAAAAAAACAATCAAGACACAAAATTTATTTGCATTTCTATATGCTAACTATGCATAATCCAAAAAGGAAATTAAGGAAACAATCCCATTTCCTATAGCATTGCAAAGAATAAAATACTTAGGAATACACTTAACCAAGGAGGTAAAAGACCTGTATACTGAAAACTATAAAACACTGCTGTAAGAAATTTTTTAAGATGCAAATAAGTTGAAAGGTATCACACATTCATGGACTGGAAGACAATATTGTTAACATGTCCATACCACCCAAAGTAATGTACAGATTAAATGCAATCCTTATCAAAATCTCATTAGTTTTTCTTTCAAAAATAGAAAACATTTAAAAATGTGTATGGAATCTCAAAGGACCCTAAGTGGCCAAAACAAAATTGAGAAAGAAAAGCAAAGCTAGAGAACTCACACTTTCTGATTTGAAAACATATTACAAAGCTACAGAAATCAAGAGTTGGTACTGACACAAAGACATACAAATAGACTAATGGAACTGAACAGACAGCCCAGAAATAGTCTCTAATGTATATGGTTACATGCTCTTCCACAAAAGCACCATGGGTTCATAATAGGGAAAGAGTAATCTCTTCAATAAATGATACTTGGAAAATCGTACATTCATAGGCAAAGAATAAAAATAGACTCTAACCTTCCACCATATACAAAAATTAACTCAAAATGGGTTAAAGATCTAAATAGAAAACTTGAAACTATAGATTTTTATAGGTAAAAACTCTGGGGAAAAGCTTTATAATATTACATTTGGCAGTAATTTCTTGGATAACAAAAGCACAGGCAACAAAAGCAAAAATAGACAAATGGGACTACAAACTTAAACACTTCTGTGCAGCAAAGAAAACACTCAACAGAGTGTAAAAGATAACATATGCAATTGGAAGAAATATTTGCAAACCATGTAGGGAGTAATATTCAAAATGCATAAAGAATTTCTACAACTCAAAAATATCAACTAATAATCTTATTTTAAAATGGGCAAAGGATTTGAATAGACAGTTCTCTAAAGAAGATATGGTACACAAACAGGTAAAAGTGCTCAATATCACTAGTCATGAAAGAAATGAAAATCAAAATCTCAGTAACACCTCACAGCCATTAGGATGGCCACTACAAAAGACACACACACAGAGAAAAGAACAAATGTTAGTAAGGACGTGAAGAAGTTGGGACACTTAGGCATTATTGGAGGGAATAGTAAAATGGTGTAGCTGCTAAAGAAAACAGCAAAGAGATTTGTTAACAAGTTAAAAAGAGAATTACCATATGATCCAGCAATCCCCCTTCTGGGTATGTATCCAAGAAAACTGAAAGAAAGATTTTGAAGAGACAGTTGTACTTCCATGTTCCATGTTCATTGCAGCATTATTCTCAATAGCCTAGAGGTTAAAACAGCCTAAATGTTCATCATTAGATTAGTATATGAAAAAAATGTGATGCCAGAGGGCCTCAGTGGCTGACTAGTCATCTGTTACTTGCCTCCTCCATAAAGAAGAAACTTAACAGCAAGTAGATAATCATACTTTAATAGATCACCTAGAGAGAATGCTGGAATTTAATAGAGAAGTGACAGAAAATACCCAAAGCAAGGAAGGAGAAAAAACATGAGACGGCCTGCTCCATCAGGATTGGCTTGGAGCCTGGAGAGGCTCCCCAGCAAAGGGAAAGGGTAAGTGAATAACCTGCAGTAGTACACATTCCCATCACGGGCTCCTTTAATCCTAGCCATGGGGGAGAGCCCCTCAACACTCGCAGGCCCTGAGACTAACATAAGGATCTGCCTGGAGACTACGCAACAGCATTCCTGCAGAGAGGGAGCTCCCACACACCCTTAAAATCCTTAGTAGCTACAGCAGGGCACCATTTTGAGAGTCCATCCCCGAGTAAACTGGATTCTGTCATGGGGTCCAACATTGATATCTCTGGAACCCCACTGACATCCCCTGCCCACAGTTGGACAACATTGCTGGCTGCTGTTGCCAGGTCCAAAGCATAACCATTGGCAGTAATCCTCTCACCCCCCAGTAGCAGCACCACAGTACATTTAAAGGTGCCCTAAGGAAAGGGTACCCCATTTATAGCCAACACCTGGGGCCAAAGTGTGTGCTTCCCAGACTTCTGTTTATGGCTACTGCCATGGAAAATTACCCCACCTTCCCCAGCAGCAGGGATGCTGCACAGCCATTTCAACTCACACTTGAGCATTCTGCCAAGGGCCTGGGATCATCTCATCCATGCCTACTACAGCCAGAACTTGCACACACTAGTGACGCGCCTGAGGACAGGCCCACCTGGACCAACTCCCACTAGTCCCTGATGAAGTGCTCTCCCTAGTGTCTGATCAAGCATCTCCAAACTGATCTGGGGGCCTGGAGATTACTCTGACCCATCCATCATTAATGGCATCTGAGCATTGCTCTGGGGCCTGAGGATGAGCCCACCCAGCCTGCTGCTACAACCACAGCTGACATCCACCTGCAGGCCTGGGGTTTGGCCTGCCAAATCTGTCACAGGCACCAATGAAACCAGTGCAGACTACTTGGGACACAGGGGATTGTCCTGCCACTGCTACTATCATTGTCCATGCCACACTGCACAGGAGCACAAAGACCCACTCACTCACCCAGCCCACCAAGGCTACTACTGGCACCCAAACAAGCCAGTCAGAGGCCCAAGAACTGGCCTACCTGAATCCACTGATGCTGGTGCCAGTGAATACCACCCTGGGACACAGGAACAGGCAATAGTCAGCCTACTACTAACATCTCTGGGGACAACCTGACATCTCCATTCCAAGCAAAACTTACCACAACCTCTACTGACATGGCACCCTAAAAAACTGAGGAAATCACAGACACTACTGATATTGTTTATAGCTAACAAAATGATATCCATACATTACTTCATTCATCCAGAATCAAAGGCAAAGTACCCTCCAACCAACACCATGGATACATCTTCAGGAAAAAGTCCTCCCCTACAAAATCAAATCCAAAATATTGAAAGAAGTGACTTTTACATCAGATCCACAGATATCAGTGTAAGGACAAAAGAGATATAAAAAAGGAATATGCCACCTCCAAAGGAAAGCAGTAATTCTCCAGCAATAGAATGCATTAAGAAATTTATGAAATCCTGGAAAAATAATTCAAAATAATGATATTAAAGAAGGTCAGTGGCATACAAAAGAAGAAAAACAACAAAGAAATGAAAAAAATTCAAGATATGAATGAGAAATTTACCAAAGAGATAGGTATCATTAAAAAGAACCAAACAGAAACTCTGGAACAAAAGAACTCATTCAGTGAATGACAAATACACTTGAGAGTTTCAACAACAGACTAAGGCAAGCACAAGAAAGCATTCAAAACCTGAAGACAGGTCTTTTGAAATTATCTAGTCAAACAAAAATTTTAAAAAAGAATAAACAAAGCCTATGTGACATGGAACAAATAAAGTGACCAAATATTCAAATTTTCTGTGTCTCAAAAGTCAAAGAGAAAATAAAAGAAATAGAAAACATATTTAATGAAATCATAGCTGAAAACTTGCCAAGTCTACCAAGGATTTAGATAGCTAGATACAGGAAGCTGAGAATTTTCCAAACATACACAATGCAAAAAGGTCTTCTCCATGGCACATTATAGTCGAGCTGTCAAAAGTCAAAGAGATAATTTTCAAAACAGCAAAAGTAAAGTTTCTAGTCACTTATAAGAAAACTCCCATCAGATTAACAGTGGATTTTTCAGCAGAAACTTTACAGCTAGGAGAGAATGGAATGATTTATTTAAAGTGTCATATATATATATATATATATATATATATAATACACACACACACATACATATACATACAAACATACATACATACATACACCTAACAAAGTTATCTTTCATCAATAAAGGAGAAATAAAGTCTTTTCCAGGTAAGCAAAAGCTGAGGAAATTAATCATCATTAGACCAGCCCTATAAGAAATGATTAAGGGAAGCAAAAAGTTGATACCTGCCATCATGAAAACACATTGAAAGTATAAAACCCATTCATAGAGCAAATATAAAAATGAGAAAGAGAAAGGACTCAAATGTTACCACTACAGAAAACCACCAAAGCACAATGATAAACAGTGAGAAAGAAAGGAACAAAGAATATACAAACCCATCAGAAATCAATAAATGACATGAATAATTAAGCATCCAGTATTAATAACAATTTTGAATGTAAGTAGATTAAGCTTTTCTCTTAAAAGATATAGACTGGCTGAACAGATTTTTAAAAAATGACCCAATTAGGTGCTGCCTGCAAGACACTCACCTCACCTTTGAAGATGTATAGACTGAAAGTAAAGTTATGGAAAAAGATATTCCTATATTCCATGCAATCAGAAACCAAAAACAAGGAGGAGTAGCTGTACTTATGTCAGTTAAAACAGACTAAGTCAAAAACAGGAAAAAGAGGCAAAAAAGGTCATTACATAATAAAGCTATCAATATAGCAAGAGGATATAACAATTCTAAACATACATGCACTCAATACTGGAGCACCCAAATATATAAAGTAAATATCATTAGATTTTAAAAGGAGATACAGTCTCCAATACAATAATAATTGTAAAATACAATAATAATTGCTAACTTCAACACTCTAAGCATTAGAAAGATAATCTAGACAGTAAATTAACAAAAAAAGCAAAGGATTTAAATTGCGCTCTAGACCAAATGGAACTAAGAAATATTTATAGAACATTTCATACAACAGCCATAGAATACAAATTCTTCTGACCAGGAAATGGAATAATCTCCAGGATAGATCATATGCTGGGACACAAAAGAAGTCTTAACACATTTTAAAAACATAAATTATATCAAGCATCTTCTCAGACCACAATGGAAGAAAATGAGAAATCAACAATAAGAGAAACTTGGAAAAGTGTACAAATATATGGAAATTAAATGACACGCTCCTGAATGACCACTGGGTCAAGGAAGAAATTAAAGGGAAAATTGAAAAAGTTTATGAAAACAATGAAAATCAAAATACAGTATATCAAAGTTTGTGGGATACAGCAAAACCATTGCTAAGAGGGGAAATGTACATCGATAAATGTTGACATTTTAAAAACCACAAAGATTTCAAATAATCTAATGATTAACATCAAAAAACTTAAAAAATGCAAAATTAAACCAAACCCAAAGTTAATAGAAGGAAAGAAATAATAAAGATCAGAGCAGAACTAAACAAAATAGAGACTGAAAAAAATTACAAAGAGTTAATGAAACAAAGAGTTGGCTTTTTGGGAAAAAGAAAAAAAAAGCAAAAATTGATAAACCACTAGCTTCACCAAGAAAAAAGAAGATCCAAATAAAATCAGGACTAAAAATAGAGATGTAGAAGTGATATCACAGAAATACAAAATACAAGAGTATATTATGAACAACTATACACTAACAAACTTGAAAACCTAGAATAGACAAATTTCTGGATACATATGCCTACCACATTTAATCAAGAAGAAATAGTAAACCTGAACAGACTAACACATAATGAAACTGAATTAGTAATAAAATGTCTGCCAACAAAGAAAAATCCAGGACCAGATGGCTTCACTACAGAATTCTACCAAATTTATAGAAAACTAATACCAATTCTCCTCAAACTACTTCAAAAAATTGAAGCACAGAAAATTCTCTCTAATTAATTTTATGAGGTCAGTATTATCCTGATATCAAAACAAGGATGCAATAACAAAATACAAATCAATATATTTGATGAACATCCATGTAAAAATCCTCAACAAAATAGTAGCAAAACAAATCCACCAGCACATCAAACAGCTAATATACCATGATTAAGTGGGATTTTTGCCAACGATGCAAGGATAGTTCAACATATGCAGATCAATAAATGTGAAACATCACATCAACATAATGAAGGGCAAGAACCGTATCATCTTAACAGATACAGAAAAAGCATTTGATAAAATTCAACATTCTTTAATGATGAAAACTCTCAACAAAGGAGGCATAGAAGGAATATACCTCAATATAATAAAGGGCATATATGATAAACTCACAGCTAACATCATACTAAATGGGGAAGAGCAGAAAAGGTTTTCTTCTAAGGACTGGAACAAGAGAAGGATGTCCACTTTCACCACTTTTATTCAATACAGTACTGGAGCAATCAGGCTAAATAAATAAATAAAGACTTCCACCAAGATGACCAAATAGGAACAGCTCCAGAGCACAGTTCCCAGCCAGGGAGATCCAGAAGGTGAGTGATCTCCGCATTTCCAATCAAGGTACCAGGTGCATCTCAATGGGACTGTTTGGACAGTGGATGTAGCCCAAGGATGGCAAACCAAGGTAGGGTGGGGTGCTGCCTCACCCGGGAATTGTAATGGGCTGGAGGACCCATCCCTCTCCACTCAACAGAGGCTACTGTAGCACTCCAGTTCAGATGCTGTGCTTCTTCTGCAGTCTTTACAGCCCCAAAACCAGGAGATCCCAGCCGGGCTGACAAGCACCGTGGGTTTCCAGCACAGACCTGGGCAGCTGTTTCAGCTGGTGCCATCGGCTTCCAGCACAAATCTGGGCAGCTGTTTTAGCTGGCACCTGGAACACCTGTGAGACAGAGCCCACCCATTCCCCTAAAAAATGAGGGGCTGAAGGAAGGGAACCAAGTGATCTGGCTCAGCAGGTCCCCCACACCTGACAAAGATCAGCAAATTGAAACCCACTGGCTTGAGAGTTTCACAGACAGCACAGCAGTGTAAGCTCAACCCTGGGATGGTCCAGCTTGGTGGGGAAAAGGTGTCCACCATTACCAAGGTGGCCCACCATTGCTGAGGCAGTCCACCATTACTGAGGTGGTCTGCCATTACTGAGGCAGTTCTAACCTTACCTGAGTAAACAAAAACACAAGGAAGTTTACACAGCAGCTGGGTGGAGCTGGCAACAGCTCAGCAATGCCTCTGCAGGCAGACTGTGACTAGACTCCTTCCTTGCTGGGCAGGGCATCTCTGAAAAATACAGCAGCCCATCAGGGACTTACAAATAAAGCCCCACCTTTCTGGGATAGAGCACCAGGGAAAAGGGGCAGTTGTGAGTTCTGCTGCAGCAGACGTAAATGTCCCTGCCCAGTAGCTCTGAAGGAAGTAGTAGCACTCCCAGCACAGCACTTGACCTCTGATAAGGAACAGACTGCCCCCTCAAGTGACTCCCTGACCCCCCATATAGCCAAAGAGACACCTCATACAAGAGAGCTCTGGCTGACATCTGGCGGGTACCCTTCTGGGATGAAGCTACTAGAGGAAGGAACAGGCAGCAATCCTCTTTGTTCTGCAGCCCCTGCAGGTGATTCCCAGGCAAGAAGGGTCCGAAGTGGACCTCCAGCAGTCCTGTAGCAGAGGGGCCTGACTGTTAGAAGGAAAACTAAAACACAGAAAAAATAACTTCAACATCAACAGAAAGGATGTCCACTCAGAGACCCCAACAGAAAGTTACCAACTTCAAAGACCAAAGGTAGATAAATCCATGAAGATGGGAAGAAACCAGCTCAAAAAAGAGAAAATCACCAAAAACCAGAATGCCTCTCCTCCCCCCAAGGGATCACAACTCCTCGCCAGTAAGGGAACAAAACTGGAGAATGAGTTTGACAAACTGACAAATGCAGGCTTCAGAAGGTGGGTAATAACAAACTTCTCTGAGCTAAAGGAATATGTTCTCTAATGCAAAGAAACTAAGAACATTGAAAAAAGTTAGACAAAATGCTAACTAGAATAACCAGCTTACAGGAACATAAATGACTTGAAGGAGCTGAAAACCACAGCACGAGAACTTCACAAAGCATATACAAGTTTCAATAGCCAAATTGATCAAGCAGAAGAAAGGATATCAGAGATTGAAGATCAACTCAATGAAATAAAATGAGAAGGCAAGACTAGAAAAAAAGAGTGGAAAGAAATTAACAAAGGAAATATAAGATTATGTGAAAAGATCTAATCAATGTTTGATTGGTGTACCTAATGTGTTGGGGGAGAATGAATCCAAGCTGGAAAACACTCTTCAGGATACTATCCAGGAGAACTTCCCCAACCTAGCAAGGCAGACCAACATTCAAATACAAAAACTACAGAGAACACCACAAAGATATTCCTCAGAAGAGCAACCCCAAGGCACATAATTATCAGATTCACCAGGGTTGAAATGAAGGAAAAATGCTAAGGGCAGCCAGAAAGGTTGGGTTACCCACAAAGGGAAGCCCATCAGACTCACAACAGATCTCTTGGCAGAAACCCTACAAACCAGAAGACAGTGGGGGTCAATAGTCAACATCCTTAAAGAAAAGAACTTTCAGCCCAGAATTTCATATCCAGCCAAAATAAGCTTCATAAGTGAAGGAGAAATAAAATCCTTTATGAACAAGCAACTGTTGAGAGATTTCATCACCACTAGGCCTGCCTTACAAGAGCTCCTGAAAAAAGCACTAAACATGGAAAGGAACAACCAGTACCAGCCACTGCAAAAACATCCCAAATGGTAAGGACAACCAACACAATGAAGAAACTATGCCAACTAATAGGCAAAACAACCAGCAAGTATCAAAATGGCAGGATCAAATCCACATATAACAATATTAACCTTAAATGTAAATGGGCTAAATGCCCCAATCAAAAGACACAGACTGGCAAATTGGATAAAAAGTCAAGACCCATCAGTGTGCTGTATTCAGGAGACCCATCTCATGTGCAAAGACACACATAGACTCAAAATAAAGGGATGTAGGAAGATTTACCAAGCAAATGGAGAGCAAAAAAAAAAAAAAAAAAGCAGGGGTTGCAATCTTAGTCTCTGATAAAATCAACTTAAACCAATAAAGATCAAAAGAGACAAAGAAGGGAATTACATAATGGTAAAGGGATCAATGCAACAAGAAGAACTATACTACACACACACACACACACACACACACACACACACACACATACAGCCAATACAGGAGCACCCAGATACATAAAGCAAGTCCTTAACAACCTACAAAGAGACTTAGAACCTCCCACACAATAATAGTGGGAGACTTTAACACTCTACTGTCAATATCAGACAAATCAATGAGACAGAAAATTAACAAGGATATTAAGGACTTGAACTCTGATCTGGACCAAGCAGACCTAATAGACATCTATAGAACTCTCTACCCCAAATCCACAGAATATACATTCTTCTCAGCACCACATTGCACTTACTCTAAAATTGACCATATAATTGGAAGTAAATCACACCTCAGCAAATGCAAAAGAACAGAAATCATAACAACCAGTCTCTCAGACCACGGCACAATCAAATTACAACTCAGGATTAAGAAACCCACTCAAAACTGCCCAACTACATGGAAACTGAACAATCTGCTCCTAAATGACTACTGGATAAATAATGAAAGAAAGGCAGAAATAAAGATTTTCTTCAAAACCAATGAGAACAAAGACACAACATACCAGAATTCCTGGGACACATTTAAAGCAGTGTCTAGAGGGAAATTTATAGCACTAAGTGCCCACATGAGAAGGGAGGAAAGATTTAAAATTGACACCCTACTGTCACAATTAAAAGAACTAGAGGAGCAAGATCAAACAAATTCAAAAGCTAGCAGAAGACAAGAAATAAGATCAGAGCAGAACTGAAAAATATAGACACACAAAAGAATTTTTCAAAAAATCAATAAACCCAGGAACTGGTTTTTTGAAAAGATCAACAAACTAGATAGACTGCTAGCCAGATTAATAAAAAAGAAAAAGAGAGAAGACTCAAATAGATGCAATAAAAAATTATTAAGGGGATATCACCACTTATCCCACAGAAATAAAAACTACCATCAGAGATTACTACAAACAACTCTATGCACATAAACCAGTAAATCTAGAAGAAATGAGTAAATTCATGGACACTTACACCCTCCCAAGCCTACAACAGAAGAAGTTGAATCCCCCAAATAGACCAGTAACAAGGGTTGAAGTTGAGGCAGCAATTAATAGTCTACCAACCAAAAAAGTCCAGGTTCAGATGAGTTCACAGCCAAATTCTACCAGATGTACAGAGGAGCTGGTACCATTCCTCCTGAAACTATTCCAAACAATACAAAAAGAGGGAATTCTCCTTAACTCATTTTATGAGACCAACATCATCCTGATACCAAAACCTGGCAGAGATGCAACTAAAAAAGAAAATTTCGGGCCAATATCCATGATGAACATAGATGTAAAAATCTTCAATAAAATACTGGCAAACCGATTGCAACAGCACAGCAAAAACTTTATCCATCACAATCAAGTAGGCTTCACATCAGGGATGCAAGGCTGGTTCAACATACGCAAGTCGATAAACATAATCCACCACATAAACAGCACCAAAGACAAAAAACACATGATTATCTCAACAGATGCAGAGAAGGCCTTTTACAAAATTGAACAGCCCTTTATGCTAAAAACTCTCAATAAACTAGGTATCAATGTAATGTATCTCAAAATAATAAAAGCTATTTGTGACAAACCCACAGCCAATATCATACTGATGGGCAAAAACTGGAAGCATTCCCTTTGAAAACTGGCACTAGATAATGGTGCCCTCTCTCAGCATTCCTATTCAATATAGTATTGGAACTTCTAGCCAGAGCAATTGGGCAAGAAAAAGAAATAAAAGGGTATTCAGTTATGAAAAGAGAAAGTTAAATTGTCTCTATTTCCAGAAGACATGATTGTATGTTTAGAAGACCCTATTGTCTCAGCCCAAAATCTCCTTAAGATGATAAGCAACTTCAGCCAAGTCTCAGAATACAAAATCAATGTGCAAAAATCACAAGCATTCCTATGCACCAATAACAGACTTAAAGAGAGCCAAATCAAAAATGAACTGCCATTCACAATTGCTACAAAGAGAATAAAATACCTAGGAATACAACTAACAAAGAACGTAAAGGACCTCTTCAAGGAGAACTACAAACCAATGCTCAATGAAATAAGAGAGGACACAAACAGATGGAGAAACATTCCATGCTCATGTTTAGGAAGAATCAATATCATGAAAATGGCCATACCAACCAAAGTAATTTATAGATTCAATGCTATCCCCATCAAGCTACCATTGACCTTCTTCACAGAACTGGAAAAAAAAAACATCTTAAACTACATATGGAACCAAAAGACAGCCCATATAGGCAAGACAATCCTAAGCAAAAAGAACAAAACTGGAGGCATCACACTACCTTACTTCAAACTATTCTACAAGGCTACAGTAATCAAAACAGCATGGTACTGGTATCAAAACAGGGATATAGACCAATGGAAGAGAACAGAGGCCTTGGAAGTAACACCACACATCTACAACCATCTGATTTTTGACAAACCTGACAAAAACAAGCAATGGGGAAAGGATTTCCTGTTTAATAAATGGTGTTGCAAAAACTGGCTAGCCATGTGCAGAAAGCTGAAACTGGATCCTTTCTTGACACCTTATACAAAATTTAACTACTGATGGATTAAAGATTTAAACAGAAGACTTAACACCATAAAAACCCTAGAAGAAAACCTAGGCAATGCCATTCAGGACATAGGCATAGGCATAGGCAAGGACTTCATGACTAAAACACCAAAAGCAATGGCAACAGAAGCCAAAATAGACAAACGAGATCTAATTAAATTTCAGAGCTTCTGCACAGCAGAAGAAACACTCAGAGTGAACCAGCAACCAACAGAATGGGAAAAAATTTTTGCAATCTACTCATCTGACAAAGGGCTAATATCCAGAATCTACAAAGAACTAAAACAAATTTACAGGAAAAAAAGAACCCCATCAAAAGTGGGCAAAGGATATGAACAGACCCTTTTCAAAAGAAGACATTTATACGGCCAACAAATATATGAAGAAATGCTCACCATCACTGGTCATTAGAGAAATGTAAATCAAAACCATGACGAGATACCATCTCATGCCAATTAGAATGGTAATCATTAAAAAATCTGGAGACAACAGATACTGGAGAGGATGTGGAGAAAGGAATGCTTTTACACTGTTGGTGGGAGTATAAATTAGTTCAACCATTGTGGAAGACAGTGTGGCAATTCCTCAAGGATTTAGAAATACAAATACCATTTGACCCAGCAATCCCATTACTGTGTATATACACAAAGGATTATAAATCATTCTATTATAAAGACACATGCACACATATGTTCATTGCGGCACTGTTTACAATAGCAAAGACCTGGAACCAACCCAAATGCCCATCAACGATAGACTGGATAAAGAAATGTGGCACATATACTCCATCGAATACTACTATGCAGCCATATAAAAGGATGAGTTCATGTCCTTTGCAGGGACATGAATAAATCTGGAAACCATCATTCTCAGAAAACTGACACAAGAACTGAAAACCAAACACCATATGTTCTCACTCATAAGTGGGTGTTGAACAATGAGAAGACATGGACACAGGGAGGGGGTACATCACATACTGGGGTCTGTTGGGTGGTGGGGGACAAGGGGAGGGTTATCAAGGGGTGGGGAGATTGGAGAGAGATAACATTAGGATATATACCTAATGTAGGTGACAGGGGGGATGGAGGCAGCAAACCACCATGGCATGTGTATACCTATGTAACAATCCTGCAAGATTTGAGCATGTATCCTGAACTTAAAGTATAATAATAAAAAAATTAAATAAACACTTAACTAAATAAATAGCTTCCAAATTGGAAAAGAAGATGTCAAATTGTCTGCGTTTGCAGATAACATGGTCTCATATCTAGAAAAACCTAAGGACCCCACCAAAAAGCTTAGAACTGATAAAAAAAAAATTTAGTAAAGTTGCAGGATACAAAATAAATGTACAAAAATCAGTAGCATTTATAGCACCAATAATAAACTATCTGAGAAAGAAATAAAGAAGGTAATTCCATTTACAATAGCTATCAAAATAAAATATCTAAAATAACATTTAACCAAGAAGGGGGAAAGACTGCTACAAGAAAAACTACAAAACCCTAAAGAAAGATATTGAATAGAACACAAATGAAAATGACCATACTACCTAAAGCAATCCGCAGATTCAATGCAGGCCCTATCAAAATACCAATGTCATTTTTCACAGAAAGGGAAAACAATCCTAAAATTCATATGGAAACAAAAAAAGAGCCTGAATAGCCAAAGCAATCTTCAGCAAAAAGAACAAAGCTGGAGGCATTATACTACCTGTCCTCAAAATATACTACAAAGCTATAGTAACCTCGACAGCATGGAATCAGTATAAAAACAGACACACAAACTAATGGAATAGAATAGAGAACCCAAAATAAATCAATGTATTTACAGTCAACTTTTTTTTTTTTTTTAACAAAGACAGCAAGAACATACTAGGAAAAGAACTCTGTTTTCAATAAATGGCGCTAGGAAAACTGGATATCCGTATGCAGAATAATGAAATTGGATCTCTATCTCTCACCAAATACAATAATCAACTCAAGTTGAATTAAAGACTTAAATATAAGACCCAAAACTATAAAACAACTAGAAGAAAATATAGGAGAAATCCCTTAGGGCATTGGTCTCAGCAAATACATCTTATGAATGAGATCACAAAAGCACAGACAACAAAAACATAAATAGACAAATGAGACTATATTAAACTAAAATGCTCCTGCACAACATAGGAAACAATCAAAACTGAAGAGACAGCTTGTTAAATAGGAGAAAATATTTGCAAAGCATGCATCCAGCAGGGGTTTAATATCTAGAATATATGAGGAACTAAAACAACAACAACAAAAACAAATAATTCCACTTAAAAGTAGGCTAAGGTCATGAATAAATATTTATCAAAAGAAGACATACAAATGGCCAACAGCTGAATTAAAAAATGTTCAATATCACTAAGCATCAGGGAAATACAAATGAAAACCACGATGAGATGTCATCTCACCCCAGTTGGAATGGCCATTATTTATTTCATTTTTTACTTATGATAAATCAACTTATAATTTTCAACTTTACCATGGTGTGAAAGGAACATACATTCAGTTCAAATTGTACTTAGAAATTTGAATTTTAATCTTTCCCAGAGCTGAACCCATTTGAATCTGGACTTTTGTTGGTTGGTAGGCTATTAATTGCTGCCTCAACTTCAGCCCTTGTTATTGGTCTATTCAGGGTTTCAACTTCCTGGTTTAGTCTTGGGAGGGTGCAAGTGTCCAGGAATTTATCTGTTTCTTCCAGGTTTACTGGTTTATGTGCATAGAGTTGTTTGTAGTAATCTCTGATGGTAGTTTGTATTTCTGTGGAGTCAGTGGTGATATCCCCTTTATTGTTTTTTATTGCATCCATTTGATTCTTCTTTTTATTATTAATCTGGCTAATGGTATGCCTATTTTGTTGATGTTTTCAAAAACCAGCTCCTGGATTTATTAATTTTTTAAAAGGGTTTTTTGTGTCTCTATCTCCTTCATTTCTGTTCTGCTCTTAGTTATTTCTTGTCTTCTGCTAGCTTTTGAGTTTTCTTCATCTTGCTCCTCTAGCTCTTTCAATTTTGATGATAGGGTATTGATTTTAGATCTTTTCTTGCTTCTCATGTGGGCATTTAGTGCTATATTATTTCCCCTCTAGACACTGCTTGGAACGTGTCCCAGAGATTCTGGTACATTGTGTCCTCATTCTCATTCATTTTGAAGAACATGTTTATTTCTACCTTCATTTCATTGTCTATCCAGTAACATTCAGGAGCCAGTTGTTCAGTTTCCATGAAGTTGTGTGGTTTTGAGTGAGTTTCTTAATCCTGAGATCTAATTTGATTGCACTGTGGTCTGAGAGACTGTTTGTTATGATTTCTGTTCTTCTGCATTTGCTGAGGAGTGATTTACTTCCAATTATGTGGTCAATTTTAGAGTAAGTGTGAGGTAGTGGTGAGAAGAATATATATTCTGTGGATTTGGGGTGGAGAGTTCTGTAGATGTCTATTAGGTCCGCTTGTTCCAGTTCTGTGTTCAAGACCTGGATATCCTTGTTGGTTTTCTATCTTGTTGATCTGTTTAATATTGACAGTGGAGTGTTAAAGTCTCCCACTATTATTGCCCGGTGGTCTAAGTCTCTTTGTAGGTGGTTAAGGCTTGCTTTATATATCTGGGTGCTTCTGTATTGGGTGCATATATATTTAGGATAGTTAGCTCTTCTTGCTGTATTGATCCTTTCACTATTATGTAACGCCCTTCATTGTCTCTTTTGATCTTTGTTGGTTTAAAGTCCATTTTATCAGAGACTAGAATTGCAACCCTCGCTTTTTTTTTTTTTTGCTCTTCATTTGCTTGGTAGATTTTCTTCTATTCCTTTATTTTGAGACTATGTGTGTCTTTGCATGTGATATGGGACTCCTGAATACAGCACACTGATGGGTCTTGACTTTTTACCCAGTTTGCCAGTCTGTGTCTTTTGATTGGGGCATTTAGCCCATTTACATTTAAGGTTAATATTGTTATGTGTGGATTTGATCCTGCCATTTTGATACTCGCTGGTTGTTTTGCCTGTTAGTTGAAACAGTTTCTTCATTGTGTCAGTCGTCTTTACCATTTGGTACGTTTTTGCAGTGGCTGGTACTGGTCGTTCCATGTTTAGTGCTTCCTTCAGAAGCTCTTGTAAGGCAGGCCTAGTGGTGATCTCTCTGAGCAATTGCTTGTTCATAAAGGATTTTATTCCTCTTTCACTTAAGAAGCTTAGTTTGGCTGGGTATGAGATTCTGGGTTGAAAGTTCTTTTCTTTAAGAATGCTGAATACTGGCCTCCACTCTCTTCTGGCTTGTAGAGTTTCTGCTGAGAGATCCGCTGAGAGTCTGATGGGCTTTCCTTTGTGGCTGACCCAACCGTTCTCTCTGGTTGTCCTTAGCATTTTTTCCTTCATTCCGACCCTGGTGAATCTGATGATTATGTGCCTTGGGGTTGCTCTTCTTGAGGAGTATCTCTGTGGGGTTCTTTGTATTTCTTGTATTTGAATGTTGGCCTGCTTTGCTAGGTTGGGGAAGTTCTCCTGGATAGTATCCTGAAGAGCATTTTCTAGCTTGGATTCATTTTCCCCATCCTCTTCAGGTACACTGATCAAGCGTAGATTAAGTCTTTTCACATAATCCCACATTTCTGGGAAGCTTTGTTCATTTCTTTTCACTCTTTTTTCTCTTTTCTTGCCTTCTCTTTTTATTTCATTCAGTTGGTTTTCAATCTCTGATATCCTTTCTTCTGCTTGATCAATTCGGCTATTGAAACTTGTATATGCTTCATGAAGTTTTCATGCTGTGTTTTTCAGCTCCATCAAGTTGTTTATGTTCTTCTGTAGGCTGATTATTCTAGTCAGCATTTGTCTCATCTTTTTTCAAGGTTCTTAGTTTCTTTGCATTGGGTTAGAACATGTTCTTTTAGCTCAGAGAAGTTTGCTGTTACCCATCTTCTGAAGCCTGCTTCTGTCAGCTCATCAAAATCATTTTCTGGCCTGTTTTGTTGCCTTGCTGGTGAGTCATTGTGATCTCTCTGGGGAGGAGAGATGTTCTGGACTTTGATGTTTTCGTCCTTTTTGCACTGGTTTCTTCCCATCTTCATGACCTTATCTATGTTTGATCTTTGAAGTTGGTGATTTGAGTGGGATCTCTGAATGGACATCCTTTCTGTTAAAGTTGGGGTTATTTCTCCTGTATGAGGCTTTTTTTTTTTTTTAACACAGGTGTCAGTGTGCCACTTGAGACAGTCTGTCCATTGTCTGCCTGTGGAGGCACTGCTGGGCTGCCTCAGTCTCGGCCAGTCTGCTGTTTATTCTTTGCTGGGTTTCCACTTATGCAGGTGGGGATTAGCCCCAACTTCCCAATGGCAGGCTTCTTTCCCCTTGCCATGCCTGCTGCTGCTGTATGGAGCTCTGTCTGATATGTTAACTATGAAACTCTCCTGGGAGAGGAATTCTGGTTGCTTGATCTTGTGGGGTTTGGGCCTGTCTGGGCATATATCCTCCCCTTCCCCCCCATCGAACCCTGCTTTCAACTCTCCCTTCTATGGGATGGGTAGTTCCTTCTCGAAAGCTTTCTCAGTATTATGCCAAGTCTCCACCCCTGGTCTGTGCTGACAAGGCACCGGTCTGGCTGGGGCTGCTGGACTGGGCTGCTGCCCAGGTCTGCAACTCAGGGCAGTTCTCAGCCAGGCGGCATTTTCCTGGGCTGTGCGTTGCTGAAGTCTCAGAGAGTAGTGCTGTATGTGACTTAGAGTACCAAGGAGGTGATGCCCCCTGATCCTCTGTGCCAGATACACTTCTGCCCCACCTTGCCTTGGCTCACCCTCCTTGGGCTGCTTTCACTCCCTTTTTTGGGGTTAATCACACTGTTCAACCAGTCCTTTTGGAACAAACCTGGTACCTTGCTCGGAGACGCAGATATTGCTCTGGTACTGTGTCTAACTCAATGGGAGCTGCACTCTGGAGACGCTCCTTTGGCCATCTTGGTCCCCCTCCTTCCATGTGTCTGAGATGGCTTTTAATAGCCATCCAACTTAGATATGACAGCATGCATAGCTATGGTGCTGCTGTCCTTTGAAATATAGAATACAGAGGGGGATCCAAGATGGCCGATTAGGAGCAGCTGAGGATTGCAGCTCCCAGTGAAAGCGCGGAGGGTGAGTGGACGCCGCATTGCCAGACAGATTTTTATTGCCCACAGACCAGGAGATTCCCAGGGGGAGAAGCCCCACGGGTCGCCAGCGCGGCTGGTTTGGCCGGCGCAGCAGTTTTTGCCGGCGTGACTGTTTTCGCCGGCGCTGCTGTTTTGGGCGGCGTCCCGGTGCAGCGGTCCCCCATACAAATACGTGGGTCCGGGTGCCGTTTTAGCTGGCAATTGGAGCTCCGGGAAGGCAGAGCCGCCCATTCATCTGATTAAAAAAGGGGACTGAAACAGGCAGCCAGGCCAGGAGATTTCCCGGGCAAAAAAACGCCACGAATCTCTGCGCCCGCGGTTTCAGCCGGCGCAGTGGGTCGCCGCACGGGAAATCACACAGATCCCGGCGCCTTTTCAACAGGCGGCTGGAACACCTGGGAGACTCTGAGGCAGGGAGCCAGGTGATCAGGCTCGGCTGGTCCCATCCCCCACAAAAAAACAGCCATCAGAAACGCTCTGGATCGAGAGTTTCACAGCAAGCACAGCTGAGCCCGGGACGGCCCAGCTCTGTGGGGGCAGGGGCGTCCGCCATTACTGAGGCAGTCTGCCGCTACAGAGGTAGTTTGCCATTGCCCAGGCAGTTCTCCACTACACCGGTATAAACAGGACTGCAGGGAAGTTCATACGGCAGCTGGGCGGAGCCCACAGCAGCTCAGCAAAGCCTCTGTAGGCAAACAGTGACTGGGCTGCCTCATCGCTGGGCAAGGCAGCCCTGAGAAAGGGCAGCAGCACCAGGGAAACTCATAAATAAAGCCCTAACTCCCCCGGGACAGAGCACCTGGGGAAAAAAGGGGTTTATGAGTTCTGCTGCAGCAGACTTAAACGTACCTGCCCAGCAACTCTGAATGAACAACGGAGCTCACAGCTCAGCACTTGAGCTCCTATAAAGGAAACTCTGTCTCCTCAAGCAGCTCCCTGATCCCCCACATATCCAACGAGTCACCTCACAAAGGAGTGCTCAGACGGACGTCTGGTGGGTATTCTTCTGGGACAAAGATAGCAGAAGAAGAGACTGGCAGCAACTGTTACTGTTCTGCAGCTGCTGCAGGTGATCCCCCCAGGCAAGCAGGGCCGGGAGAGGACCTCAGCAGTCCTACAGCAGAGGGGCCAGACTGTTAGAAGGAAAACTAAGAAACAGAAATAAATAACTTCATCATCAACAAACGGGACGTCCACTGAGAGACCCCATCTGAAAATCACCAACCACAAAGACCACACATAGATAAATCCACAAAGATGGGAAGAAACCAGCGCAAAAAGGAGGTAAACACCCGAAACCAGAACGCCTCTCCTCCTACAAGGGATCACAACTCCTCACCAGCAAGGGAACAAGGCTGGATGGACAATGAGTGTGATGAAAATGACTGAATCAAGCTTCAGAAGGTGGGTAGTAAGAAACTTCTGTGAGCTAAAAGAACATGTTCTAACCCAATGCAAACAAACTAACAACCTTGAAAAAAGATTTGACGAAATGCTAATGAGAATAACCAACTTAGAGAGGAATGTAAGTGAATTGATGGAGCTGAAAAACACAACACAAGAACTTTGCGAAGCATACACAAGTTTCAACAGCCGAATTGACCAAGCAGAAGAAAGGATATCAGAGGTCGAAGATCAACTCAATGAAATAAAACGAGAAGGAAAGAGTAGAGAAAAAAGGGTAAAAAGGAATGAACAAAGTCTCCAAGAAATATGGGACTATGTGAAAAGACCTAATCTACGTTTGATAGGTGTACCTGAATGTGAAGGAGAGGATGAATCCAAGCTGGAAAATACTCTTCAGGATATTATCCAGGAGAACTTCCCCCAACATAGGAAAGCAGGCCAATATTCAAGTCCAGGAAATACAGAGAACACCACAAAGATATTCCTCAAGAAGAGCAACCCCAAGGCACATAATCGTCAGATTCACCAGGGTTGAAATGAAGGAGAAAATGCTAAGGGCAGCCAGAGAGAAAGGTCGGGTTACCCACAAAGGGAAGCCCATCAGACTCACAGCAGATCTCTCAGCAGAAACCCTACAAGCCAGAAGAGAGTGGGGGCCAATATTCAACATTCTTAAAGAAAAGAACTTTCAACCCAGAATTTCATATCCAGCCAAACTGAGCTTCATAAGTGAAGGAAAAATAAAATCCTTTGCGAACAAGCAAGTACTCAGAGATTTCATCACCACCAGGCCTGCTTTACAAGAGCTCCTGAAAGAGGCACTAAACATAGAAAGGAACAACCAGTACCAGCCACTCCAAAAACATACCAAACAGTAAAGACCATCAACACAATGAAGAAACTGCATCAACTAACAGGCAAAACAGCCACCTAGCATCAAAATGGCAGGATCAAATTCACACATAACAATATTAACCCTAAATGTAAATGGACTAAATGCCCCAATTAAAAGACATAGACTGGCAAACTGGATAAAAAGCCAAAACCCATCGGTGTGCTGTATCCAGGAAACCCATCTCACATGCAGAGATACACAAAGGCTCAAAACAAAGGGATGGAGGAAGATTTACCAAGCAAATGGAGAGCAAAAAAAAGCAGGAGTTGCAATTCTCATCTCTGATAAAATAGACTTTAAACCAACAAAGATCAAAAGAGACAAAGAAGGACATTACATAATGGTAAAAGGATCAATGCAACAAGAAGAGCTAACGATCCTAAATATATACGCACCCAATACAGGAGCACCCAGATACATAAGGCAAGTTCTCAATGACTTACAAAGAGATTTAGATTCCCACACAATAATAGTGGGAGACTTGAACACCCCGTTGTCAATGTTAGACAGATCAACAAGACAGAAAATTAACAAGGATATCCAGGACTTGAACTCACACCTGGATCAAGCAAACCTAATAGACATTTACAGAACTCTCCACCCCAAATCCACAGAATATACATTCTTCTCAGCACCACATCACACCTACTCTAAAATTGACCACATAATTGGAAGTAAATCACTCCTCAGCAAATGCAAAAGAACAGAAATCATAACAAACAGTCTCTCAGACCACAGTGCAATCAAGTTAGAACTCAGAATTCAGAAACTGACTCAGAACCACACAGCTTCATGGAAACTGAACAACTGGCTCTTGAATATTGACTGGATAAACAATGAAATGAAGGCAGAAATAAAGATGTTCTTTGAAACCAACGAGAACGAAGACACAACATACCGGAATCTCTGGGACACATTTAAAGCAGTCTCTAGAGGAAAGTATATAGCAATAAATGCCCACATGAGAAGCAAGGAGAGATCTAAAATTGACAACCTATCATCAAAATTGAAAGAGCTAGAGGAGCAAGATCAAAAAAACTCAAAACCTAGCAGAAGACAAGAAATAACTAAGATCAGAGCAGAACTGAAGGAGATAGAGACACGAAAAACTCTTCAAAAAATCAACAAATCCAGGAGCTGGTTTTTTGAAAAGGTCAACAAAATAGACAGACCACTAGCCAGATTAATAAAAAAGAAAAGAGAAAATAATCAAATAAATGCAATAAAAAACGATAAAGGGGATATCACCACAGATTCCACAGAAATTCAAACCATCATCAGAGATTATTACAAACAACTCTATGCACATAAACTAGTAAACCTGGAAGAAATGGATAAATTCCTGGACACATGCATCCTCCCAAGCCTAAACCAGGAAGAAGTCGAAACCCTGAATAGACCAATAACAAGGTCTGAAGTTGAGGCAGCAATTAAGAGCCTACCACCCAAAAAAAGCCCAGGTCCAGATGGGTTCACAGCCGAATTCTACCAGACATACAAAGAGGAGCTGGTACCATTCCTTCTGAAACTATTCCAAACAATCCAAAGAGAGGGAATCCTTCCTAAATCATTTTATGAGACCAACATCATCCTGATACCAAAACCTGGCAGAGACTCAGCAAGAAAAGAAAACTTCAGGCCAATATCCATGATGAACATAGATGCAAAAATCTTCAATAAAATACTGGCAAACCGATTGCAACAGCACATCAAAAAGCTTATCCACCATGATCAAGTAGGCTTCATCCCGGGGATGCAAGGCTGGTTCAACATACGCAAATCTATAAACATAATCCACCACATAAACAGAACCAAAGACAAAAACCACATGATAATCTCAATTGATGCAGAGAAGGCCTTTGACAAAATTCAACAGCCCTTTATGCTAAAAACTCTCAATAAACTAGGTATTGATGGAACGTATCTCAAAATGATAAAAGCTATTTACGACAAACCAACAGCCAATATCATACTGAATGGGCAAAAATTAGAAACATTCCCTTTGAAATCTGGCACTAGACAAGGATGTCCTCTCTCACCACTCCTATTCAATATAGTACTGGAAGTTCTAGCCAGAGCAATCAGGCAAGAAAAAGAAATAAAGGGTATTCAAATAGGAAAGGAGGAAGTCAAATTGTCTCTATTTGCAGACGATATGATTGTATATCTAGAAAACCCCATCGTCTCAGCCCAAAATCTCCTGAAACTGATAAGCAACTTCAGCAAAGTCTCAGGATATAAAATCAATGTGCAAAAATCACAAGCATTCCTATACACCAATAACAGACTTAAAGACAGCCAAATCAAGAACCAACTGCCATTCACAATTGCTACAAAGAGAATAAAATACCTAGGAATACAACTAACAAGGAACGTAAAGGACCTCTTCAAGGAGAACTACAAACCACTGCTCAATGAAATAAGAGAGGACACAAACAGATGGAGAAATATTCCATGTTCATGGCTAGGAAGAATCAATATTGTCAAAATGGCCATACTGCCCAAAGTAATTTACAGATTCAATGCTATCCCTATCAAGCTACCAATGACCTTCTTTGAAGAACTGGAAAAAACCACCTTAAACTTCATATGGAACCAAAAGAGAGCCCACATAGCCAAGTCAATGCTAAGCAAAAAGAACAAAGCTGGAGGCATCACACTCCTGGACTTCAAATTATACTACAAAGCTACAGTAATCAAAACAGCATGGTACTGGTACCAAAACAGAGATATAGACCAATGGAACAGGACAGAGACCTCCGACGCAACACAACACATCTACAACCACCTGATCTTTGACAAACCTGACAAAACAAACAATGTGGAAGCGAGTCCCTGTTTAATAAATGGTGTTGGGAAAACTGGCTAGTCATGTGCAGAAAGCAGAAGCTGGACCCCTTCCTGACACCTTACACTAAAATTAACTCCAGATGGATTAAAGACTTAAACATAAGACCTAACACCATAAAAACCCTAGAAGAAAATCTAGGCAAAACCATTCAGGACATAGGTGTAGGCAAGGACTTCATGACCAAAACACCAAAAGCAGTGGCAACAAAAGCCAAAATAGACAAATGGGACCTAATCAAACTCCATAGCTTCTGCACAGCAAAAGAAACAGTCATTAGAGTGAATCGGCAACCAACAGAATGGGAAAAAATTTTTGCAGTCTACCCATCTGACAAAGGGCTGATAACCAGAATCTACAAAGAACTGAAACACATTTACAAGAAAAAACAAACAAGCCCATTCAAAAGTGGGCGAAGGATATGAACAGACACTTTACAAAAGAAGACATACATGAAGCCAACAAACATATGAAAAAATGCTCATCATCACTGGTCATTAGAGAAATGCAAATCAAAACTACATTGAGATACCATCTCACGCCAGTTAGAATGGCGATCATTAAAAAATCTGGAGACAACAGATGCTGGAGAGGATGTGGAGAAATAGGAACGCTTTTACACTGTTGGTGGGAGTGTAAATTAGTTCAACCATTGTGGAAGACGGTGTGGCAATTCCTCAAGGACCTAGAAATAGAAATTCCATTTGATCCAGCAATCCCATTACTGGGTATATATCCAAAAGACTATAAATCGTTCTACTATAAGGACACATGCACACGAATGTTCATTGCAGCACAGTTTACAATAGCAAAGACCTGGAACCAACCCAAATGCCCATCGATGATAGACTGGACAGGGAAAATGTGGCACATATACACCATGGAATATTATGCAGCCATCAAAAACGATGAGTTCGTGTCCTTTGTAGGGACATGGATGAACCTGGAAACCATCATTCTCAGCAAACTGACACAGGAACAGAAAATCAAACACCGCATGTTCTCACTCATAGGCGGGTGTTGAACAATGGGAACACATGGACACAGGGAGGGGAGTATCACACACTGGGGTCTGTCGGGGGGAAAAAGGGGAGGGATAGTGGGGGGGTGGGGAGTTGGGGAGGGATAGCATGGGGAGAAATGCCAGATATAGGTGATGGGGGAGAAAGGCAGCAAATCACACTGCCATGTGTGTACCTATGCAACAATCTTCCATGTTCTTCACATGTACCCCCAAACCTAAAATGCAATTAAAAAAAAAAAAAAGAAATATAGAATACACTTTTAATTGATAAGCATTATATCGTTTACGTTGCTTATACACAGAAAATGAGATCACAAAACAGAGTGGCTATTTTTATCATCATTTTCAGTGGCCCACTTGGGTAATCTGTGCTTTCTGTCTTACATCAGGCTCTGTTGGATCATAAGTTCTACTGCTGGAAAGGAAGTTTTATACCAGGGAAACAGGATATGGGTTTCACTAAAACCAAAGCTACTGGTACTGCCTAGTTCCTTGGGACTAGAACAAGAGGCAAAGAAAGAAAGAATTATATTGACTGAAGTATGTGACTATCATGAGAAGATACTGTTGCTGTTATATAATAAGGGAAAGGGAAAAAAATCAGAGGATTTAATAGGAATGTGTCTTGGTGCTCAATGCCCAGTAATAATGATGGGGTAGTTGCAGTAACTAAGCTTGACAAAGGTTGAAATACAAAGGTGGGGAAACATTTTCAGAAATGTGAGTACAAGTTACTTCCCTGGCAAAAGCCTCCAGCACCTGAGAGTGAGAGAACTCAAGAAAAGCATGACAGAGGAAGAGGATCAATATAAATAATGATCTTGAAGTCAGCTGCAGCATAAGAACTAAAGATAATCACTTTAACACTTTTTCTGTGTTTAAAAAAATTTTTATCTGGCCATGACTTTGAAGAATTTCTAATGAGACAAATTTAACTCAACTTGGGACATAAGTGAATGTGAGTAGTACCAGAGGTGATTTGTAGCTGATGCCTTTGCTGACCACCTACATCCTCTCTGCTTTCACTGTTCCCATATACATCTGCAGGTTCATACATCAAACATAGCTTCTCAACTCCATGTCACTTTGAGAGCTACTTCTGGCCACTGGAACATGTTAAGCTCAAATAGGACAGGTAGGGAGGAGCAGGGCACAGAAGTTCTATGAACATCTTCAACAATGAAAAATGGGAATTATTAAATACATATCTAAGCTTTTTTACCTTTGGGTAGGGCAGTTATCAGTGGGCCTGGTAACTAATGACTTACAGTGACAGGCTGATTATTAACAGCTTCTACAGGCTTCATTCTGCTTGCTCTGAATTGCCTCCCAAATAAATGAAGCATTCAGTTCCAGTGGGTGATTTGCTTCAGTATTTTGGGTCTCAGTTAAGATCTCCAAGGCTAAGGGAAATTCTCTTTCCCCATGCAATAATTACATGCAACCTCCAGGCACTTTGACTGACCTTAAATGATTTGCTACCTTCTTACTTCTGTATGTAAATCTGCATATTGCTTCTGCTTTAAATATATCTTGGTAGCATATCAAGATTATTTAATCAGCTAAAATTAGAAAATTTTCTAATCAGGAAATGGAAATCTAAAGAACAGAGGAAATGGCTTGAAGCTTAGAATTTTTGATCTTTCATTTTCCATCTCTCAACAATTTCCAATGAAGCCCTCAAAAGGCCAGTTAACTTCTTAGTGTCTATGCTTCCTAATATGTTAAAGAGACTCATAACCCTATGATGTAAGGGTAGTAAAGCACATGAATTATTTAATGTTAGATGATCTATAATCTGCCACACACTATTATTTTGAAGATGCCCATGCAGTATTCATTGCTGAATACACTTATGTTACTAGAGTACACAATCACAAATTTCAGATATTACACACACTTTTTAATAGGTGGCAAAAACGATATGTGCTGTGTGATATTTTTAGCTAAAATAGGTTAATTCTAAATGACCTAGAGGGAAATGTTTTTAGACTATCTAAAAATGGTAAATCTAACCTTCTTGTTGGTAAGTATTATTATGGTTTTTATTTGTAGTTCAGCAGACCCTTGGCATTCAGGGATTTAATAACACAATTTGTATTCTTCAGAGGCAACCTCAAGGGTTCATGCCATAGAGTGATGTGTAGTTTTGTGGTGGCATGGATTTTAATTGTAAAAACTAATGGGTTGATATGTGGAAGCTGTCCCAATACCACTACTCATGAACAGTGAGCTGGCTTCTTCTTATCCTGTAAGTGGTTCATCTTAACTCTGTTCTTCTCTTTCATGAGCAGTAGCTATTCTTAAGTGATTAAAAACTTCATATATTTTTGAAAAATGGCTCTTCCGGGAGAAATAAACCATTACTAGTGCTGGTGATGAAAATGAAGAATTCTAAGAAGTGCTTACTCTTAGCCAGAAAAGAGAGATTTTTAATAAAGAGTATGATGTTGAACTTGGCAGACTTAAATCCATGATATGACTGAGTCCACCAAGTAGGTATATGAACACCAGAAAAACCATTTTATGAAATTTTTAACGAGTCTTCACCAAATCAAAAGTTGATTTTTACATTTTTCTCTTTTAAAACAACTGCTCGTCTGAAGGTCAGAAAGGGAGCTTTAAAGTTTTTGTTTTACTTTGTAATCTTTTATAGGACAGGTTGTATGTTATAGTAATGTTCTTTTGCATTTCTTTTATAAATTTTAATAGTGTTTTAGTTCACTCTTTTGCATTTTATAGGAGAAAAAGCACAAACTTCAAATGAAAATGTTATCTTTTTTAAAAAACCCTGAATCATTAAATTCCTCATTTTGTTGTATTGTACCAGCCCTTCAGAAATAATAATTAAAAATAGGATATCCAACATGCCTTAACTCTTACTAGAATATTTCTAGGGTTTTCCAAAGTGTATTTTATTGAACAGTTGTACTCTTTGAAGAAAAAGAGTAGACAAAGCTGTAGAAATCTGCCATACTCTGTTTCCATGTTAGAGAATCAAAGAGCATATTCACCTATTAATTGTACCAACCAGCCCTGTAATTTAATCTTTTATGGATTAATTTTCTTTAATCCTGGGTTAAATTGTCTTCCAGAAATTAAAGAGAACACAGTCCCTACTGTCTTATGAAGCCAAATAACTTGGAGGTTACATTATAGGAGAAAAAAGAAATGTGTATCAGTTTTCAAACTCATCCTCAAGCAAGTTGGCAGTCATTGATTTTGAGAACATGAAGGAAAACCCCTGCCACAATGTCCCCAATGGCAGTTACAGAACAGAAACCAAGACCTCCAACTATTGAAAATAAGTCACAAATTAAAGCTTCCCAAAGTGAACAATTGCCATGTAAAGAATGCAAACAATTATTGTGCCAGAGATGGTGGACTACTACATTTTGTGATTAAGAAGACAAACTTTCCCTATGCTTTCTTTTGTAGGCTTCTGGGTCAGTTTAACCTAAGATTTATAAGGCAAACTGTGAAAAGCTTTGATCCATTGGCAACTAGTTTTTCTGTTTGAATCTTGATTTTTTTTTTTCAATTCTCTACTATGTGACTGCACTTGTGATCTAGGGTCCCCTCCTTCATACTGTCTTAATCACCAAAGCAACCTAATGGTTCATAAAACTTGGCTACATAATAATCAACTATATGAAGTCAGAGTGATAAAAAGCTTTATAATAATAAACCTTTTTGCTTTTATAACTGGGGTATTCACATAAAAGTTAATGTAAACTGTTTAAAACTTTCACATTGCTGTTGGTCAATTGCATCAATGTTCTTCAGTGAGATTTGCCTGAAGTTTCCTTTTGTGTGATACTTAGTCAAGTTTTAACATCACACTTCTATTTTTTGTCTCTGTATTTTAAGACACTCTATATATTCTGTTATCTATCCTCCAGAGACTGAAAGACTTCATCTGTAACTCTAAAGAGCAGTAATTTTGGACAATATTTAAAAAAATTTTCCCCTTCTATCATGTTTACTTATATAAATTTTGTATGTTCTCTTTAACCAACATTGGTAGTGTTAACTTTCCTTAAAAAATGTTTTTTCCAGATTTACAAAATCCAATAAATATCTTTTCTAAGGGGATTTTTTTCCCATAAGTTATTGGGGTACAGGTAGTATTTGGTTACCTAAGGTGATTTGTGAGATTTTGGTGCACCCATCACCTGGGCATTATACACTGCACCATATTTTTAGTCATTCACCTCTGGCTCCACTCCCACCCTTTACCCCAAGTCCCCAAAACCCATTGTATTATTCTTATACCTTTGCATCCTTATAGCTTAGCTCCCCACATATCAGTGAGAACATACGATGCTTAGTTTTCCATTCCTGAATTATTTTACTTAGAATAATAGTCTCTAATCTCATCCAGGTCACTGCAAATGCTGTTAATTCCGTTTTATGGCTGGGTAATATTCCAACATATATATGTGTGTGTGTGTATACACATATATATTTTTATATATATATGTGTATACACACACACACATATCAGTTTCTTTATCTACTCATTGATTGATGGGCATTTGGGTTGGTTCCATGATTTTGCTATTGTGAATTGTGCTGCTATAAACATGTGTGTCCAAGTATCTTTTCAAATAATGACTTCTTTTCCTCTGGGTATCCAGTAGTTGGACTCCTGAATCAAATGATAATTCTACTTTTAGTTCTTTAAGGAATCTCCACACTGTTTTCTATAGTGGCTTTACTAGTTTACATTCCCAACACCAGTGTAGAAGTGTTCCCCTGTTCACTGAATACATGTCAACATCTACTGTTTTTTGATATTTTGATTATGGCCATTCTCGCAGGAGTAAGGTGGTATTGTATTGCAGTTTTGATTTGCATTTCCCTGATCATTAGTGATGCTGAACATTTTTTCATGTTTGTTGGCCATTTGTATATTTTGAGAATTGTCTATTCATGTCCTTAGCCCAATTTTTGGTGGGTTTGTTTTTATCTTAGTGATTTAAGTTTGTTATAGATTCTGAATATTAGTCCTTTGTCAGACATATAGATTGTAAAGATTTTCTCCCACACTGTGTGTTGTCTGTTTATTCTGCTGACTATTCCTTTTGCTGTGAAAAAGCTCTTTAGTTTAATTAGGTCCCAGGAATATCTTATTATTCATGGTTATAGCATAAGGTGTCCTATACCACTTTCTTTCTAACCTTGTCCTCAAATCGGAAAGGAAAAGGTGAAAATGGAAAAGAAGATAGGTGTAAAAATCAAAGGGAGACTGAAAGAGACCCAGTGTGAGATAATGGGATATAAAAAGCTGCTTTATTAAACTTTCCATTCTATAAATTTTTTCCCTAAAAAAGAAGTTATCACCTAAGAAAGAAAGGTGAAGGCAGATAAAGAATGGGCTTTCAGATGTTCAGGCAGGCCACTATTAATCAAGATTTTTCAGCTATAAAAAAAAGAATGGTTAATATCAACTATATCCAGCTTTTGGAGGGAAGATTAGGAAAGATACTCTATAGAGCTCTAGAATGTAATCCTGCAGAAATATAAACTATTACTGTTACTTTATAGATTTCCAGCATCCACTATTGACTCTCTTGCATCTAGAAAAATTTTCATTATTAAGATTATGGGCCAGGTGCAGTGGTTCACAAGTGTAAATCCCAGCACTTTAGGAGGCAGAGGTAGGTGGATTGTTTGAGTTCAGGAATTCAAGATCAGCTTGAGCAACAAGGTGAAACCCCAAAAGTACAAGAATTAGCCAGGCATGGTGATGTACATCTGTGGTCCCAGCTAATGGGAAGGCTGAGATGGAAGAACTGCTTGAGCCCAGGAGGTTGAGAATGCGGTGAGCTGTGATTTTGCCACTGCACTCCAGCCTGAACAACAGAGAGAGACCCTGTCTCACATTTTAAAAAGTCCTTTATGATGAGTTTATGTTTTTTGCAGGGACATGGATGAAACTGGAAACCATCATTCTCAGCAAACTGACACAAGAACAGAAAACCAAACACGAAGAGGGTGTTTAACAATGAGAATGCACAGACACAGGGAGGGGAACATCACATACCGGGGCCTGGCAGGTGGGGGGGCCAGGGGAGGAATAGCAGGGGGTAGGGGAATTGGGGAGGGATAGCATTAGGAGAAATACCTAATGTAGATGATTGGGTGATGGATGCAGCAAACCACCACCATGGCATATGTATACCTGTGTAACAAACCTGCACGATCTGCACATGTACCCTAGAACTTAAAGTATAATAATTTTTTTTAAAGAGAGTATCTTATAAATTGAAACAAACAAACAAACAATCAAAAAAAACTCCTCTATATTGCATTGGGGAAAATGACCAAAAACTATACAAGTTATTTATGGCAAGTTCTGGCTGACCACAGAACTGTTTAGGAAAAAAAGCTCTTATAAGATCATTTGATATATTCCTTAATAATGACAAGAAGTTATAATCACCAATATGGCCTTCTACACTATTTTTTAAAGAAAACTTCAGCAAATAATTACAACTTTGTAACCACTACTGTTCTTCTTAAAAGAATCAGTACTAAGACAAAAAAGAAAAGGAAATAATTTAAAAGATGTGAGACCTTGACAAGAAACTTGTTCAGAAGAAAGATCTTGGCCTGAAATCACTTACCTATATCTTCTGTTCATTTACCTCTCTTTCTGTGTGTGCTTCTATTTTATATCCTATCATTGACCTTGGTCATTTGTGGTTGGTTCTATGGCAGTGGTTGCTGGAGAAGTAATTTGATTTTTTGTCTCATCTATTTTTAACTTCCTTTTCCTATGTTCTATCTATATACACTAAACTAGTGGCAACGTCTTGCTGGTGAAGAGAGTGTATACTTCCTGAAAGGCATCATTTTGGGTTCTACAAATGTCTCTAATGTCCCTTCTGCTAATATAAGCCCTCTTGCAGGTGGCAAATAGTATTTTCATCATTAAGGGCATGAATGAGGACCATAAAAAAAAATAAAAAATAATGTATATAAAATTGAAGCCCAAGGTGTTAAATCCATGGAAATATTCTATTGCCCTTTAAAACATCCATGGAAGTGTACTTCTCTAGAGGCAATAACTTAATGAAATGCCCATGCTTCATGCTATTCAGAGGCATCAGTTTGCATAGTTAGAGGCCTATGGAGGAGAAGAACATACCAAGTAGCCCTGGAGGAACTTTGTAGAAGTTCATGAAAGTAATATATTCAGATAAGCAGAGGTGACAGGCATACAATGTCTATACTACAGAGGTGCAGTCTAATTTCCTCATGATTTCCTTCCCCACCTGAGAACCCAATTTCTTAAGAAAACAAAACATGATTGAGATGGTTCAGCAAAGACCAATAAAATCAGATGAAGAGCTATAACTAACTGACTTACACTGTGAGCCACACAGTTACATGTCACTTGGGAAACTAACATTTGTAGAATTTACAATCACCTTCAACACTGGATCCTTACATTCATTGTGTTGACAGTATTATTTTAATTTCCCACTTTGCAAATAGAATAAAGTACCTATGCAACAATCTTGCATGTTCTTCACATGTACCCCCAAACCTCAAATGCAATAAAAATATATATTTTAAAAAAAAAAAAGAAAATAAGACTCAGCCCTTTACTTACAGTTAATGATGGAATTCAGGACATGCTACTCCTGTATATGGCACCTTGCCATTTGAGAAAACAGCAGAAGGGAGGCCACTCTCATCTTCCCCTGGTCCTTCTCTCCCAAAGCAGGTTATTTCCCGAGGCACCAACCCTATAACTGGAGGACAGGAATATCTTTATCTCTGAAGGTACAGGGACACAGAGAAGAATATGGACAAACGGGCCTTAAGTTTCCCCAAGTTTATTACCATTAGTTCATGCACCTTTATCTAAACATGCTTCTTTTCCAAGGCTACTTCTTCATCCAACTTAGCATAAAAATACACAGGTTTATCCATTTCTTAAGGTGTTCATTTCCTTAAGAAGCCTCCCATGTCAGGTACAACTTACATTAAATTTGTATGCTTTTTCTCTTGCTAATCTTTCTTTACAGGGGTCTCAGCCATGAACCAAGCAATGGATAAGAAAAGATTTTATCTCCCCTACAGTTTCTTCTCTCCTGCACTCCTAAGCACAAAGCTAGCACTATCTACAAATCGCATGCTTTCCCATCACCTTCAAGCGGTTACCTATATTGTGAGGAGTATGCTCCATGCATGTGAAATGACAGACAATTAAACAACACACAAAGGAAACACTGGATGAGTCTCCTCCCTCTGCTGACAGCATGGTTGGTGCAGATGGCATAGCTGACTGTTAGTAGCTGGCTCTGACAAACTCTGAGATTAGCTTAAAGATTCCTATAGACCTTATCAAGTGGTATGCCCATACAAAAAACACCGTAACATGTGTGTAGAACACATATTGATTCAATCTGCAAGCCATGCTTGGATTCCCATTCCACTTGTTTCCAATGTATGCACGCTGGTGAGGATAAAGATTCTTCAGGCTCATTTGGTCCTGGGTTTTCCTGACTTTAAAAGGTGCACAAGACCTTGCAACTCTCTTCTTTCATAGTCACCACATGTATTTTAAAAATCTTTATTACAATGACTGAATGGTGGAGGATTCACAGGTATCCCTCTGTGTTTGAAGAATCTTACTGAACACGCTCTGGACTTGGGATTTGGACTTTTAAAGACGCTCACCATTTATTATAACCATCATTTTTCTGCCCTGGATTTTCCTGAAAGGTGTAGAAACTGGTTTTTGAAAGATTAGGCTAATCAAAAAAGATGAAGAGGCTTTCCAGGTGACCCCATTCAGTTTGTTCCCAATTACTTTTGGGGGAGAGGACCTGAGATTCTTCTCTCCCCCCATAATAAGTGTCAGCTATTCAATCATTGTTTGTAAACCATGATCTAAGCTTTCCTGAGTGCCTCATGCCAGGTTCCTTTGCTTTTCTACTGTAGCATATTGTCACATGGTGTTTATGCTCCAGGAAAAAGCCCTAAGACAACTCTACTGTCAAAAATGTGTTTTTCCCTAAGTGGGAGGTCAACAGCATCTCCATATCCCTGCCTGGAAGAAGAAATGAGATGCCTCATGTGACACCCACTAATCATCTACCTTTCAAGGGCTTGATTTGGTAATTTTCTCTGAGGATAAAGCAGCTGACAAAAATGCTTTCAAGATGGAAAGGGGCTTGTAAACCTGCCTGACTTATTATTTTCTGCCTGAAAGCAATAAACATCTGTTTCCTTGATAAAGTAACCAGGTCCACATTTGAGGAGAACAAAGCTATTTAGTTAGCTTCTAGTTATTGATTCTTCTTGAGGATATTACCCCAAGGGCTCTGGGCAGTGAAACGCTAAACGTCACCTCAACGTCTCTAGATTCCCCTATGCAGTCTGTCATTAGCCTAAATTCCATGCCATGAGACATTTTTTCATACTATAAAATGTTAGCAAATGCTGTTGAGCACAGAAAATAGGAAATAGTTGTTTACTTTCACTGAGATATTGGGCAAGGGCAAAACTTAGAAATTTTTTCACAGGTCAATGGATCCCACTCTTAAATAGCCAGAAGTCCAAAGAAATGAGTAGGTCTCTTCCTAGGTCTAGAAAGATGTAAAATTTTTGTATTTTTTGTGTGTTATGTCTGAGTCTCATTACTACACTTAAAAAATTTATACCCTCAGCTCTTGACAAAGTTTATTCTATTATCTGTCATCTTAAAACTGTAACAAACAACTGTTCTTCATTCATTTTTTTTCCAGCAAATTTTTTGAGTATATTCATGTGCCAGACACTCATTTAGGTACTTCAGAAATGTTAGAAAACAAAAACCAAGGATCCCTGTTCTGCTGAAAACTTATACTCCAGGTAATAATTATCAAGCATAATAAATAAGAAGATTCCATACTGCAAATATATATATCTATATATTGGCAGAGTCATGAAAATCAGGGAAGCCAGAGAGAATTACTGGATGGAGGACAGTTGCAATCTTAAAGAGGATAATCAGGATAAGTCTCACTGAGAAGGTGACATGTGAATGAAAGCTTGAAGGAAATGTAAAAGCTATCCACATAGATACTCAAAGAACAATATTCTAGGGACAAGGGAAATCCAGTGCAAAGGCAAGAAGGCAAGAGCATTCCTGTAAAGTCCAACGAACATCTTGGAATCCAGTATGCCTAGAGAGAAATGATCAAGCAGGAAAGTAGCAGGATATGAGGCCAGAGAAGTAAAGCTGGGAAGGGTAAGAAGAGGGAGGGGGGGTGGGGGTGGGGGTGGGTTATGTAGATGCCTTTAACTGGTATAAAAACTTTTGCTTATTCTCTGAGTGAAATGAAAGCTTTTACAGGGTAGTAAGCAATGGAGCCATATGAATCACCTCACATTATAAAAGGGTCACTCTGTACTTTTCCAAAATAGACTTCATTAGGTAACAAGTATGGAATCAAGAAATTATTTTAGAGACTACTGAAAAAAATCCAAGCAAGGAGCTCAGGAAAGGATGCTAGCAGTAGTAGAGGTGGTAAGAAGTGTGACATTCTGGATATATTTTGAAGAGTCAGTAGGAATGCATGTTAGCTTGGACATGAGGCATGAAAAGAGGTAAGTCAAGGATTACCTCAAGATTTTTGGCCTTAGGAACTGGATGAATGGAGGTACATCAGCTGAGATGGGGGGAAAACTCTAAATGAAATGAATTTAGGAGAGAATATCAGAAGTCCAGTCTTGAGCATGTTATGTTTGAAATGTCCATTAGATATCCCAGTGGAGATGTTTCATAGGATGCTGGATTTATGGGTTTGGATAGATCTGAGATGGAGGTATAAGTTTGGCATATGCATGCTATTTAAAACTATGCTGCTGTAGGATATTATCAAAAAAGTAAATGTAGATAGAAAAGAGAACCAAAGATTGAGCCCTGGAGCTTGCCAAAGAGGTCAGCAATAAGAGGAAGAACCAGTGAGGAAGACAGAGGAATTGTTAATGAGGTGGAAGAAAAAAATAAGAGAATGTGGTGTTCTAAAGACCAAGGCACAGAAACCCCATCAAGGGAGAGGGAGTTATAAATGCACCAAATGCTGATGAAAAGGTGAAGACTGGAAATGCCCAATGGATTTAGCAACATGAATCTCATTGATGACCTTGACGAGAGCTGATTAAGGTGGAGTGAGTCTGACAGTGAGAAAAACGCAGTTGGGGACCAAAAAAAAAAATGTAAAAAAAATCTGAATGATTTGTTTGAAAATAAGTATGAAATCTGGAGTGGAAGTTGGTGGTAGGGGATGAACTCAAACTAAGTTTCTTGTTTTTAAGATGAAAAAAATGATATTTGCATGTTATGCTGATGGAAACAATTCAGGACGGAGGAAAAGTAATGATGCAAAACTGGAGAGCATTCATGAAGGCATACTCTTGCATAAGCAAGAGCAGATGGGATCTGGTGCATTGGATGGAATGTCTCTGGATGTGAGTACAAATATTTCATCTATGGCTACTGTTGGGAAGGTAGAGTATGTGGGAAATGTGGGAAAGTGGGTAGATGTGACCGTGCTAGTCTGGCAGAATCTCTTTGGAGACCTTTTTCAGTGAGGTACGACACAAGATCATCAGATGAAAATGATGAGGATAGGGGAGGAATTTTTGAAGGTTTGAAAAAAAGTGGCTAATTGTTTACACCTTTGATACTCAAAGGACGGTCATTGAAGCAGCAGTATTGGTGACACCTGGGAGACTGTCAGAAAAGCAGAATCTCAGGCCTCAGAACTCCTGCCTCAAAAGCTCCCCTTAATCAGGATCCCCCAAGTGTTTCATATGCACATTAACATCCCAGAAGACCTGATCTTTGCAGGATATTATAGAACAAGCATAAAGAACATGAGCTTTTCAGCCAAGTAAATTAAACTCTAACTTAAAAATCATGTGATTTTCAGAAAATTACTTAACCTCTGTGTAAGTTTCCTTATCTGTAAACTGGGGAAAACTATTAATATTAGCACAGTAGAAATAAAGGTGGCAGTAGTTGTTGTAATGACCACAGCAGGTAACATTCACTGAGCTATATCAGTTAGGGTCTTGGTAGGAGGCTGGAATTCACTCAGGTGACTGTCAACTCTCGCTTCATGACTTGCAGAGCTCTTAGACAATACGAGTGCCCAGGGCCCACCCTGGCCAGTTACAATAATCTCTGGGAATGCCAGGGGAGGCACTAGTAGTTTTCAAAAGCTCCCTTGGTGGTCTTGTGCAGCAAGGGTTGACAACCACTGATGTGTTAGTAGTCTTTAGTGAAGGGCCTACTTACAGAGATTTGGGCAGCATTAAGGAACGAAAAATGGCATGTTGAAGCATCCAAGGACCAGCAAAGAGGCAAGACATTAACTTACCTGGGGTTGGAAGAAAAAGGAAGAAAACAGTGTCATTGCTGGTCATTGCTGCAGCAGAGGAAGGACCACAGGTGGAGGTGGGCAGAGGTCAGCAATGGAGAGGTTGCGTTGCTGCCAGTGAGGGAGGCAGAAGTCGGAGGAGGCAGGAAGGAAGTTCCCTACTCTTTCTTCTCCCCGCCTACTGGTTACCTGGTGCTTCCTCCCATTGGCTGGCCCCAAACTGAAGCTGGCAAGGGAATTTGGGTGATGTAGTCCTGCATAGAAATCCTCTTTTCTGGGAAGAGAGCAGGCCAGAGAAGACAGGAGAATGACCGGAGGGGGAAGGGAGTCCTGCTAAGGGGTCAAGTAGAGAATAATAAGAGAATAGACACTTATTGCAGGCCAGGCTCTCTTCCAAGTGCTTTGCATGGCTTAACATTATAGTAGATGGCTTCATTCTTTTTCATTAAAACTCAGCACTTTTTTATTAAACAAGGAATTGTTCCAGGTCAATTCATTATTGGAGACAGTTAAATATTTCTAAGTTTTCAGATGCACAATCCCCAGAAGAGGGCATTAAATTGTTCCTCTGTGGTAAGGCTAAGAGCCCAGGGCTCAGCATCTGCCTTCTCTAGGCCAGCAGGGCACACCTACTAGATTTCTTGACAATGGGTTGGTTGCAAGAGTATAATTTGGGTGATTAAACATCTTGCCTTGGTCCTAATGACCCAGCTTTCTAATTTGTCTTAGAAAAAACATGATACAGTGGGCCCATAAACTGCGGATCCCGTAGAATTCTATGACTCATTATGTGAACTATATGAAGACATCTAAAGGACCAATGATAGTTATAAATTCTTTTGTTCTCTATTGTAAGATATTTTATATAAGGAACATCAGTTATTGGAAAATACACAGCAAATACATTGTTTAAAGGTAGGAGAGGATAACTGGCTGGAAGGGGCAGATGAAGAGCCCCACCCAGTAATGATGGAACACAAAAGGTCATCTGGGTCACAGTTTAAAGCTATTTAAACGTTGGTCAGGTGCAATGGCTCATGCCTATAATCCCAGCACTTTGGGAGGGCGAAGCAGGTGGATCACCTGAGGTCAGGAGTTTGAGAACAGCCTGGCCAACATGGTAAAACCCTGTCTTTACTAAAAATACAAAAATTAGCCAGGTGTGGTGGCCTGTGCCTGTAATCCCAGCTACTCAGGGTGCTGAGGTAGGAGACTCACTTGCAGGAGGCAGAGGTTGCAGTGAGCCGAGATCACGCCATTGCACCGCAGCCTGGGTGACAGAGCAAGACTCTCTCCAAAAAATTATATATAAAAAAAGAAAAGCGATTTAAAAGTTAACCAATGATATTTAAAAAGAATCTCTACTCACAAGGGGGAGTTTTATTCATTTGGACCCAGAGAAGAGCTGAAAGCAAAGCTTTGATGAATTCTCAGTTGACTCTGTGGGAACGCAGCTGCTGAGTAAACACTCAACACTAGAGCAGGCAGTGTGGCAGACAAAGCTCATCTCTGGCCCCAACTGCTTTCCTGTGCAGTGATCCTGTTCCGCTTATGGATCAAAAAGATGTAACTCAGGAAAACCAGGGCTGTGACTGAGAACTTGAGACGGGGGATAGAGCTGAGCCATTGATTAGAAGAAGCACAAGTACATTTTATAAAGGGCATTTCTCAAGGTCCTGCTACCCAGCATTTTACTTCCTCTGACTCCATTTATCATAGTCTTGCCAATGGTTATTTCAGTCTATTGCTTTTAAAATGTTTGTAATTTTGGAGAACATGCTCTGAAGAAGAGGCCATATTTCTTGAAAACAACCCATCAGTATGAGCATTTGTCTAACACAGGATTCCCAGATACCTAATTAGAATTTCATTCTAACAAGACCATATTGAGCTAATCCTCTTAACTGTTAGCTGGCATATCATTTTGTTAGAGGTTCCTAGAAAAAAATAAGTCTTCTACTCATAGGCATTTGTTCCTAATAATGGAATTCCAGCACTTGTGGCAAGTCTATGGGAGAGAAAAATTGTTTTTAAATATCACTATACTCAAAACTGCTTAGGTGCCTTTATATCCAGATACCCTGGGAAAGAGTTAAGACTGTGTGTCAGTACTAGTGATATTTATTTAACAAGTGTTATAATCCCAGCTGACACTTTCTAATGAGTTTATTGCCACCATAGAGTTAAAGCTCCCCCACTCAATAAACATAAAGTCCAGTGTCAAAAATGAAACATAGGCAATCCTAATGCTTAAATGGCCTGTATTGATTCTCCAGCAGTCTAACTGCTGTGGTCTGGTGCCAGTCCTCTAATTTGTGTCCTGAAGTGTACAGCCTCACTTGATTTAGATGTCAGATTAAGGCAGCACATCAGTTGAAAATTCAACTAAAATATTCTAGAGAATTGGTTTGGATATCTTCACCTTACATTATAAAAATCATTGCTCTCACATAAACATGGGGCTAAATAATATTATTCTCATCGACTTTTTTGAGTGTGTTTTATCAAAGGAAATGTCCTCACAGTCAAAGCTTGCTGTGTTTTGTGCTTTATCTGTATAGCAAATTCCATTTAGAGAAATTTAATGCCAAAGCTGAAAGATCTGAATTCCTAAGGAATGACTATTTAGGGCATTGTCTTTGAATATGAAGTAAACACACACTGGGAAGGTCTGTACGAAGTTCCTTCCGTGGTCACAACATGCTCCCTATTCTTAAGCATCAAAGCATCTTAAGCATCTTAGACTCTTAAAAGATGCTGCAAAATACCACTGTGTTCATGGGTATATTCTCTGCTTCAGAGAAATTCTCTAGCATTTCCAAAGTCAAATAGAGTGGCTGAAGAACTAGCAGTGTAAAAATGAACCAAATTTCTACTTAATATGGGCAAAACACAGGAAAAGCTAATTATCTCTCTCAAACTTAAAGTAAAAAATCGGAATACTTGGAATTATAATCTACATTTTGGACACTTTAAAGAGCTAGAAGGCCAGGTACGGTGGCTTACATCTGTAATCCTAGCACTTTGGGAGGCCGAGGCAGGTGGATCACCTGAGGATGGTAGTTCAAGACCAACCTGGGCAACATGGTGAAACCCCGTTGCCCAGATTGGTCTTAAACTACCAACTACTACTCTACTAAAAATACAAAAATTAGCCAGGCATGGTGGTACATGCCTGTAGTCCTGGCTACTTGGTATGCTGAGGCAGGAGAACTGCTTGAACCTGGGAAGCAGAGGTTGCAGTGAGCCAAGATCGTGCCACTTCACTCCAGCCTGGGCAACAGAGCAAGACTCTTTCTCCAAAAAAAAAAAAAAAAAAAAAGCTAGAAAGGACTTTGAAGATGAGCCACTCTTTACAACAAAGAAGACAAAAATTCAAAAAATGTGACAAGACTTATTGAAATTATAGAGCTTGTTAAGAGGTAGAAGAAGGACAAGAATTCAAGCCCCATTCCCCAAAACCTTAACTCTGGTAGGTCAACGTTTTGCTAGAATGGCATGAGTTTAATCTTATTATTTCTAGAGAAACTGAGTTGACCTCCTTTCTGTTGAAGTTTGGTATTGTTATAAGACAGCCTGAACGTTGTAAAAAAGTTGTTAGCAAATAGTTCTTTAGATTTTCTGTCCTTAGGAAGTATACTGTCCTGGCCGAGCATGGTGACTCACGCCTGTAATCCCAGCACTTTGGGAGGCCAAGGCAGGTGGATCACCTGAGGTCAGGAATTCAAGACCAGACTGACCAACATGGAGAAACCCCATCTCTACTAAAAATACAAAAAATTAGCTGGGTGTGGTGGCACATGCCTGTAAACCCAGCTACTCAGGAGGGTGAAGCAGGATTATTGCTTGAACCTGGGAGGTGGAGTTTGCAGTTAGCCAAGATCATGCCATTGGACTCCAGCCTGGGCAACAAGAGTGAAACTCCATCTCAAAAACAAAACAAAAGAAAGTATACTGTCCCAAGTTTCTCAGTCTATGGATTTCCTTCAGATTTTATTGAAGCACATGGTATTTCAGCTTTAAAATATTTGATCATACAGAGTGTTATATAAATGCATAGGGTTAGTTTTACTCCACACGCTACTGGTGATGAGCAGGTGTGTAATCAGAAAACCTGAGGCTGCTACAACTAACTGCCCTGGTGATCAACAGTAGATGCTTTTCAGGATAAAGTAATGACAACTGTATATTTCTTGCAGCACAATTCACAATTGCAAAGATATGAAACCAACCAAGTGCCCAATAGCCAATGAGTGGATAAAGAAAATGTGGTATATATACACAATGGAATACTACTTAGCCAACAAAAAGAATGAAATAATGTCTTCTGAAATCCATAATGCCATTCTATATGCCTTTGCCTACCCATAGCCTATTCCCCCACTTATAAGTGAGAATGAATGGTATTGGGTTTCTCACCCATTATTCTAAGGGAGGACTTGGGAGACTCAGAAGGGAGAGGGTAGGAGGGAAGTGAGGGATAAAATCTCCATATTGAGTACAGTATACACTACTCAGGTGACAGGTACAGTAAAATCTCAGACTTCACCACTATACAATTCATCCATGCAACCAAAAACCACTTGTAACCCAAAAGCTATTGAGATCGAATTATACATTAAAAATACAGAACAGTGAGTATTAGAAAGGGACTTTCTTTGGTTAAAGTCATCACTAATCAATACGAATTATATAATAGGTTCCAAAGTGAGTTCTCCACCACAAAATGAGTGGTTTTCAAGATTTATGGATAAACTAAAATATTTTAGAGATACTCCATTCTTGCATGAAAAGGAGTCTAGCAGATTCTTCAAATTTACCCTTAATAATGGCACCTGAGGCTGCAGTCCTAAGTGTTTCTGTGTCCAGCTGACAGCCCAGAGGGCTATGTCCACAATATGCCAACTATAAGCTTAACTACATCTTCAGATTTTTTTTATAAGCCTCATATAAAGCATTCATTCAGAGTGATCAATTCTCTAGCAGTCTAACACTGTAATCTGGTGCCAGTCCTCTAATCTGTGCCCTGAAGAGTGGTTAGGGAACAAAGAAAAGATTGTGTATAGAATAACCAAATATCCTGGTTTGCTCAAGACTGAGGTGTTTCTTGGACTTGAGATTTTAGTGCCAAAATTGGGACAGTTCTAGGCAAAGGGAGACAGCCAGTTACCCTATTTATTATACAGTCCTATGAATTATGTACTTGCTTGCTAATAAATGATGGTCTATTATGTTAGAATTTCTTCTGACACTTGTTTTAACTTTACAGATTACCTGATCACAAGTTTGTTATGGAAAAACCTATTCTGCTCATCTATTTCTGTTATTACAGCCAGTATCTATTTTTTAAAAACCTGATGGTTTTGTGGCCAGATTGATTTAGGTGCCTATACAACACATGGAGATGACTGGGAAACACCCATCCACGTGTTCCCAATGGATGGGAATTTCTTGTCAAAGTGCTCTGGATATTTTTGTACCTATATTGTTAGATGTATATGCATCTACACTCAAACACAAGCAAAAAAACAAATGCAAAAACACCCCATCACAAATAAAGAATATAAGTAGATGATACACAAACACTAATCAAGTTTTCTTATGCTCTTGTGGTTACTGCTATCAAAACCTTAACTCTTTGTTATAAAAATTTGCAAAGGGAGGAAAACCTCAAGGATTCCTTCCAAGCAAAGTTTTGAAAGCTGTTCAAAATGTGACTATAATCACAGCTTCATTTCTCATAACACAGAGGGTTGCCCTCTTATATGTAATGTAATGAGAAAATAGCAGTTTGCCTTGGCTCCTAAACAGTGATTATTTGCTTGCTTCATGTAACTTCCGTAGATATTAATGAGAAAGGCAAACAAGCACTAAAAGTATGCATTTTAGTATATTTCATAGGCTGAACCTTAGAGAATTCATCACTTTATACCCTGGACAACTTATGTTCTAATGCAACAGCATCACTTACTGGCAGCCTCACCAAGTGTCCTTATTTGAATACAACATGACCTGAGATTATCACTTTGGATCAAGTCAGACTATCTCCAGTGGTATTTTTGGTCCACTGGATGATCCAGATGGTCCTTTTGATGGCCTGGGCCTTTTATTATTTTACCAATACTGTTTTGAGCATAGAATACTTAGGCCCAATGAAGTTGTGGGAATTGTGCTTCAACTCAATGCTGTTAAATTATTACAGAGAAGATATCATCCTAAAGGCTTAACATGCATTGAAAGGCAAACAGCTGCAGCCACTCGACTTGCAAATTAAAATCCTAACTGTGTATTTCAGCAAATTAGATGAATTTAGGTAATTGTCTCTACAGTTTGTTACTGATGAGTCACAAGCTTTAACAAATTTCTGGCATTTTCAGACTCAAGGGGAACGTATTAACAGGTACCTGCTGCAGACAGACTATACTTTGAGATGCTTTTGCTAAGCAGGTCATGACAAGTCCTGGATGACCTTCCATCTCTACCACAGAGCTTTTCATCCAGGTATACTCTGAAAAGCAAGGCAAGCACTTGGATCACGAATCCGATCTTTTTAAGAATTGTGCAATACATCTCATACCACCATCCCTAGCCTCACTGTGAGACTGTAATCTGAATTATGCATATGATCATCTTGTTTCTTCAATTTATCTAGGCTTTTGAGAATAATGGAAGAGAGGATTCTGTGAGAGTTTCACATTTGGCCTTTTAGGGCATGTTAACTTAGGCAAAACAAGTGAGATAGGAGGTTAAATAAAGAATTACCAGTTAGTGACTGAGTTGGAAAATGTATTTCAAGAGAGTGAAACTTGGGGCTATTAGAGGTTTCTTACCCATTGAACAGGTGTTTAGCTACATTTTGGGGATGGGTTTTCAATGGTAAACCTGGGAAATGACCCTGGCTTCTGTGGTAGAATCGGTGGAGGTATGAAGTGACATGCATAGCCATGGATGGGAGGAATGTCTCCAGCACACATCCTGTATTTCCTCCGTCTCCAGTCCCCGGCTACGAGATGGAGCTAACACTATCTGCAGCTGCTTGTTCTCGACACAGTACATTTTCTTCCACATACACTGCTCAAGATTTATTTTTTTCCTTATCAGCTTCCTGGGATGTTCATGTTAATCAGAATTCACTGGGTTATAAACAGGGGGGTGAAAGAGGAGTGGGAAGTATCACTCTTGGGACTTGCTGGAGGTCTTTATCCCAGATATGACCCTGTTTAGACCCTGGATTTAGTAAGGCAAAGAAATGAGCCACCCAGCACACATTTCAGAAAGAATATCTTGTCCTTTACATTTGTAATTCATTAACACATACCAGGCAGGAAAATGAACCTTTAATCAAACAAATAACTGCTTTTCATTAACTGGGTGACTCTTTAAACCTGGAGCACTTAGCTAAATTGAAACCTAAATACAAATCTACTATCAGGTGGAAATTCTGAGATTGAGATCTAATTCAATAATACTCTTTTTCAATGAGCAGACTGAAGAGTTCAGGAATTACTTTAACTTCAAGAATGCACCCTTTTTGAATTTTCCAGGAATGCTTTTTCAGTGCTGAGATCTAAAATATTAACAACACACCACTTACAGTGGGCTCAACCACACATCAGCAAGGCTACCGGTTTTGAACATCCAGTGCACTGAATAGCATCATGGCCTTCAAATCAGCCCTGATGCTCTGTGGTGGCTTCCCAAGGCCTGGGATGTGGAAAACTTGACTCAGTTTCTATTCCATGATCTGGCATGTTCTAACATGTTTGCTTGTCCCACACAGGAACTAGAGAACACAGAGTCCCATCTCTATCCAAGAACCAGGAGGGACTAATTGCTGCATTCCATGCCTCTTGGGCTGGGCTGTATATGAAATTGCTGTGAATGGTCTGGCTTCCTTTAGACAGTCTGAGATAGAAGAGGTTCATTGCCTTTTTTTCAAAGGTCACTTGGTCTATTTTACAGATTCTCTAAAAGATAGATATTATAAGATACCAGTTGTTTCTCCATGGTTTGAAGAGTCATGGAACACATGATATGAGGCCCCAACCACTTTGGCACCCATTACCAGCTCCAAATATAAAACCTTCTTTCTCAGGGGCTGCCTTTCTCAGCTCTTGGGGAGGTACAGAGGACTGGGTGCCCACTCCAACAATAAAAACACATTAATCACATCTACCACATGATGAATACTTTTCTCAGAAGCAGCCACAGCCCATGGAAAATAAGTGACCAACCCATCCTACACTCTGTGCTTTATTCTTAAAAATTCCTCTTGTTGGCATAGCTTGATATGCTGCTCCATCTCTGGGATTTTTCTTTGCATACATTAGAAATGAAAGTAGAAGTGTCCCCCAGACGCCCATCACGTTAAAAAAATGCAATGCACGAAAATTTGACAGGTTAGGGAATTGTTCGTTTAAAAGTGTTTGTTTTAAACACTTTTCAAGAAAGTCTCTACATGAAATGGTATTACGTACCCAGCTCCTCTAGTGTCGTTTTTAAAAGTTCTACTTTAAAAAATTCAATTTCTATGAAGTGTTTAAGGAAGAGGTGTATTATTTACATTGTGATACAGCAGGAACAAAATATCTCTGAACTTAATGGCTCAACCAAGCAATAGCACAACCAGAATAAAGCAGAAGTAAAGTGTTTCATTTCTCAATGCTATGATCTTATGTTAAATGTGGCTTTTCAGTATCAGGGAAGAACACTAAGGAATTAATGGATTGGCAGGCAATGCAAAACAAACAAAACAACAGCAACAGAAAACCGATGGCCTGGTAACCAAATAGAGAAAAAGGAGAAAAATCTCTTTTTAAGTGTCTTTGGTAAGTTTGCTCTAGAATACTAAATACAGGCCTGGACACATGGATCCCAGAATAATATGGATCAACTCAAAGGACTTAGAAGAACAGTAATATAAATCATCAGAAAGCAGGAGAGTGATTTATGGGCAAAGACCCACAGAGCTAAATACTGTCCACATAGGTTACTCAAGCAGGGGGCCAGGCTTGGAAGTGACAGCTCTGTAATTGAAGAGCACAGGAGGGAGAAGAATCTTTTAGGGGGGTAAGAAAAAAAGGTTAAGTAGGGGCAATGGAATGGAATAAAATGCCTTTGTTTATGTATTTAAAAGATCCTCAGAGACAATCTTCTGAATTCCAAATTAGCTGAGTCATCACAGTGGTCCCTCAAACTTAAAAAAGTCGAAATGCCTAGCCATAAACCCTGGAAATGATTGTGTTTGCAGCTCAGAGAGGCAAAAGTAGGGGATAAAAATTCTGGTTAGATGTTGGGAAAATCTTCCCACTTCCAGATGGTGAGAAACATTAGATCATGAAGGAGGTCCTGAGGGAATTGACAGAAATCACTGTAAAGCTCTTAAAAATCAGACTCCCCAAAGCAATAGAAAATGCAGCAGGGAAAGAATGCCTGCATTAACAAAGAGATGACAACAGACAAAATAATATCCTCATCTGTCCCCTTCTCCAAACCACTAGTCCTCACTGTTACTGTTAGTATTACACTTTCACAGATACCAGGATCTTTGATCTCCTTCTGATGGGTCAGGCATACTACTGCCTGCTCCAGTTCCGGAGTCCCATTTTCTACCAGTTTCTCCTGCTCATTATTACCTTGTTCAGGTCATTCATTCCCTCACAGACATGACTTCTAGAAATCCTAAATTATATCTTTATGCCCAGTATCTTCCCTTCCTACTCATTCTTCCTATCAATTCAGATTTATTCTCTTAAAGCGCACTTAGATTATTACATCTTTTTAAAAATTTTTTCTTAATAGAAGCATTCCAGCTAATAAATCATAAAGGTATGACAGAATATCACCACTTTGCAATTTCTAATAAAATCATTGGTCTGGTCATTGATCATCAACCTAAAATCATCAGATAGATAACTTAAAGGAAGCTTGATAATAAAGGATTCAGGCTGACGACACCTGAACCCATCGATCACTTTTAGCTTCACACACACAAAAAAAGACAGATAGTACATACCCTGCAGAAAAGTACACAACTCTACTTATGAAGCATTCTTGCCAATAAATCAAAACGGAATCTAATCAAATATCTGGATATAACAACTAGTGTATGGAAAATACAGGGGACTGAGAACTATATTAAACAAAATCCTGGTGATACAATCAGCAAAATCCAGAATATAGGACATTTTAAGGTATCAATGACCTAGTTTCTTCAACAAATAAAAGGTAAGATTTTTAAATAACAAAATACAAGGTGAATTCACATATTCAATGAAACTTATGAGGTTAATCAACCAAATGCAATAGGTAGAACTCATTTGAATTCTAATTTGAATAACCCATAGACTATAGTTATAGATCAATTCACAACATTTGAAGTCTGTCTGGATAATTAATTGTATGAAGGAATTATGGTAAATTATCAGGGCAGATGTGGGATGCAGTCAGTTTTTTTGAGAGTTCTTTTTGTAGATTCACACTGAGGTATAAAAGGAAAAGTGAAGAATTATGTGTGAGACTCGCTTCAAAATAACCTAGAGGGAAAGAGAAGGTGGATATGGATTTAGATGAAAGAAAATTGGCATGAATGACAATTAGCAAAGCTCAGTGATGGGCACATGGATTTTATTGAACTGTCCTTTCTAGTTTATATAGGTTTGAAATATTCCACAATAAAAAGTTTTTAAAGGTCAATTGGCAAAGAAATATACCAATTTTGTTTCACCAAGATTATGAAGGGGACTCACTTGAGCCAAATAAAATGCTTGGCTTGAGAAGTGACCTGTTTAAGCCCAATAACTGGTTTTGTTGTTTTGTTTTGTTTAGTTCCTTCCAAATGGTCACAGAGGTTTAAATTTGCTGTCTCTCTAGGCTTTCCTTCCACTTTCTATTAATTTGGTGGTTTTGTTTTTTTCCTGATAACTCACAGTGAGAAATTATTCACTATTTGATGGTAGTAATGACTGGGAGTTTGGTTTTATGGTCTGGCCATTTGGTGGTTTGTGTTGGATGGATGATGTAGATCTCTGTTAGATGAGAAACAACATAGGGCCGGGTGCAGTGGCTCATACCTGTAGTCCCAGCACTTTGGGAGGCTGAGGCAGGAGGATCGCTTGAGCCCAGGAGTTTCAGAGCAGCCTGGGCAACAAAGGGAGAACCTGTCAAAAAAAAAAAAAAAGAGGAAAGAGAAACAACATGAAATCCAACCTGTTAGTCTTCTGTCTGTTAGTCTATGAGCTCAAATGAATTAAGAATTTTGTGCCAAACTCAGTGGCTTTTGCCTGTAATCCCAGCACTTTGGGAGGCCAAGGTGGGGGGACCACTTGAGCCCAGAAGTTTGAGACAAGCCTATGCAACGTAGCAAGACCCCATCTCAACAAAAAGAAAACAATCAACAAAAACAAACAAACAAATTACAATAAAAACAAATAAACATAAAACTTAGTTTGGCAGGGTAGTCTGCTACCAGCTACTTACGAGGCTGAGGCGAGAGGGCTACTTGAACCAGGGATGTAAAGGCTGCAGTGAGCTATGAATGCACCACTCTATTCCAACCTGGATGGCAGAGCGAGGCCTTGTCTCTAAAAAAATAAAAGAATTTTGTACCCGCCACGGAAAAGAACAACTCTTTGAAATCTGGACAGTGGATTTTTGTTTCTATGTTTACTTTGATCTGTGGATACAACTGCAAGCTCTATGTAGGTATGTCTATATTTCAGAAAGACATCTAACTCCTGTTTTTGAGAATTAAATATTTTTCTGCTTCCAAAAGATTTAGTAAGTTAGATTATAATATACCTTAAATTTGAGGAACTCTGTTCTTATTGACCTGTAGAGACAATGTTTCCAAAATTTACAGAAAATACGGAAGTTAAACTTTGAAAATTGTTCAAAGTGGTAGCCTTTCAAGAAACAAAAAATCTTCCCATAAATTCATCAGCTTAAAAATATGTGTACATAGAATACAAGTTTATACATTATGGTTTAACAATCCTTAGTTTAATAATTTGGGTTTAAAAATGCAAACAAATGCAGCTGTGTATCCATTCCCAAATTTTATCAGCATAGAATACAAGAGCACATTTTATAAGATTAGGATGTAATGTCTCATTAAGAAACTAGTCTATCAGACCTTTATAAATATTTAACAGATTATTTATCAAGAAAAAGTTACAGTTGCTCCTATATAATACTAGAGACTATGAAAATGTTAATGTGTGTTCAATTAATTTGAAACATTAATGTGAAAAAATTTTTATATCATCACTAATAGTGATACTTAGTGATGATATAAATATTACACATATTTTAGTGGATCAGGTTGAATATAATATCTAAGATTGCTAGATGACTTAAAACCTTAGACACATGTTAAGTAAAAAATAACTAATGGACATTCAGGTAATTTCTAAATATAGCTATATACTTAAAATTATGCTGAATAATCTATGTTTCAAAATATAGCTATATTTAGAAATTGTTTAAATTGATCCTGAATGTTGGAGGTGGGGCCTAGTGGGAGGTGTTTGGGTTTTGAGAGGAGATTCCTCATGAATAGATTAACACCCTCAAGGTGAAAGGGATAAGTGAGTTCTTACTATTGGTTCCTGCTAGAGCTGGTTACTGAAAAGAGCGTGGTGTCTTCTCCCCCTCTTTCTTGCCTCCTCTCTCTTCATGTAATCTCTGCACACTCCAGCTCCCCTTCACCCTCTACTATGAATGGAAGCAGCCTGAGGACCTCACCAGAAGCAAAGCAGATGCTGGCATCATGCTTCTTGTACAGCCTGCAGAACCATGAGCCAAATAAACAAAACTCTTTTCTTCATAAATTGCCCAGCCTCAGGTATTCCTTCATAGCAACACAAATAGACTGACAGTGACTTTGATAAAGTTATCACTAATAAGAATTTTGAGGCTATACTGAGAACAATAGTGACAGAGAAATATTAATATGGTGGCCAAGTACATAATGGAATGCACTTTTGTTTATCAAAATAAAAAAAGGATGTTGTCTTAAAGGTCTGGTAGTTCCAGAATGTGAAACCTAAAGACAATAGAAAAACACAAACAATGAATGGTTACAGAAAGGTGTAGAAGGTTTGCAGAAAGGAGGAATCATTTATTTCTCTTGCTTTATAATACTTGAACCTGGAAAGAAAGCGGTAAACTCTATTAAAATTTTATCAAAGGTGGCTTCGTTACGATGGGTTTATCCATAAGAAAAATATTTCTGTGTATTCTTCCTGCTAAATATGTTTGCAAAAAGCCTAGAATTTGATTTTTAATCTGTTAAAACTATAAATTAATTTTATAACTCTTAACAAATGATTTTTCTTTATTTTCCGTGTAATCTTCTCAGAGAGTATAGATTCTCTATCTTACCAGATAAAGTCTCCTTTGAATATTTTTTGATAAAAATTACTATTAGGTGAACTTCATCTAAGTTTTCTATTTTTGTCTAGCTTTCATATTTGCATATCTTTGAAGTCACCCATTGCCACCAAACCAAATACTTATTATATAGAAAAGAAAAAATAAAATGAGAAGATGATGATTTTTGGAAATATACAGAAAAAAATAAAAGACAGAAGTAAGATAAGTCACTTTTTCTCTCCCACATTTAAGCATGTAGCTATGACTAGTAGCTTTGGGAAGGGTATATTTTGAATAAAAATATTACAGCCAGGCACAGTGGCTCATGTCTGTAATTCCAGCATTTTGGGAGGCCAAGGCAGGCATATCACCTGAGGTCAGGAGTTTGAGACCAGCCTGGCTAACATGGTGAAATCCCTTTTCTACTAAAAATACAAAAAATTAGCTGGGTATGTTGGCATGTGCCTATAATCCCAGCTACTCGGGAGGCTGAGGCAGGAGAATTTCTTGAACCCAGGAGGCAGAGGTCGCAGTGAGCCAAGATCACACCACTGTACTCCAGCTTGGGCAACAAGAGCAAAACTTTGTCTCAAAAAAAAAAAAAAAAAATTACATATGAGGAGAATTTACTTGCATTTTAAAAGTTTAAAATTAGTAATGGACCACATTACTATTTATGCTTTATTTCTTAGTAAATATATGTTTTAAAACATATTTTTAAATGTTTATTCATGCTGTAATACTTTATGGAGAGACAACAGAAGGCCTTTTTCATTGTTCTGATGGGCTAAAATATAATTACTCCCATGTACTACTAATATCACTTACGTTATACCTCTTAACAACATAGATCATCAAATTCTGCATAAACGTCTGTTGTTGTACTGAGTTCCCTGATGCATGATAACGGCAAATGTTTTAATAGAAACAGAAAAAGAAATTCGAACAAGCCCAGGTTGTTCATAGTGATTAATTCAAAATTATACCAAATTCCTAAAACAACTAACTTTGGATTAATTACATGGAATAACGTATACCAGTGTCATCACCACTACTAGAAACATTTCTTTTGATAAATACAAGTGTGTTTACAATATTTATTACCATTTACTATGCCAGACCTCCAAAATGGTATAATAAAGAACAAATTAGGTTTCTTTGAGAGCTGGCAAGATCTTGAAGATTCCTTTCAAGTTTCATTTTGGAGAAAAGAAAAGTGAGGCACAGAAAAATTAGGTGACTAAAGCTACATGGCTAGTTTTTTGCTTTTGTTTTTGTTTTGTTTTTTGAGACATGGTCTCACTTTGTCACCCAATCTGGTGTGCAGTGGCATAATCATGGCTCACTGCAGCCTTGACTTACTGGTCTCCAGCAATCCTCCCACCTACTCCCAACTAGCTGGGACTATAGGCGCATGCCACCACACCAAGCTATTTTTTTTTTTTTTTTTTTTTTTTTGGAGAGATGGGATTTCACCATGTTGCCGAGGCTGATCTCAAACTCCTGGGCTCAAGTGATTTATCCGCCCTGGCCTCTCAAAGTGCTGGATTACAGGTATGGGCCACCACGCCCGACATACATGGCTAGTTTTTAATAAATTCCAGTGCACTGCTCATTTTATCTAGTCAACTATAAGAGTGGGAGATAATTCAAGTTTTTGGAAACTTTTTTCTTTTTTGAGAAATAAAAAATATATGACAAACATTGTAACAATCATCTCTACTATCATAGTTCAGAATTAACAACTGTTAACATTTTTGTCATATTTGCTCCTAGTCTATTTTTCTTTAATGCATTCAACCTTACTCATGACTAAAATTTCCTTTAAATATCACTGCAAGTGTTATTTGGGATGTTTGGGATGTAAACTTCTAGTTCAGCACTGTCCACCAGAAATATAATGGGAGGCATATATGTAATTTTAAATGTCTAGTAGCCACATTTAAAATAAGACAGGAACAGAAAATTAAACACCGCATGTTCTCACTCGTATGTGGAAGCTAAAAAAAAAGTTGATCTGATAGAAGTAAAAAGTAGAACAGAGGATACTAGAGGCTGGCAAGAATAGGGAGAAAGGGGGGATAGGATGAGATTTGTTAAACAACAAAATTACAGCTAGGTGGGAGGAATAAGTTCTAGTATTCTACACCATTGTATGATAACTATAGTTAGTGATAACATATTATATAGTTTCCAATAGCTAAAGGGGGGGATACTGACTATTCCAAGTACAAAGAAATGAGGTTTTGGAGGATGGATATGCTAATCACCTTGATCTGATCATTATACATTATATGTATCAAAATGCTACTATCAAAATCCATCAATATGTACAATTATGTAGAATTTAAAATAGGAATGTAAGTAACAATGTAAACAATTGGTTCACGAATTGTGGCAAATGCACAATACTGATGTAAGATGTTAATAACAGGGGAAACTAAATATCACTGCAAGTGCTATTTGAAACTGAATATCACTGCAAGTGCTATTTGAAACTGAATATCACTGCAAATGCTCCCTGTACTGTCTGCAATTTTTCTGTAAACCCAGAACTATTCCAAAATCAAAAGTTAAACCAAAAGTGGAATAATACAGAGAAGATTAGCATGGCTCTTATGCAAAGATGACACACAAATTCGTGAAACATATCATATTTTTTTAAAAGGAAAAAGAAAACATTATGCTAAGTGAACTGGGCCAGTCACAGAAGACCGCATGTTGTATGATTTTGTTTCTATAAAATGGCAATCTATAAGTACATCCTTAGGGACAAAAAGTAGACTTGCGATTGCCTGACTGGTAATGGGAACAGGCTTCTTTCAGGGTGATGAAATGTTCTAAATTTATTGTAGTAATGATTGCACAACCCTGTGAACGTCTAAAAACAACATTAAATTGTACAATGTAAATGAGAGAATTGTGTGACATATTAACTCTTATTTCAATAAAGGCGTTTTGAAACAAATACAAAAAGCTAGTTACATTTTTAAAGCAAAAAGAAGCAAGTGGAATTAATTTTAATAATTATTTTATATAACCCAATATATCCAAAATATTATTTCACCAGACAGTCAACATTTAAAAAATGTTAATGAGCTATTGTTACCATTTTTTAGTGTGTAACTTACACTCACAGCACATCTCAATTCAGATTCACTGTATTCCAGCCACTCAATAGCCACATGTGGCTAGTGGCAGGGATTGGACCAGCCCAACTCTCATCCATTTTTTAAAATGGTTTCATATATATATATGCATTCACTATACATGGTATTGTTTCTATATTGTGAGTTAAAGTTCCATACACAATGCAATGTTGGTATCATTCTCTAATTTTCTTTCTTAACATGTTATATTTAAGATGTATTTGTGATAATGTGTGTACATCGAATTATTTAAACTGCCATAGTAGCCCATTGTGTGAATATAAATTATTTTATTCATTCATTCTCCCATTGGCATATATTTAGGTTGTTTTCAGTCTTTTGGTTTTATAAATAAAAATTCAATGAACATTCTTGTATGTGTCTGCAATTTCCTAATTTTGCTGAGTAGGAGAGGGATGCTGAGAGAAATTAAGTAACTCCTCCAATGTTACAAAGTGATATAACTATATAATTGCTGACTTTAAGGAACTTATTAAATAGACAAGTGATTTTGATTTGGAAGACAGTGTAATCAAAATCACTTTAGTAACTTTTCCAAGTTACACAGCTCTGCCTCTTTACCTACTGCAAACTCTAAACTCCTGCACCAGCTGAGATCTACTAGAAGGTGAGGGGATGAGAATGTTGAGACTTGTCTAAGCCTCAGAGTTTAACAGTTAAGAAATATCCCCAGCTTCTGTGTTCTGGGAAATGGCACATCACAGAGGGCCATATTGCCCTCACACATTGCAAGAAAAGAATGCCTTATCTTGCAAATCCCATTAAGACTTCCAGTCCATCCTTTCTCATGACTTCCTGTTCAAAACTCCAGGCTTTCTCCCTCTTCTTTGAGATGTTTCACATTCATGAATGTTCTCCCAATTGCAAGAGCCTGAATAAAATCATATCCTTATCTTTTTATAGCATTTGTCATTCACAGCTTTGGTGCCGTGACTTGGATAGGATCACATCTTGCTTTCAGATCTCTGTCTGTTCCACCCAGGCAAGGAGGCCTGTTGGAGCCCTTTGTGCTCCATTCCTGGTGGGTGCTCTGAGGATCAGGGATGGTTCTGACTCTTCATGGTGGGCTCTCAACTCATGCACTCTGGGGACCGATGCCCATTGGCAGCATGGCAGGGACTTGACTTTGATTCCTTGTGAGAACTCATTTGATTTCTGATTGTGGCTTCTTTTTCTTTTCTTTTCTTTCTTTCTTTCTTTCTTCCTTTTTTTTTCTGAGATCGAGTTTCACTTTTGTCACCCAGGCTGGAGTGCAATGGTACAATCTTGGCTCACTGCAACCTACACCTCTAGGGTTCAAGCAATTCTCCTGTCTCAGCCTCCCAAATAGCTGGGATTACAGGCACATGCCACTATGTCCAGCTAATTTTTGTATTTTCAGTACAGACAGGGTTTCACCATGTTGGCCAGGCTGGTTTCAAACTCTCGACCTCAGGCAATCTGCCCACTTCAGCCTCCCAAAGTGCTGGGATTACAGACATGAGCCACTATGCCTGGCCTGATTGTGGCTTCTTTTGTTTTCGTGGTCTGACCATTTGCTGATCTCTGTAATAGATTAATGATTTTAAAGAAGTCTGTCTCTCTTGGATGAGAGTTGACAATCTGGTGTGTTAGTCTCTTCTGTTTAGCTACCTGTCCATATTGAGCTCAAATAAATTAAGGATTCATACCTGCTGTGAAAAGAACAGCTTTTTGATATGAACCAATGAGTTTTGTAATTATGTATTTATACTTGACCCATGGCTAAAATTGCAGAATTGAAGCTGTAAGCTCTCTCTATGCCTGCATGCACATGTATTTATAATTCAGAAAGGTCTTTACCTCTCATTGTATGAATGTGTAATATTTCTCTACCTTAGGATGGTATTAATCATTAGATTATAAAATCTCTTAATGCTGTTCTATTCTTATTATTTTAGAGATTAGTAAATACTTATATAAATTGAATATTTCTAATATTTCCAGAAATTAAGAAAATCGAATCTAGCCGGGCATGGTGGCTCACATCTATCATTCCAGCTCTTAGGGAGGCAGAGGCAGGAAGATAGCTTGAACTCAGGAGTTCAAGACCTGCCTGAGCAATATAGAGAGAACTTGTTCTCCATAAAAAGGAAAAAAAAAAAAAGACCAAAAAAAAAAGTGAAAATTGAATGTTACTTTCAATGTCTTAATTTAAAACTTATTTTTACAGAAAGTAACTTGGATATGATTTAGGAATTCAAGTTCACATAATTTAGATAAAGCTTTGGCAAACAAGACTAGTTTAATATTTTTGGTTTTAATAAAAACAACTATGTCTTCTCTGATTTATCAGGGTTAAGTGTAATATATACATAGATTTTTATTCTTCTTGGGAATGGTCTGCGCAAATGTATACAGATTTACTGATTTATTAAACTTGTATTACTAATGTTTAAGATTAATGTTTAAAATTATGAAAAATATAAAATTGTGTTTAACCAAATAAATTATTATAATGACAAACTTTATATCAATAGTAATTATGTTTTATAGTATGTCAGCTTGAAGATAATTTCCAAGATCTTTAGGCAACTTAAAACCTCAGATTTACAGTAAAGTTAGTTAATTGACAGATATTTATTGAATACCTAAATCATTTCCAAGTAAGACAGAGTACTGAAACAAAGTAAAGTCTTAAGGTCTTAAGTTTATCTATATTTTGCCTCTTAGTTTCTATTACTTGGAGACTATATGCTTGGTTCTGTTAATGAACACGCTGATTTTTACCACTCTGTAAAGTTGTCTACAAAGAATGAGTGGCTGCAGGAAGTCGTGAGTATATTCATGAGCTCAGCTCCCCCGGGGGGGGGGTTCCCCCCCGGGGGAATAGCTGACCATTGTTGTGAGACGCTGAGGTGTAGGAAGCTCACCAAAAAAAAAAAAAAAAAAAAAAAACAAAGAGAAATTTATTTACTATGGTCAAAGTTAGCTAAGGGTTGAAGGGTTTATTTATAAGATTTTCAAAAAGAGCTTGTGTTTACCTTGTCTGCTTTAGAAAAAGTTTGTAAAGGGTTTTGTTGTAGTTGTTGTTGGATTCTTTTTTTTTTTTTTAACCTTCTGAGTAATCATGGGATTACTGAACAAAAAATAATAATATTTCTCTTGAACAAAAAGGGGAACTGACGATGTTAAATTTTAATCCTTTACTGATATTCTGGGACACCCTGCCTGACATATTCCACAATAAGAAGGCCCTCCACCCTCTGCTCCAAATCTGAGTCTCCCTGCCTGTCCTTCTTCACAGCCCTCTTGTTTACCCGCCTTTCTATACCCCAGGTGTTCTTGCTCTTCATTAATGAATGGTTTGCCTGAATAAAATAATCTCTTTAATTACCAAGTGCATTTTGTCTTTCACAGGGATACAATTCTTATCTTAAGTAACCTTGACAAGTAATAAATGTAGCAAGCAATGCCTGCTAAAAGAAAAAAGAAAAAAAAAAAAACCACAATGACTAAGTGGTCTATTTTATGATGACTTTTATGGAAATAAGCCTTAGAATAAAATATGGACAAGAGGGAAATTTTCACTTACTAGAAATCCTCAAGAAAACCAAAACTATCTTCCATAGGTACTGTCCCCAGGGGTGACCAGAAACTGCCAGAAAGAAAGAAATTATTACTAAATTTCCCACAACGAATCCAACATTGCTGAAAATAGCAGAAATAAGAACCTCAAGTGCAAGTCCTGCTACAGTATGAGCTGGAATTTTTTATAGAAAAAAGTTTTATTAAGCTCCAAATCCTGACAATGATGGAGGGCTCATAGCAGAATGTTTATAGCATGAACTGTAAAGGGGGGTTTCTTGAGTAATGATCCAGGAGCAGCTTCCTGCCCCCAAGAGACAAAGGTGCATCCAGAGAGTAGGAAGGAAGAATCAGGGGGCCAGGAATAACTGGTTGGTACCTTAGAATGAATCCATTGTTCAGAATGAATAATGTAACCAGTGACAGCAACCACAGGTCCTAGGAGACATGGCCTATCAGAGGATAGCCTAGGAGACTGCAGGCCTTTAGGAAGTGATCCAGGTCCAACCAAAGCTGAAGGGGGTGCTCGAGAGGCAGGGCATCAATGTGAGCACCTCCCTGTATCATGGAAAAGGCTGGCAAGAATTTGTCAGCCCTCTTGGAAGAGCACAGAAGGGGATAATTGGCTTTGCTTGTTGGGCTAAGGTGATGTCAAGTGTCGTCTGGGGTCTAGGCTTGGGTCTTAGCTAACCACAGCAGATGCAGCATGGCCAGAAATGAATGTGAAAGATCAAGGGTTACAAGCCACATCTTAGCAATGGTCAAAGAGTACATGATGTAACAGGAAGGCCAGAGAGTCCTCACCTTATCCCAGGACAATAAGTCACAATATTTCAGACAGCTGGGAACTTACATAACTTCCATGGAGAAGGATAGCAAAGCAGAGAAACTCATGGATTGATTCAGAAGGCACACAAATATACAAATTTTTGAATTGTGAGTTAATAACTTTAAATTAGTATGATTAAGTTTTTGGCTATCTGGTAGGAACAGATACTGTAAGCTTACAAAGCTACATTAAGTTTAGTTTTGCAAAAGTCACATCTTTGCACATGTACATCTGTGAATGTGAAATGTTATATCCACTGTAAATTATAGGTAGAGTGAAATTAACAAGGAATTAAGAAGAAGAGATTGGTTTCATATGAAGTTTAAGGTGGTTTTTTCCAGTTCTGTGAAGAGGGTCATTGGTAGCTTGATGGGAATAGCATTGATTCTATAAATTACTTTGGGCAGTATGGCCATTTTCACAATATTAATTCTTCCTAACCATGAGCATGGAATGTTTCTCCATCTGTTTGTGTCCTCTCTTATTTCCTTGAACAGTGGTTTGTAGTTCTCCTTGAAGAGGTCCTTCACATCCTTTGTTAGTTGTATTCCTAGGTATTTTATTCTCTTTGTAGCAATTGTGAATGGCTCTCTTCAGCCTGTTATTGGTGTATAGGAATTCTTGTGATTTCTGCACATTGATTTTGTATCCTGAGACTTTGCTGAAGTTGCTTATCAGTTTAAGGAGATTTTGGGCTGAGACGATGGGGTCTTCTAAATATACAATCATGTCGTCTGGAAATAGAGACAATTTGACTTCCTCCTTTCCTATTTGAATACCCTTTATTTCTTTTTCTTGCCTGATTGCTCTGTCTAGCACTTCTAATACTATATTGAATAGGAGTGGTGAGAGAGGGCATCCTTGTCTAGTGCCACATTTCAAAGGGGATGCTTCCAATTTTTGCCCATTCAGTATGATATTGGCCGTGGGTTTGTCACAAATTGCTTTTATTATTTTGATATACGTTTCATCGATACTTAGTTTATTGAGAGTTTTTAGCATAAAGCGCTGTTGAATTTTGTCAAAGGCCTTCTCTGCATCTTTTGAGATAATCGTGTGGTTTTTGTTTTTGGTTCTGTTTATGTGATAGATTGCATTTATAGACTTGCATATTTTGAACCATCCTTGCATCCTCAGGATGAAGCCTATTTGATCATGATGGATAAGCTTTTTGATGTGCTGTTGCAATTGGTTTGCCAGTATTTTATTGAAGATTTTTGCATCTATGTTCATCATGGATATTGGCCTGAAGTTTTCTTTTTTTGTTGAGTCTCTGCCGGGTTTTGGTATCAGGATGATGTTGGTCTCATAAAATGATTTGGAAAGCACTCTTTTCGTATTGTTTGGAATAGTTTCAGAAGGAGTGGTACCAGCTCCTTGTTGTATGTCTGGTAGAATTTGGCTGTGAACTCATCCAGACCGGGGCTTTTTTTGGTTGGTAGGCTATTAATTGCTGCCTCCACTTCAACCCTTGTTATTGGTCTGTTCAGGGTTTCAACTTCTTCCTGGTTTAGGTGCAAGGGTCTAGGAATTATCCATTTCTTCCAGGTTTACTGGTTTATATGCATAGAATTGTTTGTAGTAATATCTGATGGTAGTTTGTATTTCTGTGGAATTGGTGGTGATATCCCCTTTATTGTTTTTTACTGCATCTATTTGATTCTTCTCTCTTTTCTTTTTTATTTAACTGGCTAGTGGTCTGTCTATTTTGTTGGTCTTTTCAAAAGAAGACATATATGAGGCCAACAAACATATGAAAAAATGCTCCTCATCACTGGTCATTAGAGAAATGCAAACCACAATAAGATACCATCTCATGTCAGTTAGAATGGTGATCATTAAAAAGTCAGGAAACAACAGATGCCAGAGAGAATGTGTAGAAATAGGAACACTTTTACACTGTTGGGAGTGTAAATTAGTTCAACCATTGTGGAAGACAGTGTGGCAATTCCTCAAGGATCTAGAACCAGAAATACCATTTGACTCAGCAATCCTATTACTGATATATACCCAAAGGATTATAAATCATTCTATTATAAAGACACATACACACGTATGTTTGTTGCAGCATTGTTCACCATAGCAAAGACTTGAAACCAACCCAAATGCCCATCCATGAATAAAAAAAATGTGGCACATATACACCATGGAATATTATGAAGCCATAAAAAAGGGATGAGTTCATGTCTTTTGCAGGAACGTGAAGCTGGAAACCATTATTCTCAGTTAACTAATACAAGAACAGAAAACAAAACACCACATGATCTCACTCATAAGTGGGAGCTGAACAATGAGAACACATGGACACAGGAAGGGGATGCCACACAACAGGACATGTTAGAGGGTGGGGCCAGGGGGAGAGAGAGCATTAGGGGAAATACCTAATGTAGATGACAGGTTGATGAGTGCAGCAAACCATCATGGCACACGTATACCTATGTAACAAACCTGCACATTCTGCACACATACCCCAGAACTTAAAGTATAATAATAAAATAAAATAATTTTAAAAAAGGAAAAACATTTATGCAAAAAGCAAGATAAGTTTGAAGAAACAGGAGTTGCTGGCAGGGTGGGTCCACTGGGATAGTGTGGACATTGGGAAGATAACATAATTTTACACATTATTTATTGTGTATTCATAAAGATCTGCTCTGTTGCCCAGGCTGGAGTACAGTGGCATGATCTCGGATCACTGCAACCTCTGCTTCCTGGGCTCAAGCAATTCTCCTGCCTCAGCCTCCCAAGAAGCTGGAATTACAGGTGCCCACTACCATGCTGAGATAATTTTTTTATTTTTAGTAGAGACAGGTTTTCACCATGTTGGCCAGGCTGGTCTCAGACTCCTGACCTCAAGCAATTTTCCTGCCTCAGCCTCCCAAAGTGCTGGGATTACAGGTGTGAGCCACTGTGCCCAGCCTGCTGATATACTTTCTATGTAGCATATCTCTATTAGCCTGAGTCAAGTTTCTCAATGTGGGCATGGCAGGCTCTTCCTAACATTCCCAGTGTCATAATGCAGTACAACCACAGTTGAGCTGCTCTCCTACAGGACAAACACAAGCCAACAAAACCCATTACAGAGTCTCTTGGCGAGAGTTCTCATGGTTTAAGGAGACAGGTCCCATCCTGTCATCAGAACGAGAGGCTTGTGTCTGTATCACTTGTGCTCTGAGCTTTCTACCTTTCTATCTCTTCTTTTTTTTTTTTTTTTTTTTAATTATTTCAGTACCTGATTTCATTAAAATACATTCAACCTGAGCAGCTTCTGACAAAGATATACAGGCTCTTCATGCAGGCTAATAATTTAACACTGCAAGCAGACTAATACACTGCTACCCCTTTCAATGTGTATAGTTGGGTCATTCGTTCACATTCATTTGGAGAAGAAATTGAGAGCTGCCTGGGGGAAGGACAGAGTAGGGCCTGGCAGCAGGCAATGGGCTCCCTCTCTTCCCTGCCCTGAACAATCAGTTCTGGCCACAGAATACACACACCTTCAGCCAAGCAAAAACCCCAGCCACTCTCTGGGCTTATCCTCCTTAGTGAGGAGCTAAATAAAATGAACATGTTCTGTTTCTCAAACATAACCTGGTGGGGCAGTGGTTTCAGGAATTTTTTAAAGAGATTTTTGAAGTATTTTCCATAATAACTTTAGTATTCACCAAATGAGATATGGCGCTTCCTAGCTGTGCTTTTTAACCTCTTTGTGCCTCAGTTTCCTCATCTGTAAAATGAGAATAAGAATCGCATCTACATCTACATCTACATGTGAGATTTAAAGAAGTTAATACGGTTTATGCACTTATAACAGTGCCTGCTACAGATTGGACTACACACAAGCTCGGCTTTTATTAGTAAAGAAGAGGAGTTTGAGCAGCTACAATTTTCTCAGTCTCTCTTCATTTCCAGAAAGGTTTGATCACACTTGTAATGTTTGGCACTTCACAAAGATGAGCATCCTAGACATCTTCTGGGTTGACCCCTTCCTTAGTCTACAACAGATACTGAAACTAGAGTTTAATGTAAGAAGCAAATATTTAAGTCAGATAGGAAGTGTAGTGTGTTCTCAGAGCATGGGACTCTAAAATGGGTATGCAAAGACAGAAACCTTTTTATGGGTACAGGAAAAATTGAGACCAAATCATTGATGGTGGTAGGGTGAGATGGGAGTCGGGTTGAGGGGCTATTTTTTATTTTTTTGAGAGAGTCCTGCTCTATCATCCAGGCTGGAGTGCAGTGGTGTAATCTCGGCTCACTGCAACCTCTGGCTCCTAGGTTCAAGCCATTTTCCTGCCTCAGTCTCCAGAGTAGCTTGGATTACAGGCATGCACACCACACCTGGCTAATTTTTGTATTTTTAGCAGAGATGGGGTTTCACCGTGTTGGCCAGGCTGGTCCTGAACTCCTGACATCAAGTGATCCATCCACCTCAGCCTCCCAAAGTGCTGGAACTGTGCCCAGCCGAGGGGCTAGTAAGAGAAAATATACCCAAACCTATATATTGAAATGCTGACTTATCATATACACCTCTTGAGAGGCTGTATACTTTTTCCAGTAATACTGCTGTATTTGAAAACATTTTGGGCAATGTGAAAATTTTCAGAACAGTCTCATTAGTAGGCATACTTGAATAGAAATCATTGTTTTATTTCTGATCTCCAATTTCTGTCAGGCAGTGGGGCCACCCACTATATTCACCAGACTTGGTTCTGGATGTTATTTGACCATTTCTAAAATGCCACAGGACAAATCCTTCACTTTTACCACTAAGCTAAATTCTGTCAATGTCAGCAACATTTAAATAAGGACATTTCATTTATATTCTAGATTGTGATATTGAATTTCTAAAACGTCTGTTAAGAAAATAAACCACATTACCTTCCAGTTGTTTTCCCAATCTTGTATATTATTAAATCAGTGTATACTCTAGGTAAATTAAACTCAATGGCTCATGAGCCTGCCTAGGAAAATGAACAAAATACAATTAACCATGTACATACTTCACAACAGGGGTGTAAGTTTGTAATAAGACTATTTGTAAAGTAATTCTGAGTCCTTACTATGTGAATGCAAATCATCAGTATTAAAATCAACAAATAACACAGCTGTCTGTGATGGGACAGTCATGGTAAGGGTTTTAAGCAACCTCTTAAAGACAGTGTTTAAGGAGCTATTTCTATTCCCTCCCTTGTAGGAGCTAATTTATCCTTTGTAGTGACAGGAATGGAAATGCTTTACTCTGGGAATGCTGACTGCATTACGGGTAAGCCATTTGTGACTGCTAAACGACTTGTATCCTAGTTGGACTTATAGAACTCACAATTGCATTCATCATCGTGTTTCCACCACAGAGACTCTACTCAATGGAGTCATGCATTTATCATTACATTTTGTGCCTCTGACGAGGTACTTAGCTGGGATTTGCCTTCAAATTCCAACTGGTATGAGCCTGTGGATACCAATAAGCTCATACCAGTATGTGGATACATATTGAGATGGTAGGCCCTGGAAAAATTACCAGAAAGATTAATAGCTTCTCATTCCTGATGCCTACTCTAACTTTGGAAAGTATTAAAAGCACGCAAGGCAGCTGCACAAGCATCTGGTTGACCTCTGGAATGGCTAAGCACCAGCCAGTAGTTGGGGGAGACAGCACAAAGCTGAAGCTTGGCAAATTTTAGACACTGGACATGAGAAGTGCCATCAGACCATTTCACCAGAAAATATCATCTTAGCTCTTTCTTTTATTTTATTTAGCAAAGCAAAAGTTTTCAATACTCATATCCTTAAACATAAAATCTCATATTTTGTAAGATGAATAGTCTCAGTGAGACTGCCCCTTACTCCTCCTTTGCCAGAAAGTTAGAAGGACCCTAACAGAGCATAGGAGAATGTTTGCTTTACTCACTCAACAACTTTTACTGGTCACTATGTGTCTGACACTGTGATAGCATTAAAGAGACAGAACTGAGTAAGACATGGACATAGCCCTTGAAGGCCTGTTTCAAAAGAAATGAGAAATTACACCCTCACATGTAAGGAGGGCTATCAGATCAGGAAGAGCATCCTTCAGGTTTGGAAATGGTAACCAAGAACCTACAAAACTTAGAGATGTCTTTGCAAAAGCAATTACTTTGGGGACAGCCTCAAATGTTGACTATAAATTCACTCTAAAGAAGAAGAGAAAGAACTGTCTAAACAGCATCCTCTGTTTGGTGTACCAGGAGTTGTTAAAGTTTGAATTGTGTCTGCCTGATAGTCATATGTTGAGGCTCTAGCCCCACTGCCACGGATGTGACCTTAGTTAGAAACAGGGTCATTGGGCTGGGCACGGTGGCTCATGCCTGTTATCCCAGAACTTTGGGAGGCCAAGGCGGGAGGATCACTTGAGGTCAGGAGTTCAAGACCAGCCTGGCTAACATTGTGAAACCCTGTTTCTACTACAAAAAACAAAAATTAAGTGGGTGTGGTGTTGGGTACCTATAATCCCAACTACTCAGAAGCTGAGGCAGGAAAATTGCTTGAACCCAGGAGGCAGAGGTTGCAGTGAGCCAAGATCACACCACTGCCCTCCAGCCTGGGCAACAGAGCGAGACTCTGTCTCAAATAAATAGATAAATAAAAGGAAAGAAAGAAATAGGGTCATTGACAATGTAATTAAGTTTGGATGAAGTCATACTGGTATAGGGTAAGCCCCTAATCTAGTATGACTGGTGTCCTATAAAACAGGGAAATTTGGACAAAGACATGCAGGGAAGGAGAATACCATGTGAAGATGAGTGCAGAGACTGGGGGGGAGGGTGCAGCAGGAACCAAGGAACACCAAAGATGGCCAGCAAAGCACCAGAACCTGGAGGAGAGACCTGGAACAGATTCCTCCCTCATGGCCCTCAGAAGGAACCAGCCCTGCTATCACCTTGATCTCAGACTTCTGCCTCCAGATCTGTGAGACAATACGTTTCTGCTGTTTATGCCACCCAGTCTGTGGGTGTTTGTTACTGTAGCCCTCAGAAGTTGGTATAGGGAGAATAGCAAGATGCTCCGTTTGATTGAATCGAAATTTGTGTAGTTCTGAAGTGGAGACAAAGCCATAAGGGAATGGAGTTAGAAAGGAGATGAGGCCTTATCCAGGGTCCCTTCATGTCAAACTAAACAAGTACATCTCAAATTTGTCAAGAGAAGGAAACAATAGTGGATTTTTTTTTTTAACTTTAAACAAATTTTTATTACACAAAGGTTGTCACATAATTGGATATTTCTCTACTTTGTACACAATTATTCTCACTCTCCACAGAAAGGCTGCCTAACTTTTCAACTGGCGGTAGCAAGCACTAAAATCCTGATTTTAACAGAATAGTGGTAAAAATGCCTCAGTGATTTAAGTTGAAAGCAGTACATTGGTACATGGCTCTTGTACCCAGTATCAGGAATGTACAAATGTCTTTTTATTCAAAAATACAAAATAAATTATCTGTAGGCATGGACAATGACAGCAATAAACCATTATGTATTTTGTCAACTGAAACCAGTAACTGATGGTTATAGTGATGTCTTAAACATCAGCCAGCCTTTTCTTCATTTTCTCCAACTGACTTCTCTGAAGTTCAATAGTGGATTTTAATGAAGGGATTAAATTCTGGAGAAGGTGAGAAGCTGAGGCATATGTGGTGACAGGAACTAGTAAAAAGATTCTTGGCCCAGAGTCCTTGGTTCCAGGCACAAGATTGGAAGGCTGTGAGACTCTTGAAATTTTAGGTGAAATTTTGTTTGATCATGAGTCATTATGGGCTACCAGTGAGCACACAAATTTTGAAGTCAACGGTATCAGTTCCAAAGCATCTATTAGCACGAGGCCAAGGACAACTATTTCTCTTCCCTTAACCTCTGTTTTTTTCTCTGAAAATGGGATGGCCTTACTCTATATGCTGGTTATGAGAATGTAATGCTATATTGTATATGAAGTATTTAGGATAATGCCATAAAATAAGCGTTCTTTAAAAAATACCTATGATTATTATTTCATTATTCTTGTTTTCCATGTGCGGGTGATGCCTCAAAATTGATTTCAATACAACTTCATTGAGAGAATTTTCACCTTTAGTCTTTAATCCCCGCAAAGCCCAATGATCAGTGTGACAAAGTAAAGCCTTCACATTCTAGATCCAAATTAACATTTGCTTGAATAGAGTAAAATCAATAATTTTAAAAATTAGGAACTGACTACCAATCTTGGTGAATGGGCCCTTATGAAATTTAGGATTAATAATAATTCCATCTCCAGTAGGGATAAGTAACCAAGACAATTAAGTTCTGGCTAATTGGGCCAAGTTCTTTGATTTTTGGAAGTAAAGTAACTGACATAAACTAACAATCACATACATGTTAAATGAATACACAAGTATGTGTGTGTGAATATTACATATACAATATGGCTCTGAGTTCTCCAGCATTGCCAATACATCTGATTGACCATTCAGATACAAGTCACTTGATAAATCTATTTCAAAAGACTGGCCCATTGAGCCTAAAATTCAGACATTGCAATGCATTTGTGTTCTAATACGTTATCTACAAATTTCCCACAATCATAAAATAATAAAGCTTTTAACATCAAAATCAAGAGGGGGATTTGAATTGATGGATGGGAACGTGGTGTGTAATATTTTAATTCCACATTATAATTCAGATTATATCATACACATCTGGGACATCTGTTAGTGAGAGTAAAATCTATCTCTTTAATACAAAGGCCTTTAATAATCTCAGTTCTGGAAGAGGGGAGAAGCTACTATTTCTTTTATTGAATACTGGACCCCAGATCATGAGTTGAAGCCAGGATTAAGTTAAATTTAAGCTTTTTTGTTACAGAGCCTTTTCTCTCTACAACATCACATTGTCTTTTCAACTATTTATTGATAACACAAAGATATAAACAATGAGAAAGGAAATTCCTATTTCTTAAGTACCTACTATGTGCTTGACACTTTGGCATAGATTACCTCATTTGATAATAATTTATTACCTTCATTTTATAAAATAGGATTTGGGGATTCAAAGAGGTCTGTTTCCCAAGTGTACTCATTGAATATGTGATAGAAATAGAATTCCCATGCAAGTTTTCTGACTCTAAATTTACCGTTTTTTAAAATGCTACACAGTAGGAGATTGCTCCTATTGTACCACCTTCCCCCAAAATATCTGGATTAGCTTTCTCCTTCCAGATACAATTTTATAAATATTGTATTACTGTCTTAGATTGGAATATCAAACCAAGGACTTGAGTGCATGTAGTTTATCTGAGAGGCAATTCCAGGCAGGATCCTTAGGGGAGTAGGGAAGCAAAACAGAGAAGAAAAAGAAACCAATACAGGGGCTCAGAGAAACTGTCTTTTTCAGTTACTCAGGAATTATGAATATGCTAACAGTGCACTCTGCTAGATAATGTCACTTATCCCAAAGGAATGTGTTTACATGTGGAATGGATGAATGCATTAACTTCACTAGGGTGTTTGCCTATTAACTTAGCTCCCAATGAGGAGCTAAGTTCTTGTCACCACTTCATACTGATTTTTTTCCAGTTATGAGCTTTCAGCTCATCTGTTCTCCTCAACTTCTGAAATGATCAACGTGGTCTTCAAAGTGCATTCTCTCCACCTTCTTATGGTATCACTATCTGTCCTCTCATTTTAATCTTAAGGACTGTAAAGACCCCATCTCTAGATAAGGTCATATACTGAGATAGTGAGGGTTTGGATGTCAACATATGAATTTGGGGGTTGAGGGAGGACATAACAGTCAGCCCACACAATCGCACATATACAAAAAATAAATCAGAGCCATCAAGCTTATCATTTATGTTAGGTTTAGGAAAAATCTGGGCTCCTGGCTTTTCAAATGATTGTCACCTTTAAAATACTTTGCCATTTAAAAATTCTAAAAGATTAACTATGAGAAAACATAAAACATGTAGCTGAGTAATTCAGTTTAGACTTGGAATTTTAAGTTGAAGTGTATGAGATTTTGACTAAGTTTGTAAACAATGTTAGATTGTTTTAAATAATTTGAGATTCTTTATATTTTTAAAGTATAATTTAATAGATTAACTTGCAATGTCAAAGCATCTGGGAAAGTTTCACTTGTTGAACAGATATTTAAAATATATAAAATAGAACCTATTATATTAAATTTATTTTTAAAAGTTTAAAGTATTTTAAGACAGTTTAGCTATATTTGTAAATGGGACAGAACATTTAGAAGAGTGTCAAAATATTAATTAGTTCTTGTAGAAGTGATTGTTAAATATTAGTAGACTTATAACTGTGATAACATTATTTTTAGGTTAAACTTAAAAGCTTAAGGGAAAACTAGTTTTGTTTTTTTTTTAATTTGTCAATTTAATGAACTGAACATTAGTTTTAAAAAGCAGCCACTAAAAGCATTCCCTGTGCATCAGTCATCCTTCAAAAACACAAAAATCTCATATAAAGAGCATTATGTCAGAAAGGGTTGCCTTTTTAACTTAAATTTATATTTTTATCTTAATGCAAAAGCAGCACATATATTATAGAAGCATTTGAAAATATTTTTAAATGTTTGAAAACATTAATAAGAAAGAGATAAATAAGCAGGCACAGTGGCTCACACCTGTAATCCCAGCACTTTGGGAGGTCAAGGTGGGTGGAACACTTGTGCCCAGGAGTTCGACACCAGCTTGAGCTATATCCCATCTCTACCAAAAATACAAATTTAGCCAGGTGTGGTGGCAGGTGCCTGTAATCCTAGCTACTTGGGAGGCTGAGGCAGGAGGATCGTTTGAACCCAGGAGGTGGATGTTGCAGTGAGCCTATATTGCACCACTGGACTCCAGCCTGGGTGACAGAGTGAGACCTTGAGAAGGGAAGGGAAGAAGGGAAGGGAAGGGAAGAGGGAAGGGAAGGGAAGGGAAGGGAAGGGGGAGGGGAGGGGAGGGGAGGGAAGGGAAGGGAAGGGAAGGGAAGGGAAGGGAAGGGAGAGAAGAAAGAGAGAGACAGACAAAGGAAGGAAAGAAAGGAAAGGAAGGAAAGAAAGAAGGAAGAAAGAAGGAAAGAAAGAAAGAAGGAAAGGAAAGAAAGAGAGGAAAGAGGAAAGAAAGAGAGAAAAGAAGGAAAGAAAGAAGGAGGAAAGAAAGAAAGAAATTAAAATTATGTAATCCAAGATATAATTATGGCAGTAAATATTCTTATAGTAAATGTTGGCATATGTCAGCGTTTCTCAAAGTGAGATTCGCAGATCAGTTGAGCAGCAGCACCTGAGAACCGGTTAGAAATGCAAATTCTCCTGCCTTTCCTCCCTGCAGACATATTGGATAACAATTCTGGGAGCAGAGCCCAGAAATCTGATTATAGCAGTCCCTGCAGGTGATTCTGTTGTACGCTAAGGTTTAAGGACTGATACTATACATCATAAGAGTTTCCATGGATAATTACCTAGGAGAAATACTGCTTGATCAAAGAGTTGGTTTTTTCTAAATGAAACCATAGACTCTATTGAAATTTCACCAGTTTTTCTGCACATGACCTTCCATGTTCCAGGATCCAATCCAGGATCTCATATTCCATTAGTCTTCATGTCTCCTTTGTCTCCTGTGACAACCACTTAGGTTTTCCTTATGTTACAAGACCCTGATGTTTTTGAAGGGAACTTGTTAGGTAATTAGCTGAACATCCCTTATTTGGGGTTTGTCTGATGTTTTGTCATTATTAGACTGGGATTATTAGTGTTTGAGGGGAGAGTTGAGGTACTCTCCTCATTGCATCATATAAAAGAGCACCTGATGTCATCATGACTTATTACTGGCAATCTTCATTTTCACCACTTAGTTAAAGTGGTGTCTGCCAGATTCTTCCACAGTAGAGCTACAATTTTTCCATTTCCATTTCTTTGGAAGCAAGTGACTAAGTCCAGTCAACACTGAAAAGGAAGGAAATTAAGCTCTACCTCATGAAGGGGGCAGTATCTGCATATATTGTTCGGAATTCTCATGTAAGAGATTTCCTCTTCTCCATTAAATGATTGGTTACTTGCTTGACTGCTCATTAGCATGGATCCATAACATTTATTTATTTTTTGACTTACAATCCAATACAGCCTTTATTTGTTTCTCATGTTTTCTACCTTTGGCCAACTCTTTCAGTTTGGGGTCCTACATTTTTTGTTTCTCCTTTTTAACTTCTGGTACTGTGGGGTGCTCCAGGCTTCTTACCATGTGTTTTCCTGCTCAGCCCCATAATCAACTGTTTCTTCAAGGAGTCTTGGTTTCTTTGACTGGTGAATGGCATTGACTAACCAACATCTGGGCACTAGCTGTGCTCATTGCCACTAGAGTTTTATTAATTCTAGGCCTTCTCAGTGGGCAGAGCTAGGAATCATGTATACTTTTAAGAATTTCAGTATGTATTTCCAAACTGCCCTCCAACTTTTTTTTCTAGTTTACATTGTTATACCACTATTGTATGAGGAGGCAATTTTCTATGTTTGTGTAAAAGGGTCATTATAATTTATTTAAGTTTACCAAATTGATACCTTTTTAAAATGGTATACACATCCCTGCAGTTTTTATTACTGTGCCAATTAAATATTTTTCAGTTACATATTAGGCATTTTACTTTCTCCTTTTATAAATTTTCTGTTTACAGCATTTGCTCGTTCATTTCTCTACTACTTGTCATTTTCTGACTACAGTAAACTACTTAATTTTATGCTATTTAGATATCTAGATGACAGAAAACTAATAGCCATGTTCAGTAAGCCTCTTGACTTAACTCTATTTAGGGAACAGAAGAACAGGCATTCAGTTATCTTTTTGACCTTAAGCTCACCTGAAAAGAAAATTGTTAGAACAAACTCCAGAGTGGAATGAAATATTTGGGAAATCTCATATTGACCTCCCATTGCACTGGTAGCTGACAGCAATCACTAACATCCTATGAGTCTGTATGAGGTATGGAGTAATTTTAAGTTTTTCTCCCCTTCTTGTAGGAAAAGTCCTCATTTAGTTGTGCCTATATCCTGATTTATAGAGAATGGTAAGTTGTATGAACTACTTGCTCTGAATCTATACGGGCACAGAATTTTGCTATACTTGCAAAGGAAAATTAAAATGGAGTATGAAGCTCAAAAGTGTATCCATAAAATTAAAACAAGGATAGTTTATTTATTTATTTTTGGTTTTAGGGAGTGAAGAATTTAAGAGGCAAGAAAGAAGGAAGAGGCTCCCCCCTGTACAGAGATAGAGAGAGGGGGCTCCAAGCTGAAAGAGGGAACCCCCAAGGGCAGTTCATTTATATTATAGTTACTCAAGTATAATATATTCAGATGCCAGTCATATGATTTAGCATGGGCTTGAAAAAAGAGAACAGTGAGCTTGGGCGTGGTGGCTCACTCCTGTAATCCCAGCACTTTGGGAGGCTGATTCGGGTGGATCACCTGAGTTCAGGAGTTCAAGACCAGCCTGACCCACATGGTGAAACCTCATCTGTACTAAAACTACAAAAATTAGCTGGGTATGGTGGTGCACACCTGTAATCCCCACTACTCAGGAGGCTGAGGCAGGAGAATCACTTGAATCTGGGGGGAGAGATTGCAGTGAGCTGAGATGATACCACTGTACTCCAGCCTGGGCAACAAAGTGAGACTCCATCTCAAAAAAAAAAAAAAAAAAAAAAAAAAAAAAGCTCACATTGAGCATATGAGCTACAAGCTAGGTTCAGTGCCTAGAATTGTATTATAAAGTTGTCAAGCTATGTAAAATCTGGCAATGTCTTTCTGCCCTGATTTACTTCATCCATGATCCTTTGTCTAAATCACACTGAACTGATTGCTATCCTTCACAATGCCAGGCAGGCTTTTGCCTCAAGGACTTTGCACACATACTGTTCCCTTTGCCTAGACCATTCTTTTTCCATGTGTTTACTTGGCTTCTCCCTCTGCTCTTACAAGTTTGCTCAAATGTCACCTTCTCAATGAGAACTTCCTGACCATATGTTAAAAGTTGTAATCCCTCACTCCCAGGTTGCTTTCTTAGTTAAGATAATGCTAGCAGCTATAAAGTTAAAACTTTAACTCTCAATGGCATACCACGATAAAAACTTTATTCCTCATTCAAGTAAAGTCCAAATGGTAGGTGAATGTGAAAGGACTGGAGATTCTGCTCCATGCAGTCATTCAGAAACTTAGCCTGATGGAGGCTCTGCTATCATCACCAAGGAAATCAATAGATAAGGAAAGACAGAAAGTAGGAGTCAAGGCAGGATATTTTTACATGCCAAGAGATAACTCATTCAGAATTACTATACCCACATTCATTGGCTGGTAGTCAGTCACAAGATTCCATGTAACTATAAGAGAGATTGAGAAATGTGGTCTAACTCTATGTCCAGGAGGAAAAGGAAAAAGGTTTGATTAACAACTAGTCAGTCTCTTCCATACACATAGTAGGCATCATTAAAGACTTATTGACAGACTGAATACAGAATGTATCAAGACTGTGATCCAGTCAAATCAAGTTAAGAGGTGTTTTGAGGAATTCAACGGGTGATAAGCATGATTTCAGATGGTGTCAAGGGATATGTAGGTGGGGAGATGACATGTGCTTTCTTGAAAAATTAGCCTACAAATAAACATGGAAGGAACATTATCTGTGGCTTATACTACATGTTGCTGAGATTCAGCTGCAGCCTCCATTCTGCTTGCCCATGTCTGCCTCACAGGCCCAGGTTGATAGATCAGTCACTATTGGGAGCATTGTTGGTAACTGTGACTAAAACACAGAACTCTGGAGGATCTTACCTTATCAATGAACTGCTCCGCTTGAAAATGACATATGTCAACTTCCACTTAAACTCATTCACTAAAACTAGCCACATTGCCTAGCCCCAAATGGAAACAATTTGAATATTTGGCAAGCAACACCTAAGACTGCCACAAAGGACAGTGGAGAATTAAGTTAGACGGGACGTACCAGTGTTACCTTTACTCTGTACAAACAGGGCACTTGGGCAGAAATTAATTAAAACTGCAGAATCTTGAAAGCCTCCAAAACTTATCTCTTCACTCAGATAACTTCAAAGTTCTTCATTGCTTATCCAACTCCCTGCTATAAATTTTCACTTGGATATTTGAGTTGATCTCATTTATCAATTTCTTATTCAACAAAGTTTTGAAGACCCATCAAGCTAGATGCTAGGGAGGCAGCAGTGGACAAAGCAGTGATAGTCCCTGGCCTCACAAAGTAGTAATATAGGTAAAGGGTGAGCAAACATTTTTTTAATAAAGGGACAAGTAGCAAATATTTTAACCTTTGCAGGTACACAGGCTGACAAGAAAGCAGCCATCGTCAATACAGAACTCTATGAGTGTGACTGTGACCTAATAAACTATTAAAAACAGTGGGCCAGATGTGATTCAGAGGCCCTGGTTTACTGGCGCTCATCTATTAGAAGAATCAAATATATGTATTTTCTTAAAAAGAATAATTTTTACTTTATAATTTCTTGCTCTTTCATGCTCCATCAGAAAGTTTATCAAAGAGAAGTCAGAGGCTTTAGTTCCAATCAGCAACATCAACAACTCTGTGTCTTTGGAGCTTCCCATCCCTGAGCCTCAGTTTCTTTATCTGTATGTAACATAAGGTTGGGAGTAGGGGCAGCTCTAAGACCTTTTCCCTCTCTAACATTCTATATTTCTATTTGTGCACTTGACTGACCAGATATGCAGGAAACTGGGTCAGGGTGGATTCACAACAAAGAAAACAAGAATCATCAGAGGTGTGACCTCCATTGCCTACCTGCTTGTGATGGTCACATACCATCTGTCAGTTGGGGAAGCATCTTACTTCCTTTTTTTTTTTTCTTTGAGACAGTGTTTTGCTCTGCCACCCAGACTGGAGTGTAATGGCATGATCTTGGCTCACTGCAACCTCCACCACTCATGTTCAAGCAATTCTCCTGCCTTAGCCTCCTGCATAGCTGGGATTATAGGCGCAAGCCAAGATTCCTGGCTAATTTTTGTATTTTTAGTAGAGATGGGGTTTCACCATGTTGGCTGGGCTGGTCTCAAACTCCTGATCTCAGGTGAACCATCCACCTCGGCCTCCCAAATTGCTGGGATTACAGGTGTGAGCCACCTCGCCCAGCTGCATCTTACTTTCTTAATTCCACTCGCTAAAGCTCTGAGCAGGATGCTAGGCACACCGTAGATGCTATTTGCCACTGTTCCCTCTTGACCTTCATTTCTTCTCCTTTCTCTGCCTTCATCTTCCTTTATTCTCCTTACCTGCAATGAAAACACTACTGCAAATTAAATTCTCTTGTAAGAGGTACTAGCTGTTTTCATAAAAAGTAAAAAGCAAAGAATATGGTTTCAGTCTTTTCATTTCTGATGTAAGAAAAAGTGGAAAATTTATTTAGAAGATAAGGTGCCAAAGTCTTTTCATTTCTGATGCAAGAAAAGGTGGAAAATTTATTTAGAAAATAAGGTGCCAAAGATAAATTTCATGTATAGTGGGCCAGGCACGGTGGCTCACGCCTATAATCCCAGCACTTTGGGAGGCTGAGGCGGGTGGATCACGAGGTCAAGAGATCGAGACCATTCTGGTCAACATGGTGAAACCCTGTCTGTACTAAAAATACAAAAATTAGCTGGGCATGGTGGCACACGCCTGTAGTCCCAGCTACTCGGGAGGCTGAGGCAGGAGAATTGCCTGAACCCAGGAGGCGGAGGTTGCGGTGAGCCGAGATCGTGCCATTGCACTCCAGCCTGGGTAACAAGAGTTAAACTCTGTCTCAAAAAAAAAAAAAAATTCATGGATAATGAAAGTTCTTAACAGAGTCAGGTGGATTGATTTGAGTTCTGCCAGACACAGCTCTCCCTGTGACCTGCCCTCATTTCACCGCTCAGTGCAGAGTGAGTCATTTATCCACTGTGTGAAAACTGCCTTTTAAAAAAAACACAAGTTGAGTTTAGAAAACAAGCTTGTATGGAGAAAAAAAGAACTTGAGCCTTATTACCTTAATTTTTTTAAAAGCCAGAATGAATTATTTTTAAAATATAGTGAGACATTAGACATGGCACACAATGAACTATCAATATGATTGGTTGCTCTAAATTTATTTGTGTTTTTGTTCCTTTTTTCCTCATAAGGCATATTCTAACTTCTTCCCTAATACAAACTACATACATACATACACACAACATTCTCAATGGCTTTTTGGAATATTTGAAAAGGGCCAAATATGTGTTTATGGAAGATAGGAGATAGCCCTTTCAACCTTCCAATAATTGTTAAGTACTATATTATAGTGAAGTCTTTTGAAGTCTAATCTTACAACATTTACATTTTGAATTTGAGATCAAGAGGTTTGGAAGATTACAAACTGAACTCTGCAATTTTCCAAGGTTCAAATTCATTTCTAAGTAATGCTACGAGTCAGCGATTTAAGGTTGTCATGTTAGATTGCTAGAACTGATTTACTACTATTAGAGCAGTATATACATACAAAATATATATATATACAAAATATATGTATACTGCTGTAATAGTAGTAAATCAGTTCTCCACTATAATGATCTAAACAGAGAAAAATAATAATTCTAAGGAAAATGAAAATGTATAACTTTCTAAATAAAGTCAATTCTGTATAGCTTATTTTACATAGCCACATTTAAAAAATAAATTATAACATAAATAGCCATGAATCAACCCTTTTGCTTAGGTTTCAGCAGAAATATCAACATGGGTAGTTTAAAGGATATATATACATCCCTGAAAATCCCATAACAAGATCACCTGGAATACCCTCCCTCTTAAGCAGAGATCTTTCTTTTCTGTTGTTCTAACTAATTATCTCAGCTATTTTTTTCTTATGTTCATTAAGGTGTCCTGAGCACTGAGGACTGGAGGTTGGATTTATCCAAGGGCTGGCATTTTTGGAAGGAGGTACAATGGAAGACGAGCTGGACAAGAGCAGGACCATGATGGAAGAAATAAAATCTAGCTGAATACAGAGACAGGAGAAAAACGGAACTCAGTGACTGAAAGTGATAGGGAAAGGGCATTAGGGAGCATTAGATGTGGTTCATGTCCTGTAGGGGTGAGGACACTTCAGAAAGTTAAGAAGAAGGGCGGATGTTGTGTTAGGAAGTGAGCATCAATTAACAAATTAAAAGATGATATGGCTCCTAGTGATGATGAGGGCTGGAGTGTGGCTATAAGTGTGGATGGCACTTACAGCCTGTGAGCCTGTGGAGCAGGTACAGAATTCTGCAATGGACAAGGAAGGTATGTTTGGGCAATAAGAGCAATAATGTTGAGGCATGACCTCTGTGCCAGGTGCCACTGCTTCTGAAAATTGCCTTGGGTACACTTTTACTTGATGAAAATAAGAATAGATCACATTTACTGACAAATTGTCACAAGCCAGAAGCTCTGCTTAGAACTTTTAAAAAATGTTCTCATTTACAATTCCCAACAACATAGCAAAGTAGGCGCTATTATTTTCCCTGCTTTTACAGATTGAGAAGAAGGGTGAAAGAAGAAAAATTAATTTGGTCCATTTTGGGAGGCCAAGGCAGGAGGCTCACAAGGTCAAGAGATGGGGACCATTATGGCCAACGCAGAGAAACCCCATCTCTATTAAAAATATAAAATAATTAGCCAGGCATGGTGGCACATGCCTATAGTCTCAGCTACCCAGGAGGCTGAGACAGGAGAATTGCTTGAACCTGGGAGGTAGAGGTTGCAGTGAGCCGAGATCATGCCACTGCACTCCAGCCTGGGTGACAGACTGAGACTCCGTCTCAAAAAAAATAAAACAAAATAAAAATTAATTTGATCGAGTAGACACAATTAAAGTTGTGGTGCCCACTTTGAACCCAGGCAATCCATTCTAGAGTCCATTTTTGTAACTGCTACACTGTATTGTCAGTCAATTTGGAATCCCACAAAAGTGAGGCTGATGAACTGAATGGGAAGAACTTTGCCTGAAATATAGTAAGAAACTGCGGCATCCTAACCATTTAAACCCAGTTTTTTAGATTTCAAAGGAATCTAAAAACATGAGACACAAAGGCTAAAACTGCCTTATGTCAAATGACTAGAAAGAAGGGAAGGCTTAATTTCCATAACCCAGGGGGGCACCTCTATCAGTCCTCTGAGAACATATGAGAGAAAGCACCATTCTGACCAAGAAGACTATCTAAGTGGCAGTATATCTGCAGAGTTGGCAATTCTGAGAATACTCACCATGCGGTGTCCACAGACCATAAAAAGAGGGACAGATAAGGTGAGCAGGATTCCCCAACCTACAATGTGCTGTAGCCTAAACTAGTTCAGCCTATTGAAGCATATCATATTTGCTGCCCTGGGTTATTTCTAAATGACTAGAAAAACTGCTGAAAATCCTAACTTTAAAGTAGAAAACTTTGGAAAGACCATAAATAAGAACTCTGAAACTATAGTACTTCATTCCTCATCGATAGACTTACTTGGGAGAATGACTTTTTTGCTTTCAAGTCAAAAAATAAAAGTAAATTTCAGTTAGTAGCCATGATTCCTCATGTTTTTTTTTAATATCCAGATGAAGCAAAGTAGATATCTGGAAAACAGCTTGATAGAAGGCTAAGGAAAGGGGACCCAGACTACTCTCACACTGTTTTCTTTATGAAAGCAAGTGTCAGCTCCCAACCGAGAGGCAGTGAGATGAGTTATGACCATGTAAATGAAGCCATGAGAGGACAATGGGTACAGGGGATATTGCCATAGCCAAAAGATGCCCAAATGTCCAAAAAAAAAAAAAAAAAAAAAAAGCAGTATCTATAAAGAGTCTGGTATCAGAAGGTCTACCAAAGGGTCAGACTAACGTAATCCAGGTCAAAATCTGGAGGTGAGTACAGATGTGGGGTACAGGTTCTAAAGACAAAGATTTGTTATCGGGGAGCAGGAGGGTTTGGCATAGAAATCATCAGTGCAAGATGCTCTTGCTTGGAGAGCTGAGAGCATTTCTCACTATCAGTGGCTTCTAACTACCATGCTTTTTTTTTTTATCATTATTTTTTATTTTCTTGAGACGGAGTGTAGCTCTGTGGCCCAGGCTGGAGCATGGTGGCATGATCTCAGCTCACTGCAACCTCCACCTCCTGAGTTCAAGTGATTCTCTTGCCTCAGTCTCCCGAGTAGCTAGGACTACAGGTGTGTGCTACCACACCTGGCTAATTTTTGTATTTTTAGTAGAGATGGGGTTTCACCATGTTGGCCAGGCTGGTCTAGAACTCCTGGTCTCAAGTGATCTGCCTACCTTGGCCTCCCAAAGTGCTGGGATTACAGGCGTAAGCCACCACACATGGCCTACCATGCTTTTTATGTTTCTGCCCCTATACAACATTTGACTCTCCCATTTTTCTCTGGAATATTTGCACCCACTATAGATAAACTAAAAATACAGTTGAGAAAAAGCAATATAAAAACGTAACTTCTCAGAAATATTACTAAACTTTGATATATTCATCCAGATTTTGTCATAAGCGTATTTATATTTTCAAGAATGGATCATATTATACATAATGGTCAATAAATTGCTTTTCTCCCTTGGCATTATATTGTACCAAAATATCCAGGAGAACATAATTCTTATGTTACATAAGCTATTCCAAAGCATAGAAATTGATGGACGTCTTCCCAACTATAGGCCAGTCTTGCTAGCAAACACTATGATACAAAATACCAAAGTATTCACAAGTTAAATCTAATAATATACTGTGACCAGTTAGGATTTACTGAGGAATGTAAGAAGGTTTCAACATTAGGAAATCCATCCATGTAATTCAATAGACCAAAAATTAAAGAAGGAAAAGCATGATCATCTTAATGATAGTTATCACCCATTTCTTAATCTTTTTAAAATTAAAATCCCTAGTTACTTGGAAATGAAAGAAAATCTCATAGCCTGGAAGAATAATAACTAACAGAAACATGATACTTAATGGTACACTATTAGACATTCATAGTAAAGGGCTTTTTTTAAGCTTAAAAAAAGTGATATAGTTATCCTGTATCACAGCTACACTTCAACACTTTCTTATTTTCCCTAAGATTCTAACTAATGTAAAACACACAACAAGAAATTAGTGAAATAAATATTCAAAAGAAAGAGATAAGATTGTCACTATTGTCTATATAGGGAACACAAGAGAAAAATCACTCACAATATCTAAGAAAAAGACTGGAAAAGATAAAAGATTTCGGCTGGGGTGGTGGCTCACACCTGTAATCCCAATACTTTGGGAGGCCGAGACTAGTGGATTACTGAAGCCCAGGAGTTCTAGACCAGCCTGGGCAACATAGTGAAATCTCTTTTCTACAAAAAAGTGCAAAAAATTAGCTGGGTGTGCCGGTGTGCACCTATAGTCTCAGCTACCTGGGAAGCTGAGGTGGGAGGATCACCTGAGCCCAGAAGGTCATGGCTGCAGTGAGCCATGATCTCTCCACTGCATTCTAACCTGGGCAACAGAAACAGACTTTGTCTCAAAAACAAACAAACAAGCAAAAACACAAAAATAAATAAAAGATTTCAACAAGCTAGCTATGCTCAAGATGAACTTAAAAAATAAATTACTTTCCAAAACACTGTCAATAATTTGAAAATAAAATGGAGAAGAAAAAGATCACACTTAAAATAGCAACCACTACTCTGAACTACCTAGGAATAAATGTGATAATAAATGTGTAAGACGTTTGTGAAAAAAATCATACCATGTTTTTCAATATATAAAAAGACTTAACTAATTTAAAAGACATAGCATATTCTTGTATGGGAAAGCCCATTATAAACATCCTTCTCCTTTTCAAATTAAACAATAAAGTTAATGATTAATGGGGTTAATATTTTTAAAATATGAACGAATATACTTTTATATTTTCCCATATCTTTGTGACCTATTCATCTAGAGGTCTCCATTGATTTGGGGACATATTAAGATTTTAAAGCAGAAGTTCAAAGAGAAAGAGCCAATATTCAGATTTCAACTTCGAAAACAGAATTTTTTATTCCATAGCAAAGAAATTTTCTTGAAAGCCATGGTTTGTTGAATGGGGAAGACTGTTTCTAAGTTTCATAATCTCTCCTTTATATTTCAAGTGGGCTAAATCTGACTCATCTAGATGATAGGGTTTTACCATTATCAACAGTGTGGACAGAATGTAAATTGCCATGCAGCGAAGTTCCCATAAGATGAAAGTAAAGGCATAGAGACCCTTTCCTTTAGAAGAAAAGGTATTTGGAAAGAAGTGACCAAGGTAGAGTTACTGCTTAGATCCCACATGAAGATGATTATAGTATTTAAAAAAATGGAAACAATGTATATATGTGTCAATAATAGCTCAATAATACATAGTCATAGAGTTTAAAAAAGAAAGAAAATAATTCAAGTATAATACAACAACACTTAGCTATGGAATTATACCATGAGATTATTTACATTCTAATAAATGTTTAGCTACAGCATCACTTCTAGTGGCTACATATTTTGTGTTGTATGAATTTGCCATACTTTTGTATTGCTAGATCCTTAGTTTACTTCATATTATCATTTTTAACTCATAATCAACTATTTTAGACATACATCTTGGTACACTTGTTGAATATTTGTTGTTCAGTGATTTCCTTAGGATAAATTAATAGAAGTAGAATTCCCAGGACAGAATGCAGGCAACATTTTAAGGCTTTTGGTACATATCAATGGGTAGCTCTCCAAAACAGTTCTACCACCTGTGTGGTCAGTGCTGGGTAATGTTTTAAACAGGGAGGAAAGAAATGGGTAAACTTAGCTAGAATAATAACAAAAAATTGTGCCAGAAAAGGTATACAGACATTCCCAAATGGTCTCTTGGTGGGTTTTCTATATAAAGTTCTCATTTCTTTAAATGTATGCAATCGTTGTTGCAGTAGTATCAGTAAGCCTTATTTCATTTGCCAGATCAAAAGTAGCCTTCCCAGAGAAACAATACATCAGAGTAAATGGTAAGGAGGCATAGCAAAAACATCACCAAAACTAAGGTAAGAGCTATGGATTCATGTCTGAGCCCTGTTTTATAGTATCTGTATTGATTTGGGAAAGTCAGCTTAATCTCTCTTAATGATAATTTCCTGACTGTGAAATAAGAATAACATTATCAGCCCAGTGCATTGGCTCACGCCTGTAATCCCAGAACTTTGAGAGGCCGAGGTGGGTGGATCACAAGGTCAGAAGATCAAGACCATCCTGGCTAACATGGTGAAACCCTGCCTCTACTTAAAAAAAAAAAAAAAAAAAAAAAAAATTAGTCAGGCATGGTGGCACATGTTTGTAGTCCCAGCTACTCAGGAGGCTGAGACAGGAGAATTGTTTGAACCCAGGAGGCGGAGGTTGTAGTGATCTGAGATCGCGCCACTGCACTCCAGCCTGGGTGACAGAGCTAGACTCTGTCTCAAAAAAAAAGGAAAGGAATAATATTATCAATGGCTGTTGGAGTAGTAACATGGTACATGTGGAAGGACCCAGTACAGTGTCTAGCACAACAGACATTCCATTTTTATTTTGGTTTCCCCTTCTAGAAAGCAAAAAACTAAACAAGTTTTATTCAAATAAAATCAATTATGTGTAGAACACTACTACACATGAGAGAAAATGTGTTGGACGAATCCCAAGACTGGGGCTTGAGTTCTGCAGGTACTTTTCAGAGACACTACCTCCCTGTCACTAACTTCCTATGTGATCTTAAGCAGATTGCCAGCTCTTCCCGAAATGTGTTTTTCTTGCCTTTAATGATGAAATGTGCTCTGAATCAAAAGATCTCAACCTAAGACTAATTTTGTTTTTATGTGCATTTTCCTAAAGGCAGGGTTCATAGCCATCAACAGATGTTCCAAGAGATCTGTTATGCAGTAATGATTAGCAATGTTCTACAATCGATGGTCTCCACAATTTCATCTGTATCTTACACTCTGATACTGATTAAGCTCATAATTGGCTCTGACTTTGGGTTCAGTATTATTTATTAACATGTTATGAGGCTATGTAGTATTTTAGTGGTGACTTGCCAGCCAAAATTTTAGGTTCTTTCTTGGCCTTCATACTTCCCTGTAGTTTTCTCACAGCCCCTGGGAAAAAGTATGGCAAGAGTGTTTCTACACGAAAGCTTCTGATTACCCGAGTGGTTCCCTAGACTTATTATCCTCCTCATCCTTCTTGGTTCTTTTTTTTTTTTTAATGTTCTCTCTCGGCCAATTCACCAGAGTACAGATTTAATTAATAGGTGGCAACATATTGCAACTCTCACTGCCAAGATTCATGATTGGGAAAAGAGCCTGTGGGTTTCAGATCTTTGGTTTCCTTTCTTTTCTTTCTTTCTTCCTTTTTTTGTTTTTCCAAATCAGGCCCCTTATAAAACACAAAATTGTACTGAGGACAATGCCAGATTTCAATCTTACCATAATGAAGATGAATATATGTGAATATTAAAAAATAAATGGAAGGAAAAAATACTAAATGTATACAATTATTCTGGTAACCAATATATTTACTTGCAATGAATGTGATAGTGTTAGAAGACTGCATCACAGAACTCAGAGAAATATTCACCCTGTTAATATTTACCAAGGGTCAACAAGGTACCATGCAAGGGGATGTAAAGGACAGAATAATGAACTTGAATTCTGCCTTCAGGGAAATAATCCATTATGAAGACATGTAAGAATATATGTATATGCAAATAACAATAATACAAGGTAATAAGTGGTAAGCTACAACTCAATACCAACAGATAAATTGCTAAAGTTGTCCCACAGTCACAGGAAAAGCTTTAAAATGGGGAAACGGGGAAGATATACAGTGATTAGCCACTGAGCTGAATTTTGAGTCACAGTTGAGTTTAGACGCATAAAATACTGGTATAAACACATCAAACAGAGGAAAGGGCATGGACAAAGTAAGGAGGAATTTGAAAGATTTGAGACTTCTTTAGGATATATATTTACTTCAGCTCTAAATAACATTTCTTGATATCTTAGAGGTAATATACATAAACAGAAGCAGTAAGAAAGAAGATGAGATCAAGTCTGTGGCTAGATTGTGATGGACCTTGAAAGACTAAGTTTTTATTTCACTCTATAAACTCTGAGGAAATGCAGAAGGTTTGTAGCCAAGGAAGTAATGTGATCTGAGTTTACATTAGGAAGATTAATATTTGGCAATATTTATTGTGGAAACTGGCTGGGGAAACAGACTAAGCAAAGATAGTGATATCGGTAATACAAAGAGTAGGAAGAGATAGGAGAGAAACTATGAAGGTCAAGTCAGCAATCTTTTTTTTTTTTTTGAGATGGAGTATCACTCTGTCACCTAGGCTGGAGTGCAGTGGTGTGATCTGGGCTCACTGTAATCTCTGCCTCTTGGGTTCAAGTAATTCTCATGTCTCAGCTTCCTGAGTAGCTGGGATTACAGGTGCCCATCACCAATGCCCAGCTAATTTTTCTATTTTTAGTGGAAATGGGGTTTCACTATGTTGGTGTGGCTAGTCTCAAACTCTTGACCTCAAGTGATCTGCCCACCTTGTCCTCCCAAAGTTCTGGGATTACAGGCATGAGCCACCGCATCCAGCCTCAAGACTATAATCTTGTCAATTTACTGTCTGTGAAGGATCAGGAGGAAGGAGGACAAAATTTTTGACTGCAGGTTTACGTCTAAGGATCTGGAAGGCTAATGGAGCTGCAAAAACAGGATGTATGGATTCAGTAAAGAGTACAGGACAGGATTTGGATGACAACAGCCAAACTAGTCACCATCAATGGCCATCATCAATGCCATTTAGAGAACAATATGCTAACAATGATACATTAGTATGCATCTTCCAACAATTTCTTTTCACCATATTTATCTTACAGGTAAATCAGTAGCTAGATAGCTTCCTCTTCAATATTGCCATCTCAAAATATTTAAAAATTGTTATTCAATTTAAAATGTGCTTCATTGCTATCTTTGTGACACCATTACATCTTACATTTTCATGTAACACTTGATGGTATATTTTTTGGGATATTATATAAAATGCTATCATTTTAAAGTTTTGCTTTTTTATCTGTATTTCAAAGACTGTCATCATTTTATCAAAAATACTAGTACTACTTTATAGTGGGATAAATCTGAGATTATACTTATAGAATAAATGCAGCAGGCAAAATGAGTGATGTTAGCTTGGTAGAAATTAGAAAACTTGGGCTTGCATATTCAACCAAAAAGTGGACACTTGTGAATCAACTTCAGTCAATGCATTTCATGAAAGGTGGAACTGTCTAGATCTTTCTATTTTTCAAAAAGATATATAAATCTGGATTTTTATGTAAATCTTGAATTTTAATACATTATGCGGATAAAATTGCCCCTTCTGACCATATTAGTGTAACTTCTACTGGACTTGCCTTCACATCTTAAAGAAATAAAATATTAAAAAACAATATGAAATGCTGTTTTTAGATCTTTGATAAAGGTAAGTTCAGGACTGTGATCCATGCGTAAGTAAATGCAGTGAGCCAGGATTTCTACCTAGAGGTATGTTCAGATCATGGGACAAGGAAAGAAATCCAAGTAAAGCATGATGGTCTCCCTTAACTTAAAATACAGATGCTGAAATTAGGGGAGGCAAAGGAGGTTGGAATTTCGGATGGCAGAGTACCCAAGGGGAGAAACCTACACAGAAATAGAACTTCAGAAATCTGTATCTAAGTCCACTTGACCTGATGCCATAGTACACTGGACATGTGTCGTGAAACTATTATACATAGTACACCAAAAACTACTGGAGAGTTTTAATCTGACAAATTCCTAGAGCTTACACGGGGCTGGGAGACATTAAAGTTCTTACTAGCCAGAGTAGAGACAATACATTAAAAACCTAGATACTCAGGAGAGACTCCAGAAGAATCATATCTTAGTATTAGGGCTGAACTCACTCTAGGGTAAAGGCTACTCTAGATATGCCCTAACAAGATTTTAAAAGTAGACTTGAAAGGACCAAGCTGATTTGAAAATTACTTAATTATCTGCCAAAACAAAGTAGTTCAACACTCTTTTAAAAAAAGACAACAAAATCCAAACCTAGTAATGTAATATTCAACATCCAAACAAAAATGTTGAGGTATGTAAAGAAAAACATTCAGTATAACCTGGAAAAATATCCATGGCAGAAATAGACCCAGAAATAACAGACATAATCAACTTACTAGACTTTATAATTGCTTTCATAAATATGTTAATAGATTTAAAGGAATAACCGTGAAACTCATGAGAAAAATAGGATTGAAAAAGAATAAAGCAGAACCTTTACAGCTAAAAATTATGAAAATAAAAAAATTCCAGCCGGGTGTGGTGGCTCACGCCTGTAATCCTAGCACTTTGGGAGGCTAAGGTGGGTGGATCACCTGAGGTCAGGAGTTCAAGACCAGCCTGGCCATCATGGTGAAACCCCATCTTAAAAAAAAAAAAAAAAAAAAAGAAAAAAAAAAAAAAAAAAAAAGAAAATAAAAAAATTCCATGGATAGAATTATCAGCATACTAGATAGAATTATCAGCAGATTAGACACTATAAAAAAGAAAATTAGTAAATTTAAAGATAGAGTAATAGAGGCTATACAAACTGAGGAATAAATATTTTAAAAGACTGAAAATAAAATGAAGAAATATGGAGTCAATGACCCATAGAACGATAATAATTAGTCTAACATATATACTACTGAAGTCCAAAACAAGGTAGAAGAAGAAAAAAAAATCGAAGAACCAGTGACCAAAGTTTTTGAGACTTTTTGAAAACTATAAACTAACAGATCTAAGAAGCTTGGCAAACTCCCCAGGAAAGTAACCACATCAATATACATCATAATAAAATTGCTAGAAACAGAAGATAAAATAAAATCTTACAAACGGCTAGAGGAAAGAAGAAATTTTACAATAATAAAATAATACAATGAAACAAATAAGGAAAACTGCAGACCTAATCAGAAATAATACAAACCAGAAAAGAAAAATGGAACACCTTTAGAGTGTTGAAAGAGAAAAGCTATCACTCTAAAATCCTATATCCTCCAAAATGAAGGTGAAATAGCAACACTGTGCATATTACATCTTTGGGTTTGCAGGCCAGGTGTGGCCACTAACCCACTCCTGGGAGGGGGTACATGAATGGGGTGGTGGAGAGTCCTGGAAGCAAAACAAAACAAACAAAAACTTGGCTAAAGGAACCATAGGGACTAAGGTTAGCCCAGGTGGGAATCCCAATCAGAAAGCCTGGATCCTAGAATAAGAATAACGTCACAATGATGATGAAGGTCAATTACTTGGGGAAAGGGAATTCTCATGTGTTTAGGGCACAGTGAAGAAGGCTTAGGGATATTAACAGATGTTCTTCCTTAAGAGTATCTATTAGATGATCAATAGCATTACATAGTAGGGGATACAATGACCTTTCCTTTTTAAAAAAGATCATAATACAATGGATTTGTAAACACTTAGAAAATTATTTTTAAATTATGAAGTTTGCTGTGGGTTTGGCCAGGGTCTGACTCCACCTCAGAATGGTTGTAGGGAGTTGTATGTACTTTCTACGTTACTTCCTTCTGTTGACAATTGCATTTTTCTTAATGCTTCATGCTTGTTTTTGAAAACTTGAACAGCACTTGAATTCCTAGATTACCAGTGGAGAACACAAATTTCAGTGGCAAAGGCTCTGATTTTTAAGACCAGTAGTCAAATTTCCAAAAGACTCTAATTAACATTTAGATTTAAAAATTTTTTAATTGACACATAAAATTGGAGATCTATATGGAGCACACAGTGATGTTGTGATATGTATAATGTATAATTATCAGATCAGGATAATTAGCATTTCATCATCTCAAACATGTATCATTTCTTTGTGTTTCTAACCAGAGTTCAGGTATCTTTACGAACAGTTATTCCATGAAGACACCCTTATGTTCCCCCCGTTTTACAAAGCAGGGAAAAGGAGGTGGCCTCAGCCACCAAGACTTTTCATTTGTTCCCTGGTGGTCTGTGAGAACTCCACTAGACCTCTGAAGAAACAGCCTTCTGCAGAGATGGCTTTAGAACCATCTGCAGGTTTAGCTTTAGAGCAATCATTGTGCTCTCAAATCATCCATCTTTCTCTTTATATCTGAAATCCCCACTATCAAATATTATCCCCTCCCTTTTCCTCACCTACCTCAAATCCTGTTAATTATTTTCCTTGAATCTGTCACTGTTTTCTATACTTATGGCCATGGCTGGTCTTCCTAATCCTAGTTTCTATCTTTAAAAATCATCTTCCTGCCATCACAGTTATTTTATTCTAAAGCTTAGCACTCCTACCTAAGTTCATGTATTTTCTCTGGATTAAATTTCAGGCCCTTCTATATGGCATTCAAGAATCTTCACAATCTGGTTAATGAAGTCTCCTAGTCTCGTCTTTAGCAATCCTGACCTGATCTTGCTCCCAGACATCAACACCAAAATAGTCTATACAAATAATCCACAAATTTTAGTTGACAGTATGATAAAACGTGCTTCACTGCAGCCATAAAATATCTTTCCTGCTTATTGAAATAACTAATACTTGTCCCAGGGGAGAAAAGAAAGGATGATAGTTTGATACTATCTGTATTACCGGTAAATGAACAAAAGTTTTGGATTAAACAAAATATCTCTCTTAAATTCATTTCTTCTGAGTCAAAGAATAGAGATGCACACAATTCAGACTCTGAAGCAAGAACAGCATGTCTATGCCAGGGACAGGCTTCAGGAGAGATGTTCTCACAAAGGAACTGAGAAGTCAAGAGACTACCCAAGAGGTGGGTTTTTCCAAAGACGACTATGGGTATCCTATAGTTATCGGTGATGAGAGAAGAAGAACCCAGAGAAAGACAGAGGCAGCTTTTTTACATGTTGATGGTTATTTGGATACCTTAGAAGAACATTCAGAATTCAAAGAAGTAGAAATCGTTAGCTCCGTTTTCAAATTGCAATGAGCCAAAGAAGTCAAAAGTGGCTTTTCCCCTTCAAACAAGGAGAAGCTTCAGGAGATAACACACAATTTGATCCAGAGTCAGTGTGCTAAAAGAATCATCTCTTGGCAAAGATGAATGAAAGAGAGAGAAACAGGAAAGTCCAAGGTGAGGTTGAGAAGACAGGCAGGGCAACTGCCCAGGGGGAGGGCGTCAGGCTGGCACCCCAGCATGGCTCCTCCAGGATGTCCTCAAAGCCATCTCCAGGAAATACAGAGCAATTGGGGAGAAGTGAGGCTAACTGAACAGCAATTCAAACCTGAAGGCAAAAGGATGTAGCCCTGGACCCAGAAAGGCGAAGAGCCCTCTTCTCTAAGGGATTTAGGAATACTTACTAGACAGAAGCCTGGATGCAAATACTGAAAATGGCAGTCTTCTGAAGGGGGCTAAAGACAGCTCCTGGGTCTGAAAGAGGAGGAGTGGGGAGTCCTTTCTGTGCACCTCACGCTGAGGTTCACATTCTGAGGGAATCACCTTGGTGGTGATGTCAACAAAGTCTATAGTGTGAACCATAGCAAAGGGGAGCACCCAGAGGGGAGATGGTAAGGCTGGGAATGGTCCTGGAGATCACACTTTTCCTTTATTCCTGATAGGAAGGAGGGAAAAGCTGAAGTGACCAGTGATGGTGGAAACTTAACTCTGGGAAACTCTGGCTTCTTTGAAAGTGAAAGGATCTAGTGATCCTGGGCCTTCATTTCTTACCCTGGTCAGTTTCCTTTATTTACTTTACTAAACTGGCCTCTATGAGCATTTGTATTTATCATCCTACTACAACTATGACATCAGTATGGGCTGGATTCAAGGGGGAAAACTCCATGGGATAAGTAGAGCTTGAGCTAGAATCTGGTGGAGGGAGGCAGAGGAGAATCTGTGTGTCTGAAGACTTGAAGGTAGAATGAAAGCTTTCAACCAAATGGAATGCATTCTCTTCGACTGGGAAAAAATACAGGCCACCAAAAGGATCCCAGAGCAAACTGAGCATCATGGAGCTCTTCACTCAAGAGAACTCTCAAGGATTATGCTCCTGTGCTGGAGGAGGCCACTGCTATTCCAGCAATGGGAATGGGTTTATGCTGAAATTAATGGGAAAAGGGTAGTTTGGAAAAAGACCAGTGGTTCAGAAGTCCCAGTTTCTATTCCTGTTTATTTGATTTGCTTTGTGCTGAAGCAATCTGCTGAAACTCTGTACTTCAGCCCCTTTATTGGTAAAATGAAGGGACTGGACTACAGAACCTCCTAGTTTCTTTAGGCTCAAAAGACTCATGATTCTGAGAAAGGTCACTGTGGCTGGCATCTGGGTATTCTGTTGGAGCTTAAGGTAAGGAGTGTTTTGTTTGTGAAACTGCGAGGAAATCACATGCTTACTCAACAAATATTTATTGAGCACCTACTATGTGCCAGGCACTAACTCTCCTGGGTGGGAGATACAAAAGTAAACAAAACAGATAAAACTCCCCTGCTCTAACTGAGCTTACACTGTAGTGAAGGGTGATGAACAGAAAATAAATAAAATAAGTAGGACACAATATATAGTATATTTAAAAGTGATAAGTGCCCATAGGCAGTGGTGTCTAGCATTGAAGAAGCTTATATATGATAAGTAAAAAGCAAAGAATTAACCAAAATTAAGCACCTTGGAACAGAAGAAGAGTACATTTTTTTTTTGTCTGTGCACCTGCCATTTCGCATTTGGCTGTTCTAACTTCTACATTCCTAATAACGCGCACACTTTCATCATACATCCTTCCTATGAGCTGCTGTGACCAGGGACTGTGGCAAAAGTCACAGTGATCAGACAGCTATCTATGGATTGCCTGATACTGTGACATTTAGAACACACTGTCCAAGGCCAACAAAATTTCTGCTAGACACTGGCAGTCATTGCAGGCTGCAAGCTGCTTTTATTTTCTCCCTATCATTTCCTTTTTTTCTTTTTATATTTTAAAATTCTAAATTTAATTAATGTTACTAGAATGCTCTTTGTCACCACCTGATTTTTGCTCTTAAAGAAAGGCTCTTGCTATGTTGTTCAAGCTGGCCTCCAATCCAGGCCTCAAGTGATCCTCACTTCTCAGATTCCAGAGTAGCTGGGATTGCAGGCATGCACCACTGTGCCTGGCTTGCATTTTTTTTTTTAATTAAAAATTTCTCAGAATTTTTTTCAACTAGGTGTATGTCAAAGTTCAAAACAAACTCTCCATATTGCAGGCCCATTTTCTAGGTTAATCTCATTAGTAGGTCTAGATAAGACATATTTGTGTCAAAGAAAGGAAGTCATCATGCTCCAGTATCTTAAGAAAATTACATTTTCTGAAAGCAAGTTGGCTTCATCTAATCACTCTCAGACACTTTTTTTCCTAGACAACAAAACACAGATTGACTCATCCCTTGAAAAAAAAAATTATTCAAGGGTTAGAGAAGGAGGTTAGAGTTTAAGTAAAATAAAACAAAGTGAAAAACATTTAATCACCCAAGTTACCAGTCGCTTGAATAGACAGGAAATATGTGAACATATCCCTTAGACTCAAATAGTAGAACTAAAGGCCAATATTTAGAAATACATAATTTCTTGGTTAAAAGTCAAAGCTCAGATTCCAGCCTAAATTACAGTGCGTGTGACATGATTGGTTACAGAGTTAATGGGGTGGGGGGAAGCCACCGAGGTGTTAATAGAGATCCATAACTGCACTGGAAGGAACATTGTGCCACAGAGACTGAGAAGCAAAGACAAGAGATAAAATTGTGATGCTTGGCTCTGAATTTCCCTGTGTTGAGTTTTGAGATGCCTGCTGGCTGAGTCAGAGTAAACAGAGACAGCTAGCAATGTGGTGAGGAGGCCATACAAGCCGAGGCAAACAAGGAGAAAAACGGGTAAACTTTAGAACAGATGGCAGCTACTGGAACAGCCATTGCAATCCAAATGGGTCATGATACCCTCATCTAACCTGTTCAGTGTGGAGGGAAGAGGAGTGTCTTGGTCTTTGTTAAAGTGGCTTCTTACTTTCTCTCTTCCTTCTTTCCTGTGCTCATATGAGCTTTTTAAGAGGGTTTGTGTCACTGCAAACTTAGCATTTCTACTAATATCGATGTACTGTAATAGCAGCAGTAATAACATTAAAAGTAAATACTTATATCATGCCTTCTATTTTCCAATCACTATTCTAATTAAAGCATTAACTAACCTCATCCTTGCAGCAACATCATGAAGCTGGTACTAATTGTATCCCCCTTTTTCAGATGAAGACACCTGAGCCACAGAGGAGCTGGGTGTCTTACTCAAGGTGGCACAACAAGATGCATAATTAGAGTAGAGAAATTAAGATCATAGGAACAGCTAACCTCTACCTTCCTGGCTATTCACAATCCACTCATGAGAAGGACCTGGAAACAAACTGCAGAACTGGGGTGACCTCTGGGGCATTGTCTTGTCATATTCCTGATCTTACGTACAGTAACACTACTTTAGGTCAAATGGTGACATCAGGATGGGAGCCATCAATCCCTGGAGAGATATTTCATAAGAGAATACTGAAGAGCAGAGCTGAATGTGGGATGGGGGCTACAAAGGACAAAAAGAAAACCAGGGCTATTGGGACAGCAAAGCAATGCCACTAAAAAAACTGTTGAATGTCCTAGAGAAATACTGAAATTTAATATTCATGTAAATATTGTATAATTGTAAGGGCCAAATCAGGACACGTGGTTTGACACAAAGTCTGAAAATGAAGCAAAACATTTAGAATTTGGACTATCCCAAAAATGTAAGGAGGAAAGGCTGCTATAAGAATGTATCTGGAACAGGTATGGTGGGTGGCTCACACTTGCAATCTTAGCAATTTTGTTGGCTGTAGTGGGAAAATTTCTTCACCCCAAAAGTTCAAGACCAGCCTTGGCAACATAGCAATACCACATCTGTACCAAATACAAATAAAATATTAGCTGGGCTTCAGGGTGCTCGCCTGTAGTCCCAGCTACTTGGGAGGCTGAGTCAGGAGGATCACTCGAGCTCAGGAGTTTGAGTCTGCAGTGAGCTATGATCATAATCATACAATTGCACTATAGCATGGGTATCAGAGAGAAAAGAAAGAAAGAATGAATGAAAGAAAGAAAGAGAGAGAGAGAAGGAAGGAAGGAAGGAAAGAGAAAGAGAGAAAGAAAGAATGGAGAAAAGGAAAGAATGTATCTGCACTGTGTGTGTGTGTGCGTGCATGTTATGTTGGGGGTGGGTAGTGGCATGGAATCCATTTAATTCACCAACCCAGATACTGAGACTGTTTTCAATTAACTTGGTGTGAGATGGCAGTTAGCTAAGGAATGAGAACTCCCCATATAGGTACGTGTGTGTACATATGTGCATCTAAAATCTTAGATTCCAAAGATATCTTCAGTTACCAGAACAAACATATGAATAACCCTTGTTTAGACTTGCTGGATAGACTAGCCATGGTTGTTACACAGAGCTCTTTCCTTTGATACCATACACTAGTGACATCACACCACCCGTCATCCATCCCCCCTGCATCTCTACAAATGTGTGGAGAAAACAAAAATCGAAAACCAAAAAAACTGGTTTCATATTCATGGCACACTCTCCCTGGGTTTTGAAATCTTCTGAGGGTTTTTTAAATAATTAGAACAACAATCCCGAGTGCCCTCCCTCCCCCTCCCCTACAACTGCCTGAGGTTTCAGCTAGTTGCTTTCTGGATAGCGCTGTCTTCCCATAATATGAGACCCTTCAAAGGAGATATCCCCTTCTGACTTGGAGAAGAGCCAGGGGGAAATCCCCTTCAGAACATCTCCCATAAATGCTTCCATTTCCTGTAACAGGAGCAGGAGGCTGCAAAAATCAACTCTCTGTGAGACACTGGTGGCATTTGTCACAACCGATTATAATCATTTATTGTGATTTTCTGTTTCGTTTGCACAGGATTCTGCATTAGCCACCACTTCACAGAGTGTAAGACACACAATAGGCATTCTGTAGAATTTTGTTGAAAGGGAAGAATGAATATACTGCTTCTGACAAGAAAAAGAAACTTTAAGCTCAAATGAAACACACACACATACATACTCACAAACAGTACAAAACCAAAATATGTTTCTTTACTTTATTGATTACAAAGAAAGACAAGTTACTAGGCATGGCATGGTGGCTCACGCCTGTAATCCTAGCACTTTGGGAGTCCAAGGCGGGTGGATCACAAGGTCAGGAGTTTGAGACCAGCTTGGCCAACATGGTGAATCCCCATCTCCACTAAAAATAAAAAACTTAAGCTGAGCATGGTGGCATGCACCTGTAATCCCAGCTACTCGGTAGTCTGAGGCAGGAGAATCACCTGAACCCAGGAGGCAGAGGTTGCAGGAGCCGAGACCACACCATTGCACTCCATCTTGGGCGACAGAGCGAGACTCCATCTCAAAAAAAAAAAAAAAAAAAGTAATAAACACAGTAATTTTCACAGCAATGACAATATTTGTTTCTGCAGTCTCTTCACCCTCAGTCCTTTCAAAAAAATCTGACAGCTTTTTTTTTTTTTCCTGTCAATAAAATGCTTCTTCCAGGAAATCTACAGTATGACTTTTATTCACTAGGAATATAAAACATTCAATGAGCACTTACCAGTGATAGGTCAATCCCCACAAAAAGGGCATTGTTGTCTAATTCAACAGATGAGAAATTGTTTCTAAAAGAGCAGTAACAACTTGCTCCTTCTCACCCAGATATTAAGTGGTAAAGTTGTGATTTAAACCTCAAGGTCTTGTTTTCGTCAATAAAAGTTACTTGCTCACTAGTTTCATAACCTGGCCTTTTTTAATGTCAGAGAAAAACTAAGCAAGAATACTTAAGGAACTGGGAAGGGGAGGAGTGAGGGAGTCTAGGAGTTATCAGGAACAAGAACATCATCCTGGAAGGAAATCAGCCTTACTAGGAAATCAAGAGTGCAGTGAGACCTCATGAGCTAGAGGCAATGGACCGTTTATGGGAATGCCAATGAGTCATTTTAGAAAGAGTGAATTTTAAAGCCTTGCCTTAAGGATGATGATATTGGGATCATTTGCTCCAGCAGAGCAAGAGAAAGATGACAACATCACAAAGCAGCAGAGAGCCTCAGCTGTAGTGGATGGTAATGTGGATACGATTGGAAGGGTATTGAGGCTGATGATTGTTGGCCATAAGGCTGAGAAACACAAGAATTAATGTCAGGAACCTACAAAGCTCCTTCAAAGGGTAAGGCATTTCGGAAAACTTCTTCATAAGGCAGAAGAAGTTACTAACACAATTACAAACGTGCTGGATATACAAACTTCAGTGCTTCTTAGAAACCACAGATTGTGGTGTGGCTGGGTCTCCCAAGGGCAGGAATGTCTGACTTGGTGAATTTGGCCCAACTGATACTGACATGGACAAGGCTGGACCCAGGCCTACTAAAATTTTAGGGGTGCCAAATATCTGTCTCCAAAATCTAACCCTAGGAGCCTGGCACAGTATCAGGAAGTCTCACTATTCAAATTGCTGTGGGTTTAGATATAGTATGCAGAAAACATCTGTTGTTTTGCAAATTCTCAAGAGTAGAAACACAATAAATTTTTTGTGGAGCAGGATGTCTGTTCCTAAGCAGAAAGTAAGTTGCTGTAGTGATTGGGCAAGACAACTTTTGAAAGAAGACAGAAAATGTCCAATATCCAGGACATACAACTATGCCCAAGATGACAGGACACAGGAGAGAGACCGTGGGGTGAGAGCTACGGCTTAATGGAAATAATGTATTTAATCAACAAACAATACTGAATGTCTCTATACTAAGCACTCCTCTAGGCACTGGACAAATATGAACAAAATAGGCAAAAATGTTGGCCCTCATTAGCATGTAACCAACAATAAATATAGATAAACCTTTCTTACTTGTCCACTTCTCTTTGGCTGAACCAACCATTATGGTCTTGAAGGCTTTAACAGAGAGGGCCAATGAAAATAGCAAAGTCATAAGTAAACTTGATCCTACTTATACCAACAAGTTTGTTAGGTGTGTATTATCCCTATATCACCAAAGGAGAAAAAAACCAAGGTTAAAGTCCTAGTGAAGATTACACAGCTAGTGAGGGCTGAGTTGAAATTGCATTCCAGAACTTGGGGACTGGAGAGGCAAGCCCTGGGTAGAGCATGGACATGGGGGGTCAACAGAACTAGATCTGAATTCTGGCTCTATAGTCAGGTGACCTTGAGCAACTTACGACTGTCTGTCTCACTCAGTGCTGGGATGATAAAACCTACCTCAAATGGTTGCTAAAAGGCAACATGAAACACGTAAGTGAAATATTTAGAACAATTCCTGGCATAGAGTAGGTGCTCAATAAATGATAGCTATCAATAATAAAAACTTACTTGAGCCCAGGAGTTCAGGGTTATAGTGCGCTATGATCACGCCACTGCACTCCAGCCTGGGTGACAGAGCAAGACCCTGTCTTTAAAGAAAAACAAGAAGAAGAGGAAATAACGAGTAATCCATGTGATCTTCCTTTTCCATTGCTTCATACTCTTGTCTGGATTGAATGTCCACCTAGGGCAGGATATTCCCCACCTGAGCCATGCTCCTGTAAAATGTAGACCCAGGAATAGACTCAAAGAAGCCCCATCCATGAGGGCTTCTGACTCCCATTCCGCAGGCACAAGGAGGTACACAGAATCAGCTGGTCTGGTGTGCTATTTTGTAGGCCAGTTTGAAAACTTGTCCCTTTGAACACACAGAAGTCAGGAAATGCAAAATTAACGTTCTCAGAGTAGCCATAACTCACTTGCAATGCACACTGAGGCATAAATTTCCCTGGAACTACAATAACATAAAGCACTGAGCCTACGAGAGTGGGAGAAGTTAAGACTGTTGCTGAAATCATAAATTTGAATTTCTTGACTTGGGTGCATTTTCATCGTCACCCATGATACTGCATTAACATAGCATTCACACTAGAAATTGCAACATAATTCACAGGCTCTTGTGCATGTGAGTGAGGTAGTTTTGTCTATAGGGACCTCTTTTCAAACATTCATAAGGATTTCAAGAAAAGAACCCTCAGAAGAAATATTAGTCCCCTGGGGAATGCAGCTAAATCCACCCAGCATGAAAGGATATACCTACATTTATATTCCAGCAAGCTCTGGAAGCAGGCAACCTCTTTCAAGTGCTACATCTCTAAGAGAAGGTGGCTTACCCACTCTCTGTCATTACTGAGTCTTCCACATGGACTAAGGAAACTGTAGTGATATACGGTAGTCCTGTCTTTTCAACTGGGATGGGAAAGGTCAGATATGTGGAGGTCAAATAAGTCAGTACATGCAAGTTGATAATTTGTGCATTCACAGTAGAAATCGGTCCAATATTCCAGCAAATGTAGAAGTCAGGGTGAGAACTATGCCACTGGTTCTCTAGATTTACAAGCTCTGGCAGAGACTCGCGGGCTGGAGAAACCTGGTAGGAGATATCACAGAGCAGGAAACAAGTTGCCATCTCAGTTCCAGCTCTCCTACCTAGGCCTGGTTGCCTTGTTTTAAAGGAAGGTATAATGGCAAGAGTACATTATCTTCATAGAGGAAGGAGATCACAGGACCTCTTATGATCCTACCCTCTCCCGTGAACAAATATTCTTTGCTCTTAACGTCTAACCTTAACATTCTTTTTGCACAGATTGTATTCTAAAACTAGCCCTTCCCCCAAAGGCTTGTGATTCTTTTTCTTGAACCATTCTTTCTTTCTGAGAGGATACATGCATCCTGTACAGGTAGGTTGTTTACTTCTTTATGGGAATAGAGTCTTTCCAAGGACTATTAGTAACTAAGACAGTAAACAAGGTACATTAAGTGCCTAATCCCTAGTAGAGGCTCAACAAATGTCAATTTCATTTCAGATACTTAGTGTCAGGTAATTAGTGCCCTTTATTCCAAGTGAAGTGTCCCTTTATCCCACACTTCTTTATTCTCCTATTCCCATTCAGAGATGGACAGACAGCTGAGTGTGGTGGCTCATGCCTGTAATCCCAGCACTTTGGGAGGTCAAGGCAGAACAACTGCTTAAGCCCAGGAGTTTGAGACCAGCCTGGGCAACATAGTGAAACCCTGTCTCTACGAATACCACTACTACTGTGACAACGACGTGTGTTCTTATAGTCCCAGCTATCTGGGAGGCTGAAGTGGGAGGATTGCTTGAGCCTGGAAGGTCAAGGCTGCAGTGAGCTGTGATCATACCGCACTCTAGCCTGGGTGACAGAGTGAGACCTTGTCTCAAAAACAAACAACAACAATTACAAAGAAACGGATGGACAGTGGATTGACACACAGTTTCTTGGGCTTCCTAAGCTAATTCTTACAGGATTTTGTGAACCAAACTCTGTAAGAGACCCTCAAATCATTTTGGACATTTCCATTTTCATTTCAGAACCCAGAAAACAAAATCCAGTCAAGAGGTTCCTTTGATCTTCCTTGCTCTGGATGCTGTCATGGGTGTGCTATGGGTTTTCATAATCCCTTCTATGGTTCTCTGTTACAGGTTTGTACTGCTTGTGTAATAAAAAGATGTGGCAACTGAATGCTGGCCTTTACTCCAGATTGCACTCATCTGAGCACTGGGGCTGCTAAAATCATCAAAGTCAAGGAGAGTTCAATCTCTGATATTTCATCCAGCACGCATCCTGTTCATGACTAAGCTCTGCAATCCTTCTTTGCCAGTGTTTCTCAGGTCTGCCCCTTACTCTGCATTTCCACTGCTGTGGCCAGAGACTAAGTGGAAGAGACTTGCATTTGGTCTTTCCCTCTATCTTTTCTGCATGCAATATTGTGACACAAAATGTTATTCTTTAAACTTTTAAGGGGGTCATCATACAACTCACTCAGAATCTGGAAGAGGCTCTTCATTTCCTCTCAAGTCAAATCCTGACTCCTAATCAATTTCTATAAGGCTCTTCATTGGAGATAACTCTTGAAATGAGAGGCAAGAAGGTCAAGAGAGATGTAATAGTCATCTTCAAACAGGTAGGTACTTCTGAGAAGGATGTTTTTTACTCAGAAGACAGAATAAGAGGAAAGAAGTTTAACTATTAAAATGCCTTTCGCTGGAATAAAAGAAAAAGTGTAGTGACTCACAGATCTAGCTTATGTTTGACCATCTGTACAAGGATTTCATTCAACCTCCAGCTCTCTCCTAAAACTTTCCTTCTTCTGACCTCACAGCTTTTTCTGCACCACTTATTTTGAATTGGTCTACCAGTTGGCTTCCTGACGGCCCTGGTGTTGTTGCTTTGCATATCATTTACCTTGTTTGATATGTATGCCTTACCTCTTCAAGGTATATTATGAGTTTTGTCTTATGAAACCTTTCCAAAGCATTTGAACTGCTGGTCACTCTCACCATTACATTTCCTTTCATTGAATTCTGTCTCACTGTATTTTTACCCAGTTGTCCTTATGGTTCTCTGATTGTTTCTTCTCATTCTTCTACCTGCACTTTAAAAGTTAGTGCACCTCAAGTGCCCTTTTGTTGGTCAAAATTTTTTCTGACTATATGGAAGGAAAGTTTAAATTTTATGGTTATGGGATCTTTAGGATACTGAGGACTATTAATTATAGATAATCTCCCTAGAGAATTGCACATACAAACAAAAGTTGGGTTCCCTGTAGCTGGTTAAAGATAACCTAGTATAAAACGCATCCTGGGAAGTGCACATCTGCTGTACCCACACTCTTCAGTTATATAATCTAAAACATAGGCTGATTCCAAAACGCACATCTTTCTTCCACATCTTTCTCTTATGTTTCAAACACTCAAATCAATTGATCTACTAAAATATGATGTCTGACCCTGTCTCTAGCTTGTAAAATGTTTTCCTTAGATTAACTTAAGATTATTTATTGCATCTTCCACGTTTTCAGACTATTTCTATACCTTAGGCCACAGAGAATCTTCTAATCTGTGATATGATAGCCCTTCCTGTATATGAAGACACTATGACAAATCCAGCTGCTTCAATCTCTCTTTTTAAAAAGTGTGTCAAAATTGACAAATGGGACCTAATTAAACTAAAGAGCTTCTGCACAGCAAAAGAATCTATCATCAGAGTGAACAGGCAACCTACAGAATGGGAGAAAATGTTTGTAATCTATCCATTTGACAAAGGGCTAATATCCAGAATCCACAAAGAACTTAAACAAATACACAACAGAAAAAAAAAAAACAACTCCACCAAAAAGTTGGTGAAGGATATAAACAGATGCTTCTCAAAATAAGACACTTTATGCAGCTAGCAAACATGAAAATAAAAGCTCATCATCACTGGTCATTAGAAAAATGCAAATTAAAAGCACATTGAGATATCATCTCACGCCAGTTAGAATGGAGATCATTAAAAAGACAGGAAGCAACAGATGCTGGAGAGGATGCGGAGAAACAGAAATGCTTTTACCTTGTTGGTGGGAGTGTAAACTAGTTCAATCATTGTGGAAGACAGTGTGGTGATTCCTCAAGGATCTAGAACTAGAAATACCATTTGACCCAGCAATCCCATTACTGGGTATATACCTGAAGGATTATAAATCATTCTACTATAAAGACACATGCACACATGTTTATTGTGACACTGTTCACAATAACAAAGACTTGGAACCAATGCAAATGCCCATCAATGATAGACTGTATAAAGAAAGTGTGGCACATATATACCATGGAATACTATGCAGCCATAAAAAAGGATGAGTTCATGTCCTTTGCAGGGACATGGATGAAACTGGAAACCATCATTCTCAGCAAACGAACACAAGAACAGACAAAACACCACATGTTCTCACTCATTAGTGGGAGTTGAACAATAAGAAGACATGGACACAGGGAGGGAAACATCATGCACTGGGGCCTGTGAGGGGGTGGAGGGATAGGGGAGGGATAGCATTAGGAGAAATACCTAATGTAGATGACGGGTTGATGGGTGAAGCAAACCACCATAGCACGTGTATACCTATGTAGCAAACATGCACATTCTGCATTTGTATCCCAGAACATCAAAGTATAATTAAAATAATAATAATAATGAAACAGTGTATCTAAAACCCTCACCTTTCTATCTCTCTGTCTTTCTTCTTTAAATTTAGAACCAGAGTCTTGCTCTGTCACCCAGGCTGGAGTGCAGTAGTGTGATCATAGCTCAAAGCAGCCCTGAACTCCTGAACTCAAGCAGTCCTCCTGCCTCAGCCTCCCAAGTAACTGTGACTATAGGCACATGCCACCATGCCTGGTTAATTTTTTATTTTTATTTTGTAGAGACAGTGCCTCACTTTGTTGCCCCAGCTTGTCTTGAAAACCTGAACTCAAGCAATCCTCTACCTCAGCCTCCCAAGTGCTGAGATTACAGGCATAAGCCACCATTCTTGGCTCCACCTTTCTTTAGGTGAGGAATGATTTGTCTATATCCTTAAAATTGGGGCTTGTAGTTGCTCACAATATTCCAGGTAGATTTTGACAGTTTAAACTACAGTGTGACTTTATCCTCTCTTGTGCTAGATGCATAATATCTAAACTTACTCAGTTTTTTTCCCACATGATTCAAATTGAAATATCAACTAGAACTCCAAAGTTTTCACAGTCATTGCTATTAAAGCACATTTCTCATACCCTGTAGCTCTATAGTATAGTTCTTCTAAAATAATCAAAATTTATTGTGGTGTTTTCAACCTAGTCTTCTAAAAATCAAGGTTATTTTCCATTTTTGTTCAGTCATCATTAGTTTGTTCAAAGCCGTGTGACATGCTGCTAGACATGCTTTCCATTGTGATCCTGATTCATTAGTATCTTGCTATAAACTCAACTAACTACAGTTAAAACCAATTTGTCAATAGATATACAATGAAAGAGGTTTTTAAGCATGTTGAGACAAAGCAAATATAATGTGGACAAAGAGTAATTTGGTTTATCAGTCAAGAAATTTTGTCAAGAAATAAATGATCCCACTTGTTCACAGTGAGATTATTCTGGTTTCTAGTATAGCTGCATCATACAAAATCAAAAAATTGATCAACCATTTCTAGAATTGAACAGACATCTATTCATGACCACAGAAGAATAGATTTCAGAAACTACCTTCTCGAGAATTTTGAAAATTCTGAAAATATTTGTTCATCATTTGGTCTGTTGGTAGCATTCCTGCTGTTCTCTACAAATTCTCAAAAAAGAACATCAGTGCTTTTAAAAATTATAACTGCAAACACTGGGAGAGGCTGGGGGAAATTTGCACAGAGCCTCCCTGTATGTTTCTTTGTGCCTTCCTATGACTCTATAATTTTTAATTTCAACTTTTGTTTTAGGTTCAGGAGATACATATGCAGGTTTGTTACATGGGTAAACTGTGAGTCACTGTGGAATGGTGTACAAACTATTTCATTACCCAGGTAGTGGGCATACAGCTGTTTTTTTTGACTCTCACCCTCTTCCTAACCTCCACCCTCAAGTAGACACTGGTGTCTATTCTCCTCTTTGTGTTCATACAGTCAACGTTTAGCTGTCACTTATAAGTGAGAAGATGCAGTATTTGGTTTTCTGTTCCTGTGTTAATTTGCTTAGGATAATGGCCTCCAGTGTCATCTATGTTGCTGAAAGGGACATGATTTTGTTCTTTTTTTTGTGGCTACATAGTATTCCATGGTGTATATGTACCACATTTTCTTTATCCAATCCACCACTGATGGGAATCTAGGTTGATTCCATTACCATTTTGAACAGTACTGCAATGAACATATACATAAATATGTCTTTTTGGTAGAACGATTTCTATTCATTTGGCATATGCCCAGTAATTAGATTGTTTTAAGTTCTTTGAGAAATCTCCAAACTGTTTTCCACAGTGGCTGAACTAATTTACATTACCCAAAGCAGCGTATAAGCATTCCTTTTTCTCTGCAACCTTGCCAACGTCTGTTATTTTTTGACATTTTAATAATAACAATTCTGACTGGTATGAGACAGTATCTCATTGTAGTTTATTGGCATTTCTCTGATGATTAGTGATGTGGAGCATTTTTTCATATGTTTGTTGGCCACTTGTATGCCTTCTTTTGTGAAGTGTCTGCCCATTTTATATTAGGTTTGGTTTCTGTTTGTTGATTTGTATGTAAGTTCTTATAGATTCTAGATACTAGACGTTTGTCAGATGCATAATTTGGAAATAATTTTCTCCCATTTTGCAGGTTGTTGTTTACTCTATTGATACTTTCTTTTGCTCTGCAGAAGCTATTTATTTTATTTAGGTCCCACTTGTCTATTTTTGTTTTTGTTGCAATTGCTTCTGAAGACTTCATCGTGAAATTTTTTACCAAGGCTTATGTCCAAAAGTGTATGTGCTAGGTTTTCGTCTAGTGTTTTCCAAGTTTTAGGTTTTCAAGTTAAGTCTTTCATTTATCTTGAGTTGATTTTTGTGTAAGGTAAAAGGAAGGGGTTCAATTTTAATCTTCTGCATATAACTAGGCAGATATCCCAGCTCCATTTATTGAATAGCAAATCCTTTTCCCATTGCTTATTAATGTTGACTTTCTTGAAGATCAGATAATTATAGACATGTAGCTTTATTTCTGGGTTCTCTAACCTGTTCCATTGGTCTATGTGTCTGTTTTTTGTACCAGTACCATGCTGTTTTGCTTACTGTACCTTTGCAGTATAGTTTGAAATTGGGTCATGTGATGTCTCCAACTTTTTAATTTAATTTAATTTAATTTTATTTTTTGAGACAGAGTCTTGCCCTGTCACCGGGTGCCAGGCTGGAGTGCAGTGGCGCAATCTCGGCTCACTGCAATCTCCGCCTCCTGGGTTCAAGCAATTCTCCCGCCTCAGCCTCCCAAGAAGCTGGGATAACAGGCATGTGCCACTGTTTTTTGTATTTTTAGTAGAGACTGCATTTTACCATAGTGGCCAGGCTAGTGTTGAACTCCTGGACTCTAGTGATCCACCCACCTCAGCCTCCCAAAGTGCTGGGATTACAAGCATAAGCCACTGTGCTCAGCTGGGTCTTTTTCCTTTACTCAACTTGCCACTTTGTGTCTTTTAGATGGAGTGTTTAGCCCATTTACATTCAATGTTAATATTTGAGGATTTGATGCTGGGATCATGTAGTTAGCTCGTTGTTATGTAGACTTGCATTGTACTGTTTCTTTATAATGTCAATAATCTATTTACTTAAGTGTATTTTTGTGGGTGGCAGGTTATCTGTCTTTCATTTCCATGTTTAGCACTCCATTCAGGACCTCTTGTAAGGCAGGCCTGGTGTTAGTGAATTCCTTTAGCATTTGCTTGTCTGAAAAGGATTTTGTTCTCCTTATAAACTTATAAAGCCTAGTTTGGTTGGATATGAAATTCTGGTTTGGAATTTCTTTTCTTTGAAGATGAGTCCCCTAGTCTCTTCTGCCCTGTAAGGCTTCTGCTGAAAGATTCTCTGTTAGCCTAATAGGGTTCCCTTTGCAGGAAACCTGCACCATCTCTCTAGCTCCCTTAAAAATTCTTTCTTTTATATTGACTTTGGAGAATCCAATGACTACATGTCTTGATGACTATATGTCATCTTGTGTAGCATCTAGCAGGGGTTCTTTGGGTTTCCTGAATTTGCGTGTTGACCTCTCTAGTGAGATTGGTGAAATTTTCATGGACAGTATTCTCAAAACTGTTTCCCAAGTTGCTTGCTCCCATTCCATCTTTGTCAGGAATGTGCCAATGAATGAAAGGTTTGGTTTCATTACATAATCCCATATTTCTCAGAGGTTTCACTCATTTTTAAAATCATTTTTTAAAATTTTTGTCTGCCTCCATTAATTTGAAGGAATTGCCTTCAAGCTCTGAGATTTTCCTCAGCTTAATCTATTCTGTTAAAGCTTCTAATTAAATTCTGAAATTCCTGCACTACAGTTTTCATTTCCAAAATTTCAGTTTGGTTCTTATTAAAATGGCTATGTCATCTTTCAACTCAGACTGATTTCCTATGTTCCTGGGATTGGGTTTCAACCTTCTTCTGTATGTCAGTGGGCTTTCTTGTCATAGAGATTCCGAATTCTTCGTCTCATTTCAGCCATTTCATCCTGGTTAAGAACCATTGCTGGGGAACTAGTACAGTTGTTTGGAGATAAGAAGACATTCTGATTTTTAGAGTTGCAGGAATTTTTGTGTTGTTTCTTTCTCATTTGTGTGGGCTGATATTCTTTGAATCTTTGAAGTTGCTGTATTTCAAATGAAGCTTTTTGCTTTTATACTCTTTGCTGCCCTTGAGGATTTGACTATGACATAAGTCAGGTTTAGTTGATGGGCTTCATTTCTGAATGCTTTCAGGGGACCAAAGCTCAGCTCAGTATTCCTGGGCTCTAATTTTGCAGGGCTGGGATCAGGCCAGCAGCTTTGTTCTCTGGTCCCTCAGGTTAAGCACCTGCTATGCTAGAGGTATCAAGGTGTTCCCAGTCTGCTGACAACAACACTCTGACAGGGGCTGCCAGCAAAAGCTCTCTGGTGGGATTGTAAAGGTCCCCCACATACATACATGTTGGTGGGGTAGTGGGGTTTCACACATGTGTGTGCACTAGTGGAGCAGCCAGGGGAGGCTGAAAGCAAGCGTGCACTATTGGGGGTCTATCTGCCAAAGTTCTCTGTTAGGCAGGGTCTGCTTCTGCTGGGTAAAGAGATATGGCAGTGGTCACTGGCAAACTGAGGCAGCACTGCAAGCAGATGTGGCCATGCAGGGACCCTGGAAGAGGCAGAAGACAGGGGGTGCTCAGGTCAGACTGGCCTTATCCAGGGGACAAGACAGCCCCTGTTCTGTCTAGGTCAGACAGCTAACAAAGGCTAGAACCACCTAGAGGAATGTGGAAAGCCTGGGGAATGCATGTCCTGGCCATACTCTCTACTCCAGCCACTCCCATGCCAAACCTTTGAGGCTCTGCATAGGCTGGAGTTCTGTCTCTGCCGAGCTCTCTGGGAGGTTCTCCCTGCCAGCTCAGATGTTCATGGGGGTTATGGAGTCTCTTGTGGCTAGGATCCCAGAGGTCTATTATGAGAGTGGGCTACTCTGCACCTGTTTCACTCATCTTTTCCCTAGGAGTTGCTCAGGGCCAGGAAAGAGTTCTGTTGCTCAGGAATCTTGTGCAGAGTTCCCAGCTTCCTCCTGATTCAGCCCATGGTCCATATCCTTCCACTGTCCACTCTCAATTCTTTCTTTCTAAAGATATGTTCAGAGTATGTCAGTCTACTTGACAGTCTGGTCTCTTTTTGTGGGAGAAGATCTTCTTGGCCATATCTAGTCAGCCATCTTAGCTCCCCCTCTAATTATTTTTAAATAATTAAAAAAATAAATCCCAGCTGCAAAGTTTTCTCTGAAGTTTAGGGAAAATATATCCGGACCTAAACATTTGGATGTATTTTAGGAGCTAGATGCCTTTTGAAATGATTCACCTATCTTGGCCTTCAGTTTCTCCTTTACAGTGTTTGTTTATCCAAGTCTGGACACAATTTTCTTTATCAGGGAAGATCAAAACCAAAGCTCCCACCGTCCATTCTCAACACCTTACATCCCCTTTCTCTTGTTCTGTATTCCCTCTTCATTACTAATTCCTGCCTGTCACATATTCCAGTGAATTTTCTCTCCCCTCTGGCTTACTCTCTTGATTCTGTACTTACCCACGTCTTTCCTTTACATTTGTTCTTGACTGTGAGCTATTCCCTTTGCCCTTGATCTGCGTTACTTTAGAAATCTCACTTCATCTGATATTCCTTTGGTGCTAAGTACATGGTAGTGTGCTTTTCAGGTGCTGTGAACTACTGCTCCAAGGTTATTTTTATGGAGACAAAATTGTTTCTCTTTTACTATTTGTTTAGTAACTCTTGTGGAAAGTATGTTTTTTCCCCTCATCTTTCCAGTTTAAATTATACTAAAAATTTGCTTGAACTTAAATGGAGGGAAGAGAAGACTTTTACATTGTATGAGTGGGTTAAGATTTAAGACCTTATGGAAATGGTCTTTTTTCCTCTGAAACGCCAAACTACCTTATCTATGCCCACTTAGAGTCCTCTTTGAATTAAACTTTTTTGTGTGGATATACTAGCTTCATTGTGCTCTCTCATTAGGGGCCTGTGACATCCAGCTGGGATTCTTTCAAATGACTTCTCACTTGGAGTTGGGTGTAACCTGTTAGAAATCCATCACCCTATCCCTTAGTCTCATGTGGAATATTCCAGAGATTTCTTGCTTAGCCAGATTTCTCCAGCTATAATTTCTAGTCAGGAGTTGCCTGCTTTGGGTGATTTTCTCCTGAACACTCCACTGAAATTATGTAGTTCCATCCGTGTCACATTTGGGATGCTAAATTCCTTTCAACATACACTAAAGCGAGTGTTAAAGGAGAGTTCCCCTAAAGGCTTTATCCAAACTCCTCAAGGGCTTGATACTAGAAGACACAGATTAACACATAGCAAGAAAATACATTCCGTCAAACATAATCCCATCTGTACCTGCCAAAAAGTTCCCCCTGCTTCACTAACATCCTTGTAATAACATTGTTCAAGGGTTCTGACACTTCTTAGATAAGCACTTCATTCAGCCCCCTGTCTCCTTTACAGAAGGAAACAGGCAAATTCCAAATACAGTCAACACTGTTATCAGGCTCTTCTTATTCAGTATGTGGGGTATCCAGCCCTTTGTTTCTCTTTTGTCTCCTTCTGACTGCCTGCATTTGGGATGTGTTAGTTCCACTCTATACCACCACTTCAGGGCATTTTTGAGGGAAAAAAGACATAGATTGCCAAAACCGTTTTTATTTTACTTTTTATTAGCATGCCTAATAAAGACCTGGGTGAGTGAGGTCACTGGAACCAAAGAGAAAAATGAAGCTTCATGGCTCCAAGTACATTTGACTTTGAAACACTTAGCTCCCAAGATGTCCTGACAAAGCAATAACAGCTACCCTGAAAGGGCCTTTTGTTTCCCATAGAAATTGCTAGATATTTCCTTTGCCTTTCTCTGATGAACAACTCTCCTTGCTATTTTCTCTGTCATAAAAGATGAATTAAGCAAAGTTAGTTAATAAAGAACCTGTGCCATTGGTGGCTATAATCCTTGAAAGTGTTGGAAAATCTCAAGCAGGACATACACCAAATTTCTATCACGTACCCTCTTCTTATTAAGGGATAAACGGAGGTGGGAGAGAATAAATGAAAAAAATACGTTTATTAAATCTGATCTCCTCCCCCTTGGTCTGTGTGATTATGTGACTGTTCTCTGGTTTTTATGTAGTAGAGGGGATTTGACCTGCGTATGGTTTAAATAGACTTTGGAGGGTTATGAAAGCCAGGGAGCCTAACTGTGTCTACCTCTGTTTCTGTAAAGAAAATATGTTTAGGTTTCCAAAGAAATGATTCACAGACAAACTTTGGGACACAATTTGTTTATAATGCAGAACCTACTTAGGTCCCTGGGCTTTTCTTACTGAGGGAGCCCCTTCTAACAGAGAATCTAGGGCTGTAACAGTCCCAGAAGAACTCACTCTGAAATGTTTTAAAGAGAAGTTAGAAATTTATTTAGGCAGTTGGTTTGAGCATGCAGGCTAGGACATTGCTAAAAGTTGTATTACTTCCTATGACACCTGGGACTTAGTTACTTTAAGTGCATAAATCAGCCTTCTGAGAAATATTATTCAGTTTCCTGAGCTTAGTTTAAGCTGAATTACAAGTGACCCTGTAGAACTATTTTATTCCCCTTTTGCCTGAATTCCTGTGGAAAGGATTAAAAAACCACGTTGTCTGCTTTTATTGGCCTAGTTTCTCTCACCCCACCCCATTTTAATAGCTTCGGCTCCTTAAATCTGTATTCTCTACACAGTCTTTTATAGAAATTTGTCAAAAATGTAAATGTACAAAGTTAACTAGGCCCTCACTATTTCTACAACAACTGGTTCATAGACAAAAGATGTGATGGCCCTTTGGGTACCAATAATTTTCTGGGGACATAAAAAATGAGGATTGCTGCTTTTGCCAGATCTCCCAGTGCTTTATGACATCACCAGGCATTTTGTGACACCATCACTTTAACACACAGGCTTTGGCTCTAGACTACAGGCAAAAGAACATGTTTATTGATCAAGACAGAGGATAAAAGACTGAAAGTTGGAAAGAAAAGCCTCCAACATTGCCTAGAGAAAGTATTCTGAAGAAAAGCTAGATTCAGACATTTCTGAAGGAGAGGGGAAGAGAGGAGGGCAAGGAAGGTTAAGGGTTAGACAGCACTGAGTTGGAATCACACAATTTACATATGAAAAAAGCTCAACATCACTGATCATTAGAGAAATACAAATCAAAACCACAATGAGATGCCATCTCACACCAGTCAGAATGGCGATTATTAAAAAGTCAATAAACAACAGATGCTGGCAAGGTTGCGGAGGAAAAAAAATGCTTTTACACTGTTGTTGGGCGTGTAGATTAGTTCAACTACTGTGGAAGACAAAATAGCGATTCCTCAAAGACCTAGAGGCAGAAATACCATTTTACCCAGCAATCCCATTACTGGTATGTACCCAAAGGAATGTAAACAATTCTGTAATAAAGATACATGCATACATATGTTCACTGCAGCACTGTTCACAGTAGCAAATACATGGAATTGAACCAAATGTACCTCAATAATCAATTGGATAAAGAAAATGTGATAATATACACCAGGGAATAATACGTAGCCATAAAAAGGAACTAGATCATATCCTTTGTAGGGACATGGATGGAGCTGGAAGCTGTTATTGTCAGCAAACTAACGCAGGAACAGACAACCAAGTACCCTATGTTCTCACTTATAAATGGGAGCTGAATGATGAGGACATGTGGACACATGGTGGGGAACAACACACACTGGGGCCTTTCAGTGGGGGTGGTGGGAGGGAGAACATCAGGAAGAGAGCTAATGGATGTTTGGCTTAATACCTAGTTGAACTGAGCAGCAAACCACATGGCACATGTTTACGTATGTAACAAGCCTGCATATCCTGCACATGTACCCTGGAACTTAGAATGAAAGTTGAAGAAAAAATAAATAAAACAAAAATAGAAATAAAAACCATTTTTAAAGCAAAAAAACAAAAACAAAAACAAAACCCAATCTGACACCTGGGCTTTGTGATGGTATATGTTTCATTCCATTTTAAATTATGTGATAAACATGAAAGTTCCTGATGCTTTGCTAATCCAGATTCTAAATGAAGCAATAAAAGAGAGGTTCTAGCAGTAAAATGTAAACATGCAAAACTGAGTGGAAAACAGTTCTTCATTCTGCACTCTCCCTTTCACCACTAGTCCTAGATTTACTGGCACTGGAATTAGGAGCAACAGTGATTTCAGTACGGAATGTCTGGTCACTAGGGGCACACTGTAGCCCTCATCAACACAAATGAGATTTTCTCTTCTTTTCAAATTACAGTTGGAAGTCTCTAGAACGGTTACTAAGGGGAAAAAAAGAGTAATTTAAAATTTACCATGGACATAGAGCAATTATATATATAGTAGGTTTCCAACATGTATGTATTTTAATAAATAACAATGGAACAGTACCTGGGCTATGGGATCTTTTCCACAGTCCAGACAGGGCTGAGACAATTGTTAGACCAGGTTTCCACTGCCCCCTCCATTTTTTTTTTTTTTTAAAAGCCCAGTTACATTTAGTGTAGTATACAGATTCTATGAAAATACCTATTTCTCTCTCTCTGAATTTTTGCCATGGTTCTAGATTTTGCTATTAGGTTACCCTTGGAGCTGCTGCCAAAGAAAACTGGGCAGTGGAGGCAGTGCACTTAACTACTAGGGTATTTCTTAGACTTTACATATAATAGAGAATGAACTCCCAAATTGTCTGGGTGAGACTCAGATTTCTGGCATCTCTGAGTCTATAACTGTAAGCAGATAACACAAAGATATGTATAAAAAAGAGTGAAAACACAATTAACACCTGCATGCACAACCAACACTCATTCACACATGCTTCTTAAACACACTTTACTGAAATAACCCAACAATTTCTTCAGTTCTTGGGATTCAGAGAAGTCTGTTCATATTCTCTGCACTCAAATGGCAAATAGGAGGTCTTATTTTACCCTGGCTGTGCACTAATCCTCCACTTCCTGAGTCATCACAAAGAGAGCCAGGCTTCTTTGGAAAATCAGTGGACAGCAGGAAAAAAATTACAGATCCTTTTCAGCCAGTGCTATGAGAATTTGTTGTCCCATTGGTTTTCCTCTCCTGAAATGAAAATGTACCAGAAAGAGAAAAACAGATAAATAAAGTAAAATGATGATGATGTCTCTCATCTTGGTAGACTATCTTCAGGGAATAATGAAATTCACATTGGAGAATTTTATGATTCACAATTTCCATTTGAGTATATCTTTACATTCCTTGGAGCAACTAGTTTAGGGTTTGTTTGGAGTCTGATTATTTTTTTCTTTTTAGTGGGGAGGTGGGCAGCCTGGTCTAACAGCAGCATTATAAAACCCTGGAAAATACATAAAGTCTGAGAACTGTAACAATCAGAGATGGAAGAGACCCATTATATCATCTCTCAGACCCGGGAGAATCAGTGGAGGATTCTTTCCTAGAATAGATTTTCTACTTCCTTATCCCGTTGACTTTCAAATGGCTCTAGGGATGGGGTTTCCACCACTTCCTTTACTACATATTTCCCCAATCTCATAATTCTTGCTGTCAAAATTTTTCAGGATTTTTAGTCCAAATGTTTCTTTTTTTTCTGAAAATGGCAACTGCTTTTCCTTACTCAAAGTTGTGTCTTACCTGTCAGAATGAACACTGTATTTTTTTTGAAGCTGTATAAACACTTTCCATTTTGTCACCAGAACTCTTCTCTGATTTGCTCCCTCTAGAAGTCATTGTAGTAGCAAGTAGGCAGGGAACATATAAGGAAATCTTGGCAATTAGGCAAACAGATTTTTAGATGGTTGGGCTGTGATAGCTCAGCATTCCAACAAACAGAATTCCTCCCAATTTCAGGGCTTAGAGTGTTCACCTGATATCTCACCTCGTTGCCACAAACTGAATGTGCACTTGACACTGAAGCCCCTAAAATTGTGCAGTCCACAAACTCAACAAACATAGATAGTCCTATAAAAATTATTTTAAAAGCCTTCCCTTTAATTAAAGTTTCATTTAAGTCTATCTTGCATGTAAAGGTACTCTGATGTATATACGTGCCTGTCATGTTGAAATTGTAATTAGACAATTCTTCTGGGTATTTTCCTTCTAAGGGTCTTAATAGAGTAGAGGGCTAAGAGTGATTAAAAAATTATAAACCAATGTTATCTAACCTCTTATTTAACAGATAAAGCTAGAAAAGTTAGAATTTCTAAGAGAATTATGAAAAGATGGTAGAGTAAAAAGCACTAGGAATTTATCTCCCCATCCCTACCCCTACAACAATTACATTGGCAGAACCTGTCTAATGTAATCATTTTGGAAATCTGAAGTTTATTGAAGGCTTGCAACTTCCAGATAAAGGCTTGGACAGTAAAATGTGATTAATGTAGGTCAATTTCAGCTCATAACTTAGCAGGTGGGGCAACCTGTCCCGCAAAACCATAACCCCATGGCAGACAGCTGTGCACATGTTCTTGGAGCAGCTTGAACATTGCTTGAAGAAGCCATAGTGGACAAAAAGGGCTGTGTCATTCAAATATTGTGGATCTATGTTCTGATCACGAATTGCTGCTTCTTATCACAGAAGTACAGATAGTCTGCGGCCATTCTTGTCATGCCTCCCCCATTGTTGCAAGACTCTTGCCTTCTGATTAAAGTGATTTCCAGAGGATTTAAAGGGATGTTGCTTTCTTTTCTCTTTTATTTTTCTCTTTTTCCCTTTTGGGAGCCAGTCATGGAGGACAAGGACATTCAAAAGCAACTGCATATATAGGAAAGTTAGAAAGTCACTGTGCATGCCCAGGGAAAGACATAGGCTCAAAAATACCTGAGAAGGTCTTAATTTTATGCCTTAGACCAGTTTTTGGCACAGAAACAGCCTACAACAATTAAAAAAAAACTCAGCAAACATTAAGAAAAAGAATGTCTGAATTTTGGAGTTAGCACATTATTAGAGTCAAATGGCCAATTTAACAAAAAAGAAATAACAAGTCATATAAAGAAATGGGAAAATATATTTCATTTAAAATAAAAAAATAAATCAATAGAAATTTCCCAAATGAAGACCTGATGACAAATCTACTAGACAAAATTCCAATACAACTATCTTAAAGATGCTTAAAAACTAAAGGAAGACATGTATAAAGCCAGTAAAATGACATATGAACAAAATAGAAATGTCAATAAAGAGACAGAAAACCTAAAAAGAATCCAAAAATAAATTCTGGAGCTGTAAGGTATAATAACTGAAATAAAAAATTTACTAGAGGAATTCAAAGCTAGATTTGAACAGACAGAAGAATCAGCAAACTTAAAGATAGGATTAATTAAAATTATCAAGTCTGAGGAACAGAAAAAAAAAAAAGATTGAAGAGAAGTCAATGGAGCCTAATGGTCCTATGAAACACCATCAAGTAGACCATCATATGCATTGTGGTGATTTCCTGAAGGCTAAGAGAGTGAAAAAGGGGTAGAGAGATTATTTGAAGAAATAATGACTAAAAGTTTCCCAAATTTGATGAAATACATAAACATAAATATCTAAGGAGTTCAAAAAACTCTACTTAGGCACATTATCATCAAACTGAAAACACCAAAGACATAGAGAGAATCTTAAAAGCAGCAAGAGAGAAGTAACTCATCATGTACAAGGGCTCTACAATAGGATCATCTGCAGATTTCTCACTAGAAACTCTGGAGGCCAGAAAGCAGTGGTTGATAAAGTGCAAAAGAAAAGAAAATTTCAACCAAGAATTTTACATCTGGCAAAATTGTTCTTAAAAAGTGAGAGACAAATGAAGACATTCTCAGATAAACAATAGCTGAGGGAGTTTGTTACCATTAGGCTTTCCCTGTAGGAACTGCTGATGGGAGTCCTGCAGGTCAAAACAAAAGGACATTAGCATTAACTCGAGCCATAGAAGAAATAAAGAGCACAGTTAAGATAAATAAATACATGAGCAATTATAAAAGCTAGTATTATTTTAGCTTTGGCTTGTAATTCCACATTTTGTTTTTTATATAATTTAAGATACTAATGGCTTAAAATATTATAAGTTTATTGTTTAGGAAACACAATGTATAAAGACATAATTTTGTGACATCAACTGAAAGGGGTGGGAACAGAGCTATAAAGTTGTAGTTTTTTTATGTTATTAAAATTAAAATGGTACAAATTCAAATTAGAGTGTTATAACTTTAAGATTTTACATTTAATTCCCTTACCAAAACAAAACCAGAAAACCTATAAAATATACAGAAAAGGAAATGTGAAGGGAATTAAAACATTCCACTACCAAAAATCAACTAAATACAAAGGATACTATAAAAAATCAGGGACCAAAAAAGTATAAAGCTACCAGAAAACAAGTAACAAAATGACAGAAATTTCTCCTTATTAGTAATTACTTTAAATATATATGATTAAACTTCACAATCAAAAGATAGAGATTGGCAAAACGCATTTTTAGAAAAACATGATCTAACCATGTGCTACCTACAAGAGACTCACTAGCACCAAAGACACAAATAGACTGAAGTGGAAGAATGAAAAAGTATTTCACGTAAATACTAATCTAAAAAGAGGAGGGGTGGCTACACCAATGTCAGACAGAACAAACTTTAAATCAAAAGAGGTTACAAGAGACAAGAAAGATTATATATTTATAAAAGACCTACTACAGCAAGAAATTATAATAATTATAAACATTTACACATCTAATAACAGATCATCAAAATATATGAAGTAAAAATTGACAAAATTGAAGGAAAAATTCGTTCCAATAATTGGAGACATTAATTCCCTACTCTCAATAATGAATAGAACAACTAGATAGAAGCTACATAGTAGAAGAATTAACACAATAAAACTACTAGATTTAACAGACATATTCAGAATACTCTACTCAACAACATAAACATTTTTCTGAAGTGCACATGGGATATTTTCGAAGATAGACCATATGTTAGGCCACAAAATATGTCCCAGTAGATTTTAAAAGCTAGGTATCATACAAAGTATCTTCTCTGACCACAACAGGATAAAGTTAGAAATCAATAACAGAAGGAAAGTTGAAAAATTCACAGATTTTTGGAAATTAAACAACATACTCTTAAACAACCAAAGTATCAAAGAAGAAATCACAAGGGACATTAGAAAATACTTAGAAATCAATGACAACAAAATACAACATAAATATGGCATGCATCAATACTTATGGGACACAGCAAAAGGAGTCCTAAGGAGACAATTTATCGCTGTAAATATATTAAAAATCAAGAAGGATCTCAAAACAACAAAATAACTTTACAACTTAAACTAGAAAAAAAGAACAAACTAAACTCAAAGCTAGCAGAAGGAAATAATAAAGTTTAGAATGGAAGTAAGTGAAATGGGGAATGGAAAAACAACAGACAAAATCAATGAAAGCAAAGATTGATTCTTTGAATGCTCAATGGAATTCACATTGAAAAAAATTACAGATTAGGAAAATTAATGCAATACTTACTACAATAGTATGAACACTGATGCAAAACTCCTCAGCAAAATACTAGCAAATCAAATTCATCAGCATATTAAGAGGATTGTAACAATGACCAACTGGGATTTACTCCCAGAATGCAAGAATGTGTTCAACATAGGAAAGTTCATTGACATCCTACACCACATTAACAGAATGAAGAAAAAACCTGCATGATTATTTCAATTGACACAGAAAAATCACTTTCAAAATCAACACTCCACAAACTGTAAACAGTTTAATGAATACAAAAAAGACACTAAACAAACTATGAATAGCAGGAAATAACCTCAACATAATAAAAGCCATATATGAAAACCCCATAGCAAATCTTGATGGGGAAAGACTGACAGCTTTTCCTGTAATATCAGGAAGGCAAGGATGCCTACTTTCACCACTTCTAGTCAATATAATAAAGAAAGTGCTAGCCAGGTCAACTGACAAGAAAAAGAAATAAATGACATATAATTTGGAAAAGAAGAAGTAAAATTATCTCTGTTCACAGATGATGTATCTTATACATAGAGAATCTTAAAAATTCCACAAAAATAGAAATAAGTGAATTCAGTGAAGTAGTAGGATATAAAGTCAACACACAAATATCAGTTGCATTTCTTTATACTTAACAATAAACACAACTGAAAAGAAAATTAAGAGAACAACAATTTTATTTACAATAGCATCAAAAAGAATAAAATTGTTAGGCATTACTTTATCAAGGGAGCTAAAAGACTTGTATATAAAACCCACAAAATATTGCTAAAAAAAATTAAAGAAGACATACAAAGAGACATTCCCTATTCATAGGTTGGAAGACAATATTGATAGATGTCAATACTATCCAAAGTGATCTACAGATTCAATGCAATATATCAAAATCATAATGATGTTTTTTGCAGAAATAGAAAAATCCATCCAAAAATTAATATGAAATCTCAAGGAACCAAAATAACTAAAACAACTTTCAAAAAGGACAAAGTTGAAGGAGTCATACTTTCTGATCTCAAAATTTACTATAAAGATACAATAATCAAAAAAAGTATGACACTTGCAGAAATACAGACACACAGACCAAGGAGTTGAACAGAAAGTCCCCAAAATAAACTTGCAAATATATGGTTAAATGACTTTCAACAAAGAAGCTAACATCATTCAATGGGGAAAGGACAGTCTTTTAAACTAATGGTTCTAGGAAAACTGTATATCCACATGCAAAAGAATAAATTTGGACTCTCAATGAATAGTATATGTAAAAATTACTTCAAATGAATCAAAGACCTAAATGTAACACCTAAAACTATAAAACTCAGAAGAAAACCTATGGCAAAATCTTCATGGGACTGGATTTGACAACAATTTCTTAGAAATGAGATAAAAGGCACAAGCAACAAAAGAAAAAATGGACAAATTACCTTCATGTCAATTTAAAATTTTTGTGTATCAAACCATACCATCAACAGAGTAAAAAGGCAACCCACAGAATGGAAAAAAATACATACAGTCATATATCTGATGAGGGGTTAGTATCTAGAACATATAAAAAATTCTGTTTTTGTTCTAAATCTGAAGAACAAAAACCTAACACAATTGAAAAACAGTCAAAAGACTTAGTCATTTTTCCAAATACAGGCAAATGGTCTACAAACATATGAAAAGATGCCCAACACTGCTAATCATCATGAAAATCAAATTAAAAATATAATGAAATATCATCTCACACCCATTAGAATGGCGACTATAAAAAAACCACAAGCATTAGCAAGGATATGGAGAAATTGGAGTCTTTGTGCACTCTTGTTAATGTAAAATGGTACAGCTACTAGGAAAACAATACAGAGGTTTCTCTAAAAATTAAAAGTAAAATTACTACATGATGCAACAATCACACTTCTGGGTACATACCTAAAATAATTGAAAACAGCATCTCAAAAATATATGTGCACACCATGTTCATTGCAAAATTATTTACGAGAGGTAGAAGCAACCTAATGCCCACTGATAGATGAATGGATAAAGATAATGTGGTATATACATACAATGGATTATTATTCAGTCTTAAAAAGGAAGGAAATTCTGATGTTTGCTACAATATAGATAAACCTTGAGGATTTTATGGTAAGCGAAATAAGCCAATCACAAAAAACCGAATATGATTCCACTTATTTGAGGTACATAGAGTAGTCAAATTCACAGAGACAGAAAGTAGAGTGGTAGTTGCCAGGGGTTGTGGGGAGAAGGAAAGGGGTCTTACTGTTTAATAGGTACAGACTTTCATTTTTGCAAGATAAAACAAGTTCTGGAGATGGATGGTGGTGACGTTTGTACAATACGATTCTTGACATTGCTGGATTATACCCTTAAGAAGAGTTAAAATGGAAAATTTTATGTTGTCTATACAATAAAAAATAATTGAAAAGAAAGTTAGAAGTTGTGAACCTAGAGGTAAATTACTCAGACAACAAAATCAGAAAAGAACCCAGATATTCTTTCCCCAGGCCACTGCTTTTAATCAATTCTTATTCTGATGATCCATTTACTATGCTTTTAAGAATGCTTTTTCTCTTTTTCTGAATCTATTTTCTAGCTCTAAAACAAAGAAATTAGCCAGATAAGTGGCAGCAAGCTAATGTCCACAGAATATTTCTGTCAGTGTGTTTGAAGTCAGAAGATTTTTAAAAATATAACAACCTGAATTTTTAAATTCTAATGACTACCATTTGATTTCCTTCTCACATAAATTTCTATCCCCCTCCTCCTAACCTGATATCCCCTATTCCTACTCTGGAGGTATGTAGCTCTAGTGTAGCTGGCTCCGCCAGCTCTCCTTTTTTGTGTTGCTCTTTCATTACTTGCTGCTGAACTCACCCTTAACCATTGGCTTTATCTGACAGACAAAAGGATGTGTCAGCTCTTGGCCAAAATTCCTACATGGCAACGTTGGCTGAAACAATAGGCCCTGCACCCTTTATGCTTAGCTCACTTCACTGTCTGCCCTCTGTAGGAATTTTGGTTTGTGGCTGTAGGGTAAATGATATGGTTTAGCTATGTTCCCACCCAAATCTCATCTTGAATTATAGTTACCAAATTCCCCACATGTCATGGGTAGGAACTGGTGGCAGGTAATTGAATCACGTGGGCATTTCTTCCATGCTATTCTCATGATGGTGAGTAAGTTCTCATAAGATATGATGGTATTATAAGAGGCTTCCCCTTTCCTCGGTTCTCATTCTTCTCTTTCCTGCCACCATGTGAAGGACATATTTGTGTCCCCCTTCTGCCGTGATGGTAAATTTCCTGAGGCCTCCCCAGCCCTGTGGAACTGTGAGTCAACTAAACCTCTTTCCTTTATAATTTACCCAGTCTCAGTCAGTTCTTTATAGCAGAATGAGAACAGACTAATACAGCCAATAATTATGTGTTACAGTATTTTATATACTTTATGGATGCATCACATGTGGATGGCAGCCCAGGGTGGGCACATTTTAATTCAATTGTCTATTCAAGAAAGTCAAATAGCAAGTTTTTACTGACATCACCAGGCTGCACTTTAAAATGACCAGACAAGTGGTTTTGGCATTGTATGAATGCCACCTCAGTAAAGATCTGCTGAACTTCATGTAGAAATATGTGCCAAATCATATGCAAATTTGTATTTTTCATGGGAGCTGAGAGCTTTGGCACTTAATTCTGATTTTTTTATAGCTAAGTGTGTAGCACTAGCCAAGTTCTGCATGTTTAATCCTTTTAATCATTCAATATAAATCATACTTTCAGCCCCTTAATCATTCTTGTTATTATTCTTTGAACCTCCTCCAGTTTCCTTACATCCTTCATTGCTTAAAGAAGAGTTTTTTTAGCAGGCCTGTTTCACTTCCAAGAATCTATTTTGTGATAGAAGCAGTGGGGGGTTCAGAAGATTCAGTTCCATGAGAGACTCCAAAGGAAATGTAAGGCTTAGACCTTGGACATTCACAGACATTTCACAGGGACTCCATGGACACCTGATCCAATTTTACATTATTTTTCTCCTAAGTAAGACAGAGAAATATTACATTATTATGACCATTGGTAATATAGTCTATTTTTTTCATTGTTTATTTATTTATTTAGTATTGATCACATGAATGAGAGAGTTCTTACTCTTCCATGTTGAATCTCAAGAAGGAGAGAAACAGCTAGTAGGAGAAATCCACTCATCATATTTTTCAGAACCAGAGAGTTAATTTATTGTCTATCAACTGTTTTCCCTTTAATCTGACTATATTAGTGCTAGAGAATAGTGTATCTGAGACTCACGGATAAAAGTACCCTAGATGAAGTGGTGAAAAGATAAGATGATGGAAGGTCTTAAAAGATATCTACGTTTACTTGTATCTACCTTTTATTTTGTCTACAGGCCCATTCCTGCCTCCAGCTAGAAAGCATGCTCAAGAGAGTAGGAACATTTTCTTGCTCAATATTCTGCCCCCAAACCTAGAAAGGTGCCTGCCTTTCTAGGCATAATAAAGGCTCAATGAACATTTGTAGTTTGTAGAATGAATGAACAATCACCTTCAGCCTATCACTTTATGCTTTGATAAGGATAATTGTTACTTCTTCATTTTATATGAGGCACTGTGTAACACACAGCTATAAGGCAATTATTGAAGCCTCCCTTAAATTCCAGTAGATCTTTCATACTGGTTGGTACCTGAAGACGCTCCCACAGAGAAATTTAGAGTTATCACTGCTCAAGGCCATTTAGTCCAACTCTTATCTGGAGCACAAATCCCCTCTGTTGGCCATCTTGCCAGTTATCATTCAGCCTTTGCTTGAATATCTCTAAAACAAAGAGCTCATTTTCTCCCAGAGCAGGCCTCCTTGTGCAGCTACAATAATTCAAATGCTCTTTCTTGTTAGGTAACATCTTTCTGTCCTATAACCTCCACCCATTGGCTTGGTTGTCAGAAGCAGATTAATCTTTCTTTCCACTGGGCAATCCTTCAGGTATTTAGAGAAATTAACATGGCCTCCCTAAACTTTCTTTTTAGTATATTAAATGTCCCTGGTTCCTTTTCACATCTAGAAACATATAGCAGAAATCTCAGCAAGGGAGTCTTCCAGATATTCATATTGAGGATTGAAACACGAACAGCAGGAACAGACCCACAAGTTATTCAGTGTATACCATTGTACATTTCCTGTATGAAGGGCTAAAGAGCTAAGCCAATGACTAGCTAACCAACTTCATTAGTCCATTCCTGCCCTGAAATACCTGAGGTAATTTATAGAAAAAGAGATTTCATTGGCTCATGGATCCACAGGCTATAGAGGAAGCATGGCAGCATCTGCTTCGCTTCTGGGGAGGCCTCAGGAAACTTACAATCATTGGTGGAAGGCAAAGGGGAAGCAGGCACATCTTACATGGTTGGAGCAGGAGGGAAAGAGAGAGGAGGAAGGTGCTATACACTTTTAAACAACTAGATCTCGTGAGAACCTATCATGAGAACAGCACCAAAGGGATGGTGCTACACCAAACATGAGAGATCTACTCGCATCATCCAGTCACCTCCCACCAGGCCACACTTCCAACACTAGGGATTGCAACTGAACATGGGATCCAAACCCTGTCACCAACGCCAGTCATCCTTCAGGGCCATAAGTTTGCATGAGAAGGCAAGAATGACTGGAGGTATGGACTCAACTACTTATGTGGATCCAGCTTTCTATCCACAAGGAATTTGTGCCAAATCTTGGAGTGATAGAATAGTGAGACCAAAAGGTCAAGATTACAGAATCTTTGGTCAATATAAACATACAAGACTACACTGTTTTGAAACTTGGGTGATGCTGTATGTCACGTAAGATGGAGACAATGGCAGAATATCATGACACATTGGAGAAGACAACATTAGCTCCACAGCAAGGCGGGAACAAGGATGGGGAAGTGGTGAGGGAAACACCATCAGAGTGACAGATGATATTTAAGAAACAACTAGAGGGAGGATAATGGAGAACAGCTCTGAGGAGAGGATTCTGCATCTGGCACATGTGATGCCTCCTGGATAAGATTTGAGGAGGACTGGAATTCTTATCAATCTGCCAAGAGAGATGTTATTTTGCCACTGTTGTTCCCCCAGCATCAGGAAATATTAGGTATGCAAAAGTGAGAACAATAGCTCCTACCCGCTAGAGTCTGTTCATGGGCCAGGTATTGTGTTAACACTGGGGTAGTTCATTTAATCCTCATCATAATCCTGTGAGGTATGTACAATTCTCATCTCCATTTCACAGATGAGGAAATTAAGACAGAGAAATGATCTTACTTAAAATTGCTCAGCTAGTAATGGCAGAGCTGTGAAATAAAGCTACTTTTATCTAACGTTTAAGCCTGACTTCTGAAATGATATCGAATTCTGCATTTTAGTATAATTTAGTTTAGGCTCTGTGTTACAGCCCAAACTCCAGTGATAAAGCATTTAAATTTTGGTTGAATATGGAGGTCGATTCAAAGATGCTTTAATCAATTTTTTTTTTAATTGCTGAATCTAAGTATATTTACCACATTAAACAAAAACCAGGCAAGGAGGCTGGACGCAGTGGCTCATATCTATAATGACAGCACTTTAGGGAGCTGAGGCGAGAGGATTATCTGAGATCAGGAGTTTGAGACCAGCCGGGCCAACATGGTGAAACCTTGTCTTTACTAAAAATACAAAAATTAGCCAGGCATGGTGGTGCATACCTGTAATCCCAGCTACTTGGGAGGCTGAGGTCTCAGAATCGCTTGAACCCAGGAGGCAGAGGTTGCAGTGAGCCGAGATCACACCACTGCACTCCCACATGGGCGACAAACTGAGACTCCATCTCAAAAACAAAACAGAACAAAAACAGGCAGGGAAATGAAGTTAGTTAATTACTGCAGGAACTGTACTTACCAAAAGTGACTATAGGATCATCCATGCCTTGTCACTGAACTATGGGTGAATGACCACCCGTCTTCATGTAAGTGCACCCCTTTCAGGTGTAGCACTAGCACTTAACAAGGGAGTATCTGTCTGACACAGCCTCCTCTATTCAGGTATTAAAAGACTAATTCCACAAGTGACAAACACCGCCCCATCTCTCACATATCTATCACCATCTTCTATATCCTCAACAACCTCCTCAGAGAACTTGCCACTCTGGTCCAGTGAAAATTAAATCCTCCCCTGAAAAACTCTGGGGCATCTCGTTTTATAAAAGACTTTTATGGAATCATAAAATGCCTCGCCCTGTTAGAGAAGTTGGCCTGGTGAATAAACCAACTGCATTGCACTGAGCTATACAAGTTGAGCAAATTGCTGTTTCTTCTGGCTAGAGCACATCCTTTTTCCTTATTGGACTAAATGCATTTAGCAAAAGAAAACAATGTTTTGATTGCATGCTCTTGTTTACAGCATGCAAATCACTTAAGGCTGGTGTTGTTGTAAGCCAGGAGAAGGCAGAGCAGAGCATTCTAGATATGCTTATACTTTATGTGCCCAAGAACTCAGCCATTTACAACCCAGATACTTTACTGCTAATGATCTTTGAAGTTAACAAGGTTTGCAGAAGCTTCTCGACATTATTATTACTATTTATATTAATAGTATTAGTGATCTCTTTTATTCTTCCAAGACTTAGCACTACTAATTGGCATCAGTATAAACAGAGGTATTAATGCTATCACGCAATGCAAGCAGAGCCAACTCTGGCAGCTTTGTGGGTTTAATATGGAAATGTTTGCTATCTAATGAGGACACAAAATGTTAATCTGCAGAACAAATTGTATTTATAGAGAAACTAATTATCATATGCAAATGTGACACACATCACTTGCAAAATTCCTGTTGCTGCTGGGTGGGCCCTCTTTGACCTTTGTGAAAAGCAGCACTTTGAAGCTGTAGCTAATGGTTTCATGCACTGAAGCTGTTAGTTTCATTTTCATACAGAAATGAGCTAAGTGGAAATGACTATAGCTCTGAATAAAAGCACCAAAGCCATTGCTTCTGTAGCCATAACATGCACACTACTTTGGTATCCTTTCCTTTAAAATTTAGGATTCTTTTGCAAATTTTGCTGTATCTTAAAAGCTACAGAACAGATGAGCAGAGTAAAGAATGTTTTAACTCCATTAATAGAAGGATTAAAAATTGTTATCGTAAATACAATCCTATGGGGTGAAGGCTATTTAGATGTTTTCATAATTATTTTTGTTTTTGGTTGTTCTTTTGTTCCTCTACATTGAATAACGAACTCCCTCAAGTATATGAGACAGATCATTAGATCCAATGAATATGGGGTTCACTCCTATTTTGGTTCTTTTTCACTTTTCTCTTTCAAATATGTGATCTCCACTAGCAAAGTCATGGAATCAGTCTAAATGCCCATCAGTGGTAGATTAAACAAAACAAACAAACAAAAACTGTGGCACATATGCACCATGGAATACTATGCAGCCATAAAAAAGAGTGAGCGAGATTATGCTTTCTGCAGCAACGCAGATGGAGATAGAGGTCATTATCTTAAGTGAACTAATACACATGCTCTCACAAGCGGGAACTAAACATTGAGTACACATGGATACACAGAAGGGGACAGACACCAGGGCCTACTTGAGGGTGGGAGGAGGGAGAGGACTGAAAAACTACCCATCAGGTACTATGCTTATTATCTAGGTGATGAGAAAATCTGTACCCCAAACTCCCATGACACACAATTTATCTATATAATGAAACTGCACATGTACCCTGGAACCTAAAAGTTAAAAAAATAATAAAAACACAAATATATGTGTTTTCTAGTCTGAAGCCTTATAGAATTATGAAACAGCAAAACTTAAATGGCCTAGAGAGCATTTCACTTAGTCCAGATATTTCATTTACAAATGAAGAGAACATGGTGCAGAGAGATCAAATAGCATGCCCAACATCACATGGTGATTTAGTGGAAGGTAACAGAAGTCAGGTGATTTTTCTATGTGCTGAGGACTAAACTCTGATTTTTTTTTATCTTGCCCAAATTCCTATCTAAGGGATCTGGGGAGTCATGCCCTACAAATCACAAATTCTCATTAGATGGGTTTTATTTAACCCTCTATACTATGACTTACTTTCCAATCTGACTCTGGCATAACATTATGAGACAAGGAAGAAAATAAAAATATTTTGTCCCCAAACATGTTTCTTTGCCATAGTTTGACATGGCCCTGTAAAGCTGTTCTTTGTGGAGGAAAATCTGTATATGTAAAGAATCTCTACTATCATAGCTATATCTTTTTCTTCCAGACCCTCCCAATCCTAAAGAAACATTTGTCATTTATTGTTTCTAAGGGAAGCCACCATAAGACTTCAAAAGAGCTTTGGTCTCCACAACGTTTATTTTAACCTGAACATTCCCTTTCTGTGAATTCCAGGTCGTTAGACAAACTCAACTAATTGTCAACCAGAAAATGTTTAAATTCATCTACGTCCTGGAAGTCCTCCACTGCCCCTCTACCTGCTATGAGTTGTCCTGCTTTCTGGACCAAATCAATGTATTTCTTAAATGCATTTGATTGAAGTCTCATGCCTCTCTAAAGTGTATAAAAACCAAGTTGTGCCCCAACCACCTTGGAGGCACATGTTCTAGAGTCGTGGTCACACATATTTGGCTCAAAATAAATGTCTTCAAATATTTTGCAGAGTTCGATTCTTTTCATCAACAGTGCTTAGTTTTTTTTTTAATCAACTCTACTGTAGCATGGTAAAGTTTAGAGTTACACGAACACTTAATGGCTTTTATAACTTCTTATGGCAGATGTAGCTGGCAGAAGGCCTCAGGCAGCTTATGGATATACAGTTCTGCTAATTCTCATCCTGATATCAGGGATCTGATTTGGCATTCTCCAAATGCCTATTAGCCTCTGAGGATAGAAAATCAAAAGAAACATGGCCCCTACCCTCATGGAACTCAGTTTGCTGAGAGACCAACATACAAACAGACAATTTTAATAAAGCAAGGGAAGTACATTATCTAAATATGACAAAGTTTATAGAGCACAGAAAAGAAATAAGTGCCCCTTATGGAAGAGGAAAAATGTGCTGATTGCTATGTGATAAATTACCTCAAACTTAATGGCTAAAAAAACATACATTTATTGTTTCCATGGGTCAGGAGTTCTTGCATAGCTTAGCTGGTCCTCTGGTCAGGGTCTCACAAGGATGCAGTCAATGTAGTGTGCAAGCTGGATTCTTTGCTGAAGCTCAGGACCCTCTTCCAAACTCACATGTTGGTTGGCAGAATTCACTGCCTTGTAATTTCTGGACAGAAGTCTTTGCTCTCTTGCTGGCTGACAGCCATGGCCTGGTCTCAGCTCCTCAAAGCCCCCTGCAGTTCTCTGCCAGGTGGCCTTTTCACAATGTGGCAGCTTACTTTTTCATGGACAACAGGAGAGCTACTCTTTTTAGGACTGGTCCAGTTCTTCTTTTGAGGGATTTTCCTAATTAAATCAGGTCCATCTAGGACAATCTCCCTTTGGGTTAACCCAAAATCCACTGATTTGGGGCCTCAATTGCATTTTGGAAAAATCTCTTCATCTTTGCCATATAGCATAACCTAATCACAGGAGTGAGAGACCACCAAACTCCCAGGTCCCACCCATACTCTAAGGGAGGGAACAGAGGGGCAGAAATTTAGGGACTTGTATTAGTTAGGGTTCTCTAAAGGGACAGAGCTAATAGGATAGATGTATATATGAAAGGGAGTTTATTAAGGAGAATTGACTCACGCAACTACCAGGTACAGTCCCCTGACAAGTCATCTGTAAGTTGAGAAATAAGGAAGCCAGTGAGTACCAAAACCTCAAAAGTAGGGAGGCTGACAGTGCAGCCTTCCATCTGTGACCAAAGCCCCTGAGAGCCCCTGGTAAATCACTGGAGTAGGTCCAAGAGTCCAAAAGCCGAAGAACTTGGAGTCTGATGTTTGAGGGCAGGAAGCATCCAGCACGGGAGAAAGAGGAAGTTCAGGAGACCCAGCAAGTCTGCTCTTCCATCTTCTCCTGCCTGCTTTATTCTAGCCACACTGGCAGCTGATTAGATGGTGGTTACCCAGACAGAGTGTGGGTCTGCCTCTCCCAGTCCACTGACTCAAATGTTAATCTCCTTTGGCAACACCCTCACAGACACACCTAGGAACAATACTTTGCATCCTCCAATCCCATCAAGCTGACATTCAGTATTAACCATCACAGGATTCAACTTAAGATTTTGCCTGGAACAACTGTTAAACAGACAGGTATGGTTAGAACAGACTTCAGAAGATGTGAACGGAATCACAAAAGACACATAGAGGTCAATATGTGAAGTAATAAGTTAATTTTACAATTTTTTTGAAATTACTTTTCCTCCAGAGGCCTTTGTTTACAAGGTAAAATGATATTTATTCAAGTCGGATTTGGATTGAACATGAAGAAAAAAGGAAGAATGAAATGGACAACTCACCAAAAATAAAGAACAAAAAGGAAAAGCTTCATTACAACAAATGAATAAAAAAAATGAAGAGACCTAGATGGAACCTTAGAAGACACAGTGCTTAATTTCTCTGGGTCTCAGAGTGCTTGTTCGAAAACATGGGATTTATATGCAACGTGTGAAAGGCAAAAAATAATATTCCTAACATACAAAACCTTCTTATAAAGAAAAGAAAAAGAATCCTTGAATATAAAAGTGGGCTAAACACAGCAATCAACAGTTGAGAAAAAGAAAAAAAAATGGCTAGCAAACTTATTCAAATGTTCAAATTAATTTGTAATTAAAGAATAATAATAATTAACAAAATATCTCTTACCTACATTCTACTTCCTCTCTATATCTTATCATATATAACATGCAACCCTGCATGTTACCAAAGGCTCCATTTTATAGATACAGATGTTAACTTACTTGCCAAAGGTTACGAAATACCAAGCAGCAGAGCCCCATTTCCAGCGAGGCAGTCTGCCTCCAGGGGCTGTGTTTTAACCGTCATGTTAAACTACCTTGAAGACACACTGAGAAGTCAACAATGATTTGGCAATACTTGTTAAAAAGGGTACCTAATATTGATGAAGGTTTGGGAAAATAGGCACAGTCCTATACTAATGTGAAAAATTCAAACTAATAAAGCTTTCTGTAGAGATTTTGATAGTACATACCTAAAATCTTTTTAAAAGTGCATTGCCTTTAATGTAGCATTTCTTTCATTTTCTTTTACCCCATTGAAGATAGTATGTATTTAATTCTAGAAATATCTGACAAGTTATTCATAATAAAAAATAAAAATAAAAACATTTTTAAAAATGAAAACTGTTGTTTTGCTCTGTTGAGCAAAGATGATGCCAATTATTTTGCTTTCATTCAGTGGAATACCATGCAGCCATTATGACTGCATTTTAATTTTAATTTTTAGTTCTTATGTACATGTGCAGGATGTGCAGGTTGGTTACATAGGTAAATGTGTACCAAAGAGGTCTGCCACACCTATCAACCCATCACCTAGATATAAAACCCAGCATGCATTCGCTATTTTCCCTAACGCTCCTCCCTCCCTCAACCCCAACCCCAACCCCCAACAGACCCACGTATGTGTTGTTCCCCTCCCTGTATGACTGTATTTTATATTTTAGAAAATGACAGAAAATAGTTGCACTGTTTATTGGGAGTCAAATGCAGGTCACATATTATCACTTTTTTGTTTAAAAAAATATTTCGTATTTGAGTACCAAAACAGGGGGAGGCATGGAAATATACTCACCACACTATTAAGTGTGATATATTTGAAATATGGTAGAATTGCCCATGAGATTCATGGGTTTTTATTTTAATTATTTTTAGTAAGCATCATGTATTAAGAAAAAAAATGGGGCTTTAATTAAATGCTTCCTAAAAGCCCTTTTATGGTACAGTCTATAAGTAATGTTTGTGAATTGTTCTATATAAAGAACCACGTGGAGGCATCAACATTGAAATCATATAAATGTCATGTGGAGGCTGAAATCAGAATCTGGTGATCTGTCTTCTGCCCTTGGCTTGGTTATAACCTAACCCTAGATAGTTAGAACTGGAAGAGATCTTAGAACTATCCCAAACTCGTTTAACAGATGAGAATGCAGAGGTGGGGCTGCAGAAAACAGAGGGCTTTCCTAAGACTGATGGTCAGTGTGTGGTGAGCTGGGACTAGAAGATACGTCACCCTACCCACAGGTTGTACTACTTTTCTTTCACTATACTGTTTTTCTGGGGTTGCATGAAATTAGAGCCCTAAGTTAGCAATTTCTCAGGTCAGAGTGTGATGGCTACAATCGTAGGATTCGGGGTCAAACAGCCCATGTTCAATGCCAGCTTTTCTGTTTCTAATTTTAAGACCTTAAACAAGAGGATCACCTTTTTGGGGACCTCATTTTTTCTCAGCTGCAAAATGGTGATTTTAATAATACTCACCCTCTCAGGCTATAGTAAGGATTTTAAAATGGAATAATGTATTTAAAATGCTTAACACAATACCTGGCTTCAAGTCTCAGCAAACGTACGCTATTATCTTTCTGTTTTGCATCTTTGGGCATGGAACCATATACTGACTCCTGCGTTATGTCCTCCTGGCAGAGAGGAATTGGAATGAGGATTGGATGCTGTTACCATGGTCCCATTTCACGATGTTTGCAGATAGCTAAAAGCCTCATATATCTTCCCTAACCGAGGCGGAGTTACTTTCTGTCTACTGCCTGCCCTCTGGGGAAATCACTTTTGCACGCCATCACAGTGGCAAGCCATCCAGATTTACAAGAAAGGATCATAATTTATTAGCTAAGGGATGGCAGCTGTTTATGTAAATGAGTAATAAGGATTGGTAAGAAAAGGACCACTGTAGTCGGCTGCTCTGAAGGATGCTGTTGAGGCTGAAGTCCTTCCTTGAAGGACTCATGCAAGTAAATGCGTCAGTGCGGATCCCACTCATACACAGGCCTTCACCCACAAGTCACTCCTGACTTGTGCAAAATCACAGATGTAACAGATGGTCAGATTTAGGATCAGAGTGGACATTGGGAAAGGAAACAACCAAGCAAAACCAACATGACAATGGACTTGTGGGTAAAAGCTATGCAGCAGAATCTGCAACCGCTTTGCTTTGTTGTATGCCTTTGGGTCAATCTTAACAGCTTCTTTAAGATGCAGGAGTTGGGGCAGATTGTGAGTAAGGTACCATCGAACTCTGACAACTAATGAAGATAAGATTTAGGGTCCCAAGACCCCCTTTCCTAGTAAACTCAGACTACACTCAAATTAGAAGGAGAAACCTTAGTTTGTATGGAAATGATGCGGCAGATTTATAGAGAAATGCTCCCTCAAACAACTGACCAACATTTCTTGACCTGTGATTCACATCTGTGATTCCATAATAAACAAGCTAGTTAGAGTTCATCAGGGATCTTGAACTTCCTAATCCCATTAGCATCCTGATAAGGATCTGGCCTTATTCACCCATTCCTTAGTTTCCAATATGTAAATGCAATTAAATTACATTTGGTTGAATATTGAGGAGCTATTTTAAAATAGGTGAGAACAAGAACTCATCACATTTGGTTAAGCCAAGTTGCAAGGATTCCAATCATTCATTTGGACCTCTTATTGGTGCTCAGAGAAGCCACAGACTCACATCACCTCTGTAATGCAATCCCTGACAGAAGAGGAGGAAAAACACTGTCATCCTTGAACGTATGGAGCAGTCGTTGCTCGATGAGTTTCAGAAGATTCAATCTTTCAAAGTAATGCCATGTGTAATTTTAATGTGCCACCAAAAAATGCTGTTTTCCATTGACATTCCAAGTTTGTGATACGTTAGCAGTGGAATACTTTCTTTTTTTGTCTTTTAGGTGACAGGGAGAAGTATTTATCAAGAACACCCATTCTCTTAGCCCTCAGAAAATATCTACACTACTGAAAGGTGACAGCTTTTATAGATTCTTAGTGACTTACAACCTTCTACTTGGCTACATGAAGGCAAAAATAATCAAATCTCATATATCATGGAGCAGAGCAGAAGGGAAAATGAGAAGCAACCTGAGAAATGCCTCTGCTAAAAGATGTGAAGACCCTAGCTAATACCCCATCAATTCCATGGTCCAAAAGTACAAAGGTTCTAGAGAAATAGCCTTGAACAAAGCCATCCAATCAAGGTGAGAGGACACAGACAAACAAGGTCTTCTGGCTAGGTTAGCCATTGAAATGATCTAATTAAATAAAACAATTAGGGATTGGCTTCTGCCCTACAAGTGGTATCCCCCTCCCCATGAAATCCCAAGGAACAGCAAGAAACCAAGACTGCTTAAGTGATTTCTTATTTAACTCAGTCCTTTAAGTGTCTCAGCAAGTGTTAAATTTAAATGTGTGTAAAGATTATTACCAAAACAACAACAACAAAAAAATCAGGGGAAAATTGTGACTATGCATACGCAGGGCCACACATATAGGTCAAGAGAGAAAATAGCTTCGGGGATATTCAGAGATTTAGCTTTTAGCAAAAGTCATTTTTCTCCCTCCAGTAAGCCTGTGAGCTTTTAATAGCCACTTTCCTTGATTGCCTTCTAGATCATCTTCTGCTGCCAAGGGCCCAATCTAAACACCCAGACTCTAGGTCTCTGTGGGGGGTGGGGGATGTGGAAGGATCCTCAGACCAGAATTCTGAAAACTTTCCCAGACTGAGCCAACCATATCACTCTCCTGCATTAGGTAATTTAAAAAAACCTCAAGCTCAAATTTTAAAAATCATTCTTTTTACTTTTGAATGCTTTTATATATTCTGAGAAGTAAGAAATTTGGGAAAATGCCCTCCTTCTTTTTCAGAGTTCCTTGTATGTGTTTGGAGATATGATCACATAACAGCTAAAATATTTTAGAAATATGAGATTACAGAGAGCCAATTAGTAAAATAATTTAATATCTTGAGAGCTAATGATATTAACTTGCTTTTATTTTCTGATTTTTTTGGGGGGGCAATAGAAATATCGACATGTTTACAATTATTTTATTTTTAATAAGTAATTATGGTGGTTGGACCAGATCCTATGGGCTTGTCCAGATTTTAGGGTGCAGAGAACCTGGGAAAGTCTTTGTTTTAATGCAAAACCAACCAACAAAGAGGAAAAGGATGTATACAAGGGAAAAGACTCAGATCCCCAAAACCTCCTCCCCAGGGTACACATGACCTTCCTTGTTATTTACCATGTGAGAAGTCTGGATCTGTGGGTTTGCTGCTATTATAACATTTAGGCTGCCCAGGAGCTTCCTAACTGCTTCAATCAGCATGTGGGTACCCCCTGTATCACATAAAGTCTTTCTCAATGTGCCACTATTATGTACCTACTTTGTTTTGATTTTTAAACAAGACTTTGGCTCTAAGATACACTAGGTTGGACTATGGCTATCGGTGTCAACTGCTAATAATAACCTTTGATTACACAACTCTCTTTTGAACAACTTGTGCATATTAGTTTTTCCATAACTATAGGCATAATAGACAATTCACAGTTCTAAAAAGAAAGTCAGTACCACAGTCTACATCCTAGCCGTCACATTTACTGAATACCCAGCACTTGAACAAGTGTTGAGATTCCTTCCAAAGAGTATTAAAGACATAAGCCTTACCCTGAGTAGAGTTTAAAAGAGGAGAATTACCAAAACCTTAACAAAAACCAGCACTACAAACAAATGCTTCCACTTCTATTGACCACATAATACATACCAGGCACTGAGCTACACAATTTACATATATTATTTCAACTTTTCCCAGCTATCCTTCACAGTATGTTAAAGGACAACTTTATAGATGGAGTACATCATGTTTTCCTTTTTTAAAATTTTAGATTCAGGGGATATATGTTCAGGTTTGTTACAGGGACATATTACATGATGCCGAGGTTTGGGTTTCTGATGATCCCATTGTCCAAGTAGTAAACATAGTATCAGATAGGTCATTTTTCAAGCCATGTCCCCCTCCCCCACTTTGGACTCTCCATTGTCTAGACAAATTCTATTCTAAGACATTGTGACTGCTCGAATATCACACAGAAAACATCACTGTTAGAATCAGGATTTGAGATATTTAATCCAAAACTAATATTTATTTCATGACACCATGTTGCCTTCTAGCATCTAAACAGGTCCACAATTCTGTTTCTTACTCGTCCTTCTGAAGCAGTCAAACAATAAACTTATGTTTTAAAATTTCATTAAAATGGCTGGATATAGTGGCTCACACCTATAATCCCAGCACTTTGGAAGGCTGAGGAGGGAGGTTTGCTTGAGGCCAGGAGTTTGAAATTAGCCTGGGCAACATAGTGAAACTCTGTCTCTACAAAAAATAAAAAACAAGTGGGGTGGTGTGTACCTGCAGTCCCAGCTACTTGGGAGGCTGAGGCAGGAGGATCACTTGAGCTTAGGAGTTTGAGGCTGCAGTGAGCTATGATCATGCTACCGCACTCCAGCCTGGATGATAGAGTTCATCCAGGTTCCTGTCTCCAAATAGAGATCACCTCTCCAAGTGAACCTCACACTAACTTGGCAAAAAGTAAAATAAGGGCTATGACAGTTTAGGCCAGGAGAGGACTGAAGTTGCCCTCCTCAGAATCTTGCTTGGCTCTCAGATGCCTAGGAATTATCTGGAAAATCCCATTCACCCTGTTTTGTTGTTTTAAGAGTGGGAGGGCATCCCTGAAGAAAAGACAAATGACATATACTGTAGCTTACAAAGTACACCAAACAGCAAATTTATGCAGACTTCAAAGTTAAACATAGCACTTTTTTTTTGAGACGGACTCTTACTCTGTCACCCAGGCTGGTGTGCAGTGGCGCAATCCTGGCTCACTGCAACCTCCGCCTCCAGGGATCAAGCGATTCTCCTGTCTCACCCTCCCAAATAGCTGGGACTACAGGTGCATGCCACCATGCTCAGCTAATTTTTTTTTTATTTTTAGTAGAGATGGGGTTTCACCAAACTGCCAAGGCTGGTCTCGAACTCATGACCTTGTGATCCACCCGCCTCGGCCTCCCAACATATAACACTTCTAAGAGCAGATAGCAGGAGTGGGACGCCAACTGAGAGATGACAGATGAGGAATTTACCAGATGCAAATGATAACAGATGGCAGCAGGGTTGGTTGAGATATTCAAGACAGCAGACATGGTCCTCTAGAAACTGACTATCTTTGGCTGAGAGACTCCCCCAGTCATCACTGAGAGACAGAGAAAGATCCTAAAACACCACGGTAGACTGAAGATGAGGAGGGCCCTTCCCTGTCTTCCTCAGGACACAATGTCATCCCACACACACAGACTGCATCTTGGGAAGGGGGAAGATGCAAAGCTCCACTCTGAAAACTTGAACATTAACCTCAAGGTGACCAGTAGGAACTGAAAGGAAACAGTTTAAAGAAGACACGGAGAGATTATCAATTGACCAAGTTAAGTTCCTCCAGTACCCAGTTCGGAAGAGGCACTTGTAAGGAAAAGGGGATAATAAATAAATAAGCAAACAGATAAAGAAATGAATGAATGAATGCAACATAAATTACTTTTGTTTAATTTTTGCACATCTAAATAGGGAGGGAAATATTTGCCCATTTGCTTCAAATAATTCATTAGGGGGATTCCAAAATTATAGAAAAATATAATGAAAGTATAATAATTCTACTTCCCAGTAAAAAACATTATCAACATTTTGTTTGATAATTATAATATACATGAAATTAAGATCTATACATAATTATACATCTTGACTTTTACATATGATTTTAGGATTGTGAAACCACATCAAATGTTTATGGTTTTAGAACAATCAACCATCTAGAGATACCATGATTTATTTACCCATTTTACTATTGCTGTTTTTTATTCCAACTATTATAAGCAATGCTTTAATGAACATGATACATCAATCTTTGACTATATACTTTTTTTAAATTATTGAAACCAAAATCCCTAAATCAAATGATATAAACTTGTTTTAATGTCTTCATAGGTTTAGTTATGTATTTTCTGAAGGTCTGTACCAATGTCTCTGACAGCAGCAGTACGAGTGCCTTTTATAGGCATCACAGAATATACAACATTGGGCCGGGCGTGGTGGCTCACTCCTGTAATCCCAGCACTTTGGGAGGCAGAGGCGGGTGGATCACGAGATCGAGACCATCCTAGCCAACATGGTGAAACAATGTCTCTACTAAAAATATAAAAATTAGCTGGGCATGGTGGCACGCGCCTCTGGTCCCAGCTACGCGGGAGGAGAAGGCAGAAGAATCACTTGAACCCAGGAGGTGGAGGTTGCAATGAGCTGAGATTGCACCACTGCACTCCAACCTGGCGACAGAGCAAAAGTCCGTCTCAAAAAAAAAAAAAAAAAAAAAAGAATATACAACATTGCCTACTCTCTATTAATTGATAGGGAAAAGATAGCATATCATTTTTGTTTATAATTTGTATTTTATGGCGTACAATTTGCACTTTTTGCATTATATTGAGATTGAATATTTTTATTATGTTTATTAGCAACATGAGACATGTAACCTCTTTTTACATTTTTGGGGTATTTTCTTTTTAGTTGAACAACCTCATTGTATCTTAACTGTCGCATGTATTTTTTGATGCATATTTGTCGCATATATTTTTTACATTTTATTTTTCACTTGACATTTTTATTTTCATGTCTTCAAATCTCATCCATTGCCTTATGCTCAGAAAATTACTGCTCTAAAATAACGTAATTTGCTTTGCTTTTATAGATTCTACATTTTTATTTTTACTTTAACTTTTTAATCTAAGTAAAAAGTTTTCTTAACATAATGAGATTTTTAAAATTTCTTCTTTTTTGGTTAATCAATTGTTCCAGAAGCATTTTTTTTTAAACACACAGTAATTTGAAGTGACTTCTTTCAGATAAAAATGTATATATATAGATACTGTTTCTGTACCTTTTATTCTATTCCATTGATCTGTCTGATGATTTTGGTTCTAATATGTTGCCATTTTAATTATTGTAGTTTTATAATGTGCTTCACATCTTGCATTACTTCTCTTTTTTGAAACTTTCTTGGGTTGGGCATGGTGGCTCACATCTGCAGCCCCAGCTCCCAGGAGAATGAAGTGAGAGGATGGCTTTAGCCTAGGAAGTCAAGGCTGGCCACCATGTCCAGCTAATCAGAAATATTTTTTAAATGCATTTAGTTTCTCGTACCTGACTTTCAGAACTCTTTTACATTTAAATTTTAATTTATTTAATTGTGATCTTAGCTCACTGCCACCTCAAGACTTTCAGAATTCTTATCAGTGCTAAGAATTTTAGGCAAATTATTGAGATTCTGCTTTGTATTTTTAAAACGTTTTTGCTACAATCACCATTAATTTTTTTTGTTCTGTAACTGATGAGTTCATCATGACAATATCACTAAAGCTAAAGTGTGTGGTAAGTGTTGAAATTTTAACTTCATATGATACATATATAATAAAAAGAAAACATTTTTCTGTAGCAAATAATTGAAAGAGCATTATAGTTTCAAAGTCAATAGTTCTGTGGTAGTCATCACTTAAATTACAAGTAGACTCTCGCAGGAAAGCTTCTCGCAAAGAAACTAGCCATGCTTCAATATTCTGGTAACAATAATTTATATTTTCAAATAGCTAGAAGATATTAAATATTCCCAACACAAGGAAATGATAAATATTTGAAGTGATGGATATGCAAATCACCCCAATTTGCTCACTATACACTATATTGAAACATAATGATGTACCCCATAAATGCGTACAATTTACAATATTTTTTTTTCAGATGAAATCTCCCTCTGTCATCCAGGCTGGAGTGCAGTGGTATGGTCTTGGCTCACTGCAGCCTCTACCTCCTTGGTTCAAGTGATTCGCCTGCCTCAGCCTCCTGAGGTGCTGGGATTACAGGAGTGTGTCACCATGCCTCACTAATTTTTGTATTTTTAGTAGATACAGGGTTTCACCATGTTGACCAGGCTGGTCTCAAACTCCTGACCTCAAGAGATCTACCTGCCTCGGCCTCCCAAAGTTCTGGGATTACAGGAGTCATTTACAATTCTTATATATCAACTTCAGAAATTAGAAAACATATATTTCTAAAAAGATATAGAAAAAATAAAAATATGCCAGAAAGAAACTTTATCCCAAACTTCAGGGTAGCAGTGTCTGAATCATTTCCAGTTCTTTTTCTTTAAAAAAAATTTTTTTTTTTTTGAGACAGGGTCTCACTTCATTGCCCAGGCTATAATATAGTGATGCAATCACAACTCACTGTAGCCTCAGCCTCCTGAGCTCAAGTGATCCCCTTGTCTTAGTCTCCCAAGTAGCTGGGACTAAAGGCACACACCACCATACCTGGTTATGTTTTGTAGAGACAGAGTCTTTCTGTGGTGGCCAGCTGGTCTTGAACTTCTGGTCACAAGCAGTTCTCCTGCCTTAGTCTTCCAAAGTGCTGGGATTACAGGTGTGAGCCACCATGCCTGGCCACTCTTTTTCTTACCTATATTACAAAATGTAATAGCCAACTCAGTGCTTTATAGTCCTAAATATTCGAGTTGGTATGTCAGAGTGTGTAAATCTCTCAAAGATTTGGCTATTAAAAATTGTGTGGTTTCTAATTTTTACTTTAATTCTAGTCAAGGCTGAATTATAGAATTTGAAATATATAATTTTTCACAAGATAATGTTATTGGCCAGTAGTCATTTTTTTTTGATGTTTCATGTAGGTTGATTAATGTTTCCTGTAGACATACAAATAACGCTAGTAGCAGTGAGCACCCTGTCTTATCATTCATTTTAAATAGGAAACTTCTATGTTTCATTATGAGGATGTTGACTTCACTGTGATTCATAAATGATTTATTATATGTAGAAAATCCTTGGATCTTGACATATCTTTATCAGTAGGCTTTGAAACTTATCAAATATGATTTTGGCATTTTTTGAGATTATTATTCTCCTTCAGCTTAAACCTATTTATGTCTAGTGTTCCGTTTTTGGAACGCTAAGCATGTGGGAGTTATTTATATCCTACTGCTTAAGGTCATCACCAACATCTGATTTTTCAAATTCAAAAAATTGCAACTTCAGGCATAAATGGATTAAAGTGGCTTCTAAAATGTATTTTTCTGGACATGCAGGGTGGGCTCATGCCTGTGATCTCAATACTTTGGGAGGCTGTGGTGCGAGGAGCAACTGAGCCTAGGATTTCAAGGCTGCAGTGAGGTATGATTGTGCCATTGCACTCATCCTGGATGACATAATGAGACATTGTCTCTTAAAAAACAAAAGTATTTTCTTTACAAAAATTACCTGGGCATAGTAGCACGTGCCTGTAGTCCCAGCAGCTTGAAAGGCTGAGGTGGGAGGATCACCTGAGCCCAGGAGGTAGAGCTTGCAGTGAGCCAAGATCATGCCACTGCACTCCAGCCTGGGTAATAGAGCAAGACTCTGTCTCAAAAAAACAAAATTCTAAAAATAAAGTATCTTAGCATTCCTGTGGTAAACTCTTGAGTATTGTGGACAATTTACTAATTTTTCTGTTATGCATGGGGCATAGAGGCAGTGCTGGTGGGGAATGGACACTGAGAAGCAGAGAAGCGGCAAAACACTCCAACTCCTCTGCTGAGAGGTGCACATGAGCAGGAGACACGTGCACCTTTCCTAGAGACTTTCTCTAGGAAAGGCTCCAAGAGAGGGTCTCAACTGCCAGCTGCTTTACATATTTATGAACAAGTTCAAAGGGGACAGGGAATACCCAGTAAGCTATGCCACAAATGGACCCAGAAGGGGAAGGAAAGGGAGCCTTTGGAGCTCAGGTTTGTGTTGGCCGGTAGTCTTGTGTTCTCTAACTCACACTTGCTGAGCTGGAGTCTCCTAAACTACTGCCAGAGTGAGAAAGGGTATTCCAGAGCACCAAGGATACATCCGTCTTGATCATGCTTTAACTTACTAATATATTCTAGAGTTTTAGTACATATGTATATATGTACACAAAGGAAAGTTTCATGTTATTAAGCTAAAAGAGATTATCAAGAAACTTCCTAGTAATAGTAATATCTGACAAAGGCAGTAAACACACACACACATACACACGAATACAGATAAATGTTTACAGAATATATATGTTCTTAAACACTGGATCTTTTGTTTGTTGATTGCTTTTTTGCAGTTATTGTCAGGATGTATATTATTGGGGGATTTTTTCAACTTTTTGATATTATCAGTTAGATAACACAAAAAAACAAGTTACCTGTTTCCTGAGAATTTGCAAACCACACTGACAACACTGTGCTGCATAGTGAGACCCTCATCTCTAAAAAATAAAAAAAAGCAAAAATCCCTTATAGACTGGGAGTCTAAGAAGCAAACATATGTATTTCTATTTATTTTGTAACAATTTTGATTATATGTTTTCAGAAATGTTTAAATGAATGAGCATTAGGTTTTACTCTTCTATCCCCATTATCATTCTTAATTTTATTTGATTTTTTTTCTGATTTTACTTACGCTTCAAAAAGTTGTACATATTTTCATAATTTTAAAGAATCAATTTATATTATTCATCAATTCTTATATTCTTCTTTTCTAATTTATTCTTTTTCTTTCTACAATTCCTTGGACTTTAAGTTTTTTTCATTTCTCTCTTAGAAGAAATAGCTCAATTTTCTTTTAATTAAATAAGGAAACTCTTAACATGTTGATATGGTTTGGCTGTGTCCCCACCCAAACCTCACCTTGAATTGTATCTCCCAGAATTCCCACATGTTGTGGGAGGGATGCGGGGGGAGGTAATTGAATCACAGGGGCTGGTCTTTCCAGTACTATTCTCATGACAGTGATAAGTCTCATGAAATCTGATGGGCTTATCAGAGGTTTCTGCTTTTGCTTCTTCCTCCTTTTTTCTTGTCATGTAAGAAGTGCCTTTCGCCTCCCCCCATGACTCTGAGGCCTCCCCAGCCATGTGGAACTGTGTGTCCAATTAAACTTCTTTTCCTTCGCAGTCTTAGGTTTGTCTTTATCAGCAGCATGAAATGGACTAATACACATGTGAATTTTACTATAAGTACTTATTTCACTAAATATCAAGATTAAATGTATGGCTTTCATTGTCATCGAATTATATAAAACCATAATTTTACTTAAGATTTTACCTCTTATTTAGGATTCGTGTTATATTTTTTTGTAAGAGATTGAGTTAAGGAATACTTGTTGACTTCTTTATGTAATTGAACACTTTTAATTTTTTAAATTCTATTATAAGTAAATACAACTTGTTAAATATCTGTTTCTTAATGTTTAAATTTGGGCTCAATATTGAACCCATTCTGTAAATGCCTCATGGATTCTTGAAAGGATGAGTTTTTTTCTTTGTATGCGGAAATAAATAAACTGAATTAAAAAAAAATTGTAACACCAGTCTTTGTCTTAGTATTTTTATTTACTTAAAGCATTAAGGATTTAGGGTTAGGCTAAATTCTTCCTTTAAAATATCCCCCACTACATTTTGTCAAGGTTCATCATGTGGATGAAGAGTAAGGCTGCCTGTTTCAAAACTTGGTTTTATATTTACCAGCTGTGTCAACGTGGTCAGGTTAGTTTGTGCATGTCTCTTAACTTTAGTGTGTCATTTATGAAACAAAGGTAACGATTCCCAACTTCATAAGAACAGCTTTAGCTTAAGAGGTAATGGAGCTACAGCAATTGGCATGGTGTCTGGCACATAATATGGTCTACAGCATTAGCTTTATTACTAGTAGTATTGTTATCAGTATGCTCCATTCATTTCTAATGTCTTTATTTACATATTTCTATTACAAGCTAGCTACTTAGTATATGATTGTAGACTGTGCATAACAGCCTTAGCAAAGGGCCCACTCTCTCCATTTTACTGTTTGTTCTGTGTTTTCGATTCTATTATTGCTAATTCCAATTTATTTTTGTTTAACTTTTGTTTATATCATTTTTGTTTACATTTTTTGTATCACTGTTTAGTTTTTGTTTTCATAATTCATTTAAGTATCTTAGTAGAGCTTTTTTTGTTCCCCCATACATTGTTTTGTTTTGAGAGGCAGGGTCTCGCTCTGTCAGTCAGGCTATGAGTCACAGCAATGAGCTGTGATTGCACCACTGTACTCCAATCTGCATGGCAGAGCAAGACCCTATCTCATTTTTATTCTTTATCCTCTAAGGGATTAAAAAAAAAAGCATGACTGAATAAAAAATATACAGACAAATCAGAAGAAAAACAAAGCATTCTGAGACTGTTTTAAAAACAGAAGTCCAGCGCCTACAAAATTTGTACATAAAAAGTTCTAGCTGCAATTAAAAATACATTTATCCAAATATTGCAGTTCTTGAGCAAATGAATGCAACAATGTAAACAAATTAAAAAAAATACTGACTGCCCCGAAAATGAGACCAATGAGCTGAGGACATGAAATACTGCCATGACCATATACTCAACCTGGAGAAGAACTGCTGCCAGTCTGTCAATAATCTTCAGCAAAGTTAGTTGCAATTTCATTTTGTTTTTATTTTTAATGTTAGATTTTACATGGTAGATAGCAGAATACTTTTTAGAACAAGTATCTTCTTTCCTAATTGACTTGATAATTTCCAGAATAATCCCTCTTTGAGTTTGATATTTTCTACACATAGTTGTCTGGACAGAAACATGATTGGCTCAAATGCTAATGATCTGTGAATATTAGTCACTCCCCTGCACCACTATTAAAAGGAAATCCAAGACAGCTTTTGCTGCCATAGGGCTGCATGGAAAAACATCTCCTAAATTTCAGTTGATTAAAGCAACAAACAGTTCTTACTCATAGCTCTGCAGGTTGGCTATGACCGGCTTAGGTTTGCTTCAAATGCCTTCTCATCCTACGGCCAAAGTCAGAGAAGAGGTGTGCTACAATTACGAGGATGGCTGGAGTGCAAGAAGGGCGGCAGAAACTTTCAACACCTCTTAAAACCTTCCTTTAGAATGAGCACACCCACTTCCTCCAGTATTCCACTGTTCAGAGTAAGTCATATGGCCAAAATGACATGGGCCTCAACAATGTTTGCTTCCAATAGGGGGATGGGAAGAAAGTGAATATTTTCTGAATAATAGAATCTTTCACAGTCCACCCTCTTGGTCTCAAATACTGGTGCTCCTTCCCTCTGTGTTCAAAATTTACTCATACCCTCCCTCAGGCAATTCTCCAAAAGACATTAGATTTGAAGTCTAGGATCTTGTACTAACTTCTATGGTAGGTCCAGATATGGTTTGTACTGTTCCAGACACCCGAAAGGTAAAAAGAAATGCTATTTACATCCCCTTATGACCACGCACACACACGCACATGCATACATCATATAAAAGTGAAACAACACAACGATGACAGCAATAAACAATCCTACCTGGACAGGTGAAAAATGAGAGACATGTAGCAGTCACTGATCCAGAACAATTCTGAATTCCCACTGGGCAAATGTCCCTTGTAAAAATGCTTTTTAAGAAACGACCCTAAATCTCAGAGGCTTACAGCCACAAACATTGGTTTCACACACGTTGGTCTGTAGGTCAGTTATGTGGACTCTCTCCAGGTAATAAGTCAGTTTCAGAACAGCCCCCATGTGTTTTCTTATTCAAAGTCCCAGGATGAAAGAGCAGCTAGCAACTAAGGCATACTATTTCATCACACAGGCAGGAGTACACGAGGACTGACAGAAACATGTGCCCTGTGACATCTGCCACGTTTCACTGACTGAGTCATATGTCCAAGACGAAACTTTAATATTATGCTTTTCCCACAGAGGGAGGAGGAAGAGAGAGAATATTTGCTAGACAATAATAGAAGCCACTATAAAGGATGACATGTATTTTAGAGGATTTTCCCCTTCCAAAGAAACCCAGTGAAATAATCTTTCCTAATATTGAAAGATCCCAGTGAGTAGTTAAATTTTCTTCATGTAAATTATGCTGCAATCACAAGGATAAGTTATGCTTATCCACTGGATAAACATGAAGGGAGAGTACACAGAAGTACATAAATCCCTCTGTACAGAGAACGACATAACACAGTTCAACAGAGAATTGGAAATCAGTTTGAATTACCAACAAAAAAAGGCAAAGAGACAGAATGATACAGATGAATTTCACGTAAATGCGGGCGAATCCAATAAGGTAATCCATAATTCTTTCTGTACTTGTGCTGCCTTAATGAAAAAGTAAGGCAATTCCCAGGGAACTGGAATAGGTTTACGCCAATTTTGGATGCACACAGAAGAATCTGAACAGTAAAGAATCTGCAGGAAGAATTCATGAAGTTACAAAAACACTGATCACAATGGTTATAAAAGTCTCACATCTGTTTTTCTGGGTGAAGTTGCCACATTTCCAAGCAACCAAGTACTGGGGTTATCATCCGAATCTCAGCCTGGTTAAGACATGCAGATGGTCCCCGAATAATGATGGGTTCAATTTAATGATTTTTGACCTTGCAATGCTGTCAAACCATTGTTTTTCACTTTCAGAGCAACATTCAATAAACTACATGAGATACTCAATACTTTATTACAATATAGGCTTTGTGGTAGATATTTTGCCCAACTGTAGGCTAGTTCTTAGTATTTTTAACATAGGCTAGGCAAACAATAATGTTCAGTAAATTAGGTGTATTAAATGCATTTTTGACATGCAATCACTATTTTCAACTAATGGTGGGTTTATCAGGACATAAACTCGTCGTAAGTTGAGGAGAACCCATGCATTAATTGAGGCTTATGCAAAAATCTCCAAGAGCCTTGGAACAGAGCAGAGCATGGAGAGCAAGAAAAATTCATTTGCCATCTCTTCAGAGGAAGGAAACTTGGAGACTCCTTATGTAAAATGACTATGTGCTTGTGAGCCATAGTTTTTAACATTATAAATTACAGCATCACAAGAGTACATCCACAAAACAAAAAGGCTCAGCCTCTATGAATACATGGATGCCATGATCTGTGCTATAGTTTGGTTTGTCCCCTCCAAATCTCATGTTGAACTTTGATCCCCAAAGATTAGTGGGGGATAGTGGGAGGTATTTGGATCATAGGGACAGATCTCTCATGAATAATTAATACCCTCCCTGGGGCAGGGAATGTGTGAGTTCTTGCTCTATCAGATCCCACAAGAATCCCCTGGAAAGCTAGTTGTTAAAAGGAACCTGGAATCTCCACTTTCTCTTGGTTTCCCTCTTGCCATGTGATCTCTGCATATGCCAGCACCCCTTCACCATTCACCACAAGGGAAATCAGCCTGAGGCTTTCACCAGAAGCAGATGCTGGCACCATGCTTCTTTGTGCAGCATGCAGAAGCATGAGCCCAATAAACCTCTTTTCTTTAAAAATTTCCCAACCTCAGGTATTCCTTTATACCAACACAAAAGGACTAAAACAGTGCATTCTTTCCTTTTTCAGTACAGTTTTGCTTGCTGCATTTCTAACTAGCTTGTAGCCACTTTGATGGCTACAAAGATACTTTTAAATCAAAGGTGAGCTCATAAAGCTAAACTCATAATCCACAGCTTAGCCTTTCTAAAAAAATCACAGATAAATATTAAACTATATGAACTATTTATAATCTCTAAGTAGGGGTTGTGGATGAAGAAGAAAGAAGGCAAGAGAAAAGTTTAACCTAGTTGTTTGGCAAATGATATGATTATTTGTGGAACCCCCCCCCTTTTTTTTTTTACAAAGTTTGAAGTTTTATTTAAAATATTTTGTATCTTTACAAATGTATGTGGTACATGTGAAATTTTGTTAGACGTATATAATGCATAGTGATTAAGGGTACTGAGGGTGTTCATCACCTGAGTAAAATATGCTTTTATTTAACTACAGGCACCCTAATCTGCTATGAAACATTGAATTTATTCCTTCTATTAGGTTGGTGCAAAAGTAATTGCGACTTTTGCCATTACTTTTGCACCAGCCAAATAACCCTATGTTTGTACGCTTTGAGTCTCTTCAGCCTCCCCCACTCGCCCTTCCCAGTCTCTGTTCTCTCTCTTTCCACTCTCTACTTCCATGTGATCAAATTTCTTATCTCCCACATGAGTGAGAACCTGTGAAATTTGTCTTTCTGTGCCTGGCTTGTTTCACTTAACACATGACCTCCAGTTTCACCCATGTTGCTGCCTATGACATGATTTCATGCTATACTATCCAAATAGGATTCCGTATTGTGTATGTGCCAAATTTTATTTAACCATTAATCCACTAATGGGCATTTAGGTTGATTCCCTATCTTTGCTATTGTGAATAGTGCTGCAATAAACATGCAAATGCAGGTAGACCTTAGAGAGAATTGATTTACTTTCCTTTGGGTATATACCTCCTAGTGGGATCCAAATTTAATTTAAATACGTAAACAACTTAAGTTTTATTGAGGAATAATCTTTGTAATCCTTCTGATAATGAGAGGTCAGATCAGATAAAAAACACACTTTCCACAGTGGTGGCTGAATTAGGTGTGTTACAGGCAAACAACTCAAAGAAAGCAAAAGTGAGAAGGGGAAAGTTGCCTGCAAAAGACAAAAGTCACCATTTGTTTCTTCATTTAATATATGCTAACTGAGCAGCTAACATGTGCAAAGTACTGGAATATATGTATGGGGACATATATGTAATATATGCCAGGGGAGAACAACCAAAGTATCAAATAGGTAATCTCTCAGGTGCTTACGTTTTGAGTGAAGATAAAACACAATTCACACACACACACACATGACTCTAATATAAGGTAAAAAATATAAACATTCATTTAAATATCGTTAAGCCATTTTAAAGCACAAGTAAAGGACCATGAGAATGTTGTTTCCCTAAAGAAGAGTACTGCTAATGCAATACTCTAAAAAGGCAGAAAAAATTAACTTCTATTATAATAAAAGCTCATCACAGATGAACAAAGGAAAAGGGTATTACTAGCAATGATAAAATAGAAAAAACTAGAGAGAGAGAAAAACATTGAAAAGTATTAAAAGGCATTATTTTGATTACTTAAGTATATGAATTTTAAATTTATGTATTTTGGCATAATGACTAAAATTAATGAAATTATTAATGCCTGACACTCTTTTTGTACAGTTCTTAAGATAATTGCAGATGTGATTAAAGACACCATAATTTAATAGCATTTTATGGAAGAGAGAAGAAAATTAGTCTAAGAATGCACAAAATATGCACTATATAGCATCCTGTGTGTCTATAGTATGAAGGCAGTATATGTGTGTGTGTGTATACATATATATATACACACACACACATATATATATACACACACACTCAAATAAATATGCATAGATTAACATATGTGTATATAAATACTCATTTAGGGAAGTTTTAGAGATGAAATTTCTAGGAGATTTAAATAATTATAGATGAGTTGTTCTATATTTGAAATCTGGAATTTACCAGCACAATTTACCAATTTGCAATCACTTCAAAGAATACAGAATACAACATAACAGATAATAATGGGTTTGTAAATGTCAGATCCATTTAAGTGACTTCCATAAGAAAATGATTTATCAGATATAAAAATATCAATCTGTAGTGTCATAATTAGGCTTCATCCATTGCCCCACACAATATTTCCATTCCATTCCATTCAGAAGGTATGGCTAGGTCACATACTCTTCAGCCTAACACATTCAAAAGGTAATTTTGTTTTTATTTTTCTCTTCTTAGAAGAAATAGTTCAGTGTTGTGATTATTGATTTTAATTCTTTCTTGTTAACAAAGGAAACTCTTAAGATAGTTTTTGCCTTGTTGTAGGAAGTATTCATCTGACTACATGTCAAAGTGTTTTTTTAATGTATAGCTTCCATTGTCATTGTATAACATATCATCTATAATTCCACTTATGATTTCTCCTCTTCTTTAAGATTTACTTGGGATTGGAAAAATTGCTGACTTGTATTATTAAAATTAGTTTTTCTTCTATTATCAGTAAATGTGGCTTGCATAATTTCTGTTATTTTAATATTTTATATTTGGCTCAGTATTGAACCCATTCTGTAAATGTTTCATGGATTCTTGAAAAGATGATTTTTTTTCCTTGTATATGGATATATAAACAAACTTTATTAATTAAATCATAGCAGTCTCTGCCTTCTTGTTTTTGCTATTTAAATATGAAAGATGTAGGGTTAGACTAAGTTTGTCCTCTAAATTCCCCCATGCCCCTTACATCAGGGTTAATCACGCAGATTTGAGTCAGGCTGTCTATTTTAAATCCTGGTTTTGTACTCACCAGCTGTGTCACTTTGACCAAATTAGTTAATGTCTAAATATTAGACTGTCCATTTGTAAAATGAAGATAATAATCCCCTACTTCATAAACTCAGCTTTAGATTAAAAGAGATGCACAAACAGCAATTGGCCCAGCATCTGGTACATAATATGGTCAACAAACATTAGTTTTTGTATTATTGGTGGTATAATCATCATGCTCCATTCATTTCTAATATTTTATTATTTTGTTAATTTTCTGTTCCCTTTTACTTATACATACTTGAAGAGAGACAGAATTATTGGCATTTGATCAAACTGATGAGCACGTTTTCTCTATAAACAAAGCATGGGGGCATGGCTGCCAGTGACTCCAAAGCACTAGTTTTTCAGACTAAACTACCAGAGCAATGATTCCCAGAGACTGGTCCTCTCTCATGTTACATGAAGACCACCTGGAGAGCTTTTTAAAAATAATTTCTGCTCTAGTATTTCTGATTTGATGGAGAGACTGCTGGAGACGAGTATTTTAAGTAACAGAAGGCAGTGGTCCATGAATGTAAGACAGGTCCAGGAGAGAGAGAAGCAGCCTGAATCCAGCCACATCCAAGAATAAACATTCCTGTGCTGGTGCCCATCCATCCAGGGAATGGAGGTAGGAACAAGGCCTTGCAATGGATGGCACATTTTCTGAGTTCTGGCAAAGGCAGTTCTTTAGTAAAAAAGAAAGCCATACCCAAAAGTAATTTTACCTGTATGACAGCGTTGCAGAACCATTAAGGTGAGAGAATTACTCAAGGAAGGTGATCACTACAAGGAAGACCTCACAGAGTAGTGGTGATTCACCTCCAAAGGAGGAATAGGAGGCCACCATGCCAGAAAAAAAAAAAAAAAAAAAGGAGTATGGGCACATACAGAGGAAGAAAATATATTGGAATGTGCATTAGTCAGCAGGGAGAATACAAGTATCCTAACTTATAAATAGGAGGAATACAAATTAATAGGTTGGTAATAAGTTAGAAGTATGCATACCAGCCATTTAAACTTGGGATAGTTGCATAACGTCTCTGTTTCTCTATTTACTCATTTGTTGGCTAGACATAATGCGTAATATTCATCTGAAAAAGGTCAGTGGAATACAGAGTGAGTTCAGATAAAGCATTTAGTCCCTAGCACCCACTGAAGAAATATTAGGTTGTTCTATGAAATTATTTTTGTTGTCGTTGTCTTGAATTTGTTTAGGGAGTTAGCTTTAAATTAGTTTAGAGATGTCAAAATTAGCAAGTAACTTCTTAAAATGATGATATACAGTATCATCGTGGGTAAAGTGAAAAGGATACTAGCATTGCTCATAGACATTTAACTACTAAGAAAGAAACATACAATATACCAGTCAAGATCCTTAAAATTTAATGTTTATTCATTTTAGCCCACCAATTCTATTTATGGGCAACTATCCTAAGTAAATATTCTGCAATATGTAGAAAAAGCTACTTATGCACAAAAAATTTCATTGCAATATCATTTATGATAGCAAGAAAATGAAGAAGAAAAAATGTTAATCAGGCAGCTTTTAAAAATGATTATTTCCCTATCATTTATAATAACAGAAAATAGGCTGGGCATGATGGCTTACACATGTAATCCCAGCACTTTGGGAGGCCAAGGCAGGCAGATCACTTGAGGTCAGGAGTTTGAGACCAGCCTGGCCAACATGGTGAAACCTCATCTCTACTAAAAATACAAAAATTAGCCAGGCATGGTGGCAGGTACCTGTAATCCCAGCTACTCAGGAGGCTGAGGCAGGACAATCGCTTGAACCCAGGAGGCAGAGGTTGCAGTGAGCCGAGATTGCACCACTGCTCTCCAGCTTGGGCGACAGGAGTAAAACCCTGTCTCACAACCCTCAGCTCTTTACGTAGCAGATGACAAAAACAATCATGACCTGGAATGTATCCCAAGCAGTCCTTAAAGCCAGCAAGGATATTTGCCAGGGCAGAGCAATCTTGTGGAAGGAAAACACTCCCTGAATCACTGAAACTTCCTAAATGTGATGACAAAAGCCAAAGCCCTCCTTTAAATTCTGGGATACATGTGCAGAACATGCAGCTTACATAGGTATATATGTGCCACAGTGGTTCGCTGCACCCATCAACCTGTCATTTACATTAGATATTTCTCCTAATGCTATCCCCTCCACTAACCCTCCAACCCGCAAACAGGCCCCAGTGTGTGATGTTCCCCTCCCTGTGTCCATGTCTTCTCATTGTTCAAAGTGCTGGGATTACAGGCGTGAGCCACCACACCTGGCCGTGTTTTCATTTTTCTTGGGTAGATTCTTAATAGCAGAAATGGCTGGGTCATATGGTTAGTTTTACTTAACTTTTTAAGAAAGCACCAAACGTTTCCTAGGTTGTTGCTCCATTTTACATTTCCAAGAGTTTCTCTCCATCTTTGAAACTTCCTAAATATTATGCTACACATCAGCTGCCAGACTTTAATAAAAATGAAAAGATAAGATACAGCTGGTAGAAAATATTCCCTATTAGTTCCCATTGGTTAAAGGGATACTACATATTAGTTCTGTCCCTATAGGGGATGTTTTCAATCTTTTCATTTTTTTAAAGGTGTCTCCTGAAGCACACAAGTTGCCAATTTTAATATAGTTTAATTCGTCAGTTTTTTTTCGTGAGTCATAGTTTTGGTGTCATCTCTAAGAACCTGTTGTCTAGGCCAAGATCACAAAGATTTTCTCCCATATTTTTTCCTAATCAGACTCTAAGTTCTTCAATTTTGGGACTCACACTGGCTCTCCTTGCTCCTCAGCTTGCAGATGTCCTATTGTGGGACCTTATGATTGTGTAAGTAAATACTTTATAAATTTTTATTTTTTGCTTACTGTATTAGGGTTCTCTTAGAGGGACAGAACTAATATATAGTATCCTATTAACCAATAGGAACTAATAGGGGAGATATATATATATATATATGTGTGTGTATATATATGTATATATATAGTATAAGTGTGTATATATGTATATATATATATGTGTGTGTATATATATGTATATATACTCTGTTGAGTTTTCCCCTATATTTCTTGAATTAATAAATTTTAGGGGTTGATCTAGAGTTTATAATATGCATCTTAACAGTACAGTCTACTTCAAAATTATGCTAACAATACAATAAACTTTACTATAACACATCTTTTCCTTCTCTTCTTTTGTGCTCTCTTTCCTTTTTCCTCTTTTTCCTCTTTATAGATAGGTGTGTACATACATATATATACACACACACATATCCCCCTATTAGTTCACATTGGTTAATAGGATACTATTAGTATCCTATTAGTTCTGTCCCTCTAAGAGAACCTAATGCAGTAAGCAAAGGGTCTAACTTCATCTTTTGCATATGTGAATAGCCAGTTGTCATATCACCATTTTATTTCTGTTGTCTTTGCATCTTTGTAAAGCATCACTTGGTTATACATGTAAGGACATAGGCCTGGGCTTTCCATTTGTTCCTTTAATCTCTGTTTATCTTTATGTGATACCACATTGTCTTAAGTATTGAAGCTTTATAGTACATTTTGATGCTGTGTAGTATAAGTCCTCTAACTTTATTTTTCATTTTCAAAATAACTTTGCCTTGAAGTTTATATTAATACAGCTACTCCAGATCTCTTATGGCTACTGTTTGCATGATATATCTTCCTCCATTTATTTACTTTAGCCTATTTGTTTCTTTGACTCTAAGGTCCATTTATTGTAGGTCACGTTATACTGGATCTTGATTTTTTTATATATAGCTTGACAATCTACTTTTTGAGTGGAGTGTTTTTAACAACACAAGCTTTTTCAACTTTTAAAGGATAAGAGTTATCCATTGGTCTTAGGAACCAAAATATTGGTGTAACTCCAAATAAAAGTAATAAACTTATATTCCTCCCTTACTACAACAGCCCTAATTCCACTAATTATATCTAGTGCTATCACCTTAACAGACACCTACTCATTATTCCATTTATATTTAGTGTAATCGTTGGTATGGTTGGATTTGCAACTACCATTTTGATTTTTCTGTGTTTTTTGATCCTCTGTTTCTCCTTGATAACTTATTCTGTGTTAAGTCAATGTTTTTAGCATATTATTTCTCTGTTAAGTTTTCCCCCATATTTCTTGAGTTATTTTTTAGGGGCTGATCTAGAGTTTATAATATGCATCTTAACATAGTACAGTCTACTTCAAATTATGCAAACAATACAGTAAACTTGACTATAACACATCTTTTCCTTTCTCCTCTTTTGTGCCTACTAACATATAGGTAATATCTATATATGCTATATACACAGCAATAATATTTTATTTATTAATCTTCTGTCTTTTAAAGAAGTTAGGAGCAACTTTAATAACACTCTAATGAAGTGAACCTCCTCTAGCACTGGGAGCAAAACCCTGGTCTTCATGGCGTGCTATGCCCTGGTCCATTTGCCAGCCCCACAGGGCTAGGGTAGGGAAAGGAGGGATAGAAACTACCTAGACAAAAACACCATGATTTATGCTGATTTTAAGTTTGGTAGCTTTCGTGAATAAATGCTTCTTGTGTTTTTAAGCCTTTGGCCAATTTCTGCAGCACTCAAATGGTTGATATTAATCAGTTTTATCCAGCTTTTTACTGCTTTTGGGGGAAAGTATTTATTGATCTCCTTACAACATCATGCTAGAAATAAATCTTGCTCCTGTTTGTACTTTTAAAAAGTGAAAATGCAGGTTAGTAGGAGGAGAAACTAAATTGGAAGCAGAAAAAAAAAAAAAAAAAGAAACAAACGAGACAAAATCTTGTAGCTTGTTACACAATATGACTGGCTTCTGAAGATTTGACAGGACTTTAAATATGGGACCAACCCAGGTTAATATATTAATCAGAAAGAATACATTTTTAATTAGAAAAAAATATATAAACCTTGCAACAATTCTCACGGATGCAGCAAAATATAAAAAAGGAAAGAAAAAAATCATGATGTACAGTATTCAGCCACGTCAGAGTCACTTTGGACAATTTAGTTAACCTCAGACTACTTCAATTTACCAATTAGAAAAAAAGATAATGGTATTTTAGCCTAAAAGGATGTTGGAAGGGGCTAAATATGACAATTATGAAAATGACTAGCTCAGTATCAAGTAACAGTTGCTGAATGTAAGTTTATTTCCTATATCTATTTTTTCTCCAGCCTTTTAGGAACTCAGTGCTCTTCTGCTTAACCTGACTTCTAGGAAAGTGTTTACTTTGAGTCATTCATAAAAGTACAAATAAATGTATCACTTTTACTGGGAACTTTCTCTTTTTAAACCGAAGGTCTGATTTTGGAATCAGAACATTGATTATGTAGGGAAGTTTGTCTCTTCTTCAAAAAATTCAGGCATCAGTAAAAGTATAAATTTCTTTTGCTTTGTTTTTAAAAGCAGTATTTTTTTTTAACATTCATGGAAATTGCATCAAGGTGAGCAAGACTATGTGGCTGCACCAAATAAAATTAATGATATTTTACCATTTTGATTTACAAATATGACCATTTCAAAGGGTTCAACCTAATGTGTTGGAAATAGAACTGAATTAGGAGTCAAGAGAGGGAGGATTATTTTACCACTAACCAGCTGTCTGAAAAGAGTAGGATCATAAGCTCTGTTATCCCTGAAGAACTTTCTTTCTTTCTTCTTTTCTTTTTTTTGACAGAGTCTTACTTTGTCACCAGGCTGCTGGAGTACAGTGGCATGATCTCAGCTCACTGCAAGCTCCACCTCCTGGGTTCAAGTGATTCACCTGCCTCAGCCTCCCAGGTAACTGGGATTACAGGCACGCATCACCAAGCCTGGCAAGTTTTTGTATTTTCATTAAGTGGAGATGGGCTTTCACCATGTTGATCAGGCTGGTCTGGAACTCCTGGCCTCAAATGATCCACCCACCTCAGCTTTCCAAAATGCTGGGATTACAGGCATAACCTGAAGCCTTTTCTGAAGAGTAGAGTAATTCTCATCTGCTCTCTGCATTAGCCATGTTCCCCTAATCCTGAACTCAGTCCACTTTCTAACACCATTTGAAGTGCCAGCAAAGATCAATAGTCAACCTGTCAGTGTGGTGTAGGGAACTTCCAGCGTCCCATAGAGTAACCCATGTTTGAGACTTTCTTAGTTAGGAAAAAGTGACAGCAGTGACTTGACATTGCCCAGAAATTCTTCCAGTTGTCTGGGTTTCACAGCTAGAACAGACTTTCAGAGGAATTTACATAATTTTCCCTCAGACAAGCATATAATTGATGATTAGACAAGTATAGAGATTTTTTTCAAGAATGGCTTTTCCAGTTTAGAAAAATCTATTTCAAATAAAAAATATTGCTCATGGTATCGTTATCCAATGAAAACCACTCTTTTCACTTTAGAGTATTTTCTAAGATTTCTACATATGTTTTACAAAATTGTAATAATAATGTTAATAAAATCTGTCTCCAGTTTTCTTGCATAATGCCTTGGCATTACCATCTTTACCTGTTATTGCAAAAAATTACATGGCTGTATATTGCTTCATCATTTGAAAGGCCCTATTTTAATAATTTCCTATATTAGCATATTTAGATGCTTAGAATCTTTCCATTCTTTTATACCATACATAATACTATGGTGTAACATTCTGAAACATATATTTGATCTTCATCTCTATAATACTATGGTGTGACATTGTGAAATATATACTTGATCTTCATCTCCACTTTCTGATACATGGCTCCTTGAAATCGCCTGAGTGCTAAGAGTGTTTTTTTTTTTTTTTGTATGCTAATGAGATGACTGGTGGCTGGGAATCCCTAGATAGATTCAGGATGGAGGCTGGTCACTAGAAAGATCATAGCATGATTAGAGGGTTGGGACTTTCAGCTCCATCCCCTTGACCTCCAGGGAGAGAAGTGCTAATGGTTAAATTAATTACCAGTGATCGATGTTGTAATCAATCTTGCCTAGCTAATGAAGCCTCTATAAAAAACCAAAACACTGGGTTCTGAGAGCTTCTGGATAGCTGAACACATGGAGATTCCTAAAGGGCGATGTGTCTGGGGAGAGAACCCAGGAGTTCTGTGCCCCTTCTGTCATACCTTGACGTATCCATCTCTTCATCTGGCATCCATCTGCATTCCTCGTAAAAACCTTTACAATAAGTAGGTTAACGTAAGTAAGGCACTTCCCTGCATTCTACCAGCCACTCTAGCAAATTAATTAAACCCAAGGAGTGAGTGATGGGAGCCCCAGTTTACAGCCAGCTTGTCTGTCAGAAGTATAGGTGACAACCTACTACTTGCAACTAGCATCTGGACCTTTAACATGTCAGATCTGACAGTATCTTCAGGCAGATAGCATCAGAATTAAACTGAATTATAGACCATCCAGTTGATTGGTGTGTGCAGAAAAATCCCCATACATCTAGTCTCAGAAGCATTTTGTCATATGAGTGGCTGTGTGAGTAAGGAAGAAAATAGTTTGTTTTTTCCTATCCCTCATTGCACATGCATTTTAGTGTCAGAATTGCTGTGTGGTGTGTGAGCTAGACTAGTAAAGACACTGTAGTTTTTCCTGTATCTTAAGATAAGGTAAATATCCTTTAGTATAATTTTATTTCTTTTGTCCTATTTAGAATTGTTTTGTTCAGCTAGATTCCTCAAAATAGATCAAAACATATGAAAAATTATGCATTAAATAAATATTTATTGAGTCCAAGGTACACAAGTCAGGCTGTTACAAGCTAAGATAAATGACATTGAGTCTAGAATAAATTATTCATAATACTGGAGACATAATCTCTCGATCTTTAGGATAGATGAGTGAGAGTTTTGAGGACCCCTTGCATGTGAAGTAAATCACACGAATGGCTATGGTTTAGTCTTCATTTGCTGTCATCAGAGATAGTTATATTAACTTGGTATCAGAGAAAAGAATAAGGCTTTTCAATCGTAAAACTTACAAAATAACACAGATTAGTTGATTCATAATCTGAACAAGTGGTGCATGACATAAAACAATCAAACCCAGAAATATCTCCAAAGCCTGTAATCAGTTTTATAACATTCAGTCCACACCATAGGGTGTATTAATGTAAAAAGACCAGGACCAGGAAATAGTATCATTAGTATGTAGCACCAATTGCCTTGTTAATAATTCAAAGCTCATTTTTCTCTTGCAAGCAAGATTCATACTATGGTTCTACGGTGTTAATTCCTTTCCCCGACTGAGGCTATCTAGAGAGGAAACGTGATGTTGTCATGTGGTTTTAAGGATGGGAGGAGAGCGCCACTGTGAAATCCAGGATCTCCAAGCTCCCTGTCGAGTTCCTCCCTCTCTCGCAGGCCACCATGTGAGCCTCTGTAATGCCTGGCTTCCACAGTGGCTTCTCTTTCCTACCTGGACTCTGTTTGCTTCATCACTTTACCTTTCAACCTTTTTGTCTGCCTTCTCTTATCTGCAACACAAATGATCACTTCTGTTTCTTAGGCCATCATTCTAAAAACGCAGAGATAGCATCTGTCTCTTTTACGCTGTGTATCAAAAATCTAGTCAGTGACTGGCACATAGTAGGTATTTCATAAAGGATTATTGAATTAAAAAAAAAAAAGAAATGTGTCCACTTCCTTCAGGGATGTGCCCTCTGATAATTCATACTGAAAAATTATTCCTGCTTTGGGGTACACCCTTCCCAGGTAACAATAGCATTTTACCCAAGCTCTTCTGAACCTTAACCCAAGGGGTGAGGAAGGTGGGAATTCAGGTACTATAAAGGTAACACTAAGAGAAATTGGAAGGGAGAAAAGAGATGAGTGATTTGTCCTTTTGCTCAGCTTCATGCCCTATAAATCCCATCATTCTTCTTAAACTCAATGGCATTCTGTAACCTTCAACAGCCTCTCTGCTTACACAGGTTTTCCAGACCTCTGTCTCTGCAATGCAGGGGAACAAGGCTCCTTGGAATCAGGACAGAGCTGGTTTCAAATCTCAACTCTACTTACAATACTGAAACTTTGAGCAAATCAGTTAAACTTAGGAGGACTCAGTTCTCATCTAGAAAATGGGGGAAAAATAATCAGCATTTGGCAGGATGTCATAAGGATAATGAGATACCGTAATGCAGAAAGTGAGACAGCATTTCCTACCCCAGCCCTCTAATTGCCTATACTTCAACCTTGCTGAATTATCTGTGGTTTTTCATTTCCACACTGATACTTGCCAATTGTATTTACTTGCTCATGTTGCTTCTTCAACTTGGTTACCCATCTTTGCTCTGCATTATTTTTATTTATTCATTTATTTAACACTTACCTATGGACTGCCTGCCATGTACCAGTCATCAGCAACACAGGGATGACTGCTCTCATAAAGCTGAGACTCCAGCTTTGGATACAAAATTACAAAATGGCAGGAGAAACAGAATCTTGCTCAAGTTTTGCTCAAGTCTGAAACCCACCTAGATATGTCCTGACAGGACTGATCTTTTCCCACAGAAGTGTTTATTTTTATAATTATAAATGGATGTTTATTTATTGGAGAAAAATTTAAAAAGACACAAACGTATAAAGAAGAAAATAAATATCACCTATGGTTCTACCATCAAAGAATACTCATTAATATTCATTATGAAGTATCATAATACCATATTTTCCATGCATATTTAATATGTAAGATTGAGAGTACGTTTACTTTTTAATATCAAAATATTAGTAAAATATTTTACATTAAAATTTAATATTATTGATCATTTATTCCTATCTCATTACAATTCCTGGCAAATGTGTTAATGACTTTATATTTTTTAGTATTATTCTTCAGTAGCTAGGCATATTGCACAGATTTCTACAAGAGCAATTATACTTTAATAGAATCGAGTCCTTTTTCCATTGATTACCTGGTGTACAGTAAAACAATGAATCAGTTGCTATATCCAGAAAGGTGGTAAGTCTTCACTAGATTAAATCATAAAGAAGCTTGCATTTGCTTTTTATTTTAATATTTAAATAACAGCTGTTTACTTTTCAGAAAACAAGAATGATAATTTAGAATTATCAGTATAAATAAGTCTAGTGATTCTTCTAAGATTTCTCTTACTTTACCAGGAGTAAAACCATTGTAAACTTATATTTCAACAACTAAGCTATTGCTCTTACTTACCTTCCTTCCCTCTCACAACAATTATATATCTATATGTATTTTATATATATAAATATATATCTATAATCATTATCCCTGAAATCATTAGAAAAAAGGTAATACATTAGTGTGCTTCTGAATCTCAATAAGATGAAACTCCTAATAAGAAGAGATAACCTATTTCTTGTTTTCATTCAAGTTTTATTAGTGCTACAATGTTTACAAAGGATTTTATTTTCAGTGTGATAATTGGTTTACATTATTTTCCTTTTCAACTTATTTTAGGTTCAGGGAGTACATATGCAGCCTTTTTATATGGGTAAATTGTGTGTCACAGATTATTTTGTCACCCCAGGTAATGAGCATAGGTACCCAATAGGTAGTTCTATCCTTATCCTCCTCCCGGTGTTAGTTTGCTGAGAATGATGTGGTTCCTCTCATACGTTGGCAGGAACCACAAATTTCCTCTTCATCCCAAACTCCAAACAAAAAAAACCTTGTCTCACAAACTAAGACCTAGAAAAGCTCTCTTTGTATCTCATTCCCCCTCTCTGTCTCTCACTCTGTCTCTCTGTCTCTCTCTCTCTGTCTCTCTCTGTCTTCCTCTCTCTGTCTCTCTCTATTGTGGTAAGAACACTTAACATAAGATCTACCGTCTTAATATATTCTCAATATATTGATAATGCTGTACTTACAACACAGCATTATTACATGTAGGCACAATGTCATATGGCAGATTTCTAGAACTCAACTATCTTGAACAACTGAAACTTTATACCCATTGAACAACAAACTCCCCATTTACCTCTGCCCCCCAGCCCCTGGCAACAACCATTCCGCTCTTTGCTTCTATGGGTTTGCCTGTTTTCTGTATTTCATGTAAGTCACACCTGTTCTCTTACTAAATTTAGTAGCTGTTTGCCTTCAGCTTGCTTCTCTAGCTCCTCAAATGCTCTCCCTCACTTATTGTCCTGATAGATATAATAAGGCTTCCAAAGTTGACAAAGCAAGACAGAATGCTCTTTATGTCACAGAAGAAAAGGAATTTGTTTAAGAATGCTGTAAAGTGATGGGATGAGAGAGATAATGTGAACACTCCTCCAACCTTGTCTTGCCACCCACCTGGATTGCCCCTTAATGCATTCTCATGAGGCATGGGTGCACGACACAGTGGAGACACTCAGAGATGCACTCTTGGTTGCATAGCAATTCAAAGTTAAATGAGCCCTGAGAATACCCTTTACAAAGAGAGCCCATGTGACAGAGCTGCTGTATTCCTCCACTAACATCCACTCACCTAGCTCTGATTTACTCTTCTTAAAACCTTCTTTAAAGGTAAGTAAGGTGAACATTGCAATGTAGTGTTATCTCAGGGCCTCTCAGTAAGGCCTCCCAGACCCACAAACTCCTCCTTCATTTCGCCTTGCTGCTGCTAAAAATCTTTTGATAGATCCGAAAAGATAGAGAAACAACCCTGGAATGAAGCCTGCTTAAACTCATCTGGGACAGCAGCACTTGGGGAAGGGCACATCACATAAGGGAGCCAAGAAAAAAGGAAAAAAGAAGACATTGCGTCTTCAAGTTGACATTTTTGCATATGTCAAAGCTTTGCCTGGGAGTCATCTTTCTCTTTCCCCACCTCTATTTCTGGACTGGTAGGTATCACAAGAAAAGTTCTAGACAGGTCATATACGTATTGTAAGCACATTTTCTAAGTAAAAGTTAGAAGCCAGAGTCTGATGGTCAGTTTTTCTTTTCAAAAAAATAAAGTTAATAGCAATACATTTTGAAACTATGAAAAAAGATTAAACATAAATTAACTCTATGTAATATTTTTGCTAGGAGTCTTAAATAACAAAATTGTCATTACTTTGTGGGGGAGGGGATAGTTCTAACTTATATGCTCACAAAGGACTTGTACCTACAATATATAAAGAACTCTTACAACTGAATAACAAAAACCAAACATCCCAAATTTTTAAGTAGGCAAAGGATTTGAATAGACTTCACCTCATAAAAGATATTGGTGGCAATTGTGAAAGACACTATGGCAATTCCTCAAGAATCTAGAACCAGAAATACCATTTGACCCAGCAACCCCATTACTGGGTATATACCCAAAGGATTATACACCATTCTACCTTAAAGACACATGTACATATATGTTTATTGCAGCACTATGTATAATAGCAAAGACTTGGAACCAATCCAAATGCCCACAATGACAGACTGGATAAAGAAAATGTGGCACATATACACCATGGAATACTATGCAGCCATAAAAATGGATGAGTTCATGTCCTTTGCAGGGACATGGATGAAGCTGGAAACCATCATTCTCTGCAAACTAACACAGGAACGAAAAACCAAACACTGCATGTTCTCACTCATAAGTGGGAGGTGAACAGTGAGAACACATAGGCACAGGGAGGGGAACATCACACACAGGGGATATTGGGGGGTATCAGGGAAAGAAGGGAAAGAAGAGTATTAGGACAAATACCTAATGCATGTGGCACTTAAAACCTAGATGACGGGGGCTGGGCACAGTGACTCAAGCCTGTAATCTTAGCCCTTTGGGAGGCTGAGGGGGCAGGATCATGAAGTTAGGAGATCAAGACCATCCGGACTAATACGGTGAAACCTCGTCTCTACTGAAAATACAAAAATATTAGCTGGGCATAGTGGTGAACACATGCAGTCTCAGCTACTCAGGAGGCTGAGGCAGGAGAATTGCTTGAACCCGGGAGGCGGGGGTTTCAGTGAGCTGAGATCGTGCCACTGCACTCCAGCCTGGCGACAGAGTGACACTCCATCTCAAAACAACAACAACAAAACCTAGGTGACAAGTTGATGGGTGGAGCAAACCACCATGGCACATGTATACCTATGTAACGAACCTTCACTTTCTGTACATGTATCTCCCCCCCAAAACAATTTATTGGAAAAAGAAAAATCTTCCAGAAAATAGAATGCAAAATTATAATTTTCTATGTGTAAATTTATAAGAAAAATTTTATCTGAAACAGTTAAATATTATTAAAAATTTTATTCAAGTACTTGATTGATATCCATGTAATTATTGAAGTAAAATCAACAGTTGTAAGCAAAAAAAAAGGTATTGCTGGCAAATAAACCCATGGGAAGATGCTCAGTAACATTAATCATTAGGAAAATACAAATTAAAATCACAAAATACCACTATATGCTTTCTAGAATGATTTTTTTTAAAACAAAACTGACAATAACAAGGGCTGGTAAGAAATTGGAACTCTCCTATCATGCTGGTAAGTGTAAAATTATGCAGTCACTTTGAAAACAATTTGGCAGTATTTTTCAAGTTAAACATTCATGTACCACAGGACTCAAGGTTTCACTCCTAGGTATTTATTTTTAAAATGCAAATATTTGTCCACAAAACGACCTGCATGTCAATGTTCACAGCAGCTTCTGAAAAGTGGAAAGCAATGCAAATGTCCATCAACAGATGAATGGATAGACAAATTGTGGTGTGTCTATACAAGAAAATACTACTCTGTTAAAAAAGGGATAAACTATTAATATACATGAACATATGAATGGATGTCAAAAACATAATGCTGAATTAAAGTCACCAAATACAAGATACATACTCTATGTGTGAGTCCGTATCTGTGACACTCTACAACAGGCAAAACCAATCTATAGTGATAGAAATAATATTAGTGGATGCCTAGTGTGTGCTTAGGAAAGAATGACTGCAGACGGGAACAGGGGAATTTGGGGGTGCTATATATACATATATACGTATGTATTTATTTACTTTTTTTTTTTTTTTTGAGACAGAGTCTTGCTCTGTCACCCAAGCTGGAGTGCTGGAGTGCGGTGGCACAATCTTGGCTCACTGCAACCTTTGCCTCCCAGGTTCAAGCAATTCTCATGCCTCTGTCTCCAGAGTAACTGGGATTACAGGACACCTGCCACCACGCCCGTCTAATTTTTGTGTTTTTAGTTTAGATGGGGTTTCTCCATGTTGGCCGGGGTGGTCTCAAATGCCTGACCTCAAGTGATCCTCTTGCCTCAGCCTCTCCAAGTGCTGGTATTACAGGCATGAGCCACTGCACCTGGCCTGGGGTTGCTATATTATGAATGCCTGTGCCCCACCCCCAACACCAAATTTGTATGTTGAAACCAAATCCCCAAAGTGATAGCGTTAAGAAGTAGGGCCTTTGGGCAGTGATTAGGTCATGAGGGCAGAGCCCTATGAATGAGATCAGTGCCCTTGTAAAAGATGCCCCCCTGAAAGCTGCCTTGCCCCTTCTGCCATTTGAGAAGTCAATAGTGTACAACCCAGAAGAGGGTTCTCATCAAAACCCAACCATGCCAGCACCCAGATCTTGGACTTCCCAGCCTCCAGAACTGTGAGAAACTGTGTTTATAAGCTACCTAGTTTATGGTAGTTTCTTAGAGGAGCCTGAATAGACTAACTTAGGGAGTGACAGCAATGCTATAGAATTTGACTGGGGGAGATGATGCAACATATGTCAGAACTCACTGAAATGTGCTCTTAAAATGTGTACATCTTCTTTATGTAAATTATAATAAAGGTGAAAAAATAATTATTTTGAAACAAGGAGTTATTTACAATTCTTTTTTTTATTATCAATAGTGGCTGTCCAACAAATCATTACTGAGGTTAATGATAGTATAAAGATCCTTTGAAACATACCAGAGGAGTGGATTCTGTTTGTGGTAATGAAGTAGGTTACAGAACTTTTTTCCCAATGCACCAAACTGACAATGTGAATTTCCATACCCTCTTATGATTAATCTCAGTTGGTTTTTTTTTTTTTTTTTTTTTTCCCCAAGACAGGGTCTCACTCTGTCACCCAGACTGGAGTGAAGTAACATGATCATGGCTCACTGCAGCCTGAACCTCCCGGGCTCAAGTGATCCTCCAACCTCAGCCTCCTGAGTAGCTGGGACTACAGGTGCATGCCATCATGCCTGGCTGATTTTCAAAGTTTTGGTATAAACAGGGTCTCACTATGTTGCCCAGGCTGGTCTCTAACTGCTGGGTTCAAGTGATCCTCCTGCCTCAACCACCCAAAGTGCCGGGATTGCAGGCATGTACCATGCAGCCTCACAACCTTCAGTTAAAATTGTAAAAATTAGGCCTAAGCTATAGAGTTGCTATCTCTTTTATCACAGAAAATTGCTTCAAAAGTAAAGAATCCTCACTGTGTTGTCATTACTGTTTATTTAACACATGCATCTGCCTTTAGGATATTGGTAAAGCTGGTAAGTGAAATTGGGGAGCACTCTTCTCACCTCTGCAAGCATTCATTTACATCCTGATAGTTACATAGAGAACTAAGGATTCCCCTGGGGAAACATGGAATGGGTTAGTAATTCCAACTGTGTTTGAAAATTAATAAGATAAAATATATGTCTCATGGACTATGTAGGCCTAGCCCAGGAGAGGTCACTGAAAAGGTCAGTGAAACCCCTGAAAGGAAGTAAGTTGTTGGAATGGCAAATGGAACAGATCAAGAAGGCCTGAAAGCAATAAGTATGCTGAGAACTAAGTAATCTAGAATCAGGTTCAAGGTAAGCACAAATAAATTTAAACCCATCTTCCCTGGAACTATGTGTGGGGTTGGAGAACATGCCCATGGTGTGTGTGTGTATTTCTGTGTGCACCATTTGCCTAAGTGTATGCATGGCATGTGTGTGTGTGCGCGCATGCACACGTGTGCATGTTCAGGAGCTAAAAAAAGAGTGTACCACCAATGATCCTTTGGAGTCAGACACTTTGATTTCCTGGGTGTAATAGACCTTGGTAGTGGACTTTTCAACTGCAGCTACATCCTGGTGGGATGGCTGGAGCTTTGACTACCAATTCCCAGCACAACAGCAGCAATGTCTTAGGGTTGCTGGAATTCTGGATACTTTGACTGAAACTTTGGGGATTTCTGACTGCATTTTATTATCGGTGGTCAATAGTGACAGCAGCCAAAACCTAGGCTTACTCATGGATGCAACAGTACTTTAGACACCCGAAACTATAAGGATCTGGTGACTCAATGAAATCAGCACCCATTAGGAGGTTAGGAAAAAGGAAAACTACTGGGCACTGATCTAGCTTTGAGGATCACACATGCATTTTCAAACAAGCAAGTGGAATTTGGAGAAAAATGATTTAAGGACATGTAAATATATCACTGGGAAATCTCCAAAATATTTGGGATCTGGATTAGACTAAACTTTGACCAACTAGCTGAGGACACAAGTCAGTAAGATCTGGTTGCTCTCTGAGATAATCCATGAAGAATGGTTTGTAGGGTGCCTGACTGATAGTAAGCATTCACCAAGTTTCTATGAGTGTTATTAACATAAATTAGTTGTCACTTGTGTTGGAAAGCTGGGAAAGCCTGAGATACACATGCTACACATTCATAGACTCACTATCCAATGAAGACAAGTACCTGTGATAAATTTCCTTCTGGACATTTTCAAATTTGTAAACTTCCTGAATATCTATAATGTGTTTAGTCTGATTCTCATTTGTTGTTCACAATAACCCTATTACCTAGGTAGTAGTCTCCATATTTTGATAAAGAGGAAACCTAGTATCAGAGAGGTTGAGTGTCTTGCCTGAAGTCATTCAACTAGAAAGCAGGCTGAGTGCAGTGGCTCACGCCTGTAATCCCAGCACTTTGGGAGGTCAAGGCAGGAAAATCACTGGAAGCCAGGAGTTCAAGATGAACTTGGGCAATTAGGCAAGACCCTATCTCTACAAAAAATAAATAAATAAATAAGCCAGGCATGGTGGTGCATGCCTATAGTCCCAGCTACTCAGGAGACTGAGGCAGGAGGATCGCTTGAGCCCAGGAGTTTGAAGCTGCAGTGAGCTATGATTAGGCCACTGCATTCCATCCAGGGTGTCACAGCAAGACTCCGTCTCTTAAAAAACAACAGGCTGGGCATGGTGGCTCACACCTGTAATCCCAGCACTTTGGGAGGCCAAAGTGGGTGGATCACCTGAGGTTAGGAGTTTGAGACCAGCCTGGCCAACATGGTGAATCTCTGCCTCTACTAAAAATACAAAAAAATTAGCCAGGCATGGTAGTGGGCACCTGTAATCCCAGCTACTTGGGAGGTTGAGGCAGGAGAATCGCTTGAACCCAAGAGGCAGAGGTTCCAGTGAGCCAAGATCATGCCACTGCACTCCAGTATGGGTGACAAGAGTGAGACTCTATCTCAAAAAACCAAAAGAAACAGAAAAATAAAGAAAACCAGACAGCCATGAAAATGTGTTCCAAAATATTACACATGAATACCCAACACAGACATATATACACTTAAACATAAGCATAATTCTGTATCATATTTTTAAGATTAGGATGATTTGACTTCTTAGATGATTTGAACTGTCTTTGAAAATCTAGAGTGTGTGAATATCTTTCAAATGCATAATGAAGCATCTATGGTGAGAATTTCTGTTTCTATTCTTCTGCATTTCTATTTCTTTCACTTTAGTTACCCTGCGTAAAACTTCCCAGAAATATCCAAGTCCACAGGCTACCTTCATCAACTTGACATCAGGACAGGGACACCTGTGATCTAGGATAACACTGAGCATCCTACAAAAGCTTCCATGGGTTAGAGAAAAGAATGTGTCATAAAGAGCATTGGACTATCACCAGTGAGATTCCCCCCACACCAGTTATCTATGTTATAATAATGTGACTGAGAGACATGGGAAAGATGAGGAAATGGCATGTGAGAGAATGTCAGTCATCTTCAAGAGTAGCTAATTATTGAAAAGCTGCCCTAAATTCTCTAAAGGTAATGTTTCTTTTCCTTTTAGAAAAATAACTTTGGGGGCAGGAACTGTGGCTCACATCTGTAATCCCAGTGCATTGAGAGGCCAAGGTGGGAGGATAGCTTCAAGAGGCCAGGGGTTTAAGACGAGTCTGGAAAACATAGCCAGGCTCTGTCTCTACTAAAAAAAAATGTTAGCTGGCTATGGTGGCATTCACCTGTAGTCCCAGTTGTATGGGAATCTGATGTGGGAGTATCTCTTGAGCCCAGAAGTTTGAGGTTGTAGTGAGCTATAGTTGCAGCACTGCATTCCAGCCTGGATGACAGAGTGAGAGTCTGCCGCAAAAAAAAAAAAAAAAAAAAAAAAAAAAAAAAAAAAGAAAGAAAGAAAGAAAGAAAAAAGAAAAACAACTTCAAAAAATGTTAATCTTAGAGTATCATTTGACTGCCATGGCAGGAAGTTGAAGTCAGAATCTGGGTGCATCAGAAATATTCCCTAACTCAAAGATGAGACATCTCACATTTACCAGATAGGGAAGAAATCTCCATCTCCTGATTGCTCTTCTTGGACCTCACATCCTGGACAAATTATCTCTTGGCTTATGTCCCGACCTCACTTTGCGGGGCAAAGAATTGCTTTTCATAGTGCCAGATATTGGGTGCAGCCACCTCTAACAGTGATTGAAGCTCCCATCAATGGAAACATCCTTCAAAATAAGTTCAAGGTCAGACAGTGACTTTGCTAACTATTTCACTGTAAATACAGTTTAAAATGATTTTTCTCATAAACATGTCCATAATGTGCAAAAGTACCTCTAGGCAGGTAGCACACCAATATAGAGTGTGGTCTTAGGAATCAAACAGACATAAACTCCAACTCCTATTAAGAGGGTGACTTTGGCTGGGCACAGTGACTGACACCTGTAATCCCAGCACTTTGGGAGGCTGAGGTGGACAGATCACTTAAGGTCAGGAGTTCAAGACCAACCTGGCCAACACGGTAAAACCCCATCTCCATGAAAAAAAAAATACAAAAAATTAGCCGGGTATGGTGGGGCATACCTGTAGTCCCAGTGCCTCAGGAGCCTGAGGCAGAAATCACTTGAACTCAGGAGGCAGAGGTTGCAGTGAACCCAGATGGCAACACTGCATTCCAGCCTTGGCAACAGGGTGAGACTCAGTCTCAAAAAAATAAATTAATTAATAAAATAAAAAGAGGGTGGCTTCGACTTCAGACACCTTTTGATAGTTCCATATAATCTCGACATTTTTGAAAGATATATTTAGAGCACTTCAGGTATAGGCAAATTTTAAAATACTATCAGAACATGTAATTTATATTATAATGTGCTATGCAAAAATAAATACAACAAAAATCACTGAAGTGTGGATGGTGGGCTCTGATTAATCTCACTCATCAGCTGGAGGTCTCCTGCAAACCAACCTGATAGTGCTATGTGTTGACATTTGTGATTAAAAATTACCATGTAACACATGGCACCAACTTTTGGAGTAGCTTATGAAGAGATAAAATAGTAAATCCTTTAATCTCAGCACTTTGGGAGGCCAAGATGGGCAGATCACTTGAGCCTAGGAGTTCAAGACCAGCCTGGGAAACATGGTGAAAACCAGTCTCCACCAAACAAAACCTCAGCCAGGTGTGGTGGCACATGCCTGTGGTCCTAGCTCCTCTGGTGGGAAGACTGCTTGAGCTCTGGAGGTTGAGACTGCAGTGAGCCGTGATTGTGCCACTGCACTGCAGCCTGGGAGACAAAGCAAGACCCTGTCTCAAAATAAATTAAAAAATAAAAAGTGCTTACAATTATATATACAAAATATGACATTGCCCGTCATACAGATGGAATTTGATCATTCTAGTTTCCATTTCTACTCCCATTATATTTCTAGATCTGGTATTCCAGGATTGACAAAGAGTGAAACACCAATAAAAAGAACACTCTATATATTGCATTGATCTGGGTCCTGTCATAAAAATGCATTACATTTCTCCTTAGGTGGAAAATAATTCAACTTCAATGGGAAGCCCAAGCGTCAATGAAAATATATTATCCCACTCCTTTTGTATCAAGGATTGGTACTCCAAACCAGCCAAAATTTAAATTTGATTGTTTTTATTATCAAGTTTTGACTTACTTTATAGGCTTTTAAAATCAATGTGGCCACTCGCTGACACCTGTTTTGGGCAGCTCAGTCACTGCTTTGCCTGGCCCTGGCAGATATCTATCAATTCCATAGGGCACAATGCACATGTATTGATTATTGCATTGGGTATCAGAGATGCATTTCAATTTACTAAATAGGATCATTTTCTCTATGTTATTTGATCAGGTAAAAGAAGAAAATGAAGAAAAAAACAAATTAGGAAAAGATAGCAATTTTTGGTACAACTTAGTGAAGTCATTTGCCCCCTTTGAGTGTTAGCATCTCAGTCTCTTAAATTGGTTTTCTCACCCAATAATGGGGGTTATGATAAACACTATACTGAACAGCCAAAGAGCTTGGAAGCTACGGAAACAAAATTTCACATACATCTGACACTATCTCTATAGCTGGAATCCCAATTTAAAGTTTAAATAAAGCAGAGAGAGATTAAATGTAGTTTAGTTGTTTTACTTGTTCTGAATTTGTTATAACTAGCTAAAGTATTTGCATTCTTATAAGCTAACTGAAGTCCCTGTGGGACTAAATTGGAGAAAACACACTCATATAAATTAAATATTTGAATTAATGTAGGATTGCTCAGCTTGTGAAAGAATTTATTTAAGAAAAGCACCATGTTAAATTAAAAAAAAATCCATTTGGAAAAGAAAAGTTAACTATCAGTGATTTTTTCAGCAAGGCCATGGGATGTAGGCTTTCTAATATCCTGGACTAGAGAGTCATGATCTCGTTAAGTCCAGCAGCAGTCATTATTTCAATTAGGCTTATAGTAGAGTTCTAGAATCCTTTCATGACGCCCACTTTGACACCAACATCTGATATAGGAGGTAAGAAGAAAGCATTTAGGCAGATAGTAAAGGTAAGGAAGTTCTTGGTAAGGTTTTCTTTTTAATGAAAAGTAGCCCCCAAATCATTTTCTTTTCTAACAAAGAGCAGCCTGCAAAATCAAGCTGCAGACATATAAAAGCAAGGTAGAAACTTGCACAGGTCAATGCTGGCAGCTGTGCCAGTAGGAAAAGGCTAGCTGGGACTCGGCATGTTCAACATGGCAGTTCCATCTTCCCTTCTCCTTTCCAGCAATGTGTACAATAAGAAGCAGACAACATGGTACAGCAGTAAAAAGTACATTAGCATAATAAGATTAGGGTGTGGTGGTCAGCCTTCCCCATGCACTGTGTAAACATCACACCTGGTCCAACCAATCTGTAGGCTCTACATAAATCAGACATTGCCTCCTGAAGCCTCTGTATAAAATCTGGTGCACTCCGTAGGCAGGCTGAGATTCCCACTGGGGCACCCCTCTCTCTCAAGAGAGAGGGCTGTTTTCCTTTCTCTTTCTTTTGCCTATTAAACCTCAGCTTCCTAACTTACTCTCTCTGTGTGTGCGTGTCCTTAAGCTTCTTGGCGTGAGACCACAAACCTCAGGTATTACCCCAGACAACAATGCTGCTTCACATCTACCCCCAGTACCATTATTTTCCGTCCATTAGGTGTGACTGTTCCCCCTCAGTCCTCTGCTAAGAACCACTTTGTCACTCTGTCTGCTACTCTACTCTAGGTGTGTGCATGTTCCAATGAGCAACATCTGGATCCTATCACATCCTACTGGTGTCTACTCTTAATGCTCCATCGGGCTTCAAGGTCTTCCTCCTGGTCCTGTTGCTGCTTTGCCATGCATTGTCATGAATGCTTTGGTGATATTACCATACCCAAACGTTATTTAAAAAAAAAAGAAGAAGGAGGATGCCTCCCTTCTCTTTATTTTTCAGTTTATCATGTAGAACCTGAAGCATGACATTGTACTCCACCCTTTTAAAAAAGATTAGTAATGCAGGTTTATTTTCCCCCACTGTGTACATTCAAACTCTCCACTCTCTATAGCACCTAGGTATAAACTGTCATCCTGTTGGGAGAGGGATCTAGGTGACAGATATCACACAGTACTCGGGCTTCCTTGCTCCTCTGTTGGGTAAGGCTGTCTCCATGGGTCAAACTCTTGTTGCCAGGCAACTTCTTCCTTCAGAATGAGAGAACTCTCCCAAGAGGACCTTCAATCCATATGCAAACAGCCTCTGGCAGCTGCTCCCAGCAATTCGAGAGATATACCCAGGCAAGACTGAATCTCTCTTCCAGCTAAATTGAGATTCTCCATTACATTAATTGAAAGGACCAAAGATTATTCTTTCTTTAGTAAGATTATTTTCTTTCATGATATATAATAAAAGAATAATATCATATTATAATCCATCTTCATTTATGAAACTATCCACCCCACCCTGCTGCAAATATATTCTTTTACCATTTATCTTGGGTAAGACTAGTGCAGAGAAGAACCTTGAATGAATTAAGATTTTTTTTTTCTGTAAAGCCTTATGATCTTCCCTGTTGACAATGATACCTAAAGTAGTAGCTCTGAATGATATTTATTAAGATCCTTCTAAGTTCCAGGCATAGTACTAAGCATTAGGGCTAAAGGTGAATCCAGCATAATCCCTAAAATCTATGAGCTTACAACTAGCTGGAAGTCAGCCGTAAAAGTGAATGTCATATAATGTGGTGCATGCTGCAATAGATAATTTGAAAACCTAAGAAAAAAGCAATGATCTGATTTTGTAGAAAAAATTATATAAATTTATAGTGAAGAAAGTTCTAGCTACCCTTTGATCTTCAACTCTGAGGTCTGTGATTTTCATTCATGATGGTCAGGCTTACCCTGTTGTCCGTAGTAGTGACTGTAAATAGCCATAAACTGCTTTCCATTAGTACACTCACATTGGGAATACATCTAATTTGCAAAGTAGGTATGAGTATCTGGGTGAGCAGAACTATCCAGTAGCGCTTATTCTGCAAATCACCATATTCCATAGATGAAACTGTCACACCTGAAGCATCCTAACCCACTTGCAGACCAGCCTGGTATCTCCCTGATATGGAGGGTTTACCACTTCCTGTGAAGGCTGCATTGAGATTCAAACCTTATTTTCCCCGAAGACTGATTGATGGCACATGTGTCAACACAGTTCCTCAAATGTTAAGTTAAAAATGATCTGCAGCGTTTCCAGCAGTGTCAGAAATGGGAGGAACATGGAAAGGAGGCTTCATTCCTCTATGAACTCTCAGAATGCCAAAGGGATAATGGTTTTTCCATAAAAGATGGTAAGATAAGGACAGTCAGCAGGGGAAGTTTCCAAAAGCATTTTAAAAATCTTCAAGCTGGGCGTGGTGGCTCACACCTGTAATCCCAATAATCTGAGAGGCCAAAGTAGGCAGATCACTGGGAGACCAGGTGTTCAAGACCAGCCTGGCCAATATAGCAAAACCCCATCTCTACTAAAAATATAAAAAGTTAGCCTGGCATGGTGGCACGTGCCTGTAGTCCCAGCTACTTGGAAGCCTAGATCTCACAGGTCTCAGAGCTCATGTTCTTCATACCTTTTAGTCTCAGCTACTTGGGAGGCTCAAGCATGAGAATCACTGGAGCCTGGGAGGGGGAGGTTGCAGTGAGCCAAGATCATACCACTGCACTACAGCCTTGGTGACAGGGCGAGACTGTCTCAATCAATCAATAAAAATTTAAAAAAATAAAGAAATTTTGAAACAGTGGACACAGAGCCTGGCACAGTGCCAGGAGAGCAGAAAGCATTGGTGGGATGCTACCAATAGATGGTGGTTGGGTGAATGAATGAAATGAATGAATACAGATAATAGGGACAGTGTGAGTTTTATGACTGGCTAAGTCAAATGTTGCTGCTATTATAAATAACTTGAAAGAGAAATATATACACCTGCTATGTACACATAAAAATTAAGAATTAAAAATAGGCCAGGCACGGTGGCTCAAGCCTGTAATCCCAGCACATTGGGAGGCTGGGGAGGGCGGATCACGAGGTCAAGAGATCGAGACCATCCTGGCCAACATGATGAAATCCCGTCTCTACCAAAAACACAAAAAAAATTAGCTGGGCGTGGTGGCATGCACCTGTAGTCCCAGCTACCCGGGAAGCTGAGACAGGAGAATTGCTTGAACCTGGGAGGCGGAGGTTGCAGTGAGCCAAGATCACACCACTGTACTCCAGCCTGGCACCTGGTGACAGAGCAAGACTCTGTCTCAAAAAAATAAATAAATAAAATAAAAATAAAAATAAATAATTAAAAAAGAAGAGGGAGACAACCTGGCTTCAGTCAGAATTTGTTCTCGCATGTTACACCAAGGGAAATCATTTATGATGGTGGAGAGGCATGATCTTCACTTAAAGAACTGATTCTCTTTATGAGTCCTATGTGGTAGACATTGCTATAAAAGGAATAGATAGAGGGAAGTGGTGAAGTTCAGGGCCGTTGGCATCAGGCAAATCTTAGTTGATTTGCAGCTTCAAGAGTTGCTGACTGTACTCAGGCAAGATTCCTAACATAGCTGAGCCTCAATTTCCTCATGGATAGTATAAGAATGATAATACCTGTTTCACAGCATTGCTCTAAAGATTAGGTGATTATATCCACGCAATATTAGCACAGTACAACACAAATAACCCACAGCTACCATCAGGATCTGACTGTGCCAATGAATAGGCTGTGGGCTCGTCTCAGCCCCTACCTCTTGGACTTCTGTAAGTGCGTGAAGAGTGTTCTGTCAAATTTCTTAGAATAGATGTTGGCAACCTTTCCAAAGCCCAGGCTCAATGACATCCTTGGATCCTCTACCACCTCACAACACACGTCCACTTAGTCATCAGAGCTTTCTCTCCACCTCATAAATTCCTCTCCACTCCATTTTCTACTCTCCATCTCCCTTGCCAGGAATCCATATTAGATTCAGGCCATCATCACTCAGGTACAACAGTACCTTCACCTTCTAAATTCCGCCCTCTCCTGCTCTCTCTCTACTCCATTGCCTTAGCATCCTGGTCTCTAGAATCAATTTTATAAATCCCATTTCTGAACATGTCACCCTCCTTATTAATGGCCTCCGGTGTGGACGCAACAAACTTACTCCAAAATGTAGTCCCAGTTAGCTACACAAGCCCGATATTTGAATCCACTTCTGAGTCTACCTACCACCACACCTACTTGAAAAGATCCTGCTCTTCCATTTCTCTGGGCATTTTCACATGAAAAATAGTTTGCAATAATAACATTTACTCCATTCTTGGTTGGATAAGCAACAATTCTTTCCAAACCTAGCTAACTCTGTGCTCTCATGGCACTTTGTGATATTACCATCACTGGACCTTTAAATTTTCATTAAAACTGTTAACTGAGCAATTGCTGTTATATATACTCATGCGGCCAGTTTTGCTGTGATCACTTTTGCACCAACCTAATATTTTATACATATTTAGGATACACATACACACACACACACACATGCACACACACACACACGCACACACACACACGCACACACACACATATATTCTGTAGTGCAATTCTGCTGCTGAGCTATGACAGAATATCTAAATTACGCCTTAAGGCAGAATAAAACTGTGCCATAACCTTCATAATCCTATATATATAGGATTTTTTATGTTCATCATATATATACTGATATGTGTATATTGTACTTATATATCCTAACCATCACAATATCCTTTTTAGATTATTCAACTCCTATAGGTAGATAAACTAGGCTTCAAGATGTTTAGCAATATGTCAAGGTTAAGTTCACATCACCTATGGGGTAAAGTTGGTAATAAACATAGGTCTAAGGATTTTAAATCTTGCGTTCTTTCACCAAAGCACAACATCCTCAGCTGTAGTCTGTGTGTCAGTCTCCAGAACACATTGCTGTAGTTTATGTGTCAATCTCCAGCACTAGAATGCATTCTCTTAGAAAGATTAGATGAGTTGAAATAAGACACATTTTACTCTTTGCATCACCAGCTCTTAGCCCAGTGTTGCACGTATTATACATAATCAGTACAAGTTTGCTGAATGAAAGAATGAGCTTCAAGGAAAGGAATGAGGTTTGCCTGAATTTTCTTGGAGGATCAATTTTGGAAGGGCTGCAGGAAAATGCTGGAGATTAATTCTTAAACATCTAATGGACACACAGTGTAGACATGGCTATAAGCATAACAGAGAGTGGTCCACTTTACAACCTTGCAAAGGGATATAGCTATACCAATTGATCATGCGAGCATTGCCTCCTAGGCCACCTCAGTCACTTGTGTCTTAGATTGCAACCCTGTTTATAACTGGGATGACTGGTTACATGCCATCTCTTGGGAAGTCTCTGTCATTACCTAAAGCTCCCCCTCATTTCCATCTTAACAAAAAATCTCCATCACATAGCCCCACCCAGTGAGTTATCTCTCCATCTTCCCCTTCTGAAAATAGCAAATGAAAGGGAACCAGACAAAAGTTATGTCCCCACGGGAATGCCTTTCTGTCAAGCCTGAACATAGCTGCCAAAACATTCTGTGACTTTAGGGCCTCAATTTTTTTTTTTTCATTTTTGAAAAGAAAATCTGTGAAGCTTAGTGTCCCCAGTAAGGACAATAAATATCAGAATTTGCTCACAGCTGAAAGCCTGCAAAGGCATGAGGTAACTCGGTATCTGCCAGAGTAAGAAAGAACATCTTGGTCTCCTGACTTCTCTGCCTGGGGCTCCTGCCCTAAAGAATCTGCTCTAAGGGAGGTCTTGGCTACACTGTGGGAGGCAGACATAGTTGATCAAAGTCCCAGACAGCCGGACTTAGCTTTCTCCATCAGTGTCTTCAAGGTCCAGCAGCCACAGAATAATTTCAAGGTCAGACAGTGGTTTTGCTGATTACTTCACTTTAAGTATGTTTTAAAATGATCCTGTAGATGCTCAGTTACCAGGTGTCTATTCCCAGGGATGCGTTCTCAGTCACCTTGCCTGATCCTGTTGAAAAGGCAAAGGTTTCACTACATTTTCCATCAGCTGATGAGTCATCCAGCATATCTCATAGTTGTTCTGCTCCTGCAGTTGCCATAGGGTAAATTGGAGCCCATTCTGCAGCACAATTCTGCTGCTGAGCTATTACAGGATATCTAATTAAATTAAGTCATAAACCAGGAGAAAGTGTGCCATAACCTTCATATTCTGTGAAACGTTTCATCGTTTGCCAAGCACCAATTTCCTAAAAATGGGGACTATAGCACATGACCAGGAGACCAAATCCTAAAATGGAAATTGTGATTGTTTATAGTGTGTGCATGGATGCTGAGTCACAGAGGCAGGGAGGGAGTGGAGCCAAAGTGCTGGGCGTGTGGAGGAGGAGGACACCGTACACAATGACCTTGAAATCTAAATTAGCTTCTGCTAATTGAATGGAGCAAACTATCATTTCCACTTCTGAATTCGTAAAATTGTTTTTTTTCTCAAAAAAAAAATCTGTTCTACTGGTCTAACTCAGTTCTAAGTAAGTTTGTCCTCTTATGTTTTGATGTAGCAGGGGAGTGAAAATGGGCCTCCATCCTGGCAGCAGAGCCTGGATCCCAGCTTCCTGATGATATACACATTCTTGTCCGGCTTCCCCAGGGGGAGCTCTCTGCAGGAAGGCAGGACCAACCAAAATCAGTGAGGCTGCTAAGCTTGGAAACAGGGTCTATCCTTTTCTCTTTGCCAGACAAGCTAGTGTTCCTACACAAGAAATTTGCCCCAAAGGAAGACATGATATTTACTGAGTACCTACTATATGGCATCGTTCTATACTAAAGCTTACATAGAACAATTATCAAATGTAAATCCTACAATGAATCTGAAGCTCAGTCACGTTAATTTGCCCAAATTGTCCAAGTGAAAGAGGAGGGATTTTAGCCTAGATCTCACTGGTCTCAGAGCTCATGTTCTTTATACCTTTTACCATAACATAGGCAAATTCTAGCGAAAGCTGCGCAATGTTCATCAGCTTCCAACATGGAATGCTGACACATGAGTATGAGCAAGAAAGAACAGGAATTTACTACTCTCTGGATTTTCTTCAGGGTTTTTTTTCCCCCTGAGACAGAATCTTGCTCTGTTGCCAGGCTGGAGGGCTGTGGCATGATCTTGACTCACTGCAACCTCTGACTCCCTGGTTCAGGCAATTCTCCTGCCTCAGCCTCCTGAGCAGCTGGGATTACAGGCAAGCACCACCACACCCAGCTAATTTTCTTTTTGTTGTTGTATTTTTAGTAGAGACAGGGTTTCACCATGTTGGTCAGGATGGTCTCGATCTCCTGACCTTGTGATCCGCCCGCCTTGGCCTCCCAAAGTGCTGGGATTATAGGCATGAGCCACCGCACCTGGCCTCAGGGCTTTAAAGTATCACTCACTAGCCACATGGCTTAATAATAGGTGAAGAGCTCTCAGTTCCTCCTCAGGTCTTCATTTTATTAGCTGAGTGATTGTGGACAAGCTCTATCATTTTACATCCTCAATTTGTGAATTCAAAGGAAATAGTTACATTCATCTAAGTGGTTTATTCTGATCCTTTCATTTGTTTTTGTGAGACAGGGTCTCACTCTGTTGCCCAGGCTGGAGTGCAGTGATGTGATCATGGTTCACTGCAGCTTCAACCTCCCATGCTCAAGTGATTATCCCACTTCAGCTTTCTGAGTAGCTTGGACCACAGGTGCACACCACCACCATGACCAGTTAATTTTTAAATTTTTTTATAGAGACAGGATCTCTCTATGAATCTTATAGTCTGTGATTTTATAAGATAAATAAACCATTGACCTGGCCTTGGAGCACAGATATGCTGGCTTTATAGATTTAACCACGTAGAAGCCCCTGAGTTGTTCAAACTTCAAAACCCGTGTATTAGTTTGTTCTCACAATGCTATAAAGAACTATCAGAGATTAGATAATTTATAAAGGAAAGAGGTTTAATTGACTCATTTTTTATGTCTGGGTAGGCCTCAGGAAACTGACAATCATGGTGAAAGGTGAAGAGAAAGCAAAGCACCTTTGTTCACAAGGTGGCAGGTGCTGAGCAAAGGTGGAAGAGCCCCTTATAAAACCATCAGATCTCATGAAAACTCATGATCATGAGAACGGCATGGGGGAAAACTGTTCCTGTAATCCAATCACTTCTCACAAGGTCTCTCCCTAAACACCTGGAGATTACAATTCCAGATGAGATTTGGGTGGGAACACAAAAAGGCTAACCATATCATCCACCTTGATCACTCTCTTCAATATGGTGATAGTACTCTGGGAACAATAGCTCCCACCCAAATCACTGTCCTGAACATAACTTCCACCTCAGTATTTCATTCAAGAGAACAAAGGGGCCTAGAACTTACTGTGGCTGGAGTTGTAGAAACTATTGCAACTGTCACCCTCTTTGGCAGGTTTTACTTACTATAAAATCACACTATGAGAGCTTACCGCCTCCCTTGAAATAACCTTAGCAAAAACTGGTGCAAGTGTATCCGCGATAGAAAAGTCTTTAGACTTACTAGCAGGAATGGTTTTTGATAACAGACAAGCTCTGGATTACCTCCTAGCTGAATGAGGAGGAGACTGTGCTGTCATCAACAAAACCTGTTGCACCTATATTAGTGTGTTTGGAAAAGTGGAGACTGATGTCCAAGATATTTTCAAACAAGCTAAATGGTTACACACACTTTCCCAAAGAAACCAGGACTGGAACAAACCTTTTACTGACTGGTTTCCAAAAATCACTTGGTTTCTTCCATTCTTTGGACCTTCGTTCCTTGTCATTCTTTTAATATTCATTCCCTCCCTTTTTAATGCTTTTACAAAGTTTCTATCATCCAGATTATAGAGATTCCACCTACAGATGAATATGCAATCCCAGTACCAGCCCACAACAGCAACTTCCATTTACTTGGGGTGTCTTGATGGAATCTGGTTTCTCTCCATCCCCTACCCTTGAATGAGTTTTTCATGACCATTCATTCCTTTCATGACAGACAGCAGGAAAGGGAAAAACGCAACATATCCCTTTCAATGCCCCCCTTTCAGCAGGAGGTAGCCAGACAGACTGGATACCCTTCTTTACTATGGTGTTTTCCCTTTCTTGAGACCCTAGTAGGCAGCAGGTAGACATCAGCATGGGAGAATATAAAAAGTCAAAGATTTGACCAAAATAGTTGTCAGAGGGAAAACGAGGAGAGCAAAATCACCTGGTGACCATTGAACAGGCCCCAGAGACAAAACTTCCTTGTCTGAAGAATTTAGAAGGGAGCAAAGACCACCTGGTGACTATCAAACAAATCATCCAGAGGCAAAAACTCATTATCTGGGAAAATCAGAAGTAATTAAACTTGCCTAATATCTGAAGTCGGCATCTGGTTCCAGGCCTCTTTCAACTTTGATAAGTACAATAATTAAAATTTCTATCCATCTCTGGAATGCCATGCCAAATCTCATTTCACAACCCTAAGCTCTCACCTTCAGGTCCATAAATGCTCCTGAGGAAAAATCCACCACGGTCCACTCAGTCCTCTTGCTGCCGTGCCCTTTTGTAGCATTCTTCCTTTCCAATAAACTGCCCTTTTTCAATCCTATACTGTTGTTGGTAAAAAGAATTTACCAACCTGTGAGTCAACCACTTCCCTGTGCGGGGGCTCTGACACCTTGCCGGGCACATATCACTATCAGCATTTTGGCCAAGATCATTCAACCAGTCTCTAGGGAGTTTGAAGCTTTCCCACATCTTCCTGTCTTCTGAGCCCTTCAAACGGTTCCAACCTCTGCCCGTGACCCAGTTCCAAAGTTGCTTCCACATTTTCAAGTATCTTTATAGCAGTATTCCACTCTCTGCAGTACCAATTTACTATATTAATCCATTCTCACACTGGCCTAAACAACTACAGGAGACTGGATAATTTATAAAGGAAAGAGGTGTAATTGACTCACCATTCTGCAGCGCAGGGGAGGCCTCCAGGAACATACAATCATGGTGGAAGAGGAAGTAAGAACAACCGACTCTATCCATAAGGTGGCAAGAGAGAGGAGGAGGGAGGAGCGAAGGGAGGAGAGCCTCCTATAAAACTATCAGATCTCGTGAGAATTCACTCCCTCCCACGAGAACAGCCTGGGTGAAACCACCCCCGTAATCTAATCACTTCCCTCCAGGTCTCTCCTGGGGACTGCAATTCAAGATGAGATTTGGGTGGGAACACAAAGCTTAACTCTATCAACCTGGTTATCAATCTGCTGCACTTTAGGTAGGGAACTTACTTAGGAGGTCATGAGCAATGTGGGATCTGCTATCCCAGGTGTGGGCACCTACAGGCGTCCCTGAATAGGCAGCCTAGGAAACTAATTCTGAGTCCGACAAGCACAAATTGGCAGAAGTTGCAGGTTTGATCAACTTTACGCAAGGGACATGACGTTTCACTGAAATTTTCAAAAAGTTCTATAGGCATTTCCTATCCAACTATCTTTAAAGTTGAAAGTTGCATAAAATTCCATTGACTAGCAGGTAGCCAACAGGGCTTGTATATTGGCCAGGCAAGCTTAAAAAAACCACATGGGGCTGTATTCTTTTGATCTTCAGGTAACTAAATTTGGAGTCAGCTTTAGAATCAATTGCTAAGTTAATCAATAAACAAAAAGCTTTACTTTTAAGTTGACAATTTAACAGATTTTTATAATCAATAATGAAGACTGCATTTCCAGACTAGGTAAACTATTGGCTGTGGTAGTATTGGGTGTCCTTCCTCTCCCTTGCAAATAGTTATACTGTGCCCCTCTATGAAGTGGAATTACCTAGAAAATATCCCTGAACATTTAGTCTTGCAAATTAGCACTCTATCCAGAATAACAAATAATATATTCCACTGATTTATACAGCATGTTCATCATTTCATATGTTTCATTCAACCTACACATTTGGAAAACTTCTTGTGGGCTTGTTCTATGCAAGGCTATCTTTGTACCTCTTCAAATGACTGAGCACTTAGGTTGGGTTTAATGCTATGGTCAATAAGAAAATCCTCTTTATAAGGCTGACCTAAATGTGGTACTTATATACCATGGAATACTACACAGCTATAAAAAAAAGAACAAAATCACGTCCTTTGTAGCAACATGGATGTAGCTGGAAGCTACTATCCCAAGGGCATTAATGCAGGAACAGAAAGCCAAATACTGCACGTTCTCACATATAAACGGGAGCTAAACATTGGGTACTCATGGACATGAAGACGGGAATAATAGACCCTGGGGACTACTAGGGGGTGAAAGAGTTGAAAAACTATCTGTTGGGTATTATGCTCACTACCTGGTGATGGGATCATTCATAACCCAAACCTCAGCATACACAATATACCCATGTAAACAAACGTGCACATGTATCCTCTCAAACTAAAAGTTGAGAAAAAAAAACTGATCTAGTGAAGAATGCTCAATTAAAAGGCTTTATTTTCGGGACCTTGAGAAGATGTGGGAGGGGAGAAGGAAGAATAGAAATGAAGGATGAATTTGAAGCTTGGGTTCTTGGGTGGAGAGGGAGCCAAGACACGCATAAGGGTACATTTAGTACTCATGCGTTCACTACACTGTCTAGTCTAAACTCTGAAGCTTCCATTCCTTGGACTCTGACATATGGTGTTTTGACCATGACTTAGCAAGCTTGGTTCTACTCCTATGTTTCTGATTTTGTTTTAACAATTTACAGATTACTCTTTTCTTGATCTTAGCTTTAAAGGTGACTATGATCACCTAGGTTCCTCATGTGCTTGCAAACCTAGGTAAATACCAAGTCTTTCGCTGCCAGGGATATATTCTCTAGATGTCCAGCATCGACCATGTTCCAGGCACTGTCTTAGGCACTGGGTATACACAAATAAGACAGTGTCTCTGTCCTCAATGAATGGATGTTCTGCTGAGGGAGGAGTTCCAGTTAACTACAAGTCATGAGAGATGAAAAACCCTGTGTTGGAGAGTGTATGGTGTGCTATGAGACAGCAATGGAGGAACACTCAACACCTGGGAAACCTGGAAATATGTCAGGGAAGGATTCCCAGAGAAGGACACTGTCTATCTAGAGAGAGGGTAAAAGAAGTTTGTCAGGAGGATGAATGGAGAAGAGAGTTCTAGTAAAATGGAACAAGGGCAGCAATACATAGCAAGTACAATATTGTGCTTCCTGAGATATGCGGGGTGACTGAACATTGTATGCAGGATGATTCTAGCATCAAGCATTAAATAACATTGAACAAAATCATAGAAGTAACCTCCCTCTCAATCGTGGCTAACTAGGGAATAAACCTTTCTGTGCTTTCCAAGTACATTTTCCATCTCCCTAACACTTTGGAACTCCCTTAGTGTCAAAACAGAGAATAGGCTTACTGCTCAGAACTCTGAGCAGGCAACAGTATCTTGTTAGAACTTAATAACTTTGTTTCATTTTTATTACATTTATTTTTACAGTTTTATTTTCATTATGGCAACTGATAGCAGTTTTCCATTCACAGCATTGCTACAAAGCTTTAGTTGAAATTACTTTATTGTAGTTAAAAATGTAGTCAATTAAAAATAAACAATATGCAAAAAATAATACAGGTGGTACAGGTGGTACATGAATATGTCAATAAACACAAAGTTTATATGCCAACGACTAGGGTTTCATAAACACTGGTGTGGTGTATTTGGGAACTAGAAAACCATAAGATCACAATGAAGAATGAAGGTGGGAGACAAGTTGTAAATGATGGAAGCCAGTCTGTGAAGGGCCTCCTATGTCAGGTGGGGGCCATGGAGGGGCCGTAACCAGGAGATTGACACAATAAGATTTGCACATTAGAGAGAGTCTTCTAGCACGTGTGAAGGATGGCCCAGGGGGAGTGAAAGGAAGTAGATGAGTCAGGAGGCAAGTGGAGCCTAGTGACAGATGATGATAGGGCATAAACAAGAGCCGAAGCAGTGAGGCTGTGAAAGAGGGGGTGGACTTGTTTGACCTATCAGTAGTACAATCACCATTGTCACCAATTAGATGTGGAGGGAGAAATCTAGAATATTGCTCAGGTCTGGCTTGGTCAGTGGGTGACATGTGGCTCTCCTAACCAGATGAGGAGATGTTTCCCTTTAGTTGTTCCTTTGCTTGATGACTGACATGATTTTGACCCTGAGTGGAACCCTTCATGTCACTGACTCTGCATGAATAGCTCAACAGGAAAGATTCAAGGTCTTTCCCCTCACAGTCCTGGCTAGAGATCTAACACTTCAGGCAAGCAAAGCAGAATCCAAAATGTGTGGTGGGTTAGCATGTTTACATGTTGTGAAAGAGAAGTTTTTGGTCAAGCAAATCATGGAAAAAATGAAACACCATTGACTCTGCCTTGGAACTTTCTAAAGGACCCACCACTAATCAAAGAGGACTTTCTATTCAATACAATTTCTCTAAATTCTTTCTAACCCCAATAATTTTTGTGAATTTTTGTCCACAGTCTGAAGTCGTGTGGTCTTAGGACTTCAGATATTTTGAAATCAGAGGTAACAGTGAAGGGAAGAGCTGGGAATATAAGGGTTTTAAACTAAGGAGGTACTTAAAGGCAGTCTTTGTTTAGCAAAAAAATAAAATAAAATAAAAGTAAAGAGAGGACGGAATCTTTGTGGGGGAGACTCTCGAGCGAGGGCAGAATCATCTCATTATTGGAAGAAACCTGGTTCCAGGGGGTTGGGGAACTTGGAGTAGGTGGCTGCCATGCACAGCATTTTCTCTCTTCCTTATTCTTAATGGTGAAGAGAACTTGGGATCCAAGATAAAATTGTCTGTGTTGTTATGTGATGAGCTGCAAAAGTACAAATCTAGGAAGCCCCTTCCTCTGAAGAAGATGAAAAGTTCGCTTTAGGCTCAATTAGAAGAAACTAGAAGTCCTCTAATGTGTAAGCATCTTACTTCAAGACAAAGTGCTCCTCCAGTAACGCAAAAAAGAATCACTGTCTAGGGATTAGAAGACAAATATTAGCTTAACTCATGATAGTAATTAGAAAGGTGCAAAGTTTACATCTAGAATATTATTTCGTATAAAAATAATAAAATGTCCTTATGAATTATTTTTGTGATGAGCTAGAGTTATGGTTGTTTTCAATAAAAAATTTCTTATTTAAATGAAGGATAATGAACGGAATGTTATATTCAACTCTCTTGCCATTAACAAGGCTTTATTACAAGCCTGATGATTGATATCAGATGCTAAGTCACCCCCATCTTTAATGTAGTATGAAGTTTTAAAGGATTGAAAATAAATAGGTTAAACCCATAAATTATTAATTTCTTCATACCCAGGATGAGAAAAAAAAATCCTGTTTTATGCAAGAAGTAAAGACTGAGGAGAACTTGAGGAATTATTGGACAGATCGTGGGGAGCTACGTGGTTTCTCACATTTGGAATTCAGTCTGAAATCAGACTCCTCTAATTTGGTTACTCTGCAGACTTTTGGTGGGATTATATATATATATATATGTGTGTGTGTGTGTGTGTGTGTGTATATACACACACACACACACATATACACATATATGAATTTTTTTTTTTTTTTGAGATGGAGTTTTACTCTTGTTGCCCAGACTGGAGTGCAATGGCACGATCTCAGCTCACTGCAACCTCCACCTCCCAGGTTCAAGCAATTCTCCTGCCTCAGCCACCCAAGTAGCTGGGATTACAGGCGTTAGCCATCATGCCCTGCTAATATTGGTGTTTTTAGTAGATACTGGGTTTCACCATGTTGGTCAGGATGGTCTTGAACTCCTGACCTCAGCTGATCTGCCTGCCTCGGCCTCCCAAATTGCTGGAATTACAGGCATGAGCCACTGCACCTGGCCTATATTTTTTCAAAGAAATGGAATATGTACGAACATCCTGGGTAGAAACGAAGACAAACAGTTATACTATCTAAGATCATTTTTGTTCATTCTTCTAGATGTTTGCAATGACATTTGGAGGTATTATTAAAAAACTCTACAGAGTCATTGTTTAGTAAATTACTATTAAATTATATTAATAATAAAACACTAATGTAATAAGCTGCTAAAAATGAGAGTTAACATGAAATGGTATGGCTGCATAAGAAGCAAGCTGCACTTATACTGCATTAAAACAACAAACACATAAAGTCATGGGTGATGGCTCTTGCCTGTAATTTCAACACTTTGGGAGGCCAAGGCAGGAGGATCATTTGAGGCTGGGAGTTTAAGACCTTCCTGGGCAATGTAGCAAGACCTTGTCTCCGCAAAAAAAAAAAAAAAAAAAAAAAATAGCTGGGCATGGTGGAGTATACCTGTAGTCCAGGCTACCCGAGAGGCTGAGGTGGGAGGATCGCTTGAGCCCAGGAGTTGGAGGTTGCAGTGAGCTATAGTCACACCATTACACTCCAGTCTGGGTGACAGAACAAGACCCTGTCTCAGAAAACAAAACCAAAACCAAAACCGAAAGAACTTATTAAAGCTATGAAGTTAAATGTTCTTTGGGGACATGTGTCTCAACATGCAATTGTTATTTAAAAGGATTTACTTCCTGGCACTCCCTTGGAGAAATGATAACACAAAGTTTATTTGATCAATTTGTGCAATGTAGACCAAGTCATTCGGAACTGGGAAACTTAGATTCTAAAACTTAAGGACCTGGAGGGGGAAGGAGCAAATAGAAGGTGCCATTTGAATACTCACTATGTGTTAGACACTTTCAAGCTTCCTTACATGTATTCAAATTTAATCCTGACCACACCACAGTCTTGTAGATGAGGATATAAGCTTGGGGGAGGAAGCTTTCCACAGTCAGTAAGTTTCTAAGTGGTGGGGAGAGTGCTCTGACCACAAACTTCCTCCTCTTTTCACTTTAGGATGCTACCTACATGTTGAAAGTGTGAATTTATTCTCACAGCTACACTTCATTTCCTTAGAAAGCTAAGATGAGGGAAAAGTGCATAGAATGACTAAGCCAAGCAAATAGGCTTCTGGAATAACTCTAAACCAAAGCTGGAAGGGGTCACATTTTTCTAAAAAGAAACTTAGTTGTAGATACAACACACTGTACACATAAAGAAGGGTTGAAAATGAAAAATCTATTTGTGCTGGAGGCAGGGAAAGGGGGAAGAATACAATAGAAAGAAACAGGATTTGAAGTCAGAAAAACTGGGTACAAATGTCAGCTCTGTGGCTCGCTAAGACGTGTAACTCCAAGAAAGATTTTAACTTTCCTGAGACAAAATTTTCCTCATCACTTACCGTATCACGTAAGGAGAAAAAAAGATATAAAGGATGTTTTAAGCCACAAAAATATTATAAAACGTGATTTTTATTTAATAGTTCATTTCTCTCTATATTAGCAAACCTATACATAAGCCATTAAAGATGTTTAAATCTACAGTGGTAATTCTTTTAGCCTTTTCTGCATGCTGTGGTGTGGGCAGAGATGTCTTTTTTTCTTTCCAATCCTGTTCCAGTAAGTTCACTGGAAGGGGAAAGGGTTACGAAGAGATCCTCGGTGAAACTATTATCCCATTTTCTGTCTCTTCTTTAACAATAACTGATTTTCTTCTGTTTTTAAAAAACTCAGGTAGATCACAATAAGTTTCCGCCAGGTAACCAAACTCTTTTCCTATTTCCCTGATAGATAAAGTTTTGAAGCGTACTTAAAATTCACAATCAGTAGCTACTCAGAGAAGTCCACTAATTGCAGTACCAGGAGGTCAACAGGAGCCTAACATCTACAGAAGAGGGCATGACCACCCTACTCAACAACGACCTTAAAGGTTAGGAATATTGCAAGCTTCCTGTAGCAACAAGAGAGTTTTGTCTTTCATAAAGTGAAAGTATTTGTATTTCCTGCCAAATTAATCTTTTGCAGGATTAGTTCCCATACATTTATTTTATTAAATCAGTTTCAAAGAGGACAAGCCAGACATTGAGCACAAAGTGATTCATATAAACTCAGCTAAACTTTCCACTCCTTCCAGCATCTTGAGTCTCTAGGTTTCAGACCTGCCTTATTTAACCCCAAATCATGAACATCAAGTTCTTTTGTCATTCATGGTTAGGACAGAAAAGAAATCTAATGATTGGGAAGACTCGGGTTTGCTTGTTTCCAGAGCCAGGCTGGGGTTGAAAATCAAGGAGTAACATGATTTTGACCAAGAAGGGAGAATTGCAGTAATTATCCAGATATTCAATCTGGCTGCATGTGAGTCTGAGTCTTCACTCTTTCCAAACCACCTCGCCTCCTTCACACACATGCTTCTGCCTCAGTTACTATATCCCAGGCAAACAATTTTAACCAAAATTACTACGATCGCTGCTTATAGTGTTCAATTTGGGTGCAAAGTCACAGCAGAAACTAGAATAATGTCTCAGCCTTTAAGTTTGAGACATTATTCTCAGTTATTATTCTCAGACATTATTCTGCATGGCTGGTTGGCTGATTGACTCTAGAGCAAGTGAAAGAGTGTAATGGCTTTTGGAGAGTATCTGTTTGGAAAATTTGTCTCTCTGTGTGTTCATATGTGCATGAAAACGAAAGTTGTTGCAAATGTGAAGATTTCAAGCATTTTTCAAAAATTTATTAATATAAATAGAAAAAACTAGCTCAGTCAAAAGCTACAATTTAAATCTTCTGGACATCCAGAATGTCTGGAAATGATCCTGGGGCAGCAGTAACTAGGTAATAGGAATTGCATACATAGATGGAGGTGGATGTTGGTGGGAAGTCTCTGGTTACACCCTAACTCCAAAGGAGGCCACTGTTCACCCCAAAGGATTGCTGACCTTTGCTCCATATACTTCAGAAGCTCTTAACCTAATTGTAATAAAAAGCAAACTGCTTGAAATACATGAAAGGTACCATGCAAATATCTATTTGTTAAAATATGGCTTTTGTCTAGATTAATTGCAATAAGAAAAGTAATACCCTCATTTCTATGACTCAGTCTTAGAATATGAGAATTTTCTCATGTAAAGGCTCCTCCCTGAGCAGTTAGATAGACATGAGTTTGATTTGTTTTATTGACAGAATAAGGGGAATGAACCCAACTTGGCCTTCTCCTCTTCTAAAATTGTGAATCCATAAATTGTGGGCCTGATGGAAAGTCAATTAACTGGTGCTATAGGGAAGAGAAGCATGGCCACAACTGGCTGCCTTTTAGGCCGCTATGGGCCATTGGACTGTCTGAACCATGAAAGCATTTTTCTTTGCCTTTCGTGATTGAATGGCACGTTGACATTTTCATTACTCTGAGGGAGTTTCTTACTGTCACTACAAAACATAGCAACAGCCAGGATCCAGGCAGTCATGCCCTAAAATATTCTCTATTATTGTGTATGGAGGAAAAAGGAAACATCATACTATCTGGTTGTGTGGCCTCTTCAACAAGGAATAAAGTGATAAACAGCACTGACAGGGAGAAGATGATTTGAGAACAGGCATTTTGGCAAAAGCAATGGACAGACAAGATGATCATGGGGTTCACGGAACACAATCCTAAATTAGCACAACTATGGGAATGAGATGAAAGGTGCTGGTCTAACAGACTGAAGCTGTAGTCTGCTGAGCAACACTCCCAGGTCTCCACAGAGTAGCATTTTTATTGCAGTATGTCTTTCATGGAAAATGGACAAAACTTTAAATAAATCACAATTACTTATTGCTTAGTATTTTGAATAATAAATTCTTTAGTTTATCAGTACCTCACGGCCTTCAATGTGCATTCTTCAGATAGTTTCAATTACATATACATTCTTTCTCCTGAACAATAAATTATTCTTAAAAAAAAAGAAAAAGGAAAAGATACATAATTTTAAAGCAAAGAAAAACAAAAGAATATATATTTTTGACATTTATCTTAAACTTATATGAAAACAACTCTATATGTTAGATGCTTAAATATAAATAATAAAGGACATTATGTTATTTACAATGTTACATAGTAAGTTGAGAGAGTAAAAACTGACATTAACTCATAAAGACAGTAAATGATATAAGAAAACATCCAAGTAATGTACAATATGTATTTACAAAAGAATATATAATAGAACTTGTGATATGTGGCCATTTCCTTCTGCCTACATTTCTCTTCAGTGTTTCACAGGTCTTTGCAGATAGAAATCTCTGGCTGGTGGAATGTAGCCAGTATTATTAATACAAGATAAGACCAGGCCTTCCTTATTTTCATCAATGTGAGTCATGCGCCCTTTAACCCCAGGCCATAAAAAGGAGTAGTTACTGAGCAAGTTACCCTGGATAAACTTTACCTATATCAAGACAGTCACACTGAAACAAGAAAGAGATAGCAGATTTGGGACACATTCGCCTACACAGAGGACCATTTTGTAGAAACTAGAATGCTGTCCAGGCACTCCTGGGGGCAAAAGTCATACTATGCAGGAAGGGAAAGTAAGAAAGTGAATCTTAGGTGAGACAAAAAGAGTTTTGCATGAATTTGCATGTATTATGCTCCACTGCATACACCTCAGTGGAATATGATTTTAGACCCAGGAAACAAAGTTGCTGTCAAAATCCTGGGCAATTTCTACTACCTTAAAATCCAAGATAGCTTTCCATATGCTGGGAACATAGGTTCACACTGTGATTGCCACTGCACTGCCTGAATTTATTAACAGAAGCGGCCGAGAGTGATGTGACAAGCATCACAGAGATATCCCTGTGAACACAAATCTAGTGGCCATGGCAGGTGGCCCTGACCAGTTGCCCTTTCTTATCAAGGATTCAAAGGATGTCCCAATTATAATAATATGCCAACTCTGTGAGTGATCAGAATCAAGTTGGAAATAAAACTTCCTCTTGTCTTCAATTTTCATATATATTTGCAATTGGAAAATGTATAGCAATTCTTATAGTAAGAAAAATGTTGCTCATGGTTCTCAACAGAAGGTTCTATTTATTCTCAAAATTCTTCCATAATGGGACATCTGACTACCCCAATGCCCAAAGAATTTGAAACTGAATTTTTAGGGTTTTAAATTCATGGTAGGAATTTCTTTATTGAAATAGCTAAGGATGAGTCAAGGCCTCAAAGGCAATGTTGAAATAATTTAGAGAACTTCACTGGACTGACTGTCTTCTTCCCCATGCCGTGAGCTTACTCATTTCTGCAGAATTGAAAGATCAGTGCAAATTGACAGAGGCTCCTCAGTGTAGGTTAAAAAGCAAATGAGGATACCACCGAGCACAGAGAAAAGTGGCATGTGAACAGTGATGGAAAATCTGAGATACCAAATACTAACAGTAACTTCAAGAACCTGCAGAGACCCATCTCTGTGGATTGCAGAAGCATGTGGGAGCATAACATGACTCATGCCCAGCCTGCATTTTTCTGCTAAGACCTACTTGCATGTCATTTCTTCTTTTAATTTTTAACATCAAGATTTGGTGAAGAAATACATTCAGTTCACTCGCAAATAACAAGCAATGACTGTCACTGACTTCATGAACCTCCCCCCCACCAATAACCTGTTTGTTGTTTGTTTCATGGCACCTAGGAGGTTACATGAAACCTAAGCTCCAGCCCTGATTTCACAGATATCAGGCAGGCCATGAAATGGGTTCTGTGTTTCAAATAACTTTTTTCTTCCATTTTCCTGAATTAGCAGTTATTTCAAATTTTAATGCTTATAGGCCTTCCTTTGATTTACCATCACAAGAGAACATGCGATGTTTAGACCACTCTTAGTCCTACTTATGACAGTAAAGCAGAAATTAAAGGAGGTGGGAGAAATGGGTGGTGGAGCCTGTAAATGGAGAGGTCAGGACACAGGTGGCGGTCACTTCTGCAAGTAAAGGTGCAATCTTTCCAACAGGATCTACATTTCCTGATGAATCATGACTTGTGGAAAGTTCTAACTAATCACAAATCACATACACATCGGCCATTCCTGATAAAAATGTTCATGCATAGTTATGACCTGATCAAGGCAACATGGAAAAATAAGAGAAAAATAAAGGGTAAAAGGGGTGGTCATCCACATTTAAAAATTTCAACCGAGTCATTAAGCTTCTCTCCACCTATATGGTCACTCCTTCTGAACACTCTATGACGGAAATATTTCCCTATGATGACAAGTCACTGCAGGCACGTTTGACTGTAGAAGTACTTCGGACAAAATGCCGCATGTGCTGTCTGGCCTGGACTTTTTGTGCCACAATATGCCTCCTTCTGAGCCGAGAAGACACAGCCAATCGCTAGCCCAAAATCAGTGAAAAATACAAGTCAGAAATGATTGCACCTTTATCAGCTGTGGTTTGATCTTCAACTAGAGAAACCGCAGGATCATTCCGCCAGAGAGAAAGTGACACTGAGTCCTCCTGTAAGGTGTTAGATTTACCCTGATAGCAAGCCAGAACCCATTTGTCTAAGCTATCCCTAGAACTGTTGCTTTTTGTCAAGAAAAATAAATCCAAATAAAGTAAATGAAAGCTCCTTTTAGTAAGAGCAATCTGTCTACTGATTAATAATATAGTTTTTTTAATCACAGTATTACTTTCTTCCTAATATTTAACATTACTTAATGCGGTTTCTTGCTGTATTTAATAGTAGCATGCTGTTGGATCTACTATTATCTCAGAGCCCAATGAGCAAACCTTTGGCTGGCAGAGTAAACACAACTCATTTCATATTCTGAAAGCAAAGAAAACTTCATACACAAGAGAGGCGTATCGGATGGATGTGCCATTACAAGACATACTGATCAGGTGCTACTACAAGCAAACAGAGGGACAGCTGCAAGTCTTGCAAATCATACATCCAGTCAACATCATAATGCGATGCACAAGAAGCCAGCAAAAACCGAATCTATGAGAGGGTTTGCAGAAATACTGTGGAAAAGCAATCACTGTAACTGTACAAAACTTGCTCTCGACATAACATAACATAAAGGCACCATTGATATCTTTCTCGTTTTGAAATACTGTAAAAAATTGCTACATATGGCACATAACACATTTTTACATACATATATTTAATTTATAAAAGTTTTTTTTCCTGTTTTCTATTTGCAGAACTGCTAAAATAAAATAAATTGTTTAATTTAAGGTGGAATACTTTATTATATAAAATAAAGTTTTACAGGTGAATCTATGTGTTTATTTAGGTTTTATACAGCAATAGGGTCTTGGTTAGCAATTACACTAGACAGCCTGGCCTGGATTTCTTCCTGTGTCGAGAAGCGGCCTGCTGGGTTAGTCCTGCTGTCAGCCAGGCGGAAGGCAGGTGTTGCCTCAAGACCAGCTGCCAGGGGGTTCTGTATGCCCAGGAAAGGTGTATCTTCACCTACTCTTTCATCTTCTGTTTCACTCTCTGAGTTACTGCTCTGGGAGCTTGTGTTGCTGTCCACTTCCAATCTGTTAGCAATGTGGCCATTGGGCTTGGTTCTTTTGGCTCGCCGGCTATTGGCGAGCTTCTTAACAGGCTCTTGGACTGGCTCGTACTCCTGGGTCGTTTCATACTCCTCATCCTCCACTATCCTCAAGGGGCTAGGGGGGAGACTGTTACTGTCATGCGCGGGGTTGTGGTGGAAGGAGCTGAACTGCTGAGGGTGATGGTCAAACTTCTTCTCCCGCAGCCTCGGTGGTGTCACAAGAAGTAGAGGTCTCTCTTCTTCCACGAAGGGGCTGACCGCCATGGAAGGCATGGACACCGTCATGCTGGACACGGGTGGAGACATTTCCGAAGGGGGTGATTTGGGGGAGCTTGGCGTGTGGAAATCTACAGGTGACATACGAGCCGGGGTGGTCATGGCTGACACATACCTGTGTGAGCATAGAATACCCTGCATAAGTGTGGTGGAATAAGAGGTACATAGCAGGGAAGGTAAGGGGACAGAGTCATGATATTACGTCATCAGAGAACAGAGAATTTCAATTCATTGTAGACTGCTCAATTATTTATGCTAGGAAATTCCACACCCTTGGAATCGAAAATTATGTAGCCAAGAGTTTCCTCACAGAAGTGCATGCAAAGATCAGCTAAATTGCCTAGCTCATCAAAGCCTTTGGGATTTTCAGTCTCATCACAATTATAAATAAAGGCATATGAGCCAAGACAAGAAGGCATTAGGTCCTAGAAACCTCTCAGCTTATATAAGGACCAAGGCTCAGGGATTCGGAAGGGAAAGAAGTATTACTTAAATACTATACCTTCCTAAAGGCCAAGGGGTCTTAGAGAATGAAGCCCAAATGGGGAATGGAAGAAGATCTAAGATGAGTTGCTGATAGCTGGATCTGCATGCATTTGGATCTGTGTGCCTTGTTTCTCCTTAGCTCAGCTATAAGGTTATGTCTTATGAAAAAAAAAAGAGCATAGTAACTTAGATTGATTCCTGACAACAGTGTCATACATTTGTGTGCTTTTCATTTTTTTTCCATGAAATGCAACTAGTTAACATTCAGTTTGGAACTATCCATCCCAGTGTCCAACACAGTCAAAGGTAAGCCTGAGAGAACCTAATCTTGGCTTCACAGTTACCCCAACGGAGGCTATGTCCAGTCTTTGGTCTATCTCTCTTCCAAACTCACAGCTATATCGGTCTTTGGTTAATGTCTTTCAGGATGCCCCAAGGATTGGCTGTACCATGTTACCTTCTGTCATGTTATGCCTGATACTGCTCAGTGATTCTTGCCATCAGGGCACTGAGCACACTGGTTTCACCATACTGTGCTTTCTTCCCCCCAGTATAAGAAGGCCTAACTTTTGGCACTGAGGAAGACGTGGCTTATTCAGAGTCGCATTTCTCAGCTTTTGATAAAATGTTACCAGTGCACAGCACTTAATGACTCTCTTCTTCACACTGGCATTCACAGAGTCTAATTTGGCATGACCTGAGATGACACAGAATGCCATAATCTGAACTCTTGCTAACAGGAACAGAAAACTTATGAACCTCCCTGCTTTTCCATGATTCACAGTGATACAGATGTGAGAGTTGGCTGTCTCTAAACTGGGAACGTGCCTGAGAAACTGAAATATGCAGGCTTTGAGTCTTCAGACTTTTGGTTTTGAGGGTACTTAAATTAAGCTCTCAGGAATGCTAATTCAAATTCAACCAGCGTATAAAAGTGATTCATCTTTTCTCTCCCTAATCTCGAGGTTTAGGAATATTTTGTAGCCCTAGATACTGTCTGGAAGCCAAGCACAGCAGGGAAATGTAAACATTTAAGGATAAATATCACTTGTAGTGATGAAGAAATATTTCATCTCTAACTTCCTTTTCATGTTTCAAAAAAAGATTGAAATAGAATTGATAGACTTCTTTAACACACAAATATGGATTTAAGACCAAAGTTTTAAAACCATTTAAATCCTGCCTACTTTTTCATTGATTGGTTGCAGGGAAACCTCTGATTTCATAAATTTCATAATGTTCTAAAATATCATTTTTGGGGAAAGGCCCTTGAAGAAGTAACCAACAGGCCTGCAAGCCCAGAATGTGTCATTTTTTATTGTAAGTACTTCCCAGTCCATGAGTGAAAAGAGTCTATCAAAGTCATCTTACTCTACCAGTGTAACTACCACATAAATATGGATTTGACATTAATGTAAACCTTTTAGTAAATGATCAAAGATTAGACTGAGATGACAATAAAAAGTAAAAATAAATACAATTCAGCGGACTTGCAAACAAACAGGTAATAGCTTACCTCTGATTTCATAAATTCCATAAAGTTCTAAAATATCATTTTGGGGAAAAGGCCCTTGAAGAAGTAATCAACAGGCCTGCAAGCCCAGAATGTGTTATTTTTTACTGGAAATACCTCCCAGTCCACGAGTGGAAAGACTCTATCAAAGTCACCTCCACCCATGCAACTACCACATAAGTAGGGATTTGACATTATGTAAACCTTTTAGTAAATGGTCAAAGACTAGACTGAGATGACAATAAAATAAAGTAAAACTCAGCAGACTTGCAAACAAATAGGAACAGGTAACAGCTTACTGATGGGCTAGAAATACTGGTCATCTTCCAGCTCAGGTGAAAATGGAGAAAGAGAATCTATGAATTCAATATTACTATTTAATATCTCGTTGTTTACTTTCCTCCATTCTTTATTTTACCTTTGCTATAACTCCCCCAGCCCAACCCAATCTCCCCAAAGGAAAGCCAAAACATTTTGGAATAAAGGGCCATCTTGAAGGCAGTATCTGCTTTGAAAACCACCTGTGAAGACTGCCAGACGCAGCATCCAAGAGATTTATTTATTCATCCCTTCTTGGAATTTCATAAAAGGGATACTATAGAGTGGAAGGCAAGCAGTTGCCCCCGCTCCATGACATTTAGCAATGACATAGCCCTTGATTTGACTTAACTGAGGCTGGAAGGTAAGACAGGGTTAGCAGATAAGAACACAAGGCCAGCTCGACCACCGAATCAGAGTTTGGATAACTGGCAAACTGGAATTATAGAAGGGTCCTTATCAAGCATTGATGCCATCTCTCTAATGTTACAACTGAGGACACTGAGACCTCGAGTGGGTCTGAGCCCACGGCCAGAGCTGGAAACTCCGTATGCTGCACCTTCCGCATCAAAGCATCCCAGCTCTTTAAGAGTCTGTTGCCTGTCAGTCACTGGGACGACGAGAGAAGCTCAGAAGAAATAAGTTCCATCAAACAAAGAGATGACTTCATCAACTAGGAGCACTCCTAGAACAGGTAACTGCTGCCCCTTATTCTGATTAGAGTAGATTTCCTGAGGTGAGACCGCAGGTGCTCACGGGGATTCTCTGACTGAGTTTCTCCTCTGCAGTAGCTTTGCCCTTCGGTTTTACCTTTCACTATGAGGAGAGTCTCGGTAGGAATCAGGGGTTTCTCTGGCATGCCTGAGGAAGCTGTTACATTCACGAGGGCCTCCTGTGCCATTAAGACGTCCTCTTGGGCCCCCAGTTGGGCTGCTGTGCCTACTGTTTTCTACGGATGACATCATGATTACAGAGTGGCTTTCCGAAAGGATGCTTTCAGTGTGTCCGTTGCTCCAGCTGCGGAGGAAATGGGAGAGGCGATGAGATATTTCATTAAAAAATTATATGTGAAAAACAGAAATGAAAGGAATGGATTCTGACAAATGTTTCAAACTACTGACACATCAGGAGATCACTGCAACATCATTTGTTTCCGACAGAATTGCCACAAAGATAATTTGCTATAGAGAGGATCTTCATTCAGTTTGGCTTTGTAAGGATAGAGTATATTCACTTGTTCACTCATTCAATAAATATTTATCTAATGCCACTCTGTACTGTATAATTATAGTCTCTCTGTTCTTGGAGTGGCTTAAAGAAACATTTTGTTGTACGAGCTACATTCGGAGGTCTAGCATTGCTCTTGGTAGAGTGAGTTCATTCTGACGGTGATCACCAAGGCATTTGAGAATTTAGGGTTCCGCTGTTTAACCAATTCTCATATGCATTTCCCAGGGCAATCCAATTGTTGAAAGAAGTTGACTTCTAAGCATGATGCAGAGCCAAAGGCAGACTTGTCACAGGGTTGCAATTTGGTGAGTAGCAAGGCACGAGTAAAGACAATCTCAGGAATAAGAAACAAGGGCCCCGTGGAGTAGGCATAATTATCTCTTTTTGGTAATGAAAAAATTTAGGTTCAAATGTATGCAGAAATTAAAGGCAAAGCCAGCTGATTTTCAAAATCTGTTGCTGCCCAATGACCATCCATTTCATGGCCCCTTTTCTTAGACAGTGGTATCAAAAGGCAATGTGCAACAATTCATTCTGAGAGAAATGCCATGGAATTTTTAGATTCTCATACCTGTGGCTAGGAGTCTGGGTGACAGTAGTGGAGTGATGGGCTGTGGAAGTATAGTGACTGGTGGAAAAGGATGTCTCCGCTTCTCTCTCAACAATCTGCTCACTAGAGATCACGTTTTTAGATACATATTGCTGGATAAACAAAAAGACACAACTTGAAGATTCATGTCAATCAAAGTACTAATATTGTCAAGTAAATAAAAATACTAACAAAAACACACAAGTCTATTCTTATACACATGCTTTGTAATAAATTCCATTTCCTCAATGGCCAGATGGAAAATCCTGTCCTGGACTACCATGGGTTTTAGATTAGATGAATAGTTAATTAAAAACTCTCTGGATGTGCATCCAAAGTAGGGCCCACCATCCCAACTACATTTTATCAGCAAAAGGCCTATTTCTTCTATTTTATTTTCAATTAAATAACATGACTAGAATTCCATACAAATAGCCATCCAATATTCATTTGTTTCATGGCTATTGCAAGTCGAAGATAGGTAAATGCTATTTGATTGAAACAGAAGCAGACAGATGGCTTGTATAATTTCAAATTTCAAAGCACTAGAAAAAATAATTTTAAATCTCTATATTTTGGGCTTACCTTTCTCTTTCCATTTCCTAGTGCCCATATTACCCTAGTAATGTCATTGAAATGTTTAACCTATTATCAGTGGTAGGGCTAACAAGGCTACTAATAAATTTGAGGGAATTAACAATTGTTGTCAAATCACACATCTTGACAAAGCACATAATATATGGAGGACACTTCTATTTAGTACAGGTAGATTCTACTTTCTTTTCTTTCTTTTCTTTTGTTTTTTTGAGATGGAATCTTGCTCTGTTGCCCAGGCTGGAGAGCACTGGTGCAATCTTGGCTCATTGCAGATTCTGCCTCCTGGGTTCAAGCAATTCTCCTGCCTTAGCCTCCTGAGTAGCTGATGTTACAGGCACATGCCACCCTGCCCAGTCAATTTTTGTATTTTTGGCAGAGATGGGGTTTCACCATGTTGGCCAGGCTGGTCTCAAACTCCTGACCTCAGGTGATTCACTTACTTCTGCCTCCCAAAGTGCTGGGATTACAGGCATGAGCCACCACACCCAGAAAGATGCTATTTTATTTTCATCAGCAAACCACAGTAGCTTTTACTGTTTCTATTAGGGAGGGAGGCCTATTTTGAAGTTGTGTTTTAAATGCTGTTAGTATTTATACCAAATTGAGTTAAATTATAGGAAAACCAATAGAAAAGAATACTCTTTTATGAAATAAGGCACTTTATAGTCTGATGGTCTGTGGGCTCTAAACATATTCATGAAGATCCAAAAATATACAACCTGAATTACACTTGCAACTCTAGCTGGTTCTCATAGTGGAAAGGCTATTCCATGTGGATCTTCCTGGGAAGTACAGCTAGCCTGATTTAAGGAAAGGATTCCCAGTGACCTACTTCTAGTCCCTGCACCATTTCACTATTGCTTCCTGGGAGGCAACATAAGCTCAGTGAATCTAATGAAAATAATACTTAATGATTATTGAACACTCACTAAATGCCACTAGGCTAAGTGCTTTATGCAAATTACCTTATTTAAAACCCCACGAATAGTCTCTGAAGTAGGCATTGTTTTTAAGTCTGTTTTTATAATGAAGAAATAAGGTTGAGAAAAGTTAAAGCTCAAAGATGTACCACATGAGCAGTAAATGTAATCCAGGCAGTCATTCTACCTTTTATATATTGTAACTTGTGTAGGGACAGATTATAGTTCCTTTTGTAGCAAATATAGTTATCAAATGTGCAGAACATTGTGATGAACACTGTTAGAGGGTGAAAAAGCAACAGAGTATGTTGACCTATAAGAACCTTGCTCCAACAAAGTCTCGAAGGTCTTTGCTACAAGACTTGCTGATAGATTAGTAACCACCAACTCTGTAGTTGGGTCTATATCTGTTCCACTCAAAATATACTTTTTTTTCTATAGGATAGATAATGATACTTCCATATAATCTTCAAGTTTTGTGTATTAGGTAAAAACCATACATCACAATGATAATTTGTAAACTAGAAGGATTATGCTGGAATAGAAAGAGCACTAGTCCAAAAGCCAGGAGATAGTGCAGCTCTGACCCTTATCTGTAAAGAGAGAGATTTGAAAGATAGTATCTTCAAACTCTCCAGAATCTAATATTCTATGATCTAGCTGTATTTTAAAAAAACTGAATGCTGAGTGTTTGGTACAGTATAAACAAATATTTTAATGATTATGGATACATTTTATCTGGAGTGCTTGACATCACTTAGACAGGGCCAGGGAAGAAGCTGGCATGACACTCTTCTCCTTTTGCTACTGAGAAGCCTGATAAGTCACTTGACCTTTCCACACACTAAAGGAAATCAGAATCCTTTGGAAATCATAATCAGTAAATCATCAGGCACTGTGACGTGCCCCTAAGAAAATAACTCTAAAGCTCTTTGCTCGGTTATCTGTACTAATCAGTTACAGACTGGAGTAGCCTGTATTTCTAAGATATATATATATATATATAATTCTCTTTGATTATTGTACTATTAATTTTGTTTTCTCCCTCTCTCTCTTCACGCAAGCCCCAGCTATAGCCTCCTTGCAGAACAAACTCAACACTATTATTCCAACCCCTTAATGAACACTTTATAAGAGGAAATGTGCTGATTTTACAGTAACCAAATCCACTTTAAAAAAATGTTCCCATTATTTTCTCCTGGCAAAAACTTGGGTTCCTGGAAGCCATGGTGATTAATGGCAGCAGCTAAAAGCTTAAGAGCTTTCGAAAATAAACTTCAAGGCATCTGAACGGAGGAGAGAGGCTCAGTTTTTTCCACTGGCCAGAATCAACGTACATTCACCAGCTGGACGTTCTCGGGGGGTGGGTTTGGATGGTGAGGTCCATTGGCAATGTTCATCATGTTGTTTCGTTCAGACCGAAGGCTCTGCCGAAGACGGTCATGAAGCTTTTTCCGCTGTTTCCTTGACATAAAAAAGGGAGCATTAATTTTTTTCCATTATGTACATTTCATAGTGAAGCCAAATATTTATTCTACCAACACCTGTGAGTAACTCATGGCAATAGATTGGTGATGAGGAAGAGGGAAGGGAGTGTGTCCACTCTATCCCAGAATAAGTGAAATCACACATCCTTACTAAATAGATTTTAAAAGCCATATGGGATTCTTATGGAAATTTAGCCATTTTACTGAAAGACAAGAAAAAAGAGGATAACACAAATAAGTTGATAATTGACTAAAATCCCAATGTTCCTAATCAATCCATCTTTGCCTAAGTCTTACAAATGGACACTTATTTGCCTTAGATAAGAATTTGTGCTGGGCTGGGCATGGTGGCTTATGCCTATAAGTCTAGCACTTTGGGAGGCAGAGGCAGAAGAATCACTTGAGTCCAAGAGTTTGAGACTAGCTTGTACAACATGGAGAAACCCCGTCTCTACAAAAATTACAAAAATTAGCTGGGCTGGTGGCATGCACCTGTGGTTCCAGCTACTCGGGAGGCTGAGGCATGAGCATCACTTGAACCTGGGAGGGGGGGAGGTCAAAATAAGCTGAGATTGTGTCACTGCATTCTAGCCTGGGTGACAGAGCCAGAATATATCTCAAAAACAAAAAATTGTGCTATAGAATTTATAAGACTGACTTCATTTATAGTTTTTCCTGGGGTCTCTTAAGGAAATGAACTGAGTTTTGAATATACGCAGTTAGCATGTTTGTGATGTATCCCACATATATGAGAATGTGGACATATTGTGCCAACAGATTTTGGCACAACTGTAACATGATCCTACTCTGGTAAAGCTTTTTATGTAATTAGGCAGTGAATACTGAGATGGAATCTAATGAGACTCACCAGGTCGATTCCATGAAGGCTTATCTCTATCACTTAATTCTGGCAATACACTACATCATGGGATATTGAGAAAATACAATCCATGCTCTGGATTTTGTGGTAAAAGCATACTATCTTTCTTCCTCAACTCAACGTTGAGATTATGAAAATACTCTCATGGATGGTTTGGCAAGAGAGTATTAAGAAGCAACATTCTTTCAAAAAATCTTGTTAATTTAACATTATATGAGACTTGAAATGTAAGTTATATGTAGGAGAGAAAAGCGAAGATAATTCATGTCACATAGTAATTGAATTTGTTAACATGGACCCAACTTAAAGGCCAAATATAGGGAACCCAAATCTATTCTAATGTTTTCTCTTTTATTTTTTCAAAGAAAGTTTTGCTTGGTTTTCCTTCCCTGAGATTCCGTTTGTACACCTTATACTGTGATAGCATTTATACTAGCAACCTAATTAGATAGAACTGAAAAATAATCACTATAGCTCAGAAAACTGCATTTCAAACACCACAAAGGGTTTTCTTTATTGGGTAAATTTTAATGTAAATTGGACTTGTTCTCAGCAGTCCTTTGAACTAAAGGTATTTACTGTACCCCTAATGCCTTCAGTCTCTAACTCATGAAAGCTTTTCTTGGTGCAAATTAGTTTCTTTAGGGGAGAAATTGATTATACTAAGCCGTAAAGTGGACTTTTGGTTCCTTCTCTCTCCTTTTAGAATGAGGCACCTTCACTCCACCTCACCCACACACACGCCTTCCACACAAGCCTGTCCCTCAGAAATCTTTAAAACACTTTCACATGAATAGGCAAAAAGCTTTCTAGTTCTGTGTTTAGGAGATATCCTCAAAATGGATTATTTAGAGGAAATAATCTCTCCCACTTCCTTTTTTTTTATCCCCAAGACTAGGCTATGGAGATCAGATTCTGCAAAGCCCTGGCCATCTAAGTTGTCTCTGCAGTAAGGAGAGAGAAAGGCATGGAGGAGGAAGGTTTACTTGGTTTTGCAGTAGGCCACCACACACATGATGCCAACCACAAGGAGGGCGATGCAGATGCCGGTTATGGTCAGCACTCTCTTCTGGTAGAGCTCCTCCGCCTCTGGAAAGGGATGAGAGCAGATGTCACAACAGGTCATTTCCACTTGCCAGGACTGACTACAACTGAACAGTGGGCATGCTGCATGACATTGTCCATGTTCACAAGAACATAAAATACATGACAATTCTTCATGTTGACACATATAGCTAAGGTACAACATGCTCTGCACTTAATGCTTTGAACATCAATAACAAAGCCCGCTGGGGCCATTTACTATATGAATATTATACTCAAAAATTATCTCTAATTATAAGCTATAGATATATGTAATTGATAGTAAATTGGAAATCATAAACATTAATTATAAAACAACTATTGGTTAAAACTCTGTAGTTTTTATTTTTATTTTTTGTAAAGTCTCTTGCAAAATAAAATATAAAAAGCTCTTGCAAAGACAACAGGAATCAACACCAATCAAAGGAGCTAGGATTGGCATCACTGGGGCCCTCCCTTCCTTGTTCCTCCCTTCTTCATCCCCCCAGCCGCTGGCCTTTTTGTATTTCCCAGCTATTTTATATCATCACTTTATATCCAGTGGTCTTTACAAAGAGTCATTTCTAACTTAAATGTATTAAATTCAAAGACATTTGCAAACATGAACTTGGCTTGTAGTTAACTAGTAAATTGAGTAAGGCTGTCTGCGATTTAACAGTAAAATGTGAACACAAGAAGCAATACAATATGAAGTAGCAGGGCACTGTATCAAAGAAAATCCCAAATGATGTGTAGGACAGTCAAGGGCCCAAATGGAGACTTGTCCTTTGGAAGCCAATTCTAATTACTCCACCAATTGTACTGAGGAACAAGTTTATTTGTCCAAAGAGGTCACCAGTACAAATGATGTGTGATTTGGAATAGAGTGCACATTCATACATTGGCCAACTTGGCACATGAGTTAATGTAGGTTATACTCAGGAAGTGTGACGCTTAGAACTTTGAACTCAAGGTGCTACTGCATCCCCAAATGCAATCATTTGCTAATTCATGGAAGTTTTTCTATTTGCAAATTAGTTTATTTGGGGGGATAAGTTGATTATACTAAGGTAGGTCAGGTTCTTAACAAGATTTGCTGATTTAATGGGGGACCCTAATCCCTTAGGACCTGAGCTTTCAGGGAGTCTAATTACATTTATTGGAAGATCTTCACACGTTCACTCAGAAAGAGAACTCAACTGGTATGAAATAAGCAGTGTAAGCTATTTACTTGCCGTTATGATCAATAAATTGGTCAAGAACTGGGGGATACTGTACAAACAGAGCTGACTTATCTGAACATCAACAAGGGACCCTCAAGGCATATTTCCATATTATATCAGCAGTGGCACAACTACACCTTTTTCTCTTTTGAGAGAGGGCAGCTTGCAGGAAGTTTTCTTGAAATGAAAAAGTGAATTTTAATTTCTAGGATACAGTGGACCTTATCATGAAACAAAACATTTCCTACAAGCCGAGTCCATGATAATCAAATTCCAGTGAACAGGTCAAGAACATTGTCAAATCAAATTAATATAGCACTGATTGATTATTAACAGGAGGAGAAGGAGAAGAGAAATCAGTAGGTAAAGGACTAGAATGCTGCGTAGTTTACACAAAAACAAATCAAAAGGGTTGGAGGTGGATAGGAAAAACAAACTGAGAGGACAGACAGACTGACAGAATGACAGAGAGACTGAGGAAGGGAAAACAAGGTTAAAAGTTAAGGAGCCATCTGAAGTCCCTGGCACAGCATGCCTGATACTAAGGGAGGAAAAATAAATAAATAAAAGAAAACCAGAGGGAGGAAATGCTTGGGTGGGAAGAAAAGGTGGATGCAAAGTTGGAAGGGTCATTCCATACAGCATAACTCCTAATCTAAGCTAGCAGTCATGTGGAAGCCACAATTAGAAAGCGAAGCGGCTGGTGCATTGCGGTGAAATAATGTGCCAGGAAATACTGAGTTGGTGTCATGGATTTTTTTTGTGTGCAGCAAAAGTCAGATGAGGACATGGAATGTGAGTGCTTACATGTTAATTGCATGTGTCTGCTGCCTCCCCCTCCCCCATAGCCACAGAACAGGGAATTAATTTCTGTGAGGTGTTATCTGGTTGCTGCTGCTGCTGTAGCCTCCCTTCTTGATATCCTGATCAGGTTTTAGAACACATGTCTAAGAAGCAGAGCTGTCACCTCATTGGTCCTTTACCCTGGGACCCAGGATGCAGAGCACAGCTCCTTGGCTGTGATGAGTTGGTGAAAAAACAGGAGTGTAGCTATTATTGCCAAGAGATGAAGGCCCTGTCTGACTGTCCTCTTTTCTTTACCCTATTGTTTTCTTCTTTGAAGATGGCAAGGCTGTGGTCATTCTTTTCTACTGACATCTTAACATCGTATCTTTAGAAAGAAGCTGAGAAAATGCTTCCGCAAACTTCAAAAATGGGGATGTGGACAAGTGCTAAAAGGAAAAAGGCATCATGCATACTCTCAGGGATTCTTTGGACAAATTGTCTTTTGGTTGCTGTTAATTACAGAAGAATAGATTGAGCTGCGTTGGAAGCATATGGTGCATGATGATGGGTGCATTCTCTCTACGCTGTGTAGGCAGACACATGTTTTCCAGTAAAATGATCATTTTATGGAAATAAAGAAGTAGCTCAGTAAGGGCCAAAGGGTAATGTAACAGCATTAAAATGAGCTGATTCAATCCAATGCCCATAGAATACAGATGTGGGATTAAAATCCTGTATTCACATCAGCATTGGCCAGATACACTACAACTCTCACCCCACGTTTCTATTTGAATTTTCCACAGTTTTGCTCAGTCAGGTGATCCCACACTATGAATGTGATCAAGGAAAAATGCTTGGTGAAAAATAGTATAAAAAATGGATTCTTTAACCTCTTTTTCACCATGCTAATTATTTTCTTATGTATCAGATCAATTGGGGAAGAGCAAATTAAAGACAGACAGGGTTAAAAACAAGAGTCCCCCTCACTCCAATCGGTGGGTCTGTCTCTCAATGAGCAGAAATGCCCCAGCGTCTTCATGGTTTGGCTGGACTAACATGTTTCCAGATCATGCACATTTTTCAGTCTGATCTGGCCTGGCCAAGACACAGAGCCCTTACCTTTCTCAGTTGTACTTGACTTTTAAGGTCTGATTTTCCTGAAGGATGCCATGAACTGGTTTAGTACGCCGGCCAGCCTGGAATTATGAACCTCTGGAAACTGTACCTTTGAGAAGTGTAGGAATAGCAGCACCCTGTGTCCTTCCTAACCCATAGAAGATCTAACTGAGTGGCAAGTTATATATCTGAACTATTCTTCACTTCGTTGTTGGGGACAGAAACAATAAATTCTATAGTCAGACCCTCCAGCTATAAAATGAGAAATATACTGTTAGGGATAGAAGGTGGGTAATGGCAGAATTTTTTTCCCTCCCTGCAGGATAGGCCAATGATCTGTTTCAGAAGTGGGACCATTTTTTTTCCCCTGAGGTAAGAAACTCCAATAGATAGCTCCCCTCAGTAGACAACATGCTCCCTATAACAGAGGTGCTCCCCCTTGTGTTTCTCCCTCTTGGGAGATGCTCTGCGATGCACAAAGTCCCATTCACACGCATTTGGGGGCTTCTCATCAAATTGATAGTTTACTCCTGAAATGTTTTTTTTTAAGGAAGAAATGGGCAACCCATTGGGCAATCCCCGTAGCTGCTAGAGCTTGCAACTGCCTAATTTCCCACAAAGTCTGGAAACTACATTGTGTGCAGACTGTCATGTAATCATCCAAAAGGCAGCAGCAGCTGTAGGATGCCCCTGCTACATGATGTCCCTGAAGCCAGCTGGATGGGGACCAGATATTCTGTGAATCAGGACATTGTGTCACTGACACAACCATGGTCCAGGACTGCATGCAGCACTGAGAAAGCCAGGCTGGCCTGGCCCTGTGGAGTCGCTGGGAAGGTCGCACAGCTCCTTGCTCCCCCAGAGACTGGTCTTCAATCCCACCTGTGAGGGATGAAGGCCTTCAAAAGGAGTGTGTCCAAATTTTACATATTCATATATTTTTCTTTTATGTTCACAGTGTGAAATTTTCTATTTGATTACTTGTCTGGATAATCTTCATGACTCAAATTTAATTCCATTACCACTGGAATCTCCACCTAAAATAGCACAAGCCTGCTTTCTTTCTGTCTTCTATTTCCTTCTTATAAGATAATGAAGTTGACTAGAGTGGTGCTTGAGTATCTCCAGAAAGTCTGAGTAATTCAAGTCTGTGCATTTAATATTGTGTTGTAATGTTAAGGGCTTTCTATGTACATTATATTGTCTATAGTAAATAGATGAGTTTTACATTGTATGCCAAAATCCTACCAGGCTAAGATGCCATGTGTTTTTTAAGCAGATGGATTTAAAACATCTTTTGTTCTCAGGACACTGGGTAGATTTCCCCTACATCCTTTATGTACTACTACATAAAAGATAGGACTTATGTGCTACTACATAAAGGATAGGACTACTATCCAGCTTTTATATAACAGCATAGCCAGATCCAATCAGTGGGTTAAGCAACATGGGATCTATGTGAATTTGCAGCATTTTTAAACTCTAAGTGAAGTATACTTGGGAATCTAAACCCTGTTGCACTCAATAATTTCAGTAAACTAATCATAGATTGAACACAGAGAAATCATTGTTATAGCTGTATGATCCCTTCTAAAGAAAAAGGAAATTAGTTAGGAACTGAAAGGTAAGAGTAGGAAGGGAAAAGATTTCAGCTCATAGGCTCTAAATTCTGCAGGCTAAAAGGAATGATGATTGGTCCATACCCATAAATTCAATCCCAAGATGCTCTGCCAATGCAGAAAGTTGACAAAAAAAAAAGAAAGAAAGGGACAAAGTTTCAGAAAAGAGCATTACACTGCACTCCAAAACACATTACACATGACTATTATGGCTCTCTGTGCGTGCACATTGAACCGGACAAATGGTGCGTGGTTAAGAAGCAGTGCTCAGGTATGCCTCTGTGAGTGCACATAGGGAACATCTCTTTTACGAGGTGTGCAAAATACCAGCACACTATACCTTTATTAACCCTTAAAAGACCTTACTGAGGGAGAAGTTATGTCTCTGAACTATCCCCTTTACTATTTCCTTGTTTGGGAATGGAAAGATTATTTTTAAAATCAGAAAAGGCATTTACTACTATTGAATTCCTTTTTTTAAAAGGCAGAAGCAAAGTTCCAAGGAGGTGAAATTCTTTTTAACATCCATTGGCAGAGGCAGGAGCAGAAGCCAAGAGGATGGTAATTTGGTCTAAAAATGTTATCAGGCTGGACTTGGATTTTTCATTGTTTGTGGGTAGTTGGCCTCGAATACTTCTTGCTCATTGGTTATGTATTTATTTTCTTAGCTGTATCTCTTTTACTTCTCCTAATCTTCCACTTTCCTCATCACTTGTCTGTTTCATTCACAGAAAGTAACAAACAATTCTGCCTCAAAACCCCAAACAGGGGCTTGGGACACTGCAGACTCCTAGTTTTTCTCATATAAGTTCTGTGTGGCATAGGACAACTCGATGCTTCACTTTTTCAAACTTAAGAAAACAAAAAATTAAGTGGGAAAGATCCAATTCCCAGGGTCTTTCATCTTAACTTATTACTCCTTTAAATAACAGAGAGCCAGCTAGATCACCTCTCCAGAATGCTGGACTCCCATGCACACAGCCACTCGGAGGACCTGCAAGGCTGCCCAGCGAAGGGGACTCAAAGGAATGAGCCAACAGTAAGCAATCCTGGCAGCTGGGACTCCAGAGACTCCAGGACTGCAAGAACAGCAGAACCTGCAGAGACGCCAATGAGGAAGTGGGGGAAAATGAGGCCAAAATAAAAAATCTCCAGGGATGACACTTTTCATTCTCAAAACAGAAACCGATAATCAAATTTCATGATGTGGAAGGCTCTAGGACTTCCCTTCTCTCTCTCTCTCTGTGTGTGTGTGAATGCCCATGCGCACGTGCATGTATGTGTGGTCAGGAAGCAGGTAGGAAAGAGAGACAGCATATCAACTGAGATCTATATTTTCTTCTTGATCACTGCCTCGAGAGGTATGAGGGCTATCCAATGATATGGCAAGGCATCTCTTAATTTTGAAAAAATGCACTGGAGGGGTGTTTCTCTTATGAAAGCTTGAATTTGGGCATGGTAAAAGTACCTCACGTAGAGAGGGAAAAGCAGCAGATGAGTGTGCGGGAATCATCTAGGTTTTGGGTCCTGCCTCTGCTGTGGACTTGCTTAGTGCCTTTGGACATGGTAATTTTTCATTAACAAAATATTTTTTAAACAAACACTTGCCTCACTGGGCATCCCTGGGGAGTAAAGGAGACACGAAATAGGTTGGTTAACAGCAAAAGGGGTTAACAGCTTGGGTAGCAGACACATCAAGAGATGTACCTTGGGCCACTTACTGTATTCTCATTTACTCTTGGCTAATTTCATAGCCAGAAAAACTCTGTAAGCTCTGGGGATACTTGGAAACTTAAAAACTTGCTGCCCTTTAAGGAAATAAAGCTTCGTAGATTTTTTTTAAAGTATATATATATATATATATGTACTTTTTGACATGGGTGTGTATATATATACATATATACGTATATATATATATACGTATATACATTTCTGACATGGGTGTGTACATATATACATACACGTATATATGTACACACCCATGTCAAAAAGCACACTGCATAACAAGGATAATGGGAAGCATTATGTATAATAGTTTCCTCTGCCTTGGGACCAGTGTACAGAAGCAAATAACCTAAATTTTTCATAAATTAAAAGCTAGGGGATTTAGTTAGGGTTAATTTGGCTGCACAATGTTCACAGCAAAATAATTTATTCAAATCCAAATAAATTTCTCTTGCCTCTGTGCAACACTCAATTGATCAAAAATTGGTCATTTTTCTCCCATTTGCTTTCTTCATACAAACTTCGGAACATCAATGTGAAAACATTCATTTTCCAGGGAAGTCAATAATAAATTTCCTTACTCATTTCCATTAAGATGGGACCCAGCTTTTCTTTCTAGAACCCCCTCCCTCTCTTGCCTTTTCCTCCTACCAGTCAGTAATAATTTAAGGGTTAAAATCAAGCGATGTCTACAAAAACTCTTTCCAGAGAGTCAGGATACCATGCCTACGTGAACACTGCTCGTGATCTATGTTAGTTGCGTAGAAAGCTTGGTTAAGTCTTCAATAAAATTAGTAGCATGCCCATGCATACATATTACTGCATTTACAGTTTTATAGGTAAGTCTGTCAGCCTAACTATAATTTCATTTCACAGGAAGTCATTCATATCACGCAGCTCCAATTTCAAATAATTCAATGGGAAATTGGTACTTAAAACTGGAATCTCTTCTGGCCATAAGCCCTAGCAAGGAAACAAGCAGAGGAAACATGCATCAGTCATTCTAGACCCAGAGCAAATACTGCTCTAATTTATTTTTACTATTGGTAGCTACATTTCTTTCATTGTGAGTCAAAAAAAGAAAAAAAGCAGAATACACAAGCACTTTTCATTTTATGAAGAGGTTATTACTTTCTATCTATTCTACTTAATCTAATGTTGTCCTGAGCTCATTAAGGATCACATGCTTCCTATTGAACTTCTGCTTACCCACTACATTTTTCAAATTAAATTAATAATTCAAAAACACAAAGTTTACTGTCAACAATCTAGTTTCCTTTCTACATGTGCTTTCCTGCTGTGCTCTGAGCAATATAAAAAATTAATTTAAATCTAAAAGTCTTCAGAAACTATTAAATGTTGACTCCCTAATCCTGTCTTAGGATTTTACAATTGCTGGAGGAAAACTGATTAACCCGTAGGTTAATTTAAATTTTCAATTGCATTAAGGAAAAGAACAATAGGAAAACTTTCTTTTGCAAAAATTATATATCCATGCAATTATGATTTCTGTTAAAATCTGAAGACATCTAGGGTTTTATTCTTTAACAACTTGGGCCTGTTTATGCAAATCATCTCAAAGACTTAAAATCTTGAAGTCCTGACTTTCTGTACCGCTGAGATTTCTAAAGGAGTTCTGTCAAAGCTAATTCTAAACAGGACCAATTTAGTGTCTGTTTTTTAATTTTAGACTTACCTTAAAAAAATGGAGATACTTTTTTTTTTCACATATGCCAATCCGTAGTGTCACTGGGCCCTTTGAAATGTTAACAGGAGACTTTCTCCTTAGTTCCAACTCCCAGGCGCACACAAGCACACTCACAAAACACACACACAGTGAAATCTCACTAACACTCGGTTGGAATTTATGGCAATTTTGTCACAGGTGAAATGTTCCTTTATTCTACTGTTAGAAGGTACACATTTGATAAATAAGAATAATTTCAACAGGTTTTTAAAACATTAAGAAATCCATGCAAATGACGGATGCACTAGTAACCTGTGATTCAAAACTACTTTTAAGGATATCTGCTATATTTACTCAGTGTGAAAATGTTCCTAAAAGTTCTAAAATTAGATTCTTTTAAAATATTATAAATTTGAGCTATTCTCTAATTAGGTCCTATTATATGTTAGTTTATATATGACATAACTTGCTCTGTACTGCCCCTAACTATCGAAAGCGTGAGTGCTTTTTCTTTGTCCTCCATAAAGTCTATACATTGATTATGCAGTGTCTGTATACACATGCAAATGTGTGCACGCACACACAAACACACACACCCCACATCACATATTGATGAACACAATTTTTTCAACTAGGAATTCTGTGTCAAGTTAGGTCAAATTTGAAGCTGACTAACCTTGACAATATTTTCCTAGAAAGTACTATAAATATAATGTTTTATTTCAAGGCAAATGGCTACCTTATAAAATATATATTTGTTCCTTTCTTTTATATTTGAAGTCCGTTTTTTTAAATCAAGAAATGCCCCATTGGACATTCTGACCAGAGTCGTCGTATAAAATCTGAATAATGTAAATTTTATGTTCATAAACTTTAAAAAATTATCTATTCTTTAGAATGTTACTCTTCAACTGAAAATGCAGTTTGATAAGTTTTGAGTGTTTCTCTTTGAAGGTGGGGACTGTCTTCCCAGTTTGTGTTCAAAATTTATGTTTTCCAGACTTTAAGACTACAAACAATTAAATTTTAAAACAGTCACTATGGTGACATTCTCTCTCCTTTTTCTGGCTTTCATTGCTACTTGAACATAAAGTTCTTAGAGCAGCACAAATTTATTTTTCTGCCTTCTATGTAGGGGTTTGCAGAGATAAAAACTGAAAATTTAAGACACAGAGGTTAGAACATTAACTGAGTAAGACAACACTGGAAAGCAATTTCTGATTGGAAGCTCTTGCTTTTCCAGACATGAGGCATCTCTGCGGCACAGCCATTACATATATTGTTCATAAATGTGCAATCAATCTTCATTAAATCAGGTTAAATATGAATGCTGCTTTCCTGGATGTCGTCCAAAAATGGCATTGAAAGCATACTAAAGAATTTATTTAAAATCACACTCCGAACTTCACAAACACATAGTGGCTATTTTAAACTGATATCTTCTGAAAAAGAAAACAGTCTAAAAGAGAAGTTGAAAATATTTTCTCTGGTTACTACTGTCCGATCTAACTGCATAATTAATTATGCTGGGAAATAGCTTCATTTTTAATGGTTTTGTTTATATAGCGCCTGAACATTGCCTTCAAGGCGCAATAAAACTCTAACACCAAAAATTTAAGTGCAACTTAAGTGATCAGAATTTTCATTAAAATCTAAAGTATGATTTTATTGTATTTATCCAGTCAGACAGATTTGTTGAATCTATGTCATTTGAATATAAATACACATTTCTAAGAGAAATGGCTTTAAGGTAGTAAATAACATTCAATTTTCCTCTTTTATTTTTATTTTCTTTCCTATCTTTCTTTAAAAAATTAACTTAAAAATTAAATCAAGCTATTCGCTTTAGCTGTGGATACAAAAATTCTGCCTACTAAATGCATATTATTTAAATGTTTGTGAATAAAGTGAACAGTGTTTGGAAACTTTGCAATGCCAATTTTCTAATTTTTCACAACAGAAAATGGCCTAGGAAGTTGTCTTTGATATGTAGGAGGTAGTATTTACCTCCCTAAATAAATGATTGCATATTATGGGTCTAATCTCACCATAACACATTACAGAATTTATTCTGGAAACTTCTGTGACAATTAACAAGAATTACAGAAGCTTATTCTCTGCATGCATCAGAACAAGGGTAAATTTGATTCTTTTAGGACCCCTAAATAACCAGCTTGTATCACTGTTTCTTATGTTAGGTGAATTTAAACTGCAGTAAGCTATGTGCCATATTTTTCAGGGTGAGCAATTGACAGTCTAAATCAGTGGTTGACAAATCCAGCCCACTGTCTGCTTTTGTAAATAAAGATTTAATGGAACCAATTCATGTACATCAGTTTTATGCATTGTTTACAACTGTTTTCATGCTACAATAGTCGGTCTGAATTGTTGTGACAGTGATGGTGTCACCACAAATCCTAAAATATTTGCTCCCTGAACCTTTACAGAAAAAAATTGCCATTCTTTCGTCTACATGGATAACTATATGATATCCATTTCAAAATGCAATGTTTTGAAAGCTCCAGAATCAGAACTTACAAACTCAGTTCACAATAGGACAAATACCTGGCTTGGTTACCCATGTACTTATATACAATGTGAACTGGGTATTTAAGGAATGATGTTCAGAACTTCATGAAGCCACTAACATCTATTCAAATGTCCCAGTTCTGCCTTAAGTAAAAAAAATAATATATATATTTTTATCTTGTAGTTGAACTGTTATGTATCAAAATAATAAATATTTTAACAAATAACAGTAACAATTTTATTCTAAATTACTTTTAACATAAGGAAATGCTAACATAAATAAATAATTGTTTAAACTAGTCCTGAATTACCTGTTCCTTAAGCAACATAAACAGAGGCCAGGATATCTCATTTGCTGTGAAATGTTTGCTTTTAATTTTCCTACTTGGTGCTTTCTTTTTAAAATGCCTCAGTGCAAACTGTTTGGTTAGTGAAGAAAAACATCTGAACTCCTTTTATTACGTTTATTTGTGACAAATAACACATTCTGAATCAAAATTAACTTACCATCATTTCAAGTGCATATCGGTTACAGCTTAGCAACACCCTTTTCAGGATGTGGTCATTGTATAAAGAAGGTGGACTGTTCAGTAGAATGATTTTTATTTTATCAATAAAAGTGAGACTTTGAAATGCCTTTATTATCATTTCACTGCTTGATATTGACTATCAATTTGTATCACATCATTCAATATCAATTCCAGAAACATCCGGAGCCTCACACACCTATTAGTATCTCAGAGCCAAGTAGTCGCGAACAGAGGAGATAATACAACTGCTTTTGTTAATGTTCTCATGCGACAGGCAGAGGCAGTCAATATTAGACCTGGTAAGACACATCTAGCTCTAGGTGGAATCTGAGGGGGAGATGCAGCAACAAGAAAGCAGCACCAACTGAGCATGCTCCTATTCAGGCAGAGACAGAAAGGGAGTGGACGTACTGTAGAAGCTGGCCATTACGTAGTTTTGGCAGCGATCACCAGTAAACTCATTTGGGCACCTGAGAGAAGAAACAAAAAAACAATGGTAGAAAAAACAGAGAAAAGAGAAGAGGTGAATATATGCTAGAAAGAAGCTCCTCAGTGTCATTTGACTGAAACTTGGTGGGTTCACCCCTCAGGAACCGAATCTTTGCCCTGATCATGGCTTTCAGGCTCTGGCACTTCCCCTCAAATGGTTAAAAATTTGGACAGAATGCAGTTCTTAAGTTGGTATGATGGAAAGATCCCAGCATTTTAAGTGGTTGCCTTCTTTCAAAGGGAACCATTTAAAATGAAACCTGACGTTGTATTTATGTCAGTTTTCCATTTGATGACTTTGGTCACACATGCTGGGAGAAAATGGTTCTCGGTTGGCTTGCCTGCGATGGTTTGTCATCATCACGGGCCATTGTGACTGGCCATTCTTATAAATTGATGATTTAGGGACCCACTTTGAGAGAGTTAAATAAGGAAATATTGAATGGGTTTATGCCTTGAGTGGTTAAGCCATCATTAGAACAAAATGAATCAGTTACAACTGAGCTGTAAAAGCACCAAGTGGTAGTGATTGTTGCTGTAGTTTGGGGGGAGAAAGCAAATTTCAGATTATTTTAACATACTTTCTTGGTTTTGGACTTTCATGGGCACATTCTCAGTACATCTTGCTCCAGTGAATCCAGGTTGGCACCTAGAGGGCAAAAATGTGGTAAGCAAAAAAATGCTAAAGACACTGAGCTTTCAGACTGGCAATTTTCCTCCTATGGAATATGGAGATTCCTAAAGATGATCTGGTACCAAGCAATATAAAGAAAAGAAAAGACACAACATTTAGAAAACCATGTCCCACGAAAACTGTGGGTTACAGATTTTGTTGTTTGCTTCAGTCCTCAAATGATAGGTTAACTGAAATTTAACTAGAGTGAAGCTGAAATGTGGAATAAGAGACGGCACGGCCTGGAGAGCTGTCAGTTTCCCTTTGGCATGACCCTATTTGCCACGGATCAGTGATTCTCACTATGTTAAAACACTGGTTTTGATAAGCGCTAACATGATTCCATCTCTGTCTCTTATCAATAAATGAACTTGAGCTTTTTCTTTCATACACTTATTTCAGTTTTGTATTTATTTCATAAATGTTTTATGTTGTAAGTCATCAAACAACAGAAGTCAATTACTTTCACACTATAATGATTACTGACAAGAAAAAGTACATTCCCTGTTTTTTTTAAAAAGATACTACAAATAAACTCTTGGTTTTAATGTTCAAAGATGCTGGAAACAGATTGTTATCAAGACGAATTTCACCTAATTGCATTATCCCAAATCAAAGACAAATACATTTTAAAATTTAGATCAGTTATTCTTACGCAGAAGCACTTAACACATGTCATTTTGCATTTAAGGTGAAACTATTTTAAAAACTGTATGAAATTTATGTGTTATTCACTCACATATATTTACCTATCAAAATTCTAGAATCCTGATACGATATTATGGTCTTAAGCAATGGGGCTGTGCTTGAATATGGAAGTTCTTTATAATTGCTGTTTTTTTTTGTTGCTGTTACTCTAATACCTAAAACATTTTAAATAGGATTGATTTTTAAAATATCATCCTCTAATAAAAAAGGGTCACTGAAAGGTTCTAGGAAGCTATATAAAAGATGAAAAGATCATCATTTTGAATCCTCAACATCCAGAGTCATAATTATTATTAATAGTTCATCTATACAGTAACTGTCATGCAAAGAACCTATCGGAGTTAGCTCTGGTAGCTCATACCTAGTGATTTTTACACAACTCTATTCTCTACAGAGTAAATAAGAATATATACTATATTTTTGGCAACAAAGAGATATGAACAAAACTATTCATTGTTACCAGCATCGGGGTAATTTCATTTCCCTTCAAGCCATATTACCAAGTGACTTGGTATACGTGATTCTCTTATTTTATGAAAATGGCCTGCAAGATAAAATACTAGTAGTTCCAGACTTTTTGCTTTGTGAGTACTTGTTTAAGGTTAAATGACAAACACCTTATACTGATATAGCTCCTTTAAACTCTTGGAAACACCTTCATATAAATGAACTGATGATTTTTGTTTAGAATATTTTTGCTGCAGGGAATACAGGAAGAGCTACCTAAAGAAATATGTCAATAAGAAGTATAAGGTGTGAGATTGGGTCATTTCTCAAAAAGACGCCATTTCTCATGCTTCAATAAGAACATTTTCATGTTCTTATATAAATAACTTTAAAATATAACCTGTTTGACAAAATAATGTCTGAAGTAAATGGGGTTTTTATTTGTTTCTCAACCAGGAATGTTAAGTTCATATAGACATACCCTATAATTAAAGCAGGTGATGCCAGAAGTAATGACATATTCAATAATTATTTCGTCTTGCTTCTTTGCATTCTTGATAAAAGTTAAAATTCTCACATTGAACACACAATAATCCACTTGTTTCTCACAAAAGAACATGGTGTAAGATATGTGAACACACTGTGTATGTGTGTGTAAGACACACACACACACACCATAATTGCTCATGGCAGGAAATGCCCTTATGTGAGTAAGAATCATGAAATTAACAAATAGCTGACAAATCATGAGTTCCTTAAGAGAAAGAAGGCATTTATAAGTAAATTGTCATTAGGCATCTTATAAACAGTTCTGTGATCAGAGGGCACAGGACAGCTAGGTAAAGGGAGTCAGAAATCCTACCCAATCAATTTTCTAATTATTATGAACTTCTAACATGCTTCCTAGGAAGCTAGCATGAGATGATGGCTTATCTCTATCATAAAATCACATGGAATACTGGGTGCAGTTAACACTAGAACTACTTGAGGTATGCAAGTCATTTTTTAGAATTACCAGCTACTTCTCAACCAGAACTATCCTTTTGTTAGTGTTTATCTTCATTTGGGAGATGAATTTTCTCAGTGTTGTTTCTTGGCGTATAAGACCCTGTTATTACTCAGAACTGGCAGCATCAGCATCTCTTAGGAACAGGCTAGCACATCCTAGAACTACTGAATAAGAATCTTCATTTTAACAAGATCCCTAAGAGATTTGGATGTAGATTAAAGTCCAAGACCTAAGGTTCTCTGAACTGGGAAGAGGGAGACAAAGGCCCTCTCTCTTGGCACTATGGTATCTTGCTGTTTGGACATGGACAAGCTCTTTGGCTTTACTGGGTCTCCTTTTCCTCAGTGATAAAATGAAGCAATGTAATTAAGTGAGTATCAAAGACCTCTTTTCCACTAAGGTTCTGGGAAACCATACTTATCCTAACACATGGAATCACTGTTAGAAAACCCTGATATCATTTCTTTTGAATGCATTACCAGTCAGGGACGATAGAACTCAAGGACTTCTGAAAATCCTTTTTGATAAAATGGATTTTAAGACAATTGTTGAGGTAAAACAAATTGCACGTGCCGAAGCAACTGTAGTAATCAGCAACAAAAGGCCGTAGCCTTCACAGACATTTAAATTTTTTGCCAAGTGGGATGGAAGGGAATAGCAGACACTGAGACAGTTTCTGCATAAGCAAACTGCACACCGAATTGATTGTGTAGAGAAAACCTATGCAAATGAATACCCAGCTGATCTTAAAGTTCTGTGAAATTCTACAGAATTACTTCTAACAGGCTAGGGAGACTATCTGGCTTCTGATACATTTCTATTATTAACATTGCATGTTACACACCCAATCCATCACTTTCCTCGAAGGTAAGAATAATAGTAAACAAAACCTGATTTTGAACAATAAGATTTGGCATGAGATTGAGCAAATTCCAAGAATTTTATGTCTTAGAATAATCTAAGGATCTGAATAATAAGTACTTCTTGTAGCTTTAAATATATATATGTGAGTGTATACATATATAGACATATATATGTATACATATACACCATTTGTTTCATTAATCAGATTAGAAGATGAAAATCAGGGTTTTAAAACATTTTAGTATTTGTTCTTAACATAATCATGTTTGTTCTATATTTGTTATTAATGGGGCAAAAATTCACAGTTTTGTCTGAACTTACGCATCACTCTTTCCCTGCCCTCCACCTCCCCATCACCTACCTCTGTGCTCTGGGGAGAATTCCTTGACTCTTGGCTTGGCTCTTGCATTGCACCCTATCCTGATCTCTTTCACTGCACTTATCTGTATTGTGATGATCTGTGACACACTGATCACATTCTATCAGACAGTGATCACATTCTGATCATTTTGTATCTCTAATGCCTAGCATAAGAGATACCTGATCCATAAAGGACTCTCACAAAATGTCTGTGAAAATGAACTTAAGATCAGATCACAGTGTCCACATCTGATCAAGAATTGTATCAAAAGATACTTTCAGGCAGGCATGGTGGCTCAAGCCTGTAATCCCAGCATTTTGGGAGGCCGAGGCTGACAGATTATTGAGGCCAGGAGTTCAGGACCAGCCTGGCCAACATGGTGAAACCCCGTCTCTACCAAAAATACAAAAATTAGGTGGGCATGGTTAGGTCGCCTGTAATGCCAGCTACTTGGGAGGCTGAGGCAGGAGAATCGCTTGAACACTTGGAGGCAGAGGTTGCAGTGAACTGAGATTGCACCACTGCACTCCAGCCTGGACAACAGAACAAGACTCCGTCTCAAAAAAAAAAAAAAAAAAAAAAAAATTCATATGGTTAATTCATTTGCCAAGTACAGGTCAATCTTGAACATGTATCTGTTATTTTTATAGTTTTTTTTTTTTTTTTTTTTTTTTAAGACGGACTCTCGCTCTGTTGCCCAGGCTGGAGTGCTCTCAGCTCACTGCAACCTCTGCCTCCCAGGTTCAAGTGATTCTCCTGCCTCAGTCTCCTCCGGAGTAGCTGAAATTACAGACGTGCACCACCACGCCTGGCTAACTTTTGTATTTTTAATAGAGATGGGGTTTCCCCATGTTGGCTGGGCTGGTCTTGAACTCCTGACCCCAGATGATCCACATGCCTTGGCCTTCCAAAGTGCTGGGATTACAGGCGTGAGCTGCAGTGCCTGGCCTCAAATAATTTTTACAGAAACTCCCAGTATCCTTCTCACAGACTTTTTCCCTCCAATAAAACTCTTTAACATTGTGTTTGCAATTTGGAAAAGTCCCTATGATTCTTTAAAAGTAAGTCTCTTATCTTGAATTTAAATACTGTTAATGAAATCCCAGTTTACTTAGGATTCAATAAAGCAGTTCATTCTCACCAAACTTCTGCCCAGCACCAGTATAATAAAAACTGTGGTTAATAATAACTTCAATACACCATTAACATCCTGATATACTTACTATTCAATCAATCATAGATGCATGTATTTTTGAAATCAATTTAATGCTAGGTGTATCTTTTATATTCCAATTGAATAAATTATTTCCCATTTTTTTGGTGGAGATTCTAGACATATTCAAAGATATTCATGGATCCCAAGAAACTTCTGGTTAGTGTTGGCTAATTTTATAAACTATGTATTTATGGTCAATTTATATACCATCCTTAGGTATCCTTTCTCTTCCTTCATTTCTCAGCTTCATTTTCACCAAACTCTCCCTTGATCAGGAAGGAGAAAGAAAAAAAAATACAGCTGATACTTCCTCTCCCTCTAGTCATCCCTCTACAGTGAAATATTTGGACAATTTAAAAAATACTTTGTCAAAAAATGAAAAGTCCTGATTATCTGCCTGCTCTTCCTCAATACTAGCTGTGGTATTTGAAATTATTTGATGTCTATGTTTACAAAATTAAATGATGGAAATGTCAACAAATATATATCAAGGAATATTGGTGAGAAAGCATCAGACACCAAAGCCTTTGTTCCCTCTCTGTGTAAACTCAAGGTGGCAGTGTCTACGCCAGCTCCAACTGTGCTGATCTGTTTTCCTACAGTATCATGTTGCAAACACTGACTTTTCTCACCTCTTAGCCTGCTCAGCATTCTGTCCAGAACTCGCCCACTCACTGGCTGAGTATCTGCATTGTAGATTATTCTTTCCCAAATGTATTGTTACTATTAGTCTGCATTTTTCTAAGATGAACCTCATTCTGTTATCTACCTTTAGGTGAAATTTCTTGAGGTTTGTATATGCTTTTCTAATTTGTGTTTTAGTGTTCTTTCTAGCATCATCTGCAAAAGACATTTATTTCCCCCAAGGGAATGCCCTCTTTAACATCATTAAAGAAAATATTCAGTATAAAATGTTCCAGTAATGTTTCCTTCAGATCCAACCTATATCTCCCCACCACTGTTCAGACAGCATATATCTTCCATTTTCTTTTTAATTATAATCTGGGGACTAGTTTCCAATCCATGAGATAAGAGGATACAGAGAGTGGCCACACTAGACTCAAGGGTAAATGCTGAGAAAACAAAACAAAACAAAGCAAATCTAAGTTGTCCTGGCTTTTCAAATGTTGTTTTTCAATATCCAGGACATGCAATCCCAATAATGAGGGTGGCAGTGTGTGTGAATTAACTTCTTGTTTGAACCTTGGTGCCCTTCCTAAATCTCTGTTTGCACAGCTTGTTCTGAAATGCTCATCTGCAGACAAAACCCTTGCCCATATTTACTCTACATGATGAATCCTTAAGCTGGGGGGTCAAACAATTTCATCGGATATGGGATCAATCTACATCCCATACATCTCCACGTCACTGTGACACAATGACATATCGACTGCTAATTTGTGGTTTAGTTTTCCTCTCTGGAGGAAGTTTTCCTGTCTCATCAAACAGCTTAGGGGTGCTGAGGGGCTCTATAGCTCTATCCACTTCACCAGCCTCATTCTCCGATAAAACATCTAAATATTCACTTTTTCCTTAAATAATTCAATATAAATATTTCAAAATATTGTATTTGTTTTCCTGTAAACTGACAATTTGTAATTGTATACACTTATGGGGTGGAAAGTGATGTTATGATTTACGAATACAATGTGGAATAATTAAATCAATCCAGCTAAAATATTCATCCGCTATTGACAATTGCCAAGTTAAAAAATCCACTATTCACAGTAGGCAAGTTAACAGAATCAACTTAAGTGTTCACCAACAGATGAATGGATTGAGAAAATGTAGTATATATACACAGTGAAATATTTTATTTTAAATTGACTATACGCATCTCAAGAGTATGACTGCATACTTTTTTTAAAATTCTTTTTTCCACAGAGCAGAGTCTGCCTCTGACTAGCTTAGGTCTTTCATTGCACACTCCCTTAGCTCACTAAATATCCTTCATAGCCCTTGGCAAACCTGTGATTTATAATTCAATTAATTATATGAAACATGATTGTTACTTGCAGTAGCCTATAGACTCCATCAGGCAAAGACCAGTATGGGTTTTGCTTATGACTTTATCCATAGCATGAGCACAGAGCCTGTCTCATAGGAGCTCAATAAATGTATATGGCTGCCCAGCTGATTTTTATAAGACACGAATCAAGCTATTCAGAACACTTAGTCAATGCATCCAATTTTAGGCAAAACTATGCCTAAACTGATTCCTATAAAAACCAAAGAATTTGCTTCAACTCTACCTTTAAAGTCTAAACGAGTTATCAGATTTCTCATAAGCACATAGTAGGATTCTAGATACATGAGGACATGAAAGAAATAGACGCAGCTGTCTGAAGAGCTCCTTATCTAGATCCACACGAGTCCCACCACTTGCTCTCACAAATGCTGTCTGTATTTGTTAAATGTTACAATATTTTAAGAACAGAGAAGTACTACAAGAAAGCGTAACACCGATTCTGAAGAAAGAACTCTTCCAGGCTGGGATTGGAGTTAGCAGTGTGCTCTTATGGACTGAAAGTTCTAACCCAGTATATATCCTGTTTATCTCTTCCAAATTTCTCTTTCTGTAGCCATGATGACAAGACTGTGGGACACAACTTGTACTGTCGCCCCCTTGTTTAATTATGTTAATCCAGCTACGAATACATATTATAAAAGTTATTATCAACAGCATCACTGTGTCAGTATTTTATAAAATGTTAACCTTAGCTAGCGTCTTTGATGCCTTTGACTTTCTCTTCCCATCTTACTTAGTTCCCAGACTTCTTTTAGCCCGTATGGAAGACTCAATTCCCTAAACATCTGCTACGTCTATGGTGCCACTTTCCTGTTACAGAAGTTACTATGGCTCCCTATTAGCTATCACAGTACCCAAAGTCCTCTGCCTGGCCTTCAGAGGTCATTAAGTGGCTCCACTGTTTAATTCAGTTCTTTTATTTTGTTCATTTGTTTTACTTCCTAGAATGAAGCTGTATGTCACTGTGTCTCATGGAAAGAATTTCTATGACCACAAAGCCTTTCTGGTATAAAAGAAAGACTCTATAAATGATTATATTTAAAAAGTCTTCTCTAACTTATTTCTGTCTTTCTTTTCTTTAAATTAGTATTACCTTAATAGTCAAAATTGTACCATCGTATATTCACTCACTGATTTTCTATTTTAGCAATTTCATTTTCTTACAGACTGAATTCTCAGAGGTCAGACCTCATACTTTATATTTTCTCTGTGTTTTAAAAAATGTTTGGTACTCCATTTGCTTGGTAAATCTTCTTCCATCCCCTTATTTTGAGTCTATGTGTGTCTTTGCACGTGAGATGGATCTCCTGAATACAGCACACCGATGGTTCTTGGCTTTTTATCCAATTTGCCAGTCTGTGTCTTTTGATTGGGGCATTTAGCCCATTTAAATTTAATGTTAACATTGTTATGTGTGAATTTGATCCTGCCATTTTATTACTGGTTGCTTGTTTTGCCCTTTGGTTGGCGTAATTTCTTCATTACATCGTTGGTCTTTACCATTTGGTTCTTTTTTGCAGTGGCTGGTACTGGTTTTTCCTTTCTGTGTTTAGTGCTCCCTACATGATTTCATAAACATTATTATACAAAATTATAAATGTCTATGTTTATAGATACCTCCCATCTTTCCAAATTTAGTTTGTTTTTTGTTTTTGCATAAGGCAACTAATGATCAGAAATATTAACTGATTTGTCAAAGAAAAGTTATAAAGATACCTGTGGTCCCAACAAACCAAGAAAACTGCTAGTCTTAAGTAAAATGAAGAATTAGAAATTAAACATGGGCCGGGCATGGTGGCTCACACCTGTAATCCCAGCACTTTGGGAGGCCAAGGCAGGTGAATCACCTGAGGTCAGGAGTTCAAGACCAGCTTGACCAACACAGTGAAACCCCATCTCTACTAAATACAAGAAATTAGCTGGGTGTGGTAGCACATGCCTGTAATCCCAGCTACTTGGGAGGCTGAGGCAGGAGAATTGCTTGAACCTGGGAGGTGGAGGTTGCAGTGAGCAAGACTGCACCATTACACTCCAGCCTAGGCAACAAGAGTGAAACTCTATCTCAAAACAAAACAACAACAACAACAACAAAAAGAAATTAAACATGATAACACAGTCCGGTAAAACAAGTGTATATATTTTCCCAACGTCTACTGAGAGAATATAATACTACCATTTTCTTTTTATTATAAGGAAAAATAAATTTTGCTTCCCCAGAGTTAAAAGTACTTTAACAGAAATGAACTCATTTAATTTCACTGACTCCCTAGGAAGAAATTTGGAGAACATATTAACTTCATGTTATAAATAAATATATTGTCCAGAGAGTTGAAGTGAAAGGACATAAGATTGTTCACCAAAATTGGTAGTTTAAAACTCTAATCCCCTCCAGATGAAGGCACATCTGTCCACTGGACAACATATTGGACTTATAAGCACAGTCTAATGTAAAATAATTTTTAGATAAAAAAAATCACATCAATATCTTCCAAAGTAGTTCTCCAATGAAACTATTCAGAAGAACAGATATACAAGAATAAAGAAAAGACATAAGAGGAAAACTGGACAATTTCATGTTCGATTTCATGTATATTGTTTTTTCTGAACCACAGGACTACATAGAGCATATGAGGGTAAAAATGGAATGATTCTTTACTCATCTTTACATAATCTGGAATAGTAACTACTTTTTTTCCATGGAATAAATTTTAAATCAGTGTAGAGAAAAAAATATAAAAGATGAGAACCACCACTGAAATTCCCACATAGTCCCCAGGAGGAGGTCCAAGCAATCCAGAAACCTCTCCTCGGAGATTTGCACTGTTAATGTGTTTAATCCATTCGAAACACCTTGTTCTAAGCAGAGAGACAAAAGAGATTGCTGTAAAATCTTCTTCAACTCCCAAGAAGACAACAGCGGATTAGGTGACCAGAGAGATTACTTGGAAACTTCCATGCTTGTGGTGCTTCTGAGTCATGTCTTTAGTCAGGGATAAAGCTGATTTTCAATGATGTGGCTCATGCTTCAGCAATGCTTAGCTCTAGACAGATAGACCATATGGAAACTATGAACTGGCTTCATAGACAGGACCGTGATGAGCCAATGCAATATTTTTATGTCTTCTGTTTCTATTCAAGTGGTCTAGTCAACAATGTATTATCATAAGACACAGTATAATGTGTCTTTGTTTAAATTCTGAGTAGTAATTATTTTTCATGTTATAGATGTTTCATATACAAAATTTTTTAAAAATATAAAGTTTCATTTAACAAGAAATATTTGAAATATTTTGGATGTAGAATATATTCTCCAATTCTTCCCTCAAGGATCTGGCTTGTTTTAACGTATGAATAAAGTCACCATTCAAAAGAAGGGAAAAAGTTATCAAAATCATAGATGTCAAAGATTTTCTTTCTGATAAGATCCAGTAATAATTTAAAATACTTCCCTAAAAGATCCTAATTAGCAAAATAAACAAAAAAAGATATATTTTTCTTAGAACAAGAAGGCAAGAATGGTCCACTAGACAATTAGCTTGGGGGATGTAACGTTCATTCATGGCTTGGGGCTTTAATAATTACTAGAAGAGTACCAAATGTTTCACTTCAAGATTTTAAAAATATATCAAGTTTTTAATTCTAGATTAGGCTTAAAATTTAATGAGAAACTGTGTTGACTGAAGAAAAATTACAGTTGTTGGCACAATATTAAAATGAAAAAACTGAACAGCACTTGTGCGATTACATGTTTTGTATTGGACGTGGGAGGGCTAAAGAATGGCTGAAATTAACATGTGGAAAAGAACTGCCCTGGTTCCTTAGAGGTATACAGAAACTATCATAGGTACTCACTCAGCTTGTAAATCTTTGCAAAGCGATGATGAAAAATGATCATATTTCATTATGATAATTAAAATATAGTGGTCTCAGATGCTTTTCTGAAGAAGTAAAAATATGAGACATAGATAATATGGGTACATTGTTTAAAAAGGAGAACAATTTAAGGAACTATAACTTAAATGTGTTTTCAAGGAGATTTATTAAACTACAATTACATTGTATGCTTAAGATTAGGGAAATGTAACAAAGTTTTCCCATATATCAAATGAACCTCATATTTTATAGATTATAATTCTCAGCTTCTGGCATTTTCTATTTTGATTAGAGAAAGTCTTACAGGAAACTAAAAAGCTGGTTCATCCCAATTTGCTATGATAAATATGGGGATGTCTCATATTTGTACTGTATTCACAGCAAGTCAGCAGAACTAGAGACTAAATCGGATAGATTTTTATTCTGCTGCAAGCATATAGATTTGAATATTTTAATGATCAAGAAGTGAATCTCTAAGATTACTTTTTAAACAATAAACACAGTCATATGAGATAATTCAGATCTAAAAGGAATGATCTTTTCTACATACTTTGTATGTGTGTGTGTGTGTGTCTGTGTGTGTGTGGCTGTCTCACTCTGTCACCCAGTCTATAGTGCAGTGACACAATCTCGGCTCACTGCAGGCTCAACCTTCCAGGCTCAAGTGATCCTTCCACCTTAGCCTCCCAACTAGTTGGGACTACAGGTGCATGCCACCATGCCTGGCTAATTGTTTTTCTGCATTTTTTGTAGCAACGGTGTTTTGCCACATTGCCCATGTTGGTCTCGAACTCCTGTGCTCAAGTGATCTGCCTGCCTCAGCCTCTTAAAGTGCTGAGATTACAGGCATGCACCTGACCTCATATTTGTATTTCATCTTGCTTTAATATTTCTGCAAGACTTTTACCTATCATTTCACTTTGGCTTATAAAAATTATTTATTTTCATAAAAGAAATGTTTAGTAATTGAGATTAGAATTCTGTTCTGGCTCCAAGTCTTTTATTCACTCTAACAGACTATATTTACTTTTACAAATTGTCTCTTTGATAAAATCAGCTGTATAACCACCAAAACTTGTCTTATCTTGACACCGTATCTACTCTCTTCAAAGAAGAGCTTTTGAGTACAAGAAGGAAGCCGCTCTGGAGGGTACTTGTTCAGAGCCATGAGTTCCCATCAGGCACACCGCAGACATGCCCAGTCTATCTCAGCTCAGAGAGCAGCAAAACATGACCTACAAAATGACATTTTCGATTGTTGCTTTTTTTTTTTTGTCTTTAAAACATACGTCTTTTAAGATGCACTTCTTTACTTATAAACATAATTAAGGTTTTATTAGAATTGGCACCTAAATATTTATACAGTATTTCTGTGATGTGAAAGAGACATGACCTTGTTGACTATTTCTTGTGTTTTTTTCATTTTGCTAATTGTTCCTATCAGTTCAATTCCCTCTCTAACAGACTTGTTCTTCCTTGTCAAGATTTAAGTCACATGCCAATATTCTATGAAAAAAATTTTTTTATAACAAAATGGTTTTCCCTCCTTCAGAATAAGCATTGCTGCTTTAGAACAATGTCCCCACTGCATGTTTTCAGCTGGGGACTGCTGGCAAAATTTACTAGATGTTCTACACTACATTTTTTAAGGAACAACCTTTAAAATATGTCGCTTTTGGGATACAGCTATTTATGGACAGAAAAATAAATGTGTATTTTCATCATTTCAATAAAACATTTACATCTTTTTAGGGCCACACCAAATTATGAGTCCATATAGGACATATAGGCTAAATATCAATAGTAGACTTAAAAATGCATGGTAAAACAAACATGTGCTTTTGAATGAGTCCTATTAGTTTTTACTACAAGGTTTAAATATTTAATTGACTGATACTATCACTATTTTCCACTGCCTGCTGACACAGAATAAATTGGACACTTCTTAATGGCGCATCAACTCTTTCAGGTCATTGGAAAGAAAGTGCTATTCTAGATATATCTATAGACCAAGAAAAGAACACTGCTGTCTACCCACAGGGATGCTACACACACTCAGTGGATTTCCAAATACATGTAATTTACACTTTTCTTTTCTTTTTACTAGCAATATAAATCTAAAGTCCATTTAAAATATGATTATGAAACAATAAGACAATCCCAAGTGCAACAGACATATGTCAGTCAATAATCTTCTGCCTTTCTGCTTCTTTTAGTTGTCTTATTCATTTTGCAGGTGATCACTGGGATAAGAAAGCAACATTATCTTACAGCTTAATTCATACATTGGACGTAGAAGTAGATATCAAAAGTTATAGGCCTCTATGATATTTGCACATCTTTTCTGAATCACAACAAGAAAAACCACAAAGAAAGCAACATTATAAATAACAGCAAAAAAAAAAAAAAATCACACACATTGAAAAGAGCAAAAAACAATTCTGGATATGACAGAGGAGTGATGACAAATGATATGAATGTTTTAAAACACTCTCTATATAAAACAGCATTATTCAACATGATGCAACAAAATTGGAAAAAAGAAACACATCATGAGACATAGAATCATCTGAAACAAGCAGTTATAGACATAAGCCACACACAGAATTTCTTTTCTTACTTGCACAAGTATCTCGAGGGGTTTGAAAGGTCTTTCACCATGAAGCATTCGCCTCCATTCACACAGAACGTTTTCTCCTTCTCTGCACATTTTACAAGATGGCTTGTCCCAGTAGTAGATGTAGATGTAGCTGAAGAGGAGAGAAAAGAGAAAGGTTAACTTTGATTTTTTTTTTCCCCCCTTCTAAGCAGCCTTTAGTCTTAAATCATCCGAAAAGGAAGAGTTCATATGAGGTACAGGAGATTTTACTAAGCTTGCAGACCTCACAAACAATAGCAAAGAGTTAAGCACTTTCTGGGTCTAATTACATAGAATCAAATTGTAAAAGAGAGAATTATAGAGTTAACTAATTTTATTATAACTAAATAGGAAAAGGGGCTCAACTTTTTTTTTTCTTTTTTCTTTTTTTTTTTGTGACAGAGTCTTGCTCTGTTGTCAAGCTGGAGTGCAGTGGTGCCATCTCAGTTCACTGCCACCTCCGCCTCCCGGGTTCAAGCAATTCCCCTGCCTCAGCCTCCTGAGTAGCTGGGACTACAGGCACGCACCACCACACCTGGCTAATTTTTGTATTTTAGAAGAGATGAGGTTTCACAATTTTGGCCAGGATGGTCTGGATCTCCTGCCCACCTGCCTCGGCCTCCCAAAGTGCTGGGATTACAGGCATGAGTTACTGCACCCAGCCGGGGCTCAACATTTTTTAACCAATATATAATTTTCCAGGTAGTTGGAAAAGACAAGTTCTATTGTAATTAAAATACATTTCCCAGGAAGGTTCAAGATAATGGTATAAAGTCATGTCATTGCAACAAAATTTAGACATCTATTTGTTAATGGCAACTGATTGATAAAATTATTTATTTTGAAATGTTTTACGTGCCTATTTACTTCACATTTTTTAGACATGATGTATATATTGAAAAAAAAGTAAGTTGGCTTATTTGCTCCCAATGAAAACATTATAGATTATTAGTCAGATACATATTAACATGCAGATTAGAAGCCATTCTTTTCTACCCTAATTTCTTAGAGGAATATGGTTGAATGTCCAACTGCCATCATACATTTAAGGAAATGGAAAGAAGCTAATATCACTGTAAATGTAGACTAAAGCAATACAAAATATCTCCATTTTGAATGAGGGGTAGAAATAAGTTTCAGTTTTGGTTTACAACACCTTCATACGATGAACTTAATATTCACTTGTCAAACTTCACTTTACATGAAAAGGGGGCACATGAATTATACAAGGCCAAAGCTCTCAGCCCCAGGCTACCAGGGCATTTAGTACCAGGATGCTTCTCATATCATTGGGAATAGCATGGGCAATACTCAGTCCCAACCAAAAAATGTCTAATGTATACAATGTTTATCAATGATATTATCAGGATGAAAAGCAAAATCAATGTATCAAGCCAGTGCAGATTCTATATACACTTTTAAGGAAAAAATATCCAACTTTAGAGGCAATTTTTTTTTCTTGTCTACTGATACAATCTTATGAATTTTTAATCTCTTGTCTGTTTTCCTTACTAATTTCTGTTTTATTATTTCCATGTGAGTTTCATTTACCCTCGTTTACTTTTACTTGACCTGCCATGTATTACTTTTCCATTTTCTTCTGCCTTTCCTGTTTATTTCCTTCGTAAGTCTACATTTTGTTGTGACACATAACCTAATTTTGTCTTCTCCCCCTGTTTGATTTTTATTCTACCTGACTGGAATACTCAACATCTGATTATTCCATTTCTGAATTACTCATGGCCTTGCTTGCCTCTTATTCTCCTGTCTAAGGCATGTTTTTGGACTCCTTTCATTGGTCTCAGCATGGCTTTTTGGAATAACAGCAAAAGACACTCAAAACAATTTGGACTTTGGAGACAGATGTGGTTCAAATCTTGTCCCCTACTGGCTTTGAATAAGTCACTTAACCACTCAGATGCTCAATATTCCCATTAAGAAAACAGGGGTAATGGCACTCTTACAGAATTTTGTAGAGATTATAAATAATCTAGATAAAGGAATTGGCCAAAAAAAAAAAAAAAACTGGCATTCAGTGAATAATAGCAAATATTAATGGGCAAGTAGGGAAGACTTAATTTGGACATGTATCAATGAGAGAAAAAGCTTGACAATGGAAATCTGGGGACTTTGAAGATATATGTTACTTATATTTTTTTAAAGGAGAACTTTATTTCTAAGGAGATACATGTTATTCTGGAATCATTACTATGGATAAATAAGAATTAGACTAATTTTGTTATTACTCCAAAAAAAAGTTAGTTTCAAATTACATTTCAAGGCATCTTTTCCAGGCCTATGAACCAAACAAACTAAAGAAAGGGAATAAGAAAGAATGAGGAGACAGGTGATTTTTACCATCAATTATCAGTTATACTTTAACATCTTCATCAAGAAGAGGGGAACATGATTTGCATTGTTTGGTCTGTAAAACCGTGGAATATACAACATTCCTAGATATCACACAGCATATAATTTTAACCTAATATTATCTCTTCATGTGAAAACCTACTTATTTAGGTGCTATATATTAATATTTTCATCCACAGCAATTGCCTTTAAAAAATATTAGGAAGTTTGCCTTGAATGTTAAAGGTTTTGTGCTTAAATGCTTTCAACTGCTGACAGAATTCCATGGGATGACAAATGGAGCTGGGTATCCTTGCTGCCCCAGGTGACAGTGCTGAATGGGCCACCTGCAGTGTGCTGTCACTGTGCAGTCCTGCAGAGGAACTCTGAACCTCAAGCAGACCCGAGTGGCCTTTGCATCTCTGACAGGTTGCTAAAGATTGCCCTTCATGCAACCTGAACAGCAAACACTGCCTGGGCTCTCTCAGGACAAATGCCAACGCTTTTGCTAAAACAACAAAACCAACATTCCACCTCCCCCCAAAATGTAGACACTCCTTATAAAATGTAAATAAAAAATAGCAGTGATATAAACAACAGATAAACATACCTCTTCCTTAGAATTTCTGATCTTATGAGATTATCAAAATGAGATTAATACATATGTTAAAACTAGAAACAACTTGCTTTTTTTTCAAAAAAAAAGGACTTAAAAATATCTCCCTGAAAGGATTATCCTTGTAATGCTATCCTGATGCACCTAGGTCTGACATATTCATTTAAAAAAATCTTAGATCATTACCTGAATCTAGCAATGGGATATTTGATAGCAAAATGATTCTTGGAGGGAAATGAAGTAGCAAGTATCTCATATAGTCATGGATTATTATGCTTAGCACTTTTATCCTTTAGCAGCAGTGAGATCAAAAAATGATCATGAACTGTAAGGCAGCAAGTAGCTCCCAGGTGATGCAAAGTGTGAACTGACTGGATGCAGCTGCTCTGAACCAGCAGCCAAGCACAGGAATAAGTTGTAATTGTCAGAAGAACCCAGGATGGAGATAGTGCTACATACAGTCTTTAGATTTTTGCCAGGTTTCCTTTCGGTCTCCTTATTGGAACACAGTGCCCTGACAATCTTACACAGGCTGATAAATTTTGCAGTGATATTTTTTCTCTGTGCCGTATATACTCAGTATTCCTAAATCAGTTTCCACTTGGTAATTCAACCAGAACATAATGAAATGGACAAAGCGGGTCCTATGTCAAACAGAGCAAACAGCGTTCCTTCTTGGGGAGCTAGGAGGACTTGTATTAAAGGTAAACTAAAGATTTGGAAGATAAAATATGTTTCAATATATAAAAGATGACCCCCTGCCACCATGGTTGTTCCAGGAAGGAGGTGAAGTAGATCTCACCCATTCAGTGTTTCCTAAACCTCGTCTCCCTCTGATTTATGATTAATTTTTCACAATTTGGGAGTTATCTTCTAGTGACTGCTAAATGAACAGCAATTAGAAAAACACTACGAAAGCTGACATTACTTTGATGTTTGCCATTTATATGACCACTTTATCCCAAAGATACTTTCCTTGTTATGTCGGCAAGTACAATATTATGAGGAAGAAAGTATAAGGTAAAGCAGTAACTTACTATTAAGTTGGTGCAAAAGTAATTGTGGTTTGGGTCATTCCTTTTAATACCAGAGAATGTATTTTCTAGTATTTTACTCTAGACCTGGTGTGCCTTGGCAAAAAAGCTCAGGACAAATGATGATTGCTGGGGAATCTGGACAGTTCTCTGAAATAGCTGAGAACCTTGGGACTACTATCATCACTTCAGGGCTTCAAAAATCATTTACCACACAACAGGACTCCCTTCTTCCTTCATGTCCTCCTTCTTTCTTCCATGCAGCCTGCGCCTCCCCACCTTCTTTCTTTCTTTCCTTCCTCTTTCCCTCCTTCCTTCCTTCCTCATCTCCTTCCACAATTCTTTTGTTTTATTTTGAGATGAAGTCTCACTCTGTCACTAGGCTGGAGTGCAGTGGTGCGATCTTGGCTCACTGCAACCTCCTCCTCCTGGGTTCAAGTGATTCTCTTGCCTCAGCCTCCCGAGCAGCTGAGAATACAGGCCTGCACCACCATGCCTGGCTAATATTTTTTTGGATATTTAGTAGAGACAGGGTTTTACCATGTTGACCAGGATGGTCTTGATCTCTTCACCTTGTGATTTGCTTGCTTCAGCCTCTCTAAGTGTTGGGATTACAGGTGCAAGTCACGTGCTGGCCCACAATTCTTTAATGACTATTTATTATGTGCAAGACATAAGGATAACAATCAAAATCACTGGGGTTAAAAATTGTAAGACCATAACCAACTCTCCCTAGAAGGAAACCTTCATAGATAAAATGTAGTGAAATGAACACTGAAGTTGGCTGGGAAGAATCAGGTCCAAGGCACAATTCTGCCAATTATTAGCTGTGGGACTTCTCTCTATCTACCTGCCTTAGAAAATTCAGCAGCAAAAAGGAGATACCAAAGGGTTGTTGCCAAGTTTATTAAAATACTTTGTCAGTTGCAACACTGCACACAAATGTATGATACTGTTACTATTACTAATCACATAAATATTGAACAAAGAAAAGTAAAAAAGGAAATTCTGTCCAGACTGAAATTTTACGTATATAACCAGACCTCAAGAGTTGTTTCTTAGGAAATTATTCTTCTGCAAAATATGAAGAAAAATGGCCTAATTTGGAGCAACAATCATTTAATGATTATAAAGCATTAAGTAAGTATCGGTAATCTATGTTTAACTTTATCAAAACTACTTGTCAAAAATGTATAGTCACTTAATATCCTTATAAAATAAAATTGAACAATTTGAGTTAAGAGGAATTGATATCATAAATGCATGACTATTTTACTCTTTCAAGATCAACATAATTCTTTAATATTTCTGACTGAATTTCCAAATTATAAGAATTAAACTTACAATATTACATATTATGTGTTATAATTTTTTAAAGTACAAAATATTTTAAAATAGTGTTATGTCTATAGTATGTGAAATGTAATATGAACTTTGTAACAACTTTTTGGAAATAACACTATTGCCAATTTTGTAAATACACAGAATAAATAGCTGAGAGATAATCGAATGTTCTCTGCTTGTTACTTAATATTTTCCCATGGAATCACACAGTATTTCCTGTAGAATGCTAGGTTTTTTCTTCTCAAGACAGGGTAAAAAGAAAATAATGCTGTAAAGGATGGCTTGCTTTTCTTGCTTGTTTTAAGTGGTGTTTTCCTTATCAGTGAAGTAGATAGACAAAACCAGTAGACCAGGACCATTACACAAATGCAAACTGCTGATAAAAGCGACTCTATTCTTCTTTGACAAGTAGCAGGAATTAGCATGAGTATACAGTGTATACTCCATGGAGCAATCATTAGATCCTGTTTCCCTTGAATGAATTAGTCCTCACCCACAGCTTTTAGGACTATTCTTTATGAGTTACTTATAGAAAATTTAACTAAATAACTCTACGCCATTTGTTTAATAAAATATGCACATTTAAAACTTTTAAAATATTTGAATATTAAACTGCTAGTCACTACAAAATTATTTTTTTAACCTTACCTGTAGTATCTTCAATGCTTAGGTATTTAGAAATCTGCATACTTTCCTGCTCTTTGATGTCCAGGTAAAGAAATCTGAAATTATTATTCTAGCTCCAAATATAGCTCCTTTGCAATTAGGTACAATGAGCAGACAGAACTCCTATTGGGGGAAAAATGCTTAGGTGGCTCCTGAAGACGAAGCTCTAGAGCAGAAGCTGAACAGAAAGAGATGTGCCACCTAAGGCAGCTTCTCTAGATGCCAAGGGAATGATAGATGGAGTCATTAGTTTTCCAAAAGAAAGGTTCCAAGTCAGGCTAAGAACCACGGATGCCTTGTCATTCTGGGTTGGCATTTTTTCCTGAGATGTCATTAATCCTTTGCTGAATAGCAAATACGTACTTGAAAATGAAAGAAAGTAAACAGAGGAGATCAAAGAAAACCTGCATAGAGTTGGAGGTTTCCAGAGCCAATATAGTGACTGGAAGTAACATATCATCTCTCTTGACCTCTCCTTGACTGAACTCTGCTCAAGAAACAAAAAGGGAAGCCAGGGAGAATTCTCAGGAGACCATTAATGGAACCAGGACTTTTGAAAGCAGAATTAGGGCATTCAACCCCATGGAGCTCAGGACTTAGCTAATACGCTGGGAGCACTTAGAGGTTTGTAGACTTACAAGGTGACACTTTGTCCAAAGAACAAGTTGACACCAAGGGCCAATGGAGATTAACTCGTTTAACTGATGAACTTGGGCTTTGGCATTGCTCAAACACATACAGAATGATAGGACTATAAAGGATCTTAGCACATTTATAGTTGATCCTATATTTTAAAGGAGGATACAGATCATCTCAAAAGTATAGTTCTGCAGTCTTTAATAAAATACTTCTAGCTAAGAATTCACAAAAGTGCACAGGGGAAAGCTTGCCCAAGGTCACATAAGTGAATCAGAAAATGCTTCCTAAAGTGGATAAGATTCCTCTCTCCCTTACAAGCCCTCCGGGCAGATCGTAGTATTATTTCTTCCTATTCAGTAGAATGAAAAGTGACCTTTGGGTGTTTCTCCTCGTAAAACAAAATTATAATTTTTGTTGTAACACTGATCTCATTTGTAGCTAAACAGAAAGCAGATTCTAAGTTCCCAGCAGTTGCTGAGCAAATGATTTGGTGTCATTAGACAGTGTTATCCTTAGAAAAATAAGATTGCCAGGAAAGGTTATTTTTCAAACCTACAAGTTGCTGTTTTTTTCTGTTTTTCAGACAGAGCGTTTTACTCATGACACAGTCTAATCATCCTAAGTCTACCATTTCTTAGGAGAAACATCTCAATGATACAAATACCTTGGAGGATGTCATAGCTTTTCCAAAGAAGAAGAAAAGTATCTTCCCACAGTGGATAACTGACTAAATGGAGTTACAAGAAGGTACATTTTCTTCTTTACAAAGCCAATAATCTTTTCTTACCTAAGAAGCCAACTCCAGAAACACAGTTTTGCTATATATTTTCTACTAATCACTGACAGTTTTATATGAGTATAAAATTTCCATAGCTGGGAGTCCACAAACTTGCAAGCTGTCCGTTGACTCTTTTTCCATCAATACTTAGATTCTAAAGGAGCAGGATCCGTCTAGCCTACAAAGCAAATATCAGCAGTCTATTTGACTGGCTTAATTTGATATATTTATAGATCTCATCAGGCTAAATGTAGAAAGCACACATTCTTTACTATACTCTGCATTTTCTACCAGGATCTTTTTGGGTAGAAGAAGGTCATGTCAATGTAGAAAATGTTAACCTGTCACGTTCCAAACTAGTCAGGTCTTCAGCACCAAACAAAACAAATCAAAACAAAGAGGGCTGAACACCCAACAAGAATCAAGGATTCAGTTATTCAACAAGCTACTGAAATTACCATGTGACATTTAATGACATAGGTCAATTAATTCATCAACTAAAGCCCATTTAGAAATGAAAGTAGATGAAAGGTCAAAGAGAGAAATCATAAGGTAAATTCATTATCTTATTCAACAAATTTTTAAAAATATCATGGGACATCAGCAAATAAAAGCCATATGGTCATTTCAATGGATACTGAATCAACCTTTGATGAAATTAGAAAGCCAATTTTTTAAAGACTATTAAGTATTATCCTTAAATATCAAATCAGAATTTAATCAAACATCCACATACATGTAACCTACAGGGACTAAATTAAGTGGCACCAGAGGAGATGCAATAAAACGCAGAGAACTTTTCAGGACAAATAACTTGGTTTCTTAAAAAAAAATAAATAAATAAATGTGGAAAAAGAGACACAGCTAGAGCTAGAATCAAACAAAGAGTGAAAAAAGGAGAAAGATTCAAAAGATCAACACGTAAAAGAGCGTTAAGAAATATAGCAACCAATCACAATAGTTGCAAATTTCATTTAGATCCTGATTCAAACAGCTACAAATGTAGGAAGCCTGATCATGGATTAGATAATGAATAATAATATTCAGGGGTTATCATTAATTTTTATGTTTGTCAAATATGTTATGGCTACATTTAAAAATAGAAGAGTCCTTATCTTTTAGAGATACTGAAATATTTATACATTAAATGATAAGATGTCTGGGATTTGCTACAAAATAGTAAGAGCGGAGGAAAATGACTGGGATTAAGCTGAAACAAAACTGAGAACTGCTGAAGTGGTGATGGCTACATGGAGATTCATTACACAATCCTTTGTATTTTCAGGTTTTTAATATGCATGTTTAAATGGATATTATATATATACTTGTTTAAATATATGCTTATATTTATATTTAAAATTTAAAAATGCAAAATACGATTTTAGGGTTTTCCAAACATGTCTATACTGTACAAATAGAATGATATTCTGTATGATGTGAAGACATCTGCTTTTAGCTAATGATCTAAATGATCCTTAACACTGAAACTCTAGGGGAGAATTCCATGAATGTCAAGGACAAGTAAAGGATATTGACTATCAGTACTACTATTCAGCATTGCTCTTAATGTTCTAACCAATGCAATAAGACAGGAATTTAAAAATCATGATATAACTTTAGAATGAGAAGATAAAATAATCATTATCTGAAGATGATATGGTTGGACAGCAGTAGTAACTGTCAAGAAAACCCAGTGAAATAATGTGATCATATTCACAGTAGCAACAGAAAATATCAATTAGTTAGGTCAGTCGGATATGAACCTAACAATAAATATGAAGAATGGGAAATATATTAAAAGAGTCATATATTAAGAAGGTGAATTCGGCCTATGGTTGTAGAAGGCATTGCGCTAAAGGGAAAAAGAAACAAATGTGGAGGTAAGAAAATAAATATCACATTTGGAGGTGAAAGGCAGCAGTTCAGTTTGACTAGGACATGGATTACGGATACGGAGGTGAAGTTAATGCAGCTATAAAATAATAATTTTCTTCTCCATACCAGAGAATACTTATCTTTTCCATGCCAGAGAAGCCCTTGATAACCTGGTTGTAATTAATGTTTAATATGTAGGCCATGAAGACAGTTAGGCTTTTGAATAGGGCCAAAATTAATAAAATTAATGGTCTATTCTACAGCCTTTGAAAGGGGAGAAAAGGAAGATCAGAAGACTAGTGAAGGAGGTGAGAGTAGAAGAGGGTTTCAAGATAAGAGTGTTCAAAAGATGATGGAAAAAGAATAGGGCTCACATTCAGGAAATAACACTGCTTTATATTTATATACAATAAAATTTGAGAAGTGCTAACTGCTAGAGTTCCTTTGTATTTCACACCTTGTACCGCACCTCTTCCTAATGCATTCAGACTGCTTATCACACATTTCCTCATTACTTTTCCTGCAATCTAGGAAACAGTCATCATGTTAACAGAGGAACTGAGGCCCATTCTCAATATTCAATACTCACTGGTAAAACCAAAATGTCTGTTACAGCTGAAGCTATCACTGTGCTTTCTGAATCTCACTGTACCACATGTCTGTTGATACAAAGGATCCCATTAAGAATGGAAAATACCATAACTGGGCTGAAATGATATGTTTTTATACAGATGATGAAGGTAGTGATGTGCCTATGAGTTATAGAAGCATCTTCGCTCCAGGAAATGATTTCTGAAAAATGTTTTAAAAAATCTAAACTTTCAGTAATTTGCAGCAAGAAGCCTCCCTAAAAGTGCAGCAAAAAATGGTTCTAGGATTTAGACACAATCTTCCAAGTGTTTCAGGTTTGAGTCAGGCCTCTTTGAAGAGTGGCTCTGCAGGCAAGAAGCCTGACTAACATTCCTTAGAATGTCGCACGTGCGGTTTGAAACACGCCTCTCTAAAACCCCAGACTGCACGTTGCTACATACCATTTAGCCAGATTATTGCAGTTCTGTGTTTGTGTGATGGTTGTGGACATAAATAGCCAGTTTACGTTTCCGCGAGCACAACATTTTCCTCACTGAGGCCAAAAATTGCTGCATATGAAGCAATGAAGTAGTAAAAGTATGTTTGAGCATATGAATCTTGCTCCATAACACTTGGCTAATTTCAGTCCATATATTTTCCCACAACTCCCAGGAGTTCCTTGTTCCCAAGTTCATGATCAGAGTAGCAAAACATCTCTCCCTGTAATACGATGTGTTATTAAATATATATCTGCAGTTTTTAGGTTTCCAGTACAAATTCTATAGTAACCAAATAACACATGAAAATCTAACTTTTTTCAATACTGTATGTCATTTCACTCCTGACCAATCTGAACAGGAACGAAACAAGGTTTCAAAAAAACATATAAATTTAAGTGCTTTACTTGAAGAAAATTGTTTCCTTTATTTCTTGCCCCTCACCCAACCCCAGGACCAGCAGGCCATACTAGTTCTTGTTTCTCTAAAGAGAATATACATTTTAGGTCAGAGAAAGAAGCCATGGAGAGGTAGTATTACTGCAAATTCTGTGTCTTTACAGGAACAGGGCCAAAATGATAAATTAACTTTACATTATGCCTAAAGAAGCCCTCCTTAAAACCCTGTGCTTTTTCTTTCTTTTTTTTTAATTTTTTTATTTTTGGGCTTCCACATTCAAACCTAACAAGCACCTGTTTTTCTACTATTGGCTTTCAACCTTGTTGTTCAATGGGAAGAGAGCAAACAGGTGTGTACACTCCTTTTCTACATTACATAATATTTTTTTAAAAACTGGAAGTCTGCATTCTATTATCATCATCTGGCCTTGCTGCTATGCACATACACACACCCACACACACATGTACACACACACACACACACACACACACACACACACACACTACCACACAGTTGTTAGAAAAATCTAATGGAAATCATGTTGGTCATAGTTAGACCCAAAAAGGGCATGTGGAAGATGATCATAAAAAGAAAAGTGGAGCAGAGGTCAGGGCCTTATCTCAGCCTGCCTGGCTAAATTCCCTGCATCATCAGACACAAGGAATATTAAGGAGGTCCATACATAGGACCTTAGTTATAATTTATTAGTTTTTTTCCTGGTAGCACTGTAACTACCCATGTATATGGTCTAATAAAACACTTCCATCTCCTGGAGCTGTAATAACTCAAAATGACTGAGGTCTTCCCCCTCTTCTTTTAAAACATAAACCATTTTTGTAGGCACTGCAAGCATGTGTTTAACACAGATCTTTGTTCTTTCCATCCATTACTACAAAGCCACCTAAAAATCAAAGTATTCAAAACCAAATGCTAGGCTGTGTCCACTCTTCCCATTCAGTTCCTCATATTTCCACATAGTTCCTGGAGAATAGTCAAAGTTTTCAGTTGAGATTTGCCATTTACTCAAAAGCTTTCAAAAAGCAGAACACTTTGCAATATGAAATATGTGTAGCAGGAATTTGCATTTCCAGTTCTGCTCAAATAGGCACAGTCAACGCCTAGTGAGGCATGTTCTAACTCAGTAACCACAGAATCCAGTGACTCCCATAATGGAAAGACGTATGCAGGAGTTACACTTCTGAACCCCAGCAAGAGAAGAGTTCACAGACGACAGGCTGCTTGTACTGATGGCTTGCCAGGAAAACAAGACCTTGCTAAGAAGAATCAGACCTCTGATCCTAGTCTTTAAAAAGGCCTGATTTATTCATGGCTTTTCCCTTATGAAATCCTTACTTCTGAACATTTTTGAAATACGGAACACTTCTGTTGAAAGAGTCAGAGACTTTTCTTGGTTTCACACCTTTTTGGTGTATTGGAGTTTCAACCACAGGGATGGCATTGTCTCTGAATAGACATCAGTCACACGTGGAAGACCTTTTCTGTCCAGATGCTCCCATCATCTCCTCATGGCTTTCATGCTTAGCATTAAGGAATATTAAGGAGGTCCATACATAGGACCTTAGTTATAATTTATTAGTTTTTTTTCCTGGTAGCACAGTAAAGACTAATGCTTGCATTTTCCTCCAAGTCTGAAAACCTGAGGGAAGTGAGTCATTGTTCTACTGACTTGAGGTCATGCAAGTCCTAGGAATTCAATGGTAATAGTTCAAAAGGATCTTAGTTACCAGAGACATGTTATACAAATTCAGCAATCCAGTTGGGTGTAGAGGCTCATACCTGTCATCCCAGCACTTTGGGAGGCTGAGGCAGGAGGATGGCATGAGCCCAGGAGTTCAAGACAAGCCTGGGCAACGCAGCAAGGTCCTGTCTCCATACAAATTTTAAAGATTAGCTGAGCATTGTGGTGCTTCCCTGTGGTCCCAGTTGCTTGGGAAACTGAGATCTAGGAGTTCAAGGTTAGAGTGAGTCATGTTTGTGCCAGCACACTCCAGCCTGGGCAACAACAGAGCAAGATCCTGTCTTAAAAAAAAATCAGCAACCCTTCATGCTGCTTTGCATAAAAAGGTTATCAAAATCTGTCAAATGGCTACATGGGTCTATCATGACCACGGAGTCTGGCCTGAGGCTCATGCTTAGGGAGTGAATGTTCCACTTGCCAAAGTGCTGTGCGTGCATGCATGCGCTTGCATGTGCTTGCACTTGTCCAGGTGTGTATGTGTGCGTGTGCATCTGTGCATTTGTGTGTGCGTGCCTGTGATCATGGCTTTCCTTTCCTTGAAAAATCAAAATGCATTCTGTCACCCAGTGACTGAAAGGCTGATTTTTATTCTGTAGTTTTCTATAGAAGAAATGATCAGGAACTGAAGGATTCACTGATTAATAAGTATGTAGATTACTTTGTGCTTAATTATATCTCATCACTCCTGTTATCAAAGCTCTTTTCCTACAGCCAGGAAAGTGGCCATCTCATTAATTTTTCCCCCGTTTGTATTGTCTAGATTCTTGCTTGTTTTCAGTCTAATCAACTGATAGCAGTAGTCCATCTTGAAGCCAAATATAATTTTGAGCAGACTAAGTATCAATTGATTCATAAGTTAACAATACTATTAAAATACATCATCATTCTTTAACATTTAAAAACATACCATTTTATCCTTTGCTCTATTTAAGTCTTTAAATACCTACTTGGCCATTTTGTTCATTTGTCTGTTTTCATTTTCTGCTTTTGTTTTCAAGAACATAACACCATTTCATCTGTCAATTATTTTCACTGTAAATGACTACTACAAAGATAAACAAGCAGAACACATGGATGAACAGAATGGAAATGACAAATGCATTCATAGTGTCAAAATATTTCTTCTTGGCTGGGTGTAGTGGCTCATACCTATAATCCTGGCACTTTGGGAGGCCAAGGCAGTTGGATCACTTCAGGTCAGGAGTTTGAGACCAGTCTGGCCAACATGGTGAAACCCTGTCCCTACCAAAAATGCATAAATTAGCTGGGCATGGTGGTGTATGCCTGTAATCCCAGCTACTTGGGAGGCTGAGGCAGGAGAATTGCTTGAACCAGAGAAGCAGAGGTAGCAGTGAGCTGAGATCCCACCACTGAACTCCAGACTGGGCAACAGAGTAAGACTCCATCTCAAATATATATATATATATACATACATACACACACACACACACACACATACACACACACATACACACACACACATACATTTTTATATATATATATATATATATATATATATATATATATATATAAATATGTATGTATATTTCTTTTAAAGTTGGAACTAGGCATGGGCAAACCCACAGTAATATCCACAGAAAACAGAAAATTCGGTCCACACTTTTTTTTTAAACTTACCCACGAATTATCAGAGAGAAAGTTAACAACAACAACAACAAAAAATCTGATGGTGGATGTATGGGAGAAAAGGAGACAGGAGGCGGGATTTTGGCTTTGTGAAAATTCAGCATTTCTTAGGATTTAGACAATGAATTTGAAATTCAATTTAATTAGGAAGGCTTAGGATGCCAGTTTTGTAAGGTAAATAAGGCTATAATACCCTTCAGGGGCTAAAGTCAGATAGTTACAGGATATTTTACTGAAACCAGAAGGATTTTTGATACGCAGGGCTCGTTACTTGTCTTAGTTTGTTCCTTCTTTTTGAATGCACTATATTTCTTGGGTTGACACTCTGGCAGCTGTTGCAATTTATGGTAAAGTCTAGCTTCAAATCCTGATGTGAAGTTGGAGTTTCCTACATAGGACTATTATAGCAGCAATATGGCAACAAAGGAACTTAGTTGATAAGTCTAATGAAATTTAATCTGTTAAGTGGCTTATGTGATCTATGTTGCTGGAATCACTTTCTAGAGACAGGTACACTAACTATATATACACAAAGGTCAAAAGAGAAAAGATGACTGAGCTACGAATTGAATCACGTGGCCTTTTGATTTGTGGGACCAGTGCTTCAGGCTCAACATAACAAAGCTGACCACTTTCACAACCCTGAGAGAGGAGTCATGAATGATCCAATTCTAGAGATAAGAGATATAGCTGAATTAATAAAATTTTGGCTGTATTTTACAAGCTCTGTGACTAGGCATAGCATGAAGTCAGTACAAAGTTCCAACCATGTTTAGATCAGAGAATCACTAGAGCAGAGGTCCAGACAGAAGAAATCCATCATCATCATAGTAATGGTAGGAAAAATATCAGCGTGGCACCAAAATCTTAACGGTAACTGCCCTAAAAATCATCAGGAGGATTTCAGAATCAAAATAACAAAAAGGACATACCCTCAATGCTTAGCTAAACTCTATGACTTAATAAGGTAAAAAATGAATGTTTGAAGCTAGATGAGAAGTCATCATTTTAACGAGGTTGACATGGATCTGTACTGATTCCAAAGACAGAATTTTTATGTATAGCATTTCCAATTCTTCAGGCATAATTTATAATGAGACAAGTTCCTTAAAAATTATTTAAAGATTGAATAACAAGTGCAGTTGCTGCCAAATGGGAGGGGACATACTAAATTCCCCTTCACTTTTCACTCGATCCCTACTTGCAACTCTTTGACTTAAAAAAAAAAAAATCAAATATTCCTGCTTACCATTACATGTAGACTCTTTATAGACAATTTCCACAAAACACAGCATCCAAAAATGGAAATTAACTTTGAAAGTAAAGAAAGGCATAACAAATTGAATTGGATTATCATTACCTGTGATAAACACTTTTCTGTCCCAGAAACATGAACATCAGAGTGACTGTCTGGATTCACATGCTAGAATTGATGCCTAAAAAATACTGTTTGGGATATGATTTCTACAAAGTGCAGAGAGACTGAACCATCAAAGCCATTATTGGCTCAAGGAAGAAAATATAAGGGAAAGGGCCTTGTCAGACTTATTACCTATGCAGGCTCACTCTGTCATCCATTATCCAACTTACTGGGTGTGAAATGCTAAAAGCAGAACTAAGATTCTGGGACTACCATTCTGTTGCTTTTTGTATTATTGAAGAAATAAATGCATTCATTCTTTATAGTCCTATTTCTAGAATGAGTCATCACCAATTATATATCAATATAGCTGAAAGTGAAACATCACAGAGCACTTTAAATGTGCTCACAACTACCATTTCTACTGGGCCTGCTATTTATCATGCTCTGGTTATAGGTGATCTTCAAGGTAGGTCAAAAGGGAAGAACCGGAGAAATGAGACGCAAAGAAAGAAAGACATTTTGTAATTGCAAAAATTGAGGTGTGCTCTGGATATCATGTTTGGTTCTTAAACATCTTCTTTCCCCTTTATAGCACAACAACTTCATAGTATAACTTTATAGCATAACTTGATAGTGTAACAATCATTTCTTACAGTAATCTTGTCTTTTGAAGTAGAAATCATATTTACCAAGGCCAGTCGGTGCCTGGCATTGATAATGTTAGCTAGGCATTGTGAAGGTATGTCTTTTGCTTCTCTTCTTTCTGGTTCCCTTTTTTTGGAGAAGAAATGAATGCAAGTAAAATTCAAGAGTTATCTGTATAGTAAAGCATGAAAATTTTTAGCTAAACAAGATAAACTGACATTCATTAAATATCTACTATGAGCCAGACATTCTAGCATTTTAACGCCTTTAGTCCTTATAATAATCCTAAGAAACAGGAATCACTTTGTCTTTCTCACAGTTGAAAAAAACTGAGGCTGAAGAAAGTTAAATGGCAAGCCTTTGCTCTCAAAATAATAAAGAGGAATTCCAAGGCAGTTTACTTGCCTAGCCCATAATATAGCCATTGAAATATTCTGCCCTGCAACACCTCTTTTATTCCAGAACTATATACATCACCTTGCAGTTAAAAACAAACAAACAAGGCCATTAGAGAAGCCATATTCTTCTACTTCCTAGCAAGCATCACCTCTGAATAATTCTCTAAGTTTGCAAACTATATTGTCAGGGAATGTGACTTAAAATATTACTTTTAGGTTGTGCATTTTTAGCAGAAGGCAGGAGGCCAATGTTAGTCAAATTGATGCTATTTTAGTCTTCACTCCTGGAAAATGCTCAGTCAACATTATCTAGTTTTCTGTTGTCTGTTTCAGAATAAAATGGTTATATTTTTTGTTAAGCTTTCCTAAGTACTAGAAAACTAACCTGATCTTGAAGAGTTAGACTAAATTAGAACAGGAAAGTTATCAGAAATTCAAAGATGTGACCACAGAGTGCTGGAGTGTTATAAGGGTTTCTATTTAACCTCCATTCAGATTATCATCATTTTCCTTTTAAAAAATATTTTTTAAAAACCTAATTTTCATTTAGTTTGTAAAGTTAGGAAAAAAAAGTTAGAAAAGAATACATACTTTACTTTTGTTATGAGACCAAAGTAAGAGAAATGCATATACATAAAAATGCACATACAAATATAAATATGCTGAGTTATAAACATCATCAGGGAGTTACGGCAACAGGAACTATTCCAAATGAAATGCTAAATTTAGTTATGATGCCTGTGCAATATTTAATATTTGCATTAGATTTCTGATTGACCTCAATGTAAAATTAATACCACTAGATCCTTTAAAAACTGATTACATGCAGCAAAGAGACAAGGAGAAAAGGCAAAAAAAGTACTTCTGTAAGAAATGGAGATAAATTATATAAACTAAAAAAATTATCTCCAGAGACATTTGATGTTAGGTTCATTTTGTTGACTTCTAATTTTTTTTTACCTCTGTTTGTATATAATATGCAAATCCCGCACAAGAAACTCTTAAAAACAGGTCTGATGGTAGCACTCCTTAATTAAAAGTTAATTCCTGACTGTCAAGTAATTTAAATGAGCAAAGTTTAAAGAAATGGGCTGCTCTAAGTAGATGACATAAGACATCTTTCGTTTGGTTAAATTATATATGAGGATCATCTAATCAGACTTGCTTTACATAGTTACCCCTAACAAAAATAATGCTAAAAATCAGAGTGCCAGACATATTTAAAGTGTTTACTAATGGCAAATAACTGCAAAATTGGAAAAAGAATGTAAAATGTGAGTTAATCTGTGTAATTTTCATCAGTCTCTTCAGTATTCCACTGATTTTTACTGAATTTCATTCAACTGACTATGCCAAGCCTTATCTTTACCTATTTAAAATTTGAAATACAGGAAGCATGTTCTTAGAACCTCTTGAGACAATATACATATATATATATTAAAATATGCCAGGCTCATTGGCACTCTATCCCAGCACTTTGGGAGGCTGAGGCAAAAGGATTGCTTGAGCCTAGGAGTTCGAGACCAGCCTGGGCAACATAGCAGAACCAGACCCTGTCTCTACAAACAAAAACATTTAAAAATTAGCTGGGCATAGTGGTGTGGGCCCTTAGTCCCAGCTACTTGGGAGGCTGAAGTGAGAGGCTCATCTGAGCCCAGGAAATTGAGGCTGCAGTTCATGCCACTGTACTCCAGCTGGGGCAAAAGTGTAAGACCCTGTCTCAAAAAAATAATAATAAAAATGAATAATAAAATTTGAACTATGGCAAGGAAAGTCATAGATTTGTTCAAAATAAGTTAAGGCTATTGAAGAAATCTGAGAATCACAGAATTTTCTATTTACTTCTGTGATAAGAGAGCTGAGGCACATGGCAAAAATGTTATATAGTTTTTACCTACAAATGCATATGAGAGGCGTGACTAAAATATTGAACTTTGCAGTTTCGAATGCACCATTAACATTTTTCACTTAGGCTTCTTTGTGTCCTAAAAATAAGCAGTCAATATTGAGTAGAAATGTCAAGAAATCAATAAAAAGTAATTAGGAAGAGTGTTTAATGTCCTTGAGAAAAGCTTTGAAGGCAAAAAGGGAAGCTTCGGCTTAGTGAACAGTCAACATTCTTATATTTTTTTCCATAATAAAAAGAAAGGCAATAATTTAAATTACTTTTTTAAGAAAAATAAAACATAGAGATGCCAAGTGTCACCCTGGGCCATATTGCAGCTAATGTGCTTACTTTCCTTCATAAAAATCCACAAGTGAAAGCTGTTTCAGAGTACTGAGTCCTACAGGCAGTCAGTGTTAGATATACCCATGTGTGATGACAAGTAACAGAGAAGGAACCCTTGTGTTAACACTCAGTTGCTTTAGCTAACCATTTCTGTTATCTTAGAGGAGAGAAACTGGGAGAAAGGAAAGAATTATTTTGTAACTTCGATATGTCAGGGCAAAAATACACGTGATCTCATAAGGCTCTTACTAACGTGTAAATTCTATATTGTTTACCTGCACTTATTAGAAAGTAAACAGTATCTCAGACAGATTAGGGAGTTTGCCAATACCCTACAGATGGAAAATAGCGGAGTTAAGATTCAAACTCAGATCTCTGACCACAAAATCCCTACTCAAATGTCTTGAGTATTTTCAATGGAAGTTTTTATTATTTTGAGGGCTAAGGACTCCTTTCAGAATCTAAGGAAAGCTATGAATTTTTGTTTACATGTACTTACAAATACCAAGCATACAATTGTGGAGTTTCATGGACCCTCCTTTTCTGAAGCCAATTCAAGTTAAGAATTCTTCACGTGAGGTCTGGCTCTAAATGACCTTTGACATCTTCCATAATTTAGAATACTCAATAACACGATTCCATTAACGATAAGACTAAAAGCTGTTTCCCTCTATTCATTATTTTATTTGCTTTGTTTTAGAGGCCTTTTTCAATAATCTATTTAACTATTTCAGAAGCAGATATAAGAACATTTAAGAACATCACCAAAATTATTCAGATCATGACAAGATAATATAAATTAGGAAAGGAAAACTTAATTAGGAGTCTTTGGGATTATTTTAAGAATAAGGATGATTTAACCTTTAGGACTTTATTACAAATGCTGTCACTATTATTTTACAGATTACTTATAATAAAGGAATATTTTATTTAAATATTCAGATTTACATGTTTTACAGATTACTTATGATAATAAAGGAATGTTTTATTTAAAAGGTATCCCTGTAGATTTAAAAAAACTCAAATACATCATACATATAACTTTAGAAGCTGGTGGGAGGATGAGGGCAGATCGAAAGAGAGTCTCTATTTTTTCCTTTTTATTGAGAGAACAAAGATGCTTACCAGTCCTAAATATTCTTATTTTTTAAGTTTGGACTAGCATTATTTAATACAGAAGCCCAATTTTTTGAAAGAAAACTGCACTAACTTATTTTTTTTTAAAGTACATTCCTTCTGAAAAAAATCCCAAAATGCCACAAACAATTAGATATATTTTTATTTACATGTTTGCAGAGCAAACAGCCTCAAACACACTAGGAAACTGTACCTAAATCTTTTTTATAGTATTGTATTTAATAGGAAATTCCAAGTTGAATGATTATAACATTAAATACAGAAACCCACTCAATATAATTGTAAATACCTGACATGAAATATAACTGTGTCATTGTTGAATAGTTAAGGGTAATGGTTTATTTCATATTAAATTTGAAACAATCTCTGATTATTCTTTCCTTCTCTCCTCAATTGCTCTGGGAACAGTTTTGAGAAAGCATTTTCTATAGTGAAGTTTTTTTCCTTCTATCTTTCTCTCAAGAGTATGACAAAAGATTTGAAAGAAAATCTCACTTTTAAGTTTGTACAATATTCTCATTGTGAGACACTATTACCACTGATTTTAGGTAATATGCTGTTACTACCACTAATGTGTTGTTATTACTACTAATCAATGTGAACATTACAATGAATTTTTATTTTATAGAAATGGAATGGCAAGTCTGCTATATCTAAAAATTGGTTATCAATTACTCTAATTATCTGAATTAAAAGCATCATTTATCAAGTGATGAATAAGATTGCATCCAAGCACAAAACATATTTTTCTTTAAAAGGTGTTGTTTTAAAATAAATCTCTACAAATAGATTTATTTTTACTTTTTAAGACTATTCAGATAAAATTTTAAAAAATAAACAAACTGGTTTTATAATAGGACCTTGTAAACTTCTAAATAATTTGAATTATATTAACTCTGAAAATTAAATAAAATTTAACTGCAAAGAAAGAGAGACTCATTTCTAAAGCTTTCTTTCTATTGAAGTCCCTATTCCATAGGAGTAATTTTGACTCCATATTTTAATGACCAATGGAGTCAAAGTATCCAAGCGTGGCTAATATTTGGTGAAATATTATTTCAGAAAATTTAAAATTCCAAAAGAAAACCACCATTCCTTTTTTATGACCTCAATCATCAGGTCTCAGAGACTATTATAAAGGAATTTTTAAAATTTGAGTAGCTGCAGTATTTGTCATATTTAGAGGTTAACATTGCTAAGTGAAACTGTCAGTCAAATCTTCCTTAAAACAAATGTCATATTATAATTCTAGAGTCTTGAAAATTACACACACACACACACACACACATACACACACCACCCCTATATATACTCATACACTTCTTAAAGTTCTTAGTTCTGAAGTTTAACTTAGAAAAACGCTAACTGATCATCATATGCACAGCAAGCCCCATGCCAAAACTATTCCATTTGACTTGGCCTGTAGTTTATCACAGTCTCAGATAAATTAATAAAACTGTGTACATTCTTTCTTGTTTGCCTTCTCAGATACTTGTAAGTCTCATTTATCTAGCAGTAGAAAAATAAATGAGAGAAGATACAAAATATTCTAATATATCTATGTGTACATCTGATCTGTTTGTAAATATAATTAACATTTGAAAATCCTCCGCAAAGCTTTCATCCCTGAGGGGCTTCTTCACGACAGTCACAGACATTTGGTCTCTAACAGGCTGCTGTCAGCTCAGATCCATTAGAGACAAAGAATTCGTTTTTATGAACCTGCTCTAGGCATCTAAAACTGGGTTCGGATAATTTTTATCAGTCCAATTTATCTCATTTAGCTATATCATCTTTCTGTAAGCAAATTCCTCTCAAGTAGATTATCTTCCTTTAGATCTGGCTGTCTCCTCTCCCTCTGTGTCTTAAAATATGGCCATGATTAAAAAAAAAAAAAAATTTCTAGAGCCAGTTGAAGATAAACTGGGGAAGCCTTGGTAGGTTGGGCAATTCCTCGTAACTAAAGAAAGGAAAGACTTGTTGAGGACACGTAGAAAAGGTTTTTCAATGGGACTCATTGCAACGGCAGGTAGGGTTTAACTTCAAACTATTCAAGATTTATCTTCCAACCTCGAAGTTCTATTATTCCAAGGATAGGATTAAACTTTATATACATGAATGATGCTGGTGATTTTGGCTAAACGCAAAAATTTTCATACTTAAGATCTGATATGAATTTTACAGATCACAAAGTGCTACATCTAAGTCTTAATTTCAAGTATCCTGATTTTAATTCATCAACTAGTACCTTGTTCATACTGGGACAGGAAATAAAGAGTAGATCAAGAGGAGATCCCCTCTTAAAGTGAGGAAATACCTACTGTCCTTCACAGATTTTCTACTGTACATCTCTACAGCAAACATTTTGGCACTGCAGCACTTTTCGTCAAGTATAGCAGAAGCTACTTAAAAGACATTGTTACTTATCCCATGCTGATTGCTATTCCTAAAAGTTATATTTTATTAAATATAGTTTTAAAAATTCAAGTGGCTACCAAAGAGTGTTTTTCTGTTCAGAGTTTTATAAATATATCTAACAATAGAAACAACTTTACATTTTTTTAAGTCAAACCAGTATTTTCAGAGGCCATAAAAAGCACATGTCAATGATCGCAAATCTCGAATGACAGGCACTAACGGCATGTTTGTCCCCACAGATTACTAATTTCATTGATGAGATTTTCTATAGCTTTTATTGGCCATCAGCAGATGAATGGGGGTAGGGGGACCTAAATGTACCAGGACCAATAAAACCTGCCTGTACATGATAAATATAATCTTGTTTGCGCTATGACTTGAGAATCGTTACATTGCAGTGGTATTTTTCCAAGAAGGAATACTTGAATGTGATCCATTAATTTCATGACAGTAGTGACAATAAAGTATGAAATAATGAAATTTATTGCACAGAAGTGCAGGCAACACTTAGGGTATTTTTCTCAAATCATAAAATTCTTAAGCCTTGGAAAACCAGAACTTGCCTTTTAATAGAGGTTTTGGACTATCCCTTTTGTTTGTTTATCTTGCTGTTGTTCCATTATAAAATATATGATTGCTTGTTATTTATTTGCTTAAGTGATGTGCAGATTAATCTTCCAGTTCATTATATAGAAGTTGTTTCATTTTGTCTTCTGCAAAGCCACTTGTGTAATTCAGTAAACATTAGCCTGATATTATCACTGCTCCTCAAATGACAATATCCAGATTATAAACTCTTGATAAAAGGATACGTTCCTTTCGAAGATTCAACTCTAAGCTCACTTAACCTAGCTCAACAAATCACTAAAAATTATTCAGGAACCTGTCACACATTTTATTTAATATGCCCCTCCTACCTTTACTGCCTCCCCAGAGGACACTGGAAGATGGGAGATAGAAAGAAGAAATTAAGGAAACATTCCCTTTAATACACCTTCCATATATCATTCCTCGGTACAATGGCAGGTAGGCAACTAGCAATTTGTTAAATTAACTCATTTCCTTGGACTCATTCTTTGTTACTGAAGGGCTACAGCTCTGTTCTATAAAGAACCACTACTTTGTAAGTGCTTGTTCAGCATATTTCATTTTTGCTGATGGTATCTGAAATTAATCAGTGTGCCAATCTGAGCACACACAAAGGAGTCAGAAAGGGCAGTGATGGCAAAGACCATCTTTAGCAGGAGTCACTGGGGTAGAGGTCTAGTATTTCCCTGGTGAAGCCATCACTTTTTCAAAGATCAATTGTGTTGTAACACCACCTCAATGAAAGCAATAGGTTTCAACCACGAATTTTCTGAAAATATTCTCAAATTTAAAAACAGACCATATATTTTAAGTTGTGAACATTTTTATTCCTACTGCTTTGTTAAATTTTTCTGTCTTCATTCTAAATAGTTCGTATTCCAAAAGAAACCATGTCAATGGGTAAAAGTAAGAATATAACAGGTTTCCAATGTGCTCTAGCCTGTGAGCTGCTGACCAGAAGAAAGTGAATTACATTTCTTTTTCTTTTTGGAGACAGGGTCTTGCTCTGTCACCCAGGCTGGAGTACAGTGGCACAAACACGGCTCACTGCACTCCAGCCTGGGTGATAGAGAGCGACCTTGTCTCCAACTTCTTGGCTCAAGTGATCCTCCCACCTCACTAGCAGGAATTATACACTGGGATTGTAATTCTGGGATTACAGGCATGAATATAACCCAATCGAATTATATTTATGCCAGGCTGACTTATATTTTCTCTACCCATCAATTTACAAAAAAAGACATAAAATAATGCATTCAGAACTGCCTCTTACTTTTAAAAATCCCTATCAGTACCCAGAATCCTGAAAACAACTGTTTTGGAAGAAGAAAAATAGGTAGAAGTTAAAGAAAGTAATACAATGCAATCTTGTCAATGAAAGTCATAAGATTTGTTCGTATGTGTTTATGGGGCAGGAACAATTTTTTTTATTCCAAGTAATAGTGCTACTTCAAAGATATACAAACGATATTCAGCTGATTAAGAAAAAACAAACAAGCTGATTTCACATTTGCCTGCACGAGAAGAACATTTTTTATGACCTACTGTTATTAGGAGGAAAAAGACTGATTTCATTGATCCTGTTATTGATTTTCTGACTTACTTCCAATTTGATTTCTTAGATCCCACTGGAAAAGTCTAGGAATCAGAATAACTGGATTGCTTTGCATGAAAATTATAATAAATATGGCATTATAGCCCAGGTCAAGTATTTGTGAAAAGAAAAATATTAAAAACATCATTAATGAGGTATCTCTATAATATCATAGGACAAAAAAGATCAAAGTATTTCTGCAATCATTTGGGGAAATCAAACAGATAGGATATTTCAGAACTATTAACATTTATTATAATATTTAGACTCCAAAGGGGTCAATGCAAACCTTTTTCTGACTTATGTTGTTGGTGTTCAGCCCCTAATAGGTTCAGGTAAAGAATGTCTGTAGTGTTTCCAGGTCAGATAATAAGAATACAGAGGTGGGGAACACCCTTATTGTCTTCAAATATTATTTCCGCATCTCTCCCAGCCTTTGACCATGAAAAACACCATCATGAAAGAAACTCAAATATAAAAGTACTTCTGTAAACAAATATAATTAAATGCTACCCTGTTAAAACTGTTGATTCATTTAAGGTAGACCAACATGAAACCCAATCAAATTTGCCCTCTAGGGTAGCCCTCATTTGCTAACTTTTATGCTTCCCTGTATTATTGTTGAAAAACTCAGCCATTAGAGAGAAGAAAGAATAAAAGACAAAAATGGGACTCTAAGGCAAATATAAACAGTCTAAACAGCATTATCATTCACTTCATTTTCTTGATTCTTTCCTTCCTCAAGTTTCAAAAAGTGACCGACAATTTTGCAAATGAAAAGTGAAAATTCAGGACTGGCATGGTGGCTCACACCTGTAATCTTAGCACTTTGGGAGGCTGAGGCAGGCAGATCACTTGAGGCCAGGAATTTCGGATCAGGCTGGCCAACATGGCGAGACCCTGTCTCTACTAAAAATACAAAAATTAGCCAGGTGTGGATTGTATGCACCTGTAATCCCAGCTACTCAGGAGTCTGAGGCAGGAGAATCACTTGAACCCAGGAGGTTGTAGTCAGCTGAGACTGCACCATTGTACTCCAGCCTGGGTGACACAGTGAGACTCCACCTCAAAAAAAAAATTCATAGTTATTTTGACAGCAGAATCACACATTAATCCATTCTCCTTTAAAAGCTAATCTCTACCAACATAAATGCCCAAACATGAGTTGCTGTTTATTTCAACAGATTCACTTGATTTTCATACAGGTATGATTTTATGTGTGACCATTAGGCATATGTGAACACTGACACATCTCCCATGCATAGCCTTTTAGAAGAACACACATTTTTCCACCAGCTTCTTCAGAGAAATACATGAGAGTGATATCCTAGAGTCACTTTTTAGATGTGAGCAGTTTCCAATCAATGCCTTAAAGACAGCACTCAGAATACAGTTTCCTAAAACATCCATTTCCTATTGATTTTTTTCTTTGTTATAAATGACTTGTATTCCCATGACAGGAAAAAGAATTCAGATTTTCCATTTTTGATATTTAGTATGTGAGTCAAGTCTTAAAGATGAGAAGTTGTTAGTTTAATAAAAAGAGTCATCCGAGAAGGATACTTGATTACTAGAAAAAGAGAAAATACAATTCCTAGCACTTTGATTTATCTTGTGATGAAATCTTAAGGAAAAGTCACTTTTGTGATCTCACGATCCTGGTATCCATTGCCAGTTTATGGACTTTCAAATGTACTTGGGAGAGTTTCAGTTTAAGGGGGTGCCTTCAACACCAAGGTGTACCATTCACGTTTTCTTTTTGTTCAAGCAAATGAATGTTAGATAGTTAAAATATCTTAAATTGTTCATGGAATAAATCAGGATGAAATCACAGAAATAAATTAGAAAGTGATAATTGATCTATGATCTATAATTTTCTGCATTTATTTTTGTCAAGTTTAGAAAAGTAAATCATCTTTTAGTTGAATACATTCACTTCAGTTGACAGCTTGGCCTACTTCAAAATACATTTTAGTAACAGGATCAGGAGTTTGGTAAGATATGAAAACCTTTTGAAAAATGCAGGCTTATTCACATTGAAGACCACACAATTAATATTTAAAAATCACCTTCGAATATACTGGCCCCATAGTCTTTATGCCCCTCTATCACTGAGTTGTTATTCTCCTGGGACAGTGATGCCAGGCTTTTTAACAGTGAACACTGGGCAATTACTGGCAAGTCATCATTTCAACATTCTTGTGTCTTGATTTTGACACATGGAATGAATGTCACAGTCATAAGGAAAAAAAAATAGTTCAGATTTCTTGAAAGCAAAGGATGTCTGACTTAACAAAAAGTCCGAACTTGCAGATTTTCTAAAAAGATACTCAATCATTAGTGTACTTACACAGTAAATATATCAGGATATATATACATTCTTTGATCCTGCTTAGAAAATAGAGAAGATGAGGATAGCAGCACAAGGCTACTTACAAAAACCAGGGTGCTCTGACAACATGAACAGGACCTGACTTCTGGAAAGTTGCAAAAGGGCTCTAGAAGAAGTACCATTGAGTTGAAATCTGATGGATGAGAAGTTAATTTAAGTAAGCAAAGGGCCAGCATGATGTGGGAAGTATGTGGGTTGGTTTAGGCATGCAGAGAAGAGGTTTTCCTTGAAGACCCAGAGGCAGGAAGGGACATAGCCAGTTCCAGTAAGTGAATGCAAGTCAGTGTCATGGGGTTCTAAAGGGGAGGGGATGGGCTTGAAAGGAGTCAGGGCAAGAATATGCATTAATATGGCACTTGCTTATCTTAAAACGTATCAGTGTGCTCACTCTCATGAACTACATATACTTTCTTAGCATAATACACTACATATTCCCTTTCTACTCTTATATACATTATCAAATAGTTTATCAAGTCCTTCTATTCATAGAGATAAACTTTAACTCGATTCTTTTAGCTGATGTGCAGGATTAACTCAAGGTTTCAACTACTGGATGTGAGCAAAACCAGTATTTATTGGATTTGTAGTGAAAAGAAAGTACTAGTTGAATAAATAGAAAAGGATGCATATTTTTTGAAGATAAATGGGTGAAGGATATGAACAGACACTTTTAAAAGGAGACATATATGAGGCCAACAAACTTATGAAAAAATGCTCATCATCACTGGTCATTAAAGAAATGCAAATCAAAACTACCTTGAGATGCCATCTCATGCCAGTTAGAATGGCCATCCTTAAAAAATCTGGAGATAACAGATGCTGGAGAGGATGTGGAGAAATAGGAACACTTTTACACTGTTGGTGGGAGTGTAAATTACTTCAACCATTGTGGAAGACAGGGTGGCAATTCCTCAGGGATCTAGAAATAGAAATTCCATTTGACCCAGCAATCCCATTACTGGGTATATATCCAAGTTATATAATAAATTGTTCTATTATAAAGACACATGCACACATATGTTCATTGCAGCACTGGTTACAATAGCAAAGACTTGGAACCAACCCAAATGCCCATCAATAATAGACTGGACAGGGAAAATGTGGCACATATACACCATGGAATATTATACAGCCATAAAAAATGATGAGTTTGTGTCCTTTGAAGGGACATGGATGAATCTGGAAACCATCATTCTCAGCAAACTGACACAAGAACAGAAAATCAAACACCGCATGTTGTCACTCATAGGCGGGTGTTGAACAATGAGAACCCATGGACACAGGGGAGAGGAGCATCACACACTGGGGTCTGTTGTGGGGACTAGGGTAGGTATAGTAGGGGGTAGGGAGTTGGGGAGGGATAACATGGGGAGAAATGCCAGATATAGGTGATGGGGATGGAGGCAGCAAACCACATTGCCATGTATGTACCTATGCAACAATCCTGCATGTTTTTCACATGTACCCCAGAACCTAAAGTGCAATTATATACATATATACATATACACACACACACATACACACACACACACACACACACACATATACAAAGAAAACATAAGTGGGGGGGGAAAAATAAAAAAATAAAGATAAGTCTGATCTAAGTTCTATGTATGTGTTAATAAACACATATAAGAGCTTTTACACTCATGGAAAAGTAATTACTTGTTATTCCCTTAAGGTAATTTACCCTTGACCTGACAAGATCATTTGATTTTTTTGTTTATATCAATTGTGAGTTAAATAAAAGCATTAATTTTTGCCTTATCATTTCACTCACAGTATTGCCAAAATTATTTTACCAGTTATATGCATTAAAATTTCATCATTTATTATTTCATTAAAAGTGAAGTGAAAAACATTCTAATAAACTATATATACCAACATGTATGGGGAGGCAATTGCTTTATATTCATTCATTTTTTGCTAGCTAAAGCATCAAAGACAGAGTTCTAATCAGAACATCTGCTTAAAAAATAACTTGAATAGCTGGGGAAAGGGTGGGAAGAGGAAATGGGAGGGGACTGCAAATGGGTATGAGGTTTGTTTTTGGAGTGAGGAAAATATCCTGGAGTAAGATAGTGGTAATGAGTTGTACAACACTGTGACTTTACTGAAAACACTGAATCAGTTTGAAGTGTGAATCTTATAATATGTAACTTATATTTTTAATAAAGTTGTCAATAACATTTTAAAAATAACTTGAGTTATTAAATCCTAGGAAAAGAAGATATGTACATTTAAATATTTTCTTAATTTTTTCTTTGTCCTATTCACAGCCAGACCTCTATATTGCTCAGTAAGGATTTACACATTGACATTATAGCAAAATTTGAACCATCTGGAATATTAGCATGTTTTTGGAGAAAAGATGGCTCAAGACAACAAAGAGGAAGAAATTCTAAACTAATAATCTCAAAAGCTCTACGAAGCACATTTATGTGGTGACATAAAACAAGAAGTAAATCAGAAAATTTTGTTCTCCTATGTTTGAAGGCATTTTTCCATCCTTTTTCAAAGTCTCAATATAAAATTACATCCTCATTTGAATAAGTTCAAAGATGGTTCACACAACCGGACAACTGTCACATAATTCTACTCCATTAAAGGGTCTCGACTGCCTTTTCTAGGAAAGCAGATTTCATTCCCTACAACTGCGTTAATCACTAACCCAGGCAAGCTGTTTAACTAATCAGAATCTGGGGCTGACAACTGCTCTAATTTACTGATTCCATTTTTGTGCCGCTACAGCCATACCAAGCCCCTCAATCACTGTCAACTACAGAATTGGAGGAAGTAGACAAATTTCATTTTTAATGATTACTTAATTAAAGGCAGAGTTAAAGTTGCATGGTTAGTTTTTATCCATCCAAAATTACTTACACATACTTTCAAACTAAGTGACCACGGAACAAATGCACTCTTTTGAAGAAGTGGGAAACCAAACACAAATTCACCGAAGCAAGGATGGAATAGAGAGAATGCATATTATTTATTTAAGACATTCAAGTATATGTGGCAAAGTAACTTTGGGTTGGCTTTAAGGTCTTTATCCATAGAAGCATTTATAATGGCACTTGTGATTTTTTTTCCAGGAAAGTTTACCCCTTATCTGTAAATGAATGAGGTGGAATATATTTTCAATAAGAAATATATTTCCTTACTCTATCTAGGTGAAGTTCTGTCTGGAGGTGGTGGCTAGACTTAATAGCTTCTGGAAATCACTCCTAACCCTGAGATTTTAATATTATATGAAAAGTGAAACCCAAGTAACAGCTCTATGGAGGTAGTTTTATTGTTTCAATTCCATTATATATTTGATTCCAAAAGAAAGACTAAAAAGTCTCTGAAACTAGCCTTGGAAGAATGGAGTAAGCCATAGATAATGTGAGCCATATTTCCCCAAGCACTGGTGCTTAGGCCATCCTGAAATCAGCTGAAGTAGGGGCCTTTGCTCCATTGCACAGTTCCCCAGCTCACCTCCTCCTAGGCCTTTTTGGTCATTCTTCCTTTCTGTGATGCTCATTCCTCTTTATGAGCCCCGGCTTTCTCCCCCACTGAATAAAAGACAGGTATGTCTGCAACTGAAACACCTTAATGCTGTGCTTGCATCTTAAAAGGCCCTTGCTGAAATGTGGGCACATTATCAAAACCACTCCTTGATGCTGAGAAGATCCTATCTGCCCACGTGACTCTCCTGTAATGAACTTTTCCTACAGTAGAATCACTAATATATATATTTCTTGATGTTTCTCTCCTATGTTTCTTCCATTTTCCAGCTGTTCTTTGAATGCAATAAAAAAAGAGGCAATTCTATCCTATGTGCTTTATTTATGTGTTTATTCACTGAAAATTGCTGTTACATTTTTGGTTTTTTTTTTTTTTTTTTTTTTTTGAGACAGAGTCTTACTCTGTCACCAGGCAGGAGTGCGGTGGCATGATCTCAGCTCACTGCGGCCTCTGCCTACTGGGTTCAAGCAATTCTCCTGCCTCAGCCTCCCAAGTAGCCGGGACTACAGGTGCCCACCACCATGCCTGGCGAATTTTTGTATGTTTAGTAGAGACGGGGTTTCACTATGTTGGCCAGAATGGTCTCTATCTCTTGACCTTGTGATCCGCCCGTCTCTGCCTCCCAAAGTGCTGGAATTACAGGTGTGAGCCACCGCGCCTGTCCCCCTTTTCAGCATATTGATGTCTAACAGCTTGTCTCATATTATACTGAGGTATCACTGACAGCACTGAAATTTGTTGTTTTAATTCTTAAGCCTAAGCCATAATTCAGATGCTATAAAAAGTAACAGGGCCATGCTGCAATGATCTATGAAAATCATATCTGCTTCTGCAATTTATTTCTGTAAGACAGTTCAATTTGAAGTGATCACCACGTCTTTTTATTAGTCTCCAGTTGCTATATACTAATCACCTCTAGCATGTACATAAATAGGTTGGATATAGGCCTATTTTTAGCTCTAAAATTAATTAGCTCTCTTTTTTAGAGAGTTTTATCACTGAGTTGAAATTCTACTGCATTACACATTTATGCATTTATGCTGGAGGACTGCGTCAGCCCCAGGAAAGACTGTAGACACTTGAAGATGGTCCAACATTATCATATAGGCCAGTAAGAAAACTGTCACGCTTACAGAACAAAGAGGCGAGTATTCGGCACTAAGCAATCCTCTAATTCGTTCAAGCCAAAAAAGAAACAGTTAACTCTGGATATGAGTAGGAAAAATTTAATAACTGAATTGAGAATTTCTCTACCCCACGCATCTCTAAGAAATATCTATTTGAAGGACTGACTGCTGATGAAAACTATAGCCATGACAAAGCTCACAGAGGTGACCGGTCCAGGGCTGTGTTTTCTGGTGTCACCTAGGGATTCTCCAATAGAATAGCTGACTCAGTCTCAGCCCACAAAATACTGCTATAATCTTTCTCAGTCCACTTCTCTGAAGAACTTGTTTCTTCAGCTCTAATGTTTAATGTGACAATGAAGTTTGCTCTACAGATGGAACTGAATTGCAGGCAACATCCATCTAATCCTACAGCTTACAGGACTTCCACTCTATTAACCTACACAAGTATACAATTCAGAATAGCCAACCATCTTTAAAGACAGATTACACTGTATTTTAACCTCCTTGAAAAAGAATGACGAGGCTTTACTGCCTTCCATCTTCAGTGAACTTGTGAAAAAGGGAAGAAAGGCAGGGATAGGCAGAAGTGGCAAAAATTTTGATGTTGTTTAATATGACCAATATTTCCAAAATTTTAATTTGCAGGGCTCTTGAGTTCTCTCTAATGGGGAACAGCCCAGAGATTACTGTTGATGAAGGAGTTAAATGCAAATGAAAAGTAATGGGAGAAAGAGGGAGGGCAAAGATACACAGGGTTCAATTAAAGAGTGCCATGTTATTTTTTCACTAAAGAAAAGGAAATGTCGATTTCTATCAGTAACATAACTTTCCCCTCTCTAAGGTAACTAGGGAATTTTGAAAGTGAAGAGGATCATGACATTATTCAACATGATCCAACTCTTGGGAAAGCTTTTCTAAGACATGAGTAGTCTGTTCATTTTCTACATATTCCTAAGAATGTTGGTTTTGATGGAGATATTTTCCTTCACATTATAGATCAGTGACATGAAGCTCTCTCTTCAAAACAAAATGAAAAACCATCTTCATTTCCACCTGGGGCTGGGGGTGAAGAGGGGAAGAGCAGACATGGAAAACTGGCAAACACTCTGGGAAGGGAGGCCAAAGCATTCTTTTGGGTCAAAATCATCTAATTTTGCGGTTGCTTTCATTGACTAGTCAGTCTGATTTTTAGCATCCAGACACTGGCTGAAAGCACTGTGCACATTCCTTTGTTTTGCCTTTGGACTGTTTAGAATTGGCTTGATTATATCCTTATTTGGATATTACAGTTTGATAACAAGGGGACACAAAATGCTTCCTCTGATTCTTTAAATACTCTCATTTGTAAGCACCTGACTTTTAATAGATGGAACTTAATGACATTAGCAAAAGGAAGGTCCTTCTGACCAGGTGTCATCTGATGAATCTGGAGAACCACACATACCTGGCAGAGTGTCCCAGTCAACATCACAGTGAACGTCAAGCAACTTCACATTGGGTGTCGAACAATGTGTCTTTTCAGAATTCTGTTTGTAATCCAACAGAGAACACTATAACTAACCTTCCTCGATTGCTCTGGCATCTCTATATCTCAGGTATAGAAAATGCTATTATTTTGTATTTTACTAATTTCTGTACTTCCTCATAAAACTGTGATAAAAGTACATTGCTTTTCTCAAGTTTTGCTTAGTTTTTTTTCTTTTTCTTTTCTTTTTTTTTTTTGAGAGAGAGGGTCTCACTCTGTCACCCAGGCTGGAGTGCAGTGGCGCCAACATAGCTCACTGCAGCCTTGAACTCCTGGGTTCAAGCAATTCTTCTGCCTCAGCCTCCTCAGTAGTTGGGATTACAGATATATCAGATATATGCCACCATGCCCGACTAATTTTTTTTTTTTTTTTTTTTTTTTTTTGGTTCTTGTTGTCTAGGATAATCTTGAATTCCTGGGCTCAAGCAATCTCCTGCCTTGGCCTCCCAAAGTGCTGAGATTACTGGCATGAGGTACCATGCCCAGCCTGCTTAGTAATTATTGAGTTCACAACTTTGCTGGTACACTTTAGTATCTCAGGATTGACTGGTGTGCTAAAATTTCACCTGCTCTTACCTTTTGCATCATCAGTAATTGCAGGGCACCATGCCCGGTCCTATGTAGAGTTGATTCAAAGTAAAGAGGACTGAACCAGGTGGGTCCTGGAACCTGGAGTCCTAGCTCCTGTGGACTTTTGCTGTAAGATTTCAGGCAAATAACTTATTCTCTCTGGGGTCTACTGTCCTAATCTGTAAAATTAGTACACACTAAAGCTCCTTTGATTTTACTACAAGGACAGTGAGTAGAAACTGTCTGGGAAAATACGATCAGTGTCAAGGCTGTGTGTGAGCAAACTCTCCCTCTCTCTCACACATGTGCACACACCCACACATTCTGCTTAACTCACAGGCTGATAACTTTTAGACATGACCTAATTTTATTTAGGCTCAGGATCTTGTCAGTGTGGGTCTTCATAGTTGCTTTATACAATTAAAATACGCAATATGAGACCAGAGCTCAGACTTTATTATTATTAGTCATGCTCAAAAGAAAAATAAGGAACCGATGGAGCCGCATGATGGGTCATGAAGAAAAAACACAATAAAGAATACTTTCAAAAATGAAACACCTCACGAGACTAAATATTAGGAAAATCACAATTTCTGAAATGTCAGAAGAGTTCCATATAGAAAACTCTGGAAAAGAAAACACACTTAAATTGGAACACTTATCTATGGGAAAAAAGAAACAGTCATAAGAATATTGGCAAAGTATTACAATGAACATCTGCAATCTAGGCTTTAAATTATGATAATAATTGATATTAACAAGTGTTGGATACAATTTAGGACATGCATTTTTAAAATGTGAGTTTTAACCAGAGAGATTCTAGACATGACAGGCAGAATGGAAGATTAAAGTTAGAAGACCATCTACTCTTAATGAAAAGAATCCACTAGTCTCTACCTGGTAGGACAGGTTTGATGTATAGCAGCTATGGAAGCACAGCTGAAACCAAGCCAAAAACCTTCTCCTTTGGCTGGACAGGAAGAATCTAAAGTCCAGAGGAAAGCAGACAAGCATGGGGTATGCATCATTATGTGCAATCTTTCCAAACAGAATCAAAGAGGAAAACACTCGCTTCTCTTTCTCAAAATTAAGAGGGTCTATAGCACTAACTTGTCTTTTACAAACTCCTAACACACGTAATGCAGAAACAATGGAATGAAAATTTTTCCTGTTCATGAAATCATCTCTCCTTATTACACAATGGTTCACAAGATTTTGACTTCACTGTATCAGATGGAAGGAAACGAAGAAAACTAATATATACATCAAAGTACATTTCCTCCAAAGGGAATCAAAATTTCATAGTTTTTTCAAACCAACTACCTTCTATCTCATGATTTCTGAAATAGAGACTGGCTATACTATAAAGGAGGAGCCTCTGTTCTGTACTCCACCTGCCAGAGCCTCTCACGCCACTTTGGAAATGTGAGTTTTTTTGGAAATGAAAATATTCACTTAAAAATGAGCGACTTATAGAGAAGACAAATTAGGCTGTCCTCAGGGCCATTAGCTACAACAATAATCTTTCTGCATAATGTAGCTTTGGTATCTCTTCTAAGATTATATGTATGTGCAAACAGCAACCCTCACTCCAGCCTCTTCCTTAAGAAAAAATGACTTCTACGAAGTCCACAATCAATCATGCCGGCTACTGGCAAAGACATTTGGTGATGTGGCTTCTTTCCACAAGGACTATGAAAATTTGCTTGTAGTGAGAATCCTGACAAGTGTACCTATGTCTCCTTTCCAGTCACCTAACTGGACTTGCATACCTCAGATGGAAGGACCCCTGACAGAGAAATTCCATACTTGGCCATCTCAAAGCAGTGGTGGTAGAGAAGGAAGGTAGAGAAGGAGGGTGTTTCTCCTCCTGCCCAGGCCTGGTGCTCTAGTATCCCATGCACTCAGCAGATTTCCTTCAGAAGAGCCATGCTGACTCTTACAACACTGGTCTGTGACTCAGGTTGATGAGCAAATGCTATTCTGTCCCTTCCAGATGTACTCTACTTTCATTATTTTTCTGCTACTTAAAATAGAAAGCTCATTTGGGCCCGAAGTAATCAAAAGGCAAATGCTGCTCTTCACTGCACACACAAATATTTCCAACTTCATACACGGATATTTTTGTTTCATGACCCACTTTTGAAGATAGGTAAATTGTAGAGTCTAATTTTTCCAGGAGGCCTTCATTACTCCATTTTTCCCTCCTTAGAGGGGACTTTGATTATCTAAGCCAGCCTTCCAGGGCCAATGCTCAGTTGGAATCCAGGGAAGCAAAACAGTTAGATTCTGTTTGTCACAGCAATGCCAGGCAAAGACCCTACATGACAGAAAATTGTGTGCTTCTGGACAAATTGACTTTGCTAAGAGGCTGAAAGCAACTGACTCACTCATGATCCATTAGGCAACTGGCTAGAATCCAGCAGGCTAGAAAATAGCTACACAGAATAAATCTTTGTGTCTGCTGCCACAGGCCAACTGTGCTAAATTCTCATAGTGAATGTGTGTAATACATAGTTTTTGACCCTGTCCTGGGAACACTTAACACACACACAGAAATCACTGATAGTATTTGGAATATACTTCAAGTCATTACGCATATTAGATTTAGGCTTTGAAGGCTAATTAAATTATGGAAATAAAGTAAGAAGAATAAGAAATAGACCTTAAAGTTTTATTGATTTGTCTTAGATTAGAACAGTCTTATGTATATGGCGGATGTTGAATAAAGGTATTTCACTACTAGCTATGAAGATGATAATGAAATTATAAACTCAATATCATCTTTTCTTTAGGGAAAACAAGATACACACAACTTGCTTTTAATTATCAAGGCAGAAAGTAACCCAAATATTCATATAAAAAGCTAAAAGAAGAAACCCACTAAAGTATGTCAGTAACAACTCCCTAATCAGCAGGAAAAAAGCACAAATTTAACTATTTAATCACACCAAAAATTCCCATAACTTCTTTGTTGTTCTTCCTCCATTTAACTTTTGCATGATCTTACAACTCAAAAAGTTACCTTTTCCCAAAGTTTCAACCAGTTGATCTTCAATCAACAAGAGTACATGAACTTTTAAAAAATTTGCTCAGTGTGTCACAATAAATATCTTTATCTATTCACTAGTATATAGAAAATTTTGTGGTTGCAATTGCAATTCTCTTTTTCTTAGATCATTTTCAGATTCTTTGTTTCTTAACAGCATGACTAGTGCAGTTTGGAGAAATGTGGTCATGGGAAGATAGTATGTTTGAGGTGGTTTATCAATAGGGGAAATGGAGCACTGCACGGAGTGCAGAGTCAGGAAGAGAATTTGCATCTCACCCTTTATATTTTTTATTTTTTTGAGATGGAGTCTGGCACTGTTGCCTGGGTGGGAATGTGGTGGCACAATCTTGGCTCACTGCAACCTCTGCCTCTTGGTTCAAGAGATTCTCCTGCCTCAACCTCCCAAGTAGGTGAGATCACAGGTGCCCATCACCAAGCCCAGCTAATTTTTTGTATTTCCAGTAGAGACAGGCTTTCACCATGTTGGCCAGGCTGGTTTCAAACTCCTGACCTCATGATCCACCTGCCCTCATTCAAGAAAACACTAAGTCAACACCAAGTACTGGGATTACAGGTGTGAGCCACTGCACCCGGCTCACATCTCACCTTTTAATATAAGTGAAAATGAAATTTATGGATTTTCTTTTCTTGGGGGGCTAGGCTTAACAAATGGCTAATCACACACACACACATACACACACACACACACACACACACACACACACACAAACAAACACACACACACGAGACAGAGAAACAATAAAATCTCCAAGTTTCCATGTAACTCATAAAAGAGATTCCCTAGATAGCAGCCAGATACTCCTACTAAGAATATCAAATACAATAAAATCATCTTAAAATTCTAATTCTTTCCTTTGTGATCACCAGCACAACCTAAGTACCAAGAACCCTGATAAAGAATCATTCTGCTCAAGATTACTGTTGATATTCAAAAGAAAAAAAAAGCTATATATGTATCTTTCTTACTCTCTTTACATGCCCATGGAGTTTATCTTCACTAGGAGATCTACAGGTGGTGATTTTAATACTTTGGAGCCCTGGACTTTTATAAACTATCACTGGCTCACAGCTTTGAAGTCTAGAGAAAATGGAGCAAGGCCTAAAATGTTGGGTTCTGTGTCTTGCAGCTATACTACCCACTCCTCTGGGAGTGAATGCAGCAGGAGGTACTTAGCAGTGGCCTTCATTGTCCTTAGAGTACACATCTCTGGAGGATGGTCCAGTTGTGATAAACTTGCAATACAGTAGGTCCAGCCTGGCTGGAGCACAGCAGACATTTTCACATGGTGCTGGGTGAGTGGAGGAATCACTGAAGCTGCCTCAGGGGTCAGGCACTTGCTGCGGGGGGTGGGAAGCTTTGCGGGGGAAGTAAACCATGGGACCACTGGAATTAGGTGTTCTTGGGGTTCTATAATTACTTCAAAAGAGGAAATCTGGTCTTATTGTTTTAAATACAAAACAGTATGATTCCATTTGGAAAAAACAGAGTCAAGTGCTTTAAAAATCTGAATTTGAAAAGCATTGCAATCTCAATCAGCATGGAGTAGCTGGCTGTGTTGGACCCCCTCATTCAAGATAATACAAAGTCAATGATATCAAAGTTGAAGGTGTATCAAAGTGTATCAGGAGGGGCAAGGACATTCTAGAATGCTTTCCCTAAGATAGATCTGAAGTCCTAGATTGACCCTCAGAACCAAAGTAGCTTCCTACTGGTCCCTCTCTTCTAAACCAGACAAGGATCTAATTCATGCAATTAAGATTAGAACAGAAGCTAGCACATTTTCAGAAGCAAGAGGCAGGACTGAGTCTGACTAGGACATTATCATGACTTGCTTGAGAAATTCCATACTTTGTCAGGGTTTCATACTCAAGCCACAAGCTATATTATTGGTTGTGAAAAAGATGTGAACCAGCTAGTAGGTAAATGAAATGAAAATATAGATATAATTTATATTTCATGTATAAACATATGTATATTGCATGTACATGTATGTATATGCATGTAACATTACATTGTTACATATACATATGTGTATATATATGTTACATTAAATATATGTATATATGTAATTTTTCCTTTGTTAATAAATAAGTAAGCCAAAAACAGACCTCACTGCAAGGAGACAGAACAATTTTTTAAAAGCACAACTGCAGGTATCTCAGCTCTCCACAAAAATATAAAGGCAAATATTGTCAGAAAAAAAAAAAACAGAAACAACAACAAACAGCCATTTGTTCAATTGCCTCAGTCCCAGTTTAGTTCTAGAAGCAATCTTTGTTCATTCTTTGTGTTATTTTCAAATGCTAAGAAAGAAAGGTAATTTTTATCATGTCACATTTACAAAGAAACAACACACAGTCCATGAACTCTTTCTCTCTCTTTTTTTTTTTTTTTTTTTGGTTTCTTTTATTGTTGCCATGATCCTACTTTTATCTACAAACTCCTGAACCCTGGAGTCCACACTACAAAAGCAGATATTATGAGAATCTGTGAAGCAAAAGATCTTATCACGAAACTTTTGCACATTCTACTATTTGATCACAAAAACCTCAACTATACAAATAATAGTCTCACTTTTTCTTGGACAGCTCTCTAGTTGGCTCTACGGTTGCTTTTTAGTCATATCAATTCCTTTGGGTATTCAAGATACTATCTTGCTTTTCTTGGCTGCAGCACTCTCTCTTGGAAAACATCTGGGCCACAAGGCATATGTTGTGTTTAAGATTATGGTGTGACGACCCTAGGAGGCCAACCAGAGCCTAGACAATGTAAGAACAAATGCAATGCAAAGTAATTCGACATTTCAAATGCCTAATAGATGAACCAGCAGCAAGTTGTGGTTTCAGGAGAATAAACACAGGAACAGAAATTCATACAGAATCAAACTGTTCTAGCAGTAAAGAAAATATTTATTTATTTTTGATAATGAATAACCCAAAGCAGCAATTGCTTTAATAGTATGTTATTTAAGTATTTGTTGAAAAACTGTCACTATTATCACACTGGCTCTAACTGGGGATTGGAAAAATATTTGCTGGGAGTTTTAACTGAGGCATGAAACTCCTTGCATGTCAATATTAGGTATTCATTCATAAGTCAACAAATATTTATTGTGCATGTACTACACAAGAGGCTGGGGTTGAGCAGAGGGGGAGGTAGACAGGTGAAGATAAGAAGTAATAAATGGTAATGATGATTTGATCATTGGATTTTTGTCTAAAAACGTTTACAGCATTATAAGAAAAATAAAGCACATTGGAAGATAACCATCATAAAAAGATGCTTTTGACAAATACTTGTAGCTGGGAATAAGGGCCATATCTGCTCCATGCTTTGAAAGATGAGTATAATGTCAATAAATGGAAACTGGCTGTAGGGCACAGCAGTTCAGGTGAGTTGAATGGCTCATGTGGGAAAAGCCATGAAAAGTACAAAGAGCACTGAGAGATCATGGATCTAAGAACTGCGTGTTTCCTACTTTTGTTAGTCACTTAATTCTTTCTTTCTTTTTTTCCCATTAAAAATATTGGTAGCCTTAGGCCTTGTTTCTTCTCTCATGGTTTTCCTTCCAATATCAAAACGAATTCCTGTTTTCTTCTGTAAGAACTAGCCAGAATATTAAGAGAGTTCATTTCTCCTCTTCTCTACTGCAGCTACGTAACTACTAGATACAGTTTGGATATTTGTCCCTACCTAAATCTCATGTTGAACTGTAATCCCCAATGTCAGAGGTGACTGGATCACGGGGGTGGATTTGAACTCCTGGCCTCAAGCACTCTTCCTACCTTGGCCTCTGGAAATGCTGGGATTATAGGCATCAGCCATCATGCCTGGCCTATTTTTAAAACAGTTTTTCTTTCACACATTTTAATAAAAATGTTCAGCACAAGGATAAAGAGTTTTACTTGTACTCGCACATACCCCTGAGCTGCAGGTTGACTATAGTTATGATTATATTCAATGTAACCATTTACTCCATCTTTTATAAGAATGGCTTGTGGTTTGGACCTAGTGATATTCTCATGATCCTCATGGAAGAGGCAATGGCCATTCCTATGTGAATTCAGATCATCTGCCCAGGCAACCAGAGAGTCCCTGCCTGGGAGGAGCACGGTCTCAGCTCATGGTTCTGAGCTTCTGGCTTTCCATGGGCAATGGATCAGCTCCCTAGTGGCGCTTCCTCCTCCCAGTGTGTTCAGACTCGGGCTCAGCTTTGCTAATTTCATGTGTGGTTTCTGGTTTTCCCTTTTCTTCTCCCCCACCTTTATAATAACCTCAAGTGACTTCAGATGACAGTGGTCTGTTGCAGCTTCTTTCAATACACATACCCACTTCAGCCACCATCCATCCATCATCTATCCATCCATCCATCACCTAGCCACCCACCTTCCTCCTAAAATAGCTTGTGTAAAATTCCCACACATGATACCAGAACAACCTTGTATCCTCCCTGTATTGAGGAAGGGATAAGAACACATTTTATATTTCGCTAATTCTTAGTAGCTTCCCTTGTCTCTTTTTCTCTGCTAATTATCTTTTCTATTCTATTAATATAGAGTAGTAGGCTAAAGAAGTTGCATGTGGTTGATACATCTTCATACAGACCAGGTTTTTTAAAAGAAATATCAACCATCCCAAAGACTCCTCAATCTGGCACCCATTCAGGGATAAGATTATGACGAAGTTAGCATCTGATACCCTACAGGCTCCTGCATCCAGATTCAGACACGGGTTAATTCAAATCAGTTCCTAACTTCAGTTCTAACTGGCTACACCTCCTGTTCTTTGCGGTATCACTGTATCATTAATACCAAATTATCTGTCTTCATGGAGCTCCCTGAGCCTGGCCCATAAATCGAGCACATTTTTTTCCACCTCCCATGAGTCATCACTGATGCTCTCATGCACGGAACAGGTCTGTCTCACAGTCTCACGGCTCCCTCATCTAGACCTTGCTCAATGTACTCCATCTCTAGACAGCCTTGTAATTTGCCTTATAGAATCCATGGATTGGACATAAAAGGGAGCTATCCAGATTTAGATCATCTTCCTTTAACTGTCGATATCTCTTAAATGGCAATCAGGTGTCCCACAAATAATCATGTATTGGAGGAAGAAATTTCTTTTATACCTTCTGAGTTATTTTAAACCTGGGGCTGACACATGAAGAAACACCTTTCTCCTCCTGTCACTACCTGCTCTGTCTCCCTGACTTGACTCGTTGTAGTAAAGGTCCAAAGAGCTCATTTAGCTGTCATTTGAAGGAGTGTATTATTTCCAGCTCTCCTCAATTTTTCTTTAATGTATTATCCCTAATGGGATATTTAAAAAAACTTTATTTTCATTTCCTTTTCTCACCTTTTTGTTTGATTTTCAGTTCAGTCTCATTGTTTTTTCTACCTTTCAATATGAATAGCGCATATAATTTAGAATCCTAGATATTTTTTTTCTCTTTTTGCCATATATTTTGTCTCGTTATGGAAAGAAGTAGCAAAGAATCATATTGGCAACCTGTATTTGCCACAATCAGGGAGACAGCACTAACCAGAAATATAAAACTAAGGAGGTTTAATAACCTAGACTAGACCACAGAAAGTAATGCTTAAGGCGGCAATTATAATGATAAAAACACAACTGTAGCTTTCTTTCTTTGTGCTCTAACTTTACAATAAACCTTTTTTGGAGATAGGGTATCAAAATTATAGAGAAAGCTATGTATTCCAAAAATTAGAAACTATAAATACTCAAATATGTTTGAAAGTAGTATCAGATAGGGTCAAATTCTCATGCAGTGTGAGTCACTTGCTTCAGGTTCTTGAGCTGGAAGATTCCATTTCTGTGGGATCATTCCCTAGTGGAACTGGATTTCCTCAGATCTCCTTTCTCTCAACCCCTCTTGGAGGAAGCCTTCTGCATGTACCACTCTGAACTTGGCTCATGGATTAACCACATTTTCCTCTACTCTTATGAGTCATCAGCTAGATGGTGTGAAGCACAAAGATTTTCAGTGTTCTTTGTAAACATTTTTTTCTTATCATTATTTTAAAGTTGAAAAGAACATTAGAAACCCTTGAGACTAGTTGCTGACACAATGTACCTGGAGATTCACTGGGAATTTATTACATTGTTTCCACAAGCAATTCTCAATGGAAGATGAGAGAGTCGAACTCTTAGAAGTCTAGGAACAAATATCACAATTTGTTTGAGGAGGTGGTAGAGGCAGGAGTGAGGAGAGAAAAGAGTTGGGCTGTGTCTGCAAAATGTCTCCTCCTAAGATTCTGGCAAGTCTCCAAGAGAGGAGATTCCTCACTTTCATTCTAGTTGAGAATCACTGATTTGGACTAAGTCCCTTCAAAAGAATAAATTGAGGTCCCACCACTTTGTGACTCCCCCAGATATAATTAAATCAGTTATTGTGGCAGCGCTGAGAAGTGAATTCAGTCTTGTTGACTCTAGTCAAATCATTTTTCCTATAAATCTTCTTTAGTTTGTTTAGATGTAAGAATATTTACTACTAAAGAACTTGGAAGTAGAATAATCCTCAAAAAACTAAAATTTTTTTTATAGTCACATTCTTGTGCTGATGAAAATATTCTGTATGTCTACTGAATCAAGGTCAAATCTTGCTTGTGATACTGTTCCATAGTTTTGTAGAATGTTACCACTGGGGAGAACGGACAAAGGGTACAGGCATTCTCTCTGTATTATTTCTTACAAACATATGTAGATCTACAATTATCTTAAACTCAAAAACTATCTTTAGTTTAAAAAATGTATTCAAATTTTCAGCTAGACTTACTCCAAGCTAGGATATGCACGTGTTTTTTTTTCCTGAAAACATCAGTAGTGTCAAAACTCTCAAAAATTTTATAACACCCACCTAATTACCTTTCTGCTCTTACAACTAATTTTCTAGCTATCTCACAATAAAATGTTGAAATGGACATGAGTTGTCAAAAAATCAATACTAAGCATTGACTAAGGTTGTCTGTTCAAATTTGAGAAGTAGGAAGGTTCCCCATGAATGTTTAAACAAACTGTTAATTTTTTAAAAATGGTATTATAGGATTGTTTCCTCAAATAACAACTCTTGTAGCTTTCTTAGTAGTAAAAAATATGTAAAGAAACAAGGTAAAATCATACAAATGGAAGATGATACCTCAGTTCCATTAAAGTGTAAATCATTTATCAACATAAAAATAACTTACCAGTGCAAAGAAAAAGGTAAATCCCCGCTAAAATCACTTCTTTCCCCCTACCACTCTATTTAAAATTGGAATACTTCTTCAGAAATAAGGAGAATCATCTTATTTTGATGACACAGGTCAAAGGCAAAAATCAAATATTTTTCCCTGCTTGTTTATCTCTTAAATACAATAATTCTTTAAATGTAGGTAATGTTTAAAGAGGTCTGAGTTATGACAAAAATTTTAAAAATGGTTACATACCTTCCAATTTGTTATCATTGCCCCTATACCCTAAGAATTCTAGAAATTATTATTTTTTTTTCTTTGAGATAGAGTCTCACTCTATTGTCCAGCCTGGAGTTCAGTGTCATGATCTCTGCTCACTGCAGTTTCTGCCTCCCAGAGTAGCTGGGATCACAGGCGTGCACCATCATGCCTGGCTAGTTTTTTTTGTATGTATAATAGAGGTGGGGTTTCACCATGTTGGCCAGGCTGGTCTTGAACTCCTGGCCTCAAGTGATCTACGTACCTCAGCCTCCCAGAGTGCTGGCATTACAGGCATGAATCACTGCGCCTGGCCAGAATTTTATTTATTTATTTATTTTTTCAAGAAGCAAATTAGAAGAGCTCAGTGTTTTGTATAATAGGAATTTAGACCAGGATCCTGGCTAAAATGCATGATGAGTCAGCAGGAGACAAATGACAATACCTAAACTTAAGTAAAACATAACCACATTTCATCAGTATAAAGGCATTACAGAAAGGTAACCAAAGAGATGGTTGGCTGAAGAGGAATATTTTCTTCTCATCTTAAAAAGTAGGAAGGATTGGAAGACTGCCCCTATGTAGGAAGGAGGAGAAACATCAGGATAAACCAGCATGAGGCAACCCTTCTCCAAGCAGAATTCCAGGCTCCAATAAAATATGGGGGTGGCCACATGTGGAATCTGAATATCCATTGTGAATGAACAAATGGGATCCTAGTTTTGTCTTTATGAAAGCTACTAGGCCTAAAAGTGCATTCTGTTTGGTGATTTCATCCTTTCCATCTCTTTTGTTAGAGGCAGACTGTGAAGCTGATGCCAATTTGCATTTAGAGTCAATTTCCAAAGACTGACACTGAATCTTTCTGCAAACGCTTTTCTTAAATTGTGTTGTTCTGTAGTGCTGAGCCTCCCTGACAGTACTAGAACCCGTTGTTTCCTTGCTTTATGGCAATTTACATCAACACAAGCCCTGAATACTGTCAACTGACATAACATACTAAAGCAAAGAATAAATAAACATGAAAATGGACTCTGTTGGCTTCTGGTCATAAATGCAGAAATGACAAGATTCTCGTTTGTCTGCATTTAACAACAATATGTTTCTTTATGAAGTTGATCTAAAAATTTTAAACTAATTTTAAAAAGTCAGAATTCTTATTTTACATAAACAATAGCTAAAGCCTTTAAGCAACAGAGGTAAATTAAAACTGCCTTCTCTAAATGACTGATAGTATTTATTTTTATAAAGATAAAAAGTTATATATAAAATTATACTGTAAGTACAGTTGACATTATTATTAGGCTACATTGTTTTTGGTTCCAAAGTTTATCTAGGAATTTTGTTAAATATTTCTCAAAATAGCATGTGCTATATAAATCAGTTTAGATAAGGTGCATATTTCTTACTCTAGGTTATTATGCAGAAGAATTGCTTAAAAGACAACATACGTTTTCCTACATACATTTTCTAAGAATTACAGATTTAAACAGTTTTCATTTCTAGAAGCCTTACCATAATGATTTATGATTCTAATATTTTGTACATGTAAAAGTAAAAACAGTATACACTTGAGATATAGCACCTGCAGCCCTGCCCATGACAACTGTTATATATTCCAAGTGGCAAAATAGTCTATAGGTCTGTAGAATATTAGATTTGACTTCTGGAAACCAACCAATATATTTAGAAAATTTAAAGCAGGCATCAGAAGCAGGTAGTATACAACTAATGGTATTACAGAGATTATTTTACTCATGACTAAGTTTTAATGAATTTATTACATATTTAAGCATCATAAAATCTCTTTTTAGTCATGACATATTGAAAACCACAAACCTCACAAACAATATATTAAGAATCAAATCCTAATATTGTGACTAAAACTTTGTCCAATTGGCCAGGTGCAGTCACGTCTGTAACTAACTGGAACTGAATGATTTCGGTCCTTATGAACGAACATACAGTATACTACCTTAGTTCTTTATTTAGGAGTATTGCAAAGAGACTACAGAAGCTTGGAAACAACGTTATTTAAAAGGTGAAGAATACTTTCTTATTGATGTTATTGCACTGAAAGTTTTCCTGGAAAACAGTAAGTGGAGAATGAATTAATAATTTGCAAGCATATGAAGAAGATATTGGAAAAGGATAAGAGCAGTAACTGCCCATTTTAGTTGGCAATAACTGAAATATAAAGTTCTTCTACCTGGTAGAATGAAATAAATTAAAAACACTATTCATGTCTTTTTAAGGATTTCCCTTTGGGAAAAATACATTTATATTTATGTTTATGTTCCCTAAGAATATAATTCTTATACAGTCTTCTCTAGTTAATCTCATTAGGCTAAATATTCCAACACATCCAATACTTATCCAATTAAGTTCAGATTCTTCAATACAGCATTGTAAGCCCTTCAAAATAAGGCCTTAACTATGATTCCAAATTTACCTTCCTGTTTATTTCCATGTATTCTTTGCTTAAAATTACCTGTATGTGCGCTGTATGAAAAATTGACTGCAGACTTTTCTACTTCTGAACATTGGAATACTTTTTCCACTTCACCAATTTTTACTTTTTGAAATTTTCTTCTTCACTCAAGACCTTGCTGGGTTTATCTAACCAGATGTGATGCTGTTTGCACAGCATTCATTTTGTCTCATTGTGTATCCTCCCACATTTTCCCCTTCAACAGTTCTTTGCACTGACTATCTTAAGTCACCTGAAGTCTCTCTCAAGGCATTAAGTCTATTATACGTGTGTGTGTGTGTGTGTGTGTGTGTGTGTGTGTGTGAGAGAGAGAGAGAGAGAGAGAGAGAGAGGCGGAGTTTCTCTCTTGTTGTCCAGGCTGGAGTGCAATGGCGTGATCTCGGCTCACTGCAACCTCTGCCTCCCGGGTTCAAGTGATTCTCCTGTCTCAGCCTCCTGAATAGCTGGAATTACATATGTGTGCCACCACGCCCAGCTAATTTTGTATTTTTAGTAGAGATGGCGTTTCACCATGTTGGCCAAGCTGGTCTGAACTCCTGACCTCAGGTGATCTGCCCACCTTCGCTTCCCAAAGTGCTGGGATTACAGGCATGAGTCACCACTCCTGGCCTAATATATTATATTTCTTTAAATTTTTTTGTTGCAGTTTAATGTTATTATGTATAAGGGCTCTGGAAGGAGACTGGAACCTACTGCTTCCTATTTTGGGTAAGTCTATTTTCCCATTTAAAAGAGACAATAATAGAATCTAACACCTAAGGTTGTTATGAAAACTAAATTAAACGACAAATGTCAAGCACTTAGAATTGGCTTGATACATAAATAAATAAATAGGTTTGTTTATTTAATTATATGAAACAACTTCCTCAAAATATTATGAAGCTCACTCATGGTTTAGGAACAGGTGACCCTCAACCTTAAATTTGACTATTTTATGCTTATCTTGTGTATTTTTGTGCATAACTGCAAATTTAATATGCATACATTAAGTGATGATGACAGGCTGGATTTAAGCAAGCTAATAACAGTATATTCAAAGAGGAGAACTAAAAATGCATCAACATTTTGATGAAAAGGAATAAAATAAAAAACAGATAAATATTATGGAAGTAGATTATAGAATGTATCTTTAAATAGTGAGATTTAATGGTGGCTTTTAGATGTTTATTTCCTGGGGCTATAGTACAAGTCTATTGTACAAGTCTTTTAGACCCATTTTCATATGAATATGTAGTATTGCCTATGCATATTTACTAATCTAATAGTAAGGGCTAAGCAGGATGCTATTTTGGATTTCTTCCAGGCTTATAATTTGACTATATAAACCCAACTATACTTATCAGTAGCTCTCAAGTTCCTGTATTGTGATCATGGGAAGACAGATGACTACAACCAAGGTGACTTTTTAATAATATGTACATAAGGTATAGACCCTTAAAATGCTGAAAATCTAAATATTTATCAATGTTGTTTAATGTACATGAACGGGTGATTCATCATAATAATAGCATCATAATTATAAAAATAGCATCATAATTTCCTAAGCTTCTAAATCACCTTATTACCTACAAAAAAAACTACACTAATTTTGATTAAGACAAAAACTTTCCAGTCATTTTGTCACTCACAACACATTTCATCTATAATTGATTTATCGAAAATATAAAATGAGATCAATGAAAATAGTAACATTTATTTTTAATTGATTACAAATTTCATTAACATATATCTGAAATACAGTGCCTTGCACATAGCAGGTGCTCACTGTATAAGTACTCAAAGAATGTATTACTCCATGTGCATGTTAACATTATTTATCTCATTTTGCACTGAGATTTAGAAATATTCAACATTTACTTCCTGGCAAGTATTTTGTGATGGCTTTAAAGTCCCTCCCATATCTGAGTAATGGACCTTAATAAATGGGTCATTGTCTGTTTCATGACATATACATTAAAATCACTATACATGTTTATTTGCAGATAAGTTTCCTGTAAGTGTCCCAAGCTTGCTAGAATTGTAACATTTGTATAAGTGACAATATACCAAGAATTAATTATTATAAAACTTTGTTTACAGATCTTTTTCAAGTAGCTCTAAAACTGTTTTTTTGTTTGGTTTAATTATTAAATTCATCACCGTGTAAAAGAAAAGATGCTAATATCAATATATTCTCCATGTAGTTCTATGCTGTCTTACTATACTTTATAATATTGACAACACTTTGCTATCTTTAGTTCTCCATTAATACATATTAAAATGGGATGTAATACATAGGAAAAGGTGCAGTAGAAGGAAGAGGGCACAGTGAGTTAATAAAGGATAAAGAATTTCTGTTAATAAAGAATTTCTTTTTTTTTTTTTTTTTTTTTTTTATTGTATTTTAGGTTTGGGGGTACATGTGAAGAACATGGAAGATTGTTGCATAGGACACACATGGCCCATTCAAAAGTGGGCGAAGGATATGAATAAAGAATTTCTTAAGGCAGAGACACTTCACCGTACTTAAAAAAAATAAGACTCACTGATGATACAAGAAGAACACATAAAGAACCTTTTGTTTTGTCTGACTAGGGCACACGTTCTGATTTCCTGGTCTCAACATACCAGCAGTCATTATATTTTACATTTAGTTACTTCTTTTCCACAGCAGTTATCTAAAAAATCTATTTTGCAGATTACCAGAAAACTTTAATCAGTATCCATGACAAGACTGACATAGTCTTCATTTGTATAGCTCATTCCTATTCTCTTCCCCTGAAAGGAGAGGGTCCTCCAAGCAGCTATGTTCAGCCAGCATTATTTAATACAGAGTAATGGAAAGAGAACTGGCTTTGCAATCAGACAGATTTGATTTTCCATCTTTGGCTTCATCATTTATTAATGTATTCTTATGCTTATTATAGAACATCCTGGATACTTGTTTCTCATCAGTAAAACAGGATGATAAATTTCATATATTTTATTGTATTATTTTGAAGAGCAAAAAAATACCTAGGTAATTCATTCATTCATTGATTAAATGCACTGGATGCTTAGGGTACAAAGATAAATACAAGAATGCCTCTATCCTCCTAAAGAAGCTTATATTCTAGCAGAGGAAGACAAACAAATAAGGAAGTTTAAGGGCATTCCAATAAACTTTGGTACAGGGCACATTTGGAACAAAAGGAAGAAACAGAAAATTCTGTGTAGGGGAAGAATATCAAGAAATAATTCAGAGAATGTTATCCAGTCCTGTCATCAATAAATGGTTACCATTGCTGTCATTAATGTCATCATCTATATCATGTCTCTCCTTCAGTCACCAATGACTAAACTTCTATTTTCACAGAAATCAGGTTCTCATATGAACAAAGTGGATCAAGCCTCAATAAAATGGATTTATTTAATTTGTATACAGAATCAATTTACTATAATTAATTGTGCAGTAATCTATGTAGGGTGATCCACTCAGCGCTTGCCTAGACTTTCCTGGTTTTAGCACTGAACATTCAGCATTCCAGGTGCCCCTGGGTATCAGTTTTAAAACCAAAAGTTCCCTGTTGTAGGCAAACAGGGACAACTGGTCACCCAAGATCTATATTAATGGCTAATGTGGCTTAAATTATTATTTTCTATTCCACCCATGGTGCGTTCATTTGAAAATGCAGAACTGAAGATAATCTCTAGTCAACCAACCATCATCGGACACATTAACAATCATCTTTTACTGAGGATATAGTAATTATGTTAGACATTGCACCTAATCCAATTCATTACTTTAATTCATAGTTAAAAGCAATGAAGCGTAAATCTGAAGGATTAACCAAAAGGTAAAAATGTCATAGGTTAATTTACAAAATGACATCCTCAATGTCAAAAATAATGACATTTTATTATTTTAAAATTTATCACATCTTTATCTTTTAAAATATTAGAAAGAAGCAAGGTAATAATAACTTTTAGGAGTTGAGATATTTGTATGAGTCACAGGAATAAACATATTTGTAAGTGCATCAACAGTATTTTCCTTCATTCTGATCACAATGATTGTGTTTCCATGCAAGAGTATCTGAACTCATTATTTTGCTTTCAGGTAAATACATAAGTTTAGAAAAATAGATTGGGGTTGCAATTTAGCCTTTACTCACTATATACCAAAATTAAGCCATTTTCACTGACTTGACCAGTTGACTTCTTTAAAAAGTAAATATCAGATTATTTTGGTAAGAAATGTCTAAACACTCAAATCAATCTTGAATAGTAGTGTGGTATTTTGTAATGTAGATTAAATTTATACAACAGTGGAGGAAAGGAATTCATTCAACTTTGTCAGTGTATTAGGGTAAAAAATAAAGTGACAGCATCTTTGAGAGAGCTAAATGCTTAATTTTTTGAGAAAGATAACTATATTATAATGCAAAAAGAGTTGTTGGGCCATAAATGGAGGGTATGGATTTCTTTTCAATTTGTAAAGGCTGCATTTCATTTTAACATTAAAATTAATATTTAGAAAATAAACATGTACTATATATTTTCAAAGATTTAACGACTAATCAATACAATTAAATCATTGGCATTAAGCTCTGGAATTCCAAAATATATGATGGTTACAGGACATTTTACCTTTTATGTACAAGAATCAGCATGAAAATACTAATAAGTCATTTATCTGGAACAGATAGCTTATTATATTTGAGTACAGATATTTGCTTTTTCCTTTTATTTTGGGATGATGTCTTGCTATACTTCCCAGGCTAGATTTGAACTCCTGGACTCAAGTGATCCTCCTGCCTCAGCCTCCTAGTGAGTAGCTAGAACCATATAGCACTCAGTTAGGCTACTTTTCTTTATGCCATTCTAATTTTTTTATTTTCAGCTTTCATCCTACCCAAGCAGTTGCCAGTGTTTAATAGCCAAACTTTACCAACCTCAACTCACCAATAAATTGAAACTTTTTGGGGCGCTATTAAAATTATGGGGGAAAAATCTCTCATTATACATGAATTTAAAATATAGCACATTTAGCATGGGTTAATTTTGCACTAATCTGGGTGCTAGGCATGTGATAATCTGTCTTTCACGTAAAGTGATGAAAATGGTTATCTACTTATTGTCCCTACCGGTGAAGTGGTATTAATTAATTTCACCAAAGCCCGGAAGTCCAATTTAACCTCCTTTATTCTTATGTTAATTGCTCTGAAGAAGGTGAAGCAATTGATTGAGACAGGAGCTTATTTCAAAAGCCTTGTATATAATGAGAGTGCTTCTGAGAATTCATTAAAGCTGACCATCATATAATACTAGAGATGAGCACTTTAAAGAACCCATAATTGGACTCAAACAGAGTGAGAAAGTCAACACTAGTCATTTCCTACAAGTGTAATAGAAAAAAAAAAGTCTATGTCAGGTAGGCTAGAGGACCAAAAGCCAAAATATCTGATGCTGACAGCAATCTTAGGTCAAAGGTGACATTTACATTTACATTATTATTTGTTTCTTTGCTTCCCAAACCTGCAGCACAATTCTCTGCTATCTCCCTGTCCCGTTCTTTTTAAGTAGTTTATTTCAGATAAGTGACCTGGGACATTAGCTGAAAGAAAACATATCCAGTGAGACTTCTATGACGGGCTGTTGTAAAGTATGAATTTATACTCGACTTAACTTGAAAAGAATTAAAATATAATTAAATCTCTAAAATAGATTTTTTATGTCCATCATCCCAGGAAACAATTAATATGCATGACCCACCCATATAGGACATATATTAACATTTCTCGGTAATATAATGTGAACAAAAACCACTGTAGAAAAATCAGTGAGTTTAGAGGATTTTAGGAAGAATCTAAATTGAAAAAAGATATGATATACATACAGCAGAGGACAGCAAAGTTTGTGTTTCTTCATGATAGGCCTGATTAGGGATACTTGATATAGGAAAGTACCACTGGTGAGAAGAAGTTTTGGTCCTTGTTAGATATGTGCTAAAAAAAGATGAGTTCATGTCCTTTGCGGGGACATGGATGAAACTGGAAACCATCATTTTCAGCAAACTGACACAAGAACAGAAAACCAAACACCACATGTTCTCACTCTTAAGTGGGTGCTGAACAATGAGAACACATGGACACAGGGAGGCGAACATCACACACTGGGGCCTGGGGGTGGGAGGATACAGGAGGGATAGCAAGGGGTGGGGGAGATTGGGAGGGATAGCATTAGGAGAAATACCTAATGTAGATGATGGGGCGATGGATGCGGCAAACCACCACCATGGCACGTGTATACCTGTGTAATAAACCGGCACAATCTTCACATGCAGTCACTGACTATGAATACTAGACATTCCCCCAGGCACCCAGGACAAGGTGAGAACAGAGAAGCTGCATAACTCAATCCATGCCTATCTGACAAAACCATAGACAATATTGACTAAGTGTCAGCTGTTGTTAAAGTTTACAAAATCCTATTCACATACATCATCTCATTTAACCCTCACCGCTAACCTGAGAAAAGTGGGAAAAACACATGAAAATGCTAAAATTTAAACAGATTGCCAAAGGTCACATTGGCAGTAAATGCTGGAGTCAAAACTAAAACCTAGGTTAACAAACTTCTGTTATATTGAGAAATATAGAACATAATTGTGATAAAGACAACCCAAGTGGCAGTAAATCTACCACTGAAGGTGGTAGCCAGACAGCAAAATATTTCACAACTCCACCTTTTGAAGTGTGCAAAGCCCCCCTCAGGTCATGGCCACCTGCTGTGGTCCATGATCACTAACTTATCAGGAGCAAATCCCCATGTATTTTTCCTTGGCACTTTCCTCAAGCCATTGAGGACATTCCTTAGAAAGAGCTAGAGTTTTTACAGTAGAATGACTTATAATCTTCTGCTGTAAAGACATGTATGTTTACTGCAGCACTATTCACAATAGCAAAGACTTGGAACCAACCCAAATGCCCATCAATGATAGACTGGTTAAAGAAAATGTGGCACATATACACAATGGAATACTATGCAGCCATAAAAATGGATGAGTTCATGTCCTTTGCAGGGACATGAATGAAGCTGGAAACCATCATTCTCAGCAAATTAACACAGGAACAGAAAACCAAACACTACATGTTCTCACTCAGAAGTGGAAGTTGAACAATGAAAACACATGGGCATAGGGAAGGGAACATCACACATTGAGGCCTGTCAGGGGGTGGGGACCTAGGGAAGGAATAGCATTAGGAGGAATACCTAATGTAGTTGATGGGTTGATGGGTACAGCAAACCACCATGGGACGTGTATGCCTATGTAACAAATGTGCACATTCTGCACATGTATCCAGAACCTAAAGTATAATAATAAAACAAAACAAAACAAAACCAAACATAAGAAAGAAAGAGCAGGAGTCACTGACTTTAGTGTCACCAGATGGTATAAGTTGGGTGGTCACTAAAACATCAGAATGAGGCAGATGGGCTTGGCTATGTGGCAATACTGACCTTCATGGCTACATTCATCTGTTATGACTATGAAAATAATAATAATAGCTACTATTACCATGATTATTATTATTGTCATGATCTCTGGCATAAATCCTAAGTAAGTTAGTGAAAAGAGTTGGCTAAGTATCTAAGTGTCCCTGATTCTCTTGATTTGTGGTCATTTGAATCAAGAATGACTAGAAATTTCTTTTTACTTAGTAAATTCAAGCAAGGCCAAATTAACATGACAAATTAACTCTAGTATTTCCCATTCAAAAGAGTATGTGTTTAATTTAAGCAAATAACTAATAAACTAACATATTTTACCATATTTTATTATTAAAAGCTGTGTTATAAATGCCTTTTTGTAATAGATCACGCTCTTCCTCTTCCTATCTCCCTAGACACCCATACACATGCATATACATACATGTACACATACAAGCTAGCATTACATCTCTATTCCCTCCTCTCGAGCACTTAAAACAGTTCTGGAATATAGCTGTTGCTCAATAAACGAATAAATATTTGTAGCTAAGCAGAAATGATAAAATTCAAAGAGCCTAAAATTTGAATGAAATATTTTACTCTTTGAATACCTGTAAACAAGTAAACTACTCTCATTCAAATCTGAGCAACAAGGACTTTTTAGGGGAAAAAAATGAAGTCTTATGAAAGAACAGATTGACAAATTCTTGAACTAAGACTAAGAACATCCACAAAAGTGCTTCTCTTAATTAACGTGTAAGGAGTCTAAATCAACATTCACTTACAATGTTAAAAATATCTTTTGCAAATAACTAGCTACATGCTGTAGAGGAAGAATGTTCTTTGTCAGTGCAAACCGAACAACAAACAGTATGAACACAAACTTCTCAAGAAAAAAATATATAGCTTGGTTTGGGTGGGTGATGGTACGACACTAGAGAGTAATTTTCAACCAAAACACATATGAATATGATCTTGCTCTTTTTATGGTCAGTAAAAACACTATGATTTTGTACAGTGTCCAATTCAGTACCATAGGGGCCATTCCCTCATCATTGCATTTGTGAGAACTGGTGCAAAGCATGGAATTCACACCTAAGGTGAAACCGTCATGCTTACTTTCTTGCAGTGGTATCCCATGTAATACAAAAGCCAACTACTCTCCCATCCTTGCTCCATGGACATGATTGAGAAGTGCCTTAGTGTAACAGCTGTAGTGCTAGATTCCGAAGGAGACTTGGGCTCAACCAAAATACAGCACTCTCTCCTTGTGCGATCAAGGGTGAGCCACTTCACATCTCTGAGTCCTAGTTTTAACATCTTTAAAATTCTGGAGGTGAGAAGAGCAGAGAACCATTTACACTAAATGATATCATTTGTTATTTCCATAATTCTAAGAAATTAAATTAAATGACTAGTACTTTATAGATACAAAGTATCTATAAATTTTTATAAATTGAAAAGGCATGCATCCAGTATTACATTCAGATATTTTGCCTAAGTCTTTTGGACATAAAATTCTTTGCTTTTTATATCAGCCGCTCAAAAACGAGCATCAGAGAACATATTCAAGCAGTTTCCTGTGGTCTGAATGACATTGACTCAAGGTTTTTTTTAGTTGTCATGTGCCAATTTAGTGGAGAAACCTTGTAAAACAACACATTTGCAACCACTGCAGTCATCTTTGCCTATTAATTTCCTTATATGTTCTCCAAAATTAGGCACAGATTGAAAGGAAGTGTCTGTCCAGGGTGAGGAAAGATTCAGGTGAGAAATTTCATGAGCTTTTTAGTTTGACTAATGAGCTTCAGCTATGCTTTTTTATATGTATTGAACATTACTTTTTATTTTCTGTTCATGTCTTAGACTTTGAATAATTACAACTTTGTTTCATAAAATAAAATTAGATAGCTCTGGTAACCCTTCACATGCCAAAACACAAATACTTCAGTTAAAAAATAAAACTGCACTGTATTGATGAGACAAAGACATGTATAAAATTATGTTCAGTGTTTCTAGGACACCTGTACAGGGTTTGAAATAGAGGTAAATAATAGGTGCTCCTATGGACATAACTTTTGTCTTGTATAGTAGAATAAAGCTGGAGTCAGACATAGGTAAAATAAAAGGAATGAAGATTGCTTTATTCAATTTTCATCATGACACAGTAGATTTTAGCTTTACAAAAGGCATGTTATAGCATTTTTGCAGTCACATAAAGAACCTTAAATTTCTAAGTAAAAGGTTTCATGTGTACCCTACAGCAGTGGACAAGAGCATTCAGCTCAAGTGTCATTCTAGGGCAGTGTCACGTAACCTCAATTTTGAAACAGGATACTTTCAGCTGACTGTACAATTCACAGGTCCTCAGAAATGTGGGGCAATGCAAAGGATTTTCACAGTTCAAAGGCAGGCACAAATTCACTAGAGTGGTTTCTTTTCCTGTAGATGCTTGACTTACTATCTCTAGATAAGAAAAGACCACATGGAAGAAACTACAAGACATAGTAGGTTGTTGTGTTTTTAAAATCCATTTCCCACTGTCAAAGAGCCATAATTAAAAATTACAACTTGCTATTTAATCTTCTAACTCATCAAAAGAAAATGCTGGAAGTGGAAACAGTGGAAAGACAGTGATTTGTAAAATAACTATATTTTAATTACTGTATTTATTATGGCTGTCATTTGTTACACAAATATGATTTAATGGATTCCACTATAGAGAAACAGAAAGGCTTTAGAATATGAGGTTCTATTATTCTGTCTCTACACTTAGAGGTGCTTTAAGTGATAAACTCATCTATAAACTCTATCATCCACCGTCTTAAACAATAGTGCCATTTCTATTATTGTATAATTAATTTAATTGAAAAATGTATAAAGTTTTGAAAGAGATTTTACTTTCCGTCATATAATACATTATCAATTCACATTGACTAAGCAAGTGGTATTTGCTCAGTTGCTAGAATCCTCCAACAGCTTTAAAATAACTCTCTTTGTGGACTGACATCAAACCATTTGAAAGATATGCTATTGGCTTTGTTTTAATTACAGGCATAAACACTATGGTCAAGACCAGGTGCTTATTCTTAAATACAATTCAATTTTAACTTGTAAGTTCAGTGAGAATAATCTGCACATTCTTGTTTTAACAAAGAAATTATTAGTTCGTTGTGGCTTATAAATAAAGAAAAAAACCATAGTTTTTCATATTCACAACCTATGAAGAGTGAGAGAGATGGCACCAAGAATAGTTAAATACTTTGTCAGTTTTTTTCTCAACATTCTCTGGGCTAAATGCCTCAGAGAACACAACAACAACAATGGCCATTATTATTATTGTTACTGACACTATTTTAATGAGGATAAGAGAACAGTGCTGTAAGGTCAATATTGCAAGACTGTTTTTGATCTTAAGATGAAAGATACTAAATGAAAGAAACATTTTCTAACTAAAGAAAGCTTACTATGTCACCAACTGTGTACCTATGTAAATTAACTTTCTGGCTACAATAATATCCATTCTACAGTATATCATAACATGTAAATCATGGACATTTGGATTTATTTACAGAGTTTTGCTGTTATAAGTAGTAACATAAACATGGATTAATCTGTCTAAATTAGAATTTGGGAGTTCCAGAGGTGCCATTATTTTTCAGGTGGGAGACTGACAATGAAAGAATACAGTAATATCAGACGTAGTGAATGAAAAATATCTAAAAATAAAAAAAGTAGAAGATGAAAATCATATTGGAATAGAGGTCAGAAAGAATGGCTCTGGTTTTCAGGCAAGCAGAGATGTAGCTAATTTAGAAAAAAAAAAATGACAAGACACCTTCATAAAGTACAATTCAGTGCCAAAAGGGAGTCTGGAAAAGTAACACAGAAACGAAGACTTTTATTTTTCACTTAAAGTGGATACAATGATTTTCTGAGCACATAAATATGTTTATGTCACATTAGTTTGCTTTTTATTGAATTTACTAACTGAATTGTTGTTTAAGTGAAAGTACATTAAGCTTATTTATAGAGACATTTCAGGGGCCCATCTTAAAATACTAATGATTTAGTCAATGTAATGAACATTTTATTAGTATTTATTAGTTTCTGCTTTTAGGATTTTCCATATATTTAAAAACTCATATTTTAAGAATCCAAACAAAAAGGTACAAGTAATTGGCTGTGTGTGTACACACATGCTGCTTAATATTTTTTAAGCATTTTAAAATGAAAATCATCTTGTTGATTATGAAAACGTCTATATTCCATATATTCCGTTTGGGATTTAATTAATGAAGTTAAGATTTCCCTTAAAAGGGTAGAGAAAAAATTATCCCCAGGAAACTCCTAATCCATTCCTCTCATTTGTTATGAAGGCTCTCTGATGCAAGATACCTGGAACAAAGACCTCCCTAATCAAATCAGCCTTTGCCTTTCCGGGTAGGGCCCCGCATGTCAATCCTGCTAAAAAGCAGAAGGAATCCTGAAACAGAAGGTTGTAACATGATGAGGAGGAACAAAGGAAGAGGTGAGGAAAAGCAAAATAATCCCTGGCCTTTGTCACTGATCTCCTTCCAACATCCATTAGTCAAAAACTAGAATCATGCAAGGATAATTTTTTTTAATATGCTAAAAAATAAAGCAGCGTAAGAACAAATCCAAATGAATATAGTGGTCCTGAGAGAAAGAATAGTAATTAAATAGCAAAAGCTTCCTATGTGTGTTGTCTGCTAGTCTCCTATATATGCCTCAATTCTTGGGGCTAACAGAAATCTGAGTCTGGGCTGCCCTACTCTCAACATGAGATGTGTGATTTTATTTACTTTATTAATACTAGTTTTAATTGACAAATCATAATTCTATACATTTACAAGGTACAATATGATACTTTGTTATGTGTATACAATGTAGACTGACTCAGTTGAGCTAATTAATATATCCGTCACTTTGCTTACCCATGGATGTGTGATTTTAAGCAAACCAAGGAACCTCTCTGGGCCTCCACTCTTTCATAGTTAAAACAGCTTTGGCCAGGGATCATTCCTGTAGCAAATGCTCTCTGAGCACCCTCTATGTAGTAAGGGGTAACATATGTCAAAGTACTTAAGTATTTTCAAAATGCTACCCAAACAATTTTAACTTACTAAATTCATTGATTTTTCACCACTTCTGAATGTATAACATTGACATCTCTTCTAATATCTAGATATGTTTCCATGTTCCCAGAGATCCCAAGCTTTGATGGGGGGAGGTGTGAGAGTGTGTGTGTTGGTGGAGGAGTGGACAAGAATGGTATAACTCCCAAAATATCACTAATAACTCATATAGTCAGCCATCCTCTTTGGAGCCCATGCAGGAGGAAGAGAGGCCTGGAAAGCTCGCTGAAGAAGAGAAAGGAAGCCAGGGAGAAAGGAAAAGTTGTGCATTCCATGTGGAAGCAAAAATTTAGTGACTTTATACCTTCCAAAATTTCCTCTCTTTTTCCCTCAAACTGGAATGCTGTTTGCCCTAAAAACCCCTTCACCTCAAACCCTCACATCTGCACCTGATCAAACAGCCACAGCAGCTCCCTATACCCTGAAGTCCTGTGGCATAACAGGTTCAGCCAAGGAGAAGAGAAGGAGCTTTGAAAATATGTTTTAATTAAAAGTAAAAACCTTAAAAATCAAGAGAAGTACTTTTTAGCAATAACAAACCAAACAGAAATTTCAGGCATTTGGACATTTAGTGACATAAAAATGCTCATAATATGATATTAAATTTTAAATGACAAGATATGAAATTGAATGTTCAGCTAGACATCAATTTGGTAAATACACATAATTCCATGAGATACAAATGGGATACAACGGAATGTATTGTATTGTACTGTATTGTGTCACTTTATTTTGTAATTTTCACTTGTCCAATATTCTTTAATAAATATAAGAATAACAAAAATAATATAGATTATTTCCAAGTGATGGGCTTAGGGTCCAGCCTGGCTAGGAAACTCACGATTCAATGTTTTAGCATATACCATCAGGCAAAGCTATCAATTTTGAAAGCCCCAACCAAATAAGACCAACTCTAATCACTTCTTCAAAGTATTGAATTTTTTTTAACCAAATCTCAGATGAACCGTCATATTTCAAAGAAATCCACTAGAAATCACTCTATTAACTTAAATGTCAGCACACAGCAGAGAAAATCTGCTTAACTCCAAACGCCAGGCTCCAATCTTACTTTACGTATCTACTTCTTGTTAGACACGGTTAGCCACTGGGCTTTAAACATGCTGAACAATTCAAAAGACATGTAGCTTTCAGCACCCTGGGTTATTTCCTTTTTCTGAGGTCCACATGAAAAGTTCTTAACATTTACAGAACATGGAATTTACTAAGCTGTAGGACTTTTTGTTACTTCATTTTGGGTTCCAGGGTTCAAGTGGACCTCAGCAAAAATGAAAACCCTATATGCTTGCCACAGGTTGAACACACCTGATACATCATGAATGAGTCCAAGTCAGTATCACTGGGCAAAACCATCATATGGTATACATGCTTTATTCCATCTTTTGCTATTGCATTTTTTTCTCCATAATTTTCATGTCAGCCCCTTTATCAATCCCATACTCATCTTGAAAGGGAAGTGGACAATGAGCATCTACCTAGAACAATGTAAAATAAGCAGTATAACAGCAGAGGTATTTTAAGGCTTAAGTAATTCCCAGAAAGGATTCCGTTGTCAAAATATCACTTGAGTTTCTGTACACATCAGCACTAAACTCTGCCTTGCAAACTGTGGATGCTTTCTTTACTGTATTCCTATACTAAAGAGAATACTCTCTATCAAGGAACATCAAAGAAACAATTCTATTTGGCACAACAAAAGAAAATCAGTTATTAAATGACAGAAGGAGCAGAAGAAAAGATTTTTATTGTTGCTAGCAGAAGTTAGGCCCATTCTGATTATAAGAATAAAGGCTATTGATACTAACATGTTTTCATCTTTTTCTATTTCTAAAATTATATAGCCTTGAGTCAGCAATGCTTACAGAGAAGGTAATCCTATCTGCTGAAAACAACAGGGAATCATACGGAATGAAAATTAAAGAGAAAGCTAATGTTTTAGTCTGGAAACTAAAAATCAAACAAAATATTAGATTAATAGTTGGTATAATTAATTATGCTAAAATATAACCAGGAAATTTATTCTATTTTTCACACACATAAAGCAAGAAACAGTTCCAAGATACTGAGTGAGACAACTGTGTGGGGAAACTAGTAACTTAGAAGTCTCCCTAGTAAGAATCCTCATTCCAGCATGTATTTCCATCCCACTGAGCACATAGCCAAGAAGACCAACAAAACCCTGACACTTCGATAACTTGCACTCATATTTTTCTTACTGAGACCCACTAGTGACAGAAACTAGGTTATTTCCATGAGCTCACTTGAAGAAAATAGTCTATTGACAATGCAGAGGAGAATAACTCTTACAAGGAAATCCTGGCTAGGACCTTGCTGGGGATTAAATAGTTGAAAAAAGGGGATGTGGACAGGGACCTTTAACCAGGACACCACATTTTAAAATTAAATTTTATTTTATTTTATTTTATTTATTTGAGATGGAGTTTTGCTCTTATTGTCCAGGCTGCAGTGCAATAGCGCAATCTTGGCTCACTGCAATCTCCGCCTCCCGGGTTCAAGTGATTCTCCTGCCTCAGACTCTTCAGTAGCTGGGGTTACAGGCATGTGCCACCATGCCCAGTCCCCACTTTTTTTTTTTTTTTTTTGAGATGGAATCTCACTCTGTCGCCCAGGCTGGAATGCAGTTGTGCTATCTCGGGTCACTGCAACCTCCGCCTCCCAGGTTCAAGCGATTCTTCTGCCTCAGCCTCCAGAGTAGCTGGGATTACAGGCACTCACCATTATACCTAGCTAATTTTTGTATCTTTAGTAGAGACGGGGTTTCACCATGTTGGACAGGCTGGTCTTGAACTCTTGACCTCAGGTGACCTGCCTGCCTTGGCTTCCCCAAGTGCTGGAATTATAGGCGTGAGTCACTGTGCCCAGCCAGGATCCCATATTTTAAAAGAGCGGCATAATGATCCCCCTCTTCCCCTTTGTCATCATTGGTATCCAAGGAAAAATGTAATGAGACCCTTTTTATAAATAATTCAAAGAGGCAACTGCATTTTTGAACTGATAACTGGTTTCAAATAGTTTGGGTGTGTCAGTAATCAAAGTCAATTGGCCAGTTTTAATGAGTCAAAATGAAAGACCTTATAAATGACTGAAAAAAGAGAGGAAGAAACAAGTGAACTCTAAGTCTCTGCTCTAGCTCCCTAGATAAAAACATATTTCCAGCAAGCACTTACTGCATCTTCACAAACCCATAGTACTATTAGAAGCAGCGTTTTCCCTAAAGGCCTTTTTAATATATAATAAGAAAAGTATGCTTATCAGTATGTTTCCATAGAAATTCTTGTTTTTTACAAATTTGACTAAATTCACTAAAAAAAAGGTTCCATTGGTTTAACTTTCACACCCACCACAAATGAACAAAACATAATTAGAATGTTATGCCCATGTTCATATCAGTATTGTTTGCCGATTAAGAGATGGAAGTAACCCAAGTGTTCTCTGATGCAAGAAGAGATAAAGTGTGGTATATACCATCATGTGCCATATAAGGACATTTTGGTCAATAGCAAACTGCATATAGGACAGTAGTCCCATAAGATTATAACCCTGTATTTTTACTGTACCTTTTCTATGTTTAGACCTGTTTACATGTATAAATATTTACCATTGTGTTATGATTGCCTATACCACCTGGTACGGTATCATACTTGTACAGTTTATAGCCTAGGAGCAAAAGGTTCTATCAATTTGCCCAGGTGTGTAGTTGGCTATACCATCAAAGCTTGTGTAAGTTCACTCTATGATTGTACAATGATGAAGTGGCCTAAAGATGCATTTCTCAGAACATATTCTTGTCATTAAGTGACGTATGACTGTACATATAATGCAACATTATTTAATCTTAAAAATGAAGGGCATTCTGATGCATGGTGCAACATACACGAACTTTGAGGGCACGGTGCTAAGTGAAATAAGTCAGTCACACAAGACAAATAATGCATGATTCCACTTTTATGAGGTTTCATAGAAACACAAAGTTGAAAGGCGGTTGGCCAGGGACTGGAGGGGGGGGGGGAAAACCAGCAGTTATTGTTCAGTGGGTAAGGAGTTTCAAATTTGCAGGATGACAAAGTCTGGAGCTCTTTCTCACAACAATGTGAACATACCTGACAACCAAACTGTACACCTAACAATGGTTAAGATAGCAAATTTCATGGTATCCACATTTGATCACCATGAATAAAAAACAGACTGAACGACAGCCACTTAGAATTTGCATGCTGATTCCAGTGCATCTCCTGCATGAAATCAGTTCCAGACAAACTGGAAGTGATACAACAGGGCCAGGGAACCACCCTCTTTTTTTTCCCCCCTCTTAAAAAATATTAAAATGCTGTTTCCATTTGCAAATTTGAAAACGAAAGGCAAAATTCAATGGATCTAAATTGAATCCTTTCCTAGAAATAGTTTCCAGAAGGGTTTTTTCGCTTAAATTATTGGTGAGTTCCATTTCTTCTCCTAGAACTAGGGCCTCATAGGGCAGGGTCTGAAATGCTAAAGCACAATCAGGTTTCTGATTTCTGCCCACATTCCCACATTCATCTTAACATGTAATTCTGAAGTCTCACTGCAAAGGAGCATCCACAAGTTTATGTATTCATTATGCTTAAAGGAGAAGTAAGCAGAACAATATTCTAATTTCTAGGCCAAAATGGAAAAATATAGCCTTCTCTTTAAACTACTGTTTTGGACGTTAAGAAATCTGGGTGCAAATGCGACAGAATTGCTCATAAAAGAAGTGTCCTTCAAGAACACAAGATCAGGCAGCAGTAAGAAGTAATGGAAATGGAAATTATTGAATATGGAATGAGTTTTAATTAAAATAGGAATGCATCTTTGAGTTCCATTAAAATAACTTACTAAAGTTTTTTTCTTCCTATACATTGCTTTAATTACTATAAGTATTTTCATTACTTTTAAAATTCAGATTCTAAAAATAACTTGTTAATATTAAGTTTCATTGCTTTAAATACACAACTAACAAGAAAATGTTTTTAATCTTAATTATTTACATCTGCAACCATGTATGCTTGATACATCTCCAATATCAACGGCCTGTTTTTGAACAGCACAAGGGGAAATTGTACAAGTAGAAATTGCACCTTTTCATTTAGCAGCTTTGACAAACTGAAAATAAGTGCCAATATACTGATTGCCTCTTTAATCTTGAAATAATTCATTTCCTCGAACCATAGTACATATATCACCAAAATTACATGGATGAAAGAGCTACAAATTGAGTATGCCATTATTAATAACCTGCCAAAATATTATATTAACTGCTGGACTTCAGAATTCATATTTTGAACTAACTAAATGGACTAACTTGTGGAATGTAATAAACATACAGCTCATCTTTGAATATTCCATGAATAAACAGGAAAAACAATTAACAACAACAATTTTCTAGGGGAAATATTTTTACCTTCTTTTTATAATAATTATACAATTAAAAGCTTGAGAATTCACATGTAGTAGCATTAATATAAAATAATCTGTAATATTAAGTAGGATGCCATGGATATGCTATGCAGAGATTATGTACTAGTACAGGCTAAATATAAACTCAATATGAAATTCCATTTGTAATTTCCATACAGAGATAAATCTTAGTAGATAAATTACTGGTGCCTATTAAAGGGAACATACACTCGAAAAGAGGTTTCATTCATCAGCAACAAACAATGAATAATGTCAAAAAGCGAAGTAAAAATGTCTTTAAGTTCTGTATTCTATCAATTTTAATTTTTGTATAACATCAGGGGAAGAACAATTAATATTATTTAACTGAGCAGCTTCATCAGGAAGAAGTAATGAATGTTTTCTGGAAATTGGAGCACAAGTCACTTCCTGTCATAAATCTACTGATTCTGCATGTTAATAAATACATAAAGACTTAGGAGAACCCAACAAATACATGTTGAATAAATGCATGAGGTTGTCATTCAGAGATTCATTAATCTAACAACCACTAAATTACTAATGTGTACGGAATCATTTCCTTCTTTCTCCACATTCAATTAGTTCAGTGGTATTCCTTTTTCACAACCTGCCTTAGACTCATGTGTGACATCCCATTTCCTCCTGCACCATTCAGATTATCACTATCATCATCTTCATCTTCATCATCATCGTGTCTACACCATCAGTTTCTTTCCAAAAGGAAACATTTGTGTGTGTGTGAGGATTAGACAATACATGCAAAGCACTGAGCATAAAATACATGCTTAATAAATATTCACTATCAGCAAATTCCTTCATACTGACTCAACTGGCCAACTTACTATGCACTTAACATGTCTGTTTTCATTTGGCCTTCACTCCCACCTGAAATAACCACACCCATCAGAATCATATGTTACTCTCAACACCCACCTCAACTATCCGTGTAATATGAAGATGCCTCTGATTCTATTCCTTCTTAGCCTTATTCCTTCTTAGGTTTTTTTTTTCACCTCAAACTTAAGCATTTATTCTTTGTACATCTCAAATACTACTTTATACTTTGTTAATGGCAAGGGTTTTGTGTCTTTGACGAAACCAAGCTCTTGGAAAACAGAAACTAGCTCTTTCTGTCTCTTAATTCTAGTACTGTGAACCCAGGGCCTTGCAGAAAACAAGTGCTTGATGTGTTTTTCTAGGTATAGAGAGGTAAATAAAAGCAAAGATGAGACTTACAGCCTATCTCGTAATATAAAACACACATGACCGAATCAAACACCTATGCAGGAGGATGTATATTTAAATACACACATGAATATTAAAGATGATTCAAGCTGCTGGAATAGGGACAAAGGAGGAAAGTTTAATGATGACAACAGTGTATAGGAAATGTCTCTAAAGAAGAGTGGAACCTGATCAAGACTTTGCATAGTGGGTCAAATTTGGGAAACAGGGCAGGGATATAAAGAGACTGCAGGTATAGGCTGAACTGAGTACTCAGTATTTGTAAGAATATGTGACCACCACTTCAGCAACAGGAGGCTTCACCCTGTCTGGAGTACTAGAATATGAGAAAAATGAAGTAGATCATCTAGAACTTTTCTTGCTTCTCCTCTCTTGATAACTTCCATTTTGCTGCTTTTTACTTTCCAGAAAGTGAAGAAGAGATAATCTGTGAAACAAAAAGTAGTTGGCACCTTGGCAACTTGACAAGTCATTTGAGAAGTAAAATATGCATTTACTAATACTTTTACTGTATATTTTCATCATAAATACAGAAAATTGACAACTTAATAGAGAAAGGAGGAATCCTCTACCTGGGGCATGCAAGTACTTCAAAGTCTTAGAGCTTTTATTATACATAGTGCTATGTGGAGCACCTGTACAAGATAAAATAAAAGAAATGTTTGACCTTGAGGAATACACGAATGTCAGCAGAGTCCATGGGAAATGGGTGGAAAATACTGGATACTTAAAAGCCTAGAGGAAGGACACATTTCTAAGATGAGTAGATTTCTGAAATAAAGTGTAAAAGATGACTAAAAATGAACTGAGAGGGATGGGGCAATATGTTTTAGACAAAGTGAACAACTTGAACCAGGTTTGAATGTTGAACAAGGTAAATTAAAAAGAAACCATAAAATAGGAATTATCAAGTAGTTTGTTGGAAGCCTATTCTACATCCCCCTGGGACTTAATTCCATCATCACGTGTTGTGGGTTCTGGATAGTGTTACAGGGCTATCTAGGCAGACATCCTCAATTTCACTGCAATTTTTCTTTTGTATTTATAAGGATCTCCAGTCACACATCCCTGTATTGATTTACAGTGGGCTCTCAGGCATATTTGCTTTATTTTTATGAGAAGATAACGTCCAAGGTTCTAATTTTGATAAGAACCTTGATTTATTTGGCATCTATGCATTGAGAGACTGAGCAAAATGATGTTCAGATCATATCCATCTCAATTGGTGATAACCGCAGCCTTTCAACTACTTAGGCTGAAATCAGCCATGACTCCTCTCACTCAAATCCCATATTCAATTCATCATTACCTCATTCTAACTCTATCTTCAAAATACATCCAGAATCTAATAATCCAATAATGTCTTACACCCACTCTTACAACTCCTACAAACGTGTCTGGATTACAGCAACAGTCTCCTCAGTGGTCCAACTATTTCCACAGAGATCTTGGGATCCTTCTGCACAAGCTATTCTCAACACAGCAGGCAGTGATCCCTTTAAACCCTCAGGCATATCAAGTCCCATGGCCACTCAAAACTCTGCAATCATTCTCATCTCTCTTGGTGGGAAAGCCATCATTCTTACAATGGCCTTGCAGGTCTTCCCTGATCAGGCCTTCATCACCTCTCTGATCTCATCTCCTAATTACTTCCTGCCTCCCATGCTACACGTAAGCCATACTGGCCTTCTGCCTGGGCATTAAGGCCTTTCCCCTGAGTCTGGAACATTCTTCCACAAGACCACATGATTAACTCCATTAATTCGTTCAAGTCTTTCATCAGCTGTTACCTTCTCAATGAAGCCTTTCCTGACCATTCTATTTGCGTATTTCTTAAGGGCATTTTAAAAATTTTATTTTGTATTGATATGGGGGTACATGTGATAATTTAATACATTCTTATAAGGATCAAATCAGCATAATTGGGATATGCATCATCTTAAACATCTGTTCTTCCTTTATGCTAGGATATTCAAATTATTCTCTTGTAACTGTTTTGAAATATGCAATAGACTCTTGGAAATTTGGTCACCCTACTAATCTATCAAACACTAGGTGTTATTTCTTCTATCAGACTGTATGTTTGTACCTTTTAATCTACTTTAAATAATTATGCTCCTCCCCCAGTACTCTGATCTCCTCACACGTGTTATTTCCCCATATGATGTACTGCCTGCTAAAACAGCACATGATTTCTTTGTTTATCATTCTTTTGTTTGTTCCTCCTTTTAGAGGTAAACTCCTCTCTATTGAGCAGGCACTCAATAAAGAATACAGAATAACAGAAAAAAAAAATAAAGTCTTCCACCATGAAATAATTATCTAATTTAGAAGAAGCAGCATGGAATATTGGGGGAAAAAAAAAAGCTCTAAATGAAGTGGTATCCCTGTTTTTTAGACCAGCCCATGTTTCTTACTAACTGTAGGTATTCAAGGTCCAGGCATTTCCAATTCTGGATCTTAAGTAAAATATTTTGATTAGGTTATCTACAAGATCTCTTTGTTTTTAAACTGTTAATGGCTCTTCTATGATCTTGTTTAATAACATTCGGATACTTCCAAATCACTGTTATCTCATCATTGACAGCACCCATCATCACCTTAATTTATTGAGTGCATCTGGATAATGAGTAGATCTCTGTCTTGATAAAATGATTGCATTGCGGAATTCAAAGCCTCTGTAACGGTTCTTCAACAACTAAGAGAAGTTATTTTTCTGTTTGTAGACTTGTCCACCATTTTATGATAGAATAAGGAGTTACAGCAATAAACACACATATGATTGTCCATGTCAATGTCAAAAGAGGGCATTTTGTAAATATTGGTGGTATGGTGTCCTCGGGAAACTTTTTGACTCAAACCATCCATGTTGCTCTGTTTCTGACTGTCAGGTAGATTGATGATTATCCTTTTCTGTTCTCCTAAATCCTCAGAACAATACAGGTATGATGGTAACAAATAAATCACACAGAGGAAAAACCACATGAACAAACCACACCAAAATAAATAGTAGCACACACATAGCTTTGTCAGTAGGTCCCTTGGAATTCCTGACCCTTTCTTGAAGCCTGTTATTGTAATCACAAGCTATCAAACTTGAAATCTAAGGAAATGCACTTTAATTTTTAAAATTGCCTAGTAATGCTAGCTCATGCTTACATAGCGCTATGAGCCAGAGACTATTCCAAACACTTTATGAACACTAACTAATTTGATCCTCACAAAAAGCCTATGAGAAAAGTACAGTTATTGCCACTATTTCACAGATGAGGAAATCAGGGCACAGAGAGTACATAGCGTGCATACCATAACACAGCCAGAGACAGGGCTGGGACTTAAAGACAGACAACCTGGTTCCAAAGAGTGCGCTCTTAATTACCATGCTACCATGAAATAAAATTCTTTGCAGCCTGAAATCTCTTTAACTCCATGATGTGAAGTTTTTCACATCACATCAGGCTTTGCAAATTATATGTTAAAATGTCCAAAATCATGTCTCAACAGTTTGTAATGGCTAAAGTCTACACTGAATTCTTCCGTATTAAAATGGGCAGTGATTTAAGACACGGTTTCAGACTGTTTTCTTCCTCCTCCACTCCCATAAGCAAGTTATCCCCAGTGTAACTTGTATTCCATAAATATACAAATGAGATACCTACTTCATATAAAATACAGGTTGAGTAGCCCTTATCCAAAAGGCTTGGGCCAAGAAGTGTTTTGGATTTTGGAATGCTCGCACTGCAGTTACCACTGAGCATCTTCAATCTGAAAATCCAAAATCTAAAATGCTCCAATGAGCATTTCCATTGAACATCATGGTGGTGCTCAAAGAGTTTCAGAATTTTGGAGCATTTCAGATTTCAAATTTTCATATTTGGGATGCTCAATCTATACATTGTTTGGCATTATACAGGGCACAAAAATTAGTTAGCTATAACTTGGGGCCTTAGTCAGTCTAGTATGAGAAATAAGCAACTATGCAGATAAAACATACAAATCTAAATGTGATAAAGTACAAGCAATAGACTATGGGGGGTTGAAGGAGGTCTACAAGAAGAGGGGTCCCATCATCTAATTTGGAGAGGTGAGTCTTGAGGACAAAGTAGAATTTGGGAGAAGAGAGATTGAAGAGCATGTTTATGGTAGAAAAAAAGTGAAAGAGAAAAAATAATATTCAGAGTCAAGTTCCAGTTGGCTAAAACATGGTCCATAGGGATGAAGATTGGGAAGACAGGTGGAGTTAGGCAAGATAGGAAGTTTGGGGTTCTGCTGCAGAAGGGTCTTCAATATCATAAAAGACTTTATGAGATACGTGCTTTGTAAATATTGGTGATATGGTGTCCTTGAGAAATGAAAATAAAAGTAAATTGTGCTTTATAAATCATAAGATTTCACAATAAATTTCAAAACAGATCCAATGAAGCCCATTGACTAATTTAATAGTGCTCATGGGTTCAAAAAACAATTTCCTGTTAGGTGCATGATCAAGGTCTAAAGATTTATAACTGGCCAGGCATGATGGCTCACGACTGTAATCCCAGCGCATTGGGAGGCTGAGGCAGGCAGATCATCTGAGATCAGGAGTTCAAGACCAGCCTGGCCAACATGGTTGAAACCCTGTCTCTATTAAAAACACAAAAAAATTAACCAGGCATGATGGTGCACATCTGTCGTCCCAGCATTCGGGAGGCTGAGGCAGGAGAATGGTTGAACCTAGGAGGTGGAGGTTGCAGTGAGCTGAGATCAAGCCACTGCACTCCATCCTGGGTGACAGAGTGAGACTCAGTCTCAAAAAAAAAACAAAAAATAAAGAGAGAGATTTATTATTGCCATTCTACATATTATGAAAGGTAGAACAAATGAACAAATAAAACATCTGGGAATTAAACTCAGCTCCTCTAAATCTGCCCTCTAAATCCAAGGACAATCAGAACTAAGTAGTTACGCTTCCTGTTCATTTGTCATTTGCCTCTCATCCTTGAACTCTGTTGATCCAGAATAAAGCAAGTTTGACATATAAGCAAAATATGTCACCAAAACATGTCACCAAAATGTATGCATTTCTTCAAGGAGAGAATCTCACTCAGAGAGATTTTATCCTTTATATAAATGTTTAACCTGATTAAAATTTGCTTTATAAACCCCGCAGGAGACCAGAATTGTAAATCAGAAGTGTAGAAAAAAGTTTTAATTAATATATGCTGATTGCAAAATGACCTGGTGAGATGAAAATATCAACATTTTCTGGCTCTATATGGTCTCTGGCAAGAAAGTTAACATCTTTGGGCTTGTTTTGCTGTGTTAAAATAAGGGATTTGGTTCAAAGTGTCTCTAAGGTGCCTTAACACTCTGTAATTCTAATTTTGATTATGAAATAACCCAATATACATTTAAAATATAAGTAGGTCTGGGTTATTTAGTAAAAGGGCTAGAATCCCTAATATAACTCAATATGTCTTAATGAAAGAACAAGATTAAACAAAGTTGTAACATAACCCAAGTATGTCCTAAAGACATCACAGTATTCAACATTATGAAGATCCTACATTCAATAAATCTTTTAAAAATGACAGTAGTGACTAGTATTAGAAATTATTAAAAGATTTCAATCCAAAATAGATAAAGAAGTTTCAAGGTGACAAATCTTCAGCTATTTGGAAAACTCAGCAATCTTGAAGAATAAATTTTGCAGAGATTTTGAGAATCCTTGCATTGATCCCACTGATTACATGTTTAGTTTACTAAATAGGCAGGGGCTACGTAAGTCACTGACTGTGTGTACCACAGGTTCCATAGTTCAGATCAATTAAGATTATAAGGATCATATTCATGCAAGACTAAAGTTACTGGTCAGAGGTTAATTTAGATGTCTCCCTGTTATCATGGAAGTAAAAAGATTTTTAAAAACCAAAGCAATTATTTTATATAATTTTTGTTTTTAATGTCAACTGAAGCCTTTACAGATTACCTGACATTGTTTTTTCTCTTCCTTTTGAAGGATCATAGGAGTAGCTTGATGGGAAAAACTGAAATTAAGCTTGCTTCAAAGATTATAGTGAAAAGAGATCAGAGTAGTAACCCTGAACTCTGCCACTAATCATTCTTAAGGATTGCTTCGTAGGCAATACTTAGCATCATGTAACAATCAATGGTTACTGATTCCTTTTGCTCCCAGAAGAGCAAGCAATTATGACCCAGGAAGCTCTACCAAGGGATTGCAAACAAATGCTAACAAGAGTTCAATTCTACTGTCCTTAGATCATTCCATTTATTTATGGAGCTTTTATTGCTGTGACAACAACATATTTCATAAAACAAATACTTCCTGCTACTTAGCAAAGGAAGGGGCAACACTGAAAGTCATCAGGCTAATCGTGGTCAAGATTGTGGTTAAGGTCTCACTCACTTTCTCCCCCTACCCATCCAGTGAGAAACCACAGGTCTGGGCCATTCGCTCCATATTACTCTGATGCTTTAGGACACTGGCTTCAGAGCAGGGTAGGAGAGAGAAGTGTGGAGCCATGTGCAGTGAGATCATTGGAGAAGAAGGAATAGGTGGAGCATGAAAGAACAGAGGAAAGGCAAGAATAACTGTGAATGGCAAGCACGAAAAAAATAAAGGGAGGGGAAAAGGAAGGCAAATGGGGGGAAATAAAATCATTTAACGTTATATACCAACACAGGTAACACAGTTAGGAACTGAAAGATATAGGGTCTTCTGCTTGCCTATGAATTAAGTTTTATTCTAATGGCAACTATGATTGTCTTCAGTGTTGCTCTCACCTTTCTTCCAAATGTATATGCATATATGCACATTTAGTTTAATTTTAAATTATGAGCTTATACAATAAGATGAATTATGAATATGTTTAAATTTGGTAATTACATGCATATGAAATTCTGTACTAACTCTGGCTTCAAAGAGAGTTCATGAATTTCTCCTTTGGCTGGGAGAACACCACTTCATGAAATGCAACTCAAACACTAAGTGCGTATCACTGAAAATCACAGTAAATCAAGTCCCATGTTTCTGACGAAAAATCGTAAATGCTTCACCTGAGGAAGCTTTCCATTTTATTTCATCAAAGTTTATTGAGTCCATCAGCTTATTTCCATTGTACAACCAGAAAACTTATACCAAGGTAAAATGTACTCCAGATTGTTATCAAATATTTTATGCTTAGAAGGGGCTGCCTCATTGCTCCAGTATTGATTTAGAGTTCAATTTCTGCAGCAAATGCATTATACTTAATAACAATCAAAATGATTAAAGCATAGAAGTTCTCACATATTTCTAGTTCTACTTTAAAGAATAAAAAATACATATATTATGCCAACTACTGTACATTTTTGTAAATGGCAAACTTTAAAAATTATATGTCTGTTAGAAAAATCAGAAGGTATACACCAAAAATACCAAAATCTCTTAAGTGTGTATATCGAGAACAGCACTGGCTTTTTCTCTTGTTGTAGGATTGTGACCAATAATCCAGCTATTAAGATTTCATTTTAAGTTACTTGCAACAAAATATCCGATATATACTTAAGGTCCAATTATTTTCTACTTCTAAAACAAATTTTTTTCCTCTTTTACTGTAGCAATTTTAGGCATAGAGTTAGAAGTTTTTTTGTCCACCCCTCTTGAACCTATTAATAAACAACCTGTTTGTCCAAATTGAAAAGCATTTTATTTATTGTCAAATACTTTTCCATTTTATTTAGAATATTATATGCGTGAATTATATATATGTATATATATACACACATAGATACACATGTATGTAATACACTCAAAAAATTCTACATTTGATTTGGCTCATATAAAATTATTTGATGTATATTATTTCCATGGTTTTTGTTAAAGGCTGAAAACCACTTGGAGATGTTAATTTCTATCTTTTGAGATCAGGAGATCCCAGTTTGGAACAATGAAAAGAGTAAGGTAAACATAATCTTAGGATTCATGATACTTCTAGCTAAGTTCTTCCCTTGCACCACATCTAAACTATATGGATTATTTTCATTGTCCCAGTCTTTCCAAAGAGAGTACTTCCTTGACAAACACAGTTTTATGGACTATGCAGTCTTTTCTTCTCTTAAAAGCAACTCCTTATCACTCTCCCTATAACGAAGCCCCCTCATGCAGCGATTTTGGACATTACTCAAAATGTAATAATCTATGTAACTCAAAAACAAATAATCTATGTACCAATTTTCATGAGAGAAAAATTACTTTTTTTAATGACACTGGGCTCAAGAAATTAATAAAGTCCTACATAACATTTTAAGTCATAACAAATTAATTCATCAGTAAAGGCCCCCTACAATTTATTTCTAGAAATGTTAGCACTTGTGAATATATGCATATATAAACCCTAGAAAGGGCAAAGAAGGAAGTAAATATATTTTTAAGCTCTGTTTTCTTTAGGTAGAGTAACCACTTTTGTCTTCATCACAATCTCTTGAGAGTTTTAGATATCAACATCCCCATTTATTTGGATGTAAAAACTAAATCTCAAGTGAAGTGATTTCCTGAGAAGTCACACAGCATGTAAGAGGTAGAGCTGGCATTTCATCTCGAGTTTCTAGTATAATTTCTACTTTAGCATGATGTATCATCAACTCTTCACTTACTTCAGTTTTTCGAAAGATTCCCCTAAAACTCCAAAGCATATTCTCTAAACATTGTTACCAAACCACTGTCAAGATCAAAGGAGAAAAAGAACAAAGTGAGGCAGGGAGTTAAAAGTAGAATGAGGGAGAAAATTGGTGCTGGTTTTGTATTTTTTATGTCTCAGGCCTAGGACTTGGTGTTTTCCAAAATCTCATATTTAACCCCCTAACAGCCTCAGGACATGTATATTATTATTATCACATATAAATGAGGAAACAGATTTAACACGATGGTCTAACTTGCTCAAGGCCATGAAGAGGGGCAAGCAGGATTGAAATTCAAGTCTACCCACTGGAAAGCTAACACCCTAAGATGAAAAACTAAGAGAATCAGAGTTCTAAGACTTCAGGAGTAAATAGAGTTAATAATCTGCTAATAATAAATCTCCCTCAACAGTGTCACTGCTTGAATACTTTCAGTACTAAGGAACTAATTTCTTCCCAAATATGTAGCACATTTCAGTTGGGATAACTTTGATCATTAAAAAATTCTCCCAAATATTATATTGCTGGTAGATGGATGTCCAGCCTTTGGAGGGGTGTCTTATATTTATCAACATCATAAAGGTATTCTGATTCTCTTTTCTATTTTTTTTTTCCTTTTTTTTGAGACATAGTCTTACTCTGTTGCTCAGGCTGGAGTGCCATGGTGGGATGTCAGCTCACTGCAATCTCTGTCTCCCAGGTTCAATTGATTCTTTTGCCTTAGCCTCCTGAGTAGCTGGGATTACAGGTGTGCACCACCATGCCTGGCTAATTTTTGTATTTTTAGTAGAGACGGGGTTTCACTATGTTGGCCAGGCTGGTCTTAAACTACTGACCTCAGGCCTGCCTCAGTCTCCCAAAGTGCTGGGATTTTAGGTGTAAGCCACCATGCCTGGCTGAAATTCTCTTCTCTAAAGAAGACATCTGCTATAGAGTGATGAAAGTTTTACTAATTAGTTTTAAATGATAAATGGGAAAACCAAATCTTTTAAATTAGGATAACATATGCTACTTGAATATAAATGCTAAAAACAGTTTGGAGAAGAAAAGTAAGTATGGCAATGGTAAGGATGACTTCAGTTTTATTCTCAGCACTGCCACTGATTGGTTGTAGTGACATTGGGCAAGTCACTTCACTTTTCCAGACCTGCCTTGTCTCACTTAGGAAGTGACACAAATAATCTCTAAAAATCTTCAACATATAAAATTCTACGATTATAAGACATTAATTATATTATTGAGAAACGCCCTTTGAATGTTTACACACACACACACACACACACACACACACACACACACACACACACAGTGGATAAAATGCTGCTGGTTTTGTATTTCTTATGTCTCAGGCCTACAACCCGGTGTTTTCCAAAACCTCATCTAATCCCTTAGCAGCCCCAATACATGTATATTATCATGATCACATATAAATGAAGAAACAGATTTAATGGTCTGACTTTACTGCAATAAAGATTGCAACCAGCTTTAAGATGATGAGGATTAACTTCACTCACTGCTAGTCAATTACTCTTCTTGTGAATGGTGTATGAACTCACGTCTTTATTCAGTTTAAGAACTAAACAACTTAATGGCAGATTCTAGTCTTTGTCTGGACAGTGAAATAAAAAAATCTTTGGGAATGTTTTAATGCTCTTGATGTTCTGCAAGCCATAACGGTACATAAAAATATGACCAAAACGTAGAAACAAAAATATTTACAGTACCAACTTTCTAGAATCTGAAAATAATCTTAGAATATGTATATGCTAGAAGAATTATATATATATTTTTCATCTTAAGAGGATGCTCCTAAAGGGCTAGACAAATCATACTCTTCTAACTACTCCAAAGGTTTGATTAAAAAGTGCCATATCATGAATCACCCCTGGCTACTCAGCCTGTTGGTAGCAGAGATAGGATCGCTGTCACTTAAAGGACATTGCTGGACAAGTGTTTAGTATTCGGTAGATGGAGAAGAGAAACAAACTAAGAAAAGACAGGAGTGGAAGTCAAAAGGTGAATAACATGATGGTAAAGAGAAGAAATGCTGAATTAAGAGAATATATGTATGAGAAAGCAAGACATTTCTCAAATTGCATTATGCAACTACATTCTTAAAATCCACTAGAACATAAGCTCCCTGAGAGCAGGCACTCTACTGTTTTCCACTGCCATATAACCAGTCTAGAAGAGAGTCTGGCACAGAGTAGGCACTTAACTTATATTCACTGAATGGAAAAAAAAAAGGAAATAATAGAAGAAAAACAAAGCATTGATATAGAGCAAAAGTTATAAAAGTAGAAACATGAGCATAAAAGCAGACAGAATGTAGTTTATGTTGTAGTAGAATGTTCAATGGACTCTGTGGACAAGTTATATTCCTGGTTCTCAGGGGCATCTAAACAAGTCATAACTTTTTATAGCTTGGTTTTTCTATCTATAAAATACCTCTTCATGCTTTGAAAGGATACTGTGAAGAGCTGTTAAAAGGAAGAGGGAGGGAATAATAACACAGATGTATGGTTTGGAACATAAATTTCTGGGAGTACAGAAATGCTGAGGTCCAAAAACAGAGAAACTGGCATCAAGCACACTAAAGAAAAAAGAGGAAGAGATCAAGAAGAAGGCAAAAATTTGATTTAATTGTGCCATTAAGAAACTGGTATACTGGTCATTGGCTAGACTGTTTTTTTCTATGTTTGTAATATATGAAAGTGTCATTCAGCATTAAAATGCAATAAATAAAGTTAAAGGTTAAATAAAGATTGTTGAAATTGTTTTGATATCTTAGGATGCAATGAAATTCTGACATATAAAGCTAAAATGGCATAATTACAAAAATGAAAAAGATTCAATACATAATTGGGAAGGTAGGAAGGAAAGAAGAAGACTGAGTTGGGTATCCCAAAGGAATAGAGAGGAGAAAACAAAATGGGCTATAAAGAAAAGAGGTGAGCCACAGAGCCATCTCTTCTATATTAGGGAAGAACTCACCCTAAGCAACCTATGCTGTTTTCAGAAACTACTTGAACACTGTATCGGTGATCAAATAATAAGGGAAAAGACCACCATGACTGAAAATTTAATAAGAGCAAAACAGGAAGGCGAGAAGAAAATTTAATTTTAATAATATGCACTACACACACACCTAAACAGTGGTCCCATTTAAAGTACTTCCCTAATTCACAGTCAGATGCTACGTTAGTCTCTAGCTCCAACTCTCTACAATAAGGATACGATGATAGAAGGAAACAGTGGAGAGAGAGAGAGAGAGACAGTGTTTGTGTGTGTGTGTGTGTGTGTGTGTGTAAATTCTGAGCGACAGAGACATTATTTTCTAATACTTTGGATTTTGCCATATTTTTCAGAGTTTAGCAAATTTTAATTAAAGAATTCACTAGGCATTTCTGAGCCTGGGTTTCTTCATTGGTAAATTTATAAAATTATCCAGTTCCAATCAAAGATCTTTCAGTATCTTTCAGCTTTTAGTATTTTAGGCTGTAAACGACTATAATTAAAGTGGGGAGAAGTTATTTGAAATCACTGTTCTGAAATGCCTACAAACATAGTTACTAAGAACTAGAAGAAAGATCCATTAGAATTTAAATGAATGGAACTTTTAAACAGAAGGAAAGAAATCCTATGGTATATTCAATTCATTGTGTTGATCTTTTGCAAATGGTTACTGATTCTTATTGTCATTGCAGTAACAATGGTTTGTCATACAACCCCTTAATAAGACTTAAGACAAAGCAAAACAAAGTTGGCCCAAGAAGAAATACCAACACATTCTTGCATCCAAGAATCTGTTGTCAAGCAGGGAGGATCTCACATCCAGAAAACATTTTCTTTCAAGATGGTCCACTGTTTCCTGGCTGAGATTTAATTAATCAATTAATCAGCTCTTTTTATGATAATCTATGTTTGCAATCTCCCAACAGTCAGGGTAGGAAAAATTTTAAAGCCTAGGCAAAGAAAACAAATGAATGGTGCAAATATTACGTGACTCACTGAAAAGTAAAAATTTAATTAGTATCATGACAATAAAATCATTGTGGTAGTGAAAAACCATTAGCCACATTTAGAAATACTTTAGAATAAAAAATATATACTTATATACTTTCATTCCAGTTCTGCCTTGGACTTCTTAAGACCTATATGAATTCATGGATTAATATCATGAAAATATGAAATTATATTACTTTATGAAAAAATACCCATTTTAGAAAATCCGACACAGCCACTATACCTAAAGGCAATTTAAAATGTCATATTTTGCCTTTTATTATAATAAATAATGTTGTAATTTGACAAAAGTCAGTGAGGGAGTAATTCTAGTATTTATAAAATAAAACTCTAATACTAGTAGGTAGATTGGTTTGAGGAGCAATGCTGCAGACACAATTACTGGGATTGTCTCTTTCTACTCTCTCAGGCTACAGGATAAAGAAGAATCAATTAGCCCTCAACAGTCTATGACCTTGAAGGCTACAGCTCTGTGCATAATGTGCTGAATATGCTGAGACAGAAAAAAAAATTAGAAAAGAGAGAATAAAGTCCTAAAATGACTGAAGAGCGTGTTTCACATATGATAATGTCATTTTCAAATATAAGCCATGACAGCTTAGTTTATGTCAAAAACATGCATGGTAAAAGGAACGTCCCAGTTCTTTCTATGACTAAACAATACTTTCTTAGTTGAAAAATGCAATCCCTTTGTAAGCTTTTTTTTTTCTTTTCATTAATTAATGGTTACAATCTTTTTAAACAACAACAAAAACCACCACTCACAAGTCTTTAAAAACAAAGCTGCCTGAACCAATCCCTTTCAAACACTACTTTCCTCCCAACCTCCCCTCCCCCGAAAAAAAGTAGCCTCACAATTTTGGGGATACTAGACTTGATTTTTTTTAAAGGACTAGTCCAAAAAATTAACAGAGTTTCCCTATAGGTTGTAAAGTGTTAACCAACTAACTGTCTACTACTCCTAACTTTTCAGGAGAAAACTACTTCCCAGACTGCTTCTCTAGGCTTATCTCTGATGCATTTCAAAACATTGCAGCTGTGTGTCTGGTCAAACTGGCCACAAAGATGCTTTTAGGCAGCAGTAAATCTTTCCCACTTATTGCAAATGCCACAATATCAATGCCCTGGCTCGGGGAAAAAACTGATATGGAATAAGTAATCTACTAAAACACTTAGTAGAAAAATTTACTTTACAAAATAATTTCTCAAAACTTCACAACATACTTTCTGACATGGTCTTAGATCAGGAAAATGTGCTGGAGGTTTCTTTGTTTGCCTGATTTCCTCAGAAAACAAAATTATGGAATTTAGTTGAAGTGTTTTTCAAAGGGAATTTTTTTCTTTTGCTGGACAATGAAACCTGTTCAAGCAGGTTTCAATTAAAGACTTAAGTTTAAAATGATCAAGTAACCTTGTCCTCCTCGTGAATTTCACTTCTCTTTGCAGGAACTGTACTTGCTTTTTATACCCTGTCATTTCATCTGGGTATTATTTTCCGGTCACTTTGCCAGGTGGGAAGAGGCAGCAAAGGCAGCAATGTCTGTCAGACCTTTAATGATGCTTCAGGGATTTGATAAAGATACAAAGCAGTGTCTACATGAAGGAGGTTCTCCCTGATTGCACCTAGAAAACAAGCCTTTTTTTTTTTTTTTAAATCTTTGCCACTGAATCCAGTGTAAGTGAAATGATTGGGAATCACAGCACAAATCAAGCTTTTCTCTATTTCTATAGCATGTTCATACTGAACATGATGTATGGAAAAGGTATTCTTTATTCTTCATTATTGTCCAGAGGAAAAACATAAGGGACATTTCGTCAGAGAAATTGTCAACTCTCTTTTAACCCTAAGAGCTTTCATGCAAGTTATTAAGAAACAAATTTTCTGATCTTGTACTTTTTTATTAAGTAAATATTCATCATGGTAAAAAGTTATAGGAGATAGAACAACAAAACCAAACTAGAAACATTTATAAAATGCTATAGAAAACTCCTCCCTCCTATATTAATGTTTAGAACAGTCATGCTTTCATTCCTGTCAACTTACCACTCTAAAGCTATTGCAATTAACCAATGCAAACAGGAATGTATTGTTTTTAAGAGCATAGGCTCTCTACACATCACAGGTTATTAAACCGGGCTGCTGCAACCTGCCAGCCTAAGATGACACATGTCTAAAAAAAGAAAAAAAGAGGATGTACCTCACTAATGGATCTTGTACTTTTTAATGACTGCCAAAGAAGCTATTTAAACATTTGATTATAGAGGACAAAACTAATTTGGGAAAATCCTTCATGCAGAATCCTACTGTGTCCTGAACAAAATAAAACTGCCACTAATAAGTGGTCACTAACCGAAAGTACGATCTGGGCAGGATAGCAGTCCTGCTAGTGAGAGGCGAGCAGTGTAAATGTCTTAAGACTTGCTGTAATCTCAGAAAGAACCAATTAAGATGCAAGAGTAGGGAGAAGTGGTTAGCGAACAGGAAGAGGAGAGAAAGACGAGGCAGCTTGGGGTCGCTGTGAAGTAGAGGGTAACGTAAAGGTGATAGGAAATCTACGATGGGGAAGAGAAAGACACAAAGTAATACTCACTGGTGTATGAAAATCACATTTCCTTAAGACATAAAAGAAGACCTGATGTTTTCATTTTAAAATGTGTTAGAAATAAATTGAATTTAACTTAAATTCAAGCATGACTTGCAGATGCTGAAGTTTTGCATTGCCGGGACCAGATTGAACAATGTGACTAGAGACAGCTGCTGTTACAGCACTAGTTCAGAACCAGAGTTTGCAAGATCATTTTACTCAACCCTTCAAGGCCATCCCAAGCATCTCAAACACCTGCTTTGCTTAAACAACACCAGGCAACTAAAATGCAAGAAGAAAGGGAAACAGCCTCTAGAGAACACCTTTTGGGACCTCAAACCCACCCCTTTCCTTTATTCATCATCATCATCATCATCATCATCATCCTCTCTCTCTCTCTACTTACAAAGTTTAGGAGCAGTTTGGAGATTAGTTTCTGTTGTTTGTGGCTGAGTTGCTGACTTGGGTGTTCTCACCTCAGGGTTCCGGGGTGGGTGCAGGGAAGGATGGTGCAGTGGATGGCAAGAAAGAAAAGGCAAAAATACGATTCTTCGGTGTTGATGCCACTGACGGTTCAGAGGAGACAACAGCCTTGTCAATTTGCACTGTAACTTGAACCTTACTTTCAGATTGAGCCCTAGAGACAGGTGAAGTGTATGCCTCAGACGACACCCACACAGCTGAGGCAGCAGCTGGGTCCAGAGAAATAATAGGGTCCTGGCCTAACCCCCCAGGGTCAAGGTGAGTAGGAGAGTCATACTCAAAGATCTTGTCCACGAATACCCACTTGAGGCCGGCGATGCAGAGGCAGAGGCTGACCAGGCAAGCCAAGATGGGGACAATGCAGATTTTCTCTGAATTGAGGCAACCTCTCAGACGCTCAGCTTCCAGGCACACACAGCAGGGCACAGCCAGGCCCACAAGTCCAGGGGTTCTCCCATCTTCAGTCTGGGGTTCTGGCATGTCTTCTGCTGCTGGAAGCCCATCAAGAGATGGGTCTGCACTCAGCTGAGTGGAGGGGCTGGAGGACCTCTCGGCGGCGACCTCAGACATGTCTGGGGAATAAATCTCCATCCGCTCACCTCCAGAAGAAGGCCTGGCCGCTCTCATGGTCCATTACCACGCAGAGGCCCCCCCCAACCAAATGATACAGCAACTTACAGGGGGGAAATCGATAAACTGTCCAAGTCCAAGGCCATTATCAAAATCAAGAAGAGTTCGGGAAGATGCAAGGGGATAAGAAAAGCTCCTAGCAACTACAAAATCAAAGTATATCTTAATAATTCTCTAAGCTGCTGTTTCTGAGCCACTTTTCGAGTTCTTTTAAACGCTTCTCCAAACCATCCCGGGCTGGTCAAGAGGACAGGGACCAAAATAGATCGACGGAGCTGCCCGCTGGTGAATTAAGTAAACCAGTAGCCCAAACTGAAAGGCATGTTTCTCACCTCGAGCATCTGAGGCTGGTGTCTGCTCAGATGAAGAAAACAACTGTCATGCAGGAGAAGTAAAAGCAGGAGGAGGACCAGCGGCGGCGGCGGCGGCGGCAGCAGCGGCGGCGGCAGGAGAGGCAGCAGTGACAATAGCAACAGCATCCTGTTGTGTTAACGCGACGACGGCTGAAAGGGGCTGAATCATTACAGAGCAGCAGGTGCCTGCCCTCGGAGCATCACTGCAAACATCGAGGGCTGGGGAGGCAAGAGTGCGGCCAGGAGGGGCGGTCACTCCCTTCCCCGCCCTGCCTCCACCCACCCCCGGCTACTCTTCTTTGTCCTTCTTGAGTGCTCATTCACTTTCTTCCTCTGCGGCTCTTCTCTGCTTCAGTCTCTTTCTCTTTCTTTCCCCTCTTCATCCAAGCCTGTCCTCTCTCCTCTCTCTTTCCTCCCCCTCTCCCAACCCCCACTCTTCACTCTCTATCCACACTCTAGAGCTGCAGGCTGGTCTGAGTAAAATCAGTATCCCCAGCCGCACAGGACCGCCAGTTACTTCCTATTTTATCCAATTAGAAGGAATAAAGGCCATCAAATCAAAGAGAGGCAGGCAGGCATCAGTTAAGCCAAGTCCCCATGGCCCCCACCCGTTTTCCTCTCTTTTCTTTCTTTTCTCTACAAAAGCGGTCCCAGTCTTCTTCCACCCCCACCTTGCCGGCTTTCAGGCTCTTTCCTTCACCCACTGTTGGGTCAGAAAAAGCCAGCGATCGATGCTAGCAATCTAACAAAGCTGGGATGGGGAGGGGGGTGGGGGGTGTAGGTGGGACCTTCTGGGTTGGACCTGAGGCTTGGCGAAGTCTGATATCTGATTCCTCCCTAGAGAGGTAAGCTTTTCAACAGCAATTTCTTCCTGCCTGCTGCTGAGAGACAGCATTCCTTCCCTAGCCCTCTCATAAGTTTTGTTCACTAAGAGGACTGTTATTACCTGGTTTTCAACTAATAGTTCAAACATTTTTTTTTTCCTAACCATGGACAGCTCTGCCTTTACCCCTTTTTGCAATGACTATGTAAGACTTTGTCATGCCCAGGGAGAAAGGCTGAGTACGTCTGGAGGGAGTGCTAGGGGAAGGTGTGGCAGCCCATATATCCTCTGCTGGGGTCCCCTTGGAATTTCCATTTCTTCTGTCTCACCCAAAGCAGACTAGACTAATGTCAAGCTAACTGATGTCAAGCTAATAGAAAGCACCCGTAAGTAACAGAGTTACGATGAGAGCAAAGCTACCACTTCATTTTTAGATTAGCCTTTCATGGTGACTCCACACTGCAGAGGTTTGAATTCCCTGGCACTGTAATACATACCACATGTCCTCAACTATCACCGCACTGCAAGTGCTAAGAAGAGTTTTCTATGAGAGCATGCCTTCTGGGTTAGGTTTCGGGAGCTTTACCTTCCAGATAGTTTCAATGCTGATGCTTTTTTTCTTTTAAAACAACAGTCATTAAAACACCAGAAGAAATGCACTGTCCTTAATAGAGACCACAGGCTTCCCCAAGCACTCTGCTCTTGTCACTGCACACAATATGCATCTGAACCTGAAATCCACACTTACTGTGACGGCACATCTAAACGGTTTCCAAGGAACCATTTTTTTCACGTATATCAATAGGGGTCTTTAAAACTCTCTCTAAATCTATACTACGGAGCCATCTATATGAGTCCCTGAAGCAGTAAAATTTAGAACTCAAGTCCCAGGAAAATCCACTTTAAGGACATTATATTTTGTAGGGCACAATCTCCGCTGCTTTGAAGTATATTTCAGCTGTAAATGGCAAGAGATAAGAATATTATCACTTCTTCCTTTAAGATGAAATTAGTCCATAATTATAAATGATTTAAAGGGTCTTAACATCTTAAACTGTGTTTGCAGTACTATCACTAACAACAACAAAAGCCTGCACCAATTTGCATAATTGTAACCATGACTATGCAAGTTTATAGGCAACATGAGTTATCCTTAAGTTCATCTCTCTATAATCTGCATTTACATACCAGTAAGTGGTGTTTTAAAATAATTCCTGTGCTTATCCTCTAGGCTTATTTGATTTTAAAGCAGTGAGAACTCTCTTACAAAGATTCTAGCAAAGGACATACAATTTCACAGTGTAGAAAATGTCTATAGGAGCGTTTAAAGTATTCAAACTGAAAGACAGTAAGATCTCAGTGATCAATATTCATGTAAATATTCAAAAACAATACCAGCAGGTAAGTGTTTAGGCTAAACCAGGGTAATTTATAATTCCTTCCAAAAGCACCCAGTTGAAATATATGGCACTAAAATCCTCAGTCTTGACCCAAACCAAAAATATGATACTCAATACACTGGCATTTCATCCAAGGCCAAGGTCAGCTAAATTTCAAAGACCAAAATGGGGTTCATGTGGCCCCAAGTCAGGCAGATATGAGAAAATACCAAGAATGATAACACATAGTTTAGAAAAGCAGTCTTTATGTTGCACCAATAGCAATTATTTACCTTACTTCAATCATTAAGAGCAATCATATTAAGCAGACAAAAAAAAAAAAGTTACTGGGCATTGTTATAACTGTTACACTGAAAATGCCCAACACTTGTAAAGAAAACCAACATTTTACACAAAGACTAGGACAAAATATCAGAGAGAGAATCCTATGGACTGCCACAAGTACTCTTTCCCTTGGACTACATAAACCAGACTTTGGGATGAGTCTGTTTTGCACCTGGAAAAGGATTCCAGGAACTCTGTGGCACCCTGGTGCTAAGATTAGCCTGCAGACAGCCAGCTTCCTATAAAATTGTGTTTTTTTTTCCACCAAATTAAAAAATGAATGGGGAAAGAGAGAAGGATGGAACATAAAGAATAAAAGGAATTCTCCATTCGTTCTACCCTTAGGACTAGGACCCAGAAGTTGCCTTCTCCCTTTACCAATTCGTCTATAGCAATAAAAGAGTGAGAAAGGGAAGTGTGAATGGGGTTAGAGGTCAGAATTTCCTTTGGATAAACCTGCGTGTTTGTAGGAAGACCTGCAAGGATATATCATTTTAACCCTTTAAGCTCCACCCCAATAAAACCCAGGAACACCCCCATTTCCACGACCTCTTAGAAAAATGAACCAGACAATTTTTTACTACCTTTTAAAACCTTTTATCACCATCTCCCTCACAATAATAAAAGCTACTTTCATGAGTTCCACCTAGGTTTCAGGCATTCTGCTAGGTTCATAACATACATTATTTCTGATCTTCACTAATCCCATATAGTTCGTATTTATCATAAAAATTTTTTTTAAATTTCATTGGCCCAGGCAGCTTAGGTAATTTTGCCATGGACATATAGCTATTAAATAATAGGGCCAAGATTTGAATAAGTTCTGATTCATCCTATTTCTGCTGAAAAATCTGCTTTTGTTTTTTCATCAAAGAGGTGCATTTGATTGTATTATTGATTACGTATCACTTCAAGGAGAGACTATGAGAACCAGAATACGTAACAATGAAATAGGAATTAATACCTCAACATAATTTGTAAACAGACTTAAAAGGATCTAGTTTCCAAAATAAGACTTCTAAAATTTTGCCTAACAATTTTTAGAAGTTATAAAAATTAAGCATAGGCCATTTAAATATTATCTATTTATCATTTAAATCAAATGAGCTCTTCCATGGTCTTATTCCAGGGCTTTCTTTGGGAAGCTATTTCAGTTATGTATTGCTGTGAAACAAACTGCCCTGAAATAGCTTAAAACAACTGCCATTTTATTCTGTAGGTTTACTGGGTTCAGCTGAGTGGTTCTTCTGCTCCATTTGATGTCAGCCGGTGCTGAAGGTGAGGAGCAACTGGGTGGAAACATTCAAGATGGTTCCTACACATGATGACTGGCAGCTGCTGCTAGTTGCCAGCTGGCACTGCAAAATGGTGCACCAGCCTGCGGTCTCTCCTTGTGGCTTGAGCTTCCCAGAGCATGGTGGCCAGTTTCTGAGAGAAAGCACCCAAAAAGGAAGAAAACCCAAGCTGCCAGTTCTCTTAAAAGACTATGCCCGGAAGCAGTACAAACTATTTCCACTGCATCCCATTGGTTAAAAAGTCACCTTGCCAGCCCAGACTCAAGAACAGAGGAAATAAATTTTGAGGGAGAAAGTGGCAAAGAATTTGCAGCGGCAATTAATCTGCCACAGAAGATAAAGAAGTAAATGCTAGCATACCAACCTGGATCAAGAAGAGACACAGTAATATAGAATAGGATTTGGCAGAATAAAGTAAAATATACTTGCATTTCTGATCCACTTTCATAATATTTCAGCTTCCTTCTAAGCTGGCTTCAATGAAAAAAAAATCCCATAATTTCATCAAATAAAAAATACCAAAATTCCACTGCTACTACAATTTAAGCAAGGCTATGTTGTTCTGCTTTACTTTTATTTACTTTATTACCAGAAGACTGTATGGTAGCTTCAACAGATGAAAGGGAATGATAAATGCCATTTTGCTTTTGACCATATCACTCACTTATTTTCTCTTTGACATTTTTTTTCCTGTATCTTGGTGATATGACTCTAAAAATATTATCTCTGAAAAAGTTTATCCTTGCTCCTAAGTTTTATGGCTGGCAAAAGAGTAGAATTTACTTCATGGTATCTAATAGAGAATAAATGATGACAGCAGTCATTTCATTTGGGGAGATCACTACATATAAATGAAAATTATTTATTTTTTTATTTGCTGATGAGTTATGAAATCATAATTTTCACAAGAAAGCTCCAGGCCCTAAAGTAAAACTTTAAAAACTTGCAGCTTCTCTGGAGGATAAAGTATACCAATGCATCTGTTGGCTTCTTCCACCTATTCAAAAAATCATGCCTTCAGCTAAGTCTCAGCTCCTTGATGGAGCCCTTCCCCTTTTTCCAAATCATAAACCCAGCATTTCTTAACTGTACCATTTATTGGGGCACATTCTCACAGTCATGTGTCATCATTTAATTATATCATGTATACAGGGCTGAAGAATGCAATTTATTTGAAGGCAAAGATTATTAGTATCTGTCCCAAACTTAGAGCTGTGCTATCCATTCAATACATACATTTTGTTTGGTTTTACTTTTAATTGGGATTCTGTTACACAGATTATGGTGTCTCTAATAAATAAGCAGGCCTTATTCATATCCATCTATCTAAAATACCCTCCATTTTTTTCAAGTCTTTTCATGTCCTGTTTAGATAGTTCCTTATCAAATTTCTCTGTTCCAAAATATGCCCTGAATGAATTTAGCCTGATTTAACGAAACTCAACTACCACAGATCCTATCAATGGATGGAAAGTTTGGAATATGCCAATATTTAACTTTTTCTTGTCACTTCTCTCTATCCAGCTAAACAGAAAAGTTCTCTGAGAGCAAACCAAATCCATGTGCTGTTGATGTTCTTCTACATTATTTATGATGCAAAATGGGTGAGATGAATGAAACTCATTTTACCTTGCTGGGCATGCCTTTTCTGCCCACTTAAAGGTGAGTCAAGACTGATTATTCTTACCCAGTGAAAATGTTCTCAGAGCAGACAATTTGACTTAATTTTAACATTACTTTGTGAGATGCTGTATCAAGTGCTTGATATTGACTGTGCTCTGTGTTCTCATTCTGTAACATGGTGAGCAATTTACTCTGGTGTATTTCGTTCTTTATGAGTTTACATCCTTTATAACTGAAGATAAAGCAAATGATCTCAAAGATGAGGATGTTAGAATTTTACATGGAAAGATACGTCAATTGCCTATAATAGTTATAGTGAGTTTGCTTTACTTTGGGAGAATCTATTAATTTCTCACTCCTCATAAGTAAAATCAATAGTTTTCAACAAATACAGTTTATTGATCATTATACAAATTGCCCTTCTTTTAAAATTCCTCTGGAGAAGTTTTGGAACTAGATGGAAGGGGTGATTACACCACACTGCAATAAATGTAATTGAGTTGTTGACTTTCAAATGGTGAATTTTGCTGTGTGAATTTCAACTCAATGAAAAATCAGATTTTGTTATGTGTAGGGTGCCCTTTCTTCTAGAAAGTGTCAATAGGCAATGTGGCAATGAATCTCAGGCAATTATTAACTATGAACTCTGAACTTACATTAATATTTTTATATATATGTATATTTATGTATATATTTAGAGACAGGGTTTCACTCTGTCTCCTAGGCTGAAGAGCAGTGGCACAATCATAGTCACTGCAGCCTTGATGTCCTGGGCTCAAGCAATCCTCCCACCTTAGCCTCTCAAGTAGCTGAGACTACAGGTGCACACCTCCATGCCTGGCTATTTAAAATTATTATTATTTTGTAGAAGTAGAGTCTCGTTTTCTCACCCAGGCTGGAGTGCAATGATGCCATCATAACTCACCATGGCCTCAAACTCCTGGCCTCAACAATCCTCCCACCTCAGCCTCCCAAAGTCCTGGTATTATAGGCATGAGCCACGATGCCTGCCAATATATATATTTTAAATATGGAAACAGGATGGCGCTGAACAGTGAAAAATATTTTAGTATATAAAACAGGATAGAAAGATAAGCCTTTGCTCATGTTCTCATAAGCCTTTTGAATTCAGACTCTCAATGTCGTATCCATTTATTATGTTTTTTGTGTGGATGTGCTTCTGAGATCTTTGGGATGAAGTATTCCACTGGAAATATGTGCCAAGGATGAGAGGCAAGTGTCAGTCTCTTGTATTATCTGTGTTTTCTTATTAAACATGTCATAAACTCAACACCACAATGTCAGCTCCATAAGGGCACATACTTGTGTCTGTGTCCACTGCTATACCCCCAGTACCGACAGCATGCCTGGCACACAGCAGACATTTGTTAAACAAATGCATCCAGTGAAAATGACACAGAAAAAGGATGAATAAACTATGGGAAAACATCTTTGAGACATAGGTTTTACCAGTGTGAGTAAATGCAAATAATGTTAAATTACTATGTATATTTGTGTTTTGTGTGTGTGTGTGTGTGTATGTATGAGAAAAAGAAGAAAAAACAAAAGAAACATTATCTTTATATTGACTAATTTGAGGTTATGTGGATAAATCGCCATTCATAACATTTACGAGAGCCAATATATGTTGGCTTAGGTACCTTGAGTAAATATCTTTGCTGTGTCTTATTAATATTCACTATTACAGTTAAGTTCAGGGCATAGAGCAGCACAGCTCAGAGACAGTTTCTGTTGTTTGTTTTTCATTCTTTTGACAAATGTAACAAAAATGCAAGATATAATTTCTTTTTATGCACATATCCATGTGCAATCTTATTTAACAAAAATGATAATGGATGTATTTTAATGTAGTAAGTTTTATCTAAAAACAAGGAAGAAATACCTTGATAACCAATGTCGGCTTAATACAAATTCAGCAAAGTTTTAAAAATGGCAGTAATTGAATTTGACTTATACTTAAGCACTAGCTATTTGTTTTAAAGTTCAGTTTAAAACTGAACTTGTCAGCCAATTCTACAAACTGGTCCCCCCAGTCAACCCAGAAATGTAGTTAGTTAGTATATAGCACAGCATATCACTTAGAGCAAATGCTCTAGAAATATGTGTTAATTTGATTTTTAAATCTCTTGCTTAAAATAGAGAGAAATGGTTGAGCATGAGATTATACACATGTGAAGGCAGTTATGAATTACTCATAAGAGAGTACCAGCTATTCAAGAGACTGAAACTTCATATAAGCCCATGTATAAATATACTTGCACAACATACCCAGAAAAAGAAAGCTTGAGGAAAGGGATTACCTGAAATCTTCTACTTTTAAACATGGTTCAAATTTCTTTTCTCTTTTTGTTTATTTTCTTTTGAGACGGAGTCTCACTCTGTCACTTAGGATGGAGTGCAGTGACACAGTCTCAGCTCCCTGCAGCCCCCGCCTCCCAGGTTACAGTGCCTCAGCTTCCTGGGTAGCTTGGATGATGGGCATGCAGCACTACGACTGGCTAATTTTTCTATTTTTAGTAGAGACGGAGTTTCGCCATGTTGGCCAGGATGGTGTCAAACTCCTGACCTCAGATGATCCTCCTGCAGTGGCCTCCCAAAATGCTAGGATTATAGGTGTGAGCCACCATGCCTGGCCAGTTCAAATTTCTAAATCTGAAAAGACCTCAGCCAGAGAAAACATCTTACAATACATATTTTCCTTAGAGTACACACAGTTTTTTTTTCTCCTTGTTGCTGATCAAAATAAAAATATAAAGTTGCACCAAAGGGAAAAAAAGGAGAAATAAAAATATGTGCAGTTTCCAGAACTGATTCGGCCTTCCTAGTGAGCCACCTAAGTGTCAGGAAACACTACTGTAAGGTCATAACCCTTATGATGCTCATGGAAGCAGAAGTTTCCCATTTAAAATGAAGTGGCAATCTCATATTTTCTGCTGCTTTTCAGCCTAAGGAGTGGAAACCTTTTCTGCATTGTTGCAATTTATATAACTTAAAAAGATATAAATTTGAAAGTTATAAGATAAAAATATCTTATGATTTGACCTCCAGCTCAAATGTTTCTATCATAAACCACCCAATAGGTTGCTAGAGTCAGACTTGTTTAAGAAAGACTTGTTTCTTTTTTCTCTGACATGGTAGCTCCTGCCTGTCATCCCAGCTACTAGGAAGGATGAGGCAGGAGGATTGCTTGAGGTCAGGAGTTCGAGACCAGCCTGGGCAACATAGGGAGACTATATCTCTAAAACACAGGGGAAAAAAACAGAGAATGGACTTGTTTCTTTTCTATTTCAGTGAACTAAAATAATTTAGGTTTAATGCAAAGGTCAACTGTAATATCAATAATAATTAAATTTTTTTATTGATTGAATGTGGAGCTCCAACAGGTCTTACCCATGAATTTTATTTTATACAAAAAGAAAAATGTTCTTGGGAGGTAAAAATAATAATAATAATAAAATAAAATAAATAACCTGCTTAGAGTCACACAGAAATTAATTTCAGAGTCAGGACTAAAAATCACATCTATTTCTCCTTCCTTTTAATTAATTTCTGCAAAGGAAACTCTTTAGTTACATACTGCCATTGCAGATACACACACTTGATTAGATAGTTTAGATTTTCTCTCACTTGGGGCCATGAATGATCTTTGTACCAATACCTCACTTTGACCGTTTCCAGGGACCATTTCTACGTGTAAGTTTACTTTTTAATAATACTCCCACGACCACCTGTGGTCACAACTCTACTTAATGACCCTCTTTCTGAAAGACATTCAGAGACTAATATTCATATTTGGACTCTGTTACCAAACAGCATTTTTTCAAACTAAGGAAGCACACAAAAAGTGTGCTCCAGAACCCAACAACTTCCCCTGAGAACAGGCTGGAGATTTGACGTTACCTGAATTGTGAGAGGATTACAATTAGCTTGATTGCTTACATAGGAAAGTATAGAATAAAGAAACTCCAGAGGATAGGAAGGCAGTTCACCAAAATGGGCATCACTTGATATTACTGTAGTAGCTCAAACACAAACTGTATCAAATATGGTTAGTATCTGGGAATCAGGGAGCCAAGGTTATATCCTGTTTTGATTTGGAGAATTCAAAGCCTGGGACAGGAAGTAGTAATTAACAAGGAGCGGGAACAAGAAGGTTGCTACTGGCTGAGTTACATTCTGAAATATGATGACTAGAAAATGCTTGGTCCAAATATGGTGGCTTATTGAAGAGAAACATATATTCTATTTGATAGCATAATCCATGACCTATATGTTCTTTTAAAAAATGTAATAAAATATGTATATCATGCATACTGTGATATTTTGGGGTAAAATGAACTCATGTATCCTTGAAATTTCATCAAAAAATAAAAAATTGATAGATAATTGGGTAGACATTTGCTAAGTAAATATAGGAAAATATTAACTGTATAATCTCGGTAGTGGGCATAAGTTTGTTTATTGTGCAGTTAATTCACCTTTTCTCTATGTTTGAAAATTTCATAATAAAATGCTGGAAATTTTAAAAAAATTTTTCATGGTGTTTCTGGGTTCACATATGATAAAAAGCCTATCTTGATATACTATAGTACATTTTATTATAAAACTTATTACCTATGCCAAACAAAAAATAATCCACCAATTCTACATTTACTAACCTCCATTTGGTTACCTTTTTTCCTCCTCTGCATCACCCCCTCCAGCCCCACCCCTCACCACCTTTTTCCATTTTATAGAATTGATTTTTAAGATGAATTTCAAAATTATATCAAGGGTAAAAGATTCACAATTTTAACCATTATCTAATGACAATGAGATAACTGTCAAACCATTAATTGCTGTGGAACATCTAAGAGCTTTTTCTGCCCCTCCTCCCCCTCACCCAATACCATTTATTTGTTGAGAAGGGATTTTCCTTAATGCTATACTTCGATCACTGGGGAATTAGAACCTCTATGAATAATGTGACTTGGGAAAATGTAAAGTTCACATTACTGAAAAAATCTGAAAGATCAGATGGTATGCTTATTCTGTTGAAATAAATAGCATCCTTGGATTATTCAGGACACTCCCATTCTGAACACTCCTTTTCCAGTGATCAACTGGTCAGTGGACCATAAGGCCAGAGGCTCCCATGTGAAGGCTGAGCTTCTCTGCTGCTGGATTTTCCACCCAGTGATTCATACAGATATTTTATAAACTATTAAATATGTATGATGCAGTACAAAGCCCCTCTAAAAGCATCTGTATTTAACTAAATCATGTCCCTGACAGCAAGAGGCATACAGAGCAATTTAACCTAGCAGGAAAAGTACTTCTTTTACAAATCACTGCAGTGCAGAGCTTCAATCATATGCTTCTTTTTGTACTTCCCCATACCTCCAGTAAGAAAGGAAAGGCTTAACTTAAATGGTTTGAAATGCTTTGAGATAGGATTCTAAAACAAAACGTAGTCTTTTGAAGTGTTGCTCAAAAATTTTACTACTGTAAGGCTTTGCCACTACTCTGTCCCTAGAGGTCAGAGAAATAACCCAGCCTCAGGTTAAGTCTCCTTAACCTGGGGCTAAATACCTGGAATTAGCTCACTCTGTTCTATGCTCTTCCAAATGTCTACTGCTGTTTACTGACTGATATCAAAGGCATCTAAAAAGTATCAATGTACCACTAGATCCCCCATATTCTTTTTCACCCCAAAAAAGATTCAAAGAAAAAAAGTTTTGGATGGGAAACTTCAGGACACACCCAAAGTTAAATGATTGTTATCCATTCACAACCTTAAGACCAAAGAATCTAGTGAGATAAGTAGTACTAATTAAGTAGTTTTCCAAGGTACCTAAGCATTTGGCAAGGCAGAAGAATAGCAGAGGGATGGCTACATTTTCTTAAAAGTGCAATGACAACGTAAAACATTTGCAGAAATCTCATGCACAGAACTAACTGTGCTCCCGGAGACAGGTGGTTTTATGTAACCTGTGGTAGGGGTAAAATGTGTTGAATGAGTACAAAAATAATTACCTTACTGTCAAAAAAAAAAAAAAAATCAGGGCTAAATGCTTGAATTGCCCAACTCAAAATGAAATGGCATTACTGTAATTCAGCCAACTGATCAGGAAATGTGCTGTGCAGATTTAAATGAACTTCTTTTTACAATCTGGCAGATACATAATGGAAAACCTCAGGATGACCTGCTTTTCAAAAGCAGTAGATGTCAAATTTTAAGGTCACTGTACGGGGTGTAATAAAAATAGTTACCATTTCTAAAGACCTAATCTATATGTTAAATTACTTAGCGACCCATCCACCTATCCATCCAAAAGATGTTTACTAAACGACCATATCTGTGCCAGGCATCGTGCTAAGGTTTGTAGATTTGGTAACAGGAAATTAAAATAATTTCCATCTTATAGTTTTCCTTTTTTTTTTTTTTTAATAAAGTAGCAAGTACGATCTGCAGAGAGTGAAGGCATGATTTGAATTTTTAGAGTGGTAAGGTCTGAGTCACCTTAGAAAATGGAAGGGAAGGCTGACTGAAAAACAGAAACAGGTCAGACATTGTACCAACTAGTATATATACATCAGTCCTTATTTATAATCTTCACAAACGGTCTGCAAAGTAACTGATATTCTTCTTATTTTATAGGTAGAAAAAGTGAGGATTAAAAAAAACTACAGATAACCCACAATTACATAGCTAGTAAGTGGTGACGCAAAGATTTAAACCTTCTGAACTTCAAAGGCCATTTTTCCGTACCACTATACAAAATCTTTATACTGATACAAAGTATGGAAGAAGACTTTCAAAAAAATTTTTTTAAATAATCAATTACATAACAGATCATTGTTTTTGTTGTTGATTTCTACAGTAAAATGTTTATTTGGACTTACACAAGACTCAGTATGGGGAACAGGGGAGAAAAGAAGAAAAAATATGATGATGAGAATATTGTTCACATACATATTACAATTTCTACTTTGGAAGATTTATTTTTCAGATTAGTTTTTTCCAATACCAGGATTTAATATGGAATATTAATTCGGTTGTCCACTTAATTATGTGATGTGTCTTAAGTCTAGCCATGATGAAACCAACCCATTTAAATGATGTTGCTAGTAAGTATGTGAATGTACATGAATGAAAATAATTTAACATACTAAACAGTATGATGGCCCTCTGTTGCATATTTCTTTGAACATCAACAAGATGAGGGAAGAAGGCATGCCACAAACTCAGAGCTTAGCAGGAAAATGTAATTTCTTTTTTTCAATTTTTTGAGAGTTTTAATCAGTATTTGAAAGCACCATACAATTACAGCAAATTAGAAATTACTCAGACTGAAAAGGGAAGATTGGGTCAGTAGTTAATGCTTCTTCTGCCACAGATTTCCCATTTGGTTTTTAAAATGTATGCTTATTCAAAGTTTTCCCACAGACATTCTAGGTTGATCTTGTCTCTGCTGCTTTATGCAACTTTTTTTTTTTTAAAGACAGGATCTTGCTCAGCCTCAAACTCCTGGGTTCAAGTGATCCTCCTGTTTCTGCCTCTCAATTAGCTGGGACTACAGGTACGCATCACCATACCTGCTAATTTTTAAAATTTCTTTGTAAAGATGGGATCTCACCATGTTGCTAAGGCTAGTCTCAAACTGCTGGTCTCAAGCGATCCTTCTGCCTCAGCTTCCCAAAGTGCTGGGACTACAGGTGAGAATCTACTCACTTACAGACTACTGCCTCCAGCCTTAAGCAACTTCATTCATTCCTTCAATGATTTTTTTTTAAGCAAGTGCCTCATATGTACCAGGCCCTATTCAAGACTGAGAGGGAGAGGAAGGTAGGCACTGGGGAAAGAGATTGCAATAGTTTCTGCTTCCATAATATTTATATTCTAGTGGAAGACTTAGGTTTCCTAATCTTAGGTGGACATAAAGGCAGACTTTAGAAGTGAGAGTCCATAGCCTTAATGGACTCTATTTGTGCAGTTGAAATACAGTGGAGTAATTTTTTTTAATGATCCTGTCAGGAAACACTGTTTATTGTATATGCATGACTAAGTATCTGAAATTTTCCTTCACTCGGATCCAGTTATGGAAATGTTTTCTTCTGATAGCGTTTTGTTTGATTAGTGATAGAAGAAGAATGCAGAATTCAATTCCAGAAGAGATCATGCCTAGGCAAGAGGACTTTGGAGGTACTGGAAAATTATAAGCAGAAAAACATAATCTATCTGTTTCCATTCTCAGTAACCATCAAAACAAAACAGCCACAAAAACAGACTAAGCTGTTGTAATCATTTAATGATTGAATTTTTTTTTTAAAGCTGTTGGCTCGATTGTTTTGGTAGATGAATTAAAATAAATAAAAGAAAGCATTAATACATTTTATTATTACCTTTTTGATGAATTGAAGCTTTCTTATGTACTGGTGATGTCAAAGCACAATTTTAAAGTACAGTTAGTCAAATTTTGTGAATTATTAAGGAAATGTGTTAATTTCACAGAAATTCTAAAGTATCAGCATAAAAAAGTAGTCAAATATCAGAGAAAAGAAAGAATTACATGCATGCAGATATATATCTGATTTAAATATTTGTTACTTATAGATACTAGGTTAATTAATAAGATGTTCTACAGGAATCAAAGAAGTAAGTGTTAAACATTTTAACTGGGTAGGCCTGATAACCACCAAGCTTTGCAAAATAGTTAGCATGTCAGATGCTAAAGAGGATGAGAAAGAGTTTTACAATTAAACTTACAAGGATCATCTTTCTAAATGAATGAGCTGCTCAGAGATGAACTGATGGTAACTAAAGAAATCAATAATAAAATGATCAGGATGAACATCCTGTATCATGTTAGAAACAATTTTCCCTTCCTTCAGTTAATTCTCATAAAAATATACAAGGCTCTAGAGCAACAAATTTATCATCAGCATCTAAATCAATTTTTTTTTTTTTTTTTGAGACAGAGTCTTGCTCTGTCACACAGGATGGAGTGCAGTGGCCCAATCTTGGCTTACCGAATCCTCTGCTTCCAGGTTCAAGCGATTCTCTTGCCTCAGCCTTCTGAGTAGCTGGGATCACAGGTGCACGCCACCACACCCAGCTAATTTTTGTATTTTTAGTAGAGACGGGGTTTCACCATGTTGGTCAGGCTGGTCTCGAACTCCTGACCTCATGATCTACCAGCCTTGGCCTCCTAAAGTGCTGGGATTACAGGCGTGAGACACTGCTCCTGGCCACATCTAAATCAATTTAAACTTTTTATCCTTACAGTATAATCATAACACTGAACATTGTCATTGTGTGACAGGTCCAGTTCAGGCATGTCCAGTGAAGAAAAGAGTGTATACTTCAATGGAACTCATTATATATTAACATGGCTTGAAGGTACATTTTAAAAAGTTGCTAAAATTACTTTCAGTTTAAAAATTGGTTTCTCTTGTTTAAATACTATTTTCTCTGATGCTCAAAAATAAAACATAAATTTTTAATGCCACAAGTTTATAGAACACTTTGAAGTTAAAAGTATAAATATGCATTATTTACTTTGCTATTAACTTACTAACACAGCATTTACCTTTTTATTACAAATTCAATAATTTGTTATACCACTAAGCTACATGGAGCATTAGGTACTGTGTAAAACCAAGATCTTGTTGCTATCGTTCTTAAGAACAAGTGTGTCCACACCCAAAAAACCAGTGAATTTTGTGCAAATTAAAAGAGATTTTTTAAATCAGTAGTAAATTAAGTCCAATTAGGAGCAGCAGAGTCTCAAAGCATTCTAGATTAACATCATCAGAATTTCCCATGTTGAATTAAGCATGTGGTTTGGTTAGTAAAGATATTCTTTTTCTATATCTTGTTTATGTCTACTATAAATACCATAAGCATTCCATTAGCATTAACCCAATGATTAATGCATATGTCATGGACTCAGGTTCTAGTCATTGATAATAACTGCCTACCACTATTTCCACAATTGTTCATCTCCCAACTCTTTTACCCTGACTAACAAAGAAATGCCTACTAAAGTCTGGGAGTTCATGTAGTTACAGGAAACCAGATGCATTATTTATAAGGATGCAGAGGCTAGAAAGTTCGGCTGTGTCTCTTACCGCAGCAGCAGTAGGCTCTAAGATATCGGCAATAGGACCATTGCCAGTACATTAGAAGATGAGATAGAAGGGATCCCTGCCAAATAAAATAGCTAAGTAATAACAAATGTTAAAAAAGGAGAGCCTTGGGGGGTTGGAAGGAGTCTTGAGATCACTGTTGAAGCACAATTCAGAAGATCACCAAGCTTTTGCAGTCAATACAGAAAGAAGAATTGTAATCTCAATTAATTCTTTGTATCTTTCTTGAGTACTTGCTTTTTAATTACAGTTATACACTCTTTTTTGTTTTAATGTGACTATAATATCTATACATAAATGAGAAATTACAACTGGTGTAAGAGAGGTAAAGTGCACAGTATGAGATTTCAAGTTCAGGTATAATTAACTGTGTGTTCCTATGGCCCACTCTGTTTAGAAATCCATACTACTGTTTTAGTGATCCAGGAAAAATCAGTATTTTTTCTTCTTTGATTTCAGAGAAAAAGAAACCCAGACACGAAAAGCCACAATTTCTTATTCTTCATGTGTTCCAAGTGATATATTGCTACAGACAGATATCTGTTGTGGCTTTAAGTAGATTTTGAGATAGTGCCATTCAAGTTTCATTTTCTGTTTAATCATCGTCAGTCACTTGGAATTTACACCACAGCACAACAAGAAGCTGCATGCTTTAAATGTTAACAACAGCAGGGGGATGAAAATGCCATCTTGACTGAAAAAAAAACCAACCTAATATCTGACAAAATAAGTCAATTGAAACACAGAAAAAAGAAAACTTACCATAGGGATTGTTAAAACAAATAACCTTCCATATCAATCTGAAACTTAAACAAAAAGCTATGGTTGTAGTCTGCTTCTCAAAATTGATCTGAATGTTACCATCAACTTCAAACATGAAGTAGCTGAGGCTACATGCCATATGTTGTGTTTATTCTTTTCTCCGAATAACCTAAGCATTTTGGATGTTGAATGCATACACCTTTTGTCTACAATATCATTCTCATCATTATCTCCCCATTCCAAATGTGTGCACACTGGGCGGCAGATGGGATGAGGTTCGTGGCAATCTTTTTAAATTATCCAAGTACCAAATGAATATAATTTGGTACCTAAAATTGTTCTACTTTTAATGGCTTTTATCATAGTAAATGGGTGTGTCTATTCTGCATCGTGCTTAGGAAACTGGATTCACAGATCAGATTTGGTCATCTCATTAGGGGGAAAGGACCATTTCTGAAAGTAGCTGCAATGATCATTTGCCCTTTAGCCTAGTATGATAGAGGTCACAAGAAGAGCTCTCTGAGCTCAAAAAGTGTTCTTCTGAGCCTTCAACCTCTACTGTCTGTGGGTGAAAGAACACAGGATGAAGAGTCAGAAAGACTGGGGGATGAATCCTGCTTCTACCACTACTTGACAAATATTGAATTGTCTTGAGTATCAGTCTCCCCATCTATATAATGGGACTAACAATATCCATTCTCAGAGGGAAGCATCTCAAACATAGTAGATTCTCATTAAAATATATTATTGTTGCTTATTATTACTATTAAGGATAAAAAAGGGAAAATAATCTACTTTATTGATACTGTTGTGGCAATTCTCCTTTTCCCAAGCAAGTGCCTCTTCAGCACTACAGAGAGGGACAGCGACCAGTTAATAAGTAGATTCCAGAATAATTTGCAATAATCCTATCAAAGGAGAAACAGATTTTTATAAATCACCATGAAAACAAGTATTTACGATAAAATAAAAAATCTTTCAGATGTAAAAACCAGATATAAATTTAAAATACAAATATATAGAATATGAATGCTTCTCAAAATGTTACAAGTTCTCTAATAAATATTATTTAAGCCACTGTTAGTTTGTTAAAACTTTGATTTTAAAATACTTAAATATCTCTGTCCATGATTTAAGCTGAAGGTGGTTTTCTTTTCATTGTATATGTGTATAACTTTAAAAAATGATAATCAGACAAAAAATTCATTAAATCACCGATAACGTTGACATCCATTTAATAAATACTTCCTGGGAAATGGCACAGTGATAAGTTATGGGAATAGAAATACAAAGCAAGCAAAATTCTTCCCTATAGTATTTTACATTCTGGTGGGGGAACTGATATGCACGCCACTGTGGATCAGAAGTGGCAGGGCTGTGGTCCAAGCAAGAGCTAGGGATCACCTAGAGTGAACTTCTAGGGACTAGAAGATAGTCTAACATCTAACTACAAAATAATAAAGAGTTTGCTTTTACTCCTTGACTGGATGAAGAATATTTTTAAAAAATAATTTCAGACCATTATTTTAATAAAATACACCCCAGGTCTGCACTTCAAATACAAAGGAAGGAGAAGAAGTTATGACATTTTGAAAATTGAGACTACAGCCAACTCTGTTCTTCAAAAAGACCTTCTCCACCACAAGCTTTTATTAGACTCATTCCTTGGTGCACTATTTACCCAAAAGATCACAGCCAATGTTCTAGAAACCTCAAAAAATAAGCAGAGGCTAGGTGCGGTGGCTCACTCCTGTTATCCCAGCACTTTGGGAGGCCAAGGCAGGTGGATCACTTGAGATCAGGAGTTTGAGACTAGCCTGGCCAACATAGTGAAACCCTGTCTCTATCAGAAATATAAAATATTAGCCAGTCGTGGTGGCACACGCCTGTAATCCCAGCTACTCGGGAGGCTGAAGCAGAAGAAACATCGCTAGAACTGGGGAGGTGGAGTTTGCAATGAGCCTAGTTAGTGCCACTGTACTCCAGCCCGGTGACAAAGCAAGGTTTCATCTCAAAAAAAAAAAAAAAAAAAAAAGTAAGTTTTATTGTAGTTGTTTCTGTGTGTACACATGTAGTGCATGTTAACTTCTATTTTTCTTTATTTTTTTCACTAAGCTGAATGAATTTAAATATCAATCCTCTTCACCTGCATTGTAAAATCATTTTTAAATGTTTTAATAAACCTCTTAGGTGTCTTTGAGTCATCTATTTTCCTCCTAAACCTTATCTTGCTGTCACATACAATCTCATTTGCACACACAAGGTAATTCTCCCACCTCCATAATCTATTTATCTTAAAACATAGCCAGGGACCCTTTGTATGGTTTATTTTCTCACAGATAACTTGAGGAAACTCTGAACAAAGATGCATTTATGCTCTGGAACATTAGGGAGGTGAAATTAAGAAGCTGCTATGAAAACAACAGAGGGAAAAAATACATCTGGATCAAGTAAGAGAAGTATACAAAATTTGTGAAAAATCTATTATGGCCACTTTAATAATTTTCTCTCATATATATGTAGGGCTATGCCTCTTCATATCACATTTCATCATAAAATATATCCTGTTTGACAAGGCAGGTTCCTCCTGGTACATTTCATCAGAACTGGGACATATTGGATTTTACAGCTTAAAGAAATGCAGCAACTTCCTTTACATAGCTTTGTAGACTGAGACTTGTACAAAAAAAAAAATCTGTTCTCAAAACTACATTATTTATGAAAGACATGGATTTTTATAGGCTGATTCAATATGTAGATTTCTAGGTTAAAATGTAGGACAATATTTGTGTAGAACATTAAAAACTAACATTTTAAATATTTTGTCATGCAGAATTTTATTTTTTAATATATCTTAATTCCCATTTGTAGTTGCAATCTATCAAATGACATAGAAGCTTCTTGTCAGTTAGTCATTGCTCTTAATAAATGAATTTTAAGAAAATCGGGGGTGGAATTATCATAAAGGTAAAATTTTGGTTTTATAATTTTAACAGATTAATTTCCTTTACTGGATTCCTTGATTATAACTCAGCATCTTTTTTTAAATTTACCACTTCTCCCTTCTTTGGATCAATTCAAGTCTTTAAAAAATAAAAATTAAAAAACAAAACAAATCTTACTTAAGAACAAAACAAGTTCAGGAAATTGCAAGCTGGGTTCGGTGGCTCATGTCCATAATCCCAGCACTTTGAGGCTGAGGTGGGAGAATCACTTGAGCCCAGAAGTTTGAAACCAGCCTGGGCAACATAAGAAGACCCTGTCTCTATTTTAAAAAAATAAAATTGCAACCTTTTCATATACATACATTTCCAGATGACCTAAACAAAACTATCTCCTCAGATACATAATATAGTCTTTGTAAATCCATCTCTGTATCAAGGATAAGTGTCTGCTCATCCACAGTGATTCAACTTACCATACTATAATTATGCTTTTCTGAAAAGTTTCTAGTTATATTTCAAAAAGTTCCCCAAACTACTCTCAAAACACTATTTAGTATATATTAATTTCCAGAACTTCTTAATCTCCACTAATCTTTTATTCTTGATGGTAAATTATAGAATGTCATCATCTTTTAAAAGGAGATACATTTCAGGATTCTGATTTCTTTGTAAAAATATGAAGTAGAAACAACAATTCACTATTTTAGAAGATGATAACAGTAAATAATAGTATTTTTTCTTTCTTTCTTTCTTTTGAGACAGAGTCTTGCTCTGTCACCCAAGCTAAAGTGCAGTGGTGTGATCTTGGCTCACTGCAACCTCCACCTCCTGGGTTTAAGTAATTTTCCTGCATTAGCCTCCTGAGTAGCTGGGATTACAGGTGAGTGCCTTCATGCCTGGATAATTTTTGTATTTTTAATAGAGACGGGCTTTTACTATGTTGGCCAGGTTGGTCTGGAACTCCTGACCTCAAGTGATCCACCCGCCTCGGCCTCCCAAAGTGCTGGGATTATAGGTGTGAGCCACCGCACCAGGTCAGTATTTTCTTTTAAATCACATAACCACAAATGACTACGAAAAAATAAAAACATGATTTGAAAGTCTTCCTCTTGTCATAAAATACTTCCCATTATGATTATGTGTCATTATGCACAATTAATCACAATTAAACTTTTTACTTCGCTGTGATCTCCTTCACCCCAAGGACTATTTCCTATTCATCTCCCCCAACCATCACTCCTCCCGCCTCCCAAGAAATGTGCATACACAGTTCCTAGCCTCATGCTGAACTATAGTAGGGCCTGGTTATTAACTATTCATTTTCATTAAAGAGAGGGAAAATGTTCAGTGATCTAAGAATCAAAGAGAAAAACAGAGCCATCCATTTTTAATTCACTTGCGTTCACAACTCACTTGCTATTTGATCTTAAGTGTCACTCGGCCTATCTCTGTCTATATTTTACTTTCCTTACCATTGAAATAATGAGAATAGTACAAAATTTCTTTAAAAATTTAAAGGAAAGACTGATTAAATTTGTGATAATCACAAATAAAAATTCCTGCAACATTTCACAAATCCAGGCATTCTCTCTCTTGCTCTCTCCTTTTGACACTTCTTAAAAAGCTCTTTAAAAGTTTGCTATTCACTAAAAAGGTAGTGTTAGAATACCTCAACAAAGAACAAACAAATAGCCCACAGTCGATGAACAAATTCAACCTCAACACCAAACATGAAATCAGAGATAGTTATGGGCTTGAATGAAGATGAGTCCAGCTCTAGGCTATAACCCACAGTGGCCCAATTAATTGGTTTTTGAGAGTTTGCTGACCTTTGGTAGACTCAGAGATAAAATGAAAAGTGCCATTCTGGCACTTTTGATGATTAGCTGAACTATGTATACACAGCATCTTTATTAAAGAAATGAATTAAGTATTACACCTTGTATGGGAGATGCATTGTAACAAGAATATGACAGAGAAAAGTGGAAGATGCCCACAGATGAACTACTAGAGTTGTTATTTTGTTTAGGTTTAGATGGTGATGTCAATGAATCTGATAAAACCTCAATCAGTATTATCTCACACTTGAACAAGACTTGGTGAGCTTTCTACACAATATTAAATGGAATGGGCTAAGCATGCTCTTTTTCTTTCCAAATTGAAAAACAAAAACAATCCAAACCCTAATCAGCACGCAATTACTCTGGTAAAAGAAACTCGCAATTTTTCAAAATCTCCTTAATCATAGATTTTTTTAAAGGATCCTTCTCAAGTACTCTGACATTTGACATCAAAGTTAGAACACTTTACAGAATTCAAAATGCTTCCTTTTCATTCTAATTTCAAAACTGCAACTCATTTCTCTATGTTTTTCTACTTTCTTTCAAAAGGCAGAATTTCCTAGGTTAAAAAAGAGGGCACTGTTAAGAGTAATTATAATGGCTCATAGGTACTAATGAGTCTTTTAAAAAATGATATTGCAATTGTCTTCAGTTTTCCAGCTTATATTTTCTTCAGATTGTACATTCTTCTTAGTTTTGTCTGACCAAACATAATTTTCAAAAACACCTATTTTTAATTTTCCTTTAAAATATCTATTTTCTGATTTTTCTAAGGTTGTTTGCTCATCAGTTGTCAATGATTGTGTTGTTGTTTTTCTGTCTAGCTCACTTTTCCCTTCTTTTGCTATAGAACTCTCCTCTCTATAATGATCCTACACCATGTGGTTCCCATGGGGCTGAGCCCATCTGTCCTCACTAACCCCAACACACACAGCAGTGGATATGTGTCCCAGCCCCCCACTCAGCTGGAGTCATTAATCTCCCTGGATGCAGTAGTTTAGGGTCAGACATGATGCAATCAGGGCCAATCAGATTCTTCCCTAAAATGTGCTGTTTGGACAACGAGTAGACTTTCTCTTCTTTCTAGAACTACCAATTTGTTCTTGGAATTTGCACAAGTCACAGATTTCTGAACGTCAAGTCCCTCATCCATGGGATGAAATCTAAGCCACTGACTTGTAGAAATAGATGACTCAAAATAAGAAAATATGCCTTAGAAAATATAAAATATGACAGAAATATCAATGATTTATACATATGTATATCACACGCTCACACACACACACACACGCACACACGCATATTTTATGGTCCAAAATAATAATTCTGTAAAGTTTTGATTTCAACCAATTACAAAAGATCAAAGCTTAAACAAAACTTTAGATTATCTTCTCCAGTGGTGGAATGCAATGACACACAGTGAATGACTTCAAAAAGGGGAAAGGCAGAAGTAGAGAAATATATCATACTTGCAAGCAGTATTGTTAAAAAAGAAAGAAAGAAAAGTAAGATATATTCATGTACAGAATAAATGAACTGATCATGAAGGCAGTAACTTGCTTGCATATACGAATGGCTATAACATACAAGCCCCAATTCTTGCACCAAGTCACTCTAGAATCCTAAAAATCTGTAACAAACTTTCCAGGCAACCAGAAAGATGAGGTAATATCAGCTGGGCAATTTTCTTTTTGAATTATTATTTTATTGCTATATGATGCATGATAATTTGTCATTCTCCACAGTGGGCAGAGCCACCAACCAGTGGATAAAGCAATGTTTATAAAAATCTGAAAACACAATTTGCATTCAATTAAAAGTTACTCTCCAACAGTGGCAGGAGAGGTGCACATGTTATGACCAATAAAGACCTGAAATTGAAATGGCATTTTTCCAGCTGAGAATCATTTAGCTAAGCTCCCAGACGTTTCTCTACCATAAAAGCAGGTAAGTCAGTTACAACTGAGGGTGGAATGTAAGAACCATGGGTTCTAAATTTCACCAATAGACCACCCAGATCTGGTCCAATCTAATCGATACATGTCAGTGTGTGATTCCCAAGTGAAACTGCTCTACCTCATTATGACAGAAATGCCTCTGCAAAGACATTCTTTTCCTTCAGCTAGCTTTTTTAGGTGCCAAATCAAAAACTCGATTGTTCATTTCATTCAGAGATTTCAAAGGAGACTTCCTGGATAAATTCCTTTAAAATGCAGCCTTAGCTGAGAATATATAATATTTTGAAAAGACATAGTGATTTCCTGGCAAAGAACTGTCAGCATCATCATTTAGGCTGAAAATCATAAACTCGTTTCCTTCTTCAACAATAAGGGCACTTTCCAATGTTGTTGAACTAAGATGCAAACACTCCCTGACTTCCATTCTCTTTTTAGAGCCATGCAACTTTCCCACACACTAGCTCTCTTCCATACATGAAGGGACCACCTTAAAGCAAAGTTGTACTAAATGATTTACACACATTTTCTCATGCCAGACTTCTCAATATATGTTTAAAATAAATAGGGCTGTTCAGACATAGAAACTGAATCTTTGGGCTGGTCATGATGGCTTATGCCTGCAATTTCAACACTTTGGTAGGCTGAGGTGGGTGGATCACTTGAGCACAGGAATTCAATAGCAGTGTGGTCAACATGGAGAAACTCTGTCTCTGCAAAAATTATCCAGAGGTATGGTGGCACACACGTGTAGTCCCGGCTACTAGAGAGGCTAAGGTAGGAGGACGGCTTGGGCCCAAGAGGTCAAGGCTGCAGTAAGCTATGATTGCACTACTGCACTCCAGCCTGGGTAACAGAGAGAAACCCTATCAAAGAAGAAGAAAGGGAAGGGAAGGGGAAGGGGAAGAGGAAGGAGAAAGGGAAGGGAGGGGGGAAGGAGAAGAGGAAGGAGAAGGGGAAGGGGAAAGGAAAGGGAAGGAGAAAGGAATGGAGAAAGGAAAAGAAAAGACGAGATGAGAAGAATACAAGGAAGGAGAGAAGAGAAACTGAGTCTCAGGGAAGTTACATAATTTGTTTAAAATTATGCAGTAATTAGCAGCCCTGGTATTTATTTATTTATTTTGTTATTTTTAAGACAGGGTCTCTATCGCCCAGGCTGGAGTGTAGTGGTGAGATCATGGCTTACTGAAACCTCATTCTCCTAGGCTCAAATAATCAATTTGCTCAAGCAATCCTTCCACTTTGGCCTCCCAAAGTGCTGAGATTACAAGCATGAGCCACCGAGGTTGGCCTCAGCATTAGTATTTAGACTTAAGAGCAAGAGTCCACTCAGCATTTGTGCTCTTCCCATTTCATTCTCCTGCCATGCTCTGATGTGTAACAATGAAGATCATATGCGTGTAACTGGCCCTAGACAACTCATTTACTTCAATCCACCACATACACTCCCAATAGACTTTGTACCAAAGGCTACTTTTCAATCCACTCACAGAATCTCATTTCTTTCACTAGTAAGGGCTTTTTCTTTGAGGTAGCAAAACCTTATGTGACATAGCAGGCCAGTGTGTTATCTGGGGTTGAATGCTGCTGTGTGACTTCGGACAACATGTATCAGTTTCATCATCTGTACAGTGTAATAAGTTTTTATGAGAACGATGAGTCATCATTCATGTAAAACATCTAGCACAGCACTTGGCACACAGTAAGCCTTCAATAAATGTTTGCTATTATTCATATTTGAAACAGATATCACCACTTAAACTATTTCCCAGGGATTTATCTTTATTTTCTTTCCTATTACTATTTGTTAGAGTTTCTACTTTGTTTTCCTTGTTTATGTATTAAATTGGAATAGATGGTGCTTAATTCAGCAAAGTGGTTGGTAGAAAAATTATTTTTTTATGGTAGTCAACAGAATTGTCTGCAAAATGGGGTCACTAGCAGCTGGCACAACCAAAAGAAGTCATTAAGGCTTGTTCTAAACAATCAATTTACTTCTGCTGATTCTATAAAAGGAGCAACAAGATAGTCCTACCGACTGTTTTGTAAGGTTCAAATTCTTCTCCTAAAACCTGTCACATATGTGTAATAGAAAACTCATTTACGGAATTATTGTAAGTTCTTAGTCACAGATGCCTCACTTAAAAAAACAAAAGAAAATAAAGAAAATTTTTATCTCTATTAGGAGATTAGTATAAAGAACATAAAAAATTAGAATTAACAACTGTAAACTGGGCAACACATTGAGACCTCATCTCTACAAAAAATAAAGAAATTAGCCAGGCCTGGTGGCACCCCTGAAGCCTCAGCTACTTGGGAGGCTGAGATAGGAGGATCACTTGAGCCCAGGAGTTTGAGGCTGTCATGAGTTACAGTTGAATCTCTGTTGAATGAACAATGGAAGTTTCCAATTTGAAAAAAAAATGAGTAGTAAAAATTGTCTTACAAACGGAAGGAGTAAGAACTTTAATGTTTCACCAGTATTTACAAGTGGTAAGAAAAATAAATAGAAAGGGGGCAAAACTGATAATGTGTTTGTAAATGAAAAATCCCTTAAAAACATCCAGTCAAGAATGATTTCTTAATTGTTACAGTGACCTATAAAGTATATTTCTGATTAGTATTTAAAGACATGAGAATAATGCTTATAATATATTAAATAGGTAGACGGGTAGGTAACTTTTATTTTCTTCTTTTTGTTTTTTTATTTTTCTTTCTTGTTTTTGTTTTTTTTATTTTAAGAGAGACAAGGTCTTGCTCTGTTGCCCAGGCTGGAGTGCAGAGATTTAACCTTAACTCATGACAGCCTCAAACTCCTGGGCTCAAGTGATCCTCCCACCTCAGTCTCCCAAGTAGCTGAGACGTCAGGGGTGCCACCAGGCCTGGCTATTTTCTTTATTTTTTGTAGAGATGAGATTTCAATGTGTTCTCCAGGCTGGTCTCAAACTCTTGGCCTCAAGCTATCCTTTCACCTTGATCCCTCAAAGTGCTAGGATTACAGGCATGAGCCACCATGTGCTCTCTTCTTTTTGTTTTTGTTGTGTTTTTTTTTTTTGTTGTTGTTCTTTTTTTCTAATCCAACATGAGTTAAAAAGGAGAAAAGGGAACTTTGGGGGCTGTGAAGTCAGGTCCGTCTCCTCTGCCTATATCTGTTTGCTCTGAAAGTCTCCTTTTTTTCACACTGACCCCCCAAGTCGCAGAGAACTGTTTAACACATAAAATGTTTGCTGAATCCATACTACTTCAGAGAGGCTTTTCAACATTTACTTTCGAAAACACCAATGTCATTAGTTCAAAGAATGTAGCCTGTAGAGGCATGGTTACATTAGAAAAGCAGAGTTTGCTTTTCAAATACAAGGATTTACTAGCATCTCCTTGCTGGCTAAAATAAAGTGAAAAGAAATCTATTCTTTGGGGCTGATTATTTTTGACCAGGTGAACTTTTCTGAGGCCTTTGACTTTTTTATATATTTTGCATTTTTAAGTCCGGCTTATTGTTATTGCTGACTCTTCAAGGTTCACCTTCAGTCTTTACTGAATGGAGTTATTTGTACCTCACAGCTGTTCCCTGCAATGCAAGTCCTGCGTATGGCTTCCTTGAAATGCACCGTGTGCTTCATGCTATTTTCATTATTGTAACTAAGACTGGAACTAGCTCCTGCCACGATTTGTTTAGATTTTCAAAGTGAAGAGCATATTTTCATGAGATTAAAAAATATAACAAACCTACCAACGTCCCCGCTGAATCTAAAATTTCAAAAAATACACTAGGATTAGTTAAAAATGCATATTGTAATTATAAACAAACAAGTGAAACAATAGTTAATATAAAGAAATATAATGAAAAAGCCAAAAGAGAAAATAAAAAAAAACCGAACACCAAAAATTAAAAAAATAAAACAAAAGCAGCCTTGGTTTCACCTATGGCTTTTCTCTTTCTCTAACACCTCATATCCAGTTGGTTAGGGAATCTTGCTGTCTTTACTTTCAAACTATTACTGACTATTTTTTGCCACCTTTACTGCTACCAGCCTGAACCAGGCCAACATACTCTCAGCAAAAGCCACCTAACTGGCATCCTGGATTCTACCCTTGCTCCCAGTGAGTCATCCTTCATACAGGAGCCAGACCAATTCTATTAAATACCAATGTCCTGACAATGACCTACAAGGCACTACATGCTCTGGTCCCAGGGTTTGTGGCCCTCATCTCCTATAATTCAGCCCTTTGTTCCTTCTACTCCAACCCAACAGGTCTCCTTATGGTTCTCCTACAAGGCACATGGGCCATGCTCTCACCTAAGGTCTTTGCACGGGCTGTTCTCTGCCTAAATACAGTTTTCCCAGATGTTTCTTTGTTTCTTTTTTTTTCTTGAAACAGAATCTCACTCTGTCACCCAGGCTGGCGTGCAGTGGCACAATCACAGCTCACTGCAGCTTCAACCTCCTGAGCTCAAGTGATCCTCCCATCTCAGCCTCCCAAGCAGGTGGGACTACAGGTGCATGCCACCACGTCTAGCTCATTTTTAAATTTTCTGTAGAGCCGAGGTCTTACTAGTGTTGCCCAGACTGGCCTTAAGCTCTTGGGCTCAAGTAATCTTCCTGCCTTGGCCTTCCAAAATGCTAGGATTACAGGCATGAGCCACCATGCCCGGCCAGTTTCCCTAGATGTTTACAAAGTTAACCCTTCACTTCTTTCCACTTTTTGCTCAAATATCAACAATTTAATGAGACTTACCTTGATCAAGCTATTAAAAATCACAAGTCTCAACTCTCCTTATCCCCTCCCCTTCTCTACTGTTGGTCATTCTTGGATTATGTAGCACCTTCTCATATATCATGCAATTAGTTTATTATATTTATGGTTTACATTCTCCTAATAAAATTAAGTTCCACCAAAAAAAAATGTATTCATGAATCAATTCAACCATATTTACTGAGAACCTACCATGACGTAGGTTGACTGATGTATGAAAACAGCACATTAAAATATTTTAACATCATGGTACACAAAACTTCCTTTTTTAGTTTTAAACCACTACCAAATATCAAAAACTAATTCTGCTGAGAGTTAGAGATCAGTCAGATTTCATAGTTATTCCTCTCTCAATCATAATGCAATGAATAGAAATGTAAACTGAGATTCATTTCAGTTCTCCAAAGCTCTGGAAAACCAAAAGAGGTATTTTGTTTCCATTCCCAAACTGTTCAGATGTGCTTAAGGACAGCATCTATGGTCCCACTGATGATAGCATGAAGGGTTCCAATTACAAGCGTTTCAATAACTTTATTCAATGAATCACACAGGAGAGAAACTATTTCCAGACAAAACGCCAAAAATGAAAAACCTAGTATCTGCTTCTGTAGCATAAACACTTAAGAAAAACAAGAAGCTCAATAAGATTCCTTGGTGCTAGCTATATAAAATGCATATAATTATACTAATCTTTTTATAAGTAGAATTTAAAAACAAATAGCACAAATACCCAGCAGAAATGATCATTTTGGAGGATATGATGAGAGCCCTTGGAACATGCAGGAAACTCATTTAGTCCTTTCTAGCATTTCATTTCCTGTTTGATCTCACTAGGCTGTTGCCATCAATCCAGTTAAATGATGCTTTATGTAGTTAAAATATAGCCAAAACACCATACTTTGCACAGTAAAAGATTTTTTTTTTTTTTGACATGGACTCTTGCTCTGTCACCTAGGCTGGCATGCAGTGGCATGATCTTGGCTCACTGCAACCTCTGCCTCCTGGGTTCAAACAATTCTCCTGCCTCAGCCTCCTGAGTATCTGGAACTACAGATGCATGCCACCATGCCTGGCTAATTTTTGTATTTTTAGTAGAGATGGGATTTCACCATGTTGGCCAGGCTGGTCTCGAACTCCTGACCTTGTGATCCACCCGCCTCAGCCTCCCAAAGTGCTGGGATTACAGGCATGAACCACTACACCCAGTCAATAAAAGATATTTTTATATCATATAGTTACAGTTCTAGTACCACCAACCTGGAGGGAAAGGCTGCAACATTAAAAAGGATTTATTTAAACAGATTGACAAAACAACTTAAATTGCCAAAAGGACAGACTTTTCTTTTCTAGAGTTTTCCTATCCTGCTGACAGCAAAAGGAAATCATTTCTTCAACACATTCTCCAGATTGAAATAGAATCACTAGGAACATCTATTTATTGAAGAGCTTATCAAACTGAGAAATGCTTTAAATAAGGAGCTAAAATAAGGAAGAGAAAGACTGTAGTTATAAGTTCAATTTTCAAGGTTTGATAAACTCCCCTGTTGAGTATCAAAATTTAATACAATGATATTCTCAATTTATAAGTATCAAAAACTCTTCATACTAGCCCTTGCTAATATCTTACGTTCCCCAGACAGCACAAAACCCCAATCAATCTAACAGTTAGAGAAGTCCAAAGCACAAAGCCTATTTCACATTAAACAGATGAAAACTAATCTGAGATCTTGCCTAGGGACTTGCTTTCAAACATTTTCATAATTAGTTACTTGCTATCAAATTTGAATTAAGGGCATCTATATATAGTTTTCTTACTCCATCACAGCTAACTTTATATGAGAACAAAGGAGTTTTGGAACACAGGCTCCAATCAGCTGGGTATCATGCCTCAGTTGCTGAAGACATCCAGGCAAGCTGAAAAGACACACAATGTGCTCTATTGCTTGCCAGGAATTAGGCCTCAGAACTTGTGCAATTATTTTTCAATATTCAAAGTCATCAGATTACCCTAAAACTAATACATATGTGGTATATTTCAATATTCTTATGTATACTGGGGGACAAGATGCCTAGTTGTCCTTAAGTGTATTGGAGGCCATTTCTACTCCAAACAGCAAATACTATCCTGTTGCCAAACTCAATATGCTGACCCTTAGCAGGCGCAGAGGATAACGTGAACATGATCTTCCAAAGCAGATAGTGTCATGGGTTAAAAACCAGTGAACAGAATATTTAAGTATACTTACATGAAGAAGTATTTGTTCCTTCTGTCGATACTGATATTCTAATGGGAGACTCTATAAAACATAAAAGTGGAATGAGGCTTTATTGAGTCATGCTGCTTGGACTATTAGAAATTTGCCAGCCTTGGGTATCACCTACTAAAAGAGTACTAGAACACAGTGCAACAGAGAAGCTGAAGCATTTATAAGTCAGAAGATATATGCAATACTCAAAGACCACAAAGGAATATTTCCATAGTCTAGACCCAAAGACTTTTAAAAGGGATGAAAATGGAGTCAATCCATCTGTAAGAATATTCCACTTATCAAGCATTATCTGAACTTCCAAGAGAGACTACTCTAACGAGATCCACACTACAGGTGAGACAGAAAATTTCTTCTCTTAGGTGTGGTCTTGATTTTTAGAAAACATGAAACCAAAGAGAACAGCCCCCGGATTCCAAGAGAGTGAAAGTCAACTTTCATGCATGTCAAATAAACAAACAAACAAACAAACAAACAAGAATGAGAGCATTTCCAGGCAACTTGGATCTGCATAAACATCCTGACCAAAAAGTGCTGAAAAGTCCATGCAGGGTCTACAAGAGCAATAGAGTAATTACATTAGGATCAAACAAACCATGCTAATTAAATAAATCATTCAATAGTTGGGGATATCTAGTAGCAAGATTTTCTTAGGTAACAAAGATAAAAGAAGAAAAACCAGTTAACTACAGACAGAATGAAAAATATGACTCGTGCAGAAAAAAGCATGGGACAGATGGGTTTTCGTTAGTAAGAAATAAAGAAGTCTTAGTATCAAAGAAGGATTGAAAGTCAGCAGCCAGAAAGTTATCAAGATTCAAGTCACCATATTAAGAAATAATAGTTACAGTCAATCTAAATCCCCAGGAAAAGTTCCATATAAATGTAAAAGCTTTTTATTTTTTCCCCCTGATGGCATTTACTGGAGTCAGACAATGAAGTCTCTATATTACAGAAATGCGTAAACAAAAGGTGAAGACATTCAGAATATTTGATTTTTTTTCTTTTTTCTCTCTCTTTCCCTCTTTTCCCTTCCTTCCTTCCTTCTCTAGGAAGAGTAACCACCTCTTAGATTCCCGGATCATCCCACTCCATAACACACATACACTTACATTTTAGTAACAACACATGAATACGCTCTAAATACACCTAAAGTAGTCTAGGATACAGAGATGTTTAGCTTTTATGGTTTTAAACAATGGCTTTGAAGGGAAGAGCATACCAATGGAGGTAAAATGGAAAAAGATATGTTGATTATAGGTCATCCTATAGTTTCAACAAGGTACTGGCCATAATAAAAAACTCAATGAAGCCAAAATATTAAATGTGGAGTAATAAAAAGAATACTGAACTTAAAGTACCTTCTCTTCTACTTCCTGAAATATATGACATTTCTAATGCTTCAATTTTCTCATCTGTAAAATGAGGAAAAATGATGTCTTGTTTCACAAGTATATTGTGATTATCAAATGAGATTTAAGAATTTTTATAAAAGAAAAGGCAGCAGCAAAACCAAGTTATCATTAATCTCTGAGATGAACTTCCAATCTTGGGTCTTCAAAAATTTTCTTCCAAATAAATTTATTTTAAATGTTCTAAAGTTCTATTAATTATAGAATTATAAAGAATAAGAAGAAGTTTAAAATATGAAATACATAGAAGATTGATTAAATTCATAGCTTGCAGAGAAATCAATGAATTATGGTTATATGTGCACTGCTAGAGTTGGGTTCTAAGTTGCTAATATCTGCCCAGCTATAAGTGCTATCGGCAAATATTATAGGCAAGTGAGAAACCAACAAAAGCAAAAGACAACGGCATTTTTAAATGTCAGGCTGTAAGTCTTTTTTTGTTGTTGTTGTTAAGTTTAGCAATCCACAACTGATCATTAGAAACCCAAAGGTCACAGATTAGATGTTGATAAATTATCTATGAATACACTCTGAGGGGTGAAAGAGTAGAAGGCAGCTAAGAGAAGCACCTAGAAAGATATAAAAATCGAGCTCGTAATTCAGATATTTCCTTTACTTGCTTAATATCATTAAGTTGCATCTCGATGTAGATTTCTTTCACTCACGTACGTTTCTCAGGCCTAAGTTTGAAGACACAGCGAGACCCATCCTCCCTTAAGTAAACTCCAAAAAGGCAGAACAAGGTTGAGAAAAATACTGAAGCAGAAAACAAGAGCAGCTGAGGTTTGGATGCAGAAGGGGTTCTGATTAGTAGAAGGAGCAGCCAGCAGTTATGTTTGTCATTCTGGTTAGTAAAATTTGCCAGGCTTATTTTCCTTACCTGAAGACACATATGCTTCTTCAGTTGAGACTGGCATGCCAGTGATGATCTCTGAAAAAAAAAGGTGATAGGACATTATGATATATAAGCAGGAGGCCAGGAGCAGGTACCACAGGCTGCCTTCGATCTAAAAGTAAGTGTAAAGGAAGGAAGTATTGCAAGAGAGTGAGGAAAGTTCAGGCTTCAACCATACAGAGAGTGAGAAGTGCAAAAAGACCATCCAAATTGATTGTTCTCCTTTCTTACGCAAAGAGCATAAAATCAGCTATGCTAGAAAATTAGGAAGCATTCACTGCCCCCACTTGGGTCAGTGAGGAAGAATTTATGTTAAAGAGGCAGTAGTCTTCTCAGAAAGAAAAGTGGAAATAGGGGAACTAGAATGTCAAAGCTATCGGATTGTCAAGCTGTAGCAAGAATTTTTAAGTTACAGGTCTTTGAACAAGTACATTTTCATTAAAAAATAAAAGTAAGCCATGTTTCTAATTAGGATTGGTGAAAAACATCAAGTAACTCTATTTACAATTGCCAGTGCCTTATCATACGATAGACATCAGCTACCCAGGTAGTAAGTATTGCAGCTCCACCCCAAATAAATGAAGGATGAACCCAACCTGTATACTTCTGGATACATCATTATTATGAGGATTGTGATCGTCTTATTCAAATTTTGAACTGGCATTCTTACTTCTTTATGATGGAATACAGGGTAGTTACATTGTCTAAGTCCATATTCAGTTCTTCTGAAAAGGGCTTCAGTTTGTCAGAATCTAACACTTTTAGCAAGGTACAGTTGTATGAAGCCTGGAAAGATGCAGATATGCAATGATGTAGATCACTGAAGTTTCACTGTGTCATAGTCTTGCCAAATGACTTAATGGTAGTTCACATTTCCTACCCAGGACAAAAGATAAGTTGAATCTACCATGATACTATCTACTATACAAAATTAGAATATCTAACTGAGAATCCTAAGCAGGTCATATATAATTGTATATTTAAATTAATATTCTGTTAATCATGGAGTAGAAATGTTTATTACAAATATAATCATCTTTAAATACAAATATGAGCATTTAGGGTTTCCAAGATTGGACTAGTCTAGTAGGTAAGCACATTTAAGCGGCAATTATTTCTTTAACCTATGAGGCTTATCTAGGGATGAAAGATTTTGTGGAATTGAAAGGGAAACAAAGTCAAGTGAGACTCAGCAGCAAGGTTTAAGAATAAGTACCAGGTTCAATATTAATATGTAAAGATTAGCAATATGCCTTTAGTAAGACCAAATGTGTCTTTCTGGTGCAAATTAAGTATGGATGATCCTCTCTAATCAGGATTAAGAGGGCAAACTATTCAAGGAGTAAGATTGCTTTCAAGACGAAGTTGCCTACATAGCCTATCATATCCATTAAAAATGGCACTAAGTGAAAGGAATTGGTATGTGAGGGTACATCATTTTCTAGGATTTTTTCAAGCTTCAGGCAAGAAAGGATATTCTGAATTGGTTATATGAAGATATCTGTTTCTGAAGCAGCTGTAACAAACTTTCTTTGATTTGGGCTGCAGAAAATGAAATGGTTCTTCTTTAAGAAAATGTAATCTGAGAGAAACTATATTAGACATTCAAAGTGTGTGTCATTCTCTAGAAGTATCTAGAAGGGCCACGTTTCCAAACAAAGGATCCACACTAAGAGAGATGCATGCTTCCTTCTCTTGTCCTTCAAGATTCACCAATGACATTACAACCAGATGAAGTCGTAAACTCAACTAGAGCTGGGCAAAAGTTCCAGTCCCAACTCAGATCTCAAGACTCTTTTCAAATTTATTTTTGACAAACTAAGTAGCTGTCCACTGTGACCTTCCAAGAAAAAAAAAATCAGAGCTTTTCTATCTCCGGCAGAAAACACCTCATATTAGAGGAAAGGTTAACCATAACATTTCCTTTTTTAATTGAATGTTATATAAAAATACCAGAACAGGAAGTTACTACAAAGATGCATCTACATGGAGACAACTTAAAATAACCCCCCTTCCTAAAATTAGGTATTTATCTTGGAGACCTTAAAATATCTTTAGTGATTGTGGTTTCAAATACAAACTTTCTGAATTAATCTTAGAGGAAATACAAGCTCAGAAGTTAATATATACTTCTACACCAAAGGAGTCCTCATTTTAAAAAGAATCTAGCTAGAAAGAAAGTTAATCTTTTTAACTAAAATCACTCAGCAAGCATTTTTATGTGTGCTATGGTTAGAATTTATAGATTTGGAAAACAATCTTTTGTTAAAAGCAAACTGAAAGTAATTTTATATTACGCTTACAGACTTTTTAAAAAGCATTAAATCCTACAATCTTCTTGATGTTTATTTAAGCAACATATTTTCCCATAGTAATTTGGCATATTAAATTTGCTAATTTATAAAGGACATTGCCTTCATTAGTGCAAATTAATGAGATTTTAGAATTATCAGAAACTGAACACAGCAGAGCAATTTATGCTGAGCAGGCAAGTAAACATAAGGAACATTAGTATATTTGTAATGTTTGAATTCTTTCTTAATAAACTGGATCTGGTCTCAGGAAAAAGTTGCATGGTATGAAAGATATCTTCTAGAAGGAAATTTTTCTAATTATTATGAATGCATGATGTTTGCAATTTCACCATGATCATAATATACTAAATATAATTATGTAGCAGAATACACATATTTACATTGTATACAGTATATACACATATAAAATGTGTCTGTGTGTATTTCAACATTCATTTATGTGACTTTGTTTTTCTAAATTTATAGGTCACCACTGTACATACAAAAATTTTAATCAAGTGATTTCTTTAAAAGACTTAAAAGTGGACACACTTATTTATTAGCAGTCATAAAGATGACTTGAGGAACATCTTTGAGTATCTGAATTCTTCCTGTTCATAATGAATGCTTACTCTAAAGCAACTGAGAAATTCTGAAATTAATAAATGGTGTAGAGACAGGATGGATACCATACATTGAAAAGACAAGTCTACCCTATTGCTTTCATATTGTTCTCATTTATTTGCCTTCCTGGCCATCCTACATAATACAACATATATGCAGACTGTTATACAAATTAAAAAACACATTTTACATGCTTTTCAACAAAACTACAGGTTGTCTACCAATATTGAGGCATTTCCAACATCACTGTCAATTTGGGAGAGGGGGTGAGGCTGAGCCTATTACCAATATAAGAACATTTTTAAAAGCCACAATTGATAATCTAATCAAATTTTATAAAAATAATATTTTTCTGCTCATCTCAAATGAAACAGCTATTTTATTGCTACAAGCCCAAATGCTTCTATGGGAACCTGAATCTCACTCAAATAATTTTTCTTCTGATTAAAAAGAAAACTTAGGAGAAGATATGATTGATTAGTTGTATATTCTCCTATATTAATCTTTTAAAAGAAAGCATTACTTAATTAATTTGGAAACTAGTAAAGTTTATTATTCTCTTCCCCTACTCTAAAGCCCAGGAGTTTTCACAAAGCTTGTTAGCTAAGAATTAATTGCTAAGTCAAGGTTTCCTAAAGACTGAGCCAAATAAACCACAAATACAAATGAACATATAGTGTGTGAGGTGTGTAAACATAGTGTATGTGGCCTTTTCCATTGTCATATATGAATTCATGAAAGGAATTCACTCACAATTCATCACATAATTACTGCCTATGAGATCCTTTGTAATATGAAAACCCAACTCGACTTTGTTAGCTTTACATTGTCCCAGAAGTAATTAGCAGATTGCATAGGTTGATATATGTCTACTATATGATAAATTACTTTCTCTAATTCTGAATAAAGTAGGGGTTGAAAGGCATTGGAAAAGACAGAAAACAAAATTCTAAAATGTGGGTTGGCAAAATGGTTGACTGTATATATTATTTTCTAAGTGCTTGAAAATAGTACAAGTATAGCCATTGTTATACTCCAGCATACACTGTTTCAAGTGGAATTTCTTAATTTTTTAATCATTTCATTTATATTTAGTCACTAATCCGGACAGATCTAAACAATGAGTTTCACTGAAGAAGACTTATGATCTAAGGTAATTTTATTCCAATAATTATTATAGTTGTCTTAATGGGATTAAACATTGTACCAAACAGCAAGGTCATGTGGGGAGTAAGAAAACAGCCTCCTACGAATGTCTCCCCCCAACCTCCCCATCTCTCTTAGAATCTTGTATGAAAATATATTCTAAACATCTTAGAACAACAACAAAAAAGTAACTGTGTGAGAATTAAGTAAATCACAAAGAATCTTTTGCATAGGAAAGAATTAGGATAATTAGATTGCAGCAACATACAAGGATCATTCATCAAGGAGACCTGTATAGAAATTCTCAAACTATAGACATGTACTTCTTGGAGCTATATAGAAAAGGTGAAAAAATGAAATTAATAAGGTGATATCTCATAGAAACTATAAATTAAAATCTCAAGGGGGAGCTCTATGTAATATAATAGTTTGACAGCATGTTCTTATTTTAAGAACTTTTTTTTTTCCTAGAACCCCCAAGGAAACAGGAAATTCTTGGCCAGGTGCCATGGTTCATGCCTGTAATCCCAGTACTTTGGGAGGCCGAGGTGGGCAGATCATTTAGGGTCAGGAGTTACAGACCAGTGTGGTCAACATGGCGAAACTTTGTCTCTACAAAAAATACAAAAATTATCTGGGGTGTGGTGGTGGATGTCTATAATCTCAGCTACTCAAGAGGCTGAGGTGGGAGAACTGAACCTGAACCCAGGAGGTGGAGGTTGCAGTGAGCTGAGATCCTACCACTGCACTTCAGCCTGGGTGACAGAGTGAATCTCGGGGGAAAAAAGGGGGAGGGAAGAAAGAAAAGGAAAGGAAGGGAAAGGAAAAGAAAAGAAAGAGAGAAAGAAGGAAGGAAGGAAGGAAGGAATTCTTGAGAATTCCACTCTCTATCAGCCCAAGTCAATGGTAAATACCTATTTAGGAGGACATGGTTTAGTGGTGTGGCAATTTATAACCACAGTAGAGAGTGCCCTTTTTCTCTCTGAAAAAGTGTTTCTGTGCAACCTCTGCCCCGATTCCTAGGGAGACAGGAATGAGACAACACAAAGGTAGTGCATCTAAGCCCTGGAGAGCTCAGAATCCAATTGAGACTTCTTTGATAACCAAGCATTGAACAGAATATAGCAAATTCGTAGATAGCAGTGGAAGAGGATAAGGGATCAAGATGATTACCCATTTTCCTTTCGGATGTACTAGGCCCCTGCGGTGCAGAGCAAAAAGGGTATCTCCTCTAAAAAGGGTATCACTTTGTCAATCATGGTGCCTGCCAAGCCACAGGCCCAGGTGGGCTTCATGCTCCACCCGCTGCCTTTGAAGAGAGGAGCTTCCAGGCAGCTATGTTTCTGGCTTCACCCTCCCCTAGTTGAGGCAGCAGTGGACATACGACCAGACGGCAGATGATTTGTAAGTTCTCTAGGTCTTTTAAAGGATATGGAACAATCAGCTCTGCTAATGGGATTCTTGGTCTGGGGAATTTCACTGGGGGAACCAAGGAAACAATCATACAATAGGAGTTAAAGCTGCTAAAAGAATGCCTGAAAATGCCATGAAGAATATAGCCAAGTGCGGGCAAGAAACAGGTCAAAATTTGGAATCATAAAGTAGCGTAGTTTGAAAGTAGGAGAGGTGAGAAGACATAGGAAAGAGTATAAAAGTTAAAGTGTCAGAAGCATATTAAAGATAGAAACACCAGAGAGAAGAGCCACAAACTCTCATTATTTAAATTGTCAGAGATGCCCAGCAGACAATTCCATTTCCTGGAGGCCGAGTTATAATGAAGTTCAGTTCTTCACCATAGAATCCCTCACGACTTAGGCCTCACACCGTTTCTTCAACTTCTGTTCTTTACAAGCAAAATAATCTAACTTAAACATCTGCAAACACATAGACAGATACAGAGTATGGCTGGGTGCAGTGGCTCATGCCTGTAATCCCAGCACTTTGGGATTCCGAGGTGGGTGGACTTCTTGAATCAAGAGTGCCAGAGTGGGAAACATAGCTGAACCCAGGAGTTCCAGAATGAGCAACATAGCAACACTCTATCTCAAAAAAGAAATTATTGTTTTTTAATTAGCCGGGTGTGGTGGCATGCACCTGTAGTCCTGGCTACTCAGGGGGCTGAGGTGGGAGGATCCCTTGAGCCCAGGAGGCAGAGGTTTCGGTGAGCCAAGATCACACCACTGCACCCCAGCCTGGGTGACAGAGTGAAACCCAGTCTCAAAAACCAAAAAACTAAATGACACAAAAAATTCTCAGATACAGAGTGAACTGCACTGTTGTAGGAATTAAAAAAAAAACAAAAAACACCTGGGTTCCTATCTCCTTTTGCTGCTAAATATCTCCTGAATAAGTCTGTTTCTATGCTAAGTCTTTTATTTCTTTTAATACAATGAAGGGGTTAGATAAAGAGGATCTATTCCTAACATTCCAAGAAGAGAATAAAAGCAAGACCAACTTGCATTGCAATTGAGATTCTTCATTCTCTTTCTTCAGAAGCTTTAATTAAATAAGTTCATAAGAACCCATTTCTGAAAGAATTTTCTTGGTTGTTTAACAGTGATTTACTTAAAATATTTCATGAACTTCTCTTTATTCTTGCCAGGTACAAAAGACTCATTATCAAAAACACCTTGAGTTTCATTTCTCTACCCTATAATGGTCAACACCACATATTACTAGACCAAGACTTGAGTGAATTAATGTGGAGAAAATGAATTAGCTGTCTTTTCTATGTAAGAAATGCAAAAAGGCACATTATCAAACTTTCAGTACCCCCAAATTAATAAAAAATGAATTCTATGGGTTTTTGCCAGGAATAATATAGTGGTAAATAATTCACTGCTTAATCCTATAAATCAGAAACCATGGAATAATCAAAACAATACCTCTGTAGACAGTGAGACCATGACACCAGCTCTAATTTTATTTTCCTGGACATTGTGGTATAGCTACAGGAATCAAATCCAAGTGTCAAAAGTCACAATTCAATAGCATTAACCATGAGGAGACACACCAAACCAAGCCAGTGAAAAACTGAGGAGAATTAGCTTCCAACAATGGTTACAGTAGAAAGTAAAGAACAGCCCATTAAAATTAATTTTTTAATGTGTGTTTCAGGTAGCACGCTATAGAATTCCATGTGGGGTAAAGTAATACAAGCAAAATACTATTGCTTAACCTGTCCTGGTTAAAAAATAAAGTGATGCTATATTTACTCATATAAATTTTAAATAGTTTTTACATTTTAAACTGTAATAAATAGGACTCCTAATGGAAACTCCTTTTCCCTGCTCTCTTTTACTCTCTGTGGAGGGAGATATTTAAAATGAAAGTGGTAAACTTTGATTACATTGCGATGGAGCAGATCCGTGAGAAGTCCAGAGAGGATGAGGCATTAACCTGAATTTTCCCAGTCCTGTTTCTTATTTTTATCTTACTCCCTTCTCCCTTTCTTAGTACATTACAGATGAATCAACTGACAAAAACTACATCAGGCTCCCATAGAATTAACCCTTAAAGTTACCTTTACTCTACCTGTGCTGAGATGGTATTACCTTATCACTTTAAGAGCACTTGCCCTTAAAATGCAGAATCTTTCTCATTGCCTACCAAGAAGTAATGCAATTAGGCTTACTTTTATAACAGATGACAAATTTTTAAAGGTAATAGTTAAGTGTCATAATTAAAAAAAAAAAGAAGTACCAAAGATTTTAAAATAGCATTTGATTATTCTAAGAGATTTAAAGAAGCATTGCTAGGTCATCATTAGCTCCTATAGATGATCCCATTAAATCATGGAGTATTAGGCTATTAGAAAACAGAAAGCCATCAGCTGTGATTCTTTTACTTTCCTGGAATAACTCAGAGAAGTTGTCAGAGGTAGATTGTACTTCCTACCTCTAAGTCATTCATTTGTTTAACAAATATTGCCTGGTACTATTCTGAAGAAAGTGAAACTGAAGCCTCTTCATAGTAGGAAATTTATTGCCTCTAAGACTCTTCTAATTTTAAAATTAATAGGCCTAAAAAGAATTAATGGTCTTTCTACTACCTAGAGCCACATGTAATGGGAATAAAATTGCCAGGATTGAGTTAAGGACTGTATTCTGCACACAAACATAATATACATAAATATCTATATATGTATACATATATAATATGCATATATTCTGTGTTACACATAGCTATTGTGTATATATGACTGTATTCTTTTGTTTAGAGAGCCAAAGACTTTACTGCCCTCCCCAACCAACTTAAAGAAAATGGTACAACCTCTAACTTTTAGCAACCCAACCTATCTCTGCCATTCACGGCCTTATTCAAATCCTTTTGTAAATAATCTATGTATATTTCAGGTCTATATAATCTCATGGAGTGCAGAAATTTATGAAAGACGTACAAGATCCTTGAAACATCCGGTTTTCTTTCTTTGTTTTTAATTTGTTTACAATGAGATTTAACACATTAATCTATTATGAGTCTTACCACATGTCTTGTCTTCTTACAGACTGAGAAGGAGAATACAGTAGGTATCTCTTACCGTTTGAATCCACGATGGTGATATTAGCAGAGGCACTGTCATTTCCTAGTTTGCTGATCACTTTGCACATATACTCTCCAGAATCAGCCAGTGATGCTTTGCTAATGCGAAGTTCTGACTTCCTATAAGATCAGAACCAAAGTGGTGTCAGTATATATTACAGAAATCCAGTAAATATAAATATATACTTTTCTATGCTTTCAGAGTTCTCAAACTGCCTCTTTCCACCTTACACATATGTCAAAATACAACTTTTATTACAATGATTTGACTCCATGATTTTACCTAGAGTAAAAGTAGATATATCACATTTAAGTGTTATTATGGATATTATCTTAATTTTATCACCTAAATCAGTAGTTTAAAGGAGGTCCTCTCTAGTTTTCCTTTTACTCGCCCACTACCACCAGTAACTATCTTAGATTTTTAAACCCGATTGGTAAATTTTCTTACTTCTCTATATGCAAATGCTATCAGCCACTAGGGTTTAGGAAAAGCAAAATGTATAAAATCATTTCCTACAAGCCTGTTAAGGACACTTAACGCTGGCTAGAATAGATAAAAAATACTGTGCACTCTTCTTCTCAGTAGAGCAATATCAAGAATAATGTTAATTTTGAATGAAGAGGATTTATAAATTTCAAAAGGAAAGGAATTTTTCTTTCCTTAAAATTCCCATTGTTGGGAGCATAGAACATGAAAGGTTCCTAATACTGGAATAAATATTTGGGCAACATTATCACACAGTTTTATAAAACTCTGAATATTACATCAACATTCACCATTTTTTTGGGGGGGGGGGAACAGGGGGCAGCATTGTGATTTGCTGTGTCTGTGTGTCTGTGTTTTACTATTGTACATAACCTGTAATTTAAGCAGTCTCCAGGATGTAAGAACTCAGAACAGCTGTGATTGGCTCAAAGTTTACTGAAGTCTTTCTAAAGAATTCTTCTAAAGCCTGGTGTGCTGGCATGCCCCTGGAATCCCAGCTACTTGGGAGGCTGTGGTGAGAAAATCACTTGAGCCCAGGAATTCAAGGCTGTAATATGCCATGATTGTGCCAGTGAATAGTCACTGCACTCCAGTCTGGGCAACATGACGAGACCTCTATCTCCAAAAAAATAATAATAATCCTTCTATGCTCTAGCCTCGTAAGTGTCACTTCCTGGGCTCTCAAGGGGGATAACAACAAAGGAGGAAGAAAAGACAGCAATCCTTCTGGTTGCAAATCTCCCATGTTATACTTTGCTAGTTTTCTAGTGAATTTTCTGATCTTCTTGTCACACAATAATGTTAATTGAGTAAAATCAATTGTTCCAAATTTAATTCCTACTAGTCTCCTCCAGCCTATCTGACCGAACCACCCAAAGTTCTCCGTGTAAGCCTCCTGATCTTCTACCTCTGTGATTTTGTCTGTTTCATTTCTTCTTCCTACAGTGGGAGGTCTGCATTCACATACATCAAAAATCTCAGCTGACCTTCCAGAGCCATGCCAGATGCCAATTGCTTCATCCATCCTTTCCTAATCATGTAGCTGGAGCTGCTCTCTCACGTGTCTAAATTCTGACAGTCCTTTGTACCTCTCCCATGATCCCCTTTTTATAAGAGTTCTTTCAGTATGTATCATCTCTCGACCTAGGACATATACTTTGGAGAGTGGAGCCATAATGTCAACCTCTTGCTAGCCTCATGGAGTACACATCAGGCTATTCTTTGTCTTCAGACATTATTGGATAAATGTGTGAATGAATGAAGAAAGTATTTGGATGTTTGCTTAAGTACTCAGCAGAACTTAATATTCCCAATGCTGGTGTGAAGCAAGGAAAATGCCATAATGAGAGGGTAAAATCATCGGAGGTGGTCCACATCAGGGGCAGTGATGGTCAAATTAACAAAGAGGTTGAAAAATTAACTTCACTAGTCATGACTCAAATGATGTCAACAGGTAAGCCCGAGATAACAATCAAAGCGATGTGTTCTACATTCAAATAAATTTGGAAAATATTAGGTGAAATAAAGACAGACTTCTCATTATCTTTAATCTCACAGGATTCTATGGGTCTTGAATATGCTGATGTACTCTGATTCCTCAGAAAGGGGATATATTATTTATTCTCTCTCAAACTTATTTGATCATGGAATCCTTTTCATTCACGAGGCATATCTGTTAATGTTTTTTGAAAATAATGGTCCATGGAACAAAGTTCACAAGAGTGGATGTAATTTAACAGTTTTATCTATCTGTGGAATGGGGAGACCACCAAGGGCCATTTCAGGATATTCACATATTAATCAGAGAGGTTATTCATAGGAAAGCTTCCTGAAGTATAGCCCTATAAGCCAAAATGGCTCATTTTGATGACAAGTATCTGTGCAAATAGATAATATGTCTTAATAATAAAATACAACACTTTTAAAATTTTCAAAATAAAACAATATTAGACTATCAACCGAGGTCCAGTTGTATTAACTTTTAGGCTGAATTTTGGAGTTTTCAAATACCGTATGATTTTTTAAATGGCTTGTCAGCTATTTATCTACTTTGTCCATACATGACAAGTTTCCTTCATGATGGGTACCTTTGAAGGATAGTGAGAAAAAATTGGATAAATATTGTAATATTTTCCAACCCAATATTTTACATTTGTTGGAAGAATTTTCATGTATAACCATGAAACCACTAGCAATAATAGATAAACTATGAACAATATCAGGGTGGCGGCATGATACCTTGATTTTCAATGCCACAGACAAGAGTAAATTTCTAAAATAAGAAAACAGTAGCTTTTCTTAAGTCTCAGAATTCTGAGATAGATTACAACAACATCCCAAGAATGTACAACTCCAAGATTATTACAACACCCTCAAAACAACCCTTCTTTCCTATTTATACAAATCTAGGAACAACCCTGTTTGTATCTAAAGACCTCTTTCTTGACCCAATGCAATTAACATTTTAACTACTGATCTAGATGGAACTATAAGAAACATGGTAATCATATTTTAACAATTAACATAATCTTAAAGGGATAAGACTTAAAATCAAACATCTCCTAATAGGCCTGGGCATTGTTTCCTGGAATACCATTCCTAAAGCAATCAAATGTTAGGCTTTAAAAGAAAGAGAGATTTTAAAAAACAGTTCTATGCTAAAATTAATGTTGCATTTAAAAACGTTAAATAGGTCTCTTCACAACAATTTGTCTCAGTGGTTTTTTGCAAATCTGTACTGTGAATTTCTAAGGCAGGCATGACATGTGGCCATGGAATCTTTTCTGTGGAGGACACCTTGGGAATTCTGAGACAGAACATCAATGGGCCAAGACTAAGATTCAATTTGATCAAGATAAGCATAACAAGTACATTCACGTTCAAAAATCAGTGGCATAAATACAAGAGGAAAGAGCAATGCCTCCACTACAATATATGCAGAAAGAATTTCAATTATGCTTATCATTAATCCATAAGCATATGCATGCTTATCATTAACCCATTTTAAAAACTATTTTTAAAAAGAAAGAAGAACAGAAGAATCTTATGTACTATTTAGCCAAACTAAAAGCAGAGCATAAATCAAACTGGATAAAAGCCCCAATACATTCCTCATTGGCTGGATCACATCTAGAATGCTGAATTATACTCTGGAATGACATTAGATGAGAAAAAAACAGTAATTAAAGGACTTTAGAAGAGGGTGATCAGAATTGAATAGGGCCTAGAAATCTACCGCTAGAGAGGTTTGTGTTAAAGAAACAGAGGTCCCACTGGCAGATAACTCTGAATGAAATATGGGTAACTATTTAAATATATTTCCTGGATGCATATGGAAAAGGAAATTATTTGGGATTGCTAAGACTTACAAGAAAACTAAGTCTTACAGGAAAAAGGAAACATGTTTTGAATGATATTACATAGAAGAACTTTCTAAGCATTCAAAAATGTATAGGGTGCCTTGTGAAAGAGTTAGGTTTTCTCTTTGGAAAGATTCAAGTCTGGATAGCCACCTGCCAAGCACATTCTTACAAGAATATCTCTATGCAGAGAAAGATTAAATTAGATCAGTGGTTTCAACTATTTTTTACAACAAAATCCTGTTTTAAAATGAAAGCTTAAATCAGAACCTCACATTCAAAAATATCATATCGTACAGAAAGTGTTCCAGGTCAGAGTGACTGGTAATCCTTTTTACAATTCAATAGAAATTTAGGATTCTACAGGGACATCATTGGAAAACCACTGACCTCAAGGACCACAAAGACTCCTTTGAATTCTAATGATATAGTTAACTATGGGATTCCTTCAGCCTTGTATCCTGGAGATGAGACAGAATGTAGTAAGAGTGTAGAATGAGCCAAATCTTCCTTGAAAATTATGTATTGAAAAAGATTTGGGGCTTTGATAAGCATGGATACACATCTTGTTTTTCTCTTTCAGTAAGATACTATACACTGTCTATAAGAAGGAAATTAGCTTGGAAAAACTACTGGATTCCCTTATAGCTATAAATGTAACTTTTTGCTCTTTAATTGATGAGTTTTCTGGGGATCTGGAGGAAGGGTTGGAGTTTCAGTGGATTTTTATTTTCTAAAAATATTAAATGAGTTAATTCATGTAAAGTGTTTAAATAATGTTTGCAATATAGTAACTTTCCAGTAAGTGTTAGCTATTATTATAGTAATTACAGTCTATGTTCCTGAAATATTTGGATTTTCAGAATAAGCATGTATTACTTTAAAATAAGAAAAAGCAATAAAATGTAAAGATAAATTAATATGAAGTAATTTGAAGATAAAAAGTTCTGAGTATTAATTTCCTTTTTTTTTTAAATATCAGAAAGCACACTATGTTTTTAGTGAGTGCTCACTTACAAGGTAAATTTGATTCCATTAGTTATTATTTAGTTTAGCTTGATTCTTCTACCATAGTTACAGGCTAAGGCAACTTAAACACATATAGGGAAGGACTCCTCAGTTTATACCTGACCCCTAAGGAATTATATAGACAGTACTTCTGTGTGTGTATCCAACTCTGCTTCAGATAATGGAAACTGATCATCATGAAAAAGACCAAAAAGCAAAAAAGGAATTATGATTTTTTTTTTTTTAAGTATACAGATGGGGTCTTGCTATGTTTCCCAGGCTGGTCTTGAATTCCTGCCCTCAAGAGATCCTCAATAGCTGGGACTTTAGGTGCACACCACTGTGCTTGGCTGAAAGAGGAGCTTCTTAAGCAACAGAACCAGCCACTGTACCAAGTGCCTCACATAAGCCACATGGAATGCCACTGAGGATTCCCGTTTTCTACTGAGAACACTGAGATTTCATAATATATCAAGTTCAAGTGATCTGCCAGAGTTGCTCAGCTAATATAAGAAAAAAATACATAAACGTTTTCCATTATAAAGTCAAAAAAAGCAACCACTAAAAACAGGAGGAATAATTTGTAATATTTTTCTAATGTGAACAGTTAGAGCCAATTTTAAACAAAATTAAAATATGTAAGAGCTGAGGCAAAATTAAGGGTGTCTCAAAGTATGTGAAACATACAAACAATAGGAAGCCAGGCTTTCATAAAGCTAAGCTGGAACAGATATTTAAACAAGGTCAATCTGACAGTCCTAACATAAGAATCTGTCACACTCAAAGCACTTTAACCAGTTTTGTTGATCAAAATCATCCACCAGTCAAAGAAAACAAGAACAAAGGGATAAGCAGACATATAACACGAGGGCAGTTTCCATTTATTCTAATTGGCCCTACACATGGGTTAGCCAAATAAAACAAACAAAGGCTTAGATAGGAATTCAAAAATCATAGGAAGAACATGTAAGAATGTAGTTTTTAGTAGGACCATGGTCAAAAGAAGGGTAAGATCTTACAAAATAATAGAAACTGCATATTGCTGTGAAACTGTTCCAGTAAATACAAAGGAATTAAAAGGATATTTTGGCTGCTATGCATAATCTAGATTATAAAAAATGTGAAAAAGCAGGAAAGACTAAGGATTGAAAAAGAGTCAATGTTATATTTAAATAAAGAGAATCCCAGAAAAATCTTGCACCTCAAACTAAACTTCACGTCTGCTTGGTTGATTATAGCCTAAGAAAAAGTTTAAGTCAAGTAACCAACTAACCACTGCAAAACACTAATAGTCTGAATATCTTAGTAATTAAAAATAATTAATAGTAATATATAGATGAATCCAAAAAATAAGAATCTTTTAATTAAAGACATTATATTAAACCTAACCATGACAGAGCCCTATGTTCTGACTTCTGACTTTATGTGGCAAAATCACAAATATCTGTTGAAAAGACACAAAACTTAGAGTCACTTAGAGATTTGAAACTTTCAAATCTAAGTTTAACCCTTCATTACCACTATGATCTATAGGAAGAAACTTAGCTTCCTTCATTCTCAGGATATTAATTTTTTTAAATGGGTATAACAATAATAATATTTATTCTACTTGTATTTACCGGATAAATCGAAATAATAGGGCACCTTGCAAATGTTAATTAAATTTAGATTCAGCTGGATCCTTTAATCTAAAAAAAACAAACAAAAGTGGCTGAGCATGGTGGCTCATGCCTGTAATCCCAGTACCTTGGGAGGCTGAGGTGGACAGATCACAAGGTCAGGAGTTTGAGACCAGCCTGGCCAATATGGTGAAATCCCATCTCTACTAAAAGTACAAAAATTAGCTGTGTGTGGTGGAAGGTGCCTGTTGTCCCAGCTACGCAGGAGGCTGAGGCAGGAGAATCGCTTGAACCTGAGAGGTGGAGGTTGCAGTGAGCCGAGATCACACCACTGCGCTCCAGCCTGGGTGACAGAGCAAGACTGTGTCAAAAAACAAAAAACTGACAATGCCATTTTTTTATAAAAAGACACAAGTTTAGAAATGACAAAATGCCCAGTTCTGAAAACTGATAAGCTGATCACTTACCAAATAGCAGTCCACTCTATACAAAGTATGTCTTATTTTTAGATCAAATATGTTGACCGTTTTGAGTGATTTATAGTTGCATTACTTGAATACATTTGTCCCCATTTAATTATTTCCAGCCAGACTATTGTTTAAAAGAAGTAATTTCTGACTGTTGCCCTTTCTGGTATAATGGGATTTTATTAATATGTAGATAGTGCTCTTAGCTGTCTGGACCTATGAAGCCAATGTGAAAATGCTTTTCTAAATACTAATGATACTTTTATATGTCATTGAAGCCATGTAACAAATTACCTCTTTAAGTATACATGTACCTTTTCTAAAGCCTATTCATTCTAGTCAGTTCACTTTTTTAAAAAATTCATTTTCTCATCTTATCTACCCAACTTCATTTGCCTCTCTCCAGGTATCATCAGACTGAACATTTGCAGTGGGACGATGCTTTCTTCTTGATGAACCTCTCCTCCCTCCCTACCTCTTCCCAGCTCTAACAGTGTTTCAATACAATTTCCAGAATTCCCATGTTTTATGTAAGACTGAACTAGATAATTTCTATACAATCTTATAACCCCCTACCCCTGGGCACAGAGATTATAATACCCTATGCCTCTTAAATTTTTCCACACTCCTAGCATAAAACCTTTCATGGGCACTTAAATATTACTGGTATCCTTTGACAGCTACATAGAAATAAATGAGACACTACCCTGCATGTGCAGATAGCTTCATTTCTTACTAACTTGTTTGATGAAAAGCAAACACCAAAATCAATTCCATCCAAAATCTAGGAGTATTTTTTGTCCTGAACTTCTTTATAAGAATCTCCTTATCTTTTCAATTCACTCATTGCATTCCCTACTCCCCGCATGCACACACGCTACTAAACATGAATGTTCTCCATTCCAAAGAAAGGAACCCAATAAATAGATTTGTAGCCAATCTATTTAATCTATATAGCAAAATCACAAGTATCTGTTGAAAAGACATGAGACTTAGAGTCAGGCCTACTTCACATCTAAGTTTAACCCTTTGTTACCAATATGATCTATAGGAAGAAACTTCACCTCCTTCATTCTCAGTATATTACATTTTTTAATGGGTGTAACAATAATAAACTCAGCTCTCACTGAGTCTCTTCCTAGTTTTGTGAGGAAAAGCAGAAGACTTTTCTGACCCTTAATTTCCTAATCTGCAAAATAAGATAGCTGCCATGTGCTGTTCAACTGCTACATATTGAAATAATGTAAAAAAATAAGTAGGCTGGGCATAGTGGCTCCTGCCTATAATCCCAGCACTTTGGGAAGCTGAGGCAGATGGATCACCTGAGGTCAGCAGTTCAAGACCACGTCTATATGAAAACTACAAAAATTAGCTAGGCGCAGTGGCGCATCCTGTAATCCCAGCTACTCGGGTTGGCTGAGGCAGGAGAATCGCTTGAGCCTGGGAGACGGTGGTTGCAGTGAGCCGAGATTGCGCCATTGCACTCCAGCCCAGGTGACAGAGCAAGACTCTGTCTTAAAAATAAAACAAATATAAATGAATAAATAAGTAGTATTAGGTATAAAAACTCCATATGTCTTTACAGTATTATATTATGTATCTTTGAAGTACCACCTGCTGCAGAAAGTGATATAACCCTCTCTTACACTTTATTATACTTCCAAAGCAACAGCTCTATCTGACATGATCAATAACTAGAGTAAACATGTAATTAATTAATAAATTATACAGTTAATAAGACCACAGAAACTAGGAAACACCCCTAATTATAGTCATCAAACAAACACTTCAATTCTCATTATAATCACTTTGCTCATGAATATGTAACAACTTTCTGGTTAATCTCCTATAAAATCATAGTATAGGAGATTGTTCTGTGGCATCTGTTACCATACCTGAGGGTTCACTGAAACCCTTTGAGATAGGAGTGCAGAAATGTTATCTTTGAGTGTGGAACCACTAATATACATATCACATTGATTAAAGGACTCTCTAGAAGCAGAAACCCAACCTACTTTTCTCTAATTTCAAAATGTAGTTTGATATTAGAAGAAATGATTCTTAAGTAAGGAAGTAAATAAGAATGAAGAGTGTAGGGATGGTAACAGAGCAGCATTTTAGAGTAGATAAAAAATGCATCCACCAAGATATTACAGGAATCACATGAAGCCCCATCAAATATGGACCTCCTCAGGGAGGGTAGGAACATTTAAACTTCTTGCTATCTAAAATTACCTAAATTTAAAATCTGCTAAAGTGATAATGTGCTTTATCAGCAGTGTCAGTTAAAAATTCTTATTAGATATATCATTAACCTCTTGTTAAAAAATAGTCTGAATTCAACTGACTCCAATTCTTTCCACAAATCTACGTACTGACTGAGCTTTTTAGTGAAGTTGTGATTTTAACTGTATAAGACACTGGTACTCTGAATTATTGTATGCCTTTGTCTTATTTTAAAGAAGTAGAACTTTTTTTTTATTTTTGAGATGGAGTCTTGCTCTATTGCCCAGGCTGGAGTGCAGTGGCATGATCTTGGCTCACTGTAACCTCCACCTCCTGGAGTCAAGTGGTTCTCCTGCCTCAGCCTCCTGAGTATCTGGAATTACAGGCACCCAACACACCTGGCTACTTTTAGTAGAGACAAGGTTTTACCATGTTATCCGGGCTGGTCTTAAACTCCTGACCTCAGGTGATCCACTATCCTCAGCCTCCCAAAGTGTTGGGATTACAGGCGTGAGCCACTGCACCCAGCCAAGAAATTTAATTTTAGGATCTATTACTATGACAGCATCTGCCACTAATGCTCCCTTCCTTCCTCCCTTCCATCTCTTCTTACTTCCTACAGTTCTTTCTCCATCCATCCTTTCTTTTCTTCATCAACAAGCTGTAAGGACCAGAAACTCTGAATTTTTGCCCATGTGATGACATGATTTTTTTGTCATTATATAATGAAACAGCTTTTCACTTATTATCTATCATGTTTCTGATAGTAAATTCACTTATTAGGGCCTAAATAACATTTATATGTGTCTTATTGTTGGGGCAGTCTATACTATTTTCTGCATTATACTTACCCTGGCTTTTTTTGTATCTTGATGTTTTGTGGTTTGTTTTTTCGATTCAATTCATTCCCATTCTTGAACCACTTGAATCTGAGAGAGGAGTATTCAGAACTGGTTTCACACCGAAGGACTAGTTTGGACCCTGCAGCTGACTCCTGGCTTTTCATCTCTTTCAATCGGGGGAGGCAAGGCTAAAAGAAAAAAGAGAAGGAAAAACAATTCTGATCACCAGGCAATCTTTCAAAGAGAAACATTTAATTTGGAGTTAGCCTGATCAAGGCACCATTCCAAAGGTTTTATTAATAGAGAGAAAAATAAACTACAAAATGGTTGCGTGAAAATGGACCTCATCTTGGAGAAAAGTAAAATGCCCAAATAAAATATACTCAGAATAAAACAGAGAACCTGGATTAGAAAATTATTCCTTAAAACATTCTAGATAGTTACTTCTTCAATCTTCATATTCTCTGATGCCATTAAGAATCCTGAACATTGATAATTTCAAAGAATCAAAAGCCTGTGTTAAGGGATCATCTGTAGGCTGGGTGCCATGGCTCACGCCTGTAATTCCAGCACTTCAAGAGGCTGAGGCAGGAGGATCCCTTGAGCTCTCAAGTTGGAGGCCAGTTTCGGCAACATGGTGAAACCCCATCTCTACAAAAATACAAAAATTAGCTGGCATGGAGGCATGTGCCTGTAGTACCAGCTACCTGGGAGGCTGAGGTGGGAGGACCACCTGAGCTCAGGAGGTCAAGGCTGCAGTGAGCCATGATCCTACCACTGCACTTCAGCCTGAGCAACTGAGTGAGATTCTGTTTCAAAAAAGAAATTTAAAAAAATAAAATAAAAAATAAAAGGAGATTATGTAACCGGGCCATTATTTTTAAAGTGCGTTCACATCCCAAATCACGGTGTATCACAGTTCCGTGAATAAGTGCAGAAAGCATCACATCCATTTTTAAAATTGGGAAGTTTAATTTCAGAGATAAGTAAGTGGCTGACTTTATCCATGGTTACAAAGTTTGTGGATTCTTGGAGCTAGGGCTCATTTCACTATCCTGTCATCAGAGGGGGACCAAAGAACACAGAAAACCCATTAATCTTAACAATGGCTCCTTCTTCAAGACAGAAATTCTCTGATGCTATCATTCTTTGACTGGACTTACACAGTTGCTATCCCATACACAACAATGGACCATTCCAGATGACCACTACCCTCATCAAATACTCTCTCTGATTGGATTTAGTGCATCTAAGTAGTCTCAACAGAGACTGTGAGTACTTAAATTATGCATTAAGTTAGAGAATACATTAAACACCTACATACCATTCTTATTTTAAGCAAGACTGCTTAAAAATATCTACTGAAATACTTAACAGATAAAATGTTATAATATCCGAGATTTGCTTCAAAATAATATGGTGGTGGGAACAGCTAGGCATAAGGGTGAAAAACAATTACCAAGAAGCTGATAACTGTGGAAGCTGGGTAATACAGACATGTGTGTTGTGCAATTCTATATGTCTAATTCTGTTTATCATAGACATTTTTTAAAAGCATAGATGAATAGATTTTCCTCTGCACACATACTTTCACTTAATAACAAGCATCACAAAACTTGAGAACTCAACAACTCTCAGCTTCCTCTGAGGCTCAGAAAACCCAGCTACAAAATCTACTTCTGCTCCAGTTCAGGAATGTTAAACAGGAACTCCCAGAAAACAAACCCAGGCAAATGAGTCTGTACCTCCCTGATTCAGTACCTAATTATTCAATGGGTAAGAGGCCCAAGACTCCAAGGACAGTAATTAGGATCACCTAACCATGAATAGGAAATGGTGTACCTTTTCTACTCAGAGAACTCTACTTGTTTTTCTATGATTCTGCCCTTACCAAGTAAATCCAAAAACTTTCAGGAATGAACATATGAAGTTTCCAATAAATTACAGCAAAAATCATTTGAATGCTGCAATTTCTTAGCAATACCCCTACAATTACACATCCCCCTTTTTTATTTATTTGGTAGCTAGGAGATGAGGTGGAGAAGAAGCAGGCATTTAATGTGGCAGACATACCGGCAAATTAGAAAACTTATTTTAACTATTCTTAGCCCTTGATACTTGATGATTGTCTAGTTCTTCTTCTTCTTCTTTTTTGACAGCTTGAAAATATTTTTTTCTAAAGAGCTTTCATGGAAGTCTTTTAAAAATGTGGTTCATGGATCTCTGTTTTGCAGGTTTTTAAAAACAGACTATATTCTCATGTGTCTGAAATAGTGTCTACGTATTTCTGTTAAATCCTTAAGATCATTTTTAATTTGGGAGTCTGGTGATGGCTTGTTTGTTTATTGATTGATTGATTGAGGCAGAATCTTGCTTGGTTGCACAGGCTGGAGTGCAGTGGCATGATCATAGCTCACTGCAACCTCCACCTCCTGGGCTCAAGCAATCCTCCCACCTCAGCCTCTGAGTAACTAGAACCAGAAGTGCATTCCACCATGCCTGGCTAATGTGTGTATTTTTTGTAGAGATAGAATTTAACCATGTTATCCAGGCTGGTCTCCACATCCTGGGCTCAAACAATCTGCCTGCCTTGGCCTCTCAGACTGTTGGCATTACAGGTGTGAGCCACCATGCCTGGCCTGGTGAAGGGTTTTAAAGGAATGAATCTGCTGGTGCTAAATGACACCAAAAAAACTGGTTTACATATATTAAGTAAAGTACATTACCTCATTCATTTATGTATAAACCAGAAGAACTAGTTTGAATTTGAATTCTTCACCCCCTCTGGATTTTACATTTAACTTGGTAACACACCAGAACTTCCAAGGCTTATGCCCTTGCCTCTAAGCAAAATGCCTTGTACATGAATTTTCTTCTATCTCTGCTGCCCCTGAGACAGCAAGACCAATGCCCCCATCTTCCTCCTTCTCCTCCTCAGCCTACTCAACATGAAGATGACAAAGATGAAGACCTTTATAATGATTCACTTCCACCTGATGAATAGTAAACATATTTTCTATTCCTTATATTTTCTTTACATTACTTATTACATAAGAATACCATATGTAATACGTATAAGACAAAAATATTTACTAATCAACTGTTTGTGTTATTGATAAGACTTCCAGTCAACAATAGGCTATTAGTAGTTAAGTTTGGCAGGGGTCAAAAGTTATACTTAAATTTTTGACCACACAGGGGGATTGGCACCCCTAACACCTACATTGTCCAAGTGTCAACTGTACTTCAGATGCCTTCTCTTTAACTACCATGGTCCCCCACTTACCACTCCATATATTTGCTTATCAATATAGTCTGAACATAAATCTATAGAGACTTTGTTTTCTTCCACTTTGATAAATATTTTAACAGAAAATCAGTTTGCCTCTCTCTTTCCCTCTTTCTCTTGTTCCTGCTTTTCTTTTCTCTCTAGCTCATCTCTCCTTCCTTTTCCCCTTTTGTCTTCATTAGTTTATTTCTTATTTCTGCATTAGGGGTCTTGATTTCAAATATGAGGAAACAATAAAACAAATTCAAAATGAAAGATATTCTACAAAACAACTGAAGTAGGCTTCAAAAATACCAATGTCATGAATATTTATTCACCCATTATATTATTGGAATAAATGAACATTTATTGCCTTTTTTTATGTGATCAGAATATGAAATATAAATATTTTTGGACTACTACCACAATGTTTGCCTACGTCATGTGACATGGCAAATAGGAAAAGCAGAGCACAAAGTAGACTTTTGGAAGTATACCTTCAGATAGTTTACAAATAGAAACACATTTATACATATACTAACACATACACAGAGGAAAAAAATGGGGATCCTTGGCTTCTCTCTGATTTTATGCCTTTCTTATCTGATCTTTCTGCCATTAGATAAAATACCTAGGCTTCATTAAGTATGTGTGTATGTGTGTGCATTAGTCCGTTCCTTTATCTTTTTTTATTTTAGGTGCAGGGGGTACATGTGCAGATTTTTATATAGGTAAATTGAGTGTTGCAGGGGTTTGCTGCACAGATTACTTCGTTGCCCAGGTAATAAGCATATAACACCTGATAGGTAGTTTTTCCTTTCTCACGTTCCTCTGACCCTCCACTCTCAAGGAGGTTCTGGTGTCTACTGTTCGCTTTTTTGTGTTCATGTCATTAAACATTTTTAAAATCTTGGTGAATTTGCAGTCATAAAAGAAATTCTTATAAATATTTGAGTTAATAATTTACAAGTTAAATGTAATTAGTAATTTAAGTCATTTAAATTCATTTCTATCATTTAAATTCTCCAAGTCGTATTGCACTGAAATGCTCACATGGTTCATCCTCACAATCTTGACTTCAGGGCTCCAACCCCACTAGGTCTTTTGATGGAAGGAAACCAATGGCTCTTTGGGCAGGTCAACATCTATTCTTTCCTTTGGGGTCCACACGCAAAGAATGGTACATCCCTTGCCTTACGAGATGATGTACAATGCAGTGAGGCAGAGACCTTCAGATCCAAGGTCCTTCTTAAAATATCCCCTCCTAAGCTGACCCTAATGTATGAACATTTCTCACTGCTGGGGACTCAAGGATACCTCTAGTAACCAGCCAAAATTTCTCTATCTTGCACATAGTTCCAAATCCATCAGATGTGGAAAAGCTCATGGCTACTCTAACTTTGCATCCCTAGAAGTCCAGGTGTAATAACATGCCTGCTATGTCCTTCTGGGGTAACTTCTATGACATGAGGATATCCAGCTTTTCAAAAACAGCTCTCTTAAGTTGATAACTCAAAACCTTCCACAGCATAAGTGAAGAAACACATCTGTGTACTATCAATGGAGCTGCACAATTATATCCTTGACCTATGGCTGTTCTGCTGTCGGTGGTACCTTCTAGAGAAGGACTATACAAAGTTCCTCACTCACTTAGAGCAGAGCCCAAATTCAAGTATCAAGAAGACAGGGGCAAAAACTTAAAATTTTTTTTTTGTCTTTGAAGATATTATTTAAAACCTCTTTTGTCTTCCAGGACTACTGGAATAGCCCTGAGTATTTTACAGATTCTTATAAAAATGCAAACTAATTTTTGAGCCCATGTGGTTTATGTGATTTTTTTAATCTATCCATAATGAGACAATTTTCAAGAGTACATTTTCTTTTGTCAGAGACTATATAAATAGCTATCTGTTAATAGAATTCATTTTCAACGTACACCTGTTTCTCAGACATATGGTTCACTCACATGAAATAATCTCATTTATTTCACTGAAAAATAAACTATTAATCAAGTATCTTCTAAAATCCAGGTATAACTTTATAAGGCCCAGGGTAGTTCCTAAACTTGGGGTCAATTCTTGTTAACTGAGTATTCCAATTTTAAAATTGCAAAAAATTTTTGCTTGTCTTGCAATTCTTATCTAAGCTTAAATGGCCTGTTAATTAAAAACTAGTTGAAGGCAAGCTCAAGGCTAAGTTAATGCTTCAAATGCAGGAGGCGTTCTGAGAATCTTAAGTGTGATTTAATTGTGTTTGGTTTACCGCAGTTCATAATTTTGCTCTCAATGTGTTTCTAGAGGGCCGGTAAATTCCACACCCTGAAACAATTTAATAATAGAGCAAGTTTTAAGCAGTCTCTGCCTAAATCTATTTCAAACTTGCTTGATGTTAATATAAACACATCCACACCCTTAGAAATGCATCAACAGAGGTAAATAGTCAAGTGCAAAGAATAGCCTTTTAAAAGAAAAACGCAAATGCTGTTAGAGCAATGGCACACATTTCACAGGCGCTTCTTTTGAATACTTCTTTTTACAGGCTTTAAGTGTTTGCAAAGATTTTAAAAGATCACAAATCGGCTCTTCTGACTCTAACTCAAAACATGCAGGTATATGAGGTATACTTCTAAAAGTCTACTTTGTGCTCTGCTATTCCCATTTGCCATGTCACACGATGTAGGAAACCACTGTGGTGGTAATACAAAAATATTTGTATTTCATATTCTGACCGTAAAAAAACTCAAGGCAAAAATGTTCATTTATTCCAATAATTTAATGGGTGAATAAATACTTGTGATAAAGGCAAAATAAATTTCCAACAAAAGCAATCTCATTCATCTAACCAATCTTCGTATCTTATTCATCTACTGTGTCCTTATTTTTCAAATGTTATCCGTGCAGCTATATCAAATATTGGACTATATTGTTAAGAACGGGAAACAAATTTTAGCATGTGTATGCAGCAGAGATATGCTGATGGCATGTGACACTAGATAAACTTATTTCTGGTCTCTGAAGGATCTGACAATGCAAAGCCAGCTCCTATCTTTACTTTCCACGTTTGTGCAGCTAATCTGAAGAGCCTCAACACACTGAACAAATTACACAGGAAACCTGCAAAATATTATCAAGTAACAGTGAGCTTTCAGCTGTGATCCCAGTGAAGTCCTCCCTGCATAAAAGCTGTAAAAAGCCCACCATCACATATGTGCAGGTCCCACAGTGACAACCAGTGACTGACAATTATGTTAGTTAATGAAAGCCACACGAATACCATTAATCAATCCTCGATGCAGGATGTCCTTTCGTTAATAGTCATGTTAGAAGTAGATAAATCAGTATGGAGAGTTTCCAAAACTCCCCGGTCATATTTCTCCCTCCTTGTACTATCTCACGAAGTTGATTACAGTCCTGCAACAGAGTGGATAAACTTTGTGTTCCTCCATCTGCTCTTCCCTTCTGAGCTACACTCACAAATCTGGCTATAAAAGGGAAAGTTTGTCTGATCAGATGAAAATGTGTAAATATAGCTGTGTAAAAGGTAGCACATTCCAGTGGTAACAGTATTTTGGAATGCACCTAGGTTTTAATCCCTTGTTACCAATGCAGTGGGCGATATTGAGCTATCTTTTTTTTTTTCTTTTTTTGAGATGGAGTTTCGCTCTTGTTACCCAGGCTGGAGTGCAGTGACGTGATCTTGGCTCACTGCAACCTCCGCCTCCTGGGCTCAAGCAATTCTCATGCGTCAGCTTCTCGAGTAGCTGGGAGTACAGGCACGCATCACGAAGCCAAGCTAATTTTCGTATTTTTGGTAGAGACAGGGTTTTACCATGTTGGCCAGGCTGGTCCCGAACTCCTGACTTCAGGTGATCCACCCACTTCGGCCTCCCAAGGTGCTGGGATTACAGGCGTGAATCACCACACCCAGCCTGTTGAGCTATATCCCCAAACTGCCCAACAAGATCATCATTTGTTGCCACCTGTGGTGATGTGGCACTCACCCCACCCTGTGTTCCAGCTGAATCAGGCTTCAGACAGAATGGTCTTGATTCAAGTTAAATAGAGTTCCCTGGGAGCTGAAATGGAATTGCTATTTGTCCCTGCCTATTGAGGAAGGATGATGGCACCTTCATTTGAAATAAAAGTCACCATAAAAGTCAGTATTTTATTATAAAATATTTTCAAGCTGACTCTGTTTACTACTGGCAGCAAACTAAATCAAACTAGCAAATGCTCTGGGAATAGTCTTCAAAGTAGGATTAAGATGGCCAGACTCTGGAAATTCCATTCTAGCAGTTCCATGTCCAACTCCTTATATAATGCAATGATGTGTATATGAACTACTGAATAATTTCTTTGCAAGCAAGTTGAATGATCTCATATCGCAGGCATAGAACATGTCATCATACAACATAAAAGAATAAAATTGGGGGCAATATTTCAGCATTTTATTTCTAACATTCATCATCGCCATGGTGCCACTACAGCCAGAGTTGGTTTCTTACTAGTGCTTCATTTTGATTTCCCATACATATTGATTTCCTTTGATGGGGGGATTTTACAGATGGATGTCCTCAAAGTTTCACTTCTCCCAATTAACTGCTACACAATGACTGAAACAGTATGATTCTCCAAGATATCTGATTTCAGAGTATGAGCCATAATCAGCCCAGTTAAATAGCATGCTTATGCGAACGCCATCGAGGATGATTAATCATATTCTACACCTGAAAACCATACTCAACTGACTGCATTTAAAAAACACATGTAGAGGGCTGAGTGCCGGTGGCTCACACCTGTAATCCCAGCAGTTTGGGAGGCTGACGCAGATGAATCACTTGAGATCAGGAGTTCACGACCAGCCTGACCAACATGGTAAAACCCCATCTCTACTAAAAATACAAAAAATTTAGCCGGGCGTGGTGGTGCACACCTGTAATCCCAGCTACCAGGGAGGTCAAGGCACAAACATCGCTTAAACCTGGGAGGCGGAGGTTGCAGTGAGCTGAGATCACTCCACTGCACTCCAGCCTGGGTGACAGGGTGAGAGTCCGTCTCAAAAAAAAAAAACATATGTACAAACAGAGAGACATTTATCCCTACCAAATCAAACAAGGGTAAGTGAGTTAATTGTAGGGGGTCACAGTCCCTATTTGGAGGTTTAGGCTATTGCCCGACCGTGTATGTGTCCATCTTGATTGATACTATGCCCAAACATCAAAATTTCTAAATTTATTGAATGGAAGATACACGGGATCTCAGGCTCTCCTAAGCCAAAGTAGGACTTCAAGTGTCTGCTGAAAGGATGAGGAAGAATTTGGAAGACACTGACAAAGAAGAAACCCAGGTGCAAAATGATTCCAGAGGCCCCATCTATCCTCTCTAAAACGTTTTACTATTTGGAATCGTGGGGCCCTGTGACATTGTTTTCTGCCTGCCACTGGGCTAGGACTCGTGCTGCTCTGCCATCAGACACTAACAAAATGGCATGTAAAATTTGTCAAATGCAAAAATTGTCAAATAAGTTGTATCATCTTTACTTTGAAGTTTTTATGTTTGTATTTCTCTTATCTGGTCATCACTGTCAGAGAACTCTCAAACTGGACCCTGCCTCAGCTGAGACCCTGGTCATGTTCCTCACTAGCTCATTTATCTCACCTGATTTCAGAGTCTATCCAGAGTGGTCAGACTGTTCTTGTATTATTGCAAGAGAGCACATACATTTTCACATTATCTTCTCTGCTTTAATTTTTTTTTTTTTTTTTTTTGAGTCAGGGTTTCACTCTGTCACCTAGGCTAGAGTGCAGTGGTATGATGTGATCATAGTTTACTGTAGCCTCAAAATCCTAAACTCAGGTGATTCTCCTGCCTTAGCCTCTCACATAGCTGGGACCACAGGCACACAACACCATGCTGTTTTTGTTTTTGTTTTGTATACAGGGATTCACTATGTTGTCCAGGCTGGTCTCAAATACCTAGCTTCAAGCAATCCTCTTGCTTGAGCCTCCCAAAGTGCTGGGATTGTAAGTGTCAGCTACCGTGCCTCCTATGCCTTCAAGTCAAAGTCGCTCTTCTCCATTGATCGACCACAGTCTAGAGGATGCTGGTTTGCTCCCTTAACTGTTAATGTGCCTTGTCATTACATACCCTCAAAGTTACCATTTGGTCAAATTTCCTTTCATCTGCAACAGTTGTTGTATGTATTTCATGTAAGGTACACAATGATTGTTTCCATTTACAGGTGAAGAGATGAAAACTGATACAGAAACTTAATGTCTTAAGTCTAACAACCTGCAGAACCAAGACTTAAACCTAGGACTTTTTACCATACCTAGTTTTTCTGTGGAAGTTTGAAGTGGAGGCAGAAAGGAGGAGAAAGGTAATGTTTGGTAGACATCCTCCACCTCTCCCTCCCCCTCATCCAGAGCCGTCTGTAGCCTGCCTACAACAAGGAGCAGCCAATCACCTCTCTCCCCCGGCCCGCCAAGGCTGAACCCCCCCCCCCCCCCAACGACACCGCACCTCTCCTACCCAATCAGGACTGCTATATTGGCTTCCCCGCCCGGGAAACCAATATCCAATCACTATTGGCCTAGTTATCACCCACCAATCACCCGCTAACACCTCATTCTAGCCCACCGAGCCCTATAAGGCGCCTTCCCCTTGCCACCATTGCACTCCCCTCCACCCTTTCTCCGCACTCTCCCTCCCATTAGTCTGAGTTGCCCGCAGCACCCCAATAAACCTGGACTCGTTTACGGGTCTTGGAGTCTTCTGCGGTTGAACAACTCGGAAGGAGATTAAAGGGTGACTCTGTGGGGTCACAGATAACAGATTAAAAATCTAGGAAAGACCACACCATTTCATAGCCACTACAGTAATTTGTTTTTATAATGAGCTATATATACCGAATCACCTCCCCACATTTGTCTGTGAGAAATTTACAACACTGTAAAATTATACAAGGGAAAATGAATGCAGATTTATTAGGTAAGAGAATTTTCACCCTGAAAATTGAAATTAGTTATTTATTGAAATGAGCAATCTCCCTTTCTATACAATTCCTTGACCAGTATTTCACAGTTAGGGGCTAAAGATAAAATCTTCAAACAACTATATTTTCAAAGCCTATGAGATGAAGTTAAATGAAGTCCTTTTTATTTACAGAACATCTATATATAGTATATATAGTAGTAATATGTACATATATACATATTTTATATATATATAGTACTTTCAACAATAAACCCCTTTGAATAATAATAGCTTACACTTATTGAGTACCTACTATGTGCCAGGCACTATTCTAAGAACTTTATGCTCATTAACTTTTTTAATAACTCCAGGAGATATGTATTACTATCATCATCCCCAATTTACAGATGAAGCAACAGAAACAGAGAGGTAAAGTAACCTGTCTATAGTCACACAGCTGATACATTATCAAGTCAGTATCTGAAGCCAGGAAGTCTGACTCCAGAGCCCTGGCTTTTAACTACTAGACAATGTGCTAAAGATTTTATTTATGGATCTATCAATAGGGACCATATTTTCCTGACAAAACCTGGGATACACCATATGACACATGCAAAAGACAGTCTGAGAAATATGGAGATAGGTAAAATTGTTGAATTTTCTGAGCTACTTGGATGATTTATGGAGAAATAAAACAAGCCAATACTTGCAACTGGTGTTTTAAAAAAAATCTTTTAAACTATGTAGTTGTCTCTCTGTCATATGCCAAATGCCAGAAGCCTGAACAGTGCTGTATCTCACTCCTGTGTCCACTGCAATGCGATAACCCCCACGTGATGATACAGCAACAAAAGTGTCTTAATGGATTAATGTTGTTCTTTAGAGGTGTAAAGGCAATACACTGCGACAATGAACACTGAAGCAAATCACCGCGCCGCGGCCAGCAGCTGGAAAGTAAGTGTTCAAGAGGCCTGCCTAATTGAGCCTGTCACCACAGCTGCCCCAATTATAAGAACATCTCACTCTCGGACATAAAGATGTCCAGCAAGCTTCATTGAAGGCAATCGACTCACAGGGTTAAAATGGATCCAGTACAATTTTACCTAATCGATGTGTAGCAAATTTCACATGACATAAGCTTATAAATATGATTTTTCCATTGCAACAAAACAGATTTTTTTCCTTATGTTATACATCCCAGCTACATTCACTTCCAAAATGCCAATTAAACAGAAAAATTGAGAAATATCTAGTTTCTAAAAATTTGATATTTCCTTTTTTTTTTTTTTTTTTTTTTGAGACAGAGTCTCCCTCTGTCTCCCAGGCTAGAGTGCAACAGCAAGCTCTTGGCTTACCGCAACCTCCGCCTCTAGGGTTCAAGCAACTCTCCTGCCTCAGTCTCCAAAGTGGATGGGATTACAGATGCGCACCACCACACCCAACTGATTTTTGTATTTTTAAGTAGAGACAGGGTTTCACCATGTTGGTCAGGCTGGTCCCGAATGCCTCGCCTCATAATCCACCCGCCTCAGCCTCCCAAAGTACTGGGATTGCAGGCATGAGCCACCGAGCTGGCTGTTACTTATTTTCTTTATTGTCAAGTTTTTTTTTTTTTCTTTTCTGATGAGTTTATTGTTTAGGTAAATTTAGCAATTAGCATGACTTTGATATGTTAATAGTTGTCTTTATAACCATTTTTGTGTTCAAGTTGAATTACATTTAATTGATGTCATTAAAATTCTCTTTTTTAATTCAAAGAAATTTATTTACATGTTCTAAATAAATTCGCAGGTAAGACAAGTTAGGACTTGATTATAATTAGTTTTAAACTATGACAATATATGAAAACTTTTAAGCAGTGCATATAAATGAACAAAGTCCCTGATTCATTATCTAAGAACATTAGTTCCCTATAATCCATTTTTCACATAGCCATTTAAATCTTATTCCTTCTGTGAAAAAGAAAAATTTTAGCAGAGCTAATTTTGAAATGAATGTGTCCTTTCAGGACTTCTAAAATCTGTTTCTTTGTTATTTAGTCAGATCTACATTCTTAGTAATTAGGGCTTTCTGATGTTTTCATTTCTGTCCACAGATAACTTATTAAAGAGAATGATACTAAAACCTTAGTACATGCCAGGATTGAAAGCCTTCATTACTCATTGAGGCCTACAAGATCAAACTTAAATTTCTCCCTGCTCTGTTCACTGCAGTTTTAAGTAACCAATGTTGCATCCCTTCTTAAGCAGGGTCCACATTTGACTTCTGGGGGCCTTTAAAGCTTGTGTAGCTCCCTGCATTCTTAACCAGGTCCATAGACAACCTAACAATTGAATTCTTATCATTTTACTTCTACCCCACAGGAAAGATCAGGGAAGGCAAATTCCTTATCTTAGGGTTCCCAGTGACCTGAATTTGCTGAAGAGGTGGAAAATAACCAAATCAAATTAAACAGATTGTTGACAGTAAGAAACTTGGTGCTACATTAATCTATGGCTACATTCTGTGGCCAATATAACTACAAGGTTGCTACACTTTCCCATACAGTCCTCTGAAGTCAAACTGTATGATGGAAGCCAATTCCCCCTTGGTTTCATAAAACACACAAAAAGAAATCACAATGAATCCAAATGTGTAGTCTCTCCTATTTTACATAAAGCATAAATTCCTTAAAAAATCTTTTGAAAGTGAAAGTGAACTGCTTTCCATACATTCCGACACAATCCACTGACTCAGAATGCAGTACAATTTTCTCAGTACAAAGACTCAAAAATGTTACACAAAAGAAGCCAAAATGAAGCTCACTTAGCATGTCAACATGTAGCTTTCATTACCCTACTATTAGCTACACTGGAGACCTTACTTGGATTGCACCATCTTGTGTACAATTTTTTTCATGCTTAAATGAGATCATGTATGAAAGTATTTTGTAGCCAGGTACGGTGGCTCATGCCTGTAATCCCAGCACTTTGTGGGGCTGAGGCAGCAGATCACCTGAGGTCACGAGCTCAAGACCAGCCTGACCAACAAAGAGAAACCCCGTCGCTACTAAAAATGCAAAACATGCCTGTAATCCCAGCTACTCGGGAGGCTGAGGCAGGAGAATCGCTTGAACCCAGAATACAGAGGTTGTGGTGAGCCACGATCGTGCCATTGCACTCCAGCCTGTGCGACAAGAGCAAAACTCCTCTCAAAAAAAAAAAAAAAGAAAAGAAAGTACTTTGTAAACAGGAGGCTAAATAGTGGTAGTCTAACAAATGCCTTCTGGGGGAGCCCAGGGTAGGGCATTGATGGTGAAATTTGCATTCTCTGAAGGGAGCTTTAAACAATCTAACCATGAGCTCTCTATATTTTAATTTCCTTTAATAACATGATCAGTTCCACACATGCATTTAATTAATTCCCTATGAATCCCTGAGGACACTGGCACTCCACTAGAAATATTTTTGTTTTGTTTGTTTTTATTTAGAAAGAAGGTTAATTAGATTCTTTGTTAATAGTTTATAAGTCCATGAATGTAAATTACTGAACTCTAAACATAACATCTTGAGCTTCTGTCACAGGCTTAGTAGACCCTATCAAAAAGAATGGGTAGACCCTATCAAAAACAAAGTACTTGTTCAGTCTGCAGGATGAAGCAGTCACAAAATTACTCTGAATCTCCATTATCTCGGGCATAAAAAGAAGGGGAAATAGCACCTGCCATACCCATTTCAATACAGTTGTAAAAATCTAACTTAAAAGACTAATAAAAGCATTTTGCATATTTTAAAAAATTAGTTATTACTACTACCTTCTATAAGGTGATTTAACTACCACCATCTATAAGCATCTTTTAAAAAGCCAGAAAATATTAGGTTATATAAATCCAGATGGCACAAAATTACAGAACAAATATCTGAAAAACTGCATAGACCTTTGGTCATTCTTGAGGGACAAAAAAGAAAGCAGCTGGAAATTATCAAGAAGAGTCACTAAAATGCTCAAAGAAAAGGGTGGCCAATATAAAGGAATACATTAAACTTTATAGAATCATGCAGACTAATACCAAAGACTGATGAAATCTTTGAAAGAGCAAAAGCATTTTTTGGGAATCTGCAGAATATTTCAATTCTCAGAAAACTCTTGAAGCATGAAACAGGAGTTTTTGAATAAAAAAGGAAGTGAAGTTTTGCACAAGAAAAAGTATAATTTGGAGAATGCTTATTCAGGGGGGCCACACAGGAAAATGACTCAGGAAACACCACAAAGGAGAAAACCATGGGCTTTCAAGTTGAGTTGGCCCAGGTTCTAATTCCAATTTTCCCACCTAAAGTCTCCTGGCTTGACCAAGTCCATCTGTTACCCAGGTGAACTTCATCCTCATCTGCAAGGTAAGTTTACCTTACATAGGATGGAGTGATAGAATCAAAGAACTGTATCACATACTTTGAATAAGACACTGTCATGCATGTAATAAGCATCAATAACAGCTCATTTTATTTTGACAGTAAATTCATAAGGAATTAATTAAATTCATGAGTGGAACAGATCATATTATTAGAGGAAATTAAAATACAGAGAGCTCAGGCTGGGTGCCATGGCTCACGCCTGTAATCCCAGTCCTTTGGGAGGCTAAGGCAGGCAGATCACTTGAGCCCAGGAGCTTCAGACCAGCCTGTGCAACATGATAAAACACCATTTTTACAAAAAATACAAAAATTAGCCGGGTGTGGTGGCATGTGCATGTAGTCCCAGCTACTCAGAAGGCTGAGGTGGGAGGATTAAACTGTGCCACTGCACTCCAGTCTGGGCGACAGAGCGAGACCCTGTCTCAAAAATAAATAAAATAAAAGAGAGCTCATGGTTAAATTATGGTAAATCTCCCTTTACAACTTTCACCCTCAGTGACCTACCCTGCACTCACCCAGATGGCATTTCTTAGACTACCACTTTTAGCCTACTGTTTACAAAGTACTTTCTTACATGATTTCACTTTAGCACAAAAAGTTGTGAGATGGTGCAATCCAAGTAAGGTCTGCAGTTCAGCTAATAGTATTGTACCAATGTTAATTTCTAAGTTTTGATCAATATATCAAAGCTATGTAATATTAAAGGAGTTGAATAGAGTATAGGAGAATTTCCTGGCCTATATTTGCAACCCCTCCATAAATCTAAAATTATTTTTCCTAAAACTTAAGATGACTAAACTCAATTTATGTGTTTTTTGAATAATAAGTTAAATACATCTTTTGAATAAGTATTCCTCTTCCATGTTTCTATAAAACCATTATTATTCCATTTAATATAACATAGAATATCTTTGCAGTGCTTGATTCACTCAGGAGACAGAGGCTCCTGGAAGTTAGGGGCTTTACTCTTTTAAGGCATCTTTTATCCTAATAACTAGCACAGTACTCAATAATGTTTACTGAATGGAAGAACAAACAAGCAAAGTCAATCTGTGATTCAAATACTCCATATCAAGTGAGCCACTAGTTTAATGCACAGGATTTATGTAAAAACATATTGAATTTATCAGGATTATCCCTACCTCTATCACTCTATCATATTAGCCCTTGATATGGTCTGCTCCTAACCAAACACATTAGAATGCTCTATATTCTTCTTCTGGCATCCAACTAGTATCCAGATCCTGCCTTATTTGTGTAGAAAACTGGCTTTATTCGCTTAGGTATTTATCAGTTTCCATTCATTCAACAAATATTATTCTGCATCAATTATATTGCTCTCACTGTTTTAAGTACTGGACACACACAGTTGAATAAGAAAACCAAGATCCTTGTTATTCTGGAATTTACATTCTGGTTAGGGGACAGTAGATGGAGACCTTATTAAACAATTAAGTTTCTTTCACAAATAATTTATTTGCAAAATAAATGTTTCCCTCTTTACATTCTGAGAGCACAAAAAATTGTTAAAGTAGCTATCTTGTTTCCATTTAATCATGCAATACAACTTCCTTTTCTATTTAAATTGAGGCTTCGAGAAGTGATTACCAAATCTATATAACCAACTAATATTAATCAGTTGAAAACTGCTCAATTGGTATTATGTCATTTGGAAAGTGTTTATTCCTAGAAACAACTTATTTTCCTTATTAAAACAATCGTTTATTAAAAATTACTAGGACATTATATTCTCAATACTGCATCATACTATGTTAAAATTTTACCACTTTAGGGCTAAATATAAATAGTGCAATATACTGATTAAAAGTCTGAGTCAGACAAAGCCAAGTTCAAGTCTTGGTCTGCCATATGCTAGTTGTTTGGCCTTGAAAAATTATTTAAATTCTCTAAGTCTCATTTTACATTTTCTAAAATGTAAATGAAATAGAACCTATCTCATAGGGCTGTTAAAATGATTAGACATTTCCATTAAAGCATGAGACATTTCAAGCATTCAACAAATGTTGGTAGCTATTCTTCTTATATCATCACTTAGGTTCTCAGAAAATTTTAGCAGTTTATGCTCTCTAATATAAAATTTTTAAATAACTGCCCACTTAGAACTGAGACAAGTGGAAAGAAATTCCTTCCTGTAGCAGGCTGAATAATAGCTTCCAAAGATCTTAAATCCTGATCCCTAGAACCTGTGAATATGTTACTTTACACAGCAAAAGGGACTTCACAGATGTGATTAAGACTTTGAGACTAAGGATCCGAAGATGGGTAAATTATGCTGTACAGTCATTCCTTACTAATTGTAGGGGACTGGTTCCAGGACTCCGTGCAGATACCAAAATCCACAAATGTTCAAGTTGCTTACAGATGACCTTATCAGCAGCTACGAAACCCACCAATAGGGAGAGCTGACTGTGTTATCCAGGTTCACCCAATCTAATGGTATGAATCCTTAAAGGGAGATCATCTTTCCTTGGTGCAAAGAGGAATAGTCAGAGATGTCATGTTGTTGGCTTGGGAGTCAGAGGAAGGGAAGCCCCTCTAGAAGCTGAAAAAGTCAAGAAAATGATTTCTTTCCTAGAACCTCCTGCAGCCTTGTCAACACTTCGATTTTAGCCCAGTGGTACTCCTTGCAGAATTCTAACATATATAACTGTAAGATAGGCTGGGCGCAGTGGCTCACACCTGTAATGTCAGCACTTTGGGAGGCCAAGGCAGCCAGATCACATGGTCAGGAGTTCCAGACCAGCCTGACCAACATGGTGAAACCCCGTCTCTACTATAGAAATACAAAAATTGGCCAGCGGTGGTGGTGTGCGCCTCTAATCCTAGCTACTCGGGAGACTGAGGCAGGGGGAATCACTTGAACCCGGGAGGTGGAGGATGCAGTGAGCTGGTATCGTGCCACTGCACTCCAGCCTGGGCAATGAAGCGAGACTCCGTCTCACAAAAAGAAAAAGAAACTGTAAAATAATAAGTAAATGAACTCACGTTGCTTTAAGCCTAGAAGTTTGTGGTAATTTGTTACAGGGGCAATAGAAAACTAATACAGTTCCCAAAGAGAAATCAATTGTGTTGATTTTCTAATATTAGCAACTGTGGAACTAATCTCATTAATTAATACACAGGACCTTAGTACATAAAAATAGATAAACCAGAGTGAGGTAGAAGAATTAGCTACATGTCACTTTACCTCCATATCCTCCTATTCAAGGTTCAAGAAATAGCCCCTCACCAAAGGGATCACAGAAGCTGAGGAATGGAGGTGGAAAACCATTAGGAGTTCAGAAAATGAAAAGAGACTCCAGAGACTCACCTCAACAGTTGTGACCCAGACAACCCTTCTTTCTCCAGCCTCAGTTTCTTGTGTGTAAAATGAAAAGTCAGATTACCTCCCAGCTCTGTTAAGCTCCAAAGTGCGCCATGAAGATCTATTCTGGATTTTTGTACATTGTGTTTCAGGAATCCATGAGCAGAAAGTCACTGACCTAATTTTTATATTTAAACATAATTTATGAATGCTAGCATCCCAGTGACAATTGTATACAAAAAGAGAGAAACAAACTTCTACAAAATTTTCCAAGGCTTTCCGTAGTTTTGGGTTTCAGACCCAAACCCAAATACTGGTAGGAATGTGCTTAAACTTGACAGTTAAGGTAACAAAACAAAATCAATTATTTTTCTAGTGACTATGACTTGAGTAGCAGTATTTTTGTCTTTGCTGATTAAAATGTCATAATTTAGGAATTTTAATAAATATTTAAGCAAAATCCAAATATTTAAGCAAAATCCTCACAAGGAGCCTTCATAAATTAACATTACACTCAATTCTAAGTCAAGGTTTAATGAAATCCTTCACTTGAGAATTACACACCATAGTTCTTTGACATACTTCCTGTTCAAACTCTAGCTCTAAAAAAAGGCATCTCTTGCATTACTTTGGTGTACTTCAAATATCTTACATATGCCAAGGGAAGATTATAGATCAGGTCCAAAAATACACAGCAAATCTATTGAACAGTTATCTATTTGCAATGGAAGAAATCATCCTGAAATAAGTTAAAAGCTATAGAGACATAACACTTAAGAACCTAGGTCAAACCAACCTTATAGATAGGTTATGGAGGCCATTCCTGATTAACTATATTGCCAACACTGTGGAGAAAAAAATCCATCAGCAATGCAGTGGACCTCTGTGATTTAACCATTGAAAAGCACCTCTGAGAATTCAAACCTTTAGAATATTATCATGATAGTGACAAAAACAAAGGAGAACACAAAATGTCTGCAGTGGCTCTGCCAGCGTGTGTTAATGCGGTAAGTCAGACCTAAGTAGACGCATGATATCAGCACATGAACAATTTGAAGCAATAAAAGGACTGGCTTTTTGTGATTAAAGAAACAAAACTTAGTATTATAACACATGAAGATCTTATTTAAAAAGATTTTCTGCCGGGGTGCAGTGGCTCATACCTATAATCCCAGCATTTTGGGAGGCTGAGGCAGGCAGATCACGAGGTCAGGAGTTTGAGACGAGCCTGGCCAATATGGTGAAACCCCATCTCAGGCTGGGTACGATGGTTCATGCCTGTAATCCCAGCACTTTGGGAGGCCGACATGGTGAAACCCCATCTCCACTAAAAATACAAAAAATTAGCTGGGCATAGTGGCGCGTGCCTATAATCCCAGCTACTTAGGAGGCTGAGGCAGGAGTATCACTTGAACCTGGGAGGCAGAGGTTGCAGTCAGCTGAGATCCAGCCTGGGCGACAGAGTGAGACTCCATCTCAAAAAAAAAAAAAAAAAAAAAAAGAGAAACCCCATCTTTACTAAAAATACAAAAATTAGCTGGGTGTGGTGGCGTGCACCTGTAGTCCCAGCTACTTGGGAGGCTGAGGCAGAAGAATCACTTGAACCCAGAACATAGAGGGTGCAGTCAGCCGAAATCGTGCCACTGTACCCTAGCCTGGGCGACAGAGCGACTCCATCTCAAAAAAAAAAAGAAAAAAAGAAAGAAAAGAAAAAGATCTCCATGAGCTAACAGGCCCACAGACCTGCCTTCCTTAGTGAAAGTGGTGGCTGGTTTTTTGGTTCCAGAACCACTTCATCTTCCTTTTATGTGAAACTATCTGGAAAAGCTGATGGCACAGATGAAGTTACAAAGACAGCTGCCCATTTTATGTAACGGTGTTTTTTTTTTTTAAATAGATGGATTAAGAAGTTAATACTGATTTCTGCTAGAAGAAAATGTCCTCAAGAACCAAGGTCTGGAAAAGCAAAACAAAAGTCTTAAAGTTTAAGAGTACAAAGATTCAACTAAGTTGTTGAGAATAAATATTGTTAGAGCCGTAACTATGCTAGTTTTTATAAGGTTCATTATTATTCTTGTTAGCGTTCCAGTTATAGTTTTGTAAGTTTTGAATTCTCTTCACCTAGCCCTACTTTTCCCAGAAGCCCTGTTATTTTGTGTGTCCTTCTGCAAAATGAGTTTTTTTGCTTTGTTTTTTCCAAAAAATGCAAGCATGAAATTACAGCAGAAATGTCTGTGGCAAGACAGGGACCTGTCAGTGGTGTGGCAGACAACTTCTCCAGGCAAGAGGTTCTCAAACCTGTAACTGTATGTATAAGTCACTTGAGTAAGTTTACTAAAATGCAATCCTTGGGACCCTAAACTTCAGCACCATTCATTATCAGTCATATAATAAACCTGCACATGTACTCCTCGAATATAAAATATACATTGAAATTATTTTTTTAAAAAAAGAGAAAAATATAGGGAAAAAAGAGCACCTGCCTTTTAAAAAAGCATTGCACACAATTCTCATACAGGTGGTTAGTATGGGTACAACCTTGTCATAAATATTACACTGTGCCAGGGGCAGCCCTCTCTGAAAGTTACATGGAATTTACAGAGTTAATGTCCACCCACCCTGGCTGGGGGTGGTGGCTCACACCTGTAATCCCAGCACTTTGGGAAGCCGAGGGAAGTGAATCACCTGAGGTCGGGAGTTCGAGACCAGCCTGACCAACGTGGAGAAACCCTGTCTTTACTAAAAATACAAAAATTAGCCAGGTGTGGTGACGCATGCCTGTAATCCTAGCTACTTGGGAGGCTGAGGTAGGAGAATTGCTTGAATCTGGGAGGTAGAGGTTGCAGTGAGCCAAGATCACACCATGGCACTCCAGTCTGGGGAACAAGAGCAAAATTCCGTCTCAGAAAAAAAAAAAAAAAAAAGTCCACCCCATGAAGTCTTTCCAGTAAAGACTTTTTAAAGAAAAAATGTTTAAGATTTATTGCCCTGAGTCAATTAAAGGAAATTAAGACTTAATTTCACTTCTGAAAAAATTCAAAATCTTGTAGAAAGAGACAAATGAAAATTATGGTTCAATTGGCATTGGCATAGTTATCTACAAGGCTCAAATTCCTACCACTCATATCCAAAATAATAGCTAGGAGTCAGTACCATGTTTTTTACAATTATTTTCTTTTAAAAAAGAGAAAATGAAGGAAAGAGAATTAAATATTCTGCAAAGTTTCTCCTGAGCTAGGCACCTCTTTCCATTTTATGTGTCATGTGAGGTAGATTATTCTCTATCTAAGGGCCAAAAGTAATTTCATATTATTTAAACAACTGATTTAAAATGACTATGTTATTTGAAAATTGCACAGAGAGTAGATTTAAAATGTCCTCACCAGAAACAAATGGTATGTGAGATGATGACGCATATGCTAAATACCTTGATTTTGCCATTCCACAATGTACAGTGTATACATATTTCAAAACATTGTGTTGTATACCATAAATACACGTAATTTTGTCAATTTAAAAATTAATTAAAAATAAATGAACCTATGAAGGTTACTTGAAAATACTTTTTCCTTATCTCTAAAACTATGTAAGACAAAGAACCCATTTTAATTTTGTGCTTTCTGTAACACTAGCATATCTGGGTCCTCAGATGTAAATGACTAGATCTAAAAAATGGTAGTTAATAACTATAAAAGGTTTAAGAACTGCCCATTCCCAGACCAAGTTTAACCCTTATTAGGACATTCAAGCCTTACTTTGGTGTCACCATTTAATCTTTACAAGAATACTCTCTCAAAATTTCCTTACTTTATACTTATTTTCTAGGCAACCATGAGCATTAAATGCCTGTGGGGGATATTAGTATTTCCAGTGTAGATCTCTCCTTTGAGATCCGGACTTTGTCAGTGTTGCTTATCTAAAAAAGCATAAATATCCACGCAGTTGAGCAATCCTAAAATATGACTTTTCATTTTACTCATGCCCTATCTCCAGCCCACTACAAAGTTTGGTTAATTTTACTACCACCAACCCCCACTTTCCCATCCCAACCCTTCCAGGAAGGGAACTTTTATAGTATTAGGCAACAGGCAGAACCAATGAACTAGTAATTGGTCAACTATAAAGCAACCACAAAAGTAGGAAAGAGGAGAAGAAGAAGTAGGCCAACCACAAGGCAACTGAACATGAAGTGAGCCAGAACATGCATCCTAGAAAAAGAGGAAGTAGCCAAGAATGATACATCATGAAGAATGGCAATGCCCATCACGAATGTCCATGCCAGAAGGGTATGTCCAACCAGCATGGACACTAAGACAAAGGTCAATTGTGAAACCTGGGGAAAAATCCAAAACTGGAGTCAAAAGAAGAGGTATTCCTAGGGAGCAAGGAATGGGATTCAGAATCTGCTGGTTAGCTTTATTCTATGTTTAGCTTTATTCTATGTTTGGCTTCAGATTTGTCTAGGGTTCACTTCTGTTCCTGAGTCATTTGGAGTCCCTGAAAGCAGAGAATTCCATGCTTTTAAGGTTGAAACGTAACTGATTCTCTCACAATGTGGCATTCTGAATAGGATTCAAGGTTCAGAAATTCTATGTACTAACATAGGAGAGTTAGGTAACAGACTGGTAGTGTAAACTGTATGAAACAAACATTACACATTGTGTTAGGCCATTCTTGCATTGCTATAAAGAAATCCCCTGAGACTGGGTAATTTATCAGAGAAAGAAGCTTCACTGGCTCACAGTTCTGCAGGATCTACAGGAAGCATGATGCTGGCATCTGCTAGGCTTCTGGTGACACCCTAGGGAGCTTTCAATCACGGCAGAAGGCAAAGGGGTAGCAGTGACATCACATGGTGAAAGCAGGAGTGAGCAAGTGAGAGACAGAAGAGAGAGAGAGAGTCAGAGAGAGAGGTGCCACACACTTTAAAATGACCAGATCTTAGTCATTACTGTGAGGACAGCATCAAGGGATGGTGCTAAACCATTCATGAGAAATCCACCCCATGATCCAATCACCTCCTACCAGACCCCACCTCAATACTGGAGATTACAATTCAACATGAGATTTGGATGGGGACAAATAGCAAACTATACCACACAGTAATCTGATCAACCACTGAATTTGAAATTTCTTAGAATTATCTATCTGAGTAAGTTTATCAAAGGCCTTTTGAAGACCTGATGAAATTAGAGAGGAAATGAGGCCTGGAGAATGTAAAATTAGAGACATAATTATGGAATGTCTCACCCACTTGGAATCTGAATAATATGGAATGTCTCACCCACTTGGAATCTGAAAACAGAGGAAAATGCTTCTGTGACCAGATTAGTAATTTATAAAATCTTCTATCCTGTTTAAATTTAAGAGGTTATAGTATTATGCTCCCAAGGTCTTTAAAAGACCTTTGATAAACTTATCCAAATATATAATTCTAAGAAATCCTAACTCAGATTCCTAGCGAAAAGATAGAATTGGCTGAAGAACATAAACACTGCTAGGTAAAGAAAAATTGAATATTGCTATAGCAAATGGTAAGGATATGTATTTTATGTCGGGATATTGGGATAATAGTATTTCTTCAAGGAATGTTATAGAGCAGAGGTCAGCAAAATGTGGCCCACAAGCCAAATCCTGCCCACCATCTGATTTTTTGTAAATAAAGTTTTATTGGAGCACAGTTGCATTCATTTGCTCATAAATTGTCTATGGCTGCTTTTGTGCTACAACTGCAGAATTGGCTCTTTACAGAAATGTTTGCAGATCCCCTGTTACCAAGCATCAATAAGTCATCATGGAACATCTGCAGAATTTCACCTAGCAATTAGAATTGGCAGGTTTCATACACACAGACAGCAGAATGGGAAAAATCCATGCAGGGTCTGCATTCTGGGGTCTAAGAACAAACTGGGTATACAGAGTGGAATATTCAAAATATTACCTGAGACTGCTAAAGGAACTAGAACCCCATTCAGATAAGGAGAGGAAGCTATGATATGCTTGCAATAAATGTTATCATTACGTGGTTCAGACAAAACATTGTTTGCAAGTGGAGATAGTATACATAGATTAAGAAATGATGGAGAAATTAACCTCAAAATCAGAAAATAAATATGTTGCAAATTTGTAGATTAATATAGTATTTGATATATATTTATCTGGTGTGTATAATGTTATTTGATGATGCTTTCCTACTTAGAAAAAATGACATGACATATTTACCCAAACTCTGACTTTGTAGAAACCCCATGGGTGAGGACAGTTATCAGAAAGAGGAAATGAGCCCTGTAGGAATGTAAAATTAGAGACATAATTATGGAATGTCTCACCCACTTGGAATCTGAATAATTGCATCTACCCAACAGAGGAAAATGCTTCTGTTACTGGATTAGTAATTTATAAAATCTCCTATCCTGCTTAAATTTGAGAGGCTATAGAATTATGCTCCTTATAACTATCAATGATTTTCAGCTACTGCATAATAAAGATAGCTGAAGTAAGATGTAAACGAAAGTTAGGATAGTGCATTGCAGTTAAGCAGACACTATGCTGGGATCAGAACTGTGACAGGGGATTATTACTCTTGGAGGAATGAAGTTTTGGCTTAATAAATCAAATGTCTACAATAACAATAGTAGAATAATTTTTAAATGATATCTTAGAAAATTAATCCTGTACCTTGCTTATGATGTATGGATGAAATTTCATGCAATTTATTCCTATGAGGGCTCTAAGATCACTTACATTGTTTATAAAATTGTGCTGAGCTGTTCTAGAGAATTAGCAAGAAGAAGCTAAGTATGTAAATTTCAAAAATTAAGACGTTGAGGGAAATAGATTTTAGGAAGACTTTGGGAGTATGCCACTTACGTCGTAAGAATTTCTAAAACGTGTTGCAATTGTTTCTTTGAAAACAGGAAATGAGAATAATAAAAATGGATGAGAAAAAACACTTGTGGTAAAAAGTCAGAAGACAAATTTTAAAACGTGGGCAACTTAAGAATATAGAAAAGATAGGACATAAAAGTGAACATAAAAAGAAAAAAAAGCTACTAATAAACTGTGTATAAAAATTCCATGGGGTTTTCGAATCCGTTTAGGAATTGAGTTCCAGCTCAGTCTCTATTTTTATGGCAATATGTGTATATTTGTAATTTTAAATGAGCATATATAGTCACTGCATGTATGTAATTATTTACTGAGTTGTCTTTCCATGGGAATTTTCCTACCTATTCCTTTTGAATAACTTTCAGAATTTTGCTTCTGTTGTACCTCAATTGCAAGTCACTCAATTTACTTCTATTGATAGTAACAAGAAAAAGGTGAAACCAGGGTTTTGAAATAGACAAGCAGCAAAAGTAATGGCAACAGGAACAGAGGTGTTTGCGAATAAAGCTCGAAGAAAGATGTGAGTAAAAGGAAACCTAGGCCCTAAGGGGGAGAAACAAACAAACAAACAAACAAAAAAAACCAGCTTCTGCTGGCTGATATGAAAGCAAAAGAATCTAAAACTCATACAAGAAGGCTGAGCTGGGGAGTGGGGAAGAGATGGGACCCAAACAGGAAGAAAACACTAGTCAAAATCCTGAAGCTAAAACCCGTCAATACCTCCTCATAGGTGCTATAAAATCACGATGGCATTGACTATTTGAATGCAGGCCCAGACCTTAGATAAGAAAGTGCTGCTGAAAATCTCCTTGTACGCACATTACTTACAAAAGAGCGAGTGAATTTACAAGCATCTCAAGCTGCAAAGGAACTAAGATCCTAAAACACTTCTAGTGAATAGCAGAAACTAGTAATAGGGCCCAGCATCCATTACTACTAGTTTCAAATGTAGATGTCATGTCATTGGTGTATCTTTAATTTGGATTACTGTCTTTACTGTTTTATGTTATTGGCTATAACAATATTTACGAAGACTAACAGGTTCACGCCTAACTCTGATCCTCTTAACCCAGCTTTCCCACCATAGACTTTTCTAGTACCTAGCCAGGCACAGTTCATGTGGACATCTATATACATGTTGCCCACATAGTCACATGTAAATTATACTCTTCTTTCATATATAATAGGGAATAAGAGAGCACTCTATAGAAATTTGGTTCAGATTAACTTTCTGAGCATGACAAACTCAATGCACATTCATATCACTCACCGATACTCCTGTTATCAGTACCCTATAATCATAATACATATTTATATAATTACATTAATATTGATTACCTAAAATAACCACAATGATCAATAATTTGTATCAACACAAAATAATACATGTGACACTTTATCTTAAAGAAAGGGTCCTTTCAAAACAAGGGCTGATAACGAGGACTTTCTGAACTGGAAAATTAATTAACAATATATTCAATATATGTATTTACATGTATTTGAAAATATTCTGATTGAGATTTACTCATCTTAACAAGCTTAATGATAGAGTGAAACAAAACATTTATTTAGAAATATCATTTAAATTTTTTCTGATGACCTGGATGAAGTTCAAGTAGTGGAAACACAAAACAATATTTAACAGCAGGGCCTCTCTTTTCTGGAGTTTTTATACATAACTAAGAGTTTTATTTAAAAGTACACCCTAGCATCTTTAGAATATAAGCTTTTCATGGATAAGAATCCTATCTGTCCTATTCTCTATTTATTTCCAGAACCTAGCATAATGTAAGGAATACATTAGATTAATAATTAATAATTAAATATGAACACTTAATAATGTGGTGAATACATGAATGCACAAGCTTCCTATAAGACCTAAAATAAAAGTTTTTTAAAAAAAGAAACATCAGAATATGCACGTTGTATAGAAAATATAAAGATAAATAGAATCCAGGCGCAGTGGCTCACACCTGTAATCCCAGCACTTCAGGAGGCCAAGGCAGTCGGATCACCTGAGGTCAGGAGTTCAAGACCAGCCTGGCCAACACTGCAAAACCCCGTCTCTACTAAAAATACAAAACTTAGCTAGGCATGTGGCATATGCCTGTAATCACAGCTACTGAGGAGGCTGAGGCAGGAGAATTTGCTGAACCCAGGAGGCAGAGGTTGCAGTGAGCCGAGGTTGCGCCACTGCACTCCAGCCTGGGTGACAGAGCAAGACTCTGTCTCAAAAAAAAAAAAAAAAAGATAACTATCAGAAGAAGAATTACCTGGAATTGTTGAAAGGGCTTGTTTCTAGGAAAGTAAGCTAGAGATGAAAATGAATGGGAAAAGGAGCCGATGCTCACCCCCAAGGTAAACATTTTATTTGTGTATGAATGTTTTAAAAACCAATGAGCTCACAATAATTTAATAAAAATAAAATTTTATTCAAAAAAATGGTGATTTCTAAACAAGCTTGTCTTTCTGATAAATTATAAAAGCAAGTCAGAAGCAGGCTGGGCGTGGCAGCTCATACCTGTAATCACATCACTTTAGGGGGCCGAGGCAGGCGGACTACAAGTTCAGGAGATCGAGACCATCCTGGTTAACATAGTGAAACCCTGTCTCTACTAAAAATACAAAAAAAATTAGCCAGGAGTGGTGGCAGGTGCATGTACTCCCAACTACTCAGGAGGCTGAGGCAGGAGAATCCGCTGATCCTGGGAGGTGGATGAGCTGAGCTGAGATTGCGCCACTGCACTACAGCCTGAGTGACAGAGTAAGACTTCACCTCAAGAAAAAAAAAAAAAAAAGCAAATAAACTATAATATCAACGTGCAGAAAAGAATAAATGAGAAAAGAAAGTACAAGTGCTTCCCTGGAAATAAAGATAGGTTTCACATAATTTTTTCAGACGAACATCAAATATGATAAGTCTCCTGTGTAATCTTTTCTTTTTAAAAGAGAAAATAGGCAGAAAGTTAAACAAGTAAGAGTATAGCTTTCTAATGAGGCAACCTTAACTCAAATAAACTTGATATTCCTTGAACTACAGTATCACTAAAGTGAACCATCAGAAATGTACATACACATTCACATACAGCACACACACTTCAAGAATCATCTTGACCTGTCCAGGTGCAGTGGCTCATGCCTGTAATCCCAGCACTTTGGGAGGCCAAGGTGGATGGATCATTTGAAGTCAAGAGTTCAAGATCAGCCTTGCCAACATGGTGAAACCCTGTCTCTTCAAAAAATACAAAAATTAGCCACGCATGGTGGTGCATGCCTGTAACCCCAGCTACTTGGGAGGCTGAGGCAGAAGAATCACTTGAATTTGGGAGGCAGAGATTACAGTGAGTCAAGATTGCACCACTATACTCCAGCCTGAGTGACACAGCAAGGCTCTGTCTCAAAAAAATAAAAGACAAAACAAGAGAAAATCATCTTGGCCTTTAAATATAACTTACTACTTCCACAGAGTACTCTGAAAAACTTTTTTTTTCCAAGGATTTTCCTCTTCACATCGCTCATGGGTGAATTACTCCTGTACTTACATATCATCTTGGTTTTTTATTTCTCTGTACTAACAAGACATTGCCTGCAACTAAAAACGTGTTTTGACACATTTGCTAAAACTATACAATCACAGCAAGTCTCTCAAACATAGATACTATTTTCAAAGATCTCTTTTGACCTACTCAGGCGTGCAGACTTTCACAGTGAGCAGGATTCTCTACAGGCATGATCCTAAAACTTGCGGTGAATATCAGAATCCCACAAAGAGCTTATTAAAGCACAGGTTGCCAGACCCCATCCTGAACAGCTTCATCCCAGGAGCTCTGGGGTGAGGCCAGAGAACGTGCACCATCAACCAGTTTCCAGGTGATGTTGATGTTGATTTCACCCAGAAGAAGAATCTCTTACTAAATGTCTCCCGGTGTTCTAACTTCTAACATTTGAAGTACTTGGATATAGTCCCAAAGCGTATCTCTATCATCCATCCTTTGGTAATACTTGAGTTTTTAAAAATAAGCCTGATGATTCCAAATTTCTTCATCTAAATTTAACTTAAGAACTGGTGGGCATGTTCTCATTCTATAAGTCAATGTTGAACAATGAGAACACAGAGACCCAGGGAGGGGGAGCGTCACACACCAAGGCCTGGGGGGGTGAGGGGCTAGGGGAGGAGTAGCAGGGGGTGGGGGGATTGGGGAGGAATAGCATTTGGAGAAATACCTAATGTAGATGATGGGGTGATGGATGCAGCACACCACCACCATGGCACGTGTATACCTATGTAACAAACCTGCATGATCTGCACATGTACCCTAGAAACTTATAGTTTTTAAAAAATAATAATTTAAAAAGAACTAGTGGATAAACCAACTCCAAAGTCCACAGTGTAAAGCATAAAAAGCTCAAAGAGATTCAATGAGTTAGCATTCTCTTGAAGACAAAAGTGATAACAACTCACTTGGAGGAAACTTCGCTATTGAAACAAGCACTTGGAGATTTATGGTGTATTTTAGACATGCAGGAGCAATTGTCAAGAGACAATGGGTTCTATTGCAAATAAGTGATTCCCAAGCAGTTAATGACCAATCCCCTCCCATTCATATCCTAAAACGTATTATTTTCTGCCTTAATAATACTCAGGTCTTAAGAATAACGGAAACACCTGGAGTTGATTTTAACACTACTTTCTAGCCCAGGGAATGGTCCAAATCCCATCAGGCTAAATCTTACCCTTGACCTGCCAAATATGATTACTGGTGTCCAAGTCACTTCCCTGCATTCTGCAGCTGTTTTTCCCCCTTCTCCTTTCATAATTATCACATCTACTTCTCTGCCCAGAACTCTAACAGCAGTAAGAGCACACACTGCCAATTCAAGTGGAATAACAATTCTTCAACTGACACTCTGAAGCAAAGACGCCTGTGTTGACCTCTTCTGCCAACTATTTGTCTAGCCAATGCACGTGTCTTAAGACATTTCAAAGGCACTTTCATTGGTGATAGCCTGAAGCAGGCACTGCTGGGGTGAAACAGCAACTTAAGAGTGCCAGGGCAATAAAACACAACAGTTTATATAAAAAAGAAGTGTGGGACACCCAAAGTTTTTACATCCCAGACAAGGCAGAAGGTGAAGTTCCAAACCCATCTGCATAGATCCAGTCACATGAAATAATGGACCACCAGGCTGCAACCATCTCTGTGCCCTGGCTATGGGACTTTGTTCAAATCATCTAACCACACGTCATTTTCCTCTTGAAGGCTAAGCATCACATGAGGGAGAGATGTTTCTTTTTTAATCTAATTTTTGATGCATTGGCAAAACCTGGCTACTTCTCTTGTAAACTTGGTAGCAACCACAACAATTGCATTCAGTGAGATTTACACCTTGTCAAATTATTTCTTAGCCACATTTTGCCCCTATTTCATTGAGAGTTTTAGGAATAACCCATTGACTTTTTGGTTTATAAAGTCTGTCCCCTTCCCCCACTTGAGGCATTTCTTAGAGATCTTCTTTCTCAAAACTGACTAGATATAAACTTGCTTAGATTCTGAAGGCTAACAAAACCAGAGTCAATTCATCCTCAAAATGCTACTGGTCGGGCGCAGTGGCTCATGCCTGTAATCCCAGCACTTTGGGAGGCTGAGGTAGGCAGATCACTTGAGGTGAGGAGTTCAAGACCAGCTTGGCCAACATGGTAAAACCCCATCTCTATGAAAAAATACAAAAATTAGCCAGGCGTGGTAGTGCATGCTTGTAATCCCAGCTACTCAGGAGGCTGAGGCAGGAGAACCACTTGTGGAGGTGGCAGTGAGCTGAGATCTCGTTACTGCATTCCAACCTGGGTAACAGGGTATGGTGGTGCACACCTGTAGTCCCAGCTACTTGGGAGGCTGAGGTGGGAGGATGGCTTGAGCCCAGGAGTTTGAGGGCACAGTGAAATTTCTGTATTTTTAGTAGAGGCGAATTTTTGTATTTTTAGTAGAGATGGGGTTTTGCAATGTTGGTCAGGCTGGTCATAAATTCCTGACCTCAGCTGATCCACCCACCTCAGCCGATCCACCCACCTCAGCCTCCCAAAGCGCTGGGATTATAGGCATGAGCCACCATGCTGGGCCAGGCACATTGTCTTGATCCTGAATTCAGCCAGAGGGAAAAGCTGAGTCTACAGACAGGTTTCTACATGCCTGGGCATGCACAGCCTGGTAGGCCACAGAACCTCACACCATGAACTCAGTAAGCCCCCAAGTACCCAGCAGTAACACTCTTCTTACCGATAGGAATGTGCTTCTATCCCTTGCCTGGAGGAATGGCACAGATGGTTTTTACCAAGCAATGGCCAACACAGGGTCAGAGACCAACCATTAAGCACAGAAGGAAACAAGGCATAGAGAGTGAGAATCAACAAAAACTGAAATTACCACACACCAATTATGAAACAACTAGGGTTATTCTGCTAAAAGAAATAAATAACAACCTGAAAAATATCTATAGGGATCATGAAAATATAAAATGCAACACAGAAGAGTTGAAAAGGCACCAAACAAAACTGGTAGGAATGGGGGGAAACAGTCCTTGAAATTAAAAACTGAATGGTTTTGGCAGCAGACCATACATAGCAGAAGAATCATGAGTGAAGTGGAAGATAAGTCAAGAGAAATACGGTGGCAGAGTGAAACAAAATGATGGGAAACTTGAGGGAGGTAAAAAGAACCAGTGATCAGAGAAAGGAGGTCCATCATATTTTTAGTTAAAGTTCTAGACCAGGCATAGTGGCTCACGCCTACAATCCCAATGCGGGGAGGCCAAAGTAGAAGAACTGCTTGAGGTCAGGAGTTTGAGAGCAGCCTAGAAAACAGCAAAACTGTGTCTTTAAATTATAGGGGGAAAAAAAGCTTCCAAAAAGAGGGAAGAGAATGGGATACATGAAATTTTTGAAGAGATATGGATAAGAGTTTTCCTGAAAGCCAATTTATATGTTTGAAAAGCCCAATGATCCCAAGTGGGATAAAGAAAAAGGAATACATGATAGTGAAACTGATGGGGGAATGGGAATCGAGGGGGAGGGTTAAATCCCCTAACTTAAAAAAAAACTTGTTGGAGAACAACTGTGTTTTATTTTTTTTTGAGACTGGGTCTTGCTCTGTCACCCTGGCTACAATGCAGTGTCGTGATCATGGTTCACTGTATCCTCAAACTCCTAGGCTCAAGCGAACCTCCCACCTCAGCTCCCAAGTAGCTGGGACTACAGGTGTGCACCACCATACTATGCTAATTTTTTGTTGTTATGGGGCAGTGGGGGAGACAGTGTTTTCCTATGTTGCCCAGGCTGGTCTCACACTCCTGAGCTCAAGCAATCCTCCTGCCTCAACCTCCCAAAGTGCTAAGACTATAAGCATGAGCCACCATGCCCAGCCATAGGACAAAATCTTAAAAGCCTCCAGAGAAAAAAGGCTGATCATCTTCAAAGAAATGCAGTTAGACTGACATTCCTAACTTCTCCACAGCTTCTGATTGATTAAAGTACCCTGATGAGACTAGCTGCATCTTGATTTTAGACCAAACTGTATGCTTTATTTAATACCGTAATTGCATGCTGACTAAGCCCTTTCTCTGAACTCTTTCTCAACGTAATGGGAATAAAGAGGATGTAAATTTCTGAAAATATTTCTGAAACATTCGGCAGCTTTTAACTTTATTACCCTGTAATATGGTGAAGCCACTGTACTAGAAATAATGGTGCTTGGCTTGTAAGTTTTGTCTGTGTGAAAGTCTTCCTACCAATCAATTAAAACACCTTCCTGGAGCTGAGCCACAGGGAAAGAGTAGAAAAAGTGGGATTGATTCCTTCCTGGTAATAACAACCTCCAGATGATAGACTTAAAACATATTTCTAGGCCATTCATGAAGCGCCCAATGCATGCTCAATATTTCTTCTTTTAGATTAAATTTTTGAGAAACAAAGCTTTTCTCTTCATCTACTTCTAAGATCTTTAATTAATACTTTATATCCTATCAGCCAATGCTTAATTATTATAGTAATAATGACACAGAACATTCTATGTTTCTCTGTGTGGGACTCGATGACTCTGATATAAAAAGGTCATCAAAATGATTTATCATACACATTCACAAGGACGATCACAGCAGCTTAATCCACTTCACTTAAAAAGCAGTCTGCTGCTTGTCTAAGAAAATACTTGCTTTGTCGAGAGGAGAACAGATACATTTGGAGATCTTAGCAATAGAACGCTTAAGAGGTATCCTTTTCAGTGAATAGCTTGATGACAATTCAGAGTTACTACAGAGAAAAAATATGATACAGTGTCATGAATCAACTTAATATTATGATCCTTCTGTTAAGATGAACAGGATCGAAAAACTACTTGATGAGTTTAGGGAAAGAGATACCTCTGGAAATGAAACACAGCCTATATCCAAAACGGAAGTATCAGCTATAGAAAGTTAAGGATGGAGAAGAATCAAAACTAAATGTGAAGAACAAAAACCACTTAGGAAAAATTATTCTCAAAGGCTCTGTTTAGCCTGTATTTTCTACTGCTTCACATCTTTCTAATGCTTAGCAGAGGTTAAATGCCATAACTTCAACGATAACACTTACTCGTAAGAAACAACTAAGTTAAAGATATCTGAGAGATGACAATTTATAACCAGTACCTGGTTTCTATTGAGAATTTCATAAACAGCTCCTGCACTAGTAATTCACAAATATACTTATCATATTCTATATTTTCACTAAACAATTCACATACCTAAACAAATCTAGGTGTTCGCTAAGATAAATTAACATTACAATTTTACCCATCAAAAGTTACTCTATAGAAGATAAACTGTTTCCTATATAAAACCAATTTGCTATTTGCCTAGACCTTCTGTGACTAGTATTCTTCAGATACCTTAGGTTTTCCAAAAACATATTCACTACTAAAGACTCTAAGTCAGGGATGTCCAATCCTCTGGCTTCCCTGGGCTACACTGGAAGAATTGTCTTGGGCCACACATAAAATACACTAACACTAATGACAGCTGATGAACTGGAAAAAAAAAATCGCAAAAAAAGTTCATAATGTTTTAAGAAAGTTTACGAATTTGTGTTGGGCCACATTCAAAGCTGTCCTAGGATGCATGAGACCCATGGGTCATAGGTTAAATAAGCTTGCTCTAAGTGAAAATGTAAGAGGAACATACTACAAAAAAAATAAGAGACCACTGATCTAACAAAATGCCAACTTTGAATTATAGTTTGCTTCTACACCTGAAATTGTTACACCTCATCTACATCGACCTTGTTAATTATGAGACAAGGAAATAAATCCCAGATATTTTAAATGATTGTCCAAATAATAAAATAGTCGTCCTCTGTCTTCTTGACTGCTGCCCACAACAGTGCCTCTCCATGCCAGCACATGGTGTTATTTCACCAAGGCTCTTGCTTCCCGCTCCTCCCAAGAGACAACTATTCATGATACACTTTTACAGGCTCACACACCCACATACTCACACACACATACATACATATACATGCACACTCACACACTGAAACCAGGCTGTCATCCTCCAGCCCTCTCAGTCTGGCGCAGGCTTGCTTCCTGGTTACAACCCAGAAGAGATTTTGAATCCATCACTGGCGAGCCAGGCGCAATGGCTCACGCCTGTAATCTCAGCACTTTGAGAGGCCAAGGGGGAGGATTGCTTGAGCCCAGGAGTTCCAGACCAGCCTGGGGCAGCATACCAAGACCCCATCTCTACAAAAAATAAAAATAAAAAAATTAGCTGAGCATGGTGGTACACAACTGTAGTCCCAACTATTTGTGGGGTGAAGGTAGGAGGATCACTAGAGTCCAGGAGTTCCAGGCTACAGTGAGCTATGATCGCACTACTGCACTCCAGCCTGGGTGAGAGAACGAGACCTATCTCAAAATAAAACAGGATCCATGACTGGCTGGGAATCAGCAGTTTTCTATACCCCCAGCTTTTTGGATGAGCTCCCAATGCACTCTTCAGTCCCTTTCTAGTCACTCTTGAATTCTCTGGTTAATGGGGCCAGCTAGGTATGAATCAGCAGACTTTAGGAGTCTCTACCACCCTCAAAGGATCTGTGTCTTCCTCAGGGCAAAGCTCCTCCCTACCACAATCTATAGAGTGGCATTCTTCTCGTAAATGGGTCCCAGAAACCTTTAGAACACCTAGGTGAGGCCCGGACCAAAACCACAATACTTTGAGTCTTCCTTCTAGTTTTTAGGATGCCAAATCCTACAAATAAAGGACCAAATAATCTTATGAGGTGGGGAAAATAACTGCAGGTCTCATTCCCCTAAGCTCCTCCCCCTTCCTCCTCGGAAAAAACCCTAAATAAATAAATATAAATAAATCCCCTAATGCATTTGAACTACTGCCCTAAAAATTTAATAATGGACTAGGAGGCCTTTCACCCCTGGGTCTCTGGGTCAAAGATAATTCAGGTTGTTAGTGATAAACTGTCATTGCAATCAGTGACTGGTCAGTGGCTCACAGATGCAAGCGAATGACTCAGTGGTCTCAGAGCAGCTGTCAAGGGGCAAGTGCTGAGGACCCTTTTTTGCAGGCACATCACTTACAGAGAGCCCACAAAGATCTCTTGCTTGTTTTCAGGGTTTCCTACAGAAAGGCATTAGTGTGAAAAAAGTTTAAGAGCACTGAGGCAGCTCATTACTATACTATACACTAATTCACATTCACACACACACATTACCCTCCTTTTCCATGTTGTGACATTAGGATTACTTATTTTATGGTCATCTTGCCTGTCAAAATTTATTGAAGCTACTCGGGTCAAAGATATTGCAACAAGGAACAAAAAGATATAAAGATCTAGCTGATTTACAACCTTCAAATTCCTGTGAATCATAGGTACTTTAAGCTGTTCCTCAATGGCATAGAAATACATCTCTCTTATCTAGAAGCATAACACCCAAAGCACTATAAAAGTGAAGCTGAATTCATATACAGTGCCATCTTGAGACTGAAAGTATAGCATGATCATAATTAAATTCCTTACCCTGAAATCTGGAGATCCGGGTGCTAGTGCTAGGATTGATGCCCTTGTTTGTACCTTGTGGTTTTCCTCATCTAAAAAGACGAGATTTGAGCAGATGATTTCTAAGACAAGCTTTTCGGTTCTAACACTCTATGATTTTTCTCGGGACTACTGTAGTCATATTTAAGACCTTACTTCTTAGGCAGTACTGATATTGTTTAAGATTATTTTCCTTATCTACCAGGAACAGTGGTTTTCTATTTAAATAACAAACTCTTAATATAGCAAACATTTGGTGCCAGGCAATGGCCAAAGTAATTTACAAAAGATTAACTCCTTAAACTGCATCATTTTAATTCATTTCTTAGTTGCTTCTATGTACTCAAAAGAAAATGTAACAAAATATCTTAAGGGTAGCAAGAATTGTGGACTGAGCAAACTTCTAACTCCAATTCCTTAGTTTGAATAATTAAACACTGATTATTACTTACTGAGCACTTCAAAATAAATAGTGCAAATTTCAACCACAAAAATAATAATTTAGGAATAAATCCATGCATCACTGATACTGGTGAATTGCACTCATACTTTCTTATTAACTGATAGTAGCATTAACTAAACTGCTATCCATCAACTCCTGCAAACTAGCAATACTTCCTCATTCAGTCAGTTACTGAATAAATCATTAAGAACAAAGACTATGCTCTCAGCGCCATGATGGCCCCTGGTGATGGGACAACATAAAAGATAGATAGGACTTTGAGGCTTTTACATTCTAGAGATGTGAAATGCTAAACTGTGCATTTATGACCACTCAACAAAAAATTCTTCTGGCTAAGGACAATTGTTTATTTTTTTAAAATTAAAACATATGAGCACCAAAATAAAATGCTCAAAATAGAATTGAACTTGCTCTGACTTTGGTCTTGCAAACAAAAAACAAAAACAAAAAAAGGACTCAGATAAAATATTTAAAGTATATTTTCTGTATTATAGAAAATAAGGTGATGGAATGTAGAAAGTTACCTATTTATGAACATTTATTGATGTCCTTACAGCTTAACAACTATGCATTTATACCAAGTCTTGAAAGTACTATTTCATTTATATCTTATTAGTTTTTTTTGAGACAGGGTCTCACTCTGTCACCTAGGCTGGAGTGCGGTGGCACAATCCCAGTTCATGCAACCTCCAAGGACTCAAGTGATCCTCCTGTCTCAGCCTCCCAAGTAGCTGGGACTACAGGTGCATGCCACCATGTCTGACTAACTGTGTGTGTGTGTGTGTGTGTGTGTGTGTGTGTGTGGTATGTTTATTTTTTGTAGAGACAGATTTTTGCCATGTTGCCCAGGCTGGTCTCAAACTCCTCAGCTCAAGCGATCCTCCCACTTCAGTCTCTCAAAGTGCTGGGATTACAAATATGAGGCACCATGCATGGCCTTGAAATACTATTTCAGAAGGCTAGTAATCACAAAAGTAATCCTTTAAACAGAAAACCTATGTGATCATTTAAAAGGTAGCTCTAGTTAATTTAAAGTATAATAAAGTATTAATACTTTCTGGAACAAATTGAAAAGCAAGCCTATATCCATAAAAAAGTATATAAGAACATTTTCAGGTAATCTGCAAATTTAGTACTTAGAACCAGGGGAATGTATATCACATGTCATCATTTCCTATTTCTTATTTTCAAGAGTGACCAGAAAAAGAATAACTTCTTCCATGAAACCATCAGTCATTATTCAGAGAAGAGGCTTTTAGTTACAAATGTACTACAAAATATGACAATTATTAGAATGTCCATTATTGGCTTAATTTGTCAAGGGAGTTTTCAACAAAGAATCGCTGTATTCGTAATCAAAGACTAGATTCTTATAAGGTCTGCGTAGTGTTTTTTTATTTTTTTTTACATTTTAGTGTGAGATGACACACTAATACTAGCAAAACACTGAATTTTCCAAAGGGTTAGTTCTCTCCGTAAATTATTGTGATAATTCCAAGACGATTTGGGGGGGTAAATAAATTGTTCTCTCGATACAATTGTAACTTCTTTTTTTTTTGCTGAGCCAAGTCTCGCACTATCACCTAGGCTGGAGTACAGTGGTGTGATCATAATTGCTCAGCACAGCCTCAACCTCCTGGGCTCAAGCAATCCTCCCATCTCAGCTTCCTGAGTAGCTGGGACCGCAAGCACACACCACCATGAACTGACTAATTTTTTGGATTTTTAGTAGAGACGAGGACTCCTGTATTGCCCAGGCTGGTCTTGAATCTCCAAGTTCAAAAGATCTACCTTGGGCTGGGCATGGTAGTTCACATCTATAATCCCAGCACTTTCGGAGGCAGAGGTGGGCAAATTACAAGGTCAGGAGATCACGACTATCCTGGCTAACATGGTGAAACCTTGTCTCTACTAAAAATACAAAAAATTAGTCGGACATGATGGCACCCACTTGTAGTCCCAGCTACCCAGGAGATGAGGCAGAAGAATTGCTTGAACCTGAGAGGCAGAGGTTGTAATGAGCTGAGATCACGCCACTGCACTGCAGCCTGGGCAACAAGAGAGACTCCATTCCCCCCCACCCCCCCCAAAAAAGATCTCCCACCTTGGTCTCCCAAAATGTTGGGATTACAGGCATGAGCCACATGCCCGGCCACAGTTGTAATTTACAGAGCTCAAGAGCAACAGGATTACTCAGCAACTATGCCATCCAGCTGTGGATGAAATGCACAGACACAAATCCCAAAGGGCATCCACATTAAGGTCAACAGTAACTTTATGAAACCACATATCTAAAATGATAAGAAGAGCCTTCAGTTCTTCTTTGGCTGCCTCTTTCACAGAGTCCCGTGGTGTCAGAGCCACAGTCACTTTGCAGCTCTCCCAAATGCACATGTCTAAATGCACGTCCCTGTTACACAGTTGCCACCACCCTCAGGTTATAGAGTTTTATTCCCATACTGGTACACTCCAGGCAGAGCAGCAAGACGGTTGTGTTCTTCCTTTTTCTGTATCATAAGGGAGAAGGAAATCAGCATACTTTGGGAAGCACTGAAACATGTCTTCACCTGACAGAGCATAACCACATTTACTACATGCAGAAGTGGGATTTTCACAGGGCTTTTTTGAGTTTAGTGAAAATCGAATGCATAACATTTATTCTGTAATCAGTAGCATATTGCAAGTAATCACATTTCCCTGGGCCATGCACAGTCCAGTGTAAAGGCTCTTTCAGGCAAGGAGGCCTTGTGTGGATTCAGTCTGAGACAATGATGACTCTGTAGAGGCCTCAGAGACTCTACTCTATGCTCTCCCTTAGCTTCTGCTAATTCCTGGAGAATGACAATGGCCTTTGTCTTTTCTTCCTTTTTCAAGTGAATCACTGTCCTTTTGGATGGGGCATAAATAATATGCACAACATTTAAAACTCCACTGTACCTTTCTAAATATCAAAACATAAGTAACTATTTCTATTGACATTTTTCTTCCTGTCAGGCTGAGGGCGCTTGGGAACACACAATATCATCAACATGTTTCAAAAGAAAAACCCTCAAGACATGAGTCTCCCATTTCTATTCAATTTAATAGATGGAAAATCATGTGTTTCATTTTCCATTCAACTCAGTATTCAAATTATTGGTTTCCTCTTGACAAACCCACCCACTCATTTCCATAATTCCTGTAAGTATTACTCTTTCCCAAAATGGTTAATGCATGAGCAATCCCCCCGGGAAGGTTCCAACTCTACAGCAAGGTGACCTCACTAAAACAAATTATAATCATAATCTATTTTCTGTATTTCATCTAATCCTTTTGGGGACAATATACCAGCCTTCAATATTTTCCCCCAGAAATAGATGACAATAATTTTCAATATGACTGCTATTACAACTGTATCTAAAAATCTGCCATCTCATGGGCTTCAAGACAGACCTCCCTCTTTTTTTTTTTTTTTACTTATTTTTAAACAATTGAAACTACAGAACAGAAAAGGAATACTATAATTTTAAACAATAAAATGTTGTGCAGAATCCTAATACTGTACTTCCATTTTACTCTGTTGGCAGAAAAAAGAGAAAATACCAAAGATATAAAAGCTGATTTGATATGTACACACAAAAATTTTGCCTACTTAATACACAAATGAAAAATTGTGTTAATTAACTTACTGTACATAATAACACAAGTTATTTGTTCTGAAAAAAAATATCATTGCAAATTGGAATTTTGACATCTCCTCGTAAAGGCTGGTTTTAAATTCCCTGCGGGATAGCTAAAGAGACTGTGATATCCTTTAAAACTGCAATGTAAGTCTCTAAAATTGGGAGTTTATATGTAACAAAGGGATGGGTTATAAACATATAGTTTTAACAACTGGCTGTATTGGCCAGGTGCAGTGGCTCATGCCTGTAATCCCAACACTTTGGGAGGCCGAGGCAGGCGGATCATGGGGTCACGAGATCAAGACCATCCTGGCTAACATGGTGAAACCCTGTTTCTACCAAAAATACAAAAGCAATTAGCTGGACATGGTGACATGCGCTTGTAGTTCCAGCTACTCAGGAGGCTGAGGCAGTAGAATCACTTGAACCTGGGAAGCGGAGGTTGCGGTGAGCCAAGATCGTACCACTACACTCCAGCATGGGCGACAGAGTGAGACTCCATCTCAAAAAACAAAAAAAAAACAAAACAAACAAACAAAAAAACTTGGTTGTATCTAAATTTGAACTTTATTTATAAAATAAGCTATCTAATGAGATGCATTTTCACCTGATGATAAAATTTACACATTAAAACTACTAAAAAACTTGCATTGATGTAGTACTGTGAAAGTGAGTAAAAGGTTTTTTCTTCTTTCATATTACTGCATAAGCTAAAGCCAAGATTGTTCAGCGATCTTCAATATTTCCTACCCATTGCTCCGTAATCCCTCTATAGAAATACGGTGATTAACATAAGGCGCAATAACAGTTTGCTAATAGGCCAAATAAAAATGAGTCATATTTTATGGTACAAACTTACTACTTTTCTCTCCAAGGGAAAATGCTAGTTGCTCTATCACTCTAATTTTATGCTATATGGATATCATTTGAGCTGATTTATTGGTTGTAAAAAAAAGTCACTGCTTCAATTATCCTTAGCTCAGATGTCTTTTATGTTTTACTTCAATCGTATTTAATTATCAAAAACTTATAAGAATTTTTTTCAAAGTTGTCATTATTTTAAAGGCTATGTAAAGAATAAATAAAGTCAAATTACTTTTTCAAAGTCCAAATATTAAACTATATGACATGGACAATATTCAGCCAGGCATGACCTACAAAATTGACAGTTTCATAGGGTTCAATCTAATAAAACATTCTGTGACTCTCATATCATTGAAACTAAAACTCTACAGCTGCCCAGAGAAGCCTGCCCACTGAAGCTATGGAATGAAAGGTTTGGGGCACTGTGGCAGAGCAAAGGCTGTTCCCATCAACAATAGATTTCATGGAGCAAGAAACAATGGGAACAATATTGCACTTTAGAAAGAGAAGGGGAGTAATATCCTGAGAATAACTCATGTCAAAGATTACAAGTGCAGGGTGGAATTAACATAATCAGGTAAACCATAAATAACAATAGATCTATGACCGTATTAAAATATCAGCCCATGATCCACAAGAATTAATCACTCAAACCCATGCATTCAATCAAACCGGGGCTTCTAAACATTTGTTGCCCTGGGTTGAGGAAACAAAGGGACACGAAGAGATAAAAACAAATGTGTTAGTAAAGATCTTTTGTCTAATTTTGATGCTTTCACATACGGTTTTCTAATGCCAGAGTAAAACTCTTAAATAGCACTGAATCTCTTTGTGGGTACCATGTGCACTTCAGTGGGAAGGAGCTGTTATAAGCGTGACTGGAAGGTATTTAAAGATGCTTGATTCTCTGGGGGGGAAAAGTCCTAAAGGGAATTAATCCGACAGATGTCCCCTTGCAAGCTGACCATTGCATCTACATCATCAGAATGACGTTTTAGAATATGCTGATTCAGAATTCTTAAAGAATTAGAGCTATGTGGTCCAGCCGGAAACAAACTCCAGTTGAGGCAGCTAATAAGCATGGAATTGGGACTCTATTCCTCCAGTAGATAGACCAGAATGCTTCAGTAACTTAAAAAAAAAAAAAAAAAAAAAAAAAAAGAGAAGAAAAAAAGAAGTCAGTCTTTGGGGAATAGCAGTGTGATGCTCCTGGAGCACCCTCTGGAGGCCAGAATAAGGTGACACCGGGCACAGGAAGAATGAAGAGAATTCTGATCGTCTCTGCCTTATATAGCGAGGCAGGACTCCACAGTTCTCACTTGACTTGGACTGAAAAATGCACTTTATCAGTCATAATCAGGGCAACGTAAGAAACGTGCATATCTAATTTCTAGTTTAAAAATGTAAAAGAAATCTAATATGTTAATGACATTCTCAAATAATTTTGTTTTCTAATTTTTTAAGATAACATTTTTTTTTCTGCCTACATTCTGAATTCTTTTGGTAATTTACTGCAGAGGCTTTTTTTTTAATATTTAGAAAGAAGAGATAAGAACGTGGATATTTTCCTTAATAAAATGTAGTTTTGTAAACAGGGTTATATACAGTGTATTATTAGTCAATTGTTGAAAAGTAGCTTATTAAAAACAAAAATAAATTAAGCTGTCCATTTCTTCTTTTTCTAACACCTCACTTTTTCTAAAGTGACAAACACTGACATCTATTGGTATTTTGGTAGCTCGCTTTTTTAAAAATCTATTAAAACGTATGCAAGAACACACGTAAGAGCAGACACGCACAAAATCAGGATGAATCCAAAACATCACTCATTCCTTCAAGAATACTTCATTTTATGTACCTTAGTAGCATATTTTTTATCTGGGTAAAATAAATCCGTTTTCAAGATAATACTATCTGATTTGATTTTTTGTTTTTTTCTATTTGTCAAGAGGAGAGCTCCAGGGTTAACTAAACTACCAGAAGTTCATTCATTTGCTTCTCTGAGCAAATAAAATGACTCACCCAAAATATTGGCATTTGGTTTGTTTTCTTCTATCGTAACAGAACATGATAAACTATCAGTGCTGTTCAAATCAAATTTAATTTGTTACTTTGAGAATGCTAACAGCACATTGATTTGGTGAGAATCTATCACACTCCCAGAACTTTAAACACTACCTACAGCCATTCTAGGAAGGCTGAGAAGGAAATAAAAAGCTAGAAATGTGGATTTAATATATTCTTTGTTTTTGTTTATATTTAGAAACACCTGCACTCAATTCTATGAACATTGCTGGCAATATATTGTTATGCTCAATAAAAACATAGTGAAGGGCACACTGGTGCACACTTTTGTTTTTCAATTGCTGCAATTTATACGAGTCCCAAAAGAGAAGATTCTCTCTTCTATACAATAAAGTGAGGTTTAAGCATCAACTCTTAAGTGTTGCCAGAAAAAGAGTCATGTTTCAAAATCTTCTCATAGCTTGAAACCTCAACATTTTCCTGCCAGAGATAAAATTATGTTGCACCTCACTCTACTTTCAATATTTAGATTGAGTTCAGTACTGTTTTCATAATATATATATGCAGTTATGGAATTTGACATTCTTATCCACTTTTCTCTAGCTTTACAGGTAGTACATATTAATATTTATACCCACTGTAATCTGAGGTGAGCTTTGGATTTTTTTTTTTACCATAAAAGGTAAATTTTGGAAATTACCTCAAATATCTTTGCAAAGACACAGACATTCATTTCTTAAGTAGTTTTACAAAGACAGCTAATATTATTGGGCACATTACATGCTGGTTGGTGTTCAGAGTGCTTTCCAAGGATTATTTCCTTTAAGCTTCATGAAACCATGATCATAATAATACTATTATTATCCCCATATTACAGAAAAAGGAAATTTAGGCACAGAAGGATTAAGTAACTTTCCCATGGCTATATAGTTAAGGAACAGCCAAATTAGGATTTAAGAGCCAGGCAATCTGGCTGAAGAGCTAAAGACTAGGCCATCTGGCATCTTGCTGCCTAATAGTGAGGAATTTTCTTATTTTCTAAAGGACAGATGATAAAATGCACAATATACATCTGTTTTGCTGCCTGGAACATGGTAAGAATTCAATAAATAGCAGTTCCCTCATTAATAAACATAAAAGTGTCCAGACTGTGCCTGGCATGCAGTAGATATTCAGTGTTCACGTTTGTCTAATATTTTCTGATTTTATATATATATTTGTTCTCTTTTTCATCAGTATTATCTGACCATTTCATGAGATGAGGAGTATTCATGTTTGAGTATACAACTTTCTTCCACTCTTCCTGTTTTAATTCTGCAAAATAAGTCCTATTTCATTCTGCGAATAATCTTTAATGTTTTTAATAATTACATAGGCTAAGTGGTTGCAAGTAACCAGGCTGAAACAGATCACTGGACATTCCTCTTGCTCTGTAAACACAGGCTGCCCTGTTAGGGTCAAGGCACTTTATACCCAAGAATGTTTACAAGCACTTCAGCCTGCAGAGCCACTTAGTGAGGGAAACAGGTGGGTGATGTCATTGGGGAAACACACAGCCTGCTTCTACCCATTTGGGATACTAGGTTTCTCAATATTTCCACCACATATACTCACAAATGTCCCTCCTGCCAGGAGTGAAGGGGAGACAGGAGTAGTTCTAGAATCTGGCTAGGCATGTTAGTGATTTTTTCCAGGTTATTTAAGAGGAGAAAGAAAAAAAAGAATTCTGTGTAGCGGTGCAGAGTAAGAACAATGTATCAGCAAATAGAAAATCATAAAGGAAGCTTAGAGTCAAATATCAACTGGCCAAAAAAAAAAAAAAAAAAAAAAAAAAAAAGCAGCCGGGTGCAGTGGCTGTAATCTCAGCACTTTGGGAGGCCGAGATGGGCAGATTACAAGGTCAAGAGATTGAGACCATCCAGATCCTGGCCAACACAGTGAAACTCCACTGCTACTAAAAATACAAAAATTAATGGGGCGTGGTGGCGTGTGCCTGTAGTCCCAGCTACTCGGGAGGCTGAGGCACGAGAATCGCTTCAACCCAAGAGGTGGAGGTTGTAGTGAGCCGAGATTGCTCCAGGGCACTCCAGTCTGGTGACAGAGTGAAACTCCATCTCAGGAGTAATTCAGGCTTCAAGAGAAAAAGTTTGTCGAGCTGAAGCAGGATGAAGAGACTGGATATGCGAGGTCCAGCATCAAAGAAGCCCAGGTTGTTACAGGGCCCCTGGTATATGGATCAGTGATACAGCATCCAAGACTATTCTTCGCTTGCTTATTTTGAGCAAAGAAAAGGAATCAATGACTCCAAGGGCTTGGGACCTATTAGAGCTATTATTAAGGAATAGATAATTCTGTTGAACATCTGCAGCTCCAATAGTGTGCAATTCAACATTTAGTCAACTGCATAAAAATGCGGATGCTCTGAAATAGCCATGTATGTATCGCATATCAGTCACTCATGCCATATGAAAGTAAAAGAAGCCTTTCCCCCTGAAAATTTCCCTCCAACAGATGTGTTTATGCCTATGCGTACAATACAGCACACAGTGGGGTTGAGTGGCTGAGATCCCACCCCATTATATCTCCCCTGACTGTCGTAAGGCAATGTTAAAACAGCCAAGGAGAGGCTTGGCTATTGCATATGTATCATCAAGGACAGACTGTTTTAAGAAAGGGGTGAAACTTGGAACTAACAGGCACTAAGATGGGAGCAATATAAGAGACAGTTGTCCTTATAAGTCCTAATTTGGGCTGGCATAGCAAGTGTGAATACTATAATTATGGCATCTAGAGGTCACTCCTTTGAGGACGCCTGTAACCTAGGGTGTAGGTTTCTCTCACAAACCATCATAGTCATCAGGTATGGATTCTCCTAAGGCAAGGAAAAGTACATTGGCGATTATTATGAAAACGAAAATGGCAAGGAAGGAAAGAAACATTCTGAAGCACCTGTATATAATGCCATGTGTTTCTGTATAAAGCTGGTTTCAAGTTGTTGATCACTCTTTTTGAATCAAATAAAGAATAAATATTCTTATCTGGTTTAAAAAGCACAAGATGCTTTGAAGGGGGTAAAAAGTCCCTCCCCAAAAAAGTTTATAACCTGGTGGAAAACAGAGACAAATATACCAAAAACTAACCTACATCCAAATTCACCCCAATTTTTCAGGGAAGATAGTTGAGTGAAGTCAGTTAAAGATGCGGACTCAGCTGGTTTAGAGGGAATCACTGCTGCGCCACTGGAAAGCAGATGGGAGCCACCAAGGAAGCTCTGCTGCTCTGTGTCAAGAGAGAGCATTAGCTAGTTACGAGACAGCTGCCTACCTAGCAGATAAGATCTGGAGGGTACAGAAATGCCTGCCTCCTAAATCCCTCCCCCACTGAACTTGTCAAGTTTCTGTTACCGGCTCTTGACAAAATGCATACCTGTTACCTGAAAAGGATGCTACTTCAGACCACTCGCCCCTCCTTAATTCATTAGACCGTCTACAGAGGACCAGAGAAACTTCTGAATGGGCAGGCAGACAGGAAAATACAACCACAATCAGTGATAAGAGCCCCCAAAATAACTTTTTACAACGATTTCAGCTAGGTCTGAAATCTCCATAATTTACTATGATGGCCTCAGAAAGGCAGTAGACAAAGTCATTCAGAGAGGTAACTAATCCAGCTCCCCAATTTTATACCTTGTTGAAAAAAATGCTATGATCTCTCCCCAAAATATAGGGTAAAAATAAGGAAAAATTCAAGACACCCTCAGGAGGGGCAATGATCAGTAATTAAAGTGAATATGATCAGCCGTATCTTATTAAAGAAGCAAGCACAAGAATGACCACCTGTGAAACAATTACTCTTTGTTCAATTTCTGTTTTGCTCAAAACTCTGCTGAAGGTGTCTGCCAATAAACCAGGTTCTGAAATGTTATCACTGATACCAGTAAGAGGACCAAGCAAATCTGGTTTGTTTTCTTCCAACAAGGAACAGACAAATACTTAAACGGTATTACCATAGCCACGGTATTATCAAGTACTATTGAATTCTTCAGAAATACTTCATGAAATGTGTGTTGGGAGTATGCGCAAAGCGACTTAAGACATCTGGATCAATTAATAATTGAGAATTGCAGAGGCAAAAAATAAATTATCCCCCGTCTTCTTCCTCCCCTCTTTTATCATCTATCATTCAATCACTCATAAACAAGTATTTATTCGACATGGCTCTTCTGTCCAAGATAATGTCTAAAGCAACAGCACTTCCTAGGGACATCTAAGGTAAAGCTCTCACTCATGCTCGTGTTGATGATGAAATACAAAATTTGTTTCTAGAAAGCCTCAAGCCATTTTATTATATAGATAACCAGCAAACAAATGGATTCAAAAATTCAGATAAACGAGTGCTTTCTGACAGCTCTTGGGAAAGTAAATTAGCCATATTGATCACAGAAGTCTTGAAAAATAGAACGGTTAAGCCAAAAGTTTGTACAACTTATTTAGGGCAGCGGTGATTCTTGGCACTGGGCTAGATTTCATCTGCTTCTCTGACCTTTAGGAATCCCTGCCGTTGCTCTGAGTTTCCATAGCGCAGGACTGAATCAGGATGAACCGGCGCGCACTACATCGCTCAACCTCTGCCCCAAAACGCCGAAGTTAACTCCCCCACGCGGCCTGTAGCTCGACCACCCACTTCTGCGCAGCCAGGTACACAGAGGGGACCGGCTCTCCCTTCCAGGCGGCCGGTTCCCGCGTTTCCCGCTAGAGGGCACACGGTCCCCGTGCAAAGCGCTTCTGGCGCGGGGCACAAGCGCACGCAGCCTCGGCTTCTGCACCCCAGGTCCCACTGCCCGGCTGGGCTAAGCCTCTAAGGCGCTGGGGAAGGGCTGTGCCAGGGAGCGCAGCGCTCCCGGGACCCTGGGAGGGTGTGGCCAGGCCCGCTGTCTCTTGCCCTGCGCGCTGGGTGTAGGCGCCCGGTAGGACTCGGCGCCCAGGTGAGCGGCGCCCCCGAGGAGGGGGAGCACCGCACGACTCCACGGGCGTTCGGAGCACAAGGCGTAGGCGGATGGGCGAAGGAGAAAGGGAGAGAGACGCCACGGCAGCCGAGGAGGAGGAGGAGGAGGGGATAGCGGGACCGGGGCCGCGCTGCGCACCCACCTGGGCTCGGGGTCCCCGCCGCGGACTCGGACTTCTTGCCGGAGCCTCGGTCCTTCTTCTGACTCTTCCCCTTGCCTCTGCCTTCCTTGCGCTCGGACATCTCGCCGGAGACTGAGCGGACGGCTCTCAGCGCAAGCGAGTTTGGTCCAAGGGCTCGGATCGGGTTTGGGGAAAAGTTTGTCCCTGGAGGAGGAGAGCGAGCGGACGGGCTGAGGCGCTCGAGCTGCGCAGGGGCGTCTCCCGTCGCCTGCAGGGAGCGCGGCGCGGACGCGGCGGGCGGTCCCGGCCACCTGGAACAGGCGCTCTTCCTGGCTCTCTGGGCTGCTCCTGTCGCCCCGAGAAGTCGCTGCTGGGTCCCGCCGCTGGCGGCTCCCGTCCTGGCCTCTGTCCGGTGCCCTCGCAACCCGATCGGGGGAGAGGCGATCACCGTCCCGCTCGCGCTCCCATCGTCCGGGCAGCCGCCGCTGCTCAGCTCCTGGCCTCCGCGCGAGCCCGGAGTTCCAGCAAGTTTCGGGGAACTCCTCGCCGGCTCTTTTCAATTGCCCCGCAGCCACCCACCTCCCGCCCGCAGGTTGGAGGCAGGCACCTCCTTCGCACCCTCCCCTGGCCTCGCCCCCTCCCTCTTCCCCACCACACCCCCACCCCGAGGCGCGGACACGCCACCGGGAGGAGCCTGGGCTCCGCGCTCCCGGGCGCAGCCCCTTTTCCTCCCGCTCGGGCGGGGCGGGGGGCGGCGGCGCGGCTGCCGGGAACCCCCGACAGGGGTCGCTGGACGCTGCGCGGAGACCGAGGCGAGCGCCCCAGAGACCCCGGAACCCAGGCGGAGACCCGGGGCTCTCGCTGCCCGCTCCCCTCCGCAGGCAGGCAGTGCCCGGGAGGGCTGCTCCATCCCCTTCCACGCGGAGAAAGACGGCGCAGAGAAAAGTTTTGCAACTCCCACACCTGTGCGCCAAGCCGAGTTCCGTGGTCAGGAGCCCTAGGAGGGGTACGGGGGGAACGTTGGTGGCTTTCCCAGAAAAGTTCGAGGGTTCATTCCTTACTCACTTCAGTGCAAAAGCTCTGTCGCACGTAGGCGAAAATAAACTCTGGGTGGAAGGGAGTTTAAGGTAAGACAATTCCTTCCAGGTGCGCGGGAAGGACTCGGCGAACCTTAAGGATGCCAGGTTGCGCTCTCGTGCTGGGTCTGCGCCTTGAGCGTGTGTGTGTTTAGTAAGTGCCTGTTAGAAATCTCATCTGCAGCTTTTCCTTAAAAACTAACCTGGCCTCTTCTAAGGGGGTGCCCCTAAACCGCGTCTCTTACTACAACTTAATTTTCAGAGCAACTTTTAAAAAACACAGTTCAGAGAACGACTGGGAATAATTAAAATTACTGCAGTCGCTGGAAGTCACTCCGCTCTGCCGAGTGGAAAATCAGGCAGGGAGGGACAGAATAAAGACACAAAACTGGAGATCGTTAATTCGTGAATGTGGGGTTTCTCAGATTCAAACTTTACTCAGAACTGCGCGTGAAACCTATTCCTTCCCTTGTCCTCCCTCTGGTGGAGAATTCTAAAAAGCAAGGAAATAAGAAAGCATTGACCCCTCCGCTTCAAAGACAAAAGTTAAAGAGCAGAATAACGCGCACCACGGAAAGATCCGGAATTGTCTCCATGTAGTGAAAACATTCTCAGACTTACACCACAGCTGTGGCTAACTTAGACTCTTAATTTACAGTGAGATACTCTTGTGTTATGGTCGGGAAGTGGTGAGTTGGAACAATCCATATTCAAAATCTACTGCTTCACTTTAAAAGTGACTTGGTTTTGCTCTTGGTTTTCCATTCTCTGTGTCAATGCTAACTGAATCATTACCTACACACAGCCTTCTCACGGTATTTTCTGAAGGCCACAATTTAAATAAAAGCGCAATCTGGGATGTAGATTCTTGATGTAGATTACATCGCAATCCTTGATGTAGATTCTTGATATGCGGATGGGAAGGGAGGGAAGCATATATGTTCACTTTAAAACTGTTCTAAAATCACACTAATTTTATTCTAGTTTAATTTGCACTGTCATAAGAACAAAACTCTGTTGAGTGGTTTTAACTGTGAAAAGATATCCTAGCAGTCTTGCTATCATTATTTATAGTTTAAAACTTTGACGTCCACATAGCTTCCGATAGCCTTCCTGCAAACACCAAATACACATTTCACTGGGCTATCAAAAAGCAAAAGCAGAGGAAAGATGATGACGAATATATCTCAATAGCACTATTAATATTCCACAGAGACGAATGCAAGATGGAATCTGAATGTTGGCTGAAATAACTCAGTTTTCCCAGGAGGGGGCCACTGCTCAGTAAGCAGGAAATAGCAAAATTCAGAGAAGTCCTCTCAAAAAAGATATTTTGTCCCAAGGATGTGAGACAGCATAAGGGCTTAGTATACATTTACCACACATTCTCAAACATATCATTATGTTAGAACTGAAGGACTGAAAGCAAAGATTTTGGGGAGGAATTTTTTTTTAAAGTAAGATTTTCCCCAATTAAAAAAGGCTCTAATAGTAAAATCCATTTCTTTGAAAATACTGTAATTCCACCACTTTTGTTTAGGGTCTAGATGTTTTGCTTCACAAAACAGCTTACTGGTCATTTGTTAGAGTAATTTTTCAGTGCGGATGGTGGAATAGCGTACAATTTTGTGATACATTTTCATTTGAATGGACCTATAAAGGTAGCTGACAGTCTTCCAGAATTAAGCATACATGACTACAAAAGAGATTACACATACTGTGGTGCCTTTAAGATAAAACATAAAAGCAGGATTCCTACAGGAATTTTAGGGCTGAGAAATGAATGAATATGAAGGGAGGAAAGTGAGTATAAATCAGCATTTAGTAATTGTTTTTCCTTGATTTGATGTGATGGAGGGGGGAAAGGACAAAAATTGCAAAGATAGATATTGAAGGGACTTTAAGGAAAAATGATGAAATGGCAATTGCAAGACAAGGATCCTTTCTGAAACCATATCCAGAATCTAGAGTTACATTTTAGTTGTAGCTGAATTCTCAGGAAATTCATGGCTCAGTCCAAAAAGGTTTTTTCTAATGTATTGTTAGGTCTTTATGTTTTTTAATGTTAATTTGAAGGGGTTGTATTACATTATTTATGACCAGCTAAAAGATTAACCTAATAAATGTCAATTTCTTAGACAGTTAAAACATTTATTAGATTTATCAAGAATTTGAAATTGTCCTTAAATTATTCATCTCTGTGGTAAGGAAGCAGCAAATGAATTTTTTTTTTTTTTTTTTTTTTTTTTTTTTGCATTTGTAAAAAACCTTGAACTGACCAGAATAAGGGATGGAGAAAGGAGGAAAAATATTTTTGCTTTCAAAAAAAAAAAAAAATCCAATTGGATAATTTAGAAATGATGACATATCTTCATGATTTAATTTTATTAACTGGTGTATTGTTCAGGTCTTAGATCATGTATTATATAGGATATATCAGCTGTCAACATAACTCCTGATAAAAAGAGTGGGGAGTTTAAAAAATAAACACCTTCAGCATGAGAGAAATGCAAAATGTAGATGTCATATTAAATGACAGCTTAAAAGAAATGCAGTCGTGTGCCACTATGTTTTTCCTTGGCTAGGCTTAACTTTTAGGACTTACAATCTACAAAATCTATAAAGCTGGCTGAATATATCCTTTCTCTCAGTAAATCCCATTTGGGAAATCCTCCAGGAAAATTTTTAAAACATGGAAAAAATAAAGAAGACAAATTGCATTTTTTTGTAAAATATTATGCATATCGACAGTAATAGGACTTTCATCTAGAATTCTGCAAATAGTTACTTTTAACTTCTTTAAATCAAGTAACTTAAGATAATTTAAACAAAGATTACTTTTTAAAAAAACTTTGCAACAAAGTTGACATTAATGAAGATGCATGAATGCAAAGAAAATCTCACTCAGCAGAGTCAACTTTAAAACAACCACTAAATGTATAAGATTCATTCATTCACCAAGCATTTACTGAACTAAATGCTAGGCAGGTCATGCCTATAACCCTTACACTTTTGGAGGCTCAGATGAGTGGATTGCCTTAGCCAATGAGTTCAAGACCAGCCTGGGCAACGTGACAAAATCCTGTCTCTATTAAAAAACAAACAAACAAAAAGATACAAAAATTAACCAGGTGTGGTGGTGCACCCCCTGTAGTCCCAGCTACTTGGGAGGCTGAGGTGGGAGGATCACCTGAGACCCAGGAGGTTGAGGCTGCAGTGAGCCATGAATGTACCACTGCACTCCAGCCTGGGTGACAGAGTGAGACCCTGTCTCATAACAATAAATAAATAATAAGCTAGGCAGTAGAAAAACGAAATAAAATATTGTCTCTGATCTCAGGAACCTAAAATATGAGAAAATCATAAAAACAAATTAAATAAGACAATATGAAAAACAAGGCCAGGTAAGTTTTCAGGAACCTGAAGTTCATAAAATTTGGGGGATCTTTTTAAAGAAGAATACTACAAAATTAAACATACAAATTTAGGTAATAAGAAATTAAAGAGGCCCTTGCAAGTCAGAGGCCCTGAAGAATAAGCTTCCTTAACTTTGTGGTAAATTCACTTTTAGTGATTCCGAGCATATTCCAACATCTGTGCCATAATTACAGCAACGTTACATGACAATTATATACTGTTTTAGAGATTAAATAATACTGTTACATAATATCACTATAAATAGGAGACATTAACAAGTAATCAAAAGGAACACACACAAAACTGAAATAAGCAAACACCATCCTATGAGGGAGGAATTGAGGTGAAAGGAGGCTTAATAATTCACAGATTTGCGATGGTCCTGTATGTTCAGTTACACTCTTAGCATCAACATGCAAGTTGAATTTATTAGGCAAAGCACTTCTGACCAGCAAGATACCCTGGCAAAACTAGAAATGGTACCCTCCATTTGGCAAATATTTAATAGAATTACTAATTAATCATATTGTCTGCTGTAAAGACAGTTTGATGATAAAATTTTGAGTTTAGAATTCAAAGAAAAATGCTAAAAAGGCAATGTTCAAACAACATTAAAATAAAATCTGTGTTTATGCTTTTCTGCTTGTGTGAATTTTTAAAATTACATACTAATGATTATTGTTTACCATTATTAATGATAGGATTACTATCATGATTGTAGTGTCATGACTGATATCATGGATTAAAAATGGTTAATACTGCTAAATACTATTGCCTCATTTTTTCTTCTGGCCCCAATGAACAGGGCCAGCATCATACATTTCTTCTGTAATAAGGTGGATATGTAAGATAATCATTTTTGAAAGCATTTTAATTTCTTTTAAGAAGAGCATCATCCCACACAACTTTTCAGTTACTCTTTCTGATCTCTGCATTATTTATATTTATCCTCCTCAATCTCCTGGCAACATACCCTTAATTTATACATGTATATGATGCAAATATATATATACTTACATATACATATGTGTACACACACATATAGACATATATGTGTATACATCTGTTTATTTGCATGTCTATATATATATGTATCTGGGTATATAGTTTCTCATTCCCTTTACTAGAAATGGAAAGCATTGTCTGTGTTTGAATATAAGCCTATATAAGGTAGAGATTATATATCCTTTTATCCATTTGTTTTATATTGCTATCCATTAGAATTCCTAGCTGTACTTTGCATCTAGTAAGCACAAAATGCTTTTCATAGGATGAACCTAAATAGAATAGAATGAAGATAAAAAACCTAGTTCAGAGATTACCATTTTCTGTCAATCAGTGACTAATTACCTACTGTGACAATCATTTTGACACCTTCTTTCTGCGGCCCACCCATCCCCCAAGTCCTGTCATTTTGACTTCTGCCTTCTTTTATGCCTCTTCAGTAAGTACCGCCCCAATCCAAGTCTTCATCCTTTTTTGTTTTGACTATAATAAAGGCTTCCACCTGGACTATGGCTTCCCCCAATTATCTTGCCACATACTGTAGTCAGAAGAGTCTTTTTGAAATGCAAATTTAATCCAGTCACTTTTTGCTTCCCAGAACTCTAGGCAATGCCCTTGAAGAAGGAGGCTGTGGGTCACCCCAGCCTTATCTCACTTTGCTTCCCATACAAAGGCCTGCATGGCTTGCATCCTTTGCAGCCTTAGTGCCTTTGTACTAGCTATGTCCTCTGCCTGAATTTTCCCACAACCACCAGGCTCTGCCTAATTCTCCTTAACATTCTGGCTCCAAGGGAAATTCAGATGCTTGGAAAAGCTTTTCCTTACCTTTGTAAACTGTTTCATCGCATCCTGTTTTAACCTCTACACTTTTTGGTGAATAAATAAAATTTCTTTCATATGTAAGACTATACATACAGAAGTGTGTGTGTACTTAGGTTTATTCAGTCAAATTTTTAACTGATAATGATGATAACAGTACTGGGTATGACCGTTTGAGATAACTTCTGTTAAAATAAGACTTTCCAGGAACAAATATGTAAAATAAAAATTTGGACTAATCAGTGTAATCTCTCAATAGCTTCTCTAAAAGGTGAGGTTGTAAAATGGTAAAATGTCAAGAAGCATAATTACTTATTTTTTCCTGAATTTGCTCTGCAAATTTCACCTGTAGATTACGTTCATTGGCTTCATTTCCTCCTCTGGATTCTTGTGAGGTGTCAGAGGGGCCCATAAAATAGTTGGGTTTTAGCAAAGATAGTCTAACAAAGTGATAATGGATGAAAACCTGCAAACACTGCATTGTTAAAGGAGAGTTCGAAACCTCTTCTTGTCCTAGGCATAATATAAGTAAGCTTCCTCTCCTCATAAGATTATTTTCCACTTCACAGATTAGTGATAAATCCCCATAGAGTCATTTCATCAAGTGACACCCGGTAAACACCTTAGAACTATCTTTGAGTTTCCATTTAATTTCTCTAATATTTTACTATATTCTCATCATCCATATTCACACAGCAAATGCCAAGGCATTTCTCCGTACATACTTGGTGCTCATTTTCTGTGAATATTTATCATACAGCCAAGAGAGAGATTCACATGCTTTGATGGCTTTTAAGAGTGATCCTACAAGATCCTCTTCAACGTTCCCATCTTCCTTCCTTTCAAAAGGCACTTTCTTCATTACTGTGAAAATATTCAATTCTGTTAAATTTCTAATGATGTTAAAATATAAATTGAATGTCATGAGTGATGAATTAGTACTTCAAATATTTGAACAGCGAGAGTAATTTAATAGGTCAAATCTTTCTTTTTTCTATATGTTCCATAAGAGACACCTGGTAGGAAGCATTTCCAAAACAGATTATAGTGTATAGGAAATGACTTCATAATGTCATCTTGATAGCAGGCTGTATGGAGTGAGACACGGACCCATCAGATTCTATACCTGGCCCAGGCAGGTATTGTAATAATACCACAATTACTCTTTTTCCTTCTTTCCCACATAATTCCTTCTAACTTCCTTACTAAATCTTTATGAAAACATCCTCCCTTTTCTTCAGTTCCTCCTCATGTTAGAGTGCAATACTTCATATATCTGACTTGACTAGGGATTTGCAGTTTCGAGGTGAAAGCCAAGAGTGAAGTTCTTGGTGGAATATTTCAGTCATCTCCACCCCTGTATCCTGGCCTAGAACTCAAGTTTCTTTGCAACAGACTTTCAACACACTATATGTTTGGGAATTTTTGTGTATGTGTGTGTTAAAAGAATCTATGTCTTTCAATTCTCATTCATTTGGGAAAAGAATTTCACAAGTATTAACAACTCAAGAAGGCAAGTCATCTTTTAAAGATGATTTAGCAGAACAATTAGCTAACTTGACAGAAACCAAATGGATGTCCAAAAAATAACTGGTGACCAACCATGCAGAAGATTACATTCTTATGGAAAATGTTGTTGTTCCTACTTAATCATTTGGTTTGCTCCAACTCTTTCCCATAGGTGCAAGATGGAAACCACCTAATTCAAATGGTGCAGGGAGCTCTGGTCTTGCCTAGGGTCTTATTCAGCATGTAGGATTCTTTGGGGCCCAGAGAAGAATTCTCAGGGTGATCCTGGGCCTTATTCGATTGAATGCCTAGAATACATTTGGATCATCGTTTATGAGTGATCTCTGTTTTGTCCCAGAGTGTGTACTGAAGTCTCTGTGATCCCATAAAGCAGTTATATCCAGGCATAAAAAGTTATTTCAGTACAGCTGAGATTTGTGTTTTCAAGTTCTGGTTTTGTAGGTGGAAGAAGACAGTTACTTTTACTCAGGTGCCTTGTCTCTTGTTTTCGGATTGCCTGACATTTTTGTTGTTGTTATTTCCAAAAGATCGTCTGACAGAATGACATGGAAATCATTTTTATTTTCATTACAATAAGCAGACTGGTGAGAGTCAGCAAGGTACTAGGATTCATATCAGGGTGGATTTATTATGGGTGCTAACTATCGCTCTATTTCAGAAGTGCAATGTAGAGAACTTAGTATCTATTTTCTCAGCTCATTCTTTCTTTTCCTTCTCCTCCTCTTCCCTAAGAAAATTTTATTAAAGCCTAATCCATACTCTCCTTTCTTTGTCCTACCGGTTTACCTGCCCTGCCAATCTCTACTGCTAGGTTACCCCAATTAACCTTCCCCATTCTAACAAAGAAGCCATAACAACAATGGGAAAAAAACAAAAACAAAAACAAACCTTTCTTTTGACCCTTCCTTTACTTTCACTACCAAACACTCTCAGATCTTTTTTGCTTATCAGTTCAAGAACTCTATCTCCTCTCCAACTCACCACCAATCTAATTAAACTGCTCAAAGTTCACCAGTACCTTCCTAATTGTCATCTGAACCCTTCTCTTTTTAGTTCTTGCTATGCCTAAGGGACATTGATACACATTCATCTTAAAACCTTTTCCTGGGACTCATAGTAAAATCTCAGCGGCATGACTTTCTCTGTCTCTTTTTCCTAAATCTTTTTTTCCCTTTCTCTTAAATGCCCATGGTACAATATTTAAAACTAATTTTGGGCCGGGAGCGGTGGCTCACGCCTGTAATCCCAGCACTTTGGGAGGCCGAGGCGGGTGTATTGCACGGTCAAGAGGTCGAGATCATTCTGGCCAACATGGTGAAACCCCATCTCTACTAAAAATACAAAAATCAGCCGGGCGTTGGCACGCGCTTGTAGTCCCAGCTACTCCGGAGGCTGAGGCGAAACAATCGCTTGAACCCAAAAGGCGGAGGCTGCAGTGAGCCGAAACTGCGCCACTGTGCTGTAGCCTGGCAACAAAGCAAGACTCCGTCTCAAAAAAAAACAAAAACTATTTTCTTCTTAACTACATGTAATTCTATAAAAACGTCATTCACTTGCCACTACCTCAAATGTTGATATTTCTCAAATGTTTACCTACAGCTCTAAGTTTTTTCTGAATTGTATTTCTCAAGCCTCTATTTCTAACTACCTGAGACTAAACATGCCCCAAGACAGTTTATTAATCCCCATCCCTTCCCCCTCAAAAAGCCACACAGAGCTCAAGATCAGAAGCTAGGCATCATCCTTCATTTTTCTCCTTCCATCATTCTTTTCCTCTCACCTGCCTCCAGCCATTTGGTGCCCCCAATTCTAGAGTGTTCACCTCTGGAGCAGCCTTTATTCTCATCACCTGTCTTGCTTCTTCCCTGTCCTGGGTCCTCTTCCTCATTCTTTGGGCTTGTAAATTCTCTTCTTACAGCGTCAGTTTCAGTTCACACCCCCAGCCATTCCCCCCTCCTGCTACCACAGTTAATCTTCTAAAATAGAGCTATTATCTTGTCATTCCTTCGTGTAATGTCTCTATTGGAGTCTTGTTGCTATAAAATAGAAACTTCTCCTTAGAGGGCAGCCAGGTCCTTTCCAATCTCACTGCTGCATAAACACTCAACCTCTTTTCTACCTTGTCCTGCGCATTCTAGGCACCCTGGCCCACACTGAACTATGGTTTTCTAGCCTCTTATCTTTTCTTACCTCTATGACTTTAACTGTGTTTTCCTACTACTTGGAATTTTCTTCCCCTTTTGTGCCTGATAAACTTCCATTCTTCCGGACCCACTCAAAACTTGCCCCTTCTGTTTTTTTTTCCTGATGTGCCCAAAGGGAAACAGCGGCTGTGGAATATGTGTATTCCCTCTATGTATCTTCAGTTTAACACCTGCGTTATTATAATTATTTGTTTTAAAGTTTGTCTTCCTGCCATGCAGTAATGATGCCTCAGGAATCATGTCTTTATCTTCTTAAAGTACACAACCACCGTATGTATATCAAAATGAATAGACTACAAACGTACGCAGATACTTCACAATTTACATTTAATTCAACTTCAGAATGATTGTGCAGCCGTTGAAGGGTTTTGAAATCTTTCCAAATAGAGCTTTTTACTCCAACTCAATATACTTTAACAAAGTAACTGTAACTTTTCCAAGCTTTGCAGCTGTATTAGCTATATCTTAATTGATTTGTTCAGCCAAAAGTTACAGTTAGAGGGATTGGAGAATGAGGCTAGCTGATTTCTGCCATTACATTTTGATGTCCCTAAATTCACTTTTGACTACTCTGTGCCTTATCTCCCCATATTTAAAACCATGGTATAATCATATGAACACATGTTACTCATGAATCATCATGGGTTATCATAAGGTTCAACCAATTTCTTGTCTATACATTCCTTTAGGAATGAAATTAACTTTATCATCTATACCCTTGATCTTGATTTCTGAAAAGTTTAATTGTAACTCTTGAAGGAAGAAAGAGTCCCTTCATATAGTTGATATTTTTTGATTGCTTGAGATAACCTCCCTCTCAGAGGGTGCCTGTCACTCAGCGGCTCCATCCACCATCCCCAATCTCTGCCTAATACTCTCAGAGCCTCAGAGTCACTGTCTTGGCTGGGCTCATTGGCTCACACCTGTAATCCCAGCATTTTAGGAGGCCAAGGCAGGTGGATCACTTGAGGTCAGGAGTTCCAGCCCAGCCTTACCAAGATGATGAAACCCTATCTCTACTAAAAATACAAAAATTAGCCAGGCATTGTGGTGTGTGCTTGTAATCCCAGCTATGCAGGAGGCTGAGGCAGGAGAATCACTTGAACCTGGGAGGTTGAGGTTGCAGTGAGCCAAGATCATGCCACTGCACTCCAGCCTGGGCAACAGAGCAAGACTCTGTCACAAAAAAGAAAAAAGCAAAAGAAAAAAAGAGTAACCATCTCCACCAAAGCCTGAAAAGGAGAAGCCTGTCCTCAAAAAAGCACTGATGTATCTGAGAGAGCTTTGAACTCTGACTCTGCTGCACCTCCACTGTTTGTTTCGTCATCTGTAAAATGAGGACTATAATATTGACTGTCTCAGTCACCATTGTGAGGATTAAATGAGCTCATGGAAGTAAAGTCTCAGCCTGCATAGGCACCAAGAAAATGGCAGCTCTTTGGTTGCCAATGTCCCGTGACTTTCAGCTGCTGCTGCTCCTGCCAGCTCAGCACAGGTGTCCCCAGACATCTCTGAATCCAAGCCAGCCTTACTAAAAGAAGCTTCATGCCCAAGGAATAGGTAAAGTTTACTATTAACTATTTAAAAGGTAATTCTGAATTATCCCTGGCCAATGGCACTTAAAGCTACAAAGAATACATGAAAGCAATAAAAATAGCATGTTTTCATGGATTTGGAGTTTTTGCTACTCTGGTCTGAATTCATCTCCTCTTGTCATCCCTTTCTGGATTTCCTATAGGGTGAAAGACTCTGAACCAATTCAGCTGCAGGGCACAGAAGGGAAGAGGAGTCAAAAGGAAAACTAGTACTTGAATGAGTAAAATCTGATGGATGTGACAAACATTTTTTTTTTTTTTTTTTTCTGAGACAGAGTCTCACTCTGCTGCCAAAGATGGAATGCAGTGGTATGATCTCGGCTTACTGCAACCTCTGCCTCCCGGGATCACGTGATTCTCCTGCCTCAGCCTCCCGAGTAGTTGGCATGCACCACCACACCTGGCCAATTTTTGTACTTTTAGTAGAGATGGGGTTTTACTATGTTGGCTATGCTGGTCTCGAATTCCTGACCTCATATGATCTGCCCCCCTTGGCCTCCCAAAGTGCTGAGATTACAGGCGTGAGCCACCATGCCTGGCCAACAAACAGAATTCTAAGATGACTCCCAAGACTCCTGTCTCCTGGTGCACACATCCTGTATGATCCCCTCCCCTTGAGTACAAGTGAGAATTATGACTATGATGGGATACCACCCATGACTAGGTTGTTAGTCTGTTGGCTTTGAGCAAATCAAGAGGGAGATTGTCTTCGGTGGGTCTGCCCTCATCAGGAGTGTCCTTAAAAAGGGGGTGAACCTTTTCTGAAGAGAAATATTCTCCTATTGGCTTTGAATAACTAGCTGTCATATAGTGAGAGGGCCCATGTCTAAGACCTGAGGGCAGCCTCTAAGAACTTGGAGCTGCCCCTGGCTGATAGCCATCAAGAAAAACAGAGACTTCAATCCTACAGCTGCAACGAACTAATCCTGCCAACAACCTGAAAGGACTTGGAAGAGGACTCCATGCTCCAGATTAGCAGACAGCCCAGTCAACACCTTGATTTCAGCATTGTGAGACCCTAAGAACAGGACTTAGTTATGCTGTGCTCAGACTTCTGACCTACAAAACTGTGAGTTAATAAATGGGTATTGTTTCCAGATGCTAAGACTGAATTGTATTGGGCAACGTGTTACATGGCAATTGTACACGGTTGCATTTATAAAATAATTTTAATTGATGTAGTGTCTCATACAGGAAGGGACTCAAGGGGAAAAAATGATAAATAGAAAGAAAGTTTGGAATATGTGGTAATGATCTCTGCTCTGCTACTTCCTAGCTCTGTGGATTTGGGCAGGCATTTCACTTTCCCAGACTTCACTTTCTTCTCCATTTGAAAAATGAAGAGCTGGACAATGGGCAAGCCTATCTCCAAGGTGCATTCCAGGCACTAAATGTGCACTGACATGGTATTTTACATCCTTGGGATATAAAACTCTTATTTTTTGACAGGCTAAACCAAGGCACATGGGGAAGCAATTGGAAAAATTTCACAAAGAGCAGATGATCAAACCTGATTTGTAAATTCAGTCTCCTCTATTTGTAGATCATCCTGTCTCTAGCCCTTTCTTTGACCATCAGCCAGACTCACAGAACATGGAATGGACACTGAGGAGGTTTATGAGCCATGTCCATGGGTTCAAGGAGGACCTGAAGAATTGTGGCTTTTTTCTATTTTTAGAGGGTCGTGGTTTGTTTTTATTTCTCCTGGAGAGATTTTTGGTATTTGTTCTCTGCCAAAATAATCAGTAAGATAAAGCACCAGGCATGAAGATGAATGCTATATAAACTTTGATGCACATTCAGGGCAGATATAAAGAACTTTTCTATGAGTAATAACAATTTAACTCAAAAATATATCACAGCCTAAGGATTCATTAGGGAAATATGTACATGCTCCTAAGGAGGTCCATGGTCCTGAAACAGCAGAATTTTTGACGTGGAAAAAAAGATGTGTTTAAATGTGCTGTTTTTGCTCTAGGATGTAAGTTTTTATCTGTTGATCTGTACAAATAACCCAAACAGAAACTCCTTAGGAGACGCAAAAGCAGGGTAAAATATTTTAAATCTACAATCAGCTGGAATAGAATTATAGCTATGCAGTTTAGAAAAGGGTTCCTTTCATCAAGATTTACTATGTGATTATGACAAGGTGAATTTATCTCCGTTTCTCAACCTCATTAAAACAAAGCATTTCCATAAACCCATTTTAGCTTACATATGTTTTTCAGGGAAAATTGTGGTGTGTATTAAATAATTCCAAGAAACCAAAGTAATCCAAAGTTTTAAAATCCTGGAACAATCTCAGAATGCTCAAAAATGTAGTATGCTTTAACTCAGCCCACAGCCTCTATAAGGGCAAAGTAAAATTAATAATAATATAGTGAGCCCAGTTTTGATAAGTTGAACCTGAATTATAAAGGAAATGTTGGAATTGAGATCTGAACCATCCAGATTGGTTTATACATTGATTAAACTGTCTATTACAATCAGACATCAATGTTTCTGTAGACAGAACTTCAGATCATCAATAAAAGCCATTAATATGCCAACAAAAGCCATTAATAGCCAATAAAAGCAAAGTGTTTCAAAATCACCATTCTGGGGTTCTAGAACTCATATTTGATTAGGCTTACCTGACTTCAGTCACACTTTCCATGTTTTGAAAATATCTGTAAACTAAGGTGGAATTACTGTAAAATTAACAAATTGTAAGCTTTGGAGTCAGGCCCACATTTGAAAGAATCCTGTCCAAAGCCTATAACTAATACAATGGGAATTTACTATTTTTTTTTTAAGAAAATGAGGGCCTCCAAAATTTAATCTTGTTTGAAGGAGTCTATAAACATAGTTTATAGCTTGAGGAATACAGTAAAAATTCAGACAAGCTTACCAGTTAGGATTTGCTATATTGACCTTTGACTAACTAGCTGTTTTTGCGTTCTTTTTTTACTTTTCAAGGCATGGTTTTGGCATTACCTATCCTAAATGTTTTAGATCATCTTCCCCTTCTCCTGACAGACAGCATTTCCTCATTACTATATTTTGAGCATGTGGGTTTATAAAGCTTCTTCAAGGGTTTCTGGGTAAGAGGCATGTGTCTGGTAAAGAGAATGTCCTCTTTCTGTAGTCATGAGTATGACACCTATTTTCTTACTGACACTGTGACAAAAACTGCCAAAATTACAGTTCTATTTCCATACATTTCTTATAGAAATGTCTAGAGTACAAAAATAAGTAGTATTTTAACATTACTCTTTAGTCTAACCTTTCTGACTTACAATGAAAACCCTAGAAAATAAAGACCCTGTCTGAATACATTGCTAATATGTCCCTCATCAAAGCCGTATCTACATTCTTGACATTTAATGCATATTAACTTATACATAAACATGTGATAAGTTATTTGAGAGAAGATTTTCTGTTATTGGAATTGTTATCACTTTCATGGTACTGAATATAGTGCTTTTACCTGGCAGGTACATTGAAATTTTTGGTGGATAATGAATGAGTCTATTTTCTAGGTTTAGTTAATTACCAGTGTTCAATTTTGATAGGCTTACTTGTTTTCTTTTTTTCTGGCTAAATGTACTATTTTTAAGACAATTAATTTTGGGATAACATTAAGTAAAGAATTTTAATGGCAATAAAAATAAAATTTGTTCAAAAGAGATTATCTCAGCTTCTCCCTGATCTTAAAACAGCCTCTTCTTCGATTATTTTAAAGGAAGAAAATAACACATAGTTGAGGTAATTATTAAAATTAAATTGACTAAGATAAATTAATCTAGGCAAAACATTTAAGGACTAGTTGCCCCATGTAGACATAGCCTAAAAAAAAATTCAAAGGTATTTTATAGCCCCTTAACTAATTAAATTTGTTTTATTGTACTTAAATTTCTAGTTTCATATCCCGATTACATGCTGTTTCCAAATAGAGGAGTTAAGCCGTATACTTTCAAGATCAAGCTCTTAACAGCAGTAATATTTCTTGCAGTGTTGTTGTCGGTAATGACGTCTTCAAATGTTATCATTTTAGGAAATTGCGTATTTCTCCTATTGTTTGTATATAAGCATTTATATTACATATACACAGGAAAACATGTTGTTTCTTTAAGTGTTAAGGACCATAATTATGAAAGATAAAGGAAAAAAATCGTTAAGTGTAGAAATGGAAACATTCTTTTTTTTTTTTTTTGGTGAAACAGCAAGTCACATCAACATGTAGTAATCTAAGATACAGGTTATATCTACAAAATGCCAAACATATAAATGAATATAAAAAAACAAACAGCAATTTAAGTAAATGTTTTTTCTACACCTTATAAATGATTGCAAATTTTGCGTTTTAGGAAAATTACACAAATGTGTGCAGAAATTATTTTTGTATTTTAAAAATTAAGGTATTTTAAAAATTACAATTTTGGCATAATCATGATTAAATTGTATCTAATCATGAAATAAAATTTTTGTTGGGAGGGTTTTCACATAAAAACCTTTAAAACAAATCTCTGTGAAATCTTTATTAATACATGATCAAATTAGCTCACTATGAATTATAAAAAAGATTCCCTAGAGAAATAACTTGACTGAAAAAATTGTAATGAAAGTATCATTATCCAAAATGTCAATTATAATTAAAATCATATATCTTAAATAAAGCAAATGTTTCTATAAGAGAAATTCAAAAACCATTAGAGCAGCTTCATAAACACAGCTGTTTTCATCTTAGTTAGAAAAACACTGTTTCTCCAAGTTGGTTTAATTGCATTTCAAGTGAAAACATGTTTTGTTCTCATCAGTGTCGTTTTCATTTCTGATAAAAAGTCACAGGTACTTTGAATTAACAGCACCTTAACTGCAAGGACATTTTTGGAAAAAAGTATTTTGAAAACACTTATAGCACAAATTAGCTTTAATAAGGCAGACAGTAAAATCTTGGGGGATTCTTCTGATTTATAAGTAAGTGGATATGAGCCAAGTTAGCTTGTGGACATATTTGAAGAATCATTGGTGAACTTTACTTTGGTAAACACAGGCTCTGATTAATCCATAATCCTAGTAAATATTACTTCTTGAAAATCTGGGTGAGTTACTGGCACTCTATTGAATTAAGGCTCTGCTTGTCTTGTGCATGTGTGGTCTCCAAAAAGAGAAGGTTTACTGCCCGCTATGTTAATACATTATTGATAGAGAAACCATAAATTCTAGTATGGTGGGAAGCATCCTGGTTTATACTTTTGGTCCAGGTGTAATTACCAATAGCACTTGTGTTCACTTGTAAACGTGCTTGTGTTGGTCCATACGTCACATTTATTCTAGTCATATTTTTATTTGGGAAGTTTTCTGTGTTTGTTCTTGGCTATCACTTATTAGCTATGACTTACATGGTAGACAGTGTGCTACATATTTCATTTATCCCTCTGTCATTTAACTTTCACACTAACCCTATGAGGTAGAAGTATTATTTTGGACTTTCTCATTTTATAGATGCATAAACTGAAGTTGAGAATATAAAAATTCTTTACCTTAAAAAGTTTCATAAGACACCCCATACAACACCCTAAGTAATACTAAAAATGCCATTTCAAAAGTTGCAAAAGTTTTTAGGTATTTGAGCACACAGTATCATTTTATACTACCACAATAACATTTGAAAATGGATTTTTCATTCAACTTGCATAGTTTCCCTTTTTTAGATTCTTCTTTTGTTACTTTGGCTGAAAATCTTTGACAGAGAAAGTAAGAAACTTTGCTTTTCTTTTTATCAGAGTAACCTTTCCTCTAAAAGTAATGAATGTTAAATTAATTTTTAGGAAAAAAAGGGAAAAAGAAAGCAGAAAAATATAAATGGACAAAAACAATGACTTTCTTGGAGGCATTTTAAGTGACTAGATTTTTTTTTTCCCCTTAATTGGGGAAATTCAGCATTTCAGCAGATTACAGGGTCTTCTCAGTTTCCTTCTCTTTCCTTTTTTCTAGATTGTATTTCCAGAAGTTTCATTAGAATTGCAGGGTATTCTCCTGGTTTTCTCATTTCCACTAATGATGGATAACATCTTTCTGTTTGCTTGTTTGTTTGTTTGAGATGGAGTCTCACTCTGCCATCCAGGCTGGAGTGCTGTGGCGTAATCATCGCTCACTGCAACCTCCTTGCCTTCCAGGTTTAAGCAATTCTCCTGCCTTAGCCTCCTGAGTAGCTGGAATTACAGGCACTCACCACATCTAGTGTGTGTGTGTATATATATAATATATATATAGTAGAGGTGGGGTTTCACCATGTTGGCCAGGCTGCTCTTGAACTCCTGACCTCAGGTGATCCACCCACCTCAGCCTTCCAAAGTGCTGGGATTACAGGTGTGAACCACCTCACCTGACCACATCTTTCAAATACAACTTTTAAGCCCCAAATACCCAATTATGATTAATAGGTAGTTTGTCTTTGAAATATGAGAATAATTACCACTAGAATAAAATGCCCAGCTTTCACTATAACCACTTAATACAAGGTATTATTTGTGTATCTGATTACCAAGGAAACTCCTAATGTGGAATGGGGATGTGACCGGAGAGGAAAGACAAAGGAATGGAAAGGTAAATCAGTTGTAACTGAAAGACTCAAAGGCATATAAATCCAACTACAAGATTATCAAAGCCATTTTCAGTCTAGAAATCAAACAACTTTATTATCGGAAGTACTGTATGGAAATAGAGTCATTCACCACATAACAATGTTTCAGTAAACTGTGGACCACATATGTGACAGTAGTCCTGTAAGATTATAATGGAACTGAGAAATTCCTATCACCTAGTGACATTGTAGCAGAACACATTCCTCATGTGTTTGTGGTGATGCTGGTGTAAACAAACCTACTGTGCTGCCAGTGGTATAAAGGGCTAGTCCATACAATTATCCACAGAACATAATACTTGATAATGATACTAACTAACTATGTTACTGGTTTATGTATTTTCTATACTTTTTACTGTTCTTTTAAGGGCACTCCTTCGACTTATTTTTTTTCTTTAAGTTAACTGTGAAATACCCTCAGGCAGTTTCTTCAGGAGGTATACAGAAGAAGATATTGTCATCACAGGAAGTGACAGCTCTGTGTGTGTTACCGTCCCCGATTTTTTGCAGTGATACATGATGTGGAGGTAGAGGACAGTGATATTGATGATCCTGATCCTGTGTAGGCGTAGGCTAATGTGTGTGTTTTCAGTGTGTGCTTTTAACAAAATAAAGTTTTAAAAAGTAAAATAATAGTAATTAATAATAGAAACTTAAAAACAAAAAGCTTATAGAATAAGAATATTAAAAAAGAATATTTTTTGCATAGCTGTACAATGTGTCTGTGTTTTAAAGTATTTTAAAAAAGAGTCAAAAAGTTAAAAAAATTTGTCTATAAAGTAAAAAGGCATAGTAATCAGGTTAACTTATTTAAGAAAGAAAAAATTTTAATACATATTGAGTGCAGCCTAAGTGAGTAGTGTTTATAACATCTACAGCCATATACAGTAACGTCCTGGGCCTTCACAGTCACTCATCACTCACCCAGAGCAATTTCCAGTCCTGCCAGTTCCACTCATGAGAAGTGCCCTACATAGGTGTACCATATTTGATCTTCTATACTGCATTTTTCTATGTTTAGATACATTTAGATGCATAAATACCATTGTGTTACAATTGCCTTCAGTATTCATTACAGTAGCAGGCTGTACAGATTTGCAGTCTTGGAGCAATAGGCTGTACCATATAGCCTAGGTGTGTAGTGAGCTATACCATCTAAGTTTGTGTAAATATACTCTATGAAGTTCACACAATGAGGGGGAATTGACTAATGATACATTTCTCAGAACGTAGCCACATTGTTAAGTGAGGCATGACTGTATATGTTCTGGACTATTTTATAAAGCTATCGTTGTCACATTTAAGTATTAATCAATTACTTAGTGGAGTAATTTGGTTCCTATGCTTTTATTCAAATTGAGTCCAGGACGGAAATAGCCACACAATTCTCCATAATAAAGATCTTAGTGAAAGTTTATATAAGAACCAGTCATATGTTGAGTTAAAGCCATAGTATGTTGTTTTTAATAGGACATGTATGTATTCTATATATGACAAGAACCACATGTTATTTTTAATAGGACCTATATGTATTCTATATATGACAAGAACCAAATGTCCTTACATTATACACTCACACATTGTAGCTCCTCTGTTATCTACTCTAAGGGAGCAAAAAATGTGGGAAGAAGAGAAGAATTGCTCCGAGAAAGAGTAAAGACAAAAGAGAACCACATAATAACCCATGAACAGAGTTGCTATCACTAATTCAGGCTTTAAAAAGAAACTTCTGTTATACATATATGTACATGCACACACACCTATTGTTGGACTAGTCAATAAACTAGATGCCTGCTTTTGAGGTCACTTGAGAAAGCTGACCTCACGAGTTCAATCCTATCTAACAACTAGTGCACATATCCAACACTTACCCCATGCCTGCCTATATCTTGTGTTCTGGGCTTTGTAGTGGATTATAGGGAAAGCATCACCCTCATTAAGCTTATACTCAGATAACAAATAACTAGACATATAAAAACAGATGACAGTACTTTCAAGTAGTCATATATGAAAAATAAAAAGGGCAAAGAAGATAGTGAATAAAGGAGGGTTGGCTATTTTACATGGAGTGATCAAAGAAGACTTTCCAAAAAGGTAGTATTTAAGGAGAGACCTGGATGATGTAAAGGAGTGAGTTACATGAAAATCAGAAGGATAAGAAAACTGCAAATATAAACATCCCGGAGCAGGAATAAGCTTGATGCAAAGGGGAACGGTACATGTGCCAGTCAAGGGCAGGCAAGAGATAACCGTGACACACCTGGGTGATTGCAGGAGAACTGGGGAGAAGTGGTTGGATAACAGATGTATTCTGAAGGTGGCACTGTCAGGATATGCTGAGTGAGAAGTGTATGTGGAGTGTGAAGAAAAGGAAGAGGAACAAAGAAAGATGCCTAGATTTCCACCTGAGCCACTGGGTAGAAGGTAGTGACATTTATTGAAATGGGCATCAGTTTGGGCAGAGTGTATTTTTAGGGAAAGATCAGGGAAGGATGAGGAAATCAAAAATTCTGCATTAAGTTGTCATTTGAGATGTCTAATTTGTTTTCTTTTTTTTGTTTTCATGGATTTAGAAGGTACAAGTGCAGTTTGGCCTTACTCATACATTGCATAGCGATGAAATCTGAGCTTTTAGTGTACATTGACCCATTAAGTAATTGCTCATCCCTCGAACTCCTCCCACTCTCCCCAACTTTATGAGTCTCCAGTATCTGTTATTCCACGTTCTATATCCATGGTACACATATTTAGCTCCCACTTAAAAGTGAGAACTTGCAGTATTTGACTTTCTGCTTCTAGGTTATTTCACTTAGGCTAATGGCCTCCAGTTCCAACCATGTTGCTGCAAAAGACATGATTTTTACTTTTTATGGCTTAGTAGTATTCCATGGTATGTGTTTGTGTGTGTTGTATGTGTATGTATACATATCACATTTCTTTATCCAATCATCCATTGATGGACACTTAGGTTGCTTCCATGTCTTTGCCATTGTATTTGAATAGTGCTGCAATAAACATATAAGTGCAGAGTTTTTTTCATATAATGATTTCTTTCCTTTGAGTAGATGCCAAGTGATGGGATGGCTGGATCGAATGGTAGTTCTATTTTTAATTCTTTGAGAAATCAAGTTTGCATGCTTTGAGTCCAAGTACAGATGCAAATTTTGCAGTATCTGAAGCTTAGGGGAAAGGTTGGAGCTGGATATATAAATTTAAGAGTCATCAATATATAGATGGATTGTGAAGTCATGATACTAGATTTCTTAGGTAGAGTGTGCAATTACAGAAGACTAAAGGGCTAGAAATGGAGCCCTGTAAGCCCTCCAAAAGGAAGAAAAGAGAGAATTATCAAAGGAGCTTGTGACTCAGAGACAAGAGATGATGGGGAAAGACAGAGAGGTAAAGGATCCCCAAATCCAAAGGAATAAAATGCCTCAAGAAGAGAATATTTCAGTTGCTATTGGTTGTGTGAGTATGATGAACACTTGGGGATAGTTCACTGGATTGTGCAAGTTGGAGGTCACTACTGACCTTCACAAGAGAAGTGTTATTGGAGTGATGGGGTAGGGACTGTAAGCTTGATGGAAGTGAGAGAGAATGGGGACTCCACTTATAGAGAGAGACTTGGACCCATGTGTTTATCACCTTTGCATCCTATGTCAGCAGACTCTAAAAGAGCCTCTAATCTGCCTCCTGGTATTTATGTCCTGTGTAATATCCTCACCTTGAGTATGGGCGGGCCCAGTGACTTGCTTCTAGCCAATAGAATGTGGGAAACATGATGAGATGTCATTTTTGTGATTCTGTCACATAAAATAGTGACTTCCATTTTGTTGGCAGATTCTCACCATTGCTAGCTTTGATTAAACAAACTGCTATAGAGAGAGGTCCATGTGGCAAGGGGTGAGGGTGACCTGTGACCGACAGCCACTAAAGAACAAGACTCTCGGTTTATCAGCTTGCAAGGAATTGGAATCTGCCTGTAACTCCAGGAGCATGCAAGTAGATGCTCTTCCTTTTAAGCCTTCCCATGAGACCCCAGTCTTGGCCAGCACCTCATGGCAGCCTTATGAGAGACTCTAAAGTAGGGGCCTGGCTGAGCTACACCCAGTCCCTTGGCCCACAGAAAACTCTAAGAGAATGAATGTGCATTGTTTTAAGCAACTAAGTTTATGGTAATTTATTATATAGCATAGGTAACTAGCACACCTTTTGAGATGCCATTAAAATGAGGGTAAGTAAAGAAATGAAATGGTATTGACACACAAGAAAAGAAAAGCTAGAAGAGATAAAGTAGAAAGACATTAACATTTTATAAGATGGGCGGCTGTTGAATTCGTAATAACTGACTTATCAAAGTCACAAATGCTGAAATCCATGCTCCTATAAGAAGGAAATCAACAAGAAAGTTGATTTGTGCTAATTATAGAAAGCCTCAAAAATTCAAGGCGCCAAGTGCCAAGGAAGCTAGGAGGAAAGGAGGTGGGCGTTGGTGCTGAAAACAGAAGGAATGAATTAAAGTATAAACACAGATCCATGCAACACCCTGAATAGCAGATAACTAAGTCTTCTCCATGTAGTGAGGGACAGGAGGCCTAGTCTCTGAAGAGATTAAAGCAGAAATATTTTGAGCTTGGGGATGCTAGCTCAAAAACTCTAAGAGGAATATAAATGTTTGGTCTCAGACTGAGAATAGAGAAATTAAGTAAAAGCCTACATTTGGAATTCCTGTCTCTTAGTGGTTCCCAGAAAGCAGGCAAGTAGACTTAGACACTGTACACATACACGCAGACACACACACACCTACCTCATGCTTTAGATGAGAATAATCTTGCCTAGAAAAACTACCTTGTGATAAAAGATTGACTTTGAGCAGTGCCACAGGGGCAGCCTGAGGTCCAGGCTGAGCAGGGGTGATTCTAGCCTCTGTAGCCTCCATTAAGGAGGGCAGCATTGCTTGCGTCTTTTTCAATGTACACTGGACTCCTTAGCTTTCACTCAAATGAGGGCTTGTAGCCCTATCTCTCACCAGGAGAGGACAACTAGGAAAACAGTTTCCCAAGTGCCCATCTCATCATTTCCTTTCTCTGTTGTGATACATACACAACCTAGAAAAAGCTTTGAGTATTTCTTTGCTCAAGGTTTCAGCAGTAGATCTACTTGCATAGCTCCACAGGGCAAATATTGGATTGCATTATATGTGTTTGCAAAAACTTAATGGAAAAGCTTTTCCTACTTAAAAATAAAAGTTGAAAACCAGCGATTTCATTGACAAATGTGAAGGGCTGTGTAGGGTAAATCGGGCAAATGAAATGCTATTTATGGGACAGGCAGTGAATAGGTGGCCATTGAAATAGCCTAGGTTTGTGGTGATAAACTTTCAGATATGCTTTGTCAGGGAGTGGGCTGGGATGACACAGAAGAATAAACAGAACATCTCATTCATTAGATTTAGTGGAGACAGGGGTAAGAAATTATCTGGCATTTTAAATCTGCATAACTTAGGAAATTCCATTTCCATGATAGACACAGATATCAAATTAACCAGAAGAATTATTGGAGGGGAAAACTGTTAAGTCTGGTTTTAGACCCATAACCGTGAGATAGGCTATTCATCTGGCAACTGGAATGCTTTTTTCTTGACACCATGGGAAAGGCTTTGTATCTAGAAAAAAAGTTTGGAAAAGTAATAGAAAAAAAATCTTTAAGGAAAAGCATACTGAGACAGCTGAGAGGAAAATATAATCCTAGGAAAAAGGAACCAAGAGAGAAACAGAGGGGTAGTCAGGAAGGTTGGGAAGAAATCAGGGGAATTTGTAGCCACAGAAGGAAAGAATTTCAAGAAGAAACGAGAGATCAGCACTGTTAAACATTGCTGAGCAACTAGGGAGGATAAAAGACTAGGGAAATCCTAGCCACTCAGGAGGCTGAGGTAGGAGGCTTGCTTGTGTCTCGAAGATCCAGCTTACTGTAATCTCTACCCTCTAGGCTCAAGCAATCCTCCCACCTCAGCCTCTCAAGTATCTGGGATTATAGACACATGCCATCATACCAGGGCGATTTTTGTGTTTTCTGTAGAATTGGGGTTTCGCCATGTTGCCCGAGCTGGTCTCAAACTCCTGAGCTCAAACGATCCTCCTGCCTCAACCTCCCGAAGTGCTGGGATTACAGGAATGAGCCACCACTTCTAGCCCAAGAAATCTGATGTAGGACACCAGTGGAGCCAGTTCTTTGGTCAGAGTTAAAAGAATGGGGCAAGAGTGATGAGGAAAAGCAATCATGAATGTAGACCTACTGTTCTCAACTTCTTTTACTTTTCAATTTACTTTTTTTTTTTTTTTGAGACAGAGTCTCGCTCTGTCTCCCAGGCTGGAGTGCAGTGGCACAATCTCACTCACTGTAACCTCCGCCTCCTGGATTCAAGTGATTCTCCTGCCTCAGCCTCCTAAGTAGCTGGAATTACAGCCACATGCCACCATGCCTGGCTAATTTTTGTATGCTTAGTAAAGACGGGGTTTCACCATGTTGGTCAGGCTGGTCTTGAACTCCTGACCTCAAGAAATCCATCTGATTCAGTCTCACAAAGTGTCAACTCCTTTTATTTTAAAACTCTTTTTCACTCTTAAAATTATTGAGGACCCCCAAGAGCTTCTGATTCTGTGGGTTAGATCTACCAGTGTTTGGTGTACTAGAAATTACTACCAAAGAAGTTAAGACTTTAAAAATTAACTCTTTTTAAAATAGCAATACTAATTCCATTAAATAGTAACATAAATAACCTAGTTTTTATGAAAAATATATTTGCCCAAATAAAAAATAATTCTGGCAAGAAGAGAGCACTGGTTTACATTTTTGCAAATCTCTTTAATGTCTTGCTTCATAGAAGGCAGCAGGATTCTCATATCTACTTCTGCATTCAATCTGTTGCAATATGTTGTTTTGGTTGAAGTATATATAGAAAATCTGGCATCAAACAGATGAGTAGTTGGCAAGGGATGTCCTAAGGAGTCTCAGCATCCGTAGAAGTCCTTGACCCAGGCATTGAACCTTTCTTTGAGAAACTTAACAAGAAAAATAGACAAATTAAGGGCTGGGCATGGTGGCTCATGCCTGCAATCCCAGCACTTTGGAAGACTGAGGGTGGAGGGTTGTTTTAGCACAGGAGATCAAGACCAGCCTGGATAACATATTGAAATGCCATATCTACGAAAAAATTAAAAATTAGCCAGACATGGTGGTGGGTACCTATAGTCCAGCTACTCAGGAGGCTGAGGTGGGAGGATCACCTGAGCCCAGGAGTTCGAGGGTGCAGTGAGCTATGATGACACCACTTCAGTCCAACCTGACTGACAAAGCCTGACTCTGTCTCAATAAAAAAAAAAAAAAAAAAAAAAAGACAAATTGGGTGCTAACTCAACGGAGTATTGAGTTTGAGAGAAGGATTCTGAGTTTGCTTGTTTTTAACAATAGGAAAGACCTAGGAATGTTAAAGCCTTTTTAAGCCAAAATGAAAGAAACAAGAAAAGGGGGAAATTGAAAATGCAAGAGAAGAAAGAAATGTTGATTCAAGTTCCCAATAAAGGGCAGAAGTGTCAGGATGACTAGCAGGAAGGAAAGTTTAGATTTTCAAAAGAGTGTGTCAACTTTTCCTTATGACACAAAAGCATGAACTAGGATACGTGGTTATCTAGAGAAAATCAAGTGAATGAGAACATGGTAACAGGACAGAAGGAAGAAAGGTGAGGCACCCTCAGTCTTTTCATTCGAGGGTGATCTACATCATTTGCTGGAAGTAAGTAATGTCCATGCAAGCTTGCAGATGAGCAAAGACAGCTGTGGGGGAGGTAAGAGAGAAAAATCAAAATAACGATCCAATGAGCAACATGGCTGGAAACTGACGCCCACAATGAGCTCCCAGCAAATGTCGTTTTAATCAATGAAAGGGCAGTAATAAGAAGGAGTTCGCATTGGAGGTCATCAAGCAAGACAGTGTGGCTTTCTAGTGGCCTTTGTTTGTGGCTGAGGCGTGGCACAGTAGGACACACTTCACCAATTCCCAAAGGACTGATTCTTTCTCTGGAACGGAGGAAGTCCAAGCCACACAGGAAATACCCACAGTGGAGATGGACTTTGGATTTGTCACCAAAAAGCCCAGCTTGTAGAGTATCATCTTCTCTTCTACACATAATTCAAGTAAGCACTATACTCATCTGGTACTTATTTTAGGAAAGCCCTTTCCAACTTTCTGTCATATTTTTATTAAGAGCTCTCATATTTATATAGGCAATCAACTAAAAGAAGGAGGAAGAGAGAGGTGAACAAAAAAAGTTTTTCCCATTGGAATGTTAGGCATATCCACTACCACTTTTAACTGAGGGAGTAAAAGAAGCCATTTCATGCCATATCTTCTTCAGAAAGCTATACTTGAATCTGTCTTTTCCCCTTTTTCTTTTAGAATAGCTAAAACTCTCTTTTCCTTAAATGTTTTCACTCAATTTCCATCTTTGAAATGATCACCTTTCTTTTCAATACCTGACCTTGCTTGAGGTCATTAATTCGTAATATTAAAAAATTAAGTTTTTTATTTCTCTTCAATGAAAATGAATATTAATATACCTTCTCTGTCTTGAGTTTTATTTTCCCAATATATTTTCTTAAGTGAACTCTTTTAAGCACCTTCTGCATTCATTGCTTTTCATGGGGCTATTCATGTTGTATTCAACTTGGTTAAACCAGCACTCTAGGACTGTTCCATTATGAGCCAGTTTCATGATCTCCAGGAAGCATTTCCACCCTTGATTACCTTAATTTTCACATCTACAGAATGTAGATGGATTGGAATGTAGAATATTGGAATACTGAGCACTAAAAAGGCAGAGTATAATACATCTGTGTGTTGTTAAAACCAATTATTTATATTTTCTTTATATTCATTGCTTTAGGGAAAGATAGAAAAAAAAAAACCTAAAGGATATTCTGTATCCATTTGCCTTTACAGTAGTCCCTGTTATCCACAAGGAATATGTTTCAAGACTCCCAGTGGATGCCAGAAACCATGGATAGTACCAAACCCAATATATACTAATTTTATCTATACATACATACCTATGATCAAGTTTAGCTTATAAATTAGTCACTGTAAAAGATTAGCAACAATGCTTAATCATAAAATAGAACAATAACATTAATACTATGTTGATATCACTACTCTTGTATGTTGGGGTCATTATTAAATGAAGTAGGGTTCCTTTAACACAAGCACTGCTGCATTGTGACAGTTAATCTGATAACCAAAAATGACTAAAGGGTGGGGAGTGTAGACAGCATGGATCCCCCTGGACAAAGGGAGGGTTCATATCCCCAGCCGGACAGAACAGGACAGGCGAGATTTCACTCTACTCAGAACAGTGCACAATTTCAAACGCAGGAATTGTTAATTTTTGAAACTTTTCATCTAATATTTTCAGACCACAGTTGATCACAGATAACTGAAATTGCCAAAAGCAAAACTGTGGAGAAGGGGGGACTACTGTATTGTCACACAGAGCCTATGCTGAAAGTTTCACAATACAGTCCTAGGACTTCAGACAACATAAAAAGAGTAAATGTCATCTGTCGTTCCTTCCTGTATTGCTGACACGTGTAGTAAGAGCTTTACATATCTTTACATATCTCATTTTAATTTCACAACCACCCTATGATAGCAATACTCTTATCCCCCATTGTATAGGTAAAGAACCTGAGCTAGGCTGGGTACAGTGGCTCATGCCTGTAATCCTGGCTCTTTGAGAGGCCGAGGTAGGTAGATACCTTGAGCCCAGGAGTTCGAGACCAGCCTGAGCAACAAGGCAAGGCCCTGTCTCTACAAAAAAAAAAAAACAAAAACAAAAAAAAACAAAAAAAAAACTTAGCCAGTCAAGGTGGCACATGCCTGTGGTCCCAGCTATAGGCAGAAGTGGAAGGATTGCTTAAGCCCAAAAGTTGGAGGCTGCAGTGAGCTGAAATCTGAGCCACTGCACTCCAGCCTGGGCGACAGAGTGAGACCCTGTCTCAGAAACAAAAAACAAAAGAAAACAAAAGGACCTGAGCTAAGTAAGCTCTCTAAGTTCACACCAGCACTGAATGATGAAGCCAGGCTTTAGCCCCCTCCAGTATATACATATGCAATTACAGTGCCTGCGTTTTTATTCTTTAGAATAAGTGTGTGTGTGTGTGTGTGTGTGTGCGTACGCATACACAGTATACATATGTGGACTGCAAGCACTGAATAAGAGGAACAGAACACTTAAGAAAATATAAGAAATTGAGGTGAAAATCTATCCCAATTGCATTTTGCTTATCCGTCTCGAATACACAAGGAAACACAGTAGCACAAAGAAGGGAATAGAGATTTGGGGGAGCTTCTGAAAAAGTTACTTTTACCAAATAAGGTCACACCAAAAATGAAACGTGTTTATCACAAATTTCAAATCTCTTGGAAGGAAAATATTCTGCTTGGCTTGGTTTTGATTCAATCCTGGAATCTCCTGCATTATCTAAAAGAGTGCACTGTGTGACCTTCATAGCACCAGAGCAGAAATTTAATTTAGAATTTAGTAAATAAAATAACAGAATATGTGTGTGACATTATTGTTAGTTTATCCCCAGGGGAAATCTGGTTTGTGAATTTCTATCCAAGTCTGAAAATGTTTCAAATCTTGCGCAAAATCATTATTATGATGATTTTCATAGATATTATCTGAAACTATTTCCTTCTACAAAACTATTTTCCTTCCCTCAGAAAAATTAGTTATATGTGCTACATTCAGCTTAATGAAATAACAGCCTTTAACTTGTGGTAAGAGCATCCATTCAAATCTATTTATTTTAAGAGTTAGTGAGTTTTAATGTTTACGGGCAAATTATCCATTGGGAAAACTACTCTTGAATACAAAGCTATACCATTGTTTTCTTTTGTTTTAACAAATAGGTCCTGCTTTCCTTTACAAGAATTCAATGTGTTCCAGTTTTCTCAAAGAGCTTAATAATGCTTAAAACTAAATTAAGTTTAATTAACTCTAAGATAATAGCCACATTATATGGCAACTTTCAACAGTATTTAAGTGTAGGTCTCTCTCATATCTGGTTAAAAAAAAAAATCTAACCATAAGAAATCTCATCCACAGAAAAACCAACACATTGTTCTCATAACAACTTAATTTTATCATTCTACTCATTAGTTAGAATGCCACAGCATTAAAGTAGCTCTTAGGAGAAACTTGTTTATGATTTACTTAAACATGTACATTGTATCTAGTATTCTACTAGTTAATGCTCCTGAAACTGAACCTCTCAGTCAACTGAACCAGATTTTTAATTATGAATAAAATTACTATGCCATCTGATCTTACTCACATATTTGTAGTCAACCTTTTTTTTTTTTTCCTACTTTTATTTCTCATTTCTTTATCCTGCCATTACACCAAATCAAATGCTATTTCTTTAACATACACAGTAACCTTTTTTTCCTGGTTTTCACATGAAATCTTATGCCTGTGAATTTTTTTCTTTCTGATCCTTTTTGTAATAAGCACCGGGAAAGTAGGTCCTTTGCCGAGCTGGACGGTCATAAAAAGCTGTCTTCCTTGTGCAGCTCAAGAGGACGTCTCTCTAGTCCTCTTTCTTACATCTTCACATGTTGTCACTCTTTGTAAATTACATTCCAGTGGGAGTTAAGGCAGCAGGAATGGGGAACTCCAAGCCTCATTCCTATTCACATTCCTAATTCTACCATAGGTCAGTTTGTCACCCACAAAATTGGGACTAGATATTGCAAGGAATTATGAGATTCTTTATGAATTTCAAAACAGAATTTTCTCTTCTATCTGGTCTGGGCACTAGGCTTTTGAAGATTTGCTGCTCTGTATTTATGGGGCTCCTGGAAGCCTCCTTGGCAGGTTCTGGAGGTAGAGGTAACGAGCGTCTTAGCACTAGGTGACAGTATGCTGATTTCACTCTGCCTCTATATGCTCTTTGAATTGCAAGGATGTTCAGGGTCAAAATAACAAGTATGAAAAGGATGTGATGAGTAAGTCCTGAAAAGGACTGGAAAGTCTGTCACCAGCAATGGCCGAGGACAAAACCGTGAGATGTGAAAATAAATATTTATATTTGGTGGTGGTTCTATTTTCTTTTCATCTTTTCCTTAGATCTTGACATTCAGGCCTTTTAAACAACACAACCTTCCCCTGCTCTGAGCCCAATTTTCCTGTTTTCTTCTGTTTCTCTGTCCTAGATTTGATCTTTGCTAGAAAACATTTAAAACAATTTGTGTTTCCATGTTAATATTCTAATACTTTTCTAATTTAATTATCTTATGGGAAATTTTGTAAGTATAACGTATTAACTCATATGAATATTGTGGGAAAGTACTACAAGTTAAAGAAATCTTGTCTTAGCACTCAAAACCCCATACAGGCCAATCCCATATGTGTCATATGATAAATAGCACTTCATTATTTTCTGCTCCATATGAGGCTACATGAGACATCTCTTCATGGTTACCTCCCTAAGTATATCTCAAGCTTTCAAAAGCATAGGCTATATGCTTAACTTTTTTTTGTATATTTCACAGAGCCACACATTACTGTATACACATTAAACATGTAATACTTATTAAGGCAGTTGTCACTAATACATAGGTACATGCCTTTGAGAAACATATAAACACATTCTTTGTTTTCTTTTGATGAAGCTTTTTCCACTGGGTCTCCTTTCTCTCGAATGTGATACCTAATACAAAATCTTCTGCTAGATGTCCCACATGCACAACTTAGAAGGAATATCCTGCATACTATAAGAGTGTTTAATAGGAGATATAAACCTAGTCTTTATTACAAAAGAAAAGTTCTTCAAGGAGGTGAACTTAAATGGAGACCTAAAAAAGAAGTAATACTTTACCAAGTAAAGAAGATGGAATAAGTACTCCAGATAGACAAAACTGCAAGAAGTTTCATGTATTTTATAAAAAGAAAAGGAGGCAATATGGTTGGAAAACAAAGAACTCATCTAGGCTCCAGCCATACTGTGCTGCTCAGGGTAACCACTCAGGTAGAATAAGCCCCAAGTAGGTGCAAGCAGGCAGATGGAGAACCATAAATTCAGCCAAATTGTATTTTATCCTGACATAAAATTACTCATTTTTACTTATAGAACTACTTTAAAAATTCCTATTTCCAGAGATCCTTAATAAAGTCCTCTTTTTTCCCTCCCCAGTATTTTTCCAATCTGCTAGAGAATACATCATAACTAGGGTGCAATAGTTGCTGACCAATCAAAACCATGCATTGCCATTCTTGATAAATTATTCATTCACATCTAGTAATAATTTGAAACTCTTACCTTCTTACATACTATGACTTCTCTTAACTAAGAAGAATGACTTTTAGCCAATGGAACATTTTTGTGGCTTTTATAAAACAGTAATCTGAACAGTCATCAAGGTGAGAGCCAAATCAAGAATGCAATGCCATTTACAATAGCCACACAAAAGATAAAATTGCTGGGATTAAATCTAAGCTATAAGATGAAATACCTTTACAAAGAGAGCTATAAAACATTGCTGAAAGAAATAAATAGATGACACAAGCAAATGGAAAAACATTCCATGCTCATGGATTGGAAGAATTAACATTGTTAAAATGGCCATATTGTCCAAAACAATCTATAGATTCAATGCTATTCTTACCAAACTACTGACATCGCTTTTCACAGAGTTAGAAAAAATTATTCTAGAATTCATATGGATCCAAAAGGGAGCCTGAATGACTAAAGCAATCCTGAGCAAAAAGAACAAAGCCAGAGGCATTATATTACTGAACTTCAAACTACACTATAAGGCTACATTAACGAAAACAGCCTGGCAATGGTGTACGACCAGATGATTAATGGAACAGAATAAAGAACCCCGAAATAAAGCAGCCATCTGATCTTTGACAAAGTTGACAAAAATAAGCAATGGGGGAAATGACTCCCTATTCAATAAATAGTGCTGAGATAATTAGCTAGCCATATGCAGAAGGAAAGCTGGACTCCTACCTTTCCTCATATACAAAAATTAACTCAAGATGAATTAAATATTTAAACATAAGACTCCAATCTATTAAAATCCTAGAAGAAAGCCCAGGAAATACCATTCAATACATTGGCTTTGGCAAATAATTTATGGCTAAGTCCTCAAAAGCAATTGCAACAAAAACAACATTGACAAGTGGGACCTAATTACACTAAAGAGCTTCTGCACAAGAAAAGAAACTATTGACAGATTGCACAGACAACCTACATAATGGGAGAAAATATTTGCAAACTAGGCAGTAGGCAAAGTTCTAATATTGAGATTCTATAAGGAATTTAAATTAACAAACAAAAAACAAGTAACTCCATTAAAAAGTGGACAAAGGGCTGGACATAGTGGCTCATGCCTGTAATCCCAACACTACTGGAGGCTTAACTGGGAGGATCACTTGAGCCCAGAAGTTTGAGACCAGCCCAGGCAACATACTGTGTCCTTGTCCCTACAATTTTTTTTTTAATCAGCTGGGTGTGGTGGCACACATCTGTAGTTCCAGCTACTTGGGTGCTGAGGTGAGGGGGATTGCTTCAGCCAGGAGTTCGAGGTTCCCATGAGTTGATCACACCATTGCACTCTGGTCTGGGAAACAGAGCAAGACCCTGTCTAAAAAAAAAACAAAACAAACAAACAAACTGGGAAAAGGATATGAACAGACACTTCTCAAAAGAAGACATACAAGCAGCTACCAAACATTTAAAAAATTCTCAACATCACTAATCATCAAAGAAATGCAAATCAAAACCACCAAGAGATACCATCTCACACCAGTCAGAAAAGAAGTAAAAAAATAATAGATGCAAGGCTGTGGAGAAAAGGGAATGCTTATACACTGTTGATGGGAATGTAAATTAGTTCAGCTACTATGGAAAGCAGTTTGGGAATTTCTCCAATAACTTAAAACAAAATTGCCATTCAACACAGCAATTCCATTACTAAGTATATACCCAAAGGAAAATAAATCATTCTACCAAAAAGACCCATGCACCTATATGTTCATTGCATCACTATTCACAGTAGCAGACATGGAATCAAATTATGTGTCCATCAACAGAGTATTGGATAAAGAAAATGTACATATACACCACGGAATACTACACAGTCATTAAAAAGAATGAATTCATGTCCTTTGCAGCAACATGGATAGAGCTGGAGGTCATTATCCTAAGAGAATTAGCTCCGGAACAGAAAACCAGATACTTCATGTTCTCACTTATAAACGAGAGCTAAACATTAGATGTACATGGACACAAAGATGTGAAAAATAAACACTGGAGACTACTGGGTTCTGTGGAAAAGGCTGAAAAACTACCTAATGGGTACTGTGCTCACTACCTGGGTGATGGACTATTTATTCCCCAAACCTCCGCATTATGCAATTATATTTGTGTAACAAACCTGCACATGTACCTCCTGAATCTAAAATAAAAGTTGACATTATGTTTTTAAATCTGAACTATCAATAATACAGTTTTATTTGAAGCAATGGGTTTGTTAGTAATCTATAGGTTAACAATTAGCTTTCTAGTATATGAACTTTTCAAGCCTAATCAAACTTCAGCAGTAATCCACCTGACCCAAAATACTTGGCTATTTCCTATATACTGGCATAGATCACTATCCATTAGATGATGTTTTTGTATTAAAATCAAAAATAGATGCATTTGGTAGCATTTGAAAATCCAGTTCATGTGGCAATAAAAGTCAATAACTGCTTACTTTGCCAAAATGTGTAACCTATATTTGGGGATATAATAAGAATTTTCCATACAACCATAATCAAAACATTTCTTGTACGTTGTGTGTATCATATAAATTGAAGTATCAAAGTTTTCAAGCATGAAGTATGTTAAAAGCTTTGGATCTCAGAAAAGATCAAATAATACTACACATATGCAAGTGCTTTGAAAATGGTAAAGCACTATAAAAGGTATCAAGGTATGAAAGTTATATATTATATATATTCACACAATGGCAGAAACCAAATGTAACTGCATTTCTGCAAATGATGTAATGATTCTTGTTTGTCTAATTTGCATTTTCGGAAAAGACTGCTCATATGTTACAGCAGCAGCTAAGTTTACAACAAGTTTTCTTTGTTCTTGGCAAACAAAAAAAGGTTAAGAATTTGCAGACAAGTCTTGGCAAAGAAGTATTCTGATTCAGCTTTGCCAAACCCTGAGAGAAACAGTATATGGCTGGAAAATACGTAGGTTATGAACTTGTTAGAAAAATTTTCAGTTAGTATTGCTAATCAGTACAACAACCTCTTCAAGTCATAATTGGGCCTTGAGGTACAAAGAAACACTTTTAGAGTGTTTTACCCACTAGTTGACTCTCCCCTTTCCCATTTAGATGGTCTATTTTTCTATACAAAAATATTATTATTTGTGTTGATACTGTAAAACTGCAAA